>JAUPFN010000008.1:40010685-42410685 GCA_036924255.1 Apodemia mormo
GCTGATGGGGCAGAAAGGTTCTATAGTGGAGACCACGTAACGACGACGACGTACTACACCACAAATACCCACCAGATGACCTGGTCAAGGTCGCAGGGATCCGCTGGATTTTGGCTGCCTCTAACAGGGAAGTCATTAAAGGAGGCCTATGTTCAGCAGTGGACGTCCTGATATGATGCTAATGATGATGACATTTCGCATTACTCCCGATTTAGTTACTAACGGGAATTATTAAGGAAATAAATCACTAATTTAAAACTTGCCATATTTTTCTCGTTTGCCTATCTGACTTGAGTCAGCGGGGATTCGTCATAAATTGAATTGACCTTTCTCACAAACCAATCAGCTTGTCTGCCCCAGAGGAATTTTCCTTAATAAAGTCTATTTGATCTTCACTTATGAGAGAAAACGAATTTAATTTTATCGTAATTGGCTTAGTGGTTTAGCTGCCAAACCGTAATAAAAATAATATCGCTGGATAAATTACGAACCGACCTAACCCCAAAGTAAGCAAATTATTTGCTTGTGATATTGGTACTAATCAGCGATAATAATACATAGGAATACGTATATAAATGCTGAAAATATGTTTAAAAAACAAACAAACCCACAAAGACACATCTCATCACACACATGTTTGTCTCTGTCGGAATTGAACCCGAGTCCCATCGATTGCATAGTTAGGGTCGCTGTCCAGTCAACCAAAGGGCGGTCAAAATATAAAATTGGAGAGCCATCTACGTATTTGCTATCTGATGATATGAATTATAAGAAAATCATACGTCGGAGAGCTCAAAGCAGTTCTCCGATTTTTTGATTTTTGCGAAACTAACTACCAATCGATGGGGCCCGGGTTCGACTCCCGACAGGGACAAACATTTGTGTGATGAGCGTAGATGTTTGTATGAAAGTTTTTTTACTTTTATTTAAAACAATTATTTTTCTATCTCTCCGAGATGTTATATTAGTATATGCGTTTGTACGCTTGTTACGATCGAGAGAGAGAGAGAGAGAGATTTTTTCAGATTTTAGCAATCTGAGAAAAGAGGTATAAGATAATCCTAATAAGAAAAAAGGGGTATCAGTAAAAGTGAGGTTCGGTACAACGGTATAATTTAATTTATTTTCATACTCTGCGATGTTTTTCTCGAAAAATTGTATAACTTATGGAAATGCAGAAAATAAGCAATGTACTATACTCCACATACTGCGCCAAGTAAATGGATGGTCAAGTTCGATCAATGTACGCTTGACATTGCGTGGCGTGAAAATAAGAAAAAGTCATAAAGGCAAATTTTACATTTCCCACAAAAAAGAAATGCCATCATGATTAGCACGTACAAATGGCACAGTTTCTAGACTTTTCGGTGCACCAAACCGTTCATGATGTACATTGCTCACTACTCAAAATATTTACAAACGCTTTCTCAGCAAAATCACAAGTAAGTTACAATTTAATAAGCTGTGGTAATTAATTGTTAAGCCTTATTTACAGCAGCAGTAAACTATGATCCCATTAAATTTACGACAGTTAAGAGGTCTGAATTTGGCTTTGGGGTAAAAGGCAATTACAGGCATTGAAATTGTACGAATATTATGTATAAATTATTAATTTGATTAACATCTTGACTTTTATGTTTGATTTATTGTTATGTTGTGGCGAGCCGCTTCCCGCTACTTCGTTTACGTGAACCAAAAATACTATTTCCTTTTGATCAACTATTGTATTTCTATTCAAATACATATTTAAAGTCATTCCATAATAGCTGAAAATATTTTAGCACAGCATTCGGTACGTTTAACAAAAGATATTCAGCTAAAAACAAATAGTAGAGGAGCCCAAGAGGGGATTTTGGTATTTACTCGAGCGCGTCAGATTAATAAAGGAGGGGGTATCTCGCTTTTTTTAAGGCTCTCCACCCAATATAAGCCCTTTCTATAGAGGAGAGTAACTATGGCAGAAAAAAAAACAAAATTAAGATAACTTCGGCTTGTTGAATTTGTCAGATCATACTTTTTTCGTAATTTTCACATAATTTCCTCCATAATAAAAGAAAATTCAGATGCGCTCGAGAATGTCAAGACAACATTTTCTTTGCAACTTCGTGACCCTCCCACTCCCTTATGCTACACTTGAATCGTCAGATTTTCTAAATTTTAGCTGGCAATTAACCCACCATACCCTAATCTAACGCGCTTTAGTATTTCCATGTCACTGATTTTTTTATGTGTAGATTTTTTCCCCACCATTGAAAAGAAAAACACCATATACTGCTCACTCTGCGTCTTCTATCGTCTTTATCATGGGGAGTGTTCCGACGAGTTGTTTGGAATAATTCCTGCCGCCTAATTCCACCATCGGACATCGCGTCAAAATTTAAAGTTCCATCCTCACCATCTCGATGTCTGGAAATCCACAACTGTGCGTTTCTCCCGACACTTTTTGCCTCGCACTACCCTGTTGTGGAATCAATTACCGGCAGGGGTATTTCCGAACAGATACGACATAGGGACCTTCAAGAAAAGAGCTTACTCATTCTTAAAAGGCCGGCAACGCAACTGCAAGTCCTCTGGTATTGCAGATGTCCATGGGCGGCGGTGATCACTTACCATCAGGTGCACCTCTTGCTCGTTTGCCCCCTCTTCTATAAAAAAAAAATATACTTTAACCTTTTATTTTTCTTATAATTTAATCTACAAAATCCAATAGGTCCCTACGACGCTCGAGTAATTTTAAAAAACCCATTTAACATCTTGGGCTCCCCTTCTAAAATGTCATTCTAAAACTGTTTGTTTTTTATGAAATTTTATTCTATATATATATATATATACATACATACATATATATATATATATATATATATATATATGTATATATATATATATATATACATACATATATATATATATATATATATATATATATATATATATATATATATATATATATATATATATATATATATATATATATATATATATCAAACTTGACACCCCCAGTGTTTTAAACATTGATGGAATAAAAATTATATATATTATATATCTGTGGGTGTGTCTGTGGCATCGTAGGTAATAAGCGGGTCCGTTCGCGGATCCGATGAGGTCGCGATTTTGTAATCTAAAGTCTGGTTTATCGAGATGGTTCTCAGCCATGTTTGGTGAAAATAGAAGCGGTCGTCTTCAGGATACAAGTTTTTTTAGTTTTAGCGTCAAGATTCCAAATGTTAGTATAAATTTTAGGATAACTATTCCAAATTTTGATATTAGTTTTATATAATAATAGATTTTGGCGCGACTTCGTCCACGAGAATTCTTTTTAAATAAAAGTAGCCTAAGTTACTCCATATTATATATTACATCAGCTACCTGCCAGTGAAAATCCCGTCAAAATCGGTCCAGTCGTTTCAGAGATTACAGACAGATAGACAAAACATATAAAAATATGTTATTTTGGTATATGTACCGTGTATACATTCATACGCATTTAGTATAAAGCGGTTATTTTAATATTACAAACAGACACTCCAATTTTATTGATTAGTGTGATCAATACCCTACATTTGACAATTAAAGTGGTGCATGAGAGAATACCTATGGGCAATGGCCAGATTCCGCCCTTGTATTAAATATTAATAACTGCCTTTTCTAATTAAAACAACGTAATCGGTTTTTACAGTTTTATATTATCTTTTACATTGTCTAATATAAACAAAATCCTTAATCACTCTAATTTTAACATTCTATCTTAAATTCTCATGATGAAATGATGAAATATAATATAAATTAACAAATACATGTACCTTAAATTGCTTATGCACGTTCTGAATTATTCAAATATTATCGTAATTTTAAACGGAGGCCAGTGTGTGTTACACTGATCGATGCAGGAGACTCAATCCCCGAGTTTTCAACCCGTCTTACCCGCCATTGTTTTTGTGCAAGCTCTGTGTTACCAGAGTAAATAATTTTAATTCGCACAACAACGATGTCGGGCAAAATCCTGCTTTATTAAATAAAAACCTAACATTAGTATGTACATATGTATAGAAGATAAAAACCTAACATTAGTATGTACATATGTATAGAAGATAATATATAGATATAGATTTATAGGTACCAATCTTTAAATAAGAGTCTCATGATGATAAAAAGATCTCAATTAATATGGTCCCATTTATTATGCTTTGCTCTGCAAAATATGACGTATATGAAGCAACCCGTATTTGTCGGGGCTCCCATTATAAAATAGACCATCTGTCATTCTTTAACTAGTTGGTTAAAGGCGAGGCGAACGATTGGTTACACGTGTCCCTGCTTATGACTACCAGGATTTTTTTTATATCATAAGGTAGCAAAGAAGCAGATTTGTCTTTTGATGGAAAGAGTCAACCATCGCCTATAGACACCACAGATGTTAATGTTGCGTTGCATATGCAGTTAGCATGTGGCATTAGACCTCGCCAGCATAAGTTCACCGGCTACCTTACCCTCCAAAACGGAACACAACAGTGACAAGCACCGACGCTATTGGGGCAGGAATGGGTAATGCGGTGGTACCAGAGCCGTGCGAGACAATGCAGAACTCTACCACCTAGATAGAGTTCCGCAACATCTCACCCGGATATATGGTAACACCGCCTTATTATCCCTGCCGTAATAGCGTCAATGCTTTCCATTGTCGTGATTTGGTTTGGAGAGTAAGGTAGCCGGCAAATTTATGTTTGTGGCTTTGCCATCTCGCCACACGAATAGCAATGCACCATTAGCATTTTGGTGTCTATAGGCATTGGTTTTTCTTTCTATCAGAAGCGCCATTGCTTTTATCTGTACTATTTTTTTATAGCTTAATAGCTATGTAATAGTATAAATAAACTTTACCTACTTCTGAAACAATAGCGTCAAGGTTTATTATTGTCGTATTTTAGTTAGGCGGGTAAAATGGTGGCATTATATCCTTGCTACAGTCAAAGAGTACTACTCCTGTGCTACAGTGATAAAATGCAGTCTATAGGCAAATGTTGCATTTTCTCACAAAGCGAGTCATTAGCTTGATACTTTTTTCATAATATTATAAGACAGAAAACAAGCAGATGGATCTCCTGATGAAAAGAAAAAATTACTGCCTATAGGCAAAGAAGATGTCAATGGTGCGTATTATCGTTGTGGTGGAGTCTTAATGCCACATGCATAAATTTACCGGCTTCCTCCAAACCAGAACACGACAGTGATAAGCATTGACGCTATTGCGGCAGGAATTTCTGTTCTGCATTGTCTCGCCCGGGTCTGGTACCACGGGTACCAGACCCGGGCGAGACAATGCAGAACTCTACCACCTAGTCGCCACGATGATGCTGACTCGGATAGCCAGTGGTTAAAACTTTTTTCTTCTTTTCGAACTTTCTTATGAACTACTGGCAGGATGGTAGATAGTCTATTCTTCAAAGGAAGACCAACACGAGGGAAAACCTTTTTGAGTACAGCATTCTCACGTAAATGCGCTGGGACTCGGCAAGTCACTAATTGCTAAGCAAGCATTTTTCGTAGCGATGCGGCCCGCTCCGCCCCGCTGCGGCCCGTCCTAATATGCTCGATCCTTAATACGGCGCCGGTTGCTGTATCAATGAACACTGGTCGTGCGACTTAATAAGCTATGTTTTAGTGCGTAACGTGAGACAATGTATTGTTATCTATTGTACAGAATGCATACGCCTTAGAGAACAACTATAAAAAAGATATATTGTAAAATGTGAACGTTTGCTAAACATGTAATTACTACAATGTGTTGTGGACTAAACCTAGGCTGGGATGGCTGGTCCTGGTTTTCGGGTTATAATTTTTGTACAGTTATATCACGGCAAATGCAAAGAAGAAAGGTCACTCACCTTGAGGTTGCGCTGCGCTGGTGCTTGTCACGACGTCGTAATTCGGTATGGCCGACGACAGATGCCACGTATGTTGCCGCCGCCGTGGAGGTTTGCGAGAGGACTCCCGAGGGCGCAGCGGTGACGTTGTCACCACGACAGACGTCAACCGTCAAGGGTTTCGTGACCTACCCTCTACATCTACCGTGATATAACGCCCGAACACAATGACTGCTAATGTTAGCGATATATTGCCCGAGTGTTCCTGGCACAATAGTGTCAGTGCTTGTCACTATGGTCATAGAATATGTAATAATAATAGTAATAATAAGCAATTAACATATTTTCTTTTAAAGAACAATTTACTAAGTCCATTTCAGTCTGGATTTCGTCCATCTCACAGCACCACTACAGCACTCATAAAGGTCACCTATGACATTCGGCAAGCTATGGATAACAAAATGATTACCATCCTTACTCTATTAGATTTCAGTAATGCATTCAATCGTCGGTTGACTTTGATATACTTCTGGGTATTCTCGGTTCCCTCAATGTGTCGTCCTCTGTGATAAACTGGTTCAATTCTTATTTTCGTGGTCGCCGGCAACTTATTCGCTCTGAGGAAGCCTGTTCCGAATGGACTTGTCTGGTTGCTGGAGTTCCACAAGGAGGCGTATTATCACCTTTACTTTTTTTTATTTTTATTAATATTGTCATGTGCATGATTTGCAACTTTACAGACAAGCAACTTTGGCTGATCTGGATTCAGCTATTAGCGCAATCAACTGTGATCTGGACTCCATTCAGCAGTGGGCTGAGTCGTATGGCCTTTTAGTGAATCCAGTGAAGTCACAGGCTATTATTATAGCCAGTAGACAGTTACGTTAGGATTGATTTTGCAACATTACAACAAGTGAAATATAATAATATCCCCATTCCCTTCACCGATAAGGTAAAAAACTTAGGCCTTATCATGGATGGTAATTTAACATGGACCTAGCACATAAATGAAATTAGTAAGAAGTTTCATTACTCACTTCATTCGCTTAAAAGACTTCAGAACTTTCTTCCCCATAATACAAAAATACTGCTCTCCCACACCCTCCTCCTTCCGCTTTTGGATTATGCTGATGTCTGCTACTTAGATGTCACTGATGAGCAAAATATGAAATTTGAGCGCCTTCAGAATCTATGCATCAGGTTTATTTACGGTTTGTGTAAATTCGACCACGTTTCCCATTTCCGCTCAGAGTTACAATGGTTTCCGATTCGCCTCCGCAGGAATGCCCTTATACTAATTTTATTATATAATATAATGAACAAATCTACTCCGCCTTATCTGCGTGAGCGATTTAATTTAGCTCCTCCTAGTAGCGGACCAATTCGTCGATGTACTAATATCAAATGTTTTTCAGTTCCATCGTACAATACGTGTTTCTTTGGTAACTTTTACAATATTGGCGGCTAAACTATGGAATAACCTTACCATATACAAGAGTGTGAGACTGTTGGTTCTTTTAAACAGAAAATTAAACAGTATTATTTTTCCAACATGGAGGTCTTTTTTTCGTTACGTTTGTTATTATTTATAAGTTTTGTTTAATTTTTTTTGTTGGTCTTATTATTATTATTATTTTTAGAGTAATGGTTTAACTTATTTAACTATGATGTATCAATTTGGGAAATGAGCTCTTTTTGGTTTTCCTGTTTTTTTACTATTCTTTTTTTTCAATATTATTCTTATTTTTTTAAATAAAACAATTATTGGTTTAAATTTCAATTGCATGAACCTATATGATGCATGAGTTAAGCTTTTAAGCTCTAATGTACGCTTACCTGCTTTTTATAAACTTTCTCCAATTCCTGTCCTTGTACAGGTTTTGCTGGAAGATATCTCTTAAAGAGATAAGCACACCTTGTACATAGTTTAATTTATATAATACTTGAGTATAGATATGTTTTTTGTACATGAAGAGTTTAATAAATAAATAAATAGAATACTGGAGACTAACGGATGTCAATGTACATATAAGTAATATTCCACCTCCTCTCTTGGACGCGATATCTCGGAATGGTTCGGGACAGCTTGTTCCGTGCTATGGTATTCTGTGTTATGGTGGTCCAAAATCATCTTTGAATTATTATCCTTTAAAGAAAATAATGAAACCGACTTGGACTACTTCGATTCGGTGGTTTAAATATCTTTAGCGGTCAGCGGACAATGATAGACATTAGGCAGAAACATCCCTCTCAAACTCACCAAGTACAGTTTTAGATGATGTTGACTTATTGATACAATGTTATCAATTTAAACTCTATCGACCTGGAAAAAGTCACCAAATCGCTAAACATATTTTGTAATAAAAAGAAAGAAAAAACCTCATTTACTACATTACTTTCTAAAACAGATGCACGAAGATAAACATTGAAATGTCTCTATTTCAACATTTTTAACTAGTTTTAATTAAACAACTTTTTCGTATCATATGACGATATATATGTGTATGTGAACCATATTGTGTGTATAGATAAGCGTCGTTGAAACATTGTTCAAAAAGAACTATCAAATAACATTTTATAGCTCAATCGGAAAACTTTCTGTTATCGTACGAAACTATCATTCGAGACGATGAACATTCTCTTGTTATACTACGTGACAAAGTACAAAAGGCAAAGTTCAATGACCCTAGAATAGTTGGATGGGTTCCAAAACGGATATCAAGCCAGTAGAGGTGCATCCAACCCTTGTCTTGATAAATCTTTCCGAGGTGAAACTTGAATGGAAAACAGCTACAAGTGAATTGACGTTTAATGGAGCCTAAAAACCAGTGTTAGATTTTTTGTAACAAGGCGAAATTTTCATTATTTATTTAATACTAGCTGATCCGGCAAACGTTGTTCTACCTTTTTAACTATTTTTTTTCCCTGGACCCTGGCCCTGGACTTCAACATTCAAAACCAAAATTAGCCAAATCGGTTCAGCCGTTCTCGAGTTTTAGCGAGACTAACGAACAGCAATTGATTTTTATATATATAGATTTATAAGCATGAAAAACCTAGAGACAACAAGTCAAGTTATATTAAAAGAATTAGCGAGGAACTAGTTCACTCTATGTCAGGAAGTCGTGCGTTCTGTTCTCTCGCATTTGCCAAGGCTACCAAGGTAAATTCTGTCAGTATTCACTACCACCATTGCGCAAATCATTTGATAAGAGAAAGATAAGGACTTGGCATTAATTTCCATTAACAATCAACATTATAAAATTGCATGCATTCCAACGCTGAACATATAAAAATGGCTTTATCTCTGTCTAACAAGTTCGAATTTTCATAATAGACAAAGCTACAAAAAATGTGTCAGTGCTCTAATTTCAAAAAATAACTCCACCTTACACAGCTTGCTGCCTATATGCCTTTACTAAAATACGCTGTCAATGTACGTAAAATGTCAAATAACCCTTTGTTTACAAAATATTAAAATAATTTGAGCGTTTATTGGTATTTTTTTTTAATTTTAGTGTGTATCTCAAATCTAAATTAAAAAGTAATTGTTAAAGTAACATGCCAAATTGCAATATAGTTTATCAATTGTTATGTACACAGTAAACAGCTGTTCTTAAGTCCGCCAGTATACGGGACGAAATTATACGGGTTTTCCCTCAGTTATTTCATATCTAGTAGTAGTTTCGCTCGCCCACAGCGCCAAAGAAAAATCCGATTTTCCTCATCCCATCCAATCCTTTCATCCAATTCTCATCTTTATAATATCTACCTACTCAACTCACAATACCAACCTGTAGAACTTAATGCTCAACATCTTATTTACGAAGAAGGCTGTTTTTTTTCCTTCAACATCTATAAGTCGAACGGGCGACACGGTATCCCTGTCACTGTACTGAAAATGAGCACATCCCGAGCTTACACTGCACCGGCTTAATGCAACTTTATTGTTCCTGCGGTGTGTAAGACTACCCATGTTCACCCCGTTTACAAAAAGTGTCAGAAATACGTCCCGTTAAATTACAGGCCTATAGCGATCACCTCATTGCTATAAAAAGTGATGGAGTCTATTATTAACAAAAAGCTATAACAGTACCTGGAAATCACCAGCAAATAAGCGACAAACAATATGGTTTTCATCGGTGTCGCCCTGCCGGTGATCTTCTGGTCTAAGTTACCCATCGCTGGGCTGCAGCCATTGAGAGCAAGGGGGAGATATTTGTGGTCAATCTCGATGTTGCTAAGGTCTTTGACAGGACAACAGGCATGGTATAGGGAACTTTTGTCAAAATTTCTTACGGACTACCCACGAAACTACAAATGTGGATCGCTAGTTTTTTGGAAGACCACAGCATCAAAATCGTAGTTGACGGTATATGCTCCAAGGCGGATACAATTAACACTGGTGTCCCTCAAGGCTCTGTGCTATCACCTACAATGTTTCTTCTGCATATCAATCATATGCTGCAAAATAACAGTGTTCATTGCTATGCAGATGTAAGTACAGGAGATGTTCTATGTAAAGGCCGTGTGAATCTTTCGTGGGCACCGGTAGATGAGAGACGAAATAGGCTTGTGTCTTAAATCTATGGAGTGGGACGAGTAAAACTTGGTATTATTTAATCCTCAGAAGTCTGTGCGTTATACACTAAAACGAATCCCAGTATCAGAAGATGGCGAGGAGTCTTCGTTTCTCCTGAGTATGCTTCGGTTTTGAAGTGAAACGTGCGTTGAGTGCGCAAATTGTGTGCTTTTGTGTTTGCTGCCGACGAGGGTGAAAGTGTAGTTTATGTGGATTGATAAATGTGCCGCTGGGGTCTTTCTTTGTCCAGATCATCGGTGAGTTTTATCCATTTATTAAACCGACGTCTTTCTTCCTGGTGGTATCGCGTTTTTCGCGGATGATAGCAAATTTAATTAACTTCCCTTTTTAGGGTTCCGTACCCAAAGGGTAAAACGGAACTCTATTACTAAGACTCCCTTGTCCGTTCGTCTGTCTGTCACCAGGCTGTATCTCATAAACCGTGACGGTTAGACAGTTGAAAATTTCACAGATGATGTATTTCTGTTGCCACAATAACAACAAATACTAAAAACATAATAAAATTGAATATTCAAGGGGGGCTCCCATACAACAAACATAATCTTTTGCAATTTTTTTCTTGACATTAATAACGAGAACTTTTAGACGCTGGAAATATTCACAGAATATTTAGTTATAAATATAATCACTTTAAAAATAAATAATTAAATGAAAATAAAATAAACATTTATTGGAGCCCCCTTACCCGCGTACTACAAACGTGGTTTTTTGGTGTTTTATACAGATGATGGTACGGAACTTTTTGTGCGTGATTTAGTCTCGCACTTGGCCAGGTTTTTTCATTTGATCGTACTTTAAACGGCTATTATTTGTTTATTTATTTGTTGTTGTTGTTGTGTATTATTTGTTTATTAATTTGTTTTATTTCTGTTTTGGTTTGTATTGTCAATTCATTCTATAAAAGCGTTGTAATAAAAGTCCGTAACTGGCTATTGCTCGGTTTGTTTACTTGACGTATTTGTTGAATTTATGCTGTGGATTTTATGTTTATAATAAAAATAAAAAATAAATTAAAAATCTATATATTAATACGTAAAGGAAAATCTTTGGATCCATTTTTAAGACATGCGCAAACGGTGGAATTGAAATTAAGCACAGTTAAAATTTACATTGTGGAGGACTGCAGAAACCTATTATTTTTAAATAATATGCACATTGCAGTAGAAATACATGACATTATAAAAATAAATATTACACACACTAAATTCATGTGACATACCTACATGATATCATACACACATGTCTAACAATTCTTTACGTCTAAAGCAATGATGTGTATAATATTACTCACGACATTGGTCTAAAGTCAGTTGTCAAACTTAAAAAAGATTTTATTGTTTAGTCTATGGTCGAACTTCCGCCACAGGCGATCGTTATAATAGTACGAATAAGGCTCAACTCACATTGGCGCAGAGTCGAAGCGTCATATTTTTCCGCCAAAGCATATATATCTCTATTGTTCTGTTATTTAAGTACCAACTCCAGCCAAGCGTCGAAGCGCGAATGCGTGCGTCAATGCGCGTCGCTTCCATATTTACACAGCACAAATTTGTACTTAAATCATAGAACAATAGAGATGAATATGCTTTAGGCGGGAAAAATATGACGCTTCGACTTCGCGCTAATGTGAGTTGATCCTAAAAGCGTTCACACTGATCAAACGTCTGTCATTTGTCAGTGTGATTTTTCAAATTTTATTCGAAGTAATATTCCCCAAGTCCTTTTTGGTTGTATTTTAATGGGCGTATATTACAGAGACAAAGTTTGTGAAGGCTTGGTCGTATCGATCACAATTCCCAACGCAGGTCGTCTCAAGCTATTCCGGGTAAACGTTTTATGAGACACTACCTACTTGGAAAACAATTATCTCTAGTAATCTTTTTTGACTACCTTGTTGGCCGAGGGGCCACGGACACTGATTAGCAATCGATGATGCTTGGGTTCGATTCCCGACGGGAAGCAGTGTTTGTGTGTTGAGCATAAATATTTGTATGTCTAGGTTTGGCTATATATTAAAAATATTTTATATATTTTTATATGCATATAACGGTACATATTATGCATCGTCTCTGTGGTCTAGTGGTCCGGTGTCGGTGTTGACCGCATGAGGTCCCGGGTTTAATTCCCGAGTCAGGCAATTAAAAAATATGTTTTTTTTTTCTGATAAAAAAAAACGTTGCCCGGGATTGGACAAGTGCCCGGTTGGCGATAGGCTTGCCACCTATCACATTGGGGGTCTTAGTATCTTCGGCTAATCCTTGGTGTACCTACTTGGTGTGCCTATCTCTGCGGGGATACTATCCTGCCTATCCTATTAATAACGTCGACGCTTTCCGTTGCCGTGTTGGGGTTTTGAGGATAAGGAAGCTGTAAAAATTATGCAGATGGCATTCCAATCCCGCCACATGGTAGCAACACACTATTTACATATATTTTATAATTTTTGTCGTCGGCACTTGGTGAATCGCCATTTGTAATTTTGTTAATACACTTGTACTGTTACACAAATCACTTTAAATTTAATATCGTCAACCGGTTTCGCCTTTTACAGCATCTATAGGGCTACCCCATTACCCCGTCTTCCCAGCCGAAAATTCAAATTACAGATGTGAACCATAATTCTGAGATGAAAAACGTTAAAAAATTGTGTAGGAAATTTTTGACGATTTTTGTATATTAACTTTATATAATTTGATTCGTTCCAAAACTTCACAATGCTTATTCTGAAAAATTATTAAAATTTAAGGAAATACACAAAATAAAGCTCCTTTGAAGAATAGGCCAACTGCCGTTCTGCCAGGTAGGTCGTAAAAGGCGACCGATTGGCTATTATATGAGTCACTACCATCGTGACTACTACGTGGTAGAGTTCTGCATCAGCTCGCCCGGGTCTGGTACCACCGCCTTACCTATTCTTGCCGCAATAGCGTCAGTGCTTGTCGCTGTCGTGTTCCGGTTTGGAGGGTAAGGTAGCCGGTAAACTTATGCATGTGGCATTAGACCTCGCCACAAGATAGCAACGCACCATTAACATCTTTAGTGTCTATAGGCGATGGTTGACTCTTTCCATCAGGAGACCCATCCTGCTTGTTTGCTATCTTATGATATAAAAAAAAATTGTGCGACATACCACTCTAAATAAACGGCTGGTTCGATACTTCCGCAGTCGCGACGAGTCGGAGCAATGTAAGCTTCTAAGTTAAGAAAATAAGAAAAAATCGTAAAACGCAAATTACACATTTCCCACCAAAAAGGAACTGAAAAAAGAAAAAAGGATCATTACTAGAACGTAGAATTGGCATGTTTTTTAATCTTTCGACATCTACACCGTCTCTTACACGCTCTATGTATTAGTTTGTTGGCCAACATCACTAACACAAGCAAAGTTGCTTTGGGGCTAGTTCAGTTTTTGTGATTTGTCCAACGATTCTATATCTAGGGGAAAAAAACATAGTCCATCGAAATAAATAAGTATCGTTAGACAAAATACACAAATTGATCTAACCCTAAAGTAAGCAAATTATCTGCTTGTGTTATGGGTGTTAGTCAACGATACTAATACATAGTAATCTATATACATATAATAAAATCGTAGGAAAGTCAAAACTGTACATTGAATATTTTTTTAAAAGAATACTTGGGGCGTGATTTACAATCGATATCGAAGCCAAAAATATAGTTTTTAGAATTTTTGTCTGTTTGTCTGTATGTATGTCCGGGGTAAACTCAAAAAGTACTGCATGGATTTACTTCAAATTTTGCAAGAATATTACTAATAGGTCGGGTCAACATATAGGCTACATATTATCACGCTATCACCAACGGCGGAGGTGCTGTGCGGAGTAAACGAAGTCTGCGCGAGCGAAGTCGTGATCAACAGCTAGTACAAAATAAACATCCAAACTCAGAAATAAAAACATCTATGCTCATCACGTAAAATGATTGTTCTTGTCGGGAATTGAACCCGAGCCCCCTCGATTCGTAGTTAGGTTTGCTAACCACTCGACCAACAGGGTGGCCAAAGTAACTCTGACTACAGCGTCGCAAATCACTTAAAGTGGTTAGGTGATCAGAGCTGTACATTCTTTTAAAAGTGATATTTCGCAGGTGGTTGCCGAGTTCGAGGACGTGGAGCCGGACGCCCTGTACGACGTGCTCCACGACCCCGAATACAGGTCGGTCTGGGATACGCACATGCTCGCCGCGGAGGACGCCGGCCATATCAATGTCAACAACGATGTCGGATACTACGCCAGTGAGTATTACAACTGCATTTATTTTTTTATATCATACTAGCTGTTGCCAGCGACTTCGTCCGCGCGGACGTCGTTTACTCCGCACAGCTCTTCCCCCTTAGGTGATAGCGTGATAATATGTAACCTATATGTTGACCCGACCTGTTAGTAATAGTCATACAAAATTTGAAGTAAATCCATGCAGTACTTTTTGAGTTTACCCCGGACATACATTGACTTTCTACGATTTTATTATATGTATAAATATATAGATGATAGCAAGCAAACAGATGGCTCTCCTGATGGAAAGAGAAATCCATCGCCTATAGTCACCAAAGATGTTCATGGTGCGTTGCTATCCATGTGACGGGGCGATAATGTCACATGCATAAGTCTACTGGCTACCTTACCCTCATAACCGGAACACAACAATGTCAAGCAGGAATAGGTAAGGCGGTGGTACCAAATAGCCGGGTGAGACGTTGCGGAACTCCACCACCTAGTAGTCACTATAGTAATGACACGTATAGCCAATCGGTCGCCTCTTACGACCTGCCTGGCGGAACGGCAGTTGGCCTGTTCTTTAGAGGGGCCCGGACTGACACGGGCAGGATTTTTTTAATTTATTAGGATTAATAACACAATATTAATTTTAGAGCAGCCGTCCGCCTGCGCAGCTTCGCTCGCGGGTACTATGTCATCAAAATAATCTTTCGTACAAACATTCATCCCCTATTTAAGGTTCTAAGGGATTATTTTTGAAAATAATAACCCTATATTTCACCCTGGGAGTTAACTTGGGAGTTAAACACGGTTTAGCTGTGAATGCGTAACAGACAGACATACAGTCGGACAGACTTTCGCATTAATGATATTAGTACGGATTCGCCACTTCACCATAATTACATACGATTCGAATTGTCGTCCACGTATCACCAAAGCATCACCCACTCGGTAGTTATGTTATCTGTCTAGATATAATATTACAAAGAAAGATTTTTTATTTTGTATGTTTATAATACATAACCCAACAGTACTGGACTGGTTAATGTCTGGTAAACTATAATTAACGATCCATTATTCGTAGCAGGTTACTGCTTAGCAGCGGTGTGCACAGGATTATGACACTGGGTATGCGGTGGAGTACTCGGTCACAAAAACTTTGTCTTTTATAGATTTTTAGCATAGCCACAGTCACTCGACGGATCTCTTATTCGGAAACCTTGCCAACAGAACAAGTCTTAGATGTACTACTATTCATGTACATTTTCTACGGCAACGCAGACTAGTCAGCTTCAATTTTACATATTTAAGGTTTCGTGAGGACACGGAGAAAAATTTCTTTCATATTTACGTGATGGAAAAACTTTGTTCTCCATTTTCTGACAATTACGCGAGTGGTGGTGTATGAAATTTGGTACATTTAAATTTAACATTGCGGAGGACTGCTGAAATCAAATAATTTTTAATAATATGAATTATATTTTTTTCGTTTATTTATTGAGGCCTTTTAACAAAACTGGTCAATGCCGGCCTATGCATTATATTGAAATTTATAAAGATAAACATTTTTAATTAAATTAAATTAATTATTTAAAAAAAAATTAAGTTAAATTAATGAAGATAAACATTACAATCTACACACACTACATTTATTTGACATACGTGTACATGATAATATATCCTGCATGTATGACGTTACGACTAAAGTATTATTGTTGTCAAGCTTAAAAGAGATTTTATTGTTTAGTTTACAGTCGAATTTCGGCTACAGGCGATCGCTAGTCTATATAATATTATTACGTGAAGTGTAAGCTTTGTATCCCTTTCCAAGATAATTACGTGAACGTTGGAGGTTGAAATGTAGCGTAGTTAAAGTTAAATTGCGGAAGACTACAGAAACCTAATATGAATTAGAAATGCCTAATTTATAAAAAACGCTAACAAAAAAAAACAGTCATCAATTTTGTCTCATCGTAATCCAAGAATTTTATGCGGTACCGTGCGATCGAATTCTATATTAGCCGTTGCGCGATGCAATGAGGGTATATCTGCACAAATAATAAAATCGTAGGAATGTCACAACTGTACATTGAATATTTTTTTTAAAGAATACTTAGGGTGTGATCTACAATCGATATCGAAGCCAAAAATATAGTTTTTAGAATTTTTGTCTGTTTGTCTGTATGTATGTCCGGGGTAAACTCAAAAAGTACTGCATGGATTTACTTGAAATTTTGCATGAATATTACTAACAGGTCGGGTCAACATATAGGCTACATATTATCTCGCTATCACCTACAGGGGAGGAGCAGTGCGGAATAAACGAAGTCCGCGCGGACGAAGTCGCAGGCAACAGCTAGTTATTTTCTAAAACAGTCTTCGAATTACTGGTCCACTTGACCAAGTAAAATTGAGCACTTTTAAATAAAGTTATTAGTTCTTTGGCAGTTTTAATCGCGCGGAGTTCGTACATGACTGAAAAATTAGTGCTATCCATATATAATGAAGACTTAACCGATTCAATATATTTATATTAATGACCCTCGTCTTCAAATATACGTAATTGTTTGACTACACGAAGAGCATGATGAGGACTCGACCTTAGTCCAAATGTAACCCGTTTAAAGTGATACACCTGAATAGGTTCTTGCGGATTGAATCTATATAAAACTCTTATATAACGGCGATCACATGGCGTTATGCCAATCTGAAGGAACATTTGACGGCAATCAGCGGATAGAGCTATAGCGAATAAACGAAATCTTAGAATAATCTCCAACAGGTTCCCTTGTAAGTTAGGATTGTGGTTAGGGCTTTGATGTAATATGTCGTTAAGTGACGGACCGTTAGCGCGCCAAGTTCATGTGACATACATGATAATAATATATACACATGTGTATTAATCAAGTTTATAGCTAAACTGTGTTGGAAATTAGAACATATTTTATTGTTAGTCTAAGACTGAATTAGGACCAGAGATCGATCACGTTTTTATAAAATACTCGTACTTACTATAAAGTATTTCGTAATGATTTCATGCCGCGCCCACTGCAATACGCCATTTCGACCGCATAAAGTTCACACCTTTTGAGCAGTGACGCTCCGTCTCATTATTACATAATCTAATCCGATATAATCCGACTAGCGATATACCCTTACTCTATTGAGTGTAATTAACAAAAATAAAATGTAACATGAGTGCATTTATACTAGGCTCCTATAATTAATCAACAATCCGTTATTTTTTTCAGTAAACCATTAGTAACTAAGTAAAAGTATCTTCACGCCCGTATCCTCGTATCCTTGAAGAGGTAGGCTGATTTAAAACTAGTGCACCCAAGATTAGCCGAAGATACTTAGTTCAACAATGTAATATTGATTTTCTCAAATACTTGTACTAATTCACAAATTATTTGTGAAATAGTACAAGTGCAGTTTCACCAAGAGCCGACGATGAAAAGTATGAATATACCACAATGTAATAGGTGGCAAGTCTATCGCCAACCGGGCATTTATGCAATCCCGCCAACGTTGGTTTTATTAGAAAAGTGAAAAATCGGACTCGCGCACGAAGGTTTCCGTACCATCATAGCAAAAAAAAAAACAAAAAAAACCATACATATAAATGAAAATTTAAAAAATATTTTTTGCTGAAACAAAATTTTTCGACTAAAGCATTCGTTTCTGAAATATAAAGCTTTAAAGTGCTAATATTTGTTAGGGTCAAGGTCCGGCCCCATCTCCACCAGCTAAATGGTTGTTTCTAAATCAAGTTGAAAGAAAAACTATCGAAGCTAAATGGGCTGTATGTGCATAGCATAAAACAATGAAAAAACCCGTTGCTTAGTCCGCATTATTATGATGGACAACTACATGCACTTGGCCGATAATCATTTTAATTTACCAAAAAAAATTCAAACTATATTATATTATAAAGATTATTATTATTATTACGTCGTATTCACATTCGTCGTATACACGTCGTAACATTGTATTCACTGTCTTGGGTTTGCTGTAAGCTTTTTATTATTAGTGACAAACTCGCCTTTCGTACTGCTCTTGTTTGTTATTTTCTGTTTTTGTTTGTTTTTGTTGATTATTTTGTGTATAATAAATGTTAGATAAAAAAAATTACACAAATAAAGTAAAAATTAATAAAAACCTATCCTACCTAAGAGCTGACCTTCATATTTTCACATGTCCTTACATATTTTTAATATCATCAATGTAGCTGAAAAAAAAACCTAGAAAAGGAGATCGTTATGAATCTTACTTCGAAAAAAAGTGTTGATTTGACTTGAATCATTTTAAATTTGAGTCCAGTATACATTACGTAGAACTAACTTCCTACCGCTTCCATTTCACTATCGCTTTGCTTAAGGAGGTCTGAGTGCTAAATGTGAGTTTTTCTTTTCGCATTCGATCGTGAGCGCGTTTGGAGTTTACTAGGAATTTGTATGTGATTTGTACAGCGCCACCTAGTGGTAAACGTGAGAAACCAATTTACCACTAGGTGGCGCTGTACAAATTACATACAAATTCCTAGTAAACTCGAAACGCGCTCACGATCGAATGCGAAAACAAAAACTCACACTTAGCACTCAGGTCCTGTAACTGAAAAGCTCAAATTTTCAGCCGTTTTATGCATTAATGGCTTACAAACCACGCTAACGCAAGGGCACACGTAAGTTTAAATAAATGTGAAAAGTAATAACTTAATAAAAAAAACTGGTAACGCGCGCCACGCGTAATGAGGGGTCCAAAGTTGCTTATCACAATAATGCGAACTAAAAACAGGGCTTTTATAGTTTCATACTATGAACATTTAACCTATTTCGCCACAGGTTCACCGCCTATAAAAACTTCTCAAAGGACATTTTATAAATTGGTCAACTATATCTCAAAACCGTTTAGCCTGCAGAGGGGTGGGCGGGGACACTAGACTCTAATAAAAATTAGCACATAAAAGCTTAATATTGTACAAACGAGTCAGTATTTTTTTAAAATCTAACGGTACCTAAAAAAAATAACATCCCCACTTTACATGTAGTGGAGCAACCCTGAAAAAAATATTTTTCAACATTTTATGTTAATACTTCGTACCAGTTATAGTTTTCAAGTACTTCAGATCTCTGAGCTATCGTGCGAACAGACGGATGGACGGACATAGCGAAACTATAAGGGTTTCTACTTTACTTCGCAACCGTAAAAAGGCCCCAACACCGTTCAATCTGACAGAGCTGACAAAAATATGGGACGTTTTTGGCTTTATCTAGGCGTCTGGTATCCCTGGCCGCGCTCAATCATTGTCACAATTGCTCGTTCATTTCTATTCCCCACGTATACCTCTTATATCTGATAATATCATAAGCACTTGGTATTCTACCTCGGCATTTGATTTAATGTCTTTATGTGAGAAGGGAAATATGTAAAGTAGGTACGACTAGAAAAGTAATTTTGAATTCATTTTCTATCACTTTTGAAACGTGGAGCTAATTTTGTTTGAATTTTAAAGATAGAAGAGTAAAAGTAATATGCCCAGTATGATGGTATATTATGTGAAAATCCCAATTTGTTTTTTATAATCTATACATATAATAAAATCGTAGGAAAGTCAATGTGTGTCCGGGGTAAACTAAAAAAATACTGCATGGATTTACTTCTAATTTTGCATGAATATTACTAACAGGTCGGGTCAACTATTATCACGTTATCACCTACGGGGGAGGAGCTGTGCAGAGTAAATGAAGTCCGCGCGAACGAAGTCGCGGGCAACAGCTAGTTTTAAAATAAATTTAGAAATTATTTTAGAAAAATAGCCAAAAATCTTATTTCCAAAACTAATAGGGATTAAATTTATGAAAAATCGGAGGCAGTCGTGAGGACTACCGACATGAGTGAAAACTTGAAACGGTATTTACAAGCACAAGTTTATACCTTACATACATACATTTATACCTTCTTCCTACCTTCCAGTTACCTTACCCCCTACCTTTCCGTTCCCTTTCTGCTACCTCCCTGTCACCTTTTTACTACCTTATCGTCCCCTGCCTTGCCCTTATCTGCCCACTACCTTCTCACTACCTGTCCCTATGTTCCCCCTACCTTTCCTCTACCTTCCCCTATCTTAAACGTACTTCCCCTTATTTCCCCTACCATGCTTTCCTTTTACTTTCCCCCTGTCTTCATCCTACATTTTTCCCTCTATCTCCTTCTCCCCTATCTCCCCTCCCCCTATCACCCCATCCCAATTTACCCCTCCCTTCCCTGGCAAAGTTAGTTGAATCGAATTTTTGCCGCCCCTCACTTCCTCCACTGCTGAAAATGGATGGGACCCTGGCGCCTATCGCCGCAGAAAAAGCGAACCTATTTGCTACTCTATTTGCGGAAAACTCACGATCCCATTAACGCGAAACCTCCCAGTCTACCTGGATGTGAGGTGAAAATGCCGTAAAATTCACATCCGTCAGACTAAGGTTCTAAAGACGCTGCGGAATTTGAATGTGAACAAAGCCAGTGGCCCTGATTGGAATTCAAGCAATAGTTCTTAAAACCTGTGCACCTGAACTCGCTCCTGTTTTGCTACGCCTCTTTCGCCTTTCGATGAAGACTCAAAAAGTGCCAAAATCATGGAAGCTTGCTAACGTGCAGCCTATGCTCAAAAAAGGCAGTGTGCCGACCTCTCCAACTATAGGTCAATTACAGTTACTTCCATACTCTGTAAGATTATGGAGCGTGTATTGAACAGCAGGCTAATGGCACACCTAGAAGCGAACGATTTACTGAGTGACTGCCAATACGGGTTTCGCTGAAATTGGTCCACTGGGGATCTTCTAGTATATGCCACCTATATCTGGAACGCGACTATCGAGTAGCATGGTGAAGCACCAGCTGTCTCCCTTGATATGTCGAAGGCCTTTGACTGGCATGGTCTGGGTCTGGCATGATAATCTTATAGGCAAGCTTCCATCGTACGGTCTACCTACTGGTCTTTGCACCTTGATCTCAGATTTTATGAGTGGCCGGTCGATTAGAGTAGTTGTTGACGGCTGCTGCCTGACCAAATGGCTATAAATGTCGGAGTCCCTCAGGGATCAGTTCTCTCCGCAACTCTATTCCTCCTACATATTAATGGTCTGCTGAAGCCTGGTGTCTATGGGTGCGCCGACGATAGAACTGCTTTGGAGAGTAACGCATGCAGCGCCGTACTGGCTGTACGGCACAGATTCGGTCTCTCAAAGAGGCGACAGTCGATAGTATGAACATGTTCTTACAGGCAGTCACTGATTGGGGCGATACCAATCTGGTCAAGTTTAATGCGACAAAGACCCAGGCGTGTCTATTCTCCGCTAAACGGAGTCGATTCCACCCGTCTCCATCTTTTAAGGGTGTGTTCGTGCCGATAACTGACCACCTTGAGTTCCTTGGTGTCACTTTAACGCCTAATTTCAACTTTGGTTCGTACATCGAATCGAAAGCCCAAGTTGCCTCAAAAAAGCTTGGTATTTTGGCAAAGATGAGACAGTATTTTAGCCCAGGATAGTTGCTCGATCTTTATTAAGCACAAGTCCGTTCGTGCATGGAATACTGCTCTCACCTCTGGTATGGAGCCGCCAAATATCAGCCGGAGACGCTTGGAGCGACAGAGAGGCATGCCGAGAGACTTATAAACAACGATGATTTGGTAAAAAAAGGTCCAGAGCCTCGCTTATCGCCGCAGAGTGGCTGGTCTTTCGGTCTTTCATCGGATATACTTTGGAGCGTGCGCTGAGGAATTGTACGACTCAATTCTGCCATTCCCTTTTTCATATCGATCGTCGAGGTGCACAGATACTAAGCATCGTCATATGGTGGACGTTCCACGTACCCGGACAAAGCGGTTTGACTAAACATTCTTCTTTCTCGGCAAGGGACTGGAATATGCTTCCTGAGTATGTATTCCCCACGAGTACAACCTGGGGATCTTCAAGAGAAGACTGAACAGGTACCTTCTAGGGAAGCGCGTTCCATCTTAGGCCGCATCTTACCTTACCATCAGTCGAGATCGTGGTCAAGCGTTTCCCCATCGATTTATGAATTGAAAAAAAAGCATAGTACAAAATTATATAATTACATTAAAAAAATACATTTTAATAGCAGACTTATGAGATAGCAATGGTAGGTTAATAGCTTCTTTTTGAAGGCGCTAATTGTATCGGCTAAGATATCTAAATTATGTTTTTGAGATATGTCGTTGTAACTATTCATAATTATGTTAAGTGGCGAGTATTTGCCTAAATTTGATTTTGAGTTCATTGAATTAAAATGTTGTAGTTTGCATGAACAAGGGATAGCGGATGGGGCAGATATCTGCAAGGAGTTCTGGAGCATCGTCAAGGCATCTTACTAACTTAAAAAGTTTATTGTTCATATGTCTCCGGTCTGATAATGAAGACATTTTATAATAACAGAGACGATCATCGTATGTAGACAACTTTTTTTGCCAGAAATTAAGAAAAAGATATCGCAAGAATCTTTTCTGGATTTTTTCGATTCTGTCTAAATGAATTTCATAATATGGGTTCCACACCTTGGTACAGTATTCTAGTATACACCGTAAAAGTGCTAGTACAAGGACGTTAGTAAGGATTGATTTAGTTTCAGGTGCTTTAAATGCACTGCATGGCTTAAATTTACATGACTGCATTTGATAACTATTTTTCATTATATTTTCAATGTGACTGTCAAATCGTAGTTTTGAGTCTATAAATACTCCGAGATCGCGAATTTCGAAAACTTGTTTTAAATTATGTCCATTTATTTTATATACAACTAGCTGTTACCCATGGCTTCGCTAGCGCTTATTGACTTTAGAACTAATTTAACCTTTCTTTCTAAGCTTCTTCGCTTATTTTAACACACTTAGGGGTCGAATTTTGAAAAACGATTAAACACATAACTCATTATTGTTTTGCACTCAATTCATACGAAATTTCATTCAAATATGTCCAGGGAATAAAAAGTTTGATACA
Source organism: Apodemia mormo (assembly GCA_036924255.1). Taxonomy (NCBI): domain Eukaryota; kingdom Metazoa; phylum Arthropoda; class Insecta; order Lepidoptera; family Riodinidae; genus Apodemia; species Apodemia mormo. Next base: position 40,034,399 of record JAUPFN010000008.1, read on the forward strand.
AACTTTTATCCCCTATTTCACCCCCTTCGGGGTTGAATTTTGAGAAATCCTTCCTTAATGGATGCCTACATCATAAGAGAAATACGTGTGCAAAATTTCAAGTTTTTAGACCTAAGGGTTTGGCCTGTGCGTTCATTCATCAGTCAGTCACTTTTGCCTTTTATATATATATAGATAGATAGATTAATGGTAGATCACTTTTATAACGGGAAAATCTAATACTTGTAGTAAAACGTTTGTCGGTGTTTAAAGCCATGCCGTTAGAAGCGCACCATTTCGCCAAATTGTTGAGATCTGTTTTGAAGTCACCCGCAAAAGTAAGTTTTTTTAGTTTGTGTGTGTATATGATAGATGCAGAATTATGAAATGTCTTTTCTCAATATTAATGAATTAAATCAATTAAAAATGAACATTTCTTTATTACATGACTGTGTAAGGAAGCTACACTTTTCCATACATAAAGCAAATTAAATATATTTTTTTAGTTTAAAATTGCTTGATCATCTACGATTAGAGATAACTTTGTGGAATTGAAAGGAATGAGATGGCACTGATGAGTTTTCGCTAGGAGGTGAAAATCAAGCACGAATTTGGGCTTCATAAAGTTGCAGACAATGGACCGATATTATGTAAGCTTTGCTGATCACATCTAAATCGCAGGCTAGTTTATAATTTATTTCCAAATCAATGAAATTCCAAAGAGCTAAATTTACTCCTTGTGTAGAGTTCTTGATATCCACGAAGGAAAACAGTCGGTTGACTGTTTTTTTTTTTCATAACTAAATGCAATTAAATGATTGAATACAAAAACTAGATTCTATGTCATTTTTGCCTCTAGACTTCTGTATTCAACCTTCACCAAATTAAGATATCGTGAGGCCAACTGTGCCCGATGTATTGATTCCAAGACCTTGTACAAAATAAATTAATTAATATCAATTCGTAAGATTAATTATTTAATCACTTAAATACAGTGAAACTGCAAAGACCAATTTCTATTATTAATTAATATATTTCTTCACGAATTATATTAATTAATTTCAATCCGTTAAATTTACTATTTGATAATTTAAATACAGCCGAACTATCTTGACCAATTTCTATCAATAAACAAAATCATTTTCAATAAATGACCAAGTTCTGAAGTAATAAACCAAATTGAGACCTAGTTTTTGGAAAGTTGGTTAAAAAGGTCTCAGTTATCAAAACCTGGCTCTATAATAAAGAAAAAATAATATACAACTGGAATAAACCGGGGGTATTCGTTAGTTTAATAACAAAGTAAAAATTAAAACAATTTCACGACTAAACGGTTGCAGCATTTTGTTCTGGATATTTCATTTACAATATTTTACGAACAGTTCAGAGAATTCGCCCGCTTGCTCCCCACAACGCAGGGATTTATCACACTTATCCGGAATGTTTGCCACCCGCAAAGTCAATATGCTCGTATATTGAATTTCCCCGGTTCGAGTTTAATGCAGTGGTTGCATCACAATTGTAAAAGCTCAGTTTAATTTTAAGCCTAACATTTTAGGATTTGAATAGGCATTGAATTGAAATTATTGGTCTTTAATAGTTTTTTTATCATACGAGTAAATTAGCAAACAAGCAAATGAGTGTCTTGATGTAAAGAGATAACTGAAGATATCAGGGGTACGTTGCTTACACATATGGCGGGATGGTAATGAGACAAACATAAGTTTATCGGCTACCTTATCGTAAAAAATTGAAAACGACAAGTCAATGACAAGTATTGACGATATTGTAGCAGGAATTGGTAAGACGGTGGTACTGTATCTGGGAGAGACGTAGCGGAAAATTAATAACCAAATTTCATTGACTCTTAATAGAGCCCGAAAAAAGTATTCCATCGAGAAATTATGGGTAATACGTCAAAAACATGTATAAAATTTGTCTAAAATATAAAATAAAAAATTTGGGGTAGACCATCCCTAGCACTTAGGGGTATAAAAATAGACAACAACCTATTCTCTGATCTGCTGAATATACATATAAAATTTCATCAAAATCGGTTAAGCTGCGTCCACACTCGAACAATTTACATTATCCCGTGATCGTGTCAGACACGCGTGTCAGTACCGATTAATGTGGACGTATTTTGTTACGCGCACAATTGTCACGACCTGCAGTACGGTTGAATCCATTCCGAATATACTGAAAGAAACTGCCGAACCCAGAATAAACGGCCGAACAATGTACGGAATTACGATTTACTAGCGGGGCCCAGAATGGACGCTGGTTTGTGTACTGTCACGCATCTAAGCCACGTGTTACGAGCCGATCCATTGAAAGTCGGTTTATTTCAAATAATTTTCGCTGTTGTCCGCGGACCAGGAGACGTCCACACTTGTATTTATGACACGCGTTGAAGTATGCCCGATGACACAGACACAGGCAGTGGGTTGGAGTGTACGCTATAAACATCGTTGTATACGTTGTTTAGTTTTGTACTGCGACCTTAGATCGAATATACTATAGATTGGGGGTGGGTTCAAATGTGCAGGTATAATAAATGTAATTAAAACAATAATCTTGGTTAATATAATTCTGTGTTTACGTACCCGAATTGATAATGCGTGTCCACTATATTTTTGTTCTCGTTACCGAATATCTAAAAAAATAGCTTTCAAAAATTGGAGCAAAAAATAAGAAGCTACTTTAAGCACGTATTAACAAAATTTCATTTTGTGTCGTATAAGGTATTTAATAATAATAATAATATTCTTTATAGTACAACAAGAGGATTAAAGTAGTAATACAGTCTAAAGTAAACAATCTGATACAAAAGGCGGTCTTATCGCTGACAAGCGATTTCTTTCAGACAACCACATTACAAGTAATTAAAAACACGACTAGGACAAGGTACAGCTTTCAAATATGTAAATTACACGACAAAGACATACCAAAGGTAAATGAACACTTAAAATAATTAGGGGAAAAAATGAACAATATTTATTAGAGCTAAGGTTGATTTTGTAATACAGTTTTTTTAATATAGTGTTTTGTTTTATTATCCATAAAATCATTTGTCCGACAAGAAAATCCGCACACAGATATATGCGCTAGTGGTAACACGGTGCCACATTTTGTGTTAACATTTGTATGGAACATTACATCTATAGTATATTTGATTTAAGACTGCGCCGTGTATCCACGTGTAGCGATGCGATGTGACCTTGTGGCTTGTGACCTTGTCAGTGCAACTTATACCGTCCAAATTTAGCGTAACATGTCTGTAGCTATGCAACGCTGTCGGGTCTGTTGTTACATGTGAGGACGCAGCTTTATACTGTTTCGGAGGAGTGTGATAACTAATGCTGTGGCACGAGAATTTTATATATTAGAAAAAAATATGAGTGGACTATCTTTATCATTTAAGGTTATGAAAACAGATAACCATTAATTCTCAGACCTACTGAAAATACTTACAAAATTTCTTGCTTGTAATTTAATTTTTAAGATCGTTTTTTTATATCATTGGATAGCAATGATACTAGGTGGTAGAGTTCTGCATCGGCTCGACCGGGTCTGGTACCACTGCCTTACCTATTCCTGCCGCAATAGCATCAGTGATGGTCACTGTCGTGTTCCGGTTTGGAGGGTAAGGTAGCCGGTAAATTTATGCATGTGGCATTAGACCTCGCTACAAGATAGCAACGCACCATTAACATCTTTGGTGTCTATAGGCGATGGTTGACTCTTTCTGTCAGGAGACCCATCTATTTGTTTGCTATCTTATGATATAAAAAAAGCAAACAAGCAGATGGCTCTCGTGATGGAAAAAGAAATCATCGTTCATAGACACCAAAAATTTTAATAGTGCGGATAGCAAATTCGGGTAGAGGAATGGCAATGCCATATGCATAAGTCTACTGGCTACTCTACCCTCCAAAACGGAGCATGACAATGACAAACACTGACGCTATTGTGGCAGGAATAGGAAAAGCGATGGTACCTTTCTCAGATTTAAAGTCATTTGTTTAGTTTGACGTGGAGTCGTTTGTTTTGCCAGTGTTTGACAGTCGTTTGTTTGGACAGTGTTTGACGTGGTCATTTATTTTTTCAGCGTTTGTCGTGGAGTCGTTTACTTTGTCAGTGTTTGACGTCGAGTAGCTTGTCCAATTAAAAAAATGTGTTATTAAAACATGAGAAAGAGATAAAGAAAAAACACAATTGCGAAAATATGAGGAAATAATAATTAGAAATACATTAATGTAGTTATCTTAGAAGCTGCCATAGATTGGTTATTTTGTGAGATATATTCTTTTAACAATATTTGTTTTTTATGAATTTTGACGAATGTCGGAGAATTTCACCCTTAGCGATTTTGAATGCCGGGGAATTATCACACTTGTACGCGATATTTACCATCCGTAAAGACTGTAGGCTCAAATATTGAATTGTTAGTTTCGCGTTAAATGCAGCTATTACATTATTATTGTGGCAGGCTTGCTTTTATTTGACAGAAAGCTTTTAATATTTTGTGTGGTGTCTATGTTTTTTCTTTTTTAAATTGCTTTTTTTAAAGTTGCTCTGGTAGTCTTGGAACTACATAGAATTATATGCAGCTTTAAAAAGGAATGAAAAGATAGGGCTTAATAAGAACCATGGGTGGGGTTTTCTCAATATTTTAATAGTTACAATTTTCATTATACGATTGACATGTTATGGATAAATTCTCCGGTTTTTGGTCCAAATTTTTTAGTTCGTATTCGAACTAAAAATTATGGACCAAAAACCAAAGCTTAATGCGATTGGGTTTCATGTCAAAAACTCGATGCAAGGTTCACAAAACAAAATGAAACGGCTGCAGCAATAGTGTAATTGCATCACAGATGTAACGTTGATTAGCAATTATGATTATTATTGATGTCATTTAAGTACCATCATTGGCTAAACCTCCTTCATTATGATACGATGATAGCAGACACGCTAGTATTTCTCTCAATAAAAAGAGGTAAAACCAAAGATGTTTATGTTGCGTCGCTATCCAATTAAGAAGGATGTAACGTGTAATAATGGACATTATATTTCAAATCGGCACGCGAGAAACAAAATTTGAGCGAGATATTGTATTACTTTACTTATTTATTTATTTAAACACTTTATTGCACACATCAGTACAAAAGGCGTAACTTAATGCTATCAAGCATTTTCTCACAGTTTACCTTCTATTGGTTACGCTGAGAGAAAAAAACTTGGGTAGTGCATTAAAGAGCATATTGCGAATTATCATAATTAACTAAATACTTATTTACAAATAAATAGTGTATATATATAAATATATATATAAATATATATATATATATATATATATATATATATATATATATATATATATATATATATATATATATATATATATATATATATATATATATATATACATAATGATACTTAATAAATATTAATACATACACATAATATAACAACATAAATGAACATAATTAAGTATTTTGTCGTTTCAAGCCATAATCATAAACTCGAGACATGAAGATAGAGAGGGAAGGAGCATTACGTAGATGGGTTGAAAGAGCGTTCAATAAACGAATTGCAGTAGCAGTAAAGTAATTAAAATATGTTGCAATATTATGGTTCGGGAATATCAGCGTACTGAGATGACAAGAGCGCTGAGACCTACCTTGACTAGAAATAAATTCAAAGCGTTCTCTCAGATAATCTGGGGAAAGTAAGTTGTAGTGTGTGTTATACTGATATGGGTTCCCAAATTTTTGACACACGTAAGGTAAGGAAGACTTTTACCATTGAGGGCTACTTGGGGTATACTTTGCAAATTAATTTGTGATATCAAGTCCAATCAACATCACCTTTGTCTTGTCTGGATTTAATATAACTCTATAGTCACTCGCCCAAGTGTTAATTGCATCCAGATCACTATTCATATTACCGATACCTCGTTCTAGATCATCCGGTTTAAAAGATATATAGAGCTGTAAGTCGTCAGCATACAAATGATGCGAACAAAAGTAAATAGACGAAACGGCTACATTAATGAATACGGAGAACAGCAGAGGAGATCGTACACCACCCTGTGGCACACCATTAATAACGTCGCACCAGTTTGACTGCAAGTCATTACTTCGGGTTTGTTGTCGGCGCCCACTAAGGTAAGATTTAAACCACGCATTTGCCGAGCCAGATAAATTAAATGAGCGAAGAACAGCTATAAGGATACCATGGTCCACACAGTTGAACGCATTGCTGAAATTGAGAAGAGTGAGAAGAGTGACTTTTCTTGCATCCATTGAAATTCATCCATCCATTTCACTGTGTCGTCAGTTATTTTTACAAGAGCAGATGTGCTGTGACATAGACGAAAGACCGATTGAAAGATATTTAACAAATTGTGTGTTGATACGAAATTAGAAAATTGGATGTATGCAATGCGTTCTAACATTTATGCGTAGTATAGAAATTTTTCTGAAATAAGAGGGGTCTGTCATCTGAATTCACGACGACGTTAGATTTCTCTCGCCTTTAACAAGATGCTTACATATTAATTATGGTATACTAGCTTTTACCTACGGCTTCACTCTGTATATACATGATTTGCTACCCCATCAACCAACGCTACTCTGTCAGCATCATCGACTGACGCTACCGCGTGAGCATGTATCTTCGGTGCCAGTCTTACGGGACCCAGCGCCCAGTTCAGTCTCAATTTTCAATCGGGTTGGTTGCCATTTTGAAGTTCTATATCTATTTAACTATTACAAGTGTATTACTATTTCTCTTTACATTTTATTCAAGTGAATTTTATATTGTGTATAATTAAAATATTTTTTAAAAACCAAATGCGAAAACGTAAATTCACATTTAAGTTTTTTTTATAAAAAGTATCGTAAGTTACTTCTAGTACCCTTTAAGAATATGTGTACCAAGTTTCATGATGATCAGTTTAGTAGTTTTCACGTGAAAGCGTAACAAACAAACTTACATTCGCAATTATAATATTATTAGGGACATCTTAAATGCTTTTGAAGAATAAACATTTTCTCGCGATTTTTTGCTATTCCTATTATGTAAGAATTTTTTTTCGTAGTCAGCCTTTGCGCAGTTAGCAATAATTTTATTATGAGATGATTTATAAACGCTTTTAGAAACTTACATGGACGAAACAATTTCGATTGTGAATATTAGTGGCGATATTAGAAAAGTATTCCTTACAACCACACTAGAGTATTATTTTAAACTAGCCGCAGAGTGCAGTCCGGTGTATTATAAAAATTATGCTGAATCTCACGGGAACCGCTCAATTTTCCAGGATAAAATGTAGCATAAGAACTATTTCAGATCATTATCTACCTGTATGCCAAATTTCACTCAAATGCATTCTGTAGTTTTTGCGTGATTGAGTAACAAACATCCATCCATCCAAACATCCAAACTTTCGCATATATAATATTAAATAATATAAATTTAGCCATTTATACTGTTTAACAATTCACACACTTATACAGCGTGTAAGAAAACCCTGCCTGACCCACAAGAAGCATATAAGTATGTCGATGACATTATTAAAGAAATATTATGATTATATTTATAAAAATAAAAATATTGTGGCATTTTGAAATCTTTGAAAGAAATGAGAAAATTTAAGACTTCTCATATTTGAAATCAGTTAACTAAATAGGACTGAGAACGTAAAGTGAAATGAAATATCTAAAACGAGGGCGAGCTCTATAGAAAATATCCTAGTTCTGCCATGTTTCCCGCACAATGCCGCAGTGCTGTGAGTTAAGCTCTTTCTGTTAAAGCACAAAGCAACAGTTGAAGCGTGAAATGTTTGCTATTATTTAATTAAAAACTCAAGTTATATCTTTTGGTATGCGTAAATAAATAAACATCGAAATGTGTTGTACAAAATATACAGCTAATGTTTCTTTTGCTATATATTTTGTAGTATTTGAGACGATGGTCTTCCAAGGGTCCTTTTGGACGTATGAAGTCGAGTACTTTTTGAACAGCTAAAAATTGTTGAAAGTGGGTCGAGAGACAGGAGTTCCTTAATTATAAATGACCTTTTGATGATGTTTTGAATCAATAAATGACTGTATGAATGAATGAAAAAAAAAAATGATTAGCAATTTCATTAGCAATTAAGCAATTCAAATAAATTCAAAATATAAATAGTTTATTTATATTTTGACTTCAGATGACTTCATCGAATTGAGGGTTTTGGACACGTGCCTTTTGCCTGTCAAGTAGAGATCGAACTGATATTATTAAATAACAATGACATGGTAATAAAATGGTATAACGACGCACACGGCATACTGAACATATTGTTTATCCTATTTTATCCTCTCTCTTTTTCTCTAGCTTTCTGTCTCAATTCTCAACCTATGAAAGAGTTTTTATCCCTCTTTAATCTCTATTTTCAAGACAAATAAAGAAGATCGCGTTAGTTTCTTTGCGATGAAGATAGAATGAACATCAATAATTACGAATGTCAGCAAGGCTTAATAACGAACGTCCGTAAGTATAATGATAAGTTTGTCAGTTTGCGAATGTGCAACAGTTCGTATCTCCAAATTTCATTAATATGTAACTATGTATTATGGTTTGGTTAACCGATACCAACCGCTATACGATGCAAAGAACGGTCAGACACTGAGCTGCTAAGGGGCCGTCCATTAATTAGGTGAGGCTTGAAAGGGGGAGGCAGGGGTCCATAAAATCACGAAATATCACAAGCATTTGTGCATATAGCAATATATAACATGTGTTTTATTTGCCAGATACTTCTCCAGTTATTGGTGTTGAAAGTTTTGCTAATCCGTGGTCCGAGGACACTGTACATTAAGTACCGTTTTCACTTTGTGTAGTGCAAGTGCGAGTGTTTAATGCAGGTGCTTAGTATTAAGCAAAACATACGCGAAGATAGCCGTTGATCGGTGCGAGTGATTAGTATTCAGCATAGTAAAAGTGAATAGACGCTGATTAGTAATGATTACTAATCAAAGTGAAAACGGGTTTTAACGTTAATGTAGGTATTAGTACAACAAACTTTTTCGCATTCCTTATATTCTTATGTCAGCCAAAAATAACTTGCAACCTTTCTGTCTACCTCTAGATGTTATTATTATAGTCTTTAATTTTCTATAATAAAATTAGATGATACTTATACCTGTATTTCTTAAAAACATTTAAGATTCTTTGTAGCTACTAAAAATACACGTGATATAGGGGGTGATAATCACGATCACGCGATAAATGGACGGCCCCTAATGAGATTATTTCTCGAAAAGCCACAATTACCGAGAATTAAGCCCAGTATCTTATGATATAAATCGATTAGGGTAACTATAATAGTTATCTTCCAGTGATTAGCCTAAATAAAGCTAAAAGTGATTCTGTAACCGATGAAGTGATAATTCATGATTACAACATTAATTTCTTTTAAATCAAAATTAAAGATTTACATCACTAAGGTGCTTATTTGGCAGCGGCGTGCCCAGGATTATGACACTGGGTATGCGGCGGAGTCTTTGGTAACAAAAACTTTTTCTTTTATAGAATTACTAAATAATATGCAAAGAAAATAATATAATTTAATCGTGTGTACACAACTACACAGCCAGTTATACGTTTCATAACTTTTCACATGAAACTTTGGAGTTACGTTCCCTTTTTGCTGGTTTCATTGTAACTCATGTACACACCTACCTTTAGACACTGAAGATACTTTAGACCTTAAATCTTTGCACTGAATGACAATTGTGAGAACTTGTTATTTTAATTTTTATTTAACACACATTTTCAACACAAACCTCACAATCAAATAACATTAAAAAAATCAACAAACGCACTAGTAAAAGCAAATCACTACAATTATTATAGAAACTCAGTAATAAACTGTTAAATGTATATATACACTTTCAAATGTTAAAATGAAAAATCTTCTTAGAAAACTATAATTAAACTAACGCAAACAATATACTATACAATGCTTATCACATGAACAATGCAAAATGGCCCCCGCGAAACAAAATATTTCTGCTATTTAAACAAATAAAACCTTACTAAACAAAAATGCATAATGTGCACACGTGATTTATTAGATTTCCGACTATTATTTTTAGTCGGATTATAGGCATTAGGCAACGAACATTTCCGATTACTCTCGACATCTGCCGAAATCCGAAGCCTCCGGCTGGAGCCGCGCCAGTCGTGGCTTTCGATATTCATGGGTGTGTGCGTTTGCAAACATTACATAACACCAAAATTACTACACAAATGCGAACAAATTTCCTGCAAAACTCGACCGCATGAGTTGGTTGGATGTGACCGCATGATTGGCATATAGATGCTATTTATAAAATATTAGGCGTTTTTAAGTTATTATATTTTGTTTACTCATTTATTTACTACTAGCTGCAGCGTGCAGCCCGCTGCAAAATAAAAGTTTTGGCGAATTCCGCGGGATAACTTAATTTTTCCGGGATAAAAAGTAGCCTATGTGCTATTCCAAGTCATCATCTACATGTGTGCCAAATTTCATTCAAATCCGTGCAGTAGTAACAAACATCCATCTAAACATCCAAAATTATAAATAATATTAATATAGATATAGATTAATTAATTATTAGTCATCCAAAACGTACGAACATTTTATTAAAATATCTGTGAATGGCAAGTAAAGCACTGAATTTCTGCCTACGAAGAACGCACGCTCCTGTTATTTGGCCTCAATGTCAGTCTGCTGCCGCCGCCGATGCCAGGGCCTTAAAAAATATAAACAAAGAATTAACACAGAAAAATTCAAGATGTTCGCCGGTTCAAAAAAGTTTTATTTAAAAAAGTTTTTTAAAAGGAAATATTGACTTAGGGCGGTAATTCCCAATTAGATTTCTCTGCAAACTCATTCAAAAACTTACTTAAACTCGTGTACCCCATAGGCTACGAATTACACGTACGCTAACGGTTGGTCCATACCCCAGGCCTCTTTTGAAGACTATCTGTTTTCTTGTCAGTCAATTCGTAAAAAGTAGGTGGAGCTCAAAATATATTTCGACGATTTGTTAGATGTGTCAATGTTTTTGCTAATATTGCTATGGAATGGGCCACCTGATGGAAAGAAGTCACCATTGCCCATGGACATAGCAACGATAGGGGTTAGCGCTAATGCGAACCCGATCTTTAAAGAAAATGTTGATCCTCCTCTTACAACTACCCATGTTATAGCTCCTTGGAAACACTGTGTGAGGTAGATTGTTCGAGATTTGAATTAGTAACATTGCTTTAAGATCACCTGAGCAAAGTGACAGGTAACAGCAAGTAATATGTATTGGTGTTCCAGTGTCGTGTCCAGCGCCGCTCAAGAATCGCGACTTTGTGCTGCAGAGGTCATGGCTGGACACCGGTGACGAGAAGATGATCCTCAACCATTCCGTGTACCACAAGGACTACCCACCCAGGAAGGGATTTGTTAGGTATTATTTATCCATCCACACTTTCATACTAACTGTACCCATACTAATATTATAAATGCGAAAGTTTGTCTTTTTCTCTGTTACGCTCTCAAGGATAAACCGCTGGACCGATTTCAATGAAATTTAGCATGGGTATAACTGAAGATTTGGAGTCAAATATAGGCTAACCTATTTTTAAAAATTCAATCCCTAAGAGGCTAAAAGAGGGAATGAAATTCAGTATAAAAATCTATATCAACGAAATGTTGATCTACTAACGGGCGAAGTTCAGCAGAAGGTTCAGCTTGTTCCTTTATAAGTGCAAGAGTCCAGTTAATATATTAATCGGCATGCTATCTTTTACATCATTAGATAAAAAACAAGCAGATCGCTCTCCTGCTAGAAAGAAACAACCATTGCCTGTAGACACTAAAGATCTTTGGGGTGTATTGCTATCCGTGTGGCGTGATGGTAATGCTAAGGGCATAAGTTTACTGGCTACCTTATTTTCCAGACAGTGACAAACATTGAAGTTATTTAGATTAAGATATGTTTGTATCTCCGGGTTTGGGTGTTTATTAAATATATTCCAGTATTTATATATGTATTTCTATGTATTAGTATCGTTGACTAACACTCATAACACAAATAAATAAGTTGCTTACTTTGGGGTTAGATCAGTAAGTGTAATTTGTCCCGTGAATACTTATTTATTTCCGATTTATGTAATACCTTTTTTATGACTAACCTACGAGTATTTTACCAATTTTCATCATATACTAGCAATCGTCTGTGGCCAAAATCATAAAGTATTAAGTATAAGTGGAGCTATCACTCGTATTAATCAATTGAAGCAAATATTTTACCAGTTTAGAGTGCTAAGTGTGAGTTTTTCTTACGCATTCGATCGTGAACGCGTTTGGAGTTTACTAGGAATTTGTATGTGATTTGTACAGCGCCACCTAGTGGTAAACCTGATAAACCAGTTTACCACTAGGTGGCGCTGTACAAATCACATACAAATTCCTAGTAAACTCCAAACGCGCTCACGATCGAATGCGAAAAGAAAAACTCACACTTAGCACTCTGTTATATATAATGTTAATTAATAAACTATATTTTAAGTGAAAGCGAATAAACAAAAAAAAAAAAACGTTTTTTAAACATAAATCTCGGTGGCCAGTGTAACAGATTGCTAATCTAATTGTTAATACGTGAAGGAAAAACTTTTGAGCTCTTTTTAAGACAGTTGCGCGAACTGTGGAGTATAATATTTGGCATACCTAGTTAAAGTTAACAGTACGGAGGACCGCGAAAATCTAATATTTTAAATAAAATCCATTACAATTGAATTAAATATATATCACACACACTACATTCATGATATTATACACACGTATATACAAAACTTTTCTCTTTATGGCTAAAATCAGTTGTCAAACTTAAAAAGGATCTATGTTTAGTCTATGGTCGGATTTCTTACACACGTGATCCCTAGTTCCAATAATTAGTAAAGAAGCAAACTTCAAATTATCGACAAGTTTTATTTTTTTATTTCATTGTATAGAACTCTGACTAAAATGAGTTTCATAATTGAGAACGCTCTACAAAGTATTGTAATTATAAAAGTCCAATACATTCCGAGCTCCGTCGGTAAGCGTGGCGTGTTCGGAACTTTTAGCAGTTTAATTACTATGTCTTGAACAGAACCACGTTAGCTGATTACAGATTAATATCTACGTCATTCTTCGAGTTCGGATTTTGTGTACATTTTTTATATATATTTTTTATATCATAAGATAACAAACAAGCAGATGGGTCTCTTGATGGAAAGAGTCAACCGTTGCCTATAAACACCAAAGGTGTTAATGGTGCGTTGTTATCTTGTGGCGAGGTCTAATGCCACATGTATCAGTTTGCCGGCTACCTTATCCTCCAAACCGGAACACGTCAGTGACAAGCACTGACTTTTCCCCGTGTTGATTCCGGGCCCCTTTCTAGAATAGACCAACTGCCGTTCTGCCAGGCAGGTCGTAAAAGGCGACCGATTTTCTATGCGAGTCACTACCATCGTAGCTACTAGGTGGTAGAGTTCTACATTGTTTCGCCCGGGTCTGTTACAGCTGCTTTACCTATTCCTGCCGCAATAGCGTCAATGCTTGTCACTGTCGTGTTTCGGTTTGGAGGGTAAGGTAGCCGGTAAACTTATGCATGTGGCATTAGACCTCGCCAAAATATAGCAACGCATCATTAACATCTTTGGTGTCTATAGGCGATGGTTGACTCTTTCCATCAGAAGACGCATCTGCTTGTTTGCTATCTTAAGATATAAAAAAAAACTGCAATTCGGCAGGAATAGGTGAGGCGGTGGTAACAGACCCGGGTGAGAAATTGCAGAACTCTACCACCTAGTAGCCACGATGATAGTGACTCGTAAAGCCTATCGGTCACCTTTTACGACCTGCCTGGCAGAATGGCAGTTGGCCAATTCTTCAAAGGAGCCCGGGACCAACACAGGGAAAAAGGTACGTGGTAGTTAGATTCATGTGGTCTGTTGGTAAAATAAACCGAACGTTAATAGTTCTGGTACACAACTACTCACCGGTTTTTATTAGGTTTGCGAAACCGAAATCATCGCTGCATTATTTATAAGTGGAAGAGTTCCACAATGTTTCGTTTGGGTCTTGGTAGCACCGCTTTACCTATACCTGCCGCAATAGCGTCAATACTTATCACTACACAAGTAGAATAAACCAGACGTTACCAAAAGTTTTACCATACAACCACACCAGTTTTTCGGTTGGTGATACAAGAGGTGATCCTCGTCAGTGCAGTTTTAATAGGTGAGTTCTACAACGCTTCGCCTGGGTGGTAGATTTCTACATTTTCTCGTCCGGGGCTGATACCAACGCTTTACTTATTCCTGCCGCAATAGCTTCAATGCTTGCCGCTGTCATGTTTAGGTTCGGAGGATAAGATAGCCCTCTTACCTATGTAAGTGATATTACAATCCCGCCAGATGGATAACAACGCGCCATTAACATCTTTAATGTTTTTAGGCGGCGGTTGTCTCTTTCCATTAGAAGAGGTATCGTTAGTTAGCTATCTTATGATATATATGTCGCAGAAGGCCTAGTCATAAGATTTAATGACATGTATTTTCGTCATATGGCGAAATAATGGGCGACTTTCCAGTTCACCACGTGTCACCGGTTTGAGGCTTTACGTGCTCATCTATGGCATGGGACTGGTAACGCACCACCCGCCAGACTCCGTGTTGCTACTGAGATTTTAGATTTTCGAGGAAAACCTCAAAAAGCCTCAATAACACTTTTACTTCTGATTAATCTGATTAATTTCGTTATGGGTTCTAAGACAGCTTAGCTTTCCCCAGGACACCCTGAGCTCGCAACTCAGTGGTTATCAGGACGGTTGCCGCTGTTGATTCTGGTTCACAGAAGTTACAGTAGTGGGAACGAGAGGTGAGCCCATTGCCCTAAAACTTTTACCCGACCTGGGGATTGAACCTGGGGCCTATAACTGTCGCATTCCCATACCGTTACATGAATAGCAATCATCAACTTTGGTGTCTATAATCTATTGTTATTCCTTTCCGTCATGAAATTGTCTTCCTGTTTGATATGCTATTAAATAAAAGAAAAAAATACTTGAAAGTACATATCGACACCAGAAAAATATAATTCTCTTTCTAGCGTAGTCAGGCGTACGAGAGAATTTCCTAGTTTTCTGTTCTTTTTTTAATATTACAGAAAGAGAAACCATCGCCTATAGAAATTAAAGGTGTTATTAGTGCGCTGCTATCTGTGTAGTGGGATGGCAATGCCACATGCACACGTCTGCAGACTTCCTTACCTTCCAAACCGGAACACGACAATTGCAAGCATTGACGCTACTGCGACAGGAATTGGTAAGGCGGTGGTACCTTATACCTAGGCGAAACGTTGCGGAACTCTACTATCTAGTAGTCACGATGGCAGTGATACGCATAGCCAATCGGTGGCCCCTTACAACGGCAGAACGACAGTTGACCTATTCTTCATATTTCTGGACCGACACAGGGTGTTGGTTGTAAATCTCTTTTATGATAATAAGCCAATTGTATTAAAGCAATTTCATGGTCAACGAAATGTGTGACTGCAATTTATTTAGGCTTCGCACTCCAATAGATAAGATATCGAGTGCGTCACCGCGTGACGGCCTTCCTGCCAATCTGTTACAACTACTGACTATAGCGAAAAGTACATATTTATTTAAAAACAACATATTTTCACGCCATATCCCTTACAGGGTAGGCAGAGAGAAATTGAGTTCCATATATCACAGTCCAGACAGATTTCGCTTGCTGTCTGCACAGTCAAAACTTACAAGCAAACACGCCGGTTTCGAAGACTCTTGATATTTTAATTTCGTAGGGTAATAAATAAATTGATTGTTCTTTATCATCTACAAGAAACTGTTTTAAATCAAAGTTAGGTCTCACAGAAGACACCCTTACAGACGGGCTCTTCGCCCACTTAATTTGAAAACTCTGGCTGAGCGCTCTGGGGCCTAATTCACGTAACAAAACGGCAATCGGGTCGAAGCGTTTAAGACTCTTACACATTTTGTTACATATTATGCTGCATCGCAGTACGTCTCGTCGAGTTATTGTATTTATGTGTGTGAGAACCCAAAACGCATCGACTCAATTACGTGAATTGGGGAGCTGCTCGCTAAAACGCCCGGTTTCGCAGTAACAGTCATTTGAACAATCTGCTTAAGTTCATTCTGAAAAAAGAGTGGTTCTTCTGATGAAATGAGATAACCATAGCTTATAGATACCCAGGATGTTAACGGTGCCTAGCTATCCGTGTGATAGTGTTATAATACCACATCGTGAGTTTTTAGGCTACGCGACTGTCCAAACTGGAACATGACAGTGAAGAGCACTGACAATTGCGGCAGAAATAGGTAAGGACCAGAACCCAGTGGAAATGTTCTAGAATTTCACCTTTTAGTTAGTAGTCACGATATTATTGACATGTATTAGAATTCTCTCGCTTTTTACGAGATGCTCAGCAGCACGGCAGCTGATCTTTTACTTAAAAAGAGCTCAGGTGAATATGGCAGAAAACATATAATTTAAGAAAGTACATAATTTAAATGCAACAAAATAGTAATAACTGACTTCTGATTGGAATATATACTTATGAGATTTCCTATATTTTATTGATTCAGGCGTTACTTTGCGGAAATACATTATTAAAAATGTGAAATTAATTAAATTTGCTATTATCCGCGAACTGTTCTATGTATCCTCCGTGATGGTACCGAAAAGAAAGACGTCGACAACACTCACCGATGGTCCGGATAAAAGAAGACCCCAGCGGCACAATTGTCCACCCACATCCACCACACTTTTACAACCACGTCTCACGCCGGCACCAATCACAAAAGCACACAATTTATGTACGCACTCAACGCATGTTTCACTTCGAAACCGAAATATCTTCAGAAGAACGAACACTACCTCACTCTACGCGAGTGTAAGTAATACTGATTCGCGCCGGTGTTTGACACGTTATTTATACGCAATGTGTGGCCAGACCAAACGCTTTTTTGTAACAGGGGTGAATTTGAAAATTTTTTTTGTTCATTTAACAATTTGATTAAACTGCTATGTTTTATGATCTCTAACTGCTCTAATACATTTAACTTTAAGCCCTTATCACACGTAAGTAATACTTCAAAAGTATGATTTGCTGTTAAATTATGACCGGTTTCTAAAAGGTGTTTAGCAAAATAAGACTTATCGGGATGTTTATTTTTAAAGGCGGATATGTGTTCTTTATAACGTGACTCGAAATTTCGACCACTTTGACTGATATATACGCTACTGCATTCTGAACAACGTAATTTATAAACTCCAGATTTATTATTATTATGTGTTTTGTCCTTTTCATTACATAATATGTTTCGTAAGGAATTATATGTTTTAAATGCTACGTTGATATTATTACGTTTTAAACATTTACGTATTTTTTCCAAATCGCGATCGAAGTACGTTAGACTAGATTTAAACTTGAACTCTTTTTGGGGTTGTACCGCATAAAGTAATGTTCTAATTTTTTGTGTTTCTTTCTTTTTTATTAAACTCTTAATTAAATTACAACTGTATCCGTTTGAAACCGCAATTTTAAATAGATTTCCTATATCTATGAAACGCTGGAACAGATGTTCATTGACCATATTGTATGGACTGTTCGACTCCATGCGTCTATTGATTCAGTTATGTATTGACTAGTATTTTATTATACAATAATACCTCGACTTACGTTACCCCGACTTACGCGAACCCGGAGTTAAGCGATTTTCAAATCTCATTGATTCATCTTTTGTTTCACTCAATGGCTCCACACTATTGGTTAGCCAATGCACGTGTTCAGACAATTTGAACAGAAATTGTACAAAATATGGACTCCAATGAAGAGCGATTCTTCTACAAAACAAGGAATAAAAAAGTTTTTTTGGGTTCTATATACGGGAGAAAAAATCAAGTCGTTAAACTACTTTGTTAGATTTATATTAGTAAGTTAATGGTTAGATTTTACGAAGCCTTCTATATCAAAATAACTTTGGTTGGCGATTTTTTGTTTATACAACTTGAGATCTTAATAAACATTTTTTTTAAAAGCCCCAGTCAAAAATATTTTATATTTATTTTTTTGGGAAATTGTTGTTTATATGGGAAAAGTGCAAAGTTCGTGGTATTACTGTACCTGATATCAAAACAAAACCAGTAGTAATAAAAAAGTAGCAGAAAAATGTAACATTGTCTTATTGAGCACAGTAAAAATTGTACACTTGTTGCTACAAAAGTTACCTGTGAACTGTACTTATTTATATCATTATGTTAAAAAACAATTTTCATATTATTATGATGCTATAATTACTTGCGTTTTTATATGATATCCATATATTAGAGTCCATTATAATGAACAAACTTAACGACGACATAAAAAACTAAAACAGAATTCATAATTAACCGGCGGTGAAGCGAATGAGGTAGACTAATATTGTATTAGGTATATTTTTATTTTTATTTTTGGTGAGTTATGGCTCATTTCAATTCCGCCAATGTCAAGGTTGATGCATGCAAGTTTATTATCAGAAAAACGATTTTTAATGTTTTTTTATTGTATTTTGTAGTATATTTTTAATGTGTATAAGTATGCAGTTATTGTTAATTATTTATATTGTTTAGACGGCACAATGAAGTGTGGCCAGATTGCAGAAAATATCAAATTTCCTGAAATAATTGGATTCTACTCAAACAAATTGGAAATAAGTAATGCTTTTTTATTTTAATATTAGAAATGTTAGTCGTATAATAATGAATAGAAAGATTTTGTATTGTATTAAATAAACTCGTTCTTCTTATGATTGTATTTGATTATTTTAATCTTATCTAGAAACATGCGTTTCTAGCAACAGTTAATGCAGGTGCAGTAAAAAACATGTGTGGATAATCGTTGATTAGTACGAGTGATAAGTAATCAGCGTAGTTAAGTGACTAGAAGCGTATTCTATTATTTACGAGTAGCCCTGTCCCGCCGCGCGTCCTTCCTTCCCTTGACTCGCAGCTTGCCGGGCCTTTAACACGTTTGGATGTGTTTTTTAACGAGTTGAGTTTGTTCAATGTCTGATGCTTAATGTTTCAAGCGTGGCGGCTAAACATTGTTGGACTCAACTCGCACTGACCACTCGCAACTGCTAAGCAGCCGCACTCACATTGATCAAAATTTAAACGGGGCCTAATACAGCTGTTGATTATTAGTACCGAGGCCGCATTTTTCCGGTTTCATTGTTTGCGTAAAAACTTAATGGTCGCATGGTCGCAATAACTTGAAAAATATAATTTTAAATTTGGAATTTCCGTCCTATAATTTAAAAGTCAAGAAGCTACCAGGCAAAAAATGTAGCTATTTTCGGTCTTATTGATAAATATCTTATATTTTTAAACTAAAAATAGTTCATAATATTTAAACATATGTAATGTGTATTTGTTTATCAAAATCTGTTCATATGATTTCAACGAAAACTGAAATGGACGAATTTGTCACGATTGCATTTTTTGAAACATCAGTTTCATGCATTTTCGAAAGTTTTAAATTGCGCGCCATCAGTTGAGCATCTTGTTGAACAACTGTTGTAAATCTCGGTCCTCGGAGTGCTTATAATTTAACATAGCAACAATGGAAGTTAAGTTTTAACTTAACTTCACTTTAGGCAAAGGGCCATTCGGATTTTTATAAAAATAAAGAAGCAAAGCAAATGGTTCTCCTGATGCAAAAGGACAACCAATGCTTACAGATACTGTGCGTTGCTATCCGTGTGACGGAGCTTATTTAGGTATGGTTTTCCAAAATTCAGTCTTTACCTAGTTTGGGAACCCCTGGTAGAATACATCATAATATTATTCCTTTGTAGCTAACTCAGTATGATTCTTTATATTACCTTGTTTTAAGCCTTTTTTAAGCCTTTCAGATAAAACAAGGTTTTGTTACTCAATATCTATAAAATCAATTTTTATTTATTTAAATATTTAATGGGAAGAACTTTAGATACCAATTAAAGATGGAGTCAACTTATTGCTTGCACTTGCGGGAATTATAATAGGTGGCGTTCGTGTCGTAGTAGTAAATGTGTTTTAAAAATAATTTTTAGAGCAGCAACGCACCGAGTGATAAACAATAATACATTTTAAGTGAAGCTTATCTAGAATCACTGTGATTTGTAATCGATGAAATGAAAACGCTTTACGATACAGAAACATATCTATACATATGATAAAATCGTAGGAAAGTCAAAACTGTACATTGAATATTTTTTTAAAAAATACTTGGGGCGTGATCTACAATCGATATCAAAGTCAAAAATATAGTTTTTAGAATTTTTGCCTGTTTGTCTGTTTGTCTGTATGTATGTCCGGGGTAAACTCAAAAAGTACTGCATGGATTTACTTCAAATTTTGCATGAATATTACTAACAAGTCGGGTTAACATATAGGCTGCATATTATCACGGTATCACCTATGGGAGAGATGCTGTGCGGAGTAAACGAACTCCGCGCGGACGAAGTCGCGAGTAACAGCTAGTTAAACATATTATACATAGGATTGATTCAGCGATAGAATGAGATAGAATACACTACACAGTATTTATATTTAAAATATCATCTGTTTAATGGTTTCAAAACCAGTTAGATACAGAAATACAACCATAGAGATTTTACTGCATTTTGACGTGACAACGTCTTATAATTCGATAGAGCTGGCTGCACGCACGAAAAAACATGACTCATGCGGCGTTACCTCGCTCTGAGGCGAGGCGAATGCTACCATTCCATTAGTATTTTCTTAAGACGTTGTCACGTTCAACTATCGTCTGTAAACCAACTTTACAGACAACCGATTTTTTTTCTACTAAAATACCAGAAAATTTTTTTTTTCGATATTTCAATTTATCTCTGTCTTTCGTTTTTTCTTATTTTAATCAAAAATTCACTTCTATCATGTATGAGTCCACAATCGATTTTTTATCTACATATCACTACGTAAAGCAAAAATGTTGCACCCCTTTTTATACGACACGCGAACGGTGATGTATGGAATTAGGCACAGTTAAAGTTTACTCTGCAGAGGACTGCAGAAACCAAATATTTTTAAATAATACGCATTAGACATTATTAAATTAATAAAAATAAACACTACACACACTACATTCATTTGACACACATGATATTATACACACATTCTGTTTATACCTAAGGCACAGAATACATAATAGTACAAGTACCTAAAGTCGGTTGTCAGACTGAAATGTTATAGTTTAATTTATTATCGAAATACTACTAGAAGGTGATCGCTAGTATTATTTAGATTTAGATTGTGCAGATGAGCTATATGCCTGTTTTGTGGTGTGGTGCCTATTCGGCTTAGATCATAAGCTCCCAAGTTAGATTTCCAGGCAAATTAAATCCACCCAAAAGGGTACGAAATCAGAAGACGATTGATTAATTATTAACTCACTGATTTTAATGTATGACCACGCACAACTTTTTACATAGAGACACGATTTTGATAATTCTTTTATTGGATATAATATACCCCGAGAGTTCTCATATTATCATTAATATAAATAAATCCACTCAAAAGGGTACAAAAACAGAGGATGATTTATTATTCACTCACTGATTTCAATGTATGACCATGGATAAATTTTCGGTGTAATGTTTTATTAAAAATATATTATTTACTAACTGCAGCGTGCAGCTTGCGGCATTATAAAAGTTCTTGGCGAATTCCGCGGGATCACCAAACTTTTAGGAGATAAAAAGTAGCCTGTGTGCTATTCCAGGTTATCATCTACCTGTGTGCTGAATTTCATTCAAATCCGTTCAGTAGTTTTTACGTGATTGAGTAACAAATATCCATCCATTCAAACATCTAAACTTACGCATTTATAATATTAATATAGATTATCATTTTTCAGAGCCGTTTCTTTGCTTACGGGGTTCGTAGTGAGAACGCGAAACGGTCCAGGAAGTTGGCTCGGATATGTCTCCCGCTCAGATCCGAGAGGTGCTCTCCCCGCGTGGTTGGTAAATAGGTGAGGTTATTCAAATATTTAATAATAAAATTGTAAAAGCATCCTAATTGTCCACTTTATTGGTCAAGTGGTTAGCAAACTTAACTACAAATCGATGGGGCTTGAGTTCGATTCCTAACAGGGACAAATATTTGTGTGATGAGCATTGATGTTTATATTTCTGGGAGTGGATGTATACTACGTATGTAATAGTATTTATATATTATGTATTTCTATGTATTAGTATCGTTTACTAACACCCATAACACAAGTAAATAATTTGCTTACTTTGGTGTTAGATCAAACTGTGTAATTTGTCCAGTGATATTAAATAAATAAATATTCACGGGACAAATTACACTCACTGATTTAACCCTAAAGTAAGCAAATTATTTGCTTGTGTTATGGGTGTTAGTCAACAATACTAATACAGAGAAATATATAAATACTGCAATATATTTAATAAGCCCCCAAATCCGGAAATAGAAACATTTATGCTCATCGCACAAATGCTTGTCCCCGTCGGGGATCGTACCCGAGCCCCGTCGATTGCGAAGTCAGGGTCGCTAACCACTCGAGCAACGGGGCGGTCATTATTATTATTATATTATTATTCATTATAGGCAAAGTGAACTCAAAGTTCATTTCAAAAAAAAGTGTGTTAAGCCTTTTATTTTTATTATACATATACATATACATATACATATACATATACATATACATATACATATACATATACATATACATATACATATACATATACATATACATATACATATACATATACATATACATATACATATACATATACATATACATATACATATACATATACATATACATATACATATACATATACATATACATATACATATACATATACATATACATATACATATACATATACGTATACGTATACATATACATATACATATACATATACGTATACATATACGTATACATATACGTATACATACACGTATACATATACATATACATATACATATACATATACATATACATATACATATACATATACATATACATATACATATATGCAGCTGTTTAGTAAACGGTATGCTTCGGTGCAGTGCAGGGGACTCTCGGGCTGTTAACAGTATGTATAGGTATTTTAGTTCTATGCAAATACAAAAGCTATAAGGATTATGGCATGTTGTTATGTTGTATGGCGTATTAGTACAAGTTTTCAATCTTGTACGTACAAAAATCTTTTTTTCCTTTGTGTTGGTTCGGGCTCCTTTGAAGAATAGACCAACTGCCAGACAAGTTGTAAAAGGCAACCAATTGGCTATACGTGTCACTACCATAGTGACTACTAGGCGGTAGAGTTCCGCAACGACTCACCCGGGTATTTAGTACCACCGCTTTGCCTATTGCTGCCGCAACAGCGTCAATGTTTGGCATTGGCGTGTTCCGGTTTGGAGGGTAAGGTAGCCGGTGGACTTTTGCATGTGCCATTGTCATCCCGCAACACAAATAGCAACGCACCATTAACATCTTTGGTGTCTATAGGCGATGGTTTCTCTTTCCTTCAGGAGAGTCATCTGTTTGTTTGCTTTTTATGATACAAAAAATAATAATACGCAAATCAAGAAATGCAAAGATTATGCCTATCACACAAATATTTGTCGGGAATCACACCCGAGCCCCGCCGATGGCTAAAAAGAGTAGCTCGCTACTTGTGTAGACTTTTCTTTTTTTTTATATATATAGAAAAAAGGGGCAAACGAGCAGGAAACTCACCTGATCGTAAGTGATTACCGCCGCCCATGGACAGCCACATCACCAGAGGTCTTGCAGCTGCGTTGCCGGCTTTTTAAGAAGGAGTATGCTCTTTTCTTGAAGGTGCGTAAGTCGTATCCGCTCGGAAACACCCCCGCCGGTAATTGATTCCACAGAGGAGTAGTGCGTGGTAAGAAGTGCCTAGAGAATCGCACAGTTGTGGATTTCCAGACATCGAGGTGATGAGGATGACGAGGAACTTTGAGTTTTGCCGCGATGTCCGATGATGAAATTCAACAGCAGGGATCAATCCAAACAGTTCGTCGGAACACTCTCCATGATAAATGCTGTAAAAGATGCTAAGCGAACTTACATCTCTGCGTAAAGCCAAGGAGTCAAGCCGATTGGAGATTGCTTGGTCATCAACGATTCGAACCGCTCTACGCTGAATGCGATCAAGTGGAAGAAGCTGATACTGCGGAGCTCCCGCCCAGAGATGAGAACAGTACTCCATGTGCGGGCGAATTTGCGCTTTGTAAATTGCAAGCGATGAGAAGGCAGGAAGTACTGTGTCGCTCTACTGAGCACACCGAGCTTTTTTGAGGCTAATTTAGCCTTTTCTTCCAAATGATCATAGAACTGAACGTTGTTCGATATGTCAACGCCAAGAATTCCAATATTCGCTGAGGTTGTCAGGAGAGTGTTCTCAAAGCGAGGTGATACGACGAAGGCCGACTTTTTAGCGGTGAACGCACACAGCTGTGTCTTCCTGGGGTTGAATTGGACTAAGTTGAGTCGACCCCATTCCGAGATTTTTTCGAGCTGAGTCTCGATTTCAGACACTAGCTTGTCCCGATTCTCATTAACGTGGTCACGAGAAATACCGCTATGACCGGAGTACAAAGCATCACCAGTACTGTCATCTGCATAGCAATGAATATTACTAATTCGCAACATGTCATTGATGTGCAGAATAAACAGTGTGGGCGATAGCACGCAGCCTTGCGGAATACCAGCATTGACAAATTTAAGGTCGGAGCACGCATCGTCGACTACGAGTTTGATGCTCCGATCAGCCAAAAAACTGGTGATCCACTTGCATAATTTCCCGGGAAGCCCATAAGAAGGAAGCTTTGAAAGAAGCGCTCTGTGCCAAGCCCTATCTAATGCCTTCGCTATGTCTAAACTAACAGCCAATGTCTCCCCCTTGGACTCAACTGCCTGCGCCCAGCGATGTGTAAGGAATACTAAAAGATCACCAGCCGATCGACCGCGACGGAAACCGTACTGGCGGTCATTAATCAGCTGGTGCTCCTCTAAATACTTCAAAAGTTGGTAGTTAATTATCTTCTCCATGATTTGAATGATGATGAGAACAAGGAGGTAATGGCTATCGGCCGATAGTTTGACGGATTCGAGCGATCACCTTTTTTAGGTATAGGGTGCACTAAGGCCGTCTTCCACGATTTCGGTACTACGCCAAGTGAGTAGGAGAGCTGGAACAGACGCGTCAGTACCGGTGTCAACTCTGGAGCACATATTTTAAGCACTATCGGAGAGATGCCATCCGGCCCAGATGACTTATAGATGTCCAAGGAAAACAGTGCTTCGCGCACTGACGACTGATGGAATTTTATTTCAGGCATATTGCTATCACACTGCGGGATGGTAGGCCGTGTGTTTCCTTGGTCATCCAGAGTCGAGTTAGCTGCAAAGAATGAGCCCAGGAGATCGGCCTTTTCCTTCGCGGTGTGGGCCAGAGAATCATCTTTTCTGTGCAGGGATGGAAGGGATGGCTGACAGAAATTCCCTAAGGCAGCCTTGGCGAGAGACCAAAACGCACGGGTGCCCGAAGGAAGGCGAACTAATCTCTCACCAATTCTGCCAATGTGCTCCGATTTTGACCCGGCGATGACTCTTTTGAAGGACCTCGAGGCGTTATTATATTCCTTTCTTAAAGCGCTGGTTTTTTCATCACACGATGCCGATGCAGCAGCCCAGGCCCGGTAGCACTCCTGCTTTCGGCGCGCAGCCGTCTTGCAGTGGCGACCAAACCAAGGCTGAGACTTGCCACCGATGGGAACCGCAGAGAATGGAATGTAAAGTTCCATACCCTGTGGCACCACATCAGCGACAGAATCAGCAACGACATCCGGATCATCCAACGAGAAGCATTTAATTTATTTATTTATTTATTTAATACTTTATTGTACACAATTAAAAGAGAAGTAGTACATAGAGAATTATTAAAAACAGACTGTACAATGGGCGAGCTTATCCCTAAAAAAAGAGATTTCTTCCAGCTGACCCGAATAAGAGTAAACACAATAATTATTGAAATGTTAAAATAGTGTACAATAATCATAAAACTAGATACATATGTATATAACAGTCTCGATACATTAAATTTATCCACAAATATTTAAAAGTGAACAACAATCGATGGAAATGAAAGAAAAAATAAAAAATAAAATAAAAAATAAAAAATTCTATGTAGACCCAGCAAGAAAATGTTCTCTTAGACTCTTTTTGAAAATTGGAAGAGATTGACTTATACAAATCTTGGGCGGTAGTGAGTTCCATAACCTGACAGCTTGAACATGGAAAGAATTTGATAAAAATTTTGAACTGTGTGGGGGTAATTTTAAAAAGGCAGTAACACTTAATCTACAAGGTGATCCAGGTGGATGCAAGAAAGAAAACCCATCACGCAGATAGCTTGGTGCATTAGGATTAAACAGAATATTAAAAAGAAGACAAAGTATATGAGTGTTACTACGCAGCCGTATTGGAAGCCATTTAAGTTGAGCTCTAAAGTTAGAGACATGGTCATACTTCCGTAAACCAAAAATAAATCTGATACAGAGATTCTGCAGCCTCTCTAATTTGTTCACCAGTTCTTCAGTAGCATCAATAAAACAAACATCCGCATAATCGATGATAGGTAGTATGAGGCTCTGCATTAGTAATATCTTTGTTTTAAAAGGCAAATAATTTTGTAAGTGTTTTAGAGAGTGCAGAGCAAAGTGAACTTTTTTACTTATGCTGTTAATATGCAAATCCCATGATAAATCGTTTGAAATTGTTACACCCAAGTAACTGACCGAGTTTGATATTGGAATAACTGTGTTATCATAAACAACCTGAGGAAGGTTTATGTTACCAAGGATTTTGCACATATACCTACTGCCTACAATTAAAACCTTGGACTTCGATGGATTGACAGTAAGCCCAAAAGCTTTTGCCCAAGCGTGAATCCTTTCAAGATCCAAATTTATCGAGTCAATGGCCTTCGCCTCCAAGGGTACGATGCAAAGAAGGACCGCGTCCCGTCCCAATCTGCTGACTTATAATGCCAAACGCGGCGGCAGCCCACAAAAGGAGGCCGTGACGGTCGCGTAACCGGCACTTTGGCCCGGATCAGGCAGTGGTCAGACGAACCGAGAGGAACGTCCACTGATACTCGATACTGATCCGGGTGAGAAGTCAGCAGAAGGTCCAACATTGAAGGTGCATGGTCATCGACATCTGGAATTCGCGTAGGTGAAGTAACCAGTTGCGTAAGACCATACGCCAAAGCAAAATCGTGAAAAGACCTCCCCGCGTGATCGGTTGTACGTGAGCAGAGCCAGTCGATGTGATGGGCGTTAAAATCACCTAGGATCACGATCTCTGCGGTAGGTGTCCTTTGAAGCACGGAATCTGCAGCTAATTGCAAATGCTCGACGAGCCGGTCGACTTCGGTATTCCCGCTATGGGACCTGTATAGGCACGCGTAGATGCGGGGGTGGTCGTTGCAGTCTACGCGTAACCATAAGATGGATAGGTCCCGACCTTCAAGACTGCCGAGGCGCCGGTAGCAGATATCTTCTCTGGCGTATACGCACACACCAGCCCGCGGTACAAAGGAATGTTCCAATATGTACCCCGGGCAGGTGAGGTAGGAAGTATCCACCGGAGAAGATATCTGAGTCTCGGTCAAGAAAAGCAAGGCCGGCTTAGCCGTCTCGAGGTGGTAATGGACGGCGTTAAGGTTTGAGTGAAGCCCCCTAATGTTGGAAAAATCCACGACAAGCGTGGTGGGGGATGCCTTAAGTTCCTTGCTTCGTTTGCCTCGTGCAGTGTGGTTAATGAGCGCAATCTTGCCCCCCCCAGAGTACCAGGGCAGCCTGAGCGTCCATGATTTGGCTTAATACTAAACTTGTGCATGTAGCATTATAACTCCGCCACAAGTGTAGCAACGCATCATTAACATATTTGGTGTCTATAGACGATGGTTATCTCTTTTCGTCAGGAGCGCTATCTGCTTGTTTGCTATCTTATGATATAAAAATATTTAAATATCGAATACTTATAGTCGCCTCTGTGGTATAGTTGTCCGGTGTCGGTGTCGACCACGTGAGGCCCGGGGTTCGATTCCCGAGACGGGCAATCCAAAAAAGTGTTTTTTCAGTTTTCTGATATAAACAACTTAGCTCGTTATTACTTTCAATGGAACTTAGCAACTTGTTATTCTTTTCAATGCACTTCGAAATTATATTTGGGACAGATGTCATTAAAACAGAAGTGAATGATGATAATGAATACGAAGATAATGTGGAGTCTACAGAATATAAATCTGAATTAGAAAATGTCGAAATTGATATGTCATTGTATTTACTTACTACATATCATTTAGCCCGGGATTGGAAAGTTTGGCCGTTTGGCGATAGGCTTGCCACCACCTATCACATTGTGGGACCTAGTATCTTCGGCTAATCGTGGGTGCGCTGGTTGTACCTCTGCCTACCTCATCAGGGATATGAGTGTGAAGATACTTTTTTATGGAATAATTATTATTGTTGATAAGTAACGAAATATTAAGATAATTAGTATCTATTAAAAAACCTGCAAGTAAGGATGAAACCTTCAAGAAACTACTTGAAGGTAAGACAGCCAAGGTTCGTCACAGGATAACTAACATGATTTAGGAAGAAGGGGGGGGGGGGGAATTGAGACCCGTAACCTCCCCCCCCCCGTGATATTTATTTCTATATTTGTTTCTCCAGAGTTACAGCACAATTGGCTCCTCGCCTGGTGCAACAATTGCAAGCTGCAGCTCGTAAGTACACCGGCTGGAAGGCGCTCACCGATCATCCGTATCATAAACCTTGGAGACATCCTGAGCAAGTTCCACCCTATCGGATTCCTTTAGAGGATGTGAGTTATGTTTTTTTATATATCACAAGATAGTTAAGTAGCTGATGGCTCTCCTGATGAAAAGTTAACCATTATCTCTTGACACCAAAAATGTTAATAGTGCGTTGCTATCTCTATGGCGGGGTCTTAACAAGATATGCATAAGTTTACCGGCTACTTTAGCCTCTAAGCCGGAACACTACAGTGCACTGCACTGACGGTATTGTGGCAGGAATAAGTAAGGCAGATACTTTCATCTCCACGTGATGAGAAAGAAAAGATTGTTCTTTGCCTCAAGGCCTCCAGACCTTCAAACCCTGGCTACATAAATATGAGTTGTGACATAATGAATGAGGCTGTTACATAAACATGAAGTAGGTTTGTTAGGTTAGATTTGTTTTTAGGTCCCACACCTACACTCGCGTGAACATGACACCTGGCGCAGTTAATGTTGCCAGGTGGTGGAGTTTTACATAAAGGACTACTTCGTCAACAAGGACCTTAATTGGCTTGTCAATTCTACTCGAATAGTTATTACACAAAAAAGCAGTAAGTTTGTTAGTTAGGTACCTTTAGCAACGACCCCTAAAATTGTGACACTGCATTAAAGAACTTTACGGTTTTTTAAATGCTAGTCGATTTGTAGTATTTTATTAATTACTAGCTCTTGCCAGCGTCCGCGCGGACTTCGTTTACTCCGCACAGTTCCTCCCCCGTAGGTGATAGCGTGATAATATGTAGCCTATATGTTGACCTGACCTGTTAGTAATATTCATACAAAATTTGAAGTAAATCCGTGCAGTAAGTACTTTTTGAGTTTACCCCGGACATACAGACAATACAGACAAACAGACAAAAATTCTAAAAACTATATTTTTGGCTTCGATATCGATTGTAGATCCCCAAGTAGAGCCCCAAGTATTCTTTTAAAAAAATATTCAATGTACAGTTTTGACTTTCCTACGATTTTATTATACGTATAGATAATAAAATAACACCGAATTACACAGCTATTTATAATAGGAAGCTGCACGCTGAAATTCTGAAGCTAATAAATATAAATTAGGTATCTCAATACGTTAAGTTGTAGTTCAAGGTGTAACGTGACGTGACAAACAGACATCCGGAAATTGTCTTTTAAAAATATATAATGCATTAAAACGAGTACTTTTTTGACATACATGTATTAATATTACCTTATAAGTGGAATATGAATGTATACAGACATTTTTACTTCAGAAAATTGCTTTTTTAAGGCGAAAGTAGAGCTTACTTCACGCTACACTTTACACGCTACACGTGCAAAATTGTCTCCAAGAGTGATTGAAAATTTATATCCTCAGTTAAGTTCCAGTAGAATTTAAATAGCTCTTACAAATTTTAAAGTATTTGAATAGATTTAGAAGTTTTACAGATCTGAATGAGCGCTTTGCAAACGTAGGTCGTTACTGTTTCTTGGAAAGTTTAGCGAAAGTTACAAATTGAATTTTGGGCGATTGATTTGCATAAATCCGTCTAGTAATGTTTCTGTCATTACTTTGAAATGTCTTTCTACTGTTTAATAATATTGGTAATTTGATTTTAGTATTTAAAAGTTATTGTTAGACCTAAGAACAAAAATACATACATACAACGCGGTCACATTAACTTGACGTATCTCTGGAATGTAAGGCGGGACTTCCCTTAGCTCGCCCGGTTAATAAGTGTCAGTATGGCCATGGTCAGCATTTTTGTTACCGATACGCGCGTACATAATTTGGTTAGTTTTTTGGTATTGTTATATTGTTTTTGGATATTATTGTTACGTTTTGCGCCAAATGACGTCATCAACGGCATGCGTCATGTTAATCTGACCGCGATGTCCATACATATCTTCACGTCAGATCCTGTAAATGATCCTTACACGTTAGAGAGTTACCGTCACTGATATGTTTATTTAAATACGTCGGTGACGGTGACCTTTGATCCACCTACGGATAGCAACCGATATAACTCTGATCATAATACGACTCTGTCAAGAAAGTTTTTTTTTTTTATATTTTAAGATAGCAAAAAAACAGATGGGTCTCCTGATGGAAAGAGGCAACCATCACCTATAGTCACCAAAGATGTTAATGGTGCGTTGCTATTTTGTGGCGAGGTCTAATTCTATATGTATCAGTTTACCGGCTACCTTACTCTCCAAACCGGAACACGACAGTGACAAACACTGACGCTGTTGCGGCAGGAATAGGTAAGGCGGTGGTACCAGACCCGGTCGAGACAATGCAGAACTCTACCACATATCGGAAAAAGATAAATAATACAAAAAATGTTAGATATTCATAAAAAATATTATTTTATCGCCTTTAAAGTATGCTCCTTCAGAAATGATACTGGGAAGGTTGGTCCTGGTTTTCGGGTTATGTTTTTTGTACAGTTATATAACGGCAAATGCAAAAAAGAAAGGTCACTCACCTTGAGGTTGCGCTGCGCTGGTGCTTGTCACGACGTCGTAATTCGGTATGGCCGCCGACCGATGCCACGTATGTTGCCGCCGCCGTGGAGGTTTGCGAGAGGACTCCCGAGGGCGCGGCGGTGACGTTGTCACCACGACAACCGTCAAGGGTTTCGTGACCTACCCTCTACATCTACCGTGATATAACGCCCGAACATAGTACGTTCTCGGTGACTTTTATGCGATTGAGTTTTCGGAGAATATACATGTCTTTTGGGACTAGCCGATCAGCAACATGTTTCATAATCATGTGATTATTTAAATTGGTACGGATCGACTCGTGAGACACAGAATGTTCAGCGGCTATCTCCCTTAAATTTGAATAAGGATTTTCAGTCACAATTTTCTTCATTTTTGCAAAGTGAATTTCAGTTGAAAACGTTGATGGCTTATCAGAGCGAGGCAAATCTTCCATCACATCTCGACTGCTTTTGAACGTTTTGTATTACTTATGAGTAGTTGATTTTGATAAAATGGATTCATCGCAAGCCTTCTATACTATTTTTATGGACTTCGAACTCGAAATTCCATTTACGATGCAAAAATGACAAACTATTTGTTCGATGTTTTTGTCCATTATGAAATAAGCAATACACTCTAGATATAGTTAATTTAAAAACAGCACTGTTTTTAATATAAATAACAGATGCAACACAAACTCCGCGCTAAAACTGAATACAGTAGTGCCAATCTAACTACGAGTAGGTACAAATATTTTTAACGCGTTTAAACTGCAACAACTCACATCCCATTTCCTGTATCTCCAGAACCCTGCATCAGATATTCACCAACATTAAATGGAACTTTACTGGGATATACCTTCTAAAACAAAAAAAAAAATTGAAATCAGTTCATAAATGACCGAATTCTGAGGTAACAAATATAAAAAAGTATTGATAACTTGGCGAGTCAGTAAAAAAAACAATAAAGGGCAAGACTTTGATCAAGTTTCGGGAAATTTCGGGAATGGATGATTTATTTTGGTTCCAAACTCAATTTATTGTTTTTTTTTTACTAACTTGCCGAATCTTACAGGCATGCGAGCGATTGGGGCTTATTCAGCTTCAACATTGGGCAAAAATAACTGATTTTTTTCCATCTAGAAAATCAGATACTCCAATTCTAGTAGAGTTGTGCCACCATCTCCTTATCTCGGAATACACGTAAAACTGGCGGTCTCGGTAATCATAAATAATAATGGATAGTCGTTTCAAGTGGAAAATGCGATGTTATCTACTATAAACTTATGAATCTTAGTGAAATCTAGCATATATTGACAATAAGTTTCCTCTGCTCCCACGAGAAAACCTGTATGATAATATTGTTTATGTTTTAAAATATTATTTAAAATATTTGTATTACAATAATTTGTAATAAAATATTTATGTTTACAGTGTGTAGATCCTGACGCTCCACCAGCCCCAGCTGAACCCAAACCAAACACTTCAAAAACAAAACCAGCTCCTCAAGTTAAACAAGTGGAAAGCCACAGTATCGAAGACTTAGGTGACATATCATCAGAATTCAGTGTCGAAGTTGAGGAATTAGCGGACCTATCACTTGACCCAACAAAGAAGAAAGGAAAGTTTTACAGGCTTGTGAAGTCAATGAAAAATAGGAGGAAAAGCGTACAAGTTGCCAAAAGTGCGGATAACTTAGAACTCGATGGAAAAGGTGTTGACAATAAACCAGAAAGAAAGAAATCTTTTAAATTTCATCGGCGATTTAGCCTTAGTAGAGGTAGAGAAGATTGAACAAGATGTTGAATGTTCTAGGTTTTGATTGTATAATACAAAATTTTAGGAAAAAATTTGTTGTAAAAGTTACACAACAACATTTTAGACAAATTCTGTTGTATAAGTTATACAGAGTGCCGTGAAACGGTATCCATTTAATTGATATAAAGAGATAATAATATTTTTTAGCTCGCACACATAAAAATTAACCGAAGAAACTCAATCGTTTAAAAACAAGATCCTTTTTAGATTTCATAATTTTTACACAGGCAGTTTCTGATTAGATTACATTAAACTTTACGTACCTAACAACTGAAATCGTCGTAATTCATTCAATAAAAAGCTAGTACTACGCAGAGCCAGACAATAAAATTTTAATCCAATTACTTACAATCTAGCATTACACTATTGCATACAATGTTGTTGTAAGCGATAACAATTCATGCGAAACGACACCTGCACTTAATTTTCTCAAACAAATTTTGCAAAGGATGTTTTAAGTTTTATATGATATAATAATGAATTACTTTGCCAAATATTCTTTTCATATATTTTAAATAAAAAATATTTCACTAACCAGAAATATTTATTTATATGGATTAGTGGAAACCATGTGTAAAATTAAATTGATAGTGTTAGCGGTACTTTGTATAACAGTGTAAGAATATAAGGTAAAAAGTTACGCAATTTTTATATTTCAATCCATAAAATCTGTTCTGAATAAGCATATACCTAAGTATCTATATTTGAATAAGGAAGTAGAAAAAGTATAGGTTTTAAAATTAGACTTTTTTCTATTTCTATCATTAACGAATATGTCGTTTCAGATACTCAACTCTTCATTTTCCAATGTAAGTAAGTAATGACAATAAAAAATGCAAAATTGTTACTCCGTTTTCGCTTTCAAATAGAAATTTGAAATTATACATATTTTAAGGAATAACAAATTTTGAAGAATAACCAAACTTCTATCCAGTAATAGGAATTTGGTTATTGTCTTTCTGTAATAAACCAATAGATTTTTCAACCAAGAAATAAAATAACTTAATGTTTTAAAGTAATGTATGTTATTTAACTTATACTTATATAAATAATAATAATTGTGTTACGTATATAACCAACCACACAACCCATAGACCCCTAATAACAGGCGAATGGCTTCTGTCAACACATCTGACTTATAGTTCCGATGTAAATGTCCATGCACCAATACCCAATCAGTGTCGACCAATCAGATCCTCTGTACATCACTATCTTTCACTGTGGCCTTGAGTAAGCCAATCACGATGTTGCAGCTCAGCTCAGCTAGTTGCCAGATGCATTCAATACGGAAAATCGAACATTAGGCGTCTATGGGCTGTGTGGTCAATGCGTATATAGCATTACTTGCAATGTGACAAATGCTAGGATAATTACATGTGAATTTTGCTTTGAAAATATTAATTTGTTTTTCGTCGTGTTAGTTTGAGCCCAAACTCGAAGAATAGATTAATTTCCTTACTGCTACGAATCTTTTGACATGTGTGAAAAAAGTACGTGTCACTGATATCATGACTAATAACTAGACGGTAAAGTTCTACAACGTCTTGCCTAGGTTTTAGTAGCACCACCTTAACTATCAGTTATGGATTTACCCATAGGCCCGTGAGGCCCTAGGGCAGCATAATTACTGTAAGGCGGCAACATTTTCTAAATGGCAAAATTTGAAAGGTGAAAGAAGTCAAGGCAATACAAATTCAAAAAAAATATGTATGAATAATTTTTAGACTAAACCAATTTTAAAAATTCCTTCACCTAATGGAAATTTACATTATGGCGCGGTATCAAAGGCTACTTTTTAGTCGGATTTAATAAAAATAAGTTTCTGGGCCATGCGAGCAAAAACTAATATTCATTGAATTATAAATCAACTCATAATAAGTTTTTTGTATTTAATCTATAAAAAAATATTTTTTGTAAATAACATCATTTCAATAATCACTCCCTTAAAACGCAAAAAAGCGGTAAAACGCAAAAAATCAGTTGGGGCCTAAGGCGGCATCAAGCGTAAATCCACTACTGTTAACTATTCCTGTTGCAATAGCGTCGGTGACTGTCGTTTTTGTATTTCAGTTAAGAGGGTAATTTAAGGTATTTAAGGTAATTCATTTCTTTTTTATTTCATTTATTTAAATATTACAAAAATTACAAAAAATCACTCTGACTTACATTAATTAGGAATAATAATTGATGTATTCTAGATTTACCAGAGGTACCTAAACTAGGCGAAGCCTGCTTCTTTTGGGATACTATACTTAAAAACAAAAGATTCTTTTGACGTGAATACGTCTTTAAATTTCCTTTCATATTGAGGGACAGTTCAAGAAAACTGATAACAAAATTGGAGGTTAAAATGTGGTGTTATAGCAGCATAACTATCATCAACATCCGAAATCTAATTATATCGTTGGATAGCTAAAGAATCAAAAAATTTTTGAAGCTAAGTGCGAACTATGATGATATGCGGAGGATGGAGGAGGAATTGCCGCCATTGTTAGGTAATTTGGCTACGTTACAGAATTTGCATGTAGTATATCTTTTTACTAGGATGAGTTATGACATTTAATTAAATTTTATTCGACACCTATTTTAAAGATTTATCGATTTCTAAACAAAAAAGTATGATTTTAAATGCTTATAGTAGTATATATAAATTAAATGCTTATAGTAGTATATATAGTAGTATATATGGCGTTTAAGTGAAAAAATAGTTTTATTTATCAGTCTATTAAATCTTTCAAACGCCAAATCAAGATAGAAGTGACGTATATCATCTAAACAGGACTTTAAATAGCAATCTAGTGATACTCATGAGCCCCCATATGAAAGAGTTAAGAAGACCCTAGAACGTAAAAAGATGAAGGCGCCCGAACCGATCAAACGATGGCAATTGTACGACGAATGATAAATTGGTAAAGTGCGTGTTGGGCTAATGTAAGTTTCCAAAGTTGCCCATCACAATAAAGCGGACTAAAGAGAGGCCTTTTGTAATAATATTGTGTACAATAGCGTTGGGTTAAGAACATAATTATGCAGGGCAAAACGGGCACCCTGACTTAAAACTGTGCTTTTAAGCAATCTCCCTAACGCTCCATTCACTCTGTTCCCTGCACACACTCTTCTTTCGACACCGGCGGTGTACCTTCTATCCCTGCTTAAACCACACCCAAGATATACAAACTCATCCACCTGTTCCAGCACTACAACATCGACCATAACTCTTACATCAGATCTGGTTGCTTCTCTTTCAAATACTTAAAGTTTAGTTTTCTTCGCATTCAGTTGTAAGCCCATACTCATTTATAACTCTGACCAGTGTTTAAGGTTCAGATGGAGTGAAGTCTAAAAGTACAGCGTCATCTTCATAAATTAGGCAGTTTACCACTAAATTACTCATGCGCATTCCCACATTCAATGAATCTTTGGAGATACTTATCCAGATATAGGATAAACAGGCGAACTGATAACACATAACCCTGCAAAAAGCCAACATTGACATCGAACCAGGGCAATATGTTGTCGTCTACCCAACACCTAGTCATACCATAATAAACGATACCATATTTTTTCACACCAGGGGCTACTGATGACGATACAACAATACTTATTACGGTGCCTGCATGATCGTTGGCACACCAGACCACAGAGACTCCTTGCCACCGGGGAGGTCAATGGTTTCTCTACCTTTAGCTTGTTCTCTGTTACACATAAATCATCAAAGCATTACATCTATCCATTCGTGCATCTAATCTTAAAACCAAACTTTTGTACTATGGTTTCATACTATGAACATTCAATCTATTTAACGTCCATGACGAATATATCCACACCACAAGTTCATCGCCTACAGATCTTTCTCCAAGTACATTTTATAGGTTGGTAATCTATTACTCAAACACTTGTAAAACCTTCTAAACCGTAATAGTTTTCCTTTTAATTTTATTTACAGCTACCGTGAATTTTTCCCACACGCAAATCCAACTGTTTAGGTAGCAGAGGGGGGAGTACTCTTGGCTCTAGTAAAAATAAGCATTTAAATCCTTATATTACAGAAACAATTCTTTAATCGAGAAATTGTTTTTACAAACCGGTAACATTTTTAATAATATCCCCATTTTATAGGTAGACGAGCTAACCTAAAAAAAATTTGCCGTGACTAATATGCCAAATTACAGCTTTCTAGTACGAAGGATTTCTGAGCTAGGCTGTGGAAGTACGAACATAGCGAAATTATGAGGGTTCCTAGTTTACTTCAGAACCCTAAAAAAATTATACAGATAAATATGACCCATCACGTAGTAAAACATCCTAAAATACAGAAACGCCTTTATGTCAGTTCGAGTGCAAGGACAGAGCACGAAACAAATCCCATTGCAATGGGAGAAAGGCAAGGAGACGTAATATTCCCAAAGCTCTTCATCAATGCGATGGAAGATGCATTCAAGCTCCTGGAATGGGAAGGTTTCGGCATCAATATAAATGGCGAATACATCACTCACCTTCGATTTGCCGACGATATTGTGGTCCTAGCAAATTCGCTGAAAGAGCTCAGAAAAATGCTCGACGACCTCAATCGTGTCTCCCTACAGATGGGCCTTAAAATAAGTATGAACAAGACGAAGGTAATGTCGAATATCCATGATTTTCCCTATATAGTTTCGATCAGAGACTCGATTTTCGAAGTTGTTAATTATGTCTACGTGGGACAAACGGTCCAACTAGGCAGATCCAACTTCGAGAAAGAGGTCAATCGATGAATCCAACTCGGCTGGGCAGCGTTCGGTTACAAGTTACAAAGCGTCTTCTCATCCAGAATACAACAAAGATGAAGAAAAGAGTCTTTTACCAGTGCGTTACCAGTGATGACCTACGGTGCGGAGACGTGGTCTTTAACTATGAGCCTCATAAAAAAGCTTGTGATCGCTCAACGAGCTGTGGAGCGAGCTATGCTTAGGGTTTCTCTGCTAGATCGAATCAGAAACGAGGAGAAAGTCACCGACATAGCTAAGGGTGTCGTAAGTTGAAGTGGCAATGGGCATGATGGGCATGACGGCTCGAAAAACGGATGGCCGATGGGGCTGAAAGGTTCTGGAGTGGAGACCACGTACCGGCAAGCGCAGCGTACCACGGCCACCCACCAGGTGGACGCAAGGATCCGCTGGTAAAGGTCGCAGGGACCCACTGGATATTGATTGCCTCTAACAGGTCGCAGTGAAACTCATTAGAGGAGGCCTATGTGCAGCATTGGATGTCCTATGGCTGGTATCATGATGATGATGACACGGATAGCAACGCGCCGTTAAAGTCTCTGGTGTCTATAGGCGGTGGTTGTCTTTTTTCATCATAAAAGTTATTGGTTTGATTGCTATCCTATGATAAAAAATAAATGACGAAATACAATGTTTACTGTATGAAAAACAAAATAAGAAATCAATTCTAGTAAATTGGTTCAATAGCACATATTTTTTACGTTAACTTAATAATTCAGCGCTACATGAAAAGATTACCAATCATGTATTTTTTGCTCATCTCAATCGGTTCCGTGATTTCAAGGTTGAGTAGATTTGAGCGTGAATTTGTGGATATTACAAAACTCATTTTATTTTTGAAAGTGTAACATTTATTATATTCCAGCAATGATTCCAGCTAATGACAGTAAGTAATCAAACAATAGCTCTGTTGTCATGTTAAATGATCCGACAATTCGCTTTGTTCGATCTACCTGCATACGTATATCGACTACCTTACCCTCCAAATTGACGACAGCAACAAGCACCGACGAAATTGCGGCTGGAATAGATAAAGTATCGAAGCTGGGCGAGTGATTACTGACATTTTGCAGTGAGGGTGTAAGCAAGAAAAAACAAATTATCGGGCGAGACATTGCTGCTTGCACAATAATGTATTTTTCATTAAAACGAAAAAAATTATACTTAATTTTAATAACAGTCTTAATATAGTTATTAGGAAAAAAAGTTATTTACATAATTTTCTATGGACACACTGTCTGAAATCAAGTTATTTATTTATTTAATCAATGACGTACGGTCTATTAGCTAAGTACCTATTTAAAAGTAACGAGCCTAAAGGCCCTAATCGACTTATGAGCCTATATCGCGGTTTTAAGAACGACGGTTTTACTCGCAGCTCGTTGGTGCTGAACAATTAGCGAGCCAAACGAAATCGAAAAAAATCGAAGAATCCCAGAAAAAATATAGGATATATGACGAGCTGCGATCCAGGCTCGTTGGTATATAAAACCGCGATGTTGCAGTGATACACTGGCGAGCTTTACCGACGAGTCATAAAACCGCGGTTTTGCTCGCCCATCGATCAGGGTATTTAGGTAAATCGACGAATAGGGCGTCTTTTTCTATGCTATGTCGTTTCAAGTATGTTTTCTAAACTAATTATTAACACAAAAACACTTTCAACAATTCTTATTCGACTTGAAAATTTTATTACTAGTTATCAAAAAGAGCTAATTAAGTATATGATATTGTAGTTATATATAAAACTAGTTAGTAATTATATTATAAAATGTCGATGTCTGTATATCTTTTCATTCTTCTAATGACTCTGTGCCTTGTCTCTCTAGCAAGAGATATTTTATCGTTATATTGTATTGCGAGTGTCAGGACTATAATTTTATATTTATTTTACGCTGTGAATAGATTTATTTATTACGAAATTTGTCCTGCTTATACAAACACACTAGCTGCGACGTGACTACGTTCGCGTGGACAAAGGTTTAAAAGATAGGTAGTCCCAGGGATTTATCCTCATTGTTCCCGTTCCTTTAGGACTTCCGGGATAAAAATTATCCTATGTCCTTATTAGGGTCTCAAAATATCTTTGTACCGAAATTCATCCAAATCGGTTCAGTGGTTTAGGCGTGAAGAAGAGACAGGCAGACGGACGGACGGATATTTATAGTAGGTACACTAGGTGTACCATAGACTTCGTTCGCGTGGAAAAAAATCTAAAATCAAGTTACCCTAAGTTACTACTTATTACATAAGCCATCTGCCAATGAAAGTCTCGTCAAAATCGGTCCAGCCGTTTCAGAGATTAGCCAGAACAAAGTTCATTTGGGAGACTGTAAAAATAATAGTTTATTTATTTGAGTCTATTTCGTTTTTAGTTGCAAATTTGTGACGCTTTAGAAAACAAACGTTCTGATGGGACTGAAGTTCCTACTATGGTTAAGTATTTGTGTGCTATTATATAAAGTTTAGGAAGCTGAATTTTGAGATTATTCCCAATTTCTAGAGGATTCTCATTTAATCTACCTACGGGGCTATGTAGGTACGTAGATAGTTCATCTGCGATAGTATCGTCAGATTTCACCGTTTTCCAGCTCTTGTGGACTAATTTCTGGTGATCTTCCCACAAAGAAAATTTTTCTTCTGCTTTGTCAGACTGATCTGACGAATCAGATTCCACGGACTCATTTTGTATTATACTCTTAAGTAAAACTTTAGTTGATTACTAAAGTTGAGTTATGAAATTAGGTGTTTGGTTATAATAAATCTGATATTTTTTAATAAAAACATCGATACATCGAGTATATCGAAAGCATTGAAAAACATCGGATCGATTCGATGTATCGCATTGTAAACATCGTTGTTTTTAATACATCGATGTATATCGAATATCTCTAGGCGACGGTGTCACGTATGTGTGTGTAGTGCTTTAGTGCGTTCCGTTGGCCGGAGTTATCGGGTCATCGGGATCGGTGGAAACTTGGCAGGGCCTACGTAATTTGGGGTTGGGATTAGAACCTAGGATGTAGTCTGCCGCGTCTACCACCAGTGGGTTAGGTTTTTGAATTGGTACGATCGAAATATCTTTTGGAAATATCTTTGAAATGCTTAGCTAAGATCTTTATGATCAACAATACGCAAGTATTTGTTCTGTACTATTTGCAACAGATACAGGTCAGTACGATGAAGATGGGCAAACGCTACGCAGACGTATGATAGGATTGGGTCTTACGCAGGTGGTACACGTATATCTAAAAAAACCTGTTTCTCTACTCTTAAAGGGTTCAGAACTATATTTGTCAGGAAAAATAAACCCAGGCAGTTCGTTTCAAACCTTGACGACCAGACAAATAGTAACAATAATAACATCAATCCTGTGCTTTGAACTGCGAATTGATAGTTTTTTTATATCATTAGATAACAAACAATTAGATGACATTCCTGATGTAAACAGAAACCATCGCCTACAGACGCCAATAATGTTTATGGTGAGTTGCTATTCATGTGGCGGGATAACAATGCCACATGCATAAGTCGACCGGCTACCGTACCCTGCAAACCGCAAAAAGACGAGCATTGACGCTATTGCGGCAGCAGATCGATCAGTTAATAGTCAGTCATCTTTTTTGTTACTCATTAGTACATTTTATTTTACTCGAGGGATCCGAAGTAAAAAAGTTTTAAAAGTGCCAAGTGTCGGGCCACGCACAATGTAGTGTTCCGAAGTTGTCCATCACGATAATGCGGACTAAAACAAGGACTTTTAATGTTTCATACTATGATCATTTAATTAACCTATTTAACGTCAATGGCGAATATATCCGCAGCACAGGTTCACCGCCTATAATAACTTCTCCAAGTACACCATATTGGTCCGGGCTTCTTTGAAGAATGTTTTCTCTTCCTATCAGGAGAACCATCTACTGGTTTGCTATCTTATGATATAAAAAAAGCAATAAAAATAAAAACAAGTAGTCAAGGGGAAGGCCGAAGGGTGTTCTGTGCCAGGGGAATCGTTAACGAAGCCTAAATCCCGCAATGGGACGGGACGGGATGCGGTCTTTTTTTGCGTCCTACCCATGGGGGCGGTTGTGCTTCCCGCCGGATGATCCGAGTGTAGTCGCTGACTCTATTGCTGATGTAGTGCTGCAGAGCATGGAACTTTTCATTCCATTTTCTGCGGTACCAATTGGTGGTAAGTCTCAGCCTTGGTTTGGTCGCTCTTGTAAAACGGCTTCACGCCGAAAGCAGGAGTGCTACCGGGCTTGGGCTGCTGCGTCCGCATCTTGTGATGAAAAAACCAGCATATTACGTAAGGAGCACAATTCCGCTTCGAGGTACTTCAAAAGAGCTATCGCCAAGCCAAAATCTGAACACATAGGCAGAATTGGCGAGAAATTAGTTCGCCTTCCTTCAGGGACCCGTGCGTTCTGGTCTCTCGCCAAGGCTGTCTTAGGGAATTTCTCAGAGCCCTCTCTTCCATCTTTGCACGGAGACGATGACTCTTTGGCCCATACCGCAAAGGAGAAGGCCGATCTCCTGGGCTCCTTCTTTGCGGCCAACTCGACTCTGGATGACCAAGGGAACGCACCACCTACCATCCCGCAGTGTGATAGTTCCATGCCAGAACTACAATTTCGGCAGTCATCTGTGCGTAAAGCACTACTTTCCTTGGACATCCACAAGTCGAGTGGGCCGGATAGCATCCCTCCGATCGTGCTA
Organism: Apodemia mormo; assembly: GCA_036924255.1. Lineage (NCBI taxonomy): Eukaryota > Metazoa > Arthropoda > Insecta > Lepidoptera > Riodinidae > Apodemia > Apodemia mormo. The sequence goes on from JAUPFN010000008.1 coordinate 40,077,188, forward strand.
AAAGTGTGTGCTCCAGAGTTGGCGCCAGTATTAACACGCCTATTCCGGCTCTCCTACTCACTCGGCGTGGTACCGAATTCATGGAAGACAGCTTTGGTTCATCCCATCCCTAAAAAAGGAGATCGCTCTAATCCGTCTAACTATCGGCCCATAGCCATAACCTCCTTGTTCTCCAAAATTATGGAGACGATCATCAACTCTCAGCTCCTCAAGTATTTAGAAGAGCACCAGCTGATTAGCGACCGTCAGTACGGTTTCCGTCGCGGCCGTTCAGCTGGTGACCTTCTAGTATACCTAACTCATCGGTGGGCGGAAGCAGTTGAGTAAAAGGGGGAGGCGTTGGCAGTTAGTTTGGACATAGCGAAGGCCTTTGATCGGGTATGGCACAAAGCGCTTCTCGCGAAGCTGCCTTCCTATGGGCATCCCGAGAAATTATGCAAGTGAATCACCAGTTTTTTGGCTGACCGAAGAATCAAGGCCGTTGTCGGCGGTGCGTGCTCCGACCTTAAATCTGTCAATGCTGGTGTTCCCCAAGGCTGCGCGCTATCACCGACTCTGTTTCTTCTGCATATCAATGACATGATGCGAATTCGCAACATACATTGCTATGCGGATGACAGTACTGGTGATGCTACATACTCCGGTCGAAGCGGTATTTCTCGGGAACACGTCGAAGAGTGCCGAAACAAGCTTGTGTCTGAAGTCGAGAATCGACTTACCGATGTCTCTGAATGGGGTCGTCAAAACCTGGTCACTTTTAAACCCAAGAAGACGCAGCTTTGTCTGTTCACCGCAAAAAAGTCACCCTATGTCGTATCACCTCGATTTGGGGATACTCTCCTGACAGCCTCAGCTAGTGTCGGAATCCTGGGAGTCGACATATCGAATTACGTTCAGTTTCACGGTCATTTGGAAGGCAAGGCTAAATTAGCCTCTAAAAAGCTCGGTGTGCTCAGCAGAGCGAGACAGTACTTTTTGCCGGCCCATCGCCTTCAACTTATAAGGCACAGATTCGGCCCCACATGGAGTACTGTTCTCATCTCTGGGCCGGAGCTCCCCAATACCAGCTTCTTCCTCTTGATCGCATACAGCGTAGAGCGGTTCGAATCGTTGACGACCAGGCTATTTCGGAACAGCTCGACTCTTTGGCATTACGCAAAGATGTAGGTTCACTCTGCGTCTTTTATCGTCTTTATCATGGGGAGTGTTCCGACGAGTTGTTTGGAATAATTCCTGCCGCCGAATTCCACCATCGGACATCGCGTCAAAATTTGAAGTTCCATCCTCACCATCTCGATGTCTGGAAATCCACAACTGTGCGTTTCTCCCGACACTTTTTGCCTCGCACTACACTCGCAAGAAAAGAGCTTACTCATTCTTAAAAGGCCGGCAACGCAACTGCAAGACCTCTGTTATTGCAGATTTCCATGGGCGGCGGTGATCACTTACCATCAGGTGCACCTCTTGCTCGTTTGCCCCCTCTTCTATAAAAAAAAACCAGATTATCCAAAGAAATGGCGACTATATAACGTGATCTAAAAACGTGGCAGTGCCATCTATGAAAGGCATAACCAACTATTCTGCATACAATCTATACATATAATAAAATCGTAGGAAAGTCAAAACTGTACATTGAATATTTTTTAAAAGTATACTTAGGGCGTGATCTACAATCGATATCGAAGCCAAAAATATAGTTTTTAGAATTTTTGTCTGTTTGTATTTTTGTCTGTATATATGTCCGGGGTAAATTCAAAAAGTACTGCATGGATTTACTTCAAATTTTGCATGAATATTAATAACAGGTCGGGTCAACATATAGGCTTAGCTTACCATCAGGCGTGATCGAGGTCAAGCGCTTACCTATCGATAATAAAAAATAAAATATATATAGGCTACATATTATCATGCTATCACCTATGGGGGAGGAGCTGTGCGGAGTAAACGAAGTCCGCGCAGACGAAGTCGCGGGCAACAGCTAGTTAAAAATAATTATAAGACATGCTATAAGTTGATCGACTAGTACTTCAGGCAGAAAGGGGCACTTGACTCTGACAAAAATTAGCATATTAAAGCTTTATATTTCACAAACGAGTCCTATAATCGATAAATTGATTTCGCAAACCTACAATGTTTTATAAAAATCTATCCGACGATATTCCACACTATGGGTACGCGATAAAAAAAGTTAAAATCCTCACTTTACATATTATTATAGAGGAGCTACCAAGAAAAAGAAAATTTTCAATATTTTATTTTACCACTTTGTTGCCATGACTAAAATGTATATTCGTGCCAAATTACAGCTTTCTAGTATTAAGGATCTCTGAGCATTCGTGCGGACGGACAGATGGACGTACGGACGGACATAGTGAAACTATAAGGGTAGGAAGTTTACTTCGGAACTCTAAAAATCCATCCTCGTCTATTAATCGACTAAAATAATGGTTAAAAGTCTAGTAACATTATCCTCTTCTAAAATAATACTGTTGTTATTAACATTAATTATATATACAATTAAAATTCATTAAAGAATAAAAAAGATTAAGAATTATTAAGGAATTATTTAGAGTTTTTGTTGCTCCTGTTCACTTCATACGTCAACAACAAAATGTTACTTATATAAGCTTTGTAATTGTTACATTAGGCAGCCATTTTTATGATCACTACATTAACATACAACCTGGTGTAATCTTGGAATTTTATTAATAAAGATTGTTACAATAGGTAGCTATTTTATGACTGCTACAAATACATAAAACCAAGTGTAAACAGGTAGATAACCTTAATCTATATTAATATTATAAATTCGAAAATTTGGATGTTTGGATGTCTGGATGGATCGATATTTGTTTTACGCCAAAACTACTTAACGTTTTAAACGAAATTTGGCACACAAGTAGATGATGACCTGTAATAACACATAGGCTACATTAAATCCCAAAAAAATAAGTGGTTCCTGCGGGTTTATCAAAAAAAATTGTAATGCGGCGAACTACACGATGCAGCTACTATATTTATAAATATATAAGTTGACTGTTAAAAGACTGTACATATTGACGGACATGAAAGTTAATGGTCATAAGGAACTAATAAAAATATAATAAGAAGAGAATATTGCTTAACTTAGTAGTAAATTTCAATGAAATTAGTGTAGTAATATTCAAAAATATGGTCATCATGCGGCGACAGGCGTGTGCCTTGACACGTGCCATGGCGGCAAATCACTATTTGTAATCAATGAAATTCGATGTGTAAGGGCGGATGTCCATTCTTATTTATACACTATATATTTACGTTCAGTGAGCGGAAAATAGCTTACAACGCGTTGTGGTCACAGTAAAACATCCACATGGCGAAATTCGTGTTATGGCTTTAATGAAAACGGGCACGAGCGACGCCTTGTGGCAATCACAGAAAAATCAAGTAGCGAAATTCGTGTCGTGGCTGACATGTTATTCGATCTCAACGCGTTGTGGCAATAAAGAAAAGCCATGACGCGTTCTGAGCATTCATTGGTTTTATCATATCACACTGAAAGTTTGAAGTTATGTGCTGTTTGTAAAAATATAGTGTATAAATAAGTATGTTTTAATGATATTTTTTTTATTGATGAATGTCATATTTTAATACTTATATCTTAGAATGATCAAATACAAATCCAAAAATATTAAAATCATAAAAACTAGTCCAGCCGTTCTCAAGTTACAAATAGATTATGATTTATGAATCAATAATCTAGTATCATTGAGTCCTTTTAGCTTTTAATATTTACATTTTTTATTTTTATCGTTTTTTATTGCAATCTTGATAATACAAACTATGAAAATTTAAAACGCCAAAAGATAATGCAGCTACAGTGACAGACGGACGTACAGACAGTAAAATTTCAGTAATGAATCCCGTTAGTATATTTAGCTGCAGAGCCCGAAAATGCAAAACAGGCAGACTTTAAATGGTTATACTCGTAGTTTAAGGCGGAATACCGTTTGTAGCTATTGGACCATTTGCGGCCATTAAAGGTAAAAAAATATAAAAATAATTCGATATTTATACAATATCATTATAAATTTGATTCATTTAAATGCGCAAGTGGATGGATTCTAATTTTAGACGCTAGAGACGGTTTTGAGATAGCTAAAACGAGTATGTCTACATATGTTATTAAGTATAAACCAGTACAAAAAGGTGTAACAATTATAATAAACAAGTAATTATGTTATAAAAACATTTTAAAATATTAAGACAGTTCACAACGTAAAAAAATGATATTACTTTCTTGTATGGTCCTGCCACTCAAATATTAGGTTGTCTAAGATGGGTAAGAATTTTTTAAGCAAATAAATAAAATAAACGTTTTGGAATACTACAAATGATTAAAACACTTCCAAGTGTTTATTTCTTTTGCAAAGAGTTTCCTAATGAACCTTCGATAACATATTATAAGCTCGTTGCCAACACGGCGCGGCCCGTCGATAAAAAAACATTATGTCGCTGGCAAGCATGTCGAAGTCATGATTCGTGCTTTCAATCGAGCTTTAATTGTCAAATGATAACATGACAATAATTAATGTACAATCTGAATTCAACCGATGACAAATGGGTAAATTTTCTGTCACAAGCGTTAGCGATGAATTGTTTTATTATTTATTATTACTTGACAAAAAAAAACGGATCACGTCTTATGTTATCAAAGATTTTGATTAAAATTTCATAGCAAATGAAATTCAAAACACATGACATTACGATTTTAAAAATTAATTTATTTGGTAGATTTTGCTTTTTACATCATCGGCAAACACTTGACAATACGTGACATGATAGTTATATGTATAATAATTTTTGTAAGTTATATCTATTGTTTAATAATATGACAAAATTAATTATAAAATGATATCTTCAAACATGTGTTTGGAACAATATTTCCTAACAAATAGTTTTTTTTTAAAAAACTAACTTTTTTCCAGCAGAACTTTTTAAATATCAAATTATCGAAATCAAAAGCATAAAAAATCTTTTGCCCATCTCTAATTTGTCTACATATCTTACTCGCCTAAATATCTAATTTAATTGTTTGGAGACTTTTACATTATTATTATATACATTATTTTTATTATTTAATAATAGGGACTTCATTATTAATAAGCTCATGCATAATTATTTAGTAATAAACAGCGTAATTATATCTTTTAGTATAAGAAGCAATTTATCGGTGACTTTTAGAAAAGGGCTTGTTAAATTAACATATTATTATGTACCTATAGCATAAATAATATAAATAGTAAGATGGCAATCTACATAAATTACATTCCTTACTGAAGTGAACATTAGTGATGTTACTCATTTATCGTTATTGAATTTTATCGCTACCGTAATAAAAAACTTTTGGTCCTAGAAAGGAATCTTTTTACAATTTTTATTTTACTGCACATATTAAGAGGTAACAGCTCACGCCTTTTCTTTGGGTTCGACTTGGCAACATACAGGCGAACACAAATAAACATACGAAAACCGCTTAATAGACTAGTGTGTAGAGGTTACCAAGCGTCACACACATAGAAGAATGAGTAATACAAAACACGTAACACGTAATAACAAGATGGTTAATAAACAGGTTAGGTAAAAGGTGATAAGAGATTTGTCGATTTGTTAAACAGCTTGAGAGTGGAATAGTTAACAATGGAACAACTTGCAATATTAGACACCAGTAGAATTACGAATGACACAAATCAGTATGCTGAAATAGCTCATACGAGGGTGGATTGAAAAGTTCTCGGCCTAACACAGATCCGTTCAATCCTAAAAATCAAATTTACCCACATTATTTATTTCAGGTCAGAGTAGTTAATTGTGTGAAGTTCGAAATGTGTGCATAATTTGTTGTGATTTTAAAATTTTTTTAGCAAAGCAATCTGACATACTTTCTGCAAATTGAGTAAATCGAGCAGCGTACCGATGAGCTATCACCGAAAGCCATTCATGATGATATGGTCAGTACATTAGGGGATTCTGCTCTGTCTTATTCATCCGAAAATGGATAGCAGAATTCAAGCGTGGCAGAGAGAGTGTGAAAGATGAACCCGGATCTGGAAGGCCTTCGACGTCCATTACTGACGAAAATATTAAAAAAAGTACTTGATTTAATTATGGAAGACCGCAGATTAAAAATTAGAGAGATAGCCGAGATTATAGGCATCTCTTATGAATGAACTGAAAATATCATAGTCAACGAATTGGGTTTCCACAAAGTGTCTGCGCGGTGGGTTCCGCGACTGCTTTCAGTTGAACAAAAAGGACACGATTGACTTTTTCACGTGACTGTTAAGTTATTTGAAGCCGATGCAGATGAATTTTGATTGTTTTGTTTCAATGGACAAAACATGGGTTCATTATTGTACGTCAGAAACAAAACAATAATCAAAAAGTGGAGAAGACCTGGTTCACCACTCCCCAAAAAGGCTAAGGCACTTTTGTCGGCAAATAAGGTAATGGCTTCAGTATTCTGGGATTCGAAGGGTGTGATTATGATTGATTATCTTGAAAGAGGTCAGACTATAAACTCTGGTAACTACTGTGTCTTAATACGTCCTTTACGAGAGGAAATAAAAGAAAAACGTCCAGGAATGCTCAGAAGAAAAGTTCTGTTTCATCAGGATAACGTCACACGTCTGTGCAATCAATGATTGAAATCCACAATTGTGGCTTTGAACTATTACCACATCCACCTTATTCACCTGATCTGGCACCGTCAGACTTCTTTCTGATCCCTTACCTAAAAAAGCACTTGGGAGGTCAAAGATTTTTGACAAACGACGAAGTCAAAACAGCAGTAGACACATATTTTGATTTGCTTTGAATGGGAGATGGCAAAAGTGCATCGAACTTGATGGTGATTATCTATACATAATAAAATCGTAGGAAAGTCAAAACTGTACATTGAATATTTTTTTAAAAGAATACTTGGGGCGTGATCTACAATCGATATCGAAGCCAAAAATATAGTTTTTAGAATTTTTGTCTGTTTGTCAGTATATATGTCCGGGGTAAACTTAAAAAGTACTGCATGGATTTACTTCAAATTTTTTATGAATATTACTAACAGGTCGGGTCAGGGTCAACATATAGGCTACATATTATCACGCTATCACCTACGGGGAGGTGCTGTGCGGAGTAAACGAAGCCTGCGCGGACGAAGTCGCAGGCAACAGCTAGTGTAGAAATATAAAAATATATCTCATTCAGTATGTGTTTATGTTTTTGGTTAGGCCAAATAATTTTCAATCCACCCTCGTATATTTCCTGCTTTGAAGCAGATAGATGAATATAACACAAAAATTACGGAAAATCTAGCATTGCGAACTAAGATGTATACTATAAAAGCAATAGATACTTCAACTGAATCTAAAACATACGGTCAAGTTCCGAAACAAGAACATATACCTAATGATTCCGATCATACTGGAGTTATAATGTATCGATGTCGGTATCGGCTCCCGTGTAATGTTGTGCAGTAGTATAAACATTAATAGAGGCTTAGTGCATGGTGCGATGGGAGTGGTGAGAAAATTTAATACTGTAAATACCAATGAAGATGGACTTGTCAGGATAGAACCGTGTTTAACAGAATTTGACGGCTTAAGAGGACCGGGAAAAATTAAGCGTAAAATGTTACCAAAAATTCTCACTTAGGCAGTTACTGTGCACAAGTTGCAAGGATGTACTCCCGACATACCAGTAATTTATTTAGGAAAGTCACTGTTTCCTAAATAAATGACCTGTGGCCCTGAGCACACTCAGATCGACAGATGGACTATCAATTTGTTCGCTGGAATCAAAATTTATTGCTAAAAAATCCTTATGACCTTCGATCACTTGAGGAGTTGGAAAGATAAAGAAATCTTTAAAACCAAGCCTAAACCTAGGTATGGAAGTTTTACTACCTATTTAAATACAATATGAAACAATAAAATACTGTTTTTGAGTTATCTGAATTCGTGTTAGGTATACTTATTATGCTCTGCATAATAAGTATACCTAACACGAATTCAGATAACTCCAAAATTAAGTTAAATAAAAACTAAAACACGCTCTAAAATGTACGAAACAAGAAAATAATCTCCGCTGAAATTATTATGTACAAACTATTAAAATTTTACCGACTATTAAATAAACAACTCACTTACATGTATTGTATTTTAAAGTATTTTTAAACGTCATACTGATAGAGATATGTTTAAAGGACAGCCGTGGTCGTATGCCACCTACTGTAGCAAAACAGATTCATTATATAACAATAAAATAAAATCAAAGTGGCACTTATTTTGAACCAATAGCGTACTAGTTATGCTTTTAAAAAAACTAGCGATCGCCTGATGCCCACTGGTCGAAATTCTACCGTAATTTTTTAATGTTAAAGCATAATATATATTAGACAAATTATGAGATAAACAACTAGGACATAGTTTGATCATAGACAACATTAAATCTCTTCTTAAGGCTAAATTCACGTTGACGCGGAATGGAATGGGGTGGAAGAGTCAATTTCGCCTCTACAGGGGAATAAGTAAGTAGGGAAATTTTCGAGAATCCGCGAGGATTCCCTGAAAAACGCGTGATCTCTTTTGGCTCGTGTTTAATTTTTATGTTAATTGACAAACCTTATTATGCTGTGTACAATTTTGTTGCAAAATGTCGTTTCATTCCGTTCCGCGGCAATGTAAATTGAGCCTAATAATTATACACGAGAGTATGCGTAAAACATAATGTAGTGTGTGTAATTTTTTTATTTATTTCTCATGCATAATATAATATAAAAATATATCTTTCGAACTTCTTTCTTACATAAACTTTAACTGTGCCAATTTCATACATAATTCGCGCAATTTTCGTATAAAGGGGTACAATTTTTTCACTTCATGTATTGATATAGAGATAATGAAAATAAGGAACTATAAATTTGTATACCCGAGACAGTATAGAGAAAAAATGGAAGTAGTAATAAATATCTTTATTCTGTAGTTAATTGGTAGTTATCACTTATCAAAAACGATTAGTATATTTAAATATTTAGCGTGAAGTTGTATGTGAAGGGCTTTTGTTTGAAATATTAGTACAAACTATTGTTTGAGGTCCTCGTCTTGCTATACACTATAAAAAATTAGGGATACATTTAAGAATTACTTGACGAAATTTTGTTTCGATATGATTTGGGAAATCGATGATTGTTTTCTAACACCCAATTATTATTTATCAATTATGCCAATACATTAGAAGGCTGTGGATTGCCTTGCCAAAAATAAATCGTAGTGTAAGCTATCACTTTGAGGCTCTACATGTAAAATTCATTAGCTGATTTATGAACAGCAACCGTCTGTAGCGCAGATCGTGCTTTTACCGCTAAGTTATTAAGTTACTAGCTTATCTTAGTGAAATTAAAATATATATAGGAGTTATTGGCTTAACTTAGCGAAATTACAAAATTATATGAGAGTTATTGGCTTAACGAAATTATAAAATTATATAAGAGTTACTGGCTTAATTTATGGAAATAATCCTACATATTTAGATCTGGGTATGAACTTCTTAATTTAGTTCACCATTACAAACGAATTTAAATCTCTTTATTTAGGATTCTGAATTTCGGTTTCCCTGAATTTCTATAGTGTATACAGAACTTGAAACTGTAGCGAAAATGATATATAGTACGAATAAAATCACTATTTGAGTAAGTTACCCAAGATATTTTTTAATTAATGTATAATTCTAATTAAAAATCTTTGAAATATTCCATTGAAAAAACTTATAAATAAGAGTAAAATGTATCATAATAATATATAAAATGCTGTTGATAGTCATTTAGTGAGTTTCAATTGTTTACACAGCCTGATAAGGTAATGGCTGAGCTTTTACGTTTGTTTATACAAGGACTTGACTTTTTTATGTGAGATAAATATCCTGAAATTAGGGCAGATAAAAAATTTGAATGTTATGTAATAAATATTAATGCTATTGTATAAGTTATATAACGTTAATTACTAAGAAAAATATGTTGCAGAGATCAATATATGTTGTTTATCACATTGATTGTTAAATTTGTATGATCTATTTTGCATAAAGGTAAAAAGATTGTTTAAGCGCACTTAGCTTTGGTAGTTAATATGTTTAAATTAAAAATATATCATAAAAATTGTTGTGTTTCTTTCGCAATAAAAGAGCGGTGAAGAGAGGGGGGAGGGAGGACTTAGAAGAGGGAAAACGGTCCTGTCGAAAACAGTTTAAAGGTAAAGTTTCCGGCAATAAGAAGATATACAACTTTTGTATTTGCAATTTTCCATACTCGTATAACCTCAAAATTGTGCAAAAAATGTTAAAACTGACATTTTGGTTTTTTATTTTTATCTCCTACAAAAAAAAAGTTCACGAAACTTGGTAAGAAGTTGCTTTTTTAATCCCAATCCCAAATACAATGTATTTTTTTATTTAAAACATTATTTTTTTCTCTTTATTTTGGCTTAATATTAAAAAAACATCATAATTTTCTTTACCTATACATTTTTTTCGATAGGACTTGTAGTTTTGCCGAAAATCGTGATACACCGTTTTCCCCCTTCCACACACTTCCCGAACTCAAATCGCCCGTAATTTATTTTTCATCTTATTTTACTTTATTTTCTTTCTTTTTCAATGGGTTTCATCCACAGACCACATAAATACTACCTTGTGAAATGTCATTTCCTTGTCAATTTTTCTTAGAAAAAATTCTCACTGGTGACGCCATCTACAGACTAACTAACTTGGTGGCACTTAGAACGTTCTTACTTAGTATTTGTGTGGTCTTTGGTTCTAACGGATACTCAAGATTATAAATTAGAGCAATTACAAAGTATATATAGAAAACAGTAATTCCGTGAAACTATATTTACCACCCCGTTGGTCAAGTGATTAGCGACCTTGACTACGCAGTCAACGGGGTTCGTGTTCGATTCCCGACGGTAACAAGCTTTTGTGTGATGAGCATAAATGTTTGTATTTCTGGGTTTGGGTGTTTATTAAATATATTCTTGTATTTATATAATACGTATTTTTACGTACGTTATGTATGTAAAAACTAGGTAATATACTTTTTATCGTTGGGACTTTGTGAAATGCCATAAAAGGTATCTTCACATCCGTTTCTTCGAAGAGGTCGACAGAGGTGACAATGAAATAAAATCAGTTCAGGGGTATTCCTTAATCCTTTTTGTTCGACACAATAAAATAGCACAATATGGCATATTTCAATTTTTTTACGGTAAAATATATCTACAAGCGTTTGACATTTACCTACATACATTTGCTCATATGAGCTGTTACGCGTTTTGTACCCAACACCGTGTCTATTAGCGTTTGTGTGGTCTGTGATATAAATATTAAACATTAATACATATTTTATATGGTTCTCTAAAACATATAAGTTGTTCAGTAGTTAATGTGACGGTGTTTGAACAGGTGCGTTATCTCAATAATTTTAAGTTACGAGGTACTTGTTGATGAAATTATCTAATTAATATATTATTAAAACATTGAAATAGTATTTCATTTGTATGTATATGTAGTACGGAAATTGTGTGCTTCGTAGTCATTTGAAATAGTGCAAGATATCTGCCTCAAACTATATTCATCGACAACTTTGGTAAGTTAGTGTTTTAAACTATCATGAAATATTTTTGTACATATTACACAAGTACATATGTATTTTCAAGCCAAGTCTTTTACATAGCAAGCAGAGCAGGGCTTGTTTACCACCAAGTTTCAAACCAATCAACACAAGTAGGTACATATGAAGCGTTTTGTTAAGATTTGACTCTTAAGTTAAACTTAAAATTACCGGTTTCCTTATGGAGCATAATTGTAAGGTTTTTCAATCAATAAACCGGTTTAAACAGGTTTTATTTAAAATATTTGATGTTTTGATTGATGAGGTCTTGTAGGTTGTGGTCTAATTCTTTACCAGCTGATAGTGGCTAATGCAGGGACACTATCTTGTATTTACAGTAGAGTTGTTTTGGCTCACGGAGAATTGCCTAGCTGTTGGCTCATCATCATTGAATCGATACTTGAAGTCACATAGTCACAATGTTATCAGCAATTTACGATTTCCGTAGTAAAACTCACGACTATGTAGGTACGCAATATTCGGACGTGTACGAAGTACGAATATCCAGGAGGAACTAATTTGATTGCTATTTGTATTTTACGCGGTTTGCATATTTGTAACCAAATATGTGGTGACAACTTTATTCCTCGGGTTGGTCTTGACAGTTAACATAATTACTCTCCGAATTTTTGCCCTTACTGTGCGTGAAGTACTTACAATTCGCAGTTTATATATTAAACTGGTTTATTTAGGTTTCCGAAGCGCTATATTCTCAGATATGCAAAACCTTTTATGAAAACCACTAAAAACTCTATGAAACGCTATTTTAAAAAAAGTACCAATCAAAAACTTTAAAAACAACAAAGAAAAATGTCGACACGCGAAACCCGAACCCGCGACCATTTCCCTCAAGCCGGGACGCTCTGCCACTAGCTAGTGCCGACGGGCTCGACGTGGCGAAATTCTTCTTTGTTATATGATCAATTACGTCGATTGTACTGATGGTTAGGTATATATACGTATAACTCTAGATGCTTTGCTTCTTAGTTCCTCCACACTCGTAACTCTATAGTCCTAAAACAGTACGCAGGTCTTGGCTGCTGTACTGAAATTACTAACAAAAGAAGAAAATATATAGTTTGTTCCCAAAACATTGCCAAAAAACATACTTTCGTAACTAAATTTTACTATTTCTAGGCCCATATCTCTACAACAGACTAAATGCATTGTTTTATATTTTTCGGTTAACTTAAATGTAAAAAAACCTCCAGTCATCTCTACAAAGTATGTAAGTACGAAGAGACAGACAATTATCAGTTAATTAGGTTAGAGTAGATCTTACCTATTTATACATTTATATCATAAGTTATATGTTTATCTTTAATATAAATAATAAAAGATGATTCATTAAACGAGTATACTTGCTCTTTTAGCCTGAAACACAGGATTTCCCAGTTCAGGCACCGTCTCATAATTATCTAAGAAAACATTGTAATTAAAGATTTTACCTTACATTATGTAAGTTTCTGAAATAAACATTTATTATTATTATAGTTATAGCAGTGCTGCAAACGTGCAGTTCTCCATCAGACGAACTGCACGTTTGCAGGCAATTTGAAGTCACAGTTGAGGCGACAGTAGCCGCGCAATGCATAAGAGGTCAAAATACAAGTTTTGTGGTTGTCATGGTAATGGAAGTGTCTACAGTTGTTATTTACTATCCTGCTGTGTCGATGTCGTAATTGGAGACAAAAATGTAAATCGATATAGTTTTGTTGTTTAGGAATAGAAGGTAGGTAGTATAGTATTTGACTAGATGTACCCATGACTTCGTTCGAGATTGCTTTCCCTGCAGGCTGATAAACTTTCAGTGACCAGTTTGTCTCATAATAAGCGACTCAGTTGTTTACACTGAATCAAGGAAGAATCTTTTTACTTTGAAATTCAAAACTCCCAGATTGCATTGTTCTGAAATGGGAACTCAGGTAAAGCGATCCTTAACGGTTCACACAATAAATGTTAAAGCAAAGTGTGTGTCTAGAATTTTGGCTGTAAAATGATATCTATTCGCCGAGGCTTTCCACGTTTGGTAATTGAATGGCGATGGGGATATTAGTTAGATAGTTCGATTACAAAGTCTTTAAAATTACCTAAGCAAGGCAAGCTTTGAGCTCTTAAGTCTTTTGTCTTGTTTTCAGTTAGAAACTATACAATATATTCTCTAGCTGATATTTAGCGGATAAACTGCAAAGTTTTTTGACAGTTTTATGTTTTTTTATAAATCTCTGTGACGATTGTTTGCTAATATTACAATAATATACGCCTTTCAAAATTTAGAATCAAAATTAATTCTACAAATGTTCAACACCTAATCTAAAAATGTGTGATCAAGCCATAGAATTATAACGCACTTTTAGTAACAAAAAAAAATTGAAAATTTCAAAAACCCCCGACACATCCAGTCCGCTATTTCGCTACATATGCATTTATTTAAGTGCAAAACATAAAAGGACCTGATGACGTACGAAAGAGGACCTTGCAGCATCAGGTTAAGGTTACCACGGTTCCTTACGCAATGAGCTTGAGTTGTTTTATTGCAAAGCTTCCATGGCCTCCCGCTCCACTATGTAATCCTGGAAAGTTTGAGCTCTAATAACAAGTAAAATTTATATTCATAAAATTATTTTAATGATTGAAATGCATTAAGTATACTTCAAACTACATACATACATATATATCTTCACGCCAGATCCCTTACGGGGTAGGAATAGAGAGAACCGAGTGCCATACATTACGATCCTTGCAGGCTTGTCTCGCGTCCTCCACATTCGTCACTCTCTTCATACACCCACGCCGGTTGCGAAGACTCTTGACACCACCTTCGGACAGTACTCGATCAATCTGATCGTGGTATGTCAGTCTTGGTCTTCCCCGGTACCTACATCCTTCCACATTGGCATTGTATATCTGTTTTGTTAACCTTTCATCTACCATTTTTTTTACATGTCCGAACCAACGGAGCATGCCCTTTCTCATCTTTACACCGACACTTTCTTTCATACCTAACCTCTCTCTCACTTCGATATTACGAATCCGGTCCGCGAGTGTCTCACCACATATTTTTCTTAGCGACCTCATCTCGACCGCGTTGATTCTACTTTCATGCCCTTTCTGACATACCCAACTCTCACTTCCATACAATAGCTTCCAAATAAATGTACCTTCCATCCTTGCTAAAAGCACATCCAAGATATACAAACTCATCCACTTGTTCCAGCACTAGATCATCGACCACAACTCTTACATCCGTTCTGGTTGCTTCTCTTTCAAATACTAAAACTTTAGTTTTCTTCGCATTCAAATGTAAGCCCATACTCTTACAATCCTCATTCATAACTGTGACAAGTGTTTGCAGCTCAGATGAAGTTGAGCCTAGAAGTACAACGTCATCTGCATAAAGCAGGCAGTTCACCACTAGATTACTTATGTGCATTCCCACATTCAGTGACCTCAATATTTGGAGACACTTATTTAGATATAGAATAAACAGACGAGCTGACAACACACAACCCTGCTTGACGCCGATATTGACATCGAACCAGGGCGATATGTTGCTGTCCACCCGCACACATGCTTTGCAATCCCAGTACATGGATTGCAAAGCACGCAGCAGACGCCCATCTATCCCATAACTGGGTAAAATGTCCCAAAGTTTCTTTCGCACAACTCTGTCAAACGCTTTCTCCAAATCCACGAAACCGCAGCAAAACCCTCTGGCCGACAGCCAGATGCTTCACTACGATATTGCGGAGAGAGAAAACTTGATCCATACATCCTCTTCCAGATCTGAAACCCCCTTGTGCCTCCCACAACATCAACAACACTTCAAACTAGTTAAACACAAACAATAATTTTACTAATACTTGTATATATTTAAATAATGCCAATGTTTAACAAAAAGGCGTCACTTTTTGGCGTGTCCCCCACTGAAATTCCACGATGATGGAAGCTATCCTGAAAACTTTTTGAACTAGTGTAGTAAAAGTTTTCGGATTCATTTGAAGTAGACTGAGTCGTCTATCATTACCGTTAGTTTATAATTTAAATCTTATGCTATTATAGATACATATAGGGTAGGGATATTCAAGATAGGTTTTTAAAGACAACATCGTAAAAAGTGGTTCCAACCAGACATGTCGCTTTTGTCACAGCTAAAACTGTCGTTTGAATACGTAATAAATATCGTAATAAATATACGTAGACTATTTTAGTTTTGAAATGACAACAGCATCTTTTACTTGTTACCGGTAGCTATTTAAAAAAGGCAGTTGTCGAAAATTTTTGAGACAGACAGAACCTGTTGTGTGGACTATACTATCGGTCGTCAAGATTTCGTTAATCGGGTTTGAGACAGATTACCTATTGCTTCAGGTAAATGGATGTGGATTAATTTGTTTTCATAAGATAAACAATATCTTAACGAACCTAACCGTTTTTACATTTCTTAACAAACGTTGGTAAATTCTTTCGTCACAATATAATTTTGAAAACAAAAAGGAAAAAGAATGAAGAAAGAAGAAAGGAAAAAGTGACCTATAGACTGAACGCCAAAGTCGCAAAATCGACACCATAATGCTAAGACAACATTCTAATGTAGTTTTAAAACTGTATAGCTTTAGCTTTACATTTTTTAGGTATACTATGCCACTTACTAGCGCTAAAAATCTCGGAGGTACAGAGAAAAGTAGAAAAGAGAGAATCCTCAAAAGTTAGAGGCCCAAAGACTGAAAAATTTACAGAGAAATAAATCTAAGACAAAAAAAAATCACAAATAGCAAGAAGAAGCGGAGAAAAGCCTGGTGCGATAAAAAACAAGCTAACAAATGATTGATAATATATTTTGGTTTATAATTATATTTTCAGTGACCAAGTTTACAGGATTATTTATATTACTTTTTTGTTACTTTTAGAGATTACGTTTGATAACACGGGTATTATAGATATTATTAAGATATGACTGCGAAAATATATTATGTAAAATTGATCTCAGATTTAGCCTTGGTTGCATTGACATCTCAGATCTTATCGACATCGGGTCCCATACTTAAATCACGAAAAAAATGTACCAATTACACATCTCAAAAATAGAAATGTTAACAAAGTAATTTAAACACTAAATTCATAATTTCACGATTTAATTTCGATTGCTTCGAACAGAAATGAATAATTGTCCGTAAAATTTAGTAACTTACTCAATGGGCTCTTAGAAAATTCAACATTAAGTCCATAGCTTTAACATGTGAAATTGCAAGACATTCTACGCATAAAGAGAATCCTTGGTCTATCATATACTTTATTTGAATTTTCATATTGAGTTAAGATGCCCTAATATAAAATATTATAGTATCTTAAGGTATCACACACGGCTTCTTAGCCGTGTGTAATACCTTTACGATAATGTAATTTTGTTCATTTTATCACGAGTCCGCGTCGTTGCCACACGTATTCTTTATAGAAGTTCTGTATACAGGTTGATTAACTATGAGGGTTGCGGCCTTACTTCTTGATTTGTTAGACAGCTCTTCAGACGACGATTTTGATATTATAGAATGTGAAATTAAAATTGCAGTATCACATTCCAAACAAAGAAAAAATTGGATAGAGCCTCACATAAAGATGAAAAAAACCCGCGGTGAATTCAACCTTTATGAAAATCTACTAAGACATTTCAAGCGTACGTAGGTCACACTATAAGTTTTGCGTAACTTAAAAAAACAACATGTTATAACCAAAATATTATGTTTATTGCTTTTCAAAATAATTTCCTTTACATTTTAAACATATTTTTATGCGATCGAACCATTTTTTAAAACAGAAGTTTGGGTTTTTTATACTTTGGGTTGCACTTGCACTTTGGTTGCACTTTGGGTTTTTTATACAAATGCATCTTTAGATAAAATATGATAGTATCTTAGCCGTGTGTGATGAGCTTAACAGTGACATCTCTGGAATTCATTTTAAAATAAATTTGTTCTTGAACATTTTTTAAATATATACCTATATTTTTTATTATTGTCTATGAGTATACGACGTTTTCGTGCAGTATAGAGTAACATTTAGATGAAATCCGTTTCTGTTAGTTCAAGCTCGAACTAAATTTTGCATTTACCTAGTAAAATATTTAGGAAAAATTCATCAACGAAAATGTTAAATATTTAAAAAACTAATCAAAGATGTGATTCATTAAAGGGTTTCGTGTATATTATTATGGCTCTGGTAATAATTAATTATAATGTCATTGAAATTTTTGTTTGAAATTGCTGAACCAGTAATTGTATTTTCCTGTGGAAACGAAAGATTTTCCTGCAGTAAAAGGTATCCTAAATGTTGACCCGGGTAATAAGCTATTATTACACAAAATTTAGTAAAAATCCGTTCAGTAGTTTTTGCGTAAAAAGCGAACAGACAGACAAACAGACAAAAAATTCAATTTCTATCGTTTTGGGTTTTATGTCCTACACACAATACGTAGCAATAAATTTTTTAAAGAAATATTTCATGTACAGATTTGGTTTCGTTGCTGTTTTATTATATGTATAGAAAAAACTGATTAGATTTTGTACTCAATCGGTACATCAACCTAGAAGTTATTTTAAAAAAAGTAGGTATTTTTTTTAAATAACTTATGTATCGCCAATTATTTTTTAAGGTTTTTACAAAATTTCTCAAAATCTCCTAGACCTAATTGGCTCAAATCATCGGAAAACCTAAGTTGAGTGGAATCCAATCAAAAGCCCTTAAACGCGTTTCGATCGGTCAAGCCGCTCAAAAGTTATGAGATGTTTACATACACACATACACATGCAACACACGACACACATTCAGACATACTGACGTCATTGTGAAAATAGTCAGAACAGGTTCCTAGGATCGCAAAACGTGAAGATCTGGTGAAAACTCGATTTTCTAAAATCGGGGCAATATCAGTAACTTCCTTATCTATATCCCTAACGGGAAGTTAAAAAACAGTTTTTTTTGTAAGAAAGTTGTTTTGTAAATTTATTATAAATCAAGTTTACTAGATAATCAAGCAAGTTGAAACATTATAGTGACAAACGCTGAAAAGCCCAGAGCATTTCCTTTGGTTTTCCTTTATTCCGAGTAAAATTATGGATGCACAACCATTTTCTTAATTTCAGACCACTATTGAGATTTTTCTTTAACAATACTTTTTGGCCGATTCGAAAATAAAACCCGGGACTTATTGATATTAACCTTAACATGCTAACAAATAAAGCAATTATAGAACAGGAAATCCAATAATACTAAAAAATCCTATACAAATAAGACTAGAAAGTTTGAATAACGTCTTGTTTACTTTTTGCCTCAATGTCACTCGTAATCTGTAATCGATTCAAAAACTAACAGAGCCTTTAGACACGGGAAATACTCATTCATACATTTTATTAGTTTTTTAATGTATTGCGGACGTGTCAGTTGTCCCGGTAATATCTAGTGTTCGAAATTTAAAACGCTTTATTTTATGCAAAATGACCGGTTTCTGATATGATGATATCATTTTAGCGCTAAAAGGTAGGATATTTTATTTTCAAAGATTTATTTTATATAAATATATTTTTATTGCACAAATTTATAGCATCATATAACTTGTCTTTTATTAATTTGGTTTTATTGATTTATTTTAATATAGGTAAGTTTACAATTTATACATATAAAAATAAATACCATTAATTATTAAATACAAAGACAAGTTAAGAAATAATTGTGGGGATATATTAGTTTGCAATTTGTTTAATTTGTATGTTGTTATATGTGTAACAGCATCAGCTTCGGTAGACGCATGAGAACTTTGGTTTGAATTTCGGATAGGTTAAATCATTCTTAATAAATTTTTTAATTTTTTCTGGAAAAAGATTAGCCAAAGATAGATTACACAGGTCAACATGAATTTTGAGTCTGAGTTCTGTACCTCTGATTCTGATTACTTATGCCTAACTAAAGAATGAAAAAATATTTTTATCTAATAAAGTTTGCTTTTGTAGCTACCAGCACGAAAATTCAAATTTTATGGAAAAGCTCTATTTTTAAATTTCAATTATATTTAAAAGGAAAACAAGTTATCAATTATACATTTTTATTAATTTGATTATAAAATACGGCATAAATAAACACAAAAATACAAAAAAGAATACAAAAAAGCTTTAGAAAATGAATAGTATTGGTATTTCCTTTGTGAAAATCAAAACTTTCTTGTATGAGGCCCCAAAGTACGAAAGCAAAGTTTATTGATTGTTAATAGCGTTTCTGTTTACTATTCGATGTATATAATCAGAAAATGGTCACTAAATAACAGACTCAGAAAAGAAAATTTTTTTTGTTGACCTGTGTTATTTTTTAATATCATTAGATAACAATCGAGCAGATGGCTCGCCTGATGAAAAGAGATAAATCAACGCCCATGATGCCAAATATGTTATTTGATGCGTTGCTATCCGAGTGGCGGGGTGTTAATACCAAATGCATAAGTTTGCAGGATACCTCATCCTCCACACCGGAACCGGATACGCCATTGCGGCAGTAAGTTAGGTGGTTATATTAAAACCCGGACGAGGCGTTGCAGAATTCTATCTCCTAGTAGTCACGTTGGTAGTGACATGTATAGTCAAAAGTTCACCTTTTACGAACTGCCTTGCAGAATGTCAAATAGTCTATTCTTATGTGCCTGGACTAGCACGAGGTATATTATATAATGAAAAGTGTGCACTATAGTCGGGGGAGCCAGCGGACTGTAAATCTGTTCTTCTCTCTTCGACGCCCCACCAGCCGCAGTGCCTTTGGTCGTGAGCCGGGTGTCGCCGGGAGAGAAATAATCGAGACCAGAACTATTCGTTGCAAAGGTGCTTTATTGTAACGAAATAGAATTTATCAATAAAGCTAGCACCGTTGCAAATGTTCCCTATTCTGTGGGAGAGAGCCAGTACTTGTCCTAACACTGCCCTACTCTAAAGCCGGTACCCTATGGATATACTAAAGCCCAGGAACTTGTCTGGGAAACTTATTTCTTATGTCGTAACGAAACTGTAACTTGATCGGAACGGAACTGATTGTATGGCCGCGCTTTCCGGTATTTATATCCCGCGGCCAGACGGGCGTCGTAAATCGACAAAGACGGATGGCGCCACGATGTCTGGGATTTGTTAAAATCTTACTTTTCGTAATCTAAACGTAATTATTTTATCTTAGGTAGCTTCTCCTACCTCTAATTACCTAGTGTGGCCCTCTAGCGAGTGCAACGGTACTATTTTTTTACAATTATAAACGAAACAAAGTACATAATGCCCTAAGACCTACCGAAAACTAATTACAATGTTGTGGCACCACTGGTCCGTACCGTGGAAGGGTCGGAGTGATGGAACCAGCGGGCCAGCTGCTTGTCAGGTGACGTCATTACTGTGGAAGTTGATGACGTCACACAAAGACAAGTGAGGGGGAAAGGAAGATCTTCCCAGCCAGGCAAGGTGTACTGCCTGGGGACCGAAGTCCATTTGAGAAGCGTTGAAACTTGTATATAGTGTTACAAGATAAATAATTGTGATATCGCGATTCAGGATTTTATTTTTGAATTTCATTTTTTCCATTTGTTATTGATTTCGTCCATTTTTTATTATTTTTTCTTGTAGCGTTTGTGATTGTTTTTGAGCCGCTACAATACTCTCCCCCAAGACCGAAGGTCGATCTGGTTGTGCCAGTGAAGCGTATGTGCCTTGAGTGCTCGAGTCTGCGGTGCGGCGAGACGAGCTGAATATGCGCGGTCCGCGGTGAGTCGGGACGAGTGCGCCTCCGCTGTGGTTCGCAATGAGTCGGAACGAGCGGGACCGGTTTTGCTGCATGGAGATCCAGTGAACGTAGGCAGTTCGAAGTGGATTCCGGAAAGCGTAGTTGAGGCGTAGCTTGTGAAGCTGGCTGATGCTGTTGGAAGCAGAGGGGGGTATCAGGAGTCGCTGATGGTCAGAAGGCTGATGCGTGTTGTTTTGCCGAGGGTCACCACTGTGGCATGTTGATAGCTGATAGTGGTGATGATCACGTCGGTGTAACCACTGTGGCGCCACTGGTCCGTACCGTGGAAGGGTCGGAGTGATGGAACCAGCGGGCCAGCTGCTTGTCAGGTGACGTCATTACTGTGGAAGTTGATGACGTCACACAAAGACAAGTGAGGGGGAAAGGAAGATCTTCCCAGCCAGGCAAGGTGTACTGCCTGGGGACCGAAGTCCATTTGAGAAGCGTTGAAACTTGTATATAGTGTTACAAGATAAATAATTGTGATATCGCGATTCAGGATTTTATTTTTGAATTTCATTTTTTCCATTTGTTATTGATTTCGTCCATTTTTTATTATTTTTTCTTGTAGCGTTTGTG
The DNA here is from genome assembly GCA_036924255.1 of Apodemia mormo. NCBI lineage: Eukaryota > Metazoa > Arthropoda > Insecta > Lepidoptera > Riodinidae > Apodemia > Apodemia mormo. Next base: position 40,099,260 of record JAUPFN010000008.1, read on the forward strand.
ATTGTTTTTGAGCCGCTACAATGTGTTATTTCTTATCTATATACAAATATTAAACACAAATAAACTTATATAATAACAAACAAGAGTGTTATATACGTTATACGTTCTTACAGGACCTCGGAAACTCTTACAATTACAGAGTTGTACGCCTTTTCAGGTCGTACTATCCTGTTATCTATCTTTATATCCCCGAAAAGTGCGTAAACATATGCCTAAGGCTTATACTTACATTGTACATACTATTTACAATCGATAAACATTTGTTTTCATAAAGAATTTTGCACTTTTCGGGGTTTTCGTAATTTTGGATTCCCGCATATAAATACAATCTCCCAAGAGTCGACTCGTAATTTTGTCGACTGCGTGGAACCCCTTTTGATCGTAATATGCCTTTAGGCAAACAACTTAAACTACATAAAGCTTTATTATCTCTGTACAACAAAGCTGTATGTAGGTCTTAGGGCGAATTAAAGACGAAATCGAACATTATTTATTACAAAACACTTACGAACTAACGAAATATACAATTTATCCTGCCTTAATATCTATTTACATTTAATATTCATTATGAAATATGTCTGTACTGCACAAAAAGTATAGAATGAGTTTTGTGATTGAGTGCTGAAGTGTCGAGTGTATAATTTAAATTTATCCACATTATAGTATATTTTATCCATCACCAACTCTATAACTTTTTATGAAATTAATTAAAACGCAATGATTTAAGACTACCACAAATATAATTGTATATAATAATTGCCATACGATACACAGTTTTTGTGTAAACATTGAGGTTTTGGTCAGGCACATGCAGTTTTCCGGTATTTCTAAAATATGAATTCTATATTCTATTCGATTTGCAACGAAAACTTCATGTTTTTAAGTTTTTAAAGTGCAATATCGTAATAATGTGAGCAGATTTTTGCAAGATTAAGTCTTGATTTAGAGCACTACAGAGCAAGAATATAACCTAATTTTTGATAACGGTTTTTTAAAACGAAGACAATCCCTGCATAGTGTTTTACGAAAATAGGCGTTAGAGCTATCTTTCAGGACGAATCCAACCATTGTAATGTGCTATAATATTTTATTTTATGCATTTTTCTATAAGGATATATGATCCTAAAGTACAACACAAAGCCAAAATGACGAAAATATTGTTGTTAGATATTAAAAAATCTGTTCATTTTAACTTTTTTTTTTCACCTGTAAGTATTTCAATAGAAACCTAAAATATTTATTATATTTGAAGTAAGGTAATGTTTAATATACCTACAAATTTTTTTCAGTCCGTTATATGAACTCATTTATTTAGAAGAATTATTTTAAAAACACTAAATCCTCGCGCGCAATCATTTGTCGATCAAATTTTGAACCTGCGGTAAATGGGATAATCAAGACTTAATTTTGCAAAAACTGTAATATCCTTTGAATAAATTGAATACAGAGAAATATAATCTGCTCACATTATTACGATATTGCTCTAGAAAAAACTTGAAAACCTGAAGTTTTCGTTACGAATCGAATACGCGCCCTTAATTTTTAGAATGTTACTTTTAACCATTGTTAAAACTTTAGGTAAGGTTTCAGCTGTTTATTTTACTTAATAATTTTTATTTTTACATTATTAAGAAGAATTGTGTCATCTGCAAATAAAAATAACCCATTTGAGGATGAGTTAAATTGAATACTTCCCAGAACTCGGAATAATAACGTATAGACCATCAATAGATATACTAAAAGTGTAACCGTTTCAAGTTAGCCTTAAGGCGAGGCTTCGCGACAAACGGGAAAAAACTGGTTTGTTTAATCACGTTTTTTGGAACGAAGTTCCTTATCGCGCGTTGTGAAAGGGGGCTAGACGGAAAAAATTCTTACGAAAAGTTGTCACGACACTTTTTGCTATAGTAAGGTATTGTAAGCACAGAAATATCCAGCCACTTACTTCCCTTTAGCTCGTGCATTGAAAGTGAAAGAGTTTATCTACTATTTGATTGAGTTTACATTTTTTCTCTCTCTTTCTCTCTCTCTCTATCTCTCTCTCTCTTATAGAAAGCAAGCCAGATATTTTCATTTCTATTTCGCATTGAACAGTGTGGTGTCGCGATGATTATTTTTGTTGAGTGTATACAGGTTTTTTGTAAATAATAATAAAAGGAACTTCGTACCATCCGGGTGTCCCTTGACACCTCTCAAGTTTTATTTTTGTATTGATTGTTAAATAACAATTTTACAAAAATTACACGATATACCTGGAGATATCTAAGGGATGTGCTAACTTATTATATGATAGAATGTACTTTACTTGATCATATAAAATTCCGAAAACAGGCTAAAAAAATCTCCATAACAAATAATTTGTTAATCATATTTTTGATCTTACACATGATTTTTATATGGTGATATTTAGTTGTAAATACAAAAAAGAATGTGCTAAATTTTGGTTTTCAGGTGATATCCTATATTTATTTATACGAAAATTAACACGTTTCTCAGTGGTTTCAGAACATACCGCGCCACCTATTTCCTATAGAATTGACGCGCGTCGAAATACCTCGCCTTAAAAGGCTAAGTACCAATTTTATCTCATTCGACTAAGATTTTTAAAAATTTTATTAATCTTCAAAAAATGTCGGCGAGACAATTTTCTTAGCATAATTTCCAGATTTAAAACTGCGTCCAGTGACACAAATTGCATCAAAACCGGTTTTTCCTTTCGAGAGTTATCGTTGATGAAAAATGTAAAAAAAGTGTTTTTTGACATAGTAACTGAGATTTTTAGACTAATTCATTTTTAACTTTCTACAGTATTTTAGTACCTATATAAATTGCGTTGAATGCCGTATAAAAATCAAAATCGAAAAAAAATATATTTTGTTTTTAAATAAACTTACTTCAGATAAAAAAAAAAATAAAAAAATATACCGATCGGTTTTAAAATCTAATCTGCTCTTCTTCTCATAAAACGTGTCTATAGTTATGTACACACTTATGAATTCATACCTTTGGCATAACAGAATAAAAATAGCTAAAGATTTCGTCACATATGCCACAACTCTTTGTTTGTAAAGGGAGTTTAATCTTAAGAATGATTCCCATGAAATCGGTAATAGAGATAAACAAAACTGGAGAATCTGTTTGTTATAATAAAATAACCGCTTTTTACTCAATAAATATGGCTGTATACATGGTACACATACCAAAATAACTTTTTTTAACAATGTTTGTCTATATGTTTGTTCCGGCTAATTTCTGAAACAGCTAGACCGATTTTGACAGGACTTTCACTGGCAGACAGCTGATGTCTTAAGGAGTAACTTAGGCACTTTTCTTTAAAAAATTTTCTCCGCGGGCGAAATCGTGGGCACATTAACATATTTATTTTGTGACAAATTAGGGGTTTTTCAGGTTAAGGAATCGATTTATCAAGGTTCCAGGTCCAAAAAAGGTCGGTTCCCAAGATATGGGTATGTGAAAAACCGAGCAAAGGTCGGTCAACCAGGTGCAGAAAAAAATAATTATATATTCTATAGGAATCGATTTATCAAGGTTCAAGGTCCAAGAAAAGATCGGTATATGTATATGTATATATATATATATATATATATATATATATATATATATATATATATATATATATATATATATATATATATATATATATATATATATCTTGGGAACCGACCTTTTTTGGACCTGGAACCTTGATAAATCGATTCCTTGACCTGAAAAGTCATATATATATTATGACTATAATATCTTTGTACTTATCGTACGTATTTATTGCTATTTCATAGATTGTTTTCATAGTTTGTCAGTGCTTGTAACTGTCGTATTCCGGTTTGGAGGGTAAGGTAGCCGGTATATATGTACGCATGAGGCATTAAGACCCCCGCCACAAGGATACCAACGCACTGTTAACATCTTTGGAGTCTATAGGCGATGATTGTCTCTTTCCATCAGTAGAATCATTTGCTTGTTTGCTATCTTATGATATAAAAAAATAGAAATACCATGGGCTTTTCTGCCCGACTGAGCGAAACTAGTTCTAAATTTTGGGCCTCAAGAACGAAATCACGAGTAACTAGTTCTGAGTAAGCTTGCTAAACTTGAGACGACTTGAGATCTGATTTGTCAATATCAGGGATATATGCATATTAACGCGCTTTGGCGAACTGGTTTTTGTTGAACTTTGACCTCAAATATCTGGCCTTCTTTGGTTGAAAATTCCTAATTCAAATTTAGTTTTATGTAGGTTTTTGAGAAAGATGTAAATGATGCCATCTGGTGGAAAAAGATGTAAAGAGTTTTAATTAATCATTGAAAGTATTTTTAATTGTTATTTTTTTTAATTAAAATAAATTTTCGTCACGTTCTCATCAAAAATAACTTGCTGTATTCGTGAGTGTTCAAATTTGCTGCAAAAATATAATACGGAGATTAATTTTATCGTTTCCCCAAATATTCTTTGAACGCTGTGTGGGAAGACCTTCAAATGCAAAATTGGATAAAATCGGGGAAAATTACGTGTAAGTAAGTAAGCTATTTTAATTCATAATTTTGATTAATAATATTAGATAATTTTCGTATAATCAATAAAAAATTAAGGATGACAAATTTTTTTTATCCCATCTCACTAATATTATAAATGCGAAAGTATGTTTGGATGGATGTTTGTTACTCTTTCACGCAAAAACAGCCAAACTTATATTGACCTATATTTTCCGTGTTGGTCCCGGGCTCCTTTGAAGAATAGGCAACTGCTGTTCTGCCAGGCAGGTCGTAAAAGGCGACTGATTGACTATACGAGTCACTACCATCGTGACTACTAGGTGGTAGAGTTTTGCATTGTCTCACCCGGGTCAGGTACCAACGCCTTACATATTCTTGCCGCAATAGCATCAGAGCTTGTCACTGTCATGTTCCGGTTTAGAGGGTAAGGTAGCCGGTAAACTTATGCATGTGGCGTTAGACCTCGCCACAAGATAGCAACGCACCATTAACACCTTTGGTGTCTATAGGCGATGGTTGACTCTTTCCATCAGGAGACCCATCTGCTTGTTTGCTATCTAATGATATAAAAAAAAATGAAATTTTGCGCACGTATAGACGATAACCTGGAATAGCACATAGGGTATATTGTATCCCTGCAAATGAGTTGATCCTGTGGGATTCACCACAACTATTGCAATGCAGCGTGTTTCAGAATGCAACTAGTACGAGTAGGAAGGTATATCATAAGATAGCAAAGAAGCAGATGGCTTCCCTAATGGTTAGAGATAACCATCGCTTATAGATACCAAAGATGTTAATAGTGCGTTCCTATCCTAGTGGCGTGGTCTTAATACCACACGCATAAATTTACCGTCTACCTGGTAAGGTAGCCGGTAAACTTATATCTAACTTATAGAGGGTACTCCAAACCGCAACACGACATTGACAAGCACTGACGCTATATATTTACACTTCAGGAGGTACCCCTTCTGGTTTTCCCTGCTTAGGGAGGAGGTTTTCCCCGTGTTGGTCCGGGCTCTTTCGAAGAATAGCCCAACTGACGTTCTGCCAGGCAGGTCGTAAAAGGTGACCGATTGGCTATGCGAGCCATCGTGGCGACGAGTCATGAGATGGTAGAATTTTGCATTGTCTCGCCCGGGTCTGGTACCACTAGCTGGTCGCAATAGCGGCAGTGCTTGTCACTGTCGTGTTTCGGTTTGGAGGATAAGGTAACCGTTAAACATTTTCATGTGGTAGTAGCCTCGCCACAAGATAAACATATTTGGTATCTATAGGCGATGGTTGACTCTTTCCATCAGGAAATCCATCTGCTTGTTTATCTTCTGATATAAAAAACCGACTAAGGATTGGGAATAAAACAAATTTACTGGAATATGTAGTGCTTATTTCGTCAATAATAAAAAATCAGATCATCCACTACATCCGCCTGACACACCAACAATTTATCCCGGCAGTGAAAATAACAAGAATCAGAATTTTTTCTTAAGAAATTAGAAATAATAACAAGCTAGTAGATATACTTCGATATTTTCAAATATTTCTACCATTTGTTTTTAATTTTTTTTTGTTAAATTCCGCAAAGTTGTAAATATTATTCAAGAAGCTTAACGTACTTAAATAGATTTTGAATACATTCAATATCTCACAATTTATTCATAAAATAATTTTGAACACTTCCGATAAATTGCGACGTTATAAGTATTTGACTGCCTTATGGTCTAGGGCTTTACCTATTTGGCTAAGATCATGAGGTCCGGGTTCGACCAGGTGTGGCAAAGTATTATTGAGGTTTTTCTCAATAATTCAAAATCTTAGTAGCAGCTCCGAGTCTGGTGGGTGGTGTACCACTCCTGTGCCTCGGATGAGCACGTAGAGCAATCGGCTTGGCTATCGCAAGAAATAGTCGATAATCGCTATCAGGTCAGTAGAATGCGGCGATGGGAATCACCAATCATTTCGTTAATCGACAAACCGTATGGTGAATCATAGTGAACCGAAAAATCTATAGAGATATGGACGTTCGGTTTACTCTGCCTACCCGCAAAGGAACCAGGCGTGATGATATAAGTATTTGAAATATTAGTTTGGGCGACCACTGAGCAGGTTGTAGTAGATATAGTTTATTTACATCTTTAGTTTCTATAACATATAAAATATGTCTCGACTCTCGACTCAAATAATGTTTCACCTTTAATATCAGTCTGACCTCTAATCCGGTCATATTTTATAGGTAAAAAAGCTAAAATTATTTTTTTTTTGCATTTTTGCCAATATTTATATTATTATTAGCTGTGCCTGCGACTTCGACCCCGTGGAATAATTTCTGAAATAAAAGTAGCTTATGTTCCTCCTTTTTACCCTGGTTTAAAAGACAGACAGTCCCTCAGGAGGAGGACAGGAGGGTGAGTTTTACCCTCCATGCGGGTAGACTATCCTATGTCCTTTTTTGGGTCTCAAACTATCTTTGTACCAAATTTCATTCAAATCGGTTCAATTGTTTAGGCGTGAAGAAGAGACAGACAGACAGACAGAGTTACTTTTGCATTTATAATATTCATGGGCGTACCCAGGTTCTGGGCCAGGGGGCAACCGTAACATTTTAAGACTATATTTTTATCTTATTATATTTTTATCTTATACCTACAACAATTGATAGTTAGTAGAGAGGTAAACAAATTCCAGGGGTGGCAGCTGCCCCTCCCTGCCCCCTCCCTCCAGCTAGTATTTCTTTATACAGATATACATATAACTTAAGTTTGTAAAATTATTATAACGTTTTGAATTACTTGCATAGAGAGAAAAACATAAATTAAAATGCTGTAAAACTCCAAAAACCGACATTTACCCCGCTGTATCACTGAAACCCTGAATCTGATTTTTACGAAATTTATATGGAACCAAACGAAATGTATGCCCGTTTTTCAGAGGACTTGCAATGGGATTGCTTACTTATGAGTAACCAACTTACAGAGTGCTAAGTGTGAGTTTTTCTTTTCGCATTCGATCGTGAGCGCGTTTCGAGTTTCCTATGAATTTGTATGTGATTTGTACAGCGCCACCTAGTGGTAAACTGGTTTCTCAGGTTTACCACTAAGTGGCGCTGTACAAATCACATACAAATTCCTAGTAAACTCCAAACGCGCTCATGATCGAATGCGAAAAGAAAAACTCACACTTAGCACTCAGATTGAAAGCTCGGCGCACATATGTCACGTAGCGTACTTTACCTACTATGGGTACTTCCCTTGGCTGTCTGAACTTCAACTATATTTGGTGCTATCTTTAAAAATATTACATTGGTACAGTAACGCCATCTTTCTTTAAGGCTGTTTTGGAAACAATTTTACTATAACACTGTGTTCATGATTTTTATACTAAAGAAAAAAAAATAAAGAAAATTGATTTCAATAAAGAAAAAACGAATACATTTTCTATAAATATAATTAACATTAACATTGCTCGTGAATAGTATCAAGCAGTAAACATAAGTATCACATAATTTATACTTTCCATCGTCGGCACTTGGTGAAACTGCATCATATTGATTTTGTCAAACACTTGTACTGTTTCACAAATATTTCACAACTAACCTTCATTTTTTTCGCAAAATGGGATGAAATAATATTAAAATCTAACTAGTTATGTCTATATAGTCTAAGTAATTATGTCAATATCTAAGTTTTAGATTAAAATGAAATAATTGTTGCAAAATTAAATGTCAAATTAATAGATTTTCAAATGTCAAATTAAAATTATATAAAATAAATTAAAATTAAAATGAAATGATGGTTACAAATTGTCAACTTAAATTAATTGATTTTCAAATGTCAAATTAAAATTGGGAATTGGGAAAAAATCTACCCTTGGCAACATTTATTAGTGACGGTACTTGCAAAATAATTATTGTTTATCTATCTGATGTACTTGTATTTAGTTGTTGTCTTGTGTGTGCGTTTGTCATGTTTAAAGAATTTATAAACTAAAAGCCCTGATGATGCTGTAATAGGCGAAACCGGTTGGCTTCACAACAATTAAAGGTTAGTTGTGAAATATTTGTGAAACAGTACAAGTGTTTGACAAAATCAAATAAGTATCACAGTTTGTTACAAAATCTTGGAGGACAAATCTAATTCTAAATCTTGTAAAGATGATTTTTTTAGAAGGACCTTTCAATCACTTAACTTTTGTCTTTTTTGGGTGTTTCTTTATATTTTTTATTGACGTGTAAAATAATATTTTGTTATACGCCCATGATATATTAGTATGGACATTACATCACTTTTATTTCTTTATTCGACAACAGGGCGCTCTACTTTCAGCAGCAGTGCTCCTTTTATAGTCCGCGCATGATCCCTATAGTATGTGTTTTAAATTTAGTGATTCTTCTGACCTTAAATCTATCAATGCTGGTGTTCCACAAGGCTGCGTGCTATCACCAACACTGTTCCTTCTGCATATCAATGACATGATGCGAATTCGCAACATACATTGCTATGCAGATGACAGTACTGGTGATGCTACATACTCCGGCCGAAGCGGTATTTCTCGGGAACACGTCGAAGAGAGCCGAAACAAGCTTGTGTCCGAAGTTGAGAATCGACTAACCGATGTCTCGGAATGGGGTCGTCAAAACCTGGTCACTTTTAACCCCAAAAAGACACAGCTTTGCGTGTTTTCCGCTAAAAAGACACCCTTTGTCGTGTCACCTTGATTTGGGGATACTCTCCTGACAGCCTCCGCTAGTATCGGGATTCTGGGAGTCGACATATCGAATTACGTTCAGTTTCGCGGTCATTTGGAAGGTAAGGCTAAATTAGCCTCCAAAAAGCTCGGTGTGCTAAGCAGAGCGAGGCAGTACTTCTTGCCGGCCCATCGCCTTCAACTTTATAAGGCTCAAATTCGGCCCCACATGGAGTACTGTTCTCATCTCTGGGCCGGAGCTTCTCAGTACCAGCTCCTTCCTCTTGATCGCATTCAGCGTAGAGCGGTTCGAATCGTTGACGACCTGGCTATTTCGAAACGGCTCGACTCTTTGGCATTGCGCAGAGATGTTGGCTCACTCTGTGTCTTCTATCGTATCTTTCATGGAGAGTGTTCCGACGAGTTATTTGGATTAATTCCTGCCGCCGAATTCCATCATCGGACATCGCGTCAAAATTTGAAATTCCATCCTCACCATCTCGATGTCTGGAAATCCACAACTGTGCGTTTCTCTCGACACTTTTTGCCTCGCACTACTTTGTTGTGGAACCAATTACCGGCAGGGGTGTTTCCAAACGGTTACGACTTGGGGGCCTTCAAGAAAAGAGCTTACTCATTCCTAAAAGGCCGGTAACGCAACTGCAAGACCTCTGGTATTGTGGATGTCCATGGGCGGCGGTGATCACTTACCATCAGGTGCACCTCCTGCTCGTTTTCCCCCTCTTCTATAAAAAAAAAAAAAAATCCCTTGTTATCGTACCATTTAATTTTTCAATGACATAGTTCTATTTATACTACATATTTATATTTTTTGCTCCTTGTCTTTTTAGTTTCGATTTTAGTTTTAGTGTCAATTTGTTTAAGGTTTTTCAGTCTGCGAATATTGATGTCAACGATAAAGCTCGCCCTGCTAGATCTGTTATGGACGAAACTAAAGCCATTATTGAAAAATATCGGCGTTTTAGGTAGGTAAATAAAATAAATATCGGCGTTTTAGGTAGGTATGATGTAGGAGAAGACTAGCTCATCTGCAATGTCGTAAATACTAATATGCCGCCACAAAACAGTTTTAACCCATTTGAAAAATATTGTATACGCACGAAAGCTCAATACTTGTGTGCCAAATGAGTTTACTGAAACAAACTTAACAGACGGTGTACTCATTTGCGATTCCCTGATAAAAATTAATTAAACAGAACCTGTTTAAAAAAATATCATCTGTGAAAAAAGTAAGGGTCAAATGCCGTCAAGTTTCACAAACTATAGCGAAACACGTTTCAACTTACAATAAGGTGATTACGTTAATACCTACAAAATGGCAACCAGCGAACTCAAAATATAGGTATTGAATTCGCTGATGGCAACTAGTTATCAAACAAAATGTCACATGCTTATATATTAAGTTTAAATGATACTGTTAGTTGTTTTTATGAAAACATTCGTATAGGGGTAAATAAGTACATTCCGATGAAATCCAAATCTGGGAGTCGAAAATATCCAATTTGGTATAGCAAAATACTAATAAAAATTATCAAAGAAAAAACCAAAGCTCACTCTCGTTGGAAAAAGTATAGAAACTTATTAGATTATGATGAATTTGCCATGTTACGAGCTAGACAACGTAGAATTCAGAAACAGTGCTATGATAAGTACATAAAAAATACTGAAAACACTATAAAACAAGACCCTAAAGCTCTTTGGACATACATCAAAGTGCTAAAGGGGAGCTCTAACTACCCCAATATGATTGTTTACAAAAACAAAAAATTTAGTGATGGTCAGCAAATATGTGAAGGTTTTAGTGAATATTTTGCAAGCGTGTTCGGTAACCCCACTGATGTAAAGGATATTTCATTTGACGAAACCGAGTCTTTTTATTGTCCTAGCGATATGATCTCTAATTTACGAGTTACAGTGTCGGCAGTGGAGAAAGCTCTTAAGAATTTAAATGTCAGCAAGGGAGCAGGTAGTGACGGGATTCCGCCAATTTTTTGGAAAAATTGTGCTAAAACTTTAGCTTTACCAGTTGCAACTATCTTTAATATCTCTCTCGAAAAAGGCGAGTTTCCAAGCATTTGGAAAATGGCACATATTGTACCAATACATAAAAAAGGCTCACGAAATAATGCTGAGAACTACAGAGGAATATCCATCTTAAGTACCATTGCGAAAGTTTTCGAAAAACTCGTTTTTAAGGACATTTATCCTGTCATCCGCGCTGGTATTCCACCGACTCAACATGGGTTTTTGAAAAATCGGTCGACTATTACTAACCTAGCATCTTTTTCAAATTACGTTCTGTGTAACATGGATAATGGGGGGCAAGTTGACGTGATTTACACCGACTTTGAAAAGGCTTTTGACCGCGTTGACCATGTTATACTGTTAAACAAGCTTTTCAAACTAGGAATTAGAGGCGACCTTTTGAGATGGGTGCAGTCTTATTTGACTAAAAGGTCACAGGCCGTGGTCGTTGGAGGTTACAGATCCAATTTTATAACGATACCGTCAGGTGTACCCCAAGGATCACATCTTGGGCCCCTATTTTACAATGCTTATCTGTTCGATATTGATCAATGTTTCAAGTTTGCTAAACACATGTACGCAGATGATAAAAAAATATTTTGTAAAATTTCCCATATTGAAGAATGCTATGAGCTACAAAAAGATTTGGACTCGTTATATCAATATTATGTCCAGAATAAAATAAACATTAACGTAAAAAAAAGCCAAAGTATAAGTTATACACGTAAAGTTAAACCTATTGAACATACATATAACTTTAATGGGGTAACTATAAATAAAGTTTCAGTGGTCCGTGATTTGGGTGTGTTGTTTGATGAAAAGCTTTCATTTACAGAACATGTTGATATGGTCAGCACCAAAGCGTATAAAAACTTAGGATTTATACTTCGGGCATGTAAAGATTTCACGAATGTAGATGCTATAAAATCTGTATACTTTGCTTATACGCGTAGCATTTTGGAATATGCTTCTTCAATATGGTCTCCTCAGTACATTATATACAAAAATCGTCTGGAAAGAATTCAAGAAAAGTTAATTAACTATCTTAATTTTCGGCTACGTAAAACCAAAATATCGTACGAGCATAGTTGTAAAAAGTACGGTTTTCTCACGCTTGATGATAGACGTAAAATGTTAGACATGTGTTTTCTTTATGATATTTTAAATGGTCATATAGACTCATCAGAATTATTACAAAAGGTGGAGTTCAATTTACCATTATATCGCACCCGTCATACGCCAATGTTGCACATTCCTGCTCACTCATCAAACTACGCTAGTAATTCCGTATTTACGCGTATTGCGCGCACATATAATACCTATTTTGGTGATATTGATATATTTCACTTAACCAAACCAGTATTTAGGGATCGAATTATTAAGAAAATGTATTAGGTTTTTTTTGTCTCTTTTTCATTTCATTTTGTTTACTTGTATAATTTTATTTACATAAATCACAATATTTTTAAATAATTCAAAGTCTAAATCTGCATAAGCCCATATATTTATAAGTTAGGGGAATCTGTTATTGGCCTTACTAATATGAAAATGTGTCGTTATTATAATATTATGTAAACGCTGTTGATTCTCTAAATAAATAAATAAATAAATAAATAAATCGTAAAACCAATCAAATTAGAATGTAAATAAATATATGAGAAAAAATATTATTTATAAATTACACAGAACTAGTCCGTAATCTGAAGATTATAAAATATCAAAATCACTCCAACCCTTTTTAAATCTATTTGAAAACATCGTACCAACTATCAGTGATATGTAAAAAAGTATAGATGCATTGTCCGCGTTTCATAGCTACAATATGAGACCTAGGTCATTTGTCTGACTCAAATTTATTTACGCGTAGTCTTGTGATAAAACCATGGAACACCTTACCTCATGAATGTCGACTGTCACTAGCCAAACGCGATAAATTGTGATATTCATATGCTGGAGCCGCACTTATATGCGCGCCGAACCCGAAGTTATATGCGCGCAAAGGCACACGCAGTCTAGAATGTATGCGAAAATAGCCGAAAATAGCCGATCACATCTGCATTTATCGTATCTTTGCACGAAGCATTGTGATGATAGACGTAAGTGCGACCCTAGCATCTAGGTAAAATTCCTTGTTGTGTCTTTAGGTAAGGTAATGTACAAATATACAACGAGCGAAAAACGTTTGAGTTAATGCGTAAATACTATATTTAAAACCAAATTAAATAATATAAAAGTATAAAGTGCGAACACAAAGCAAAGTATTCACCATTTCACATTATTTATTCACATTTTTATGAAATAAATTCTAACATAAACTCAATTTAACACTAGTTTGATTCTTAATAATTTTAAATTATTTACGTAACAGAGCAGCGGGTTCGTGACGCTGGTCTTACTTCACCCGAAGTCAAAACCAAAATGATACAACTCGATCACGGGCTCATCGCTTCATACAATCCTAATTTGTATAGAAAAAATAAAAATGCTATATGTAGTTTCATCTTTCGGCAATAGATAGCGCTTCATTCAACTGTAAATTTATTTGAGCTGTTAATTTTACTTTAAAATAAATTATGTTACTTTGTATTTAAAATAGTTTTTTGTCACTAAATTTAAACAAAATAAAATAAACATCTCACATAATATTTAATAATAGAAAGGCAACACTCGATTAACCACAATACAGCTCATTCATTCTACGCTTTCCACAGTACGTTTCATTCTACGCTTTGAAGATAAAAATCTCCTAAAATCAATATCAAAAATAATGTTTATGTATAAAGTTTTTAACTTAAAATCTATTTATTTAACAAATAAGTTAATAATTCTACAAGTGGTGAAAAAATAATTAAAATTTACAGAAAAAATAATATTTAATATTGTTATTCTGAAAACAACGATATTCTAGGAACGACAAATGTTATCATTCAAGTCAAACATGGCCGATTTGTTGAACCGGAAAGTGCTTTTTGGATTTTTTCAAATAAATAGTGATTTTCTTTTATGACCTGACTACGTTTTATGGATTCTGGTGATTGTTATCTACACTGTTGAACTGTGTTTTATCCTAGACTTTAAAGAAGCTTTCTTTCACCATAGCTACTTTATTGGACTCCGATTTATAATGACTTCAGAAAAAAGTTGTCGTTCATTTAGCATTCATGTAATATCAATTTAATAAATACAATTACAAAATAAAGTTTGGTGAATTTACTACTTGTTTTATTTTACAAAATTTAAAATAAAAAATATATAGAGGGATGTATGTAATATATCGTGAGTATAGTTCTGTCTTTACCAAAGAGATGGCGCCTTTAAATGAGATCAGCTATCTCTATACCCTATTTATAAAGTACTTTGTGACCTCGATCAATTCTCTTATCAAATCACTTTGTCATACCCTTTGACAAGAGAAAGATAGTTTCCTTTATCTAAGGTCATAACTCATAAGTCATAACACAACACGTGGTAAACAACAAGATGTCACCTCGACCCCACTCGAGGCTATCCTCTGCTCTGATTGGACGATACATAATACAACAATTTAAATTAATTAGAAAGGTTTTGAAATACAATTAAAATGTGATAAATCAAATGAATTTAAATTAAGACTTAACACAGTGTTTCAATAAACAAACGCACTTCTAGTATATTGTTTACTAAAACTTATTAACACATTTCCACCTACGTGTTCTAAAAATAATTAGAATCTTTACAAAATAAATATGGATGATAATAAACAAAGATTTGGTAAAGTACATTCTTTAAATAAACAATTGATCTCGCATCTGAAGGCATGTTTTCTACGTGCTGATTGAACGCTATCACTGCCTCTTCGGAGTTGGTAAAAGTAAAACCTCTCATCAAATCTTTGATTTTGAGGAAAATACAGAAATCACACGGTATAAGGTTAGGGCTATGCGCAGGATGAGTGAGAAGATGTACTTTTTCGGAAGCTAAAAATGACTTAGAGAGACCTTTAACTTTAACTTTATTTAACTTTAGCTTTAACTTTACGTAGAGCGGTTCGAATCGTTGACGATCCGGCTATTTCGAAACGGCTTGACTCTTTGGCATTGCGCAGAGATGTTGGTTCACTCTGTGTCTTCTATCGTATCTTTCATGGGGAGTGTTCCGACGAGTTATTTGGATTAATTCCTGCCGCCGAATTCTATCATCGGACATCGCGTCAAAATTTGAAATTCCATCCTCTCGATGTCATCTCGATGTCTGGAAATCCACAACTGTGCGTTTCTCTCGACACTTTTTGCCTCGCACTACTTTGTTGTGGAACCAATTACCGACAGGGGTGTTTCCAAACGGATACGACTTGAGGGCCTTCAAGAAAAGAGCTTACTCATTCTTAAAAGGCCGGCAACGCAACTGCAAGACCTCTGGTATTGTGGATGTCCATGGGCGGCGGTGATCACTTACCATCAGGTGCACCTCCTGCTCGTTTGCCCCCTCTTTTATAAAAAAGACTTTGTTTTGTTGGCCGTGTGTGAAGAAGCGTTATCATGGTGTAGAAGAATGCGGCTTTCGGGTCGTCTTTCGCGAACTTTTTCTAACACCCTGGGTAAACAAATGTGAAATGGTAGAATACCACTCGGCATTAACACTCTTTTGATCTTCAAGTAGAATTGTACAGATGGGATCCGTAGCTGAGAAAAAAAACGCGATCATTATTTTACCAACGTTTCTCGCCTGTCTCACTTTTGTTGGCCTGTCCTTTTGATTAGCTAGAAGTGTAAAACTTTTAGTGTGCCCCATGTATTAGTATTTTTAACGACTGTAACAATAATATTTATTACTTTTAGTTTAGTACCAAATATGTTAATAATAGTCGTCGTGACAACTGATATGACATTCAAGTGTATATAAAAACAGAAATGACATATTCACTAAATATATAGGGTGACAACTTATCTGACCCGGTGGTTAAAATTAAAACAAAAGTCACCGTTTTCATTTGTCGATTTGCTGTCAACTCTATTGTTGTTGTAAGGAACTCAACCATTTATGAACCTTTGAAATTCACTAAGGATCAAGACCAGCCGTTCAAAAGTTATGGGATGTTTACATACACACATACACACACACATACAGACATACTGACGTCATTGCGAAAATAGTCGGAAAATATTCCTAGGATCTCAAAACGTGGAGATCTGGTGAAAACTCGATTTTCGAAAATCGGTGCAAATTCAGTAACTTCCTATCTACGTACATTACGTACTACGTAGCGGGAAGTTAAAAAATGTGTAAACGGTTGACTCTACGGGCCATCCCTGAAACCTCCCACTAAATTAAGGAATTTAAAGCTCAAAAGAGTAAAAAAATATAAGCATAGATTTTTCAATCCAAACATCTATTTTATTAAAAATGGCAGTATATTAATTTTCAAAAGCTGCATATTTTAAAACCGATGAGGGCATTCAACTCAATTTTTGAGATCTAAAATATTGCTTTAGCTAAATAATTGATAGGTTGAAAAATTTCGATGCAATGTCAAAAAACATTTTATTTTTAATTTTCTTCATTGATAAATCTCAAACAAATTGACCGATTTTGATTAAATTAACGGTATTTGACGCAGTTTTTAAAGGACAAAAGCTGATAAGATTTTTAAGTCAATCGGTGAATTAACTTGAAAGTTATTTAAAAAAATAAGTAAGTTTGCTAAAAACAACGTAATTTTAATATTTGAAAAGCTATAAGTTTTGAGAATCAGATTCGATTTTGATTTTTGAAACGGCATTTGACGTAGTTGTTTTAGTACTAAAATATCATAGCACACCAAAAAAAATATTGGTTAAAAAATTTCGAAGCTATGTCGAAAAAACACTTTTTTCAAAAATTTTTCGTCAACGATTTCTCCCAAACGGATAAACCGATTTTGATGCAATTTAGATTTAGATGTAGTTTTTTGGGGAATAGAGCTGATTAGTTTTTGTACTCAATCGGTGCATAAATCTGGGAGTTACTTATATTAAAAAATACTGTTTCACCGAAATTTTTTTTGGTGTTTTTCCAAAAATTTCTGAAAATATCCTGGACCGAATCGGTTCAAATTTTCAGAAAATCTAAGTTGAGCGGAATCCAATCGAATACCATCAACCGCATTTCGATCGGTCCAGCCGTTCAAAAGTTATGAGATGTTTACACACACACACACACACACACACACACACACATACACACACACATACACACACACATACATACATACATACATACTGACGTCATAGTGAAAATAGTCGGAAAAGGTTCCTAGGACCTCAAAACGTGGACATCTAGTAAAAACTCAATTTTCAAAAATCGGGGTAAAATCTGTAACTTCCTTATCTACATACGTAGTGGGAAGTTAAAGAACAGCCGAATTATAATCACTACTTTTGGGAGTTGGTTGAAAACTGGCAGGTCTCGGCTGGAAAAGCTTGACACCGGCGTACTGTCTGGACATAAGATACACATTATCTTTTTCTTTATCCTTTATAATTGGTTGCGGAAATCTAGCCCGCCTATTCTGTGCCACCGGAGAAGATAGTGTGGTGCTTTCTGCTATATGTTCATCTGTTTTCTTATATATTTTACAAGGTACAAGGGAATCAAAATACCATTTTTAGATCTTTAGCTTCCCAAAAGCATTATAGCAGGTGATCTAATTAATTAATATTATAAAATTAGAATTATTACTAGAAAATATTTTGAAAAACTCTAAGAAAAAAATATTATTTATGGAGATTGGAATATAGACCAAATTTAATTTTTATTTTTTGTAGCTAAACTAAAGTAGATAACAAAAAAATGAAGAGGAACTTTTTGTGTAGAATTTTTTTCTCTACAGCTTTTACTTGAAACTTTTTTTTCTATTTCCTACCGTTATTAAGTTATTTAAAAAAAAGGCATTTTTCAACCTTTTTTTTATTTTTTTCATCCCTTTCCCCTTAATTTTAATCAAAATTTCTTTCATAATATCATTATTTAAGTATTAATGAACACATTTTTACTCATTGCGCCAAAACTGGTCGATCATGGTTTCGTTAAACTTTTTACTGGACTAAATTACAATGTTTGTCAATTAATATTCCTAGAAATTTAGTATTATCTGTATTTTCGATATTTTGATATTATGACTGTAAAATGTTTGAAATTCAACTATTTTTGTTTTAGTCAAGTTAATTTTCAGATAGTTGCTTTTAAACCATTCTGAAACTTTAAAAAAATTTCAGATGTTTTATTTAATAAAAAAATTTTGTTTTTACATTTAATGAGGAGGGTAGTGTTATCTGCTAAGAATGATTTATGTTCGATAGTTTTTGGGAGATCATTAATGTAATACCTTTAAACGAGCAATTCTTGTATATATATATATATATATATATATATATATATATATATATATATATATATATATATATATATATATATATATATATAATTGGAATCGGCTCCAACGATTTTCGAACGGAACGAAACGGAACGGAACGATTCCAAGGAGTTTTTCGGGTCAAGGAATCGATTTATGAAGGTTCCAGGTCCAAGAAAAGCTCGGTTCCCAAGATATGGGTATGTTAAAAACCGAGCAAAGCTCGGTCAACCAGGTACAGAAAAAAAATAATATTTATTCTATAGGAATCGATTTATCAAGGTTCCAGGTCCAAGAAAAGCTCGGTTCCCAAGATATGGGCATGTGAAAAACCGAGCAAAGCTCGGTCAACCAGATATTATAAATTAAAAAGAGCAAGGGGCTCTGAAGCACTTCCCTGTTGTTTTCCGCAGTCACTACAGCAATAATTTGAGGTAACCATTTTCTTAATATGATTTCCACATACTTTTGAAATTTCAACAAATTGTTTAATTTATCTAAATAACTTTGAATCCACTCTAATGATTTTCCTCTGATGCCATACTTTTCAAGTTTTGTCAACATAATTCTATATGAAACAAAATTGAATTCTTTACTCATGTCCAAAAATACACAAAATGGATGCATTTTTGTATGCAGGCATTCCGTTATACTTTTTACCAACTTAAAACATGCTAAGTTGTAGATCTACGTTTTCTAAATCCATGTTGATTACATTTTAGTAATTTAAATTCTAGTAAATAATTCAAGTCTTTCATACTTAGCTTTTTCAAAAAAATTTGAGAATACTGGAACTAATGTAATAGGCATATAAGGGTCATTATCTTAACCGTATAAAATTCTATTATAGGTGGAAAACCAGAGTATAGATATTAATTAGAAAACATAATTGAATCTTACATTAAAGCAATATATTAAAGCAATAAAAGTGTTGGTCCCGGCCTCCTTTTAGAATAGGCCAACTGCCGTTCTGCCAGGCAGGTCGTAAAAGGCGACCGATTGGTTATCGAGTCACTACCATCGTGGCTACTAGGTGGTAGAGTTCCGCATTGTCTCGCCCGGGTCTGGTACCACCGCCTTACCTATTCCTGCCGCAATAGCGTCAGTGCTTGTCGCTGTCGTGTTCCGGTTTGGAGGGTAAGGTAGCCGGTAAACTTATGCATGTGGCATTAGACCTCGCCACAAGATAGCAACGCACCATTAACATCTTTGGTGTCTATAGGCGATGGTTGACTCTTTCCATCAAGAGACCCATCTGCTTGTTTGCTATCTTATGACATAAAAAAAAATTTGACTTCGTGACATATAAATAATTGATATAAAAAAAATAAACTATTTACAAAACAATGTCGACCGAAAAGTCCATTTCGGTGGACTGTTACCAATCTCACTCCTTGTACAAATGCTGACACAAAAAATATATATATCTATGTGTGTTGTCTTACAGCGTTGTTTTCCTAAAGTAGATATTTTAATTAATAGTAAAGACCGAAAATAATAATTAAAATCAATATGAAATCAATACACTTCCTGCGTATTGAAATAGTGTTACAAAAAGAAACGTCCATTTGGTGGACCTTCTTTTACCCATACTAGTTATAAACAAAACTAATAAAATTTCATGAACCGAACGTCATTGATTAACGCATTCACCACTCTGTTACTCACGCGCAGCACCTTTTTGCCATGAATCGTACGCTAATAAAGTTATTGCTAATCTTTGAAAAATAAGTAGCATAGTTGAGTCTGTCTTCGGTTCCTTATGTATTTTAGTAAGTAATACCTTATTAATTCATATATTTAGTTTATTGTTTAGGCTTTTATTTGTGAAATTAACAAAATCTCAATGTAATACGTGTTATGAAATATTATAATCTTATAAAAGTCCATTAGGTGGACATATTTTCATTGGAATATAATATATTCAGTGGACATATTATGTCCACTGAAAAGATTAATGTCCACCAAGTGGGAGACAAATACATTGTGCTAGTTTTTTTGCAGCTTTGCTTAGCGTGAGTGCATTATAACGTATAAATTCAACTATATAATAGACACATCGTATTTGAAAAAACTGCTTTTAACATATTATGCAATTTTATGATTTTGGTTGTGGATTTTTTTAAATGAGGTTGAATGTGCCGCTTTTCCATCTTTTTAGGCTGAATTTAATGGTAATAATGTTATGAACTACATTTTTTATCTTTGTCCGCCAAGAAGCCTGTCCCTCCGCCAGTTCCGAGTTTCATTCCCAGCCCTTTACCTAATCTTATTTATAAGCTCACTTCTAAGTGTGTACTCCACTCCACTTAAAAGACAGGCCATTGTTAAGCCTATCGATTACTCAAAAGCTAAACCAATGATAATGAAACACTATCTTGTTCCAAGTTCATGTATGGATTAAGTAGTCGTAAACGCATTTGGTTCTTTGACGTTTACTCCCATAGTCCCTTAGATATAATTTCTTTTTTCTTTTTCTGAATTCTTAAAGTCAGCTCAGTATGGTTCTGTTGATTTGTCTACAAAAGGCAGTTTTATATTCCCATAAGATTATTAATAATTTTTTTATTTAGTTAATTTTTAATTGCAATTTCAATATATCGGTGGACAGGTGTGTCTTTTTGGTGGAACAATAAAAACGTTTTTATTTTTAAATAACTATTATAATCTTTAAGTTTGATCTTAAGTAATAACATATTTTTGTTTAAATTGTTCTTTTTCATTAAATAAATGTTAAATTCTTAAAAAACACAAATTTGATTTTTTTGAAAATCTTGGATCGTGTTTTGGCAATGACCCATAATTATTCAAATCACACTTATCTCTATTTTTAGTCGTTCTGTAATAATTTGGTAATAATTTGGCTGAAGGGTTTTGATATTACCTTTGATATAACATATTTGAGTAATTTTTGTACTAATATTATCATAACCAGTTGCACTAATATTTTTTAAGGAATTTATGATTCTAAATACTTTAAAACGATGATTGATTTAGATTTTTCTAATGGCATTCAATGCAATTTTTGAGCTGTAAAATATTTCTTAGCTACATAATCTGTACGTTAAAAATGTTCGTTATTGACAAATCCTTAATAAAGCCAAACTGATCCAATTTCCTACATTTGATGCAATTTTTTTAAAGAGAAAACTGGTTAGATTTTAGCCTGCCCGAATTAGCCCGATTAGCTCGAAAATTATTTTAAAATTATTAAGTTAGTTTGCTATAAACAACAAAATATTAATGTTTGAAAATTTGTAACTTTTGAAAACTTGATTCGATTTTGATTTTTAAAACTGCATTTGACGTAGTAAATATTCTAGAACGTCAAAATATAATTGGTAAAAAAAACGTTTAGTACCTTGTGTAAAGTTTAACAATTTATTAAGCATAGTGGACCGAACTGATTCGTATGAAATAATAGTCTTTGTTTTTATTGTTTAGTGGCCGGACTTATGGTGAGAAACTGTCAAAATAAACAGTTGTGCCGTAAGTGTAAACGGCGATATTACTTAATAATGCTAACGGTTCAAACCTTAATGATACACCACAAAATAAAGCGGAACAAACGGTTTTGGCTGACCCCAAAACTGAAAAGCAGCCTGAAATATATTTACACGTAATTACTCGTTATCAAAGGTTGTTATTAGTAACTACTTTGGTATCGGTTCAGACGAGTTTTGGGGCGCAAGTAGTAGGAGCATTAATAGATTCATGCTCACAGGAACCATTTTTTAGTAAGATAGATGCCCAACTACCTATATATTAATACGTGAAGGGAAAATTTTGTACCCCTTTTAAGACGCTTGTGCAAATGTGGAGTTTAAAATTTGGGACAATTAAAGTTTACATATTATTATTATCGCAGGATTGCACTTTTAAATTTCTATTTCGGCCACAGACGATCGCTAGTTATTTAAGTTAACTAAAGGTAGTAAAGACAAAGGGGAGCGTGACAGGCGTTGACAGTTTGACCGCCCTGACTGAATACGCAGTGGAGATAATTATTTTATCGGAAATCGGAAATTATTGGTATCTAAAATTCTGCTGACTTACCTTGATATTTATTTATTAAAGGTTTTTGCCTAAAAATCTGTTTAGAATATCATTTATAATTATTGTTTGTTTTTTATTTTAATGCCGTGTTTACGTGTTTCACGCAACGTCGTAATTATTCTCAGTTACTTGAATATTCTTTAACATTAACGCCGGCTCACCAGTCACACTTGTTTACAAATAATGAAATTTAAGGACTTTGTTTAGAACATTAATTGAATAAATCAAAGGTATCGATTACCTAAGATTTCAAAGAGCTTAAAAGACAAACAATGTTACTGTAGTAGAAAAACGAAATTAATATAAAAATTAACATATATTTTTGATTTTCAAGCTACTCATTTAAGTAAGTTTAAAATTTTTTCAACAGTCTCGGAAAAATATGAATCCTCATTTATCCGTTTGGAATAGCGTTTAGATATTTTTGGAAAAAAATTAAGTTACAATAAAAATATTTTAAAAGTTATAAACAATTTATTAAACAATAGCCGCCTTATTCCAAAACGAGGTCTAAATATAGTACCGACCTTAATACCAGGTTTATTACTAGTACTAGATGAAACGTTATTATAAAACCGAGTTTAGCGCTAGTCCGAGTATCTTCTATGGTTCTAAAGATAAACCTCCGCGACCCCTAGTTTAACTTTAATACTAAGCTCAAAACGTCAAACTTCAAAGTTGACATAAGCGTCGTATTTGTTGTGAAATAATTGTTTGTAATTAAAATAATTAAAATTGGACATAAACGTAATTGATATAATAGATTTGGAAGATTTGGATGTATTGGAAATATACCAGAGGCTTAATTGACCCCAAAGTCGAGTGAATCCGTTTCACTTAAACGACGGAGACTTTCGACAAAAATATAGATTCACGAAAAGGTTTGCCAGCAAAATTGTGGATTTATTGCGAGAGTATTTAGTTCATGACCCTCGGGGACAGACTCTCAGTCCTGAGTTGCAAGTGGTTTGCGCATTACGCAACTGGGCTCGTCATGAGGTAAGTCTATAAACTTGATAACCTACATTCAAGCAATGCCAGGATATTTCAATTGCTTTAGAACTTACTGAAATATTATTATTGTTTCTATAGATTCAAGACAATATTGGCGACTTACATGGTGTATCCCAGCCGACCATAAGCAAAACTAGTAAGAAAATAGCAGGGCTTTTAGCTGATTGTCCCATAGATTTATAAAGATGCCAGCTACATTAAATCAGCAAGAAGAAGCAATGAGGAAGTTTCGCCATATAGCTAATTTTTGAAAGTTATAGGTGCTATAGACTGCACTGACTGATTGACTTACCTTTTCTTCAAATGTCCAATTTTCGCCTATTTTTTTCTTAGTTTGATCCATTTTAGATTCGTAGAACTATCTGATTACGGCAAAAAAAGTAATGCTAGATTTTATAACAAAACCTAATCGTACCTTCTTGAGGCACTCACGTTTTTGTGCTTCTATAATAAATAAAAACAGACTAGCTATGGAAATACAGAAATAAGTAACTTGAAGTGCTGTTGTATATATATTATTGAAATGTTTACTTTCGCATGTAGTATTTATTACAAATATTCGAATTAAATTACGCGCGTCGCACACTTTATTTTGTTTTTTGTTTTAGTTTATTTCGTTGTACGCTAACTCGACATGTGTACACATGTAGGTATATAGTGGAAATAAAAACAAAATTCAAATAATTTCAACTTTTTCAGATTTAAGATATTTTTCATAGCAAAATTGTAACTATATTTTATTTTATTATCACTTTTGAACTCATAAATCACTTTTTAATAAACAATTTGCTTTTTTTTCATATAAGTATGTTTGTTGTAACGGAACGTTGCATGTTACGCCAAGTGAATGAATGAATGGTTTAGAGTCATTTTAGCTTATAATCTGTGGATACATTTTCATCCAAGGTCTATCTTCGGTATTAGCTAGTCCTCGGTTAGACTTGTTTTTGTAATAAGAATGAATTTTAGTACTGAAACTAATTTTAATACCGTAACAAGCCTAGACTTCTTAATCTTGGTTTAAACCCAAATCTAGGCCTGTTTTTGTAATAAGGCGGTAGGGGTTTAGTTTTCTTTTGATTTTTTTTGATTATGAAGCGTCTTGACTTTACTAGGATAAATAAGTGACTATAGATTAATGCAAGAACAGATACGTCTAACTATTATTGCATTTTTAACTTCCCGCTCCGTATGTAGATAAGTTACTGATTTAGCCCCGATTTTCGAAAATCAAGTTTCCACCAGACGTTTTGAGGTCCTAGGAACCCATTACGACTTTTTTCACGATAACGTTGGTATGTCTGTGTATATTGTGTGTGTGTGTGGGTGGGTGTGTATGCGTGTGTGTGTGTGTGTTTGGGTGTGTGTGTGTGTTTTGTGTGTGTGTGTGTGTGTGTGGGTGTGTGTGTGTGTGTGTGGGTGTGTGGGTGTGTGTGTGTGTGCGTGTGTGTATGGCTTTATATTTTCTTGGTTTCCACTCAACTTAGACTTCCTGAAAATTTTAACTACTTTGGTCTAGGAGATTTTAAAAAAAACTTCAATAAACTTTGACAAAACAGTATTTTTTGAATATAACTTCAAAATTAATGTACCGATTGATTACAAAATCTCATCATCTCTTTTCCTTAACCCGTATCGCGATTTTCGTACAGACATATGTACAAAAACTTTACGCGCGAGAAGTGATTTCTGTACACCCGTCTGTACAAAATTAACTCGCTCCAATTGGCCGTTGATTTTACGCTTTTGCATCCATGTGACGCGATTTTTGTATTGTATTTATTTTCTATTGGCTGTCGTCTTGAGACTGAGTACAAAATAACCAATGATCGAACAAGAAATTGGCCACAATAAATTAACAAAACACGATCGGCCGTGCGACATCTTTACTTGTAGTTTGAACATTTTACAGTGCGTACCGGCTGTGTTTAGAAATGGCTGTATTTTGTGATATATTTTGTTATATTTGAGTGATAACGTAACTTAACGCAATTTAGTGTACAACTTTAAGCAAAGTGAGATAGTGGTGAAATTTTTTACAAAGTTGATAATTATCACAGGATTTGAATATTAGGTAAGCTTTTATTTATTATTGTAATAGTAGGAACGAATAGGAAATTTTATACAGATTACGTTGATTTATAGTATATATATAAAATATAAACGAAAATATATGTATAAACCGATTTTTTGAAACCTAGGCATAAAAAAGGGAGGCTTCCAGACACGGAGCACTACCGCGAATTTTTTATTGGCCAGGTAATCACGTCACGGGTTAAAAGACTTATTAGTCCAACGCATAAATTGTATCTAATTCGGTTAAACCGTTCGGGAGAAATCGTTGCCGACAAATTATGAAAAAAAATTATTTCTGACGTTACTTCGAAATTTTTCATCCTAATGATTATGTAGCTAAGAAACATTTTACAGCTCAAAAATTGCACTGAATGCCATAAAAAAGATCAAAATCGATCATCGTTTCCAAATTCAAATTACTATCAGTTTTAAGAAAGTTTAGATTTTTGAAATCTGAAAAAATCTATAAGCATACATTTTTAGTTCCTTGGGGCTTAAAATACTTTGATTTAGTGGGAAGTGGTTTGCGGTGTCAACCGTTTTACAGATTTTTTTTAACCTATTTTAAGCGGTCATGTATATATTTATAATATTGGTTAGTATTTTCGCGCTCATATCCCCGAAGAGCTCGGCAGAGCAACCAAGGTACCCACGATTAGCTGAAAATACTTAGTCCTACAGTGTGATAGGTGGCACGCCTATCGAGCACTTATCACTTATCAACAATTAATTCAAAACCAAAATTAGCCAAATTGCTTCAACCGTTCCGAGTTTACACACAAAATTCCCAAGACCCAGTGTTCATCAGGGGATGACTTATTGTTTACCACCCACCTGATTGTTTTAAAAATTATGTAAAAATATATACTCTGTTACGTAAGCCTACACTATGTAGATTGAGTTGTGTTGAGTATATACATCGCACTCGACACAGCTTGCAGCCGCCGAACTTGCATGCACGTTAAGCTAGCAAACGCTTGTGCTACTCGATGTTTACCGGATTTCTGAGTTTTGCAAAGACACTTTTGTATCGCGCCTCGGACAAATATCATCTCTGTAGTTTTCCATAGGAATATTTTAATTTAAAACTTTTACGGAACAATTTAATGGTAAAGTTTTTTTTAAGTTTTTTTTAATTTAAGTAAAGTTTTTTGAATCGACATGCGGGTATAATATGTGACCAATAAGAATCTACGTGTGGAAATAGTGTTAAGTAATGCTTCATATTCACCCAAAAAATGATACCAGAAAATGTATCTGTAAGTACCTTACTATAATATTTCTATACTTTCATTTTCCTGGCTTTATTATTTTCATGTGTATTTTTGTCTTCTAAAAATTTGATCTGGGGTTTTACCAAGATCATCTACTCAAGAAAATTCTAGGCTGAATAAATTACGGTAGGAATAGGCGTAGATTAAACGTTATGGACGTACCTACATAAGATTTAAAAAAATATATCAGATAAGTCAGCAAGAAATCCTATTAATATTATAAATGCGAAAGTTTGTGAGTATGTATGTATTGATGTTTGTTACTCTTTCACGCAAATACTACTGAACCAATTACGATGAAATTATGTATGTAGATAGCTGAAGACCCAGAATAACACATAGGCTATTTTTTATCCCGGAAAAGTAAGGTGATCCCGCGGGATTCACTAAAAACTTTTATAATGCAGCGGGCTGCACGCTGCACCTAGTTACAATTATAAACAAATTAGCGACTCGCCTCGGCTTCGCAAGGGTGTTTAATGATATGCTGTAAAAATCTTAAAAATTTTTCTCGACTTTTTAAGGCTTTACTATTTTAGTTAGTAGTAGTATTGTAGTTAGTATTATACATATAAACTTTCCTCTGGAATTATTCTCTCTATTGACGAAAACTGTGTGTTTAAACAATCTAAGAAGTGACTTTTTATACTATGTAAGGATCGCACGAAAACTAATCAATGCTGGCAACGCAAATTTAGGGATTCGCATTTAAAAATAAGCCATAATACGGTGCTTTTATGGGCTTTAAAAGTGAAAAAACTGTCTTCTACGTCATAGAGTTCAGAAGAATTATCCGTGTAGAGTATCGCCTGTTCGCATCTGTCGTCCAGTTCGCGTCCATTTTAAGGATCTCCGTCTCGTACTTGCAAATAAGTATACTAACACATTAATAACATCAAAAAAAAAATTCTACCTATACCTCAATGTATAAGAGGCACAAACACGTAGAAAATACTTCTTTATGAGTAGTCATTCCAGTTTATAAAAATGGTTAATCTAAGCTGTACAACAAAAAAGTATGGACGTGTGAAATTTTAGTAAAAAATATGTAAGCGGTTCACCCTGCAGGCTATCCCTGAAAATTTCCGCTAAATTAAGGTATTATAAGCCCAAAAGAGTAAAAAGTTTAAGTCAATCGGTTAATAAGCCTGAAAGTTATTTCAAAAATATCAAGTACCTAAGTTTGTTAAAAACAACGTAATTTTAATATTTGAAAAACTGTAACTTTTGAAACTTAGATTCGATTTTGATTTTTGAAACGGCATTCGACGTAGTATTTTAAGTAATAAAATATCGTAGAATAAAAACACTCTTTTCAAAATTTTTCGTCAACGATTACGCCCGAACGGATAAACTGATTTTGATGCAATTTATGCATTAGACGTAGTTATTTGAGGAATAGAGCTGATTAGTTTTTTGTACTTAATCGGTACATTAATCTGGAAGTTGTATCAAAAAATACTGTTCCGGCACAATTTTTTTTGGGTTTTTCAAAATTTCTCAAAATCTCCTGGGCCGATTTGGTTAAAATTTTCAGGAAGTCTAAGTTGAGCAGTATCCAATTGAATGCCAGCAACCGTGTTTCGATCGGTCATGACGTTCAAAAGTTATGAGATGTTTACATACACACATACGAACACACACACACACACACACGTACATACATACGTACAGACATACTGACGTCATCGCGAAAATAGTCGTAAAAGGTTCCTCTCAAATCGTGGAGATCTGGTGAAAACTCGATTTTCGAAAATCGGGGCAAAATCAGTAACTTCCTTATCTGCATACGTACTTTTTTATTATAACATATGGTAACAATTAGCTTTGCAAAAACCGTATCCCGGTTTGTCCGAAAGCTTGCACTTGTCTCGCATATAAAATATAAATAGTGAGCAACAGTGCGTTTGTCGATTAATTTGTCATGTAAATTATGGATACATTGTTGTTTTTAGATCTTAATAACTACAAACAATTGTGAAGTTGATTGATTTTTTTAAATATTTAAAGTGAATGCTAAATCCTGCACTAAAGTTATAAAACTAAAGTTATAAGTATTCCAATTCGCGTCCACAATGGACGCCAATCGCCATTACGTCCATCTATTTTTTGTTGGTTATATAATTTTAAGTGTAACTGAGGTTTTATCAAGGTTTTGCTCAAAAATCCAAAATCTCAGTAGCAGCACGGAGTCTGGCGGGTGGTGTGTTATCAATCCCGTGTCTCGGATGAGCATGTAAAGCCGAAGGTTCCGGTTATCGCTGGAAATAGTCGATAATCGCTATCAGGTCGGTAAAATGCGGAGAAGGTGATCACCGCTCGTCTCATCAATCGAAAAACCAGTGAATCGTGGTAAACTTGAAAGTCTATAGAAGTTTGGTTTACTCTGTCTACTCTGTAAGGGAACCAGGAGTAATGATACACTATTTATGTTTTATCTTGTTTGAAAAAATAATTTAAAATGTAGTAGGTACATTGATTAAGACTATCTTCACGCTCATATCCAAAACTTAAAAATATTATTTAATTAATACATTACATTAATTTTTCATTCAAAATTAATGCTAAAACATTTTTATTTTATGTGGACGCACACAGGCGAAATGACCTTATATGCTAGCATCTTGCTTGATTTCGCAACCATTATGTTAGTTCTTGTTTTACGCTGCTCTCTAATCTGGAACTCGGTCGCCTTACACATTATAGATTATATTAGCTGATTTATTATTTATCATTTTATTTACTATATTATTATTAGATTAGCTAGATGTACTAATAAAAGCTAATAAATTAATTACACATTAAAGATTACTTTAGATAATAAAGGCAGCCTTCGTACCTGATTCTTAAGGCGAGGCATCGGGACATACGGGAAAAAACTGGTTTGCTAAATCACGTTTTTTTGAATTGATGGTTAAATAACAATTTTACAAAAATTACACGATATACCTCAAGATATTACCTAAGGAATGTGCTAACTTATTACATGATAGAATGTACTTTACTCGATCATATAAAATTCCGAAAACAGGCTAAAAAAGTCTCTAAAACAAGTAATTTGTTAATAATATTTCTAATCTTCCACGTGATTTTTATATGGTGATATTTAGTTTTAAATACAAAAAAGAATGTGCTAAATTTTGGTTTTCAGCTGAAGCCCTATATTTATTTATCCGAAAATTAACACGTTTCCCAGCGGTTTCATCACATGCTGAGCCGCCCATTTCCTATCGAACTGACGAGCTTCCTATACCTCGCCTAAAGAGAACTGGTGACCAACCAGCTTATATGCTTTCCTATTCTATAAAAAAATTATAAAGTAAAATGTGATATTGTCATTTGTCCACACAATATTTCCTATTTTAATATTTGTATTATAATTGGTACTTATTTATTTGTGTATTGCGCCTGTGAAAAGATATTGCTAACAAGTAACCGGAGTGCCCATTGCTACGTTGTGAACACTGAACACTGAGTAGAAACAAAATGGTACTCAGGTTTTCTTTTTAGATTTGTAATAGTTTATTTAATTATAATACATATCTTAAAAATTAAATAAAATGTTATTTTATACTATGAAAAGAAGGAATTAGTTTGTTTGTTTGTAATTGATGAATTCTAAATTCAACCAAGAATTTAATAGTAAAAAAAATCTCTTTGGAAAACTACGTGATCAAAAAGTAACATAAAATTTAATGTTATTTTTTGATTAGTTAATTCTACGTGATTAAAAATTTGTAAACGGCCCTGCAGGCCATCCCTGAAACTTCCCGCTATATTAAGGTATTTTAAGCTCAAAGGAGTATAAGTAAAAGTAAAAAAGACAGAAATATGTTAATGGTACGTTGCTATCGTTGTGACGGCGTCAGGTGCTGTCAACACCAAAAATGCGCACTCTGCCTATTTTTATCGGAGTAAACGAGAGCCCACTATCACCACTGAAACTGGGCGGCATAGTCTTATGTATAATAAATAAATATTGAAATAAAAAAAATGTGCAGATTATTTGTCAAGTATGATTTGCTAGCGGTTTAGGTATGAATATAATGACTTTTTAATTGCAGACCCATACGTCAAAAAAATGAAGATACAGAAACGTTTAATGATAATTTTAGACCAATTTTCACAATTTCTTTGACATATTACGGTCTTTGACATATTGTGATGTGCTATAACAAATAGTTTTTCTTGAAAAACTGCTTAAATATCAACAAATTAGGTCTTGCCAGCCTTTTAAAGCCAAATGCATAAGTTTACCAGCTGTCTTACCCTCTAAACTGGAATACGACATTTATAAGCACTGACGCTATTTCGGCTGGAATAGCCAAAACAGTACCAAATCCGGAGGAGACCAAAATGTTAATGTTGTGTTGCTAACCGCGTGGCTGGATAAGAATAGGTAACTATATTGTACAAAACGTGAGTTTACCGACTACTTTATTCTTAAAACTGAAATACAACAGTGACAAGCACTAACATTATTCGGCAGGAAAGGTGGTGATGCCAAAATCAGCTTATTATGTTTATCTATTTAAATAAGTTTTATCAATTATCCACAGGTATTAATTCCAATAATCAAAAGTAATGGCGCCAAACGGGACCGATAGGCTTATGCCAGATATAGAAAGTGTTAAAATTGAGAAAACCAGAGATGAAAATAACACTGAAGCAGTAGAACCACAGTGTGAATGCAATGAAGTTAGTTATGGTACAGGTAACTCATTTATTAGAATAGGGTAGTTGAATGAATATGAATAATATTTAAAATTTACCTTATTAACTTAACTTACCCTGAAAACTATTTTTTTAATAATAAAATATTAAAAATTTCATGTTTCAAATTTTAAATTTACCGCGAAAACGCTCTGAACTGTCATATGTCAAAATGACAACACGGTTCGGTCATACATAATGATACATCACTCTCTGTGATTTCTATGAAAAAAGTCAAAAATATGATGTTTTACCACGGTGTGACCTAACACTTCCAGATTTGCGATTACAGTCACGTGAATTAATGTCTATTTTTGTTTTAATGATGTCCTAAAAATATTATAAATCTTTATCTTTTAAAATAAATATTTTAATGTTTTTGTTATCTTAATATCATAATTAACTATTAGAAACTGCAATATATCCGATTCATTTTCAAGCGACAACCATTGCCTATAGACATAGACGAAATTTTATAATACAGGTTACTTTTAAAAGTCTGGCCTAATTTTAAAATGAGAAACTAAATATTGAATTGAAAGTACGTTTTAATTATTATTGTAAAATTATTAACAAGACAATATAAAAATATTCGTTTAAAATATCCCACTAAATTCATGATTTGATGCACCGAATCTTGAGAATGAAAATATTTGTAATTCTCGTAATGTGTCATTTTACATTTATCTATAATTACGATAGTAACTAATAGCAAGGGAGTTACATTCTACCCGGAATATTCACACGCGCTTCAAAATCGTTCCGAAGAGTACCACATGAGTGGAGTGTGTCTCTTTCTACTAAATAAAGTGCCAATCGCCATATATAAGTGCGGCCATGCGTAGTTTGCAAATTACTACTAAGTAATTCTACTAATTTGAGAAAAAGGTATAAGTGCGGCCATGCGTAGTTTGCAAATTACTACTAAGTAATTCTACTAATTTGAGAAACAGTTCTTGAATTGCATAAATAATTACGTAATAATTAAAATAAGCAAATTTTAGAACTCACTGTGTTAATTACAATACGATTTATGCTAATTTATTTATCGACGTGTGTGAATAAAAGGGATTTAACGATTATCGAATATATAAAAATCTACCATTTAGATAGTTTTATTTACACTGGCAATTGCAAGAAAGGGACAACATCCACTCTTGTCGTTGTCTTGCTCAGAACGTTTTTCCCCTCTGTTAAGTAAGAAACAAATGTCAACTTTATTTGTTACAGATTAAAGTACATTTTTATTTTTCAAATATTGCTTCGTAGTAATTCCAGTTATCGTATATAAGTGATAAGTTCCTTGACCAATAGTAACTATTATGTAATCTGTCGCTCTAAGTACATTTTTTTCGATCACTTTCAGTTTGGTTGAAGGCATTGAAATATTTTAGTTCGAATATTGCGTAATTTTTTTGTGTCAAATAAAAAAAATAATTTTTGAATTTTTTCATTTTATTTTATAAATCAAACATATATTATCTATTCTGAACAGCTTCGGAAAATTTGGCCGGACTTTTTGAAGTAACCCTGTATACTTTTAAGTATATTGATATTTTGATTTTACTTGTTTGAAAGTAAATTTTATTAAATAATTATGCAACATATACATAATTAAAAAACGCAGGCCATTTTGGTTTTGTACATCCCTTACATGTCTTTCGGAGTGACGAATAGAAGTTAAACTAAAATAATTTTCTACGATTTTTAAATCAATTAAATAAATTATATCGTTAGGAACAATCACATAAAAATATTAAAACTTTAATTTTATCTTGATTGAATTCTATCATCATATTTAAGTGTTACCATTGTACAAAACTTTAATTACATTTTCGTTAAAACTGTAATAAGTTTATATATCATAATTTTCATTATAAGTATCAAATAAAAATTCTCCCTGTTTTTGTAATAAAAAATAGTTAATGCTCATTTATTTTTTGTTCTTTTAAATACCTATATAGTATCTTCGCAAAATCTTAGCTCAGAATTCTGTTAATCTAACTTAGATTTCTGAGATTAGCAGCTACTGTACTAAAGACTCCCAATGACAAGATAAATACCTAACCACAGAGAACTGAATGTTTACGTTAACCTTACCTAAATTCCAACTTTATTTACATAGCTAGGTACTATTCCCCAAATAAAAAAAAAACATATTTATTAAATGCGGATAAGTTAAGGAATTTAATTTAAAGGAATATATTAAACTGGTAATAACTAAAAAAAACGACGTATGAAGTATTGCTCGTGTGCTTTAAGATATTGTACATAATATATATCCGATAATCTATATCTATATTATTATCTATACATATAATAAAATTGTAGGAAAGTCAAAACTGTGCATTGAATATTTTTTTAAAGAATACTTGGGGCGTGATCTACAATCGATATCGAAGCCAAAAATATAGTTTTTAGATTTTTAGTCTGTTTGTCTGTTTATCTGTATGTATGTCCGGGGTAAACTCAAAAAGTATTGCATGGATTTACTTCAAATTTTGCATGAATATTACTCACAGGTCGGGTCAATATATAGGCTACATATTATCACGCTATTATCTACGGGGGAGGTGCAGTGCGGAGTAAACGAAATCCGCGCGGGCGAAGTCGCTGGCAACAGCTAGTAATATTATAAATGCGAAAGTTTGGATTTTGGATGGATGTTTGTTACTCAATCACGCAAAAACTACTGAACGGATTTTTGATGGATTACGGATGAAATATGGCACACAGGTAGATGATGGCCTGAAATAGCACAGAGGTTGTTTTTTATCCCGGAAAAATTTGGTGATCCCGCGGGATTCGCAAAATAACTTTTTATAATGCAACGGGCTGCACGCTGCAGCTATTTAACTATAAGGAAAAACTTCGGACCCCTTGTTAAAACAATTGCGCGAATGGTGGAGTATGAAGTTTAGCACAGTTAAAGTTTATATTGCGGAGGACTGCAGAAACATAATATTTTTAAAAGAAATGCATTAGAAATACATTAAATTAATAAAAATAAAAGTCAGACACACTTCACATACATGATAATATACACACATGTATAATATTTTCTATACGAATAAAGTCAGTTGTCAAACTTAAAAGAGATTTTATTGTGTAGTTTATGGTCGAATTTCGGCCACAGGCGATCGCTAGTTATGTTAAATAGTTGAACATTTTA
This sequence comes from Apodemia mormo, assembly GCA_036924255.1. Taxonomy (NCBI): domain Eukaryota; kingdom Metazoa; phylum Arthropoda; class Insecta; order Lepidoptera; family Riodinidae; genus Apodemia; species Apodemia mormo. The sequence continues at coordinate 40,134,175 of JAUPFN010000008.1, forward strand.
ATAACATCTAAAGCATTTTTTTTTCTAATTCACGGTTTTTTTATCATTTCTGCAACTTTTTATATTTCAATTTCAATTTTGTTGCATATTCCATAATGTTACAAGGGATAATATAATAAGGCTTAAAGCTTATTAGAATATTATGGACCCTGTCGGGCTGAGCAACTCATAAAAGGAGAGAGGCGACTTATAAAAATATTAAAATTAATATTATTTAAAATTTAATTATCAAATTATTATTATAAATTGTAGTGACTCGTATGTTGCTATATTAAATTAATATATACGATAAACTATTACTTATTTCAAGTGTAAAAATTATACCTATGAAATTGAAATACCATATATTAACCTAAATTTAAAAATGTAAGACGCCTATCAAAAAATAGTCGAATACGAAGTACAATCTATCCCTTCGAAATGGATCTAGGTGTATGATATGAAATCTGTCCACTTGTTTCATGTGTAAATTTGTTTCATTTCATGGTCAAGTAATGAGGTTATGGGCTTTTTCCGACTTCATACTTACAATGTACAATTATTGTTATTATAACGACAATGTCTCTTGGTCATTAATTCGTGGTTTAACTCGTGGTCTAGGGGATAGTTCGGCTCAGATCATGAAGTCCCGGGTTCGATTCCCTTGTCGGGCAAAAGTCTTATTGAGGTTTATTCGAGGTTTTTCTCGAAGATCCAATCTCAGCAGCAGCTTGGAGTTTGGCGGGTACAAGTATGTTGTCACTCTCATGCTTTGGATAAGCACGTAAAATCGTCGGTCCCGGCTATCGCTATAGAAATACATATAGAATCGTTATCAGGTCGGTAAAATGCGGCGATGGAAAGTCAATAGACGTTCCGGTTTACTCTGCCTACCCCGCAAGGAAACCGGGCGTGATAATACTATACTACAATTTAATGAGATATAATGCCTTACATAATGGCGAAACAAACTAAATTCATTCAAAAGAGAGAGTTTCCTTTGTGTTGTTCCGGGCACCCTTTGAAGAATATACAATTTGCCAGTCTGCTAGGCAATTCGCAAAAGGCGAACGATTTGCTATGATATATGTCACTATCATGGTGACTACGAGGCGGCAGAGTCCCGCAACGCTTCACCCGGGTAGTTGGTCTTTTTTTATATCATAAGATAGCAAACAAGCAGATAGGTTTTCTGATGGAAAGAGTCAACCATCGCCTATAGACACCAAAGGTGTTAATGGTGCGTTGCTATCTTGTGGCGAGGTCTAATGCCACATGCATTATAGCTCATTTTCATTAGTCGTTAGAACCCGCGTTCGGGGTACGGGAGATTTCTATTTAAGCATACCGTAGGGCCCAAATGCGATAACCGTTTTCATAAGTCGATGGGACTCACATGCGGGGTACGGGAGATTTCTGTTTAAGCATGCCATATGTTCCACATGCGGTAACCGTTTTCATTAGTCGATGGCGCCCGCATGCGGGATGTTCTATATTCCTCACTACACATGAGACAGTAGTTTTGAACGTTTTGAAATTGTGATGTTGAATAGACGTACCTGCTGTGGAACACCAATTAATGTTGTGTGGAGCTATTTTAGCTTTTTCTAAAATACTAAAGAAGAAATTATTAGCTTCACTAAAGAAAAAGAAAAAAGATTTTGGGTGCGAAGTTTACTGAGAATAGAAAGATGCACGGCGCCGGGTGCGTCACTTGACACTTCTCATCGAATAATTTTCGTAAACTAAACCCCGCAGCCCGCCGCGCACTATGCTTGCTTTACACCAACCGACGAATTTCTTCTCTAATCTAGTCTTCAAAAGAGCCCGGAACCAACACGGGGAGAATGGAATTTATTTCAAAACAACCTTTTATCGCCAAACGCTTCTTCGATTGAACGTTTCAAACACACAAACTTTCTTATTTATAATATGTATGTATGGCATTCAGCTATTTCTTTTTGGAAGACATTAAAAAATTCATAAATGATGTTCCTGTCGTAAAAACAATTATTAAAACGTGTACATCTTGATTTCAGGAGATGCAGTTTTCTCGACATTTATTGTAGCACCCCAAGTGGTTAGTGTGTGGCGAGGAACGTGGGGTATAATGGAGTTACACCCTCAACTATTCCCCTATGCGCAGATATATATCATGGGCATCGTGATACATATTTTTTTTGCATTACTAAAGTAAGATACTCATTTTTCTTTTGATAAGACAAAATAATTCAGAATTGCTAATTTTTGTTTTGTAACACCCGATATTGTCTATGTCTGAAATGAAATGAAATGAAAATATTTTTTGCAAGAATATGGGTGTTACAAGTTATTGAAAATTAAGTTACCTACGTATTGTATGGTGTACAATACGTAGTACTTCAACTATATTCATGTCAAATTTTTTTCATGAAAATTGGTCCAGCGGTTTAGCCGTGAAAGCGTAACAGACAGACAGACAGACAGACTTACTTTCGCATTTATAATATTATAGTATATAGTATGGAATAGTATGGATATGGAAGTATGGATTAATAAAACCTCTTTTCACAGATTTCACCTTTTAGCACGATCTCAAAACGCGTATAGTGAAAAAGGAGCTGGACGTTGGGTTTTCGAAAGAGTGTTATCTCGTGTATACACATATATCTTTGTGCTGGCCTGTATCATGCACTGGAGAGGCGGGTGGGGGCTTCTGGATGCGGTGGTTGCCGCTATTATACCAAATAGCACAGACCCACATAGGTACAGTAAACGATTAATTTTTTTATTTATATAGTAGGTACCTAATAAAAAAAACTTGATAGCGTCACAACAGGAAAAACAAATTATTATGAAGTTTATTCTGTCAGTGATATGGCCTACGTAGACGAGGGAATTTTGTGCGCAGAGGACAAAAATCCCTGAATCGCAAAAAATGACCATTGAAAACTTACGACAGGCTCAACGCCCACGGTGTGTGATCATTTGTTGTCCGGAAATATAGTGAAGCACACGTTATGAAGGCAAATATTCTGAGGTAACGGTGTCTTGTAATTTACATTAAGTTTAACACTTTGACAGCTGATCACGACCTGGTGCCGCTATGCTCTTTTTTCGTACATACGCCAATCACAACCCCAGCTAGTGATCCGTTTTCCTTAAATTTTTACTAAAACACTACGCTCTGTCGCTATCGGCGTTCATTGCAATGTGTAGCTCCGTTCTTTAGCTACACACGCATAGGCGATTAATTTACGTGGACATGAAGACGGGGCAAGGGGGATGAAATTGCCGAGAGTATTTTTGTGTAATCTTTTTGACCATACGTATTAATTATGCAAGAGTTTTTTTTCTCCCTGAAAAAGCTTATGTTGGTTTGATTTTTTTGAATAAAAAATACAATAGTATACCTTGTTTTATTTATTATAATTAAAATATATTAATTACTCTAACATATACATTCGAATCGAATGCATTACTATTATATTTTTTTTGCTATAGAATTTACAATAATGTCGAAACAGGCTGGCGCAAGGGGATGCGCACTCTCAGTAACTTTAGGTGTCCCATAGACCTACAATAATTTTACGCAATGTACCATATTATGCAATATTATTGACCGTTTGGAGTTAATATTGAAGATTGCACAAAGGTTGAACGAAAGTTTGAGCGGCTTTAATATTTTTATTGCGCAATATTTTTTCTTGCACTGTGTAGGCTTACTATTGCACAATGTTTTTCACTTCAGAATTTGGAGCGGTCGCGTTCGGTCAATCACGGTGTTTAATGTATGGTCGTGTCGTAAATTTAAGCAAAATGGCGAGCAAGAATGCCATATAAGATAAAAAACGAGAGTTTTTACTTGAGTGTGTAGAATTGTATAGAGATTTATTTAACAAAATCGCCAGCATGGTTGCCGCCAAAACTTCCTCCTCAGACATGTTGCTCGTACGAAAATATTGATCAGACTGGTTTGTTAATTTTATTGAGTGAATTTGTTGAACGTTTGGAATCAGAGGGTATTCAATATTATTGCACAATAAAAGTATTGCGCAATATTATTGTAGGTCTATAGGGTGCCTTAAAGTAAATCACTCTCGAGCTTTGAGTATTAAGCCAACTCAAAGCTCTCAAGTGCTCAACACAGACTAAAGTTCGCTGTGTGCGTTGCTGCTCCTAGCTAGTCACGTTAGTTTTATTTTTTTTGAAAAGTATATACTTTTGTCCAGTCCGATCTCTCGGCGTCCTCGGTTATTCGGGGGACATTTTGTACCGGGAAATTTTAGTCCTCTGTGTACTTTATTCGATACAGTTTATTAGGGATCTATGTTGGCCATTGATATAAAAAAATCCAAGATACACAATCAATGTCTCAAAAACGTTCTCCAAAAATGAGCGCACATTTTTAAATTGTGCGCTCATTTCAAATAGAATCGCGAGGGTCGCGATACTGTCAATTTTATTTATTTTTGTATATTGATTTGTAAAAACAACTATAAGTCTTGCGCTTAAGGTTGGATATGTAAAGACATATGTTTTTGCCATATCTATAACTATTTAAATGAAGTTAGGGACACTTTTGAGTGTCAGTTTTGTTCGGGACTGTGCATCTTGGGCTTTTTATATCAATGATGTTGGCGGACAAAAAATCCCCCGTGTATAATTTCTCGTCTGCGCAGGTCTATAATAATAACTGTGGAAAAAGGGACGGTGCCTTCACCCGGTGACAATTTAGATATAAATTAGATAATAGTAATTCTTAGATTCAGACAATAATAGACTTCAAATATCTACTATTGTCATATATCAAAAACCAATGAACCGATTTTAGTGAAAACCACGATAATGCGCCTCTGAACAATTTGAACTTTGACCATCATTGTAAGTGAATTTGTGACCTAAAACTCAACAAATACTAGCGAGCGACTACTTGTTTGTCAGATATGGCTCCAGCTGACTTTTTTATTCTTTGTAAACTCAAATTACCACTTCATGGCACCCATGTTCATTCGGTAGAAGGCATAAAAGAGAATTTGCGGCGAGAACAGAACTTAATTCCAAAAAACATTTAAAAAATATTTTGATGTTCGGATTATTCGTTGGCGTAAGTGTATCGTTTCTGTAGGTGCATAATTTGAAGGCGATGAAATACTAGCCCCTCAATCAAAGTTTTTTTGATTAATAACAAGCTGAATTTTTGTGAACAGCTTCGTTCTGACGAGACAACCATCTTTTCTATCTTCGAAAAATCTCAAATTGGGTAGGTAACTAATAAAGATATATGGCGTTGAAAATTTTGATTCTGTGAAGGATAAATATTATATATAACAATCATTATTATTTTTCGACTTCAATCGCGTGATTATATTGTGAAAAATATGATGAAACGTATGTCTTACACATTCGATGGTTTTTCTGACGAGTCCTGCACTCTAAAGTTTTGGAATTATGAGATTTTTAAATTGATATTATTAAATTAAAAAACAACATAATTTTCTCACAATAGCTTGTTAATTATTATTATTGTAATTCAAGGGTAACTTTGTCTTGCACGTAAAGATGAAACTTTTCTTAGTCCGACACTCTAAACTTTTCTTTTTATCTATCTTTATTAGTTACCCGTTTCGAGATTTTTCGAAGAAAAACCCGATTCATAAAAATGCAGCTTGTTATTAATCAAAAAAAATTGTTCGTGGGACCACGGTCTATAAGTTTGGATGAATTAGTAACACTTTGTATATTATTGATCGTTTCCCGAGACTTTCTTGACAGAATAGTATGTCAAAATTGGATCTCGTTCGGCAGTCAGAACGTAAGCGTTTCACGCTTTGGGTATTGTTGGTTTAATACTCAAAGGTTTCAAGAGAGAATAAGGTGTCACGAAATATTGGTTAACTTAAAAAAATATATATTGACTGCACCTATGATACACATCTTTAGACGTAAGTCGCAAGCATAATAATTCTATATTTATTCTTAGGTGTGGTGAATTAATAAACCGTAAATAAATCCTGCCCCTGTTGGTTCCGGGCTCCTTTGAAGACTAGGCCAACTGCCGTTTTGCCAGGCAGGTCGTAAAATGCGGCCGAAAGCGGCGTGGCTACTAGGTGGTAGGGTTCTGCAATGTCTCGCCCGGGTCTGGTACCACCGCCTTATCTGTTCCTGCTGCAATAGCGTCAGTGCTTATCACTGTCGTGTTCCGGTTTGGAGGATAAGGTAGCCCGTAAACTTATGCATGTGGTATTAGACCACGCCACAAGAGAGCAACGCATCATTAACACCTTTGGTGTCTATAGGCGATGATTGAATCTTTGCATCAGAGGACCCATCTGTTTTTTTGCTATCTAATAATATAAAAAAGTGCCGCTTTAATGTGACTAGAAATGACCGTGGAGTAATCAGTATTGACTATAAACAATTACACACTTACACGCAAACATTCGTCACTACTCAAGGAATGGCAAAGTCACTTATTAGATTAATTCTACCTAGGAATCCAGAGACTGTCCATAAAAGATAATACGCCAAAAAATATTATTTTGTATGCTCTAATAAAGTTTTAGTTGCTTTTTTTAAAATATTTATTAACAGTTGCAATTAAAGTTAGTATTGTTTTTTTTTAATTTTCCGTTAAGGAAGCTTCGGTGCTACCTACCGCGATTTTCGAAAATCGAGTATTCTGTAGATCTCATTACTATGATGTCTTATAAGTTTTTCTATTTTACGATGACGTCTGTATATCTGTATGTAAAATCTCTCATAACTTTTGAGCGGATTAACTGGTCTCAACAGGGTTGACTGCATTTAGTTCGGAACTACTAAACTTATAAAATTTGAAATGATTTAGTCTAATGGATTTCGAGAAATTTATAAAAACCCATAAATTTTGAAAGCTAATTAACTTTGTTCCTTAAAAAACTGCGTCCAATGCCAATAATTGCATTAAAATCGGTTGATTCGTTTATTTACCCGGGTTTGTTCTATCCTATTACCTATTGCTGCAGCAGCGTTACTTAGTAGTTACCATGTTCCAAAATACACGGATAGCAAAGCACCATTAACATCTTTGGTGTCCATAGCCGATGGTTATTTCTTTCCATCAGGTGCTTGTTTGTCGTTTGCTATAGTATAATTCTAAACAGATGAAATTAAAATTTAAGGCAAAATAGAATTTAAAATATGCCATATTATATTTATCATTTATCAAATTTTATTATCAAAAGGTGGCTTTTATTTCTTGTATTTTTATTAGGCCTGTAGTCATCGCTGCTTTTACGTTGCTTTTTTACTTCGGGATATCAACACTGCGGTCATCAAAGAATCTACTTGCTCCCCCATACTTTTTGGTGACCGATGGTAAAGAAGCCACATACATATTCACTTCGAGGTTTCGACGAACCGTAAGTAATATATTTCTTCATCTACACCCAAAATTCTATAAGTTTCCCGAGATTTTGTCGTGTTATTCCCGGCCCCTTTTAAAGAGTAGACCATCTTCCTTCCTGTCAGATAATTTTAAGAGGTAGATGTACAAACGTTGCACTTATACGTCACTGCGAAATGGTAAAGTCGTTAACAGGATCGCCGTCTGAGTGCTAAGTGTGAGTTTTTCTTTTCGCATTCGATCGTGAGCGCGTTTCGAGTTTACTAGGAATTTGTATATGATTTGTACAGTGCCACTTAGTGGTAAACTGGTTTCTCACGTTTACCACTAGGTGCCGCTGTACAAATCACATACAAATTCCTAGTAAACTCCAAACGCGGTCACGATCGAATGCGAAAAGAAAAACTCACACTTAGCACTTGCTTGTTTGTTGTCCATGAAAAAGATTAACAGAAAACACTATGTATATGCTTTTACAACAATATAAAGAGGTTTTCGAAACATGCACTCTTGTACTGTTTCACAAATTTATTTTATTTTTAATTTATATCACAATCACTTTTTAACTTTAAGGCCAACCGATTTCGCCTATTAGTGCGCACTCCTTGAATGCCTGGAGAGTCCCATTCTTAAACACTGGTTAAGTGTCCATCGCAGCCAGAACTGCAAGTAATAAAATGTATTTTTGTTTTGGTTTTTTAGAGCTTTTTACGACTGTTTGCTATTTCCAGTATACATGTATATTATTACAGATCAATTATTATTATTATTGTTGATGTATTTTTCTAGTAGATATTTTAACTATTATTTACTTTAAACTTTTGTATACAAATTTATATGGATGAACATCTGAAATAAAGCATTATTATTATTATTATTATTAGTGCATCATCGAGGCTTCTTTTATATATACATTTTACATTTTTTTAATTTAAAAAACATTAATTTTGGTCACACACAAAGACAATGACTAAATATACCTGCTATACCTGATATACATGCTATATCAGATACAGCAGGCAGCAGGTCAGTTAGAAAATTAGCGAAATAAAAATAAATTATATTTGTGAAACAGTACAAGAGTTTATGTTTAAAAAACCAAGAAGCAGTTTTACCAAGTGCCGACGATGAAAAGTATAAGTAATATAAAGGAGTGTTTATAAATTTACAAGTAGCAATAATTAATTTTCGAAATTATCCATCCAATTGCAAAGTTAACTTAAAATGTTAGTATTAGTGATATTGCATGTAAAATTTAGGGATAATTATGTAAATTAGATATCGCCCTCTGGTCTAAATGACTGCGTTTGACTAAGCAATAAAATCTCGTCTTTTGACAACAGCCTTAAACTCTAAGGTGTGTATGTCTGTCTATGGTGTGTATGTCTAGAATGTTGCGTGACAAATGAATGAAAGTATGTGTATTTTAAAAACTTTAAAATATTTCTAATGCATATAATATAAAAATATTAGCTTTCTGCATTCCTTCGTGATATAAACTTTAACTGTGGTAAATTTGACTCCTCCGTACGCGTTCAATGTTCCAATGTTTTCGTTTCAAGTATTAATATAAAAATATTGTTTTTAATTAGGTATGACGTGTTAGATATCTTTTAATTAATTTGGCATGTAATTTAGTTGGTAGAATACAAAATCCGGAACAAAAATTTTATGAAAATCAATGTCCCCCATGTTCAAAGCCAAATTCATTTTATTTAATCGAAATCTTATAACTATATTTTTTAAATCATAAGATAGCACACAAACAAATGGCTCACCAAACAGAAAGAGACAACAATCGCCTATAGATGATAAACCAAATATTTTAATAGTGCGTTGCTGTCCTTGTGGCGAGGTGTAATGCCACATGCATAAGGCTTACCAGCTAACTTACCCTACAAATCGAAACACGATAGTGACAAGAACTGAGGCTATGGCGGCAAGAATAAGTAAGGCGGTGGTACCAGACCTGGGCGAGATAATGCGGAACTCTACTACTTAAACTATTTCAAGCGAAAATTTGTACCACTTTTTACGAAAATTGTATAAATTGAGAAGGATGAAATTTTCCGCAGTTGAAATTTTCTGCAGTCAGCAGCATATGAAGAAGAAAAGCAAAATGCGAATATCTTCTAATTTATAAAAAATTTGGGCCGCAGTCACACTTAAAAAACACTGATTAAAATATTGCAATAAAAATAGAGTTTCACCAAGTGCCGATGACAAAAAGTGTAGAATATTTTGAAAATATAAATCTTTTCGAACAATAAAATATTATTATTTTTACACACTTTAGGTTTTTGAACTCTTTGAGATCATAGTAATTATTTAGCGGGAAATTTCAAAAATAAATAATATAAATCTGTAAACTGGTTGATTTTGCATGACATATGCAAAATCAACCAGTTTACAGATTTATATTATTTATTATTTATAGATATATTTGGAATTTATCAGGAACGAAAATTAAAAAAAAATATATTTTTAGATATTTTTTCGTGATTTTTCAGCCTATAGATTATGTAGTTAAGAAAACATTTTAGAACTCAAATATTGCGTTGAATGCCATTCGAAATATCAAAATAGATCATCGTTTCCAAAATAAACAGCTTTTCAAACATTAAATTACATTCAATTATAATAAAAGTTAGATTTTTGAACTTTGAAAAAAATCTATGCTTAGATATAGATTTCGTTCCTTTGAGCCGCCTCAATAAACTTCCTTTGATTTAGCGGGAAGTTTCTGGGATGGCTTGCAGGGTCAACTAGTTTACAGATTTTTTTGTGAAATCGACCACGATTTATCGCCCACGAAATCCCTTGCATACTAAATTTCATGAAAATCGTTGGAGCCGTTTCCGAAATTCAGATTATTCATTTATATATATATATATATATATATATACATATATATATATATATATATATATATATATATATATATATATATATATATATATATATATATATATATATATATATATATATATATATATATATATATATATACTAGCTGACCCGGCAAACGTTGTTTTGCCATATAAATTATTTAATTAAAAAATAAGGGTTGGTGATAGAAGGGTAAAAATTAAGAGTTGTATGTATTTTTCAATGCTGAATCATAAAAAAGTAAAAATAAAAAATTTTGTCCATAAAATAAAAAAAAGATTTTTGGGGTGGACAACCCTTAATAATTAGGGGGATGAAAAATAGATGTTGGCCGATTCTCTGACCCACTGAATATGCATACGAAATTTCATCAAAATCGGTCAAGCCGTTTCGGAGGAGTACGGTGACTAACATTGTGACACGGGAATTTTATATATAAGATATATATATATATATATATATATATATATATATATATATATATATATATATATATATATATATATATATATATATATATATATATATATTATATATATATATATATATATATATATATATATATATATTATATATTTATATATATATATATATATATATATATATATATATATATATATATATATATATATATATACTAGCTGACCCGGCAAACGCTGTTCTGCCTTTTTAACTACTCTTTTTTTTTCTATATTTTAAATCTTCTGTGCAGGCTTAGGATAAGTAACACGATAAAATTTAATCGATCCTTTTTCTCGACATTTATGTCACTTTCTCTATTTGCTAACGCATTTGACAATTGTTTCGACATGGTACTTCAAAGGAAGAGAAAATGATCATTATTACTCGACGGTAGTTATTTTGTCTACCGATCGAACGACTTCCTGTCATTTTATCAAACAAAAAAACACTCGAGCAAACGTCACTTTCTCGATCGAGACGTATCTCGCGGTGTTTATCCTAAGCCTGCTGGACTTCAACAATTAATTTAAAACCAAAATTACCAAAATTAGTCATATCGGTCCAGCCGTTCCCGAGTTTTAGCGAAACTAACGAACAGCGATTGATTTTTATATATATAGACATATACAAGAATCGCTCGTATATAGTTTTTTTTTTATATTATAAGATAGCAAACAAGCAGATGGGTCTCTTGATGGAAAGAGTCAATCATCGCCTATAGACACCAAAGGTGTTAATGGTGCGTTGCTATCTTGTGGCGAGGTCTAATGCCACATGCATAATTTTACCGGCTACATTACTCTCCAAACCGGAACACGACAGTGACAAGCACTGACGCTATTGCGGCAGGAATAGGTAAGGCGGTGGTACCAGACCCGGGCGAGACAATGCAGAACTCCTACCTAGTAGCCACGATGTTAGTGACTAGCATAGCCAATCAGTCGCCTTTTACGATATGCCTGGCAGTTGGTCTATTATATTTGTCTAGTATATATATTTTCCCTCGTGTTATGGGGTAATATTGTTGACCAACACCTCTATCACAAGCAAATAGTTTGCTTATTTTTGGATTAGATCAACTAAATCACTTTGGTCACTAAAATTAAAAAAAAAACGTAATTGTTCATCCTATAATTTGTCTAATAGATAATTATTCTCGACTTATAGGCGAGTTTCAATCAGAGCGAATATCATTCTCTACTCCATTCATTATTTCCGTAATAATTTGTTTTTGTACAAACAAACATCATAATAGCGAAGCTCAGTCGCCTAGCAAGTGCTAGTGCTAGTGCTGGAGCTCCGAATCTAAAATGGAACAGAGTTTTAACAATTACCCAACGAAATATGCTAGGGGCTCTGTTGCAATATGCAACGGCGCAACTATTGTAATTGGGATTTGCGATGCCTCTGGTCTCGAAATGAAGTTCCTTTTGTTTAAAACTTCACATTTGATATACTTCTTGCATGTAAATTTTAAAACAAGCCTTTTTGCTTTTACAATCGCTACGTCGCGTCCCGTCCGTGATTGTTTTATCAAATCACAATACACATACATATAAAATACTAGCTGCTGCGTCCAATCCAATATACACGAACAGTTAAATTTTACTGATCAGTGAACTAGTTATCTAATAATATATCCTTACAATAGCAGGGTCAAGGAATTGACAAGCAAATGGCCAACAGTTAGGAAGTGTGTATTTGAAGTAGACATGATTTGCTGGCATCACATTAGTGCGAGGTCATGCGATTTAGTAGTACACCGGTTAACAGAATAATCATTGATATGATTACATGCGATAGAAAGGGATTTCAGCTCTATAAATATAACAGTTTGTCGATATTATCCACGTTTCCCCGCGTCAGTGCGGGCCGCCTTTGAACAATAAACCACCTGCCATTCTGCCAGGCAGTTCGTAAAATGTAAACGATTGGCTATATGTGTCATTACCATCGTGACTACTAGGTGGTAGAGTTCCACATCGTCTCGTCTGAGTATATGGTACCATACCTATTCCTACCGCATTAGCGTAAATGCTTGTTATTGTTTTGTTCCGGTTTGGAAGGTAGGTAATCGGTAGGTTTACGCATATGCATAATTGCCACACGGATAGTAAAGCACCATTAACATCTTTGGTACCTATAGGTGATTGTTTCTCTTTCCATTGGCAGAGCCATCTGCTTGTTTACTATTTAGTGATATACAAAAATTGGTAGCTGATAAATGTGTAAGATGCTTACAGACATATTCCACGAATAGTTTACATTGGGGCTCCAATTCTATTTAAATATGTAAATCTAACTGTTAAATATCTAAAGATTGTAACAGTTTCCGATTTCTTGTCTTGGGATTATAATTTTGGGATTGACACATAAATCAAATTAATAACAGAGCACCTTACCAGAGGAACGCGGCTAAGTGCAGTATCTTGACGATAAGTGGGAGCGTAAGTGGCATCAGGATTTCGACTCAATTACTTCTGCCCGTCCGCGTCGTCTCGAGTAGTAGCGGGCCGAAGCAATGAGCCGAGTGGCTGCCGGTTATATATACGATACATGCGTGTAAATTGTAAAGTGAGTGAGTGGTGAGCTGTGATGGGATCATCAGAATCGGACAGGGGACACTAAAATTTGCTATCTGTAAAAATTAAACCTTGATGCAAACGGTTATTTTACTGATAATAGATTATTATGATTCTTGTTTCTTAGATGCTACGGAAGTGCTTGTGGATAAGTTCAAAAGGTTGCAAAACACTGGATTCGTTATATATTTGGTCTTCGAAAGTTTGACCATATTTCCAAGCTTAGAACTCAACTTAAGTGGCTCTTGATACGCCTGTGTAGGAACGCCCATATCCTTTGCTTACTTTATAACATTTTATTCAACCTTGTTTCGCTTGCTTACCTATGTGATTTTTTTATATAAAACAAAACTGCAATCGTCATTACTAAGTGGTAGAACTCTGTATTTGTCTGAGCTTAGTACTACATAAACTCCGTAATAGGGATAGTGCTGAACCTTGTAAGGTATCCAAGAACCTAGCCACGTAGCATTACACCTTGCAACTTAACAAATAAGTAGATGGCTGTTCTGATGCAAGGCATAACCAACAGCTGTAGACATCAAATGAGTTAATGTGTGTTGCCAACCATGTCGCGAATGTAATGTCACATTCATAAGTTTTCTGTTTACTAGACCATTACACAACAGTAACGAGCACTGACACTATTGCAGTAGAAAAAGATGGGACGGTGGTATCAAACCCGGGCACGACGTACAGATCTCTACTACCAACCATTTACCATTTAGTGACGTGTTAACATGTTAGTCCGGGCCTTTTTGCAGAATAGACCATAAACTACCTGGTAGATCGACAGATGGTCTCATCTGCCAATCTACCAGGTAGTTTATAAAAAGCAAGCGATTGTACTGTATGTGTCTCTACCGTCGTGTCATCGTAGTAAAGTTACCTGTTCCTGTCGCAAGTGTCGGTGCTTCTCATTGCTGTGTTCCAATTTGAGGGGTAAGGTTGCCGGTAGACTTATACATGAGGCATTGCCATCCCACCACATGGATAGCCACGCACCATTTTTGGTGTCTATACTCTATAGGCGATAGTTTCTTATTCCATCAGAAGAGCATCTGCGTGTTTACTGATGATATCAAAAAAGTTAACTATTTCGACGGGTATCGGTAACTCTTTTATATGGATGGAAGTGTAGACAGCTAAAATTTGACTTCATGATTAACGGTCGACTCTCGATTACATGACAGATAAAATTCACTTAAAGCCAATATTCATTTCTTCCAATTAGGCTTTTAAGTAAGGTTGCCTGTCAACCACATGTTTACAAAAAATTGTCGAAAACATTCGACAGTTCCTATATTATATATGTTTTTAGCATTGATCCAGTTTTTGAGGAAAGTTTAAAAATTTTATTCAAGACGAGAATCAGCGACTGATTTCATCTATACACAAGAAAACGCTCTATTAACTAAGCTACATGTCGCTAATTTAAAATAGCGAAATTGTGCATCGCTTTGATTGATTTGACCCCCAAAATCCGCAAGTTCGATTCGATCAAAGAAGTTGAATTTTGCCAAATTGAATTAATAACATGTAGCTTATTAGGAAGAGCAGTTGCCAGGCGAAATAAGTTACTGTTACAAAAGACACACGTGGCGAAAGTTTCTGTGCCCGTGGAATATTTACTAATTAATGTCAAATTTATTTAACCAATGTGATAAAGAAAGTACCTATTTAGCTTAGTGTCAATTTCCCATTTGTTTGATATCAAATGGGATATATCCCAGTGCGCCAGAGTGTGGGGCAAGGTGATAATATAATTATACCCGTAGTCGTTCTAAGCCCGTACTTGGGTGCACTCGTACAAATATGCGTGGAAGTAGTGCGGGGATTGCCGACACTTTAGGTGGATCACGGACGCAAACAATTATCTTAGAGTTTGCCGACATCATCTTCTCTAGTGTTGTAGTCGCTCCAGCCGTCGTCACGTATTGGAAATCATCATGGGCGCTAATGGACTTGTACGTGCTGCCGGAAAAGCCAGTAATTAGTGCAGTGATCAGTGCTGTGTTTGGTCTATATTGTGATTTAGTTTTGTGTGTGTTTCAAACTCAGTTAACTAAATTTCTCACCCCTGATAGAGGCAGATTGTTTTATTTTGTGTTTTCGAGGCTTTATACGTATGTGGCTGGGATAGCGTGTATTGCGGCTTTTCGAGGTCTTTGGAACCTTCTCAATGAGTGTACTGAAGACAATGCGAAGACTATAATGTGTACAACGACAGCTGCTACATTGTCACTCGCAGCTTTGAAGGTGCTGCGAAATATAAGTGCGTCGCCATTTGCTGTATCAGTTGATTCACCTCAAAATTACTTTGATGTACCTACTATGTTTAAGAAGGTACGTTTATTTTTGTATATTGTACCAAAAACTTTTGCTCTGTTAGTACGGGACCCCGTTTATCGAGCACACTGGTACAGGCCGCAACGGGCCGGTGCCCTTCTTAAGTGTCCGTTCGTACTTATTTGGTCCGTTTGACTGTAGTTACCAGTCACTACACTACAAAAACCTTCATCTTAGTTATCTTCAATGGGATTTACATGATTTTCAACTTCTCGCTGCGTTGGTAGTAAAGTTACTGATTTTGCCCTAATTTTTCAAAATTGTGTTTACACCAGACATTTTGAGGTCCTAGGAATCTTTTTTGACTATTTTCACGATGACGTCAGTATGTCTGTATATATGTATGCGTGTGTGCTTCTGTGTGTGTGCGTGTGTGTATGTGCGTATGTGTGCATGTGTGTATGTAAACATCTCATAACTTTTGAACGGCTTGATCAATAGAAAAGCGGTTAATGGCATTCGATTAGGTTCCGCCTTCGATCAGAAATGATCGAAGGGTCGAACTTAGATTTTCTAAAAATTTTTACAGAGTTGACCCTGAAGAGTTTGTGATATTTTTAAAAAACCTGAAATAAAATTTCGGCGACACAAAAATTTTTAAAATAACTTTCAGATGTACAAAATGTAGTCAGGTCTATTCCTCAAAAACTCCGTTAATTGGATCAAAATGAGTTTATCGGTTCAAAGTTTTCGTTGACGAAAATTTAAAAAAAGTGCTTTCTCGATATAACTTCAAAATTTTTCAACAAAACTTTGGTTTGAGTATAAAAGTATAATTTTTTTCTAAGACCAAACTAAGGTTTGACCTTAGAAAAAAATTATACTTTTATAAATCTTATTAACTACATCGGTGAAAAGGCTAAATGGAATTTCTTATCCTTTGCGGGCATATCTACCTCGATATGGCGTTTAACGTTTAACACTCTAAAGATAATTAATAACGCAACGTATTTAGGCTGTATTTGTTATGCTTGTTCAGCGTGGGTCGATAAAGTTACGAGTGGTACGATCCGGCGCAAACTACTTCAAAATCAACGTCTAGAACTAACATTTCTATGCAAAGCATATCGCACTGTAAGCTCCGAAGCTTTACCCGTGTTGTCAGGCGTCTTACCAGTAGATTTAAAAATTCAGCGTCGGGCTTCAATGTATTACAATTCTAGGAATTTTACCAACCCAGAATTTATCAACTCGCACTCACTGTCAAACAAAAATACGTCGCCTTTTTAATCCCGTAATCGACGTTACTAATGAATTAATTGATGAATGACAATCGCGTTGGTGTTGTTCAACTAAAGGACGGCATTTATGTAACTTTTTCCCATGCGTCCGGGATCGCTTAAGTAAAACTTGGATAAAAATAGAGCATTGTGTTGCACAGTTTCTCACTAGCCACGGTAATTTTAAAGCTAAATTATTCTCGTTTAAATTAGTTCCTTCTCCTTTTTGCGAGTGCTCTACATAGTGGAGCGCCTGGGGGTTTTCACCTCGGTTTAGAGTTATAGTGAATGAATTAATATGATCGATATGGGATATTTTTTTTAAACTATAAATTGCAATGTTTACCCAAAATTTTTTGTGCACTCCATTGTTTCATTGTTTAAACAAATTGTTATGAAAAATTAATGTTTGACCATATATTTTCACTTTAAACTGTATTTTTTTTATTTATATGTTAAATCTTATCTGAGTAGATATATAGCAACATTTTTCAAAGATACCTATGTATAAAAATAGCAATAGGGATTTTGAACAGGTAGAAAAACTTGGAGGGGAGAGCGAAGCGACAGCTGCTATGTACAATGGAATTTCTCGGCTAGTTTAGTTCCAAGTAACACGTGTTCTGTGAATATTGTGCTTCTATAACAGTGAAAATTTGCTTTTTAGTGAAAAATTCTTGTATAAAATTGTACTGGAAGGTGTATTGAAGACGACGTTTTTATATTGAACTAGCTGACCCGCGCAGCTTCGCCCGCGGGTATATTAATAAGTCGTCCAAATAGCTTTTAATAAAAATTTCATCCCCTATTGTATGATTAAGTGTTATCCCCCAGTGACTGATTTTTGAAAAAAAATAGCCTATGTTTGACCCCGGATCTTCAATTATACCCATGCCAAATTTCATGAAAATCGGTCCAGCGGTTTAGCCGTGAAAGCGTAACAGACAGACAGACTTTCGCATTTATAATATTAGTACGGAATGATTTGTCAATTGTTTTTTTATCACACATCAAAATTCTACGTACGCAACGAAAATAGAATTAAGTCGAAAAGATTTTATAGCGATGATTTTTTATGATTTTAAAAGTTCTCTTTCTCCGCAAGACTGTGCTGCTCGTCTTCAAAATGCTTTTGGGAGAGTTGTTTGAACACTGTGAGGCGATGGTTTGCTGAATTTAAGAGAGGTCCAGTTTCTTTACATGACGAATTTCGTGAAGGGCGGCCTTCAACTACCGTCAACGAAAATAATGTGGCTACTGTTAAGCGGTTAATTGAAAGAAACCCCCGGATTACCTATGAGACAATTCGAGGACTATTAGGGATTGGTGTGAGCTAAATTCAGAAAATTTTACACGACGAATTGAAAGTTTGGAAACTTTGTTGTCGTTGCATCCCTCATGAACTGACAGCAGAGCAAAAGCAGGCTCACGTGGAATGGTGCTCACAGATGCTACTAAAGTACGACCACGGACATTCTAATGCTGTTTATAACATTGTCACAAGAGACGAAACGTGGATTTATTGTTTTAAACCCGAAAAAAAATGATCGCGTTTTTTTCTCAGCTACGGGTTCCATCTGTACAATTCCACTTGAAGATCAAAAGAGTGTTAATGCCAAGTGGTATTCTACAATTTGTTTACCCAGGGTGTTAGAAAAAGTTCGCGAAAGACGACCCAAAAGCCGCATTCTCCTACACCATAACAACGCTTCTTCACACACGGCCAACAAAAAAAAAGTCATTTTTAGCTTCCGAAAAAGTACATCTCGTCACTCATCCTGCGCATAGGGGCTATGCGCAGGATGAGTGACGAGATGTACTTTTTTAGACCTAGCACCCTGTGATTTCTGTATATTCCCCAAAATCAAAGATTTCATGAGAGGTTTTACTTTTACCAACTCCGAAGAGGCAGTGTTTACGTTCAATCAGCACGTAGAAAACATGCCTTCAGATCTGTGGTCCTCCTGTTTTAAAAAATGTTTCGATCGCATGATAAAATATTTAAAATATAAAGGAGATTATTTTGAAAAGCAATAAACATAATATTTTGGTTATAACATGTTGTTTTTTTAAGTTACGCAAAACTTATAGTGTGACCTACATATACACCTGGGTTCATCTTCCGAAACAAATTTAGGTGAAATTATAAAAATTAGTAGAGGAGTAACCACTTATTATTAATAATAATGAGAGAAAATATTTGATGTAGACAACAATGTAATATATTTAAATAAACAGATTTTGTACTAATAATTTTTTTTTTCTTTTCATTAGTCTTAATTAATTACCTTATTTTTTTATGTACACGATAGAGTACCTTTATTTATAATTAAACTGGCCGAGAAGAGGAGAGAATTCCATTGTACATAGCAGCTGTCGTTCCGCTCTCCCCTCCACGTTTTTCTACCTGTTCGAGATCCCTATTGCTATTTTTATACACAGGTATCTTTGAAAAATTTTCCTATATGTCTACTCAGATAAGATTTAACATATAAATTAAAAAAAAATACTGTTTAAAGTGAAAATATATGGTCAAACATTAATTTTTCATAATAATTTGTTTAAACAATGAAACAATGGAGTGCACAAAAAATTTTGGATAAACATTGCAATTTATAGTTTAAAAAACAATATCCCACATCGATCAAATTAATTCATTCACTATAACTCTAATCCGAGGTTTTAGGGTTTTGAATGCTCCAGGCACTCCACTAACATTAAATTGTAAATATGAACAAACTGCAGATCATCTTTCATCATTCTTTGGGAGTGTAATCTTTGGCAAAACGAACGTCGCCAAATGCTTGATAGTATCCAATGTATATCCGGTGTAATTTATTACTCCGACCTTGTATGTACACGTGTGAACTTCCGTGCCTTCAAGCGATTTTGTCATACTTACTACTGGAAGTAAAATTAAGTAGGCCATTCGGGTAGGTTCCTAATTTCCAAATTTCCGTGGTGCAATAGCAATCAGGCTTAACCTGATTGTAAAAGTCTCATTTCGTAGCGTTTTTTATGCTTTTAACACTTTGCTGTCTCCAGCTAAAAAGGGAGGGAAACAGGATATATTTTCCTCCTATATATTTCTGATTAATTTCGTTGCGGGATCCAAGACAGCTTAGCTGTCCCCCAGGGCACCCTGAGCTCGCAACTCAGAGGTTATCAGGACGGTTGCCACTGTTGATTCTGGTTTACAGAAGTTACAGTAGTGGGAACGAGAGGTGGGCCCATTGCCCTTTTTTAAACACCTAAACCCAGAAATACAAACATTTATACTCATCACACAAATGCTTGTCCCCGTCGGGGATCGAACTCGAGCCCCGTCGATTGCGTAGTTAGGGTCGCTAACCACTTGACCACGGGGGGGTCAAATAATATATGAAACACTCGTTTAAAGTATAGAATTTGGTTTGTGAAGCAATAATAATTAATTTCAGACATTCTTGTCTTCTTAACAATGTAAGATTTTACAATACCATTTCCTACATAGTTTTGTTTTAACACATTTTTTAATTTGTTTACTGGTATATAATAGATCTATTATACCATCCGGAAGTTTAACTATAGTAAGTAACTTATTCTATGTAGACAATATGTAGCTCCACAAGATTGTTTTCGTTCCTTGTATTTAGTGAGTGTACTTTACCATTTTTTTAAACTAAGAAAAGTTTTTACTGTAAACATATTATTTTAAGTTCTCAAATACAAATCACAATAATAATTTCTTATTTCCCCACTGAAATATCCCATATATGAAATAGTGCGGTGGAATTAACTAAAGTATATAATTTTAACAGTATTGACATCAGTTAATTGTCCCATATTAACTGCAAAACCTGCAGAGGTAAATTTATTTGCTTACTTATTTTAATTTTATCTAGAGGTATACCTAAAATCATGATGGAGTCCACCTGACTTTGTTTTATATCGTAAGATGCCAAACAAGCAGATGGGTCTCCTGACGGAAAGAGTCACCCATCGCCTATAGACACTGAAGGTATTAATTTGTTATTGCTATCTTGTGACGAAGTTTTAAATGCCACATACATAAGCTTCTGGCTACCTTACCCTCCAAACCTGAACACGACAGTGCCGAGCACTGACGCTATTGCGGCAAGAATAGGTAAGACGGTGGTAGACTCAGATTATTTCCATTCAATTTTACATTGCTATTTACGTGCCTTACATGAGGCAATGAGAATTTAACACTCTTGATTTTGTTGTCATTTAATAAAATGTATTTGTGCCGAACCAGTGTGCTACTTTTAAAATTGAATTATTCACCTCCTCATACTTATCACCTTTTCTTGTCACTTTAAATAAAATTGAAGTGACATCCGCAAATATATATGTATATATATTTATAGAAAGACTAGCTGTTTCCCGCGACTTCGTCCATGCGGACTTCGTTTACTCCGCACAGCTCCTCTCCTGTAGGTAATAGCGTGATAATATGTAGCCTATATGTTGACCCGACCTTTTAGTAATATTCATGCAAAATTTGAAGTAAATCCATGTAGTACTTTTTGAGTTTACCCCGGACATACATTCAGACAAACAGACAAAAATTCTAAAAACTATATTTTTGGCTTTGATACCGATTGTAGATCACGCACCAAGTATTCTTTTAAAAAATAGTCAATGTACAGTTTTGACTTTCCTATGTTTTTATTATATTGTTACGTACTTCGGGTTCGTAATTGTAAGAAAACACTACTTATATAAAACCGTGTATTTACGATACAAATACACCCAACACAACACAACGTAATACTTAAATACTCTGAATAACACTAGTCACTCACTGTACTATCACTGAACTTAGAATAAAACACTTCTCGCTTCGCACGGGTCGCTTCAAGTATCGCTCTCGATTGCTTGATAACCACTGCCCTGTATTTGTCAACACATCTCTATTTATAGCCAGGGTAAAGTTCTACCTGAATCCAAAAAAATCTAAATGTATCGGGAAACGATGAATCATTTCTTATGACTCATCAATCCTAGTACACGCTACTTTCAACCTTATGCTCTATACCACAAAGTTCATTATGGTATAGTTTAGATCAACTATTTGTTTGTCGATAGGAGTAGCTATCTCTTTCTTTTATTTCTAGATCTCTCCAGCGTTCCAACTCTACACGTTTCTAGATTATTCGTAACAATATGTATAGATATATGCTACTTCGAGGCACGAGTGTGTTAAACCGTCCTCCCTCCCCCGTCTTTGAAGAATATACCATCTCAGGCAGGTCTTAAAAGGCGAGCAATGGGCTCAACATGTCACTAACATCGAGATTAATAGTTGTTAGAGTTCTGCAACGTCTCACCCGAGCTGCCACAAAAGAGTTGTTTACTGATTCATGCCGATAAAGCGTCAATGCTTTTTACTTTCATATTACAGTTTTGAGGGTAAGGTATCCGGCAATACCACCCCACCCCATCACATGGATAACGTCGCACTTGAAACATATTTTGTGTCTATAGACGATGGTTGTTTCTTGACTTTAGGAGTGCTATCTGCTTGTTTATTTTTCAGTAATTAAGATTTTCACGATTTTTTTTTATTATTTTAGGTATTTCGATAGAATAATATATATATATATATATATATATATATATATATATATATATATATATATATATATATATATATATATATATATATATATATATATATTAGGGTGATTGTTTTTTTTCACTTATTTTTTTTTTTCGGTCCCATCGTGAATTCTTGTTGGAAATACCCAAAAAAAAATTCCCTGAAAGTTTGAGCTCTTAATATTAATTAACGTCCTCGACCAAGGCGTGTGAAGATTTCCCATTGAAAATACACAAAAACTCTGATTTTTAATTTTTGAATTTCTAAAGATCAGCGGCATTTCATGGGATCACTTTGACCGAAGATGGTTTTTTCTCAGAATTGAACGCTCTACAAAAGTGCCCATTGCCGCAAAGTCGTAACTCACACTGGCGAGGCAGTACGGGCCACTGAACCTGATTTTTTCATAAAATTCGCGTTTTTTCGCATTTATCTCGTAAATATGAAGACCTACGGAAAAAATGTAAAGGACAAACTTGTAGAGAATTCAATTTCCAACAAAAAATGTCCTATGGACCGAATCGCTAAGATCAATATTAAGCGAGATATTAAGCCTTGAATTTATTTTTTCGTGAAATTTTGGCCGATCATTGATTTAAACTTATTAGTATCTTGTTTACTTTCTCTGTTATGTTATATTTTTTCTTCAATATATTTTTTTAAGGCTAGAAAAATAGGATATGATAAATATCTTATATTATAAAAGCTTATATTTAAAGAATCTTTAATAAATAATGGATTTACGAGTTTTTGCACAAAACTTATGAATTCAATTACACTTAAATAATTTATATATTATTAACTGTTTATTAAATTATAATAGTTCGAATTATATTAATCAAACGTTGTTGATCAACTGGTGGGGGAATCACCGCGATGTTAGTTACATCGCAACGTTGCCATTAGATTATTAAATACCTACTGACGGAGAAGAAACAAAGAGAAAAGAGTTTGATTAAATGTTTATTATCATTAAAGGTTAAATATTGTAGATTATTAATTTTGCTTTAGTTTTCTAGCCTTAAAAAAATATATTGAAGAAAAAATATAACATAACAGAGAAAGTAAACAAGATACTAATAAGTTTAAATCAATGATCGGCCAAAATTTCACGAAAAAATAAATTCAAGGCTTAATATCTCGCTTAATATTGATCTTAGCGATTCGGTCCATAGGACATTTTTTGTTGGAAATTGAATTCTCTACAAGTTTGTCCTTTACATTTTTTCCGTAGGTCTTCATATTTACGAGATAAATGCGAAAAAACGCGAATTTTATGAAAAAATCAGGTTCAGTGGCCCGTACTGCCTCGCCAGTGTGAGTTACGACTTTGCGGCAATGGGCACTTTTGTAGAGCGTTCAATTCTGAGAAAAAACCATCTTCGGTCAAAGTGATCCCATGAAATGCCGCTGATCTTTAGAAATTCAAAAATTAAAAATCAGAGTTTTTGTGTATTTTCAATGGGAAATCTTCACACGCCTTGGTCGAGGACGTTAATTAATATTAAGAGCTCAAACTTTCAGGGAATTTTTTTTTGGGTATTTCCAACAAGAATTCACGATGGGACCGAAAAAAAAAAATAAGTGAAAAAAAAAAATCACCCTAATATATATATATACTAGCTGAGCCCGCGACTTCGTGCGCGTCGAAAAATAAAAAAAATAGCCTAAGTTACTCGCTATCACATCAGCTATCTTCCAATGAAAGTCCCGTCAAAATCGATCCAGTCGTTCCAGAGATTAGCCGAAACAAACGGACAGACAGACAAAAATTGTAAAAAAAAATCTTAATTTTGGTATACGTACTGTGTATACATCCATATGCATTTAGTAAAAAGCGGTTATTTTAATATTACAAACAGACACCACAATTTTATTTATTTATATAGATGGCGTCAACGCAGATAAAATTGCCCTTACACACATCAATTGTTTTTTTTTTGGTAAATCTATCATATCCGAATTCCGGGTACACTTTAAATATCAAGTCTTTAATGTTGGTTACGATTTCGCGAAGGTCTTTACCTATGTAAATTTTTTTTGTAGCCTAATTCAGGAACTTTCCCCTGAGTAACCACTAACCAATCAATATGATCTTGTTTGGGAAATTTGTGCTTCCTCTACCTAAATGACTGCTCATGTTGGTATACCTACAGCTTCAAGAATTAAACAGTTTTCCAGAATGGGGAAGATTTAAAGGAAGATTTAATAATATCATAACTACAAATCCTTATTTAGTAGCTATACAAATACAGTACTTACACCTACTTACTAACGAATTAGATACATATCAGGTCAAAGCGATCATGTATCCCTCAACAATAGATAGAGTATTCAACTACTACAAAGTAAAGTGATTTTTTTCAAAGAAGGAAAATCCAACGTTCCGTATCAAAGAAGTCTATTACGAAAGGAGCCGGTCACACGTCTACTTCGCGCGGGCCGCAGAGGTTAAAGGTATATGATTCCACTCATGTACCTTAAAAAAACCGGCTAATTGCGAGTCGAACTCGCGCATTAAGGGTTCCGTACCATAATCTATAAAAAAACGGCAAACAATCATGTTTGTTGAGCCTTCTTAATATTTATTTTATTTTAATTATTTATTTTTAAAGTGATTTTATGCAAATGCAAAAGTGAGTTTATGCAAAAAAACACGTTTGTTGTATGGTGGTCACCCTTAAATATTTATTTTATTATTTTTTTTAGTTTTAGTTATTATAGCGGCAATATAAATACCTACATCATCTGTGAAAATTTCAGCTATCATGGTTCATGAGATACAGCCTGATGACGGACAGATAGATAGACATACAAACGCACGGACGGACAGTGGTGTCTTAATAATGGGGTCCCGTTTTAAACTTTGAGTATGGAACCTTAAAAAGTATAGTAAAGCCAACGCTCTCACAGTTCGGCTCTTCTCGGCAATGTTCGGTTCTCGTTCGGTGGTCAGAGTAGCGCACCGCATCTCGCACAGCCTTTCGATAAATACCTAGGTACTATCGTTTAGTTATTTTTGTTTCACAATTTTTTTTAAACTATGCATCCAAATAACATGGTATAAGAGCCAAAGTTTGTCTTCCTAAGATCTTCGTGTTAAGTACTTTTCGTCAGTAAGGATTAATATGCCTGCGTATAATAATCCTAGTGCTCAAAATTCACCTTATAATTTTTCGACTCAAAATTCTTTATTGTGTTGTTGTTATAAGAGATAGATATAGTGTCGCGGATTTTTGTGCATCTACTAAAAACCAATATATTTGTAGTACATTGTACTTACGTGAACTTAAGCATTACGCCAGCCAGCACACGCGGATACAGCCGTTCGATACCGCTTTTTCTTCCGACTTACAAATATCAATATTTTACGCTAAGAATAATTGTAACGTAATGCTTGATAGCCTATAACTTTCTTCAATCCTCATGAATGTAGCTATCATTAATCATACACACTAAAATTTTTTTCAATCCGACTTGTAGTTCCAAGAATTAGCGGCTAGCGCAGTCAATGAACAAACATTAAAATACTCGTATCACATCAGAACCATGATAAACATAAGTCTAAACTCAACGATTTAATTACATGTATATGTGTTTCAATACGTTAGCGCGATGTATTTTCGTGCAGCGACATCTAATTAATGTGCACTACGTGACACTTTACGCTACGCTTTCTTTCGATTAATTTTATTTCCCGTGGGAACGAAATATTTTCACGCGGTAAAAAGTAGCCTATGTCCTTTCTCGACGTTTAATTTATATTTATGCCAAATTTCATCAAAATCGGTTCAGTGGTTTAAGCGAATCCCAAACACTGGCTCTGAGTATAACAAACGAGGCTGATGCCTTTGTGATACGACAAGAAATTTCAGTATCAAGACAATTATCATCTTAGATAACGCTGCCCAGATAACGAAACGTCTCCTGAAAACTTCTTCCAGAGCCTTTCCATCCAAAAATATTGGCGTAGGATCTTTTATATGGCCACGCGTGGATTGCTTTAGTACTTGGATCTTGGAGGTACTAATAACAAGGCCAAATCTTTTGCAAGATTCGCCAAGGCAATTTATAAGTTGTTGTAAGTTGTAGGAGCTATCGGCTATCAAACCATTAGCATTATAAAAAGTGTCCGTGATGCAATTGACATTTCAGAAGAAATTAATTTTAACATTATAAAAATTGTCTGTGATATAATTGATATTTGAGAAGAAATTTATTTTAGCATTATTAAAAGCATAGGGAGCAAGTAAGCAGGTGGTTCTTCTGATGGTGACAACCATCGCCTATGGATACCAAGGACGTTAACGGTGCGTTGTTATCCTTGTGGTGGGGTGTTAATGCCATATGCATAAGTTTACTGTTACCTTAACCGCTAAACCGGAACACGATAGTGACAAACATTGACGCTATTGCGGCAAGAAAAAGTAAGGCGATAGTACCAAACACCTGCCTAGTAGTAACGCTGCTAGCTATAGCCAATCGCTCAACTTTTACGAACTGCCCGGCAGAATAGCACATGATCTATTCTACAAAGGGGTAACGGATCAACATGGCGAAACTTAGTAAAACTGTGAACTAATTCGGTAGCAAATAATTGTTCCCCTTTTTCTTTATACTAGCGATTTCAATCTAGTCAAAACTTATTCGCAATTCTATCAATGTTATAATACAAATATCTATTAGACAAATTATAGAATAACCTTACTATGGCTCAGTTTGATCATAGACTATATTAAGATTTCTTCTAAGTTTGACAACAGACTATAAAACGTTTGTCTAACTCATATACCGCTTCGTTGGTCGAACTGTTAGCGACCCTGGCTACGCAATCCATGAGGCTCGGGTTTGATTCTCGACATGAGCAGGCATTTATGTGATGAGCATAGGTGTTTATATTCGTAGGTTTGAATGTTTATAAGATATGACCTTGATATAAAGTTGCAAAATATGCGATATATTATATTATCATATCTTTTGATTGCATTGACTTACAAGTTTGATTTTGCAGCTGACAAGGACTGCAGACCCGAGTATTCAATATATTTCAACTTGATATCTCTACGCGTTTGTGAGAAAAAAAACGAACAGATGGTCCAACGGACAGTGAAGTAATCCTATAAGTGTCGTTTTATCCTTATGAGGCACGGAAACCTATAAAAGATCGTCTTTTGGGCACATTGATTGAAACGAGTTGCTAGGAAGACGCTACATTACAATCTAGTAGAAATAAAACTGCTTGCACATTAGCAATTATGCTAGATCAAGCTTTAATAAAAAAAACATGACAAAAGGCGAGTGAGCTAATTCTAAGCATTACAAAAAAGAAAAAAACTACTAACCCAGTTGGACAATGTATTATTGCCGCCCAAAACTTTAATTGCCGTAATATTTTTTGCTAAGCCTCCAAAGCCACTTATATTTGGGGCGCATCATGTGACGCCATATTGTTTATCTGCAGTAGGCATCATAATGTTTCCTGCGACTATCATTATCAGGAATTACCTCATCCACAACTATTTAAACAGGCTTATCGTGATATCTCTAGAGCTGTATAAATAAACAAACGAAGAAAGTACATAGTTAGAAGGGACAGATCCCAACGTCAGAGTGCGGGACGGGATTATAATGCAATTATATCAGTAGTCGTTCTGAGCCCGTACTGGGGTACACTCGTTCTGCAGACATGCGTGGAAGTACCGCGGGGCTTACCGACACTCTTAGTGGGTCGCGGGCGCATACCGCGCTCCTCGAATTTGCCGATATTGTTTTCGCTAGTGTCGTAGTCGCTCCAGCGGTGGTCACATATTGGAAGTCAACATGGACTCTTATGGATTTGTATGTGTTGCCAGATGAGCCAGTGGGCAGCGCTGCAATTTGTGCTGCCTTCGGACTGTGCTGTGACTTGGTACTGTGCGTGTTTCAAACACAGTTGAGCAAGATTTTGAGGCCTGATCGAAGTAGATTGACTTACTATGTATGTTCGAGGTTATATACGTGTGTGGCAGGTGTGGCTTGTGTTGCCGCTTGGAGGGGTGTTTGGAATCTCCTTAATGAGTGCACGGGAGATAGTGCGAGAACTCTTATGTCCACCACGGCTGCGGCGACTTTGTCCCTCGCTGCGTTGAGAGCGTTGCGAAATATTTGCGCTGCGCCTTTCGCTGTAGCTGTGGATTCACCACAAGACTACTTTGATGTACCTACCATGTTTAGGACGGTAAGTGGTAGTTATATACCTATGTTATAAATAAATCATCAATATACCCTTGGAGTAAATCGATAATAATAGCATAAATTTGTCCCTTCTATAATTAGTACTAGCTCTTGACCTAAAAAAATTAAAGGCTTCCAGTTTGGAACATCATATATTGTGCAAATTGATTGGCATTAGCTTTTTTATATTTTAATTAAAACCTTGTGATCCAGTGGTCTGTAGTCGGTGTTCACCTTATGACGTACCGGGTTCGATTCCCGGGTCGGGCAATTGAAAAATGTGATTTTTCAATTTTTTAATAAAAACAATGTTGCCCTGGATTAGATAAGTTCTCGGTTAGCGATAGGCTTGTCACCTATCCCATTATGGGACTACGGGCCGGTTTCCGAAACGCAATTTAAATTTAACAAGCAATTACCTAATCTGTGTTTAACAAAAATTTTTCAAGTAAATGGTTTGATTGAAAACAGATTAACAGATTAATTGCTTGTTAAAATTAATTTATGTTTCGGAAACTGGCCGTAAGTATCTTCGACTAGTCGTGGGTACACTTATACCTCTACCTACCTCTTCGGGGATACGCGCGAGAGGATATTTTTATATATATTTTTTTAAAACTTAATTTTTTGCAACTAAAAGAAAGTACCTATTGGTTATTACTAGTTTTTAGAACATAGCTTTTGTAACACTACTCTTAAACTTCATCTCAGTTAACTAGGTACTTAAAACTGATAAATAAAATCGTTGCTCTTTTTGAATTATTTTTGAAACTATACTCGTAGTTTCAAAACTCTTTTATGTAACCTGCTAACCTTTTCTCGCAGCTTAACCCGCCTAAGTTCTGATTCCGCGGGAAAATTGTAATGTAAACTATAATATGTAACCTTTGCAATAGCGTCAATGCTTGCTAGTGTCGTGTTCTGGTTTGGAGCGTAAAGCCCCGTTTTCGCTTTGTGTATACGAGTGCGAGTGTTTAATGCAGGTGCTTAGTATTAAGCAAAAAATATGTGAAGACAGCCGTTGATCAGTGCGAGTGATAAGTAATCTGCGTCTATTCATTTTTACTACGCTGAATACTGATCACTCGCACTGATTCAGTCACGCACTCATTCAGGGTCAGGCAATTGAAAAATGTGATTTTTCAATTTTTTAATAAAAACAATGTTGCCCTGAATTAGATAAGTTCTCGGTTAGCGATAGGCTTGTCACCTATCCCATTATGGGACTACGGGCCGGTTTCCGAAACGCAATTTAAATTTAACAAGCAATTACCTAATCTGTGTTTAACAAAAATTTTTCAAGTAAATGGTTTGATTGAAAACAGATTAACAGATTAATTGCTTGTTAAAATTAATTTATGTTTCGGAAACTGGCCGTAAGTATCTTCGACTAGTCGTGGGTACACTTATACCTCTACCTACCTCTTCGGGGATACGCGCGAGAGGATATTTTTATATATATTTTTTTAAAACTTAATTTTTTGCAACTAAAAGAAAGTACCTATTGGTTATTACTAGTTTTTAGAACATAGCTTTTGTAAAACTACTCTTAAACTTCATCTCAGTTAACTAGGTACTTAAAACTGATAAATAAAATCGTTGCTCTTTTTGAATTATTTTTGAAACTATACTCGTAGTTTCAAAACTCTTTTATGTAACCTGCTAACCTTTTCTCGCAGCTTAACCCGCCTAAGTTCTGATTCCGCGGGAAAATTGTAATGTAAACTATAATATGTAACCTTTGCAATAGCGTCAATGCTTGCTAGTGTCGTGTTCTGGTTTGGAGCGTAAAGCCCCGTTTTCGCTTTGTGTATACGAGTGCGAGTGTTTAATGCAGGTGCTTAGTATTAAGCAAAAAATATGTGAAGACAGCCGTTGATCAGTGCGAGTGATAAGTAATCTGCGTCTATTCATTTTTACTACGCTGAATACTGATCACTCGCACTGATCAACGGCTGTCTTTACGTATTTTTTGCTTAACACTAAGCACCTGCATTAAACACTCGCACTTCCATTAATCAAAGTGAAAACGGGGCTTAAGGTAGACGGTAGACTTATGCATGTGGCATTGCCATCCCGCCTCACGGAAAGCAACGCACCATTAAAATCTTTGATGTCTATAGGCGATGGTTCCAACAGGAAAGCCATCTGTTTATTTGCTATTTAGATAGTTTCATTAGTTATCATTAACGATATAAAAAACCTGTCACTTAAGAATAATATAGTTTTCTAACGGTGAAAGAATATACTGCCTACAAAAAACCTGTGAGTTTGCTTGTAAGAAGTAAACCCACTTACTTTACCAAATATATTTCGTTGCTCTGTTAATATCTTACAATAAATAAAAAATATTTAAAACCGGTCATTTATTACGTAAAATAAGAAGTGCTAAGTGACAGCGGAAAAAAATTATAGCTGTAATTTTAAAGATTTTTTACATAATATGAAATTCACGTAATTATTGTGAAAAAAACACTTCTGTTTTGTTTTTAAATATATTTCGGTAACTTTTAACACCTGAATTAAAAAAGTAAATTTTTTCAAGACCTCAAGAAGAGTAAAATGCTATAGTGAAATTATTATAGATTTAAGACATTATCTGAAGATTTTTCTTAATTTTACTATACAAATTGTGTGTGTGTTCTACTGTTATTAATAAATAAAAAAATATACGTATAATAAGCTATAGCTGCTTACTCAAAACTTATCACTAGTACCAACTCTTAGACTCAATGTTTATAAAATTCTGAAATACATAAGTGCTCTTTAGTTTTCGACAAGAACATAATTTTCGTAAATTCGAAAAAGAACAGATTTTTTTTTTGTGTGTCTTAGTTCATAAATAAAGTAATTTAAAACGGAATTTAAATCTTCTGGTGTTTAATCCATACTAATATTATAAATGCGAAAGTAACTCTGTCTGTCTGTCTGTCTCCTCTTCACGCCTAAGTCAGTGAATCGATTTGGATGAAATTTTGTACAAAGATAATTTGGGAAAATACATGGTTTTTATCCTAGAAATCCCACTCGAACTGGAACTATGCGGGTTATTAATTTACAACTTTTTCCACGGGGGCGAAGTCACGGGCACATCTAGTGTAATATAATTTAATGTGTATACGTGCAGGAAAAACTGTATACCACATTTTTAGGATCATTACGCGAATGGAGAAGTATGAATACATAAAGTTTATATTGTGGAGAACTGTAGATGCCTAATATTTTTAAACTAGCTATTGCCAGCGACTTCGGCCGCGCGGACTTCGTTTACTCCGCACAGCTTCTCCCCCATAGGTGATAATATGTAGCCGATATGTTGACTCGACCTGAAGTAAATCCATGCAGTACTTTTCGAGTTTACCCCGGACATACATGCAGATAAACAGACAAACAGACAAAAATCTAAGTTTTTTAATATTTGTTAGAACGCGGATACACTTTTTTTGACATAAACATATCCATTATTATCCATTTAATTTACACTAGTGTCCGATAATATAATACTATGCGTTCCAACTAAGAATAGGATCGCGTTTGTTATCAACTTAATACAACAAGTGTGAAATTAGTAATATCAGCAAAAAATTGTTCAAAAATAATTGCTGATTTATTGAAAACAAATAACGTTTTAATAATATTATTTTCATCAATAAAAAAATAGTAAAAAGCATCAGTCTAGCTAATCATCTATATATTATATAAAGATGTCGTGTCATTTAGGTACACCACTTACAACTCAAAAACGACGGGGCCAATTTTGTTGCGATTTTTGTAGGTTTGAGCTGTCTTTGTCCAGTATAGGTATATAATAAATATTAAAATATAAGATTCATTAATAAAAAATAGTAAAATATATCAGTCTAGCCATTAATCTAAATATACGTATATATATAAAGACGTAATTAGTTATTTTACACCTTATTTTATTACATGGTTACATAATCTGATGGGAATCTAAATAAAAATTATACCAATTAGAATGAAATTATTTTTTTTAACTATTTCTTTGTTAGAATTTTTTTGCACACCTTACTCATCACTTACGAATTTTTTGCAAAATGCGGAGCAATATGTCATCCTGACAGTCCTATTCTTATTTGGAACGCATAGTACTCGTACATATTAACCACGAACACAAGCATAGTTGTGTACGTATTATTATTATTATTATTATTATTATATTTATATCAAACTTACTCTCTATCAGTCAACCTTCGGGCTAGCAGAAAGGTTTACCCTTTCTGCTAGCCCGAAGGTTGACTGATAGATAATTTATTTAGTAGGTATTTAGTTCGCCTTTTGTACAATATTCTAATATTTGGCATGCATAAGATCATAAAAGAAATAATTTTCTTGGACATTTATAATAATTTTATTTTAGTTGAGATTAATTAATAACAGTGACATAAATATTCTTTGTTATTTCCCTTAACTTTGATATAAAACAAACTAAATATGAAATTGACAACTTTACAAGCAAATTATTGCTTACTTTGAAGTTAGATCGATATTTGCAATTTGTCCAGTAAATATATTATATTTTTGTATTAGGTAATACTATTAATTCAAGTAAATTCTTAATTATAAGATGTTATCGTATTGCAATGCTCAGACTGTAATAGTTCTTATTAACGTGACTTGTAATTTTCTTTGTATCTACTAATGACAAAACATCAAATATGTATATGCTAAACTTTTTACTATTTCATTATTACTTCTATTATTAATTATAAATGACTAAATATTATTATTATTATTAATTATAAATATGATTATTCTAACATTTGCACGCCACAACAGGGCAAATTAGGATTAATATATTAATATTATATAAGATCTAATAATGTAGCTTATTTTATGCAATAAAAGAAGTTTGAAGTTTGAAATTTTAATAAATTAATTAATTAATTAAATCTGTTAATTAATAACATTATTATTTTGTTGACAACGATGCCACCAGCGGGGCTGTGGTATCGAACCCGAGCTATTCGATACCGCCGCCCGTTCGTAGCTTCGTAGCGTTCTACCATTGACTGACTGCACGATGGTGTAACTAACATTTTATCGTTCCCAGACTAACGAGGTAACCACGAAAATTAATTTTATCACTTTTTATCATTTTTAGGGTTCCGAAAACGAAAATCTTGTAGAATCATGTCTTTGTTCATCTGTCCGTCTGTTAAGACCCTTTTTCTCAGAAACACGAAGAAATCTCAAATGAAAATTTGTATCACATACTCGAGTTTACGGTCCGGGAAAAAAATCAAAGTATGTCAACGCGATCAAAAGATATGACCATTTATATCGCATATTTCGCTATGTTTTTGCTATTTTAAAAGGGAATTATAACCTTTAGAATACTTCCCGTTGGTTTAGAATTATCAAATTTAGTAAGAAGCAATATCTTACAGCACATGTATAGAAATATATACGAAAACCGTATGTTTTTAGTTATATCATTAAAAAAAGCGATCAAAAGACATGACATATGTTACAACATTATTATTTAATAATATTTTAATTTTATGTTCTCCCCATAAATGGGGAAACATTCTCAGACGTTGGTACTTTTTACGTATCCACTTTATTTAAACATGTTATTGTTATTGTTTACGATTCTTGTAAATGTAAAATATAAATTTTGTTCAATTTTAAAACTGAAGTGAAAGATATTATAATAGGTATGTAATGTATAAATGACTTGTCTCAAGTGTATAATTAATTACCTACGAAATAAAGAATATTTGAATTTGAATTTGA
The DNA here is from genome assembly GCA_036924255.1 of Apodemia mormo. Taxonomy (NCBI): domain Eukaryota; kingdom Metazoa; phylum Arthropoda; class Insecta; order Lepidoptera; family Riodinidae; genus Apodemia; species Apodemia mormo. The sequence goes on from JAUPFN010000008.1 coordinate 40,168,600, forward strand.
AAAATTTTGAATTAGACCGTGTATATCGCATATTTTGCGATTTCACAAGGAAACCAAAACCTACTAAGGTTACCTTCCGTTGACCTAGAATCATAAAATTTATGTCTGTGAAGATAACATACAAATTTGTACGGAACCCTCGGTATGCTAATCCAACTCGCACTTGACCGGTTTTTGACGTGACAACGTCTTATAATTCGATAGAGCTGGCTGCACGCACGAAAAAACATGACTCATGCGGCGTTACCTCGCTCTGAGGCGTTCCGTTTAAGGCTTGGAGTACAAGCGAGAGCTTAAGACGTTGTCACGTTCAACTATCGTCTGTAAACCAACTTTACAGACAACCGATTTTTTTTTAATGCTACGAGATAATAAAAAGCAGGCTCTCGCGATGGAAAGATAACTCGTCGCCTGTAGACAACAAAGATGTTAATTCCACATTCAATTTATCTGCTAACTTGCCCTTCAATCCGGAACTTTGATAGAAATATGTAAGGCATAGTAACAAACCTGGGCGAGACGTTGCGCAACTCAACCACCTAGTAGGCAGCGGTAGTAACACGTTTGGTCGATTGTTTGACTTTTTCAAACTGCCTGGCAAAGTGGCAGATGATGTATTATTCAAAAGGGAACCTGAACCAACAAATCACCATCTTATTTGCTCTAAACTACCTAAGTCGCCTCTGTGGTCTAGTAGTCCAGTGTTGGCGTTTACCACACGAAGTCCTGGGTTCGATTCCCGGGTCGGGCACATTAAAAAGTGTTTTTTTCAGTTTTCTGAGAAACACAAAGTTGCCCGGGATTGGAAAGTACCCGGTTGGCGATAGGCTTGCCACGTATCACATTTGTGGTACCAAGTATCTTCGGCTAATCGTGAGTGCACTTGTTGTACCTCTGCCTACCCCTTCGGGGATATGGGCGTGAAGATACTAACGTGAATGTGACCTAACACGTGAATCTATATGCTAAGCATCTGTAGATACGTACTAGTACACTGTATGCGGTAAATAACTGGCTACGTAGATGATCTGCAAATAGAATGATAAAGGTACAAATGGCTTCATAACATCCGCCTTTCGATTTGCGTCTTTGAACAGGCTGACGTAGAAGAATAAAATGATACGCGTTTATTAATCCAGTTAAATAAAATTTAAATCAAAATTTTGATACTTCTGTACTTAAATTTTATTTAACTGGCTTAATAAAGTAAATTTTGATACTTTATTAATCCAGTTAAATAAAATTTCAATTAAAATTTTGGTATTTCTGATATAAAGTTTTAATGATATAAAAACAAGGTTTAGGTAAAGATTTTTTTGTTTGCAACCCCCAGCAAAATATTGAAAAATAAAATTCAAAAGTGTTTTTTTCGCAATTACTCGAAAACGGTTAGTTAAAATTTTTTTTAAGAAAAATCTGTAGAACGTAAAATCCTACTCTGTGAACTTCACGAACAAAATTTTTTTAAAGTAATTTTCCAGAATTTTGAATAGTTTTTCTGACGTTAAACGATTCACGACGAATTACCAAACCTTACTGAATAAAAATGTCAACATACTTTGACATTCTCAGCTTTCAATCCATAGACAACAACTACCGAAACTTCTCATGCACCTAAAACAACATCCAATATTTAATTGCAAGAATATGGGTGTTTCAAGTTATTAAAATTAATCAAAGGCGTTTAAAAATTATTATATTATATTCAACGTGCTCAAAAATGTATACACTATTTATTTATACATATCTAAATGTAATTTATATTAATATCGAATTTGCCATTAAAGATTAAATCCAAAGGTGGATGGTGTCCACGTGTTTAGATTTTTAGAATTTCAAATAAATAAATAAATTAGCAATTGAGCTGTATGTATGTCCGTCTCTCGGCAGAATTAACTGTCTGTATTAATCATTATTATATTTTACCAGCTACCTTACCCTCCAACCCGGAACACGACAGTAATAAGCACTGAAGCTATTGCGGCAAGAATATGTAAAGCGGTGGTACCAGACCCGGGCGAGACCATTCAGAGTTCTGCCACCTAGTAACCACGATGATAGTGATTCGCATAGCCAATCAGTCGCCTTTTACGACCTGCCTGGCAGTACGGCAGTTGGCCTATTCTTCAAAAGGGCTCGGGGCCAACATGGGGCCCCGAGCCCTTTTGAAGAATAGCGAGCTTTTGGCCACAACATGGACAACTAAAATGCTAAAGTCTGTCAGTCTGCTACGCTTGAATAAACCAATTTTATGAAATTTGGACAAGAGATAGTTAGTGCCCCCTATGTTAAACAAAGGCTACTTTTTTACTAAAATCATGACTCAATATTTCGCAAGAGGTAAACAATTGGCTATGCGAGTCACTACCATCGTGGCTACTAGGTGATAAACTTCTGCATTGTCTCGTCCAGGTCTGGTACGCAGTTCTTGTCAATGTCGTATTCCGGTTTGAAGGTGGTGGAGGTAGCCGGTAAACTTAGGTATGCATGTGGCACTGAAATCCCACCATAGGATAGCAACGCACGGTTGAAAACGGTTGAGAACGCCAATAGGCATTAAGTCATCTATTGTACTGTAATTGTGCATAAATTTAAATAAATAAATAAAAAATAAATAAATAAACGCACCAATAACTCATTAATTAATGCATTAGATGCATTTTTTTAGTTCTAAATTATTGTAATATTAAAAATTAATTAGTTGAAAATTCTCGAAATTATGTCAAAAAACACTTTTTCAAAATTTTTCGTCAACGATAATTCCCTACGGATAAACCGATTTGGATGCTATTTACGGTATTAAACGCAGTTTTTTAAGGAATAGATCTGATTATATTTTGTAATCAATCTGTAGGTAAAAATATTACTTGCTATTTATTTCCCTTAAAACACGTTCGTATTGTTGTAATTATGTCAGAATATACTCAATACAAATAAAGACTGTACGAAAATTAAATGTTAAAAGTTAATCTGTTTCGGCCTCTTTTGATTTGCCATTATTGACATTAACTAAATTTTAATTAAATGATAGGTAATTAATGATATTCAATTATATACAAAAATATTTGATGAAAAGTGCAGAGCCATTTATTGTTCATTAGTTACAAAAATCAGAAGTGTTATTCTTATGGGAAATCGAAAAGCGTGATGTGGACAATCTTAATATTAATACTAAGGGCTCTACTAGGTATATATACATATATATATATATATAAATATAAATAAATAAATAAATAAATAAATAAATAAATATATATATATATATATATATATATATATATATATATATATATATATATATATATATATATATATATATATATATATATTTGTGTGTGTGTGTATATGTATAGTATGAGATATACATACAGTGGAAGTGAGACTGTTCTATAATAAATAAATCGAGTGTCGACAAAACTATCTTCTAAATAATAATTGACAAATTTCACACTGACACAACTTTTGATTGATTTTGAACTGCTGCAATATTAAATATAAAAAATTGCGTCAAATAATATTTGAAAAATTAAAATCGAATCAATTGTTCAAATATAAAAATTGTGTTGTTTTCAATATTGCGCTATTTTAAATATTTTATTAATAAATAATTTTCAGAATAATATACCTATTAATTCTAAAATCAATAAGGTTTTCTAAAAAAACTGCCTTGAATGCCGTGAATCTAATCAAAATCGATTATCGTTGAGGCAAAGTTTCGCAAAAAAGTGTTTTTGTCATCACTTAAACATTTTATAAACAATCAATGTAAGATACGAGTCGACATTTTTAGAGCTCAAGCGTTATATATCGATTGAAATATCGAAATTGATCATCAAAAGTTACAGCCTTTTAAAAATTAAAATATTGGAATTTTCAAATAATGTTAAACACTTAGAGTTCAAAATTTTGTATTAGTAAAAGATCTCTTTATAGAACGACCTTCATCGAGTTGATTAAAGGATGAAATATATTTTATATGCAATTAAATATGTCAATAAATATATTGCAAATGGGTTGACTAAATTTCAGTCCAGAATATGATTTTTTTTTTTAATAATAACATTTTATTAGTTTGGTTTACAGACAAATTCCAAACCAATCGAAAGTATGAAGCCTATAGAATGTAAATACAAAGGTTAGGTTGACTACTTTTTTTCCTAATCACTATCTAATGTGATGAGATCTGTCTGAATCAACTGATTGTCTGTTATTTACAAATGTGATTGATAAGAGTCCAATTAAGTTTTCACAACTTGATTACATGAATAAAAATAGATGAAAGTAATAATAATGTTAATAATAATAAAAAAATTTTAGGTGGTATCACCACCCAAATGTTTCTCTAGATTATGATAGGTAATAATATTACCTTAATTTAAAGTTTTTTTCCTTAATTGGCGAACAGGTAAAATCTATATGACACGGTGCTTATAGAATGTATAAACAAGTTTATAGTAGATTTATGCAAAAAATATTTGTTTATTATATAGGAGATAAGAGTCTGTCACGCTTAAAATTGTACTCCTAAGAAAGACCCTTTTATGACATAAAGAGACACAGATATTTCAACAAACAGCGAATCACATACGTAACACGCAATGACGTGTATATTATACACGTCATTGGTAACGCGGAAGCAGCAAACTTATTTTAAACTAGCTGTTGCCAGCGACTTCGTCCGCGCGGATTTCGTTTACTCCGCACTGCTCCTCCCCCGTAGATGATAGCGTGATAATATGTAGCCTATATGTTGACTCGACCTGTTAGTAACATTCATGCAAAATTTGAAGTAAATCCATGCAGTACTTTTTGATTTTACCCTGGACATACATACAAACAGACAAACAGACAAAAATTCTAAAAACTATATTTTTGGCTTCGATATCGATTGTAGATCACGCCCCAAGTATTCTTTTAAAAAATATTCAATGTACAGTTTTCACTTTCCTACGATTTTATTACATATATAGATTGGATTCTTAGCTGTATTGGTTTAAATCAGGACTGTACGACCGTTTCTCATTTCAAGAAAATCCTCAAAAAATTGTCTGAGGACATATAATGAGGACATATAATATGTGATAAAGATAATTAAGAAAACTATTATTTGAGGCGTACACTTTGGATATTATAGCGTAAGGGATTTGGCGTGAAGTTATATATGTATTTAAAAATATTAGCTTTCTACACTCCTTGGCCATATAAACATTAACTGTGCCAATTTTCATACTCCCCGTTCGCGTAGTTGTCGTGAAAAGGGGCACAATTTTATGCTTTACTTAATAATAAATCTATACATATTATAGTAAAATCGTAGGAAAGTCAAAACTGTACATTGAATATTTTTTTAAAAGAATACTTGGGGCGTGATCTACCATCGACATCGAAGCTAAAAATATAGTTTTTAGAATTTTTGTCTGTTTGTCTGTATGTATGTCCAGGGTAAACTCAAAAAGTACTGCATAGATTTACTTCAAATTTTGCAACAGGTCGGGTCAACATATAGGCTACATATTATACGCTATCACCTACGGGGAGGAGCTGTGCGGAGTAAACGAAGTCCGCGCGGACGAAGTCGCAGGCAACAGCTAGTAGACAATAATTATTAAATCACTTTGACACAAAGTAAACACTTATTGATATTGAAAATGGAAACTAGCTGTTACCCACGGGTTCGCTCGCGCATATATACTTTAGAACTTATTTAACCATCTTTATAAGCTCCCACCCTTATTTTACCCCCTTAGGGATCGAATTTTGAAAAACGCTTAAACACGTAATTCATTTTTTTTGTACTCAATTCATACGAAATTTCATGCAAATATGTCCAAGGAATAAAAAGTTTCATAAATATTTTATTCTTTATTTCAACCCCTTCGGGGTTGAATTTTGAAAAATCCTTCCTTAGTGCATGCCTAGTTTCTAGCCCTAAGGGTTTGGCCTGTGCGTTGATACATTAGTCACTCAATTTTTCCTTTTATTTAAACCTTTAATCTTAGTAAATTCTTACTATCTAAACTTAAAATTTATATACCTACTAAATTGAAATTTATGTATTTATCCTGCCAGAACACTGCTGAGGTATTGAGCGTACTATATCTCAGCAGTCTTCTGACAGCTTACTGCTACGCGATTCTTGCTGGAATCATTTTAATCGGTATTTTATTCAAACCTATACTTTCTGCTTTTTCTTCTCGATTTTACAAAAAACGGGTTGTGGCTGTGTCATGGACACAGCCGTACATATTTTCCGTGAATACGTATACTTCATGCGTAATATCTTGTGATGGCAACACTTCCGTTCGTCGTTCCAATCACAATGTTCCCCGTCAAACCAGTCTACGGACCTAGGTGGTCTAGAGCACGTTCATCTTGTGGATAGCGAAGTAGAGCGTAAGGCGGAGGTACTACCAGATGATGACCCGCTATTACCCACCGATATCGAAGAAGTAGGTGAAATAATAAAAAATCTACGCAATAAAAAGGCCTCGAGGTCTGATAAAATCACAAATAAGGTAGTTAAATACCTCCCTCCCTCCCTTATATTCCTACTAATGTGCATCTCCAATGCACTCGTAGCCGTTTGTGCTTTTCCGGGAGAGTGTAAAAAAGCCACCGTCATAGGAATACACAAACCGAGAAAACCCCGAAATAATGTCCCATTAGCCTAATCAATACGTTAGACAAAATCTAGAAAAAATCATGCTATCTGGCCTTAAGGCATTCGTTCACGAGAAAGGTCTCATAATAATTGAGCAGTTCGGTTTCCGAGCAGCTCATTCTTGCACTCATTAAGTGCACCGACTCACATAGTAAATTTTAAACTCTTTAAATGCAGCCCCGGGGCCGCATTTAAAGTCGCGACGTCGAAAAATACTATAAAATAAATATCCAAATCTAAAAAAAAAACGATTAATAAATAACCGATTCCCACCGGTGCTCTATTTTTCGACGTCACGAAGACGTTAAATAAAATCTGATACAATGGCCTAATATAAAAGCTTCGCCGAATGGGAGTACCCGACGGACTCGTATACTCATCATACGAGAGTACCTAATCAAATACCGATTTCAATTCCTGTGTGGGTTCATTTTCTACTCATAGGTCCATCACAGCAGGTGTCCCGCACTCGTGTCACTTAGACACAAGGTGACACTTTACAAGATTTTCGTAAGGCCTGTTCTATCACGCCTGCGTAGCGTTTGCCTATCTCCCTCATACAGATTTTCATCCATTGCAAGTAGTAGAGAACAAATACTGGCGTATTGTTAGGGGTGCGCCATGGTATACCGTGGTATGCATTGACCTTCATAAAGATCTCGAATTGCCGAGCTGTGAAGCCATAGCCTTTAAGGCCAGCAGTGTACAGGTGCCATCAGTGTAAAGGTGTTGATCGGTTCGCACGCCTTCATCTTTTTGCGTTCTCGTCACTTCTTCACTTTTTCATATGAGGGTTCATGGGTATAATTAGGATGCTATATAAAATCTCTTTCAAACGTTATACATTCCATGTATTTTGATATGGCTTTTGAAAGATTTTTTTTTGGCTGTGTGGTGACAATTTTGCACTGAATATATCACTTAAGTGCCATATATATTTATTATTTATTATATAGCGTTGAAAATAATTTTTTGAAATTATACAGGCAATAAATCTTTACTAGAACTTTCGAATAAAACTTAATCGAATTTTATAGTTGCTCTGAGTCTAAAGATATACCATATTATGCAAAATATGTAACGCAGTAAAATTTACTAAAAATGGCGGCATTTCCTACTCCACTATTCACGAAGCGTCGTTATCTGTGTTCAGCTTATCAAATTCTTTGATTCTGTAGCTATCCAGTGGTAGTTATGTAGCTGTAACACCAAATGAAAAAGAAATGAAAAATATATTTATTTCCACCACTACAATTTGAATTAATCAATACCTAACAAAATATGGTTTATAATTTCATTTCGTTAATGCAGAGTGGACTGGAGCCTAAACCAGGAAAAACCTGTATTTCAGGACTCCAAGTCTCTCACCTTCGGCACTGTACATATAGATACAACAAGTAAAAACTGTTTTAACTTAGAGTGTGGTGTAAAGTGTGTTGTGCTTTTTTGTATGTGTGAGTTCATGTGTGAGTTTTTGTGACTGTTTGAGTTTGTCCGTCTGTGTATTTGTACATGTGTGTTGAGTGTATTTGCGTGTGTGTGTGTGTATGTGCGTGTGGTATAGTCTACATAGAAATTTACGTTTGTGGTTGTGTTAGATATGTCACTTTACAATAGATAATAATGATTCAGTTTCATTGTAATCTAAATTGAGTAAGTATTCTTTGACGATACGCTTACATACGAATGTGTTTTTTGAATATATGTCTACGAATGAGTATAATTTGTTATATAGGTATGCTGAAAGGAAACTGTTATATCGCTTGAGAAAAACTGTGTTGTGTTTTGATAGTTTGCATATGTGAATTGTTTTTCGCATAGAATTTATGGTTTGTGTGTCATATTTAACTTCTTTATGCTTACGGATGGCCGTGTATAAGATAAATAACTGTCTTACTGTAAGCACACAACAGTCTTGGTACAAGCTAACCGTTGGGTATCTAAAAGGCTTCCTAAGACAAACCTTGAGTAATGACCTCTGTGCACGTTCAACTTTTATGAGTTTAGTTTTATGCGCCCCACTCCACACAGGTATACAATAACCTAAGATTGACTGGACTAAAGCATAGTAAACAGTTTTTAAAAGAACTGCGTTGAGTACGTTTCTAAGTTTTTTAAAAATCCAGATTAACCTACGGGTACGCTCTGTCAAAAGGTCTAGTTGGGCTTTCCATGTTAAGTTGTTATCGAGTTGTACACCGAGGTATTTGACAGTTTGTTATATCTCTAATGTTGCACATGTGCATGTGGTTGATTCAGTATTATTACAAGAGTGTATGTGTAAAAGGCTGGCTACGCAATTTTAAAACTTTAAGCAAGTATTATATTTGTCCATTAGCAGCAGACCTGACAACAAATGAATCCCTTTTCGTTTGCGCATTCTTCTGCAAAAATAAGAGTTAAACATTTTTTAACAAAACCAAAACAGTAAAATTGCATCAAAATAAAATGTCAAAAGAAATTAAAATCATCAATTTAATCAAATCGATCTTTTATAACATTAGATAGCAAACAAGCTCCTGATAGAAAGATACAACTATCGGCTTTAATCATCAAAGATGTTAATGGTGCGTTGCTATCCGATTAGCATGTATACGTTTTCGGCTTCTTTCCCCCCTATCCCTTATTACTCTCCTTCTTGTCTATGCCTTTGTTTGTGTTGAGTACATTTTCAGATAAGTAAAATAAAGAGCAATGGCGAGTTGTCATACAAGAAAATATCTGAAAGAATTTTGTAACATCTTCAATAACTCGGAGGTTTTTGGAATTTAAATAAATGCTAAAATATATCAAATAAATCGTTTTATTGATTTTGATTTGATTTTTATGATTTGATTTTTTTGATTTGAAACCTTGAATTGACAAGGGGTATAGAATTTAAAAAATGCTTTAAATATTTTGAGGTGAAGTAAATTAATTAAAAAATACAATAATAAGTTACACAGTTTTAAAAGGTTTTTACAAATTAAGCACAAGTAATCATTTTTCTAAATATAAACTAAAATCAAAGAATAACTAAGTCCAAAATATTGTAACAAATATTGTATCGAAAGGTTTAAGGGTGTGTTCAGCCAAACTATAATCTCACTAATCTGAGTTAGACACTCAGAGTGAATAAAAAATTTATATTGAGCGAGCGGTATTGGTCAGGAATCAGGACACACTTTCTATCTTTAAGTGAACCTAAGGCAAAAGTATCGGAATTATGCCATGACACCGTGCCGTGATATGGCGGCATTAGGCAGTTTTTAAGTATCTATAAAGTGTACCGGCGAACGGCGGAAATCTTAGCTCAGAATTCTAAAGTCAGATTTCTGAGGTTTTAGTTTCGCTGAACACAGTTACTATTTAATAATATTTGACAACTGTTAGTTGTCATTGACAAGTGACAAAATTATCTGGATAATCTACAATCTACTTCATTTTCTACCGTCACTCTACATATATAAAGGAAAAACTATTATATTAAAGGATGGTATATTTTAAACAAAATGGGGCTGTGGTTAGCGAAAAATCTATTTATTACCTGTTCTAAATTAAAACGGCAACATTTTGAGTATCACTTTTTCACAGGCCTTACTCAAACATAATAAATACGAGTAAAATTTTATAAAATGTCAAGTTTATTTAGAGTAGGAGATTTGACAAAAGACGATCATTTTAAATACAAGGTATGAAGTCACCCTTGATCTTTGTAAAATATTAATACTTAACGTGTTTTAAGGGAAACAAAGGAAGTTTCATCAAGTAGGTAACAGTTTTTATATCATGAGATAGTAAACAAGCAGATGGCTCTCCTGATGAAAAGAGACAACCATTGTTTATAGACAGCAAATATGTTAATGATTCGTTGCTATCCTTGTGGCAGGTTCTTAGTGCCACATGCATAAGGTTCCCGGCTACCTTACCCTCTAAACCGGAACACGACAGTGACAAGCACTGACGCTATTGCGACTGGAGTAGGCAAGACGGTGATACCAGATCCGGACGAGATGTTGCGGAGCTCTACAACTAGTACGTATAAAATTATCCAATATCATTAAATTTAAATACAATTTAAATAAATTGTCCCCTAGTAGCTAAATAAAGACCGCGATGGAAACGAACGAAGACTAAGCATGACAAAGCCATTTTGACTTCTAGGTGGTAGAGTCCGTCGTGCGACGTCCTTTGCTGGCGCTACCATTTTGTCCTTTCTTGCTGTCATAACGTTAGTTGTTATATCACGGCTTGGATTTAGAGTAGTTAACGTTATCGGTTACCATACTAAATAACTAGTACCTTAAAGGGTATTGGTTACATATGTGCCATGAGGATAGCATGGTATCATCAACATATTTTTTGTACTTTTTGTGCGGTTACCTTTTAGTACCAGGACATTCGTTTTATTGTTAACTAACTCACGTTACATAAATATACAAGTTTTGAGAAATATTTAAAAATTTGTCAATGTAAAGAACAAACAATTCAAAGTATAGAATGCCGTTTGCGGCATTTATTCTCTATCGGTTTTAGTGCCGTAAATTGCGTCGTAGTGATTATACTAGCTGCGCCCTGCAGCCCGCTGCATTATAAAAGATTTTGGTGAATTTGGCGGTATCACCTAATTTTTCCGGGATTAAAAGTAACCTTTGTGCTATTCCAGGTCATCACCTATAAGTAATATACCAAATATAAGTAAGTATACCAAATTTCATCCAAATCGGTTTAGCCATTTTTGCGTGATTAACAAACATATATCCATCCATCCATTCATCCATCCAATCATCCTAACTTTCGCATTTTCGCGAGTTAGCCGCTAACCGACTTCCATCTAAAGTTAATTTGTTTACGAAACTGTAATTTATCGAGCTAACGGGAATTAATTTTAAATAAAAGCTAAAATTTTCTAAACTAAACCATATGTATTCTCTCTTTTTTTTGCTGAAAAATATATTTATTTTTTTAAATATATAAAAATATTTTTATAAAATTCTTTCTCACTATCTCAATGTTTGGAAATCCAAAAATGTGCGATTATCGAGGCAGTTTTTGCACCACACTAGTCTTCTAGGGAATCGACTATCGGCAGGCGTTCTTTTTGAGTCGATACGATACAGGGACCTTCAAGAAAAGAGCTTACTCATTTTTAAAGGCCGGTGACGCAACTGCAATTTCTCTGTAGTGTAGTTGTCCATGGGCGGTGGTTATAACTTATCATTAGGTGAGGGTCCTGTCTGTTTGCCCCCTCTTCAAAAAAAAAACAATTAATTTTGCTAATTTCCATTAAACCAATCTTGCAAACGCTTCACAGAAAAATCTCCATATTTATGGCCATACTTTTTGAGAAGTTCCTTTCATCTCTAATGAATAAAATCAAAAGAACTGAGATATGGTAGATCTGGAACCGATTCGGAAGAAGAATCTAGAATTTTTAAAACAACTTACTTAATCACTTTACAAATGATGGAGTTCTGCAAGTCGTCACTCTTTTTTTATATTCAGTTAAAAATATACCATCATATCTTTTAACTTGCAATTTAGAGAAAAATGTAAGTAATAACCCCACAATAATTTAATAACATTTTTTGTCTTTAAACTTGGTACTTTAGTTTGGTAGTAAAAATCAGCGTTATTACTCTAAGATAAAAATATGGCAATTTAGTGAAAGGTTTAATAAGTAATAGATCCACAATTATCTCTATTTTTATATTTACACTTTACCAAATAATTTTAATAATATTTAGTGATAAGTGTATGTAACAGACCCACAATTATGTAATATACCTATTTGTATTTTTTTGTCATTGTACTTTCTATTTTAATAAAAGTCGTACCTAAGTAATGGACGTTATAATGAATGTATAGAATCATCGTAGGTTAAGCCTATATATTATATAGTTTGCCCAATAAACGACTAGTATATTTACATCACCGGTATATATATATATATATATATATATATATATATATACATATATATATATATATATATATATATATATATATATATATATATATATATATATATATATTGTTTAATGTTAAAGTCTGTTGACAAACTGAGAAAAGATTTTGATGTTTAGTCTATAGGTCAGTGTCAGAGTCATGTTCGAAATTCGACCGGATGACGATCACTAGTTATTATACAAACACTTTTACTGGTATTATTATATTTTTTTTATAAATTATAAATAAAATTTTGTTGGACAAAATACACGAATTGATCTAACAAAGCAAAGTAAGCAAATTATTTACGTGCGTTATTGGCTTGCCGCATCCACACGCTTTCCGTATTTGATTTCCTAATTGGGAATTTCGATTTAGGATTCCGGGAGACTAGCGCAAACGTTCCTCTTTCTTTATTCGAAATGTATACACGTCAGTACAGAAAGTGATAGCGTGGTGAACGCACGACGGTGGAAGACGACGATTTATTAGCAATAGCATTTCTGTTAACAATAAAGAAGAAAAAGAAACGTCGGTACTTGGTACATCCATGGATTCTATACGTCACAAATACAAAAAACAAACAAAATGTATATAAGCGCTGCGTTCCGCATGACGTCATTAGGTTTATTCCAGTAGGTTTCTCCGAACGCACCGGCTTGAATTCGAAACGTACTTACAGAATTTGTTTCGTTCGGAAAATAAGCGAACGTGTGCGTCAGTTAATGTATTTTCTACTGAATCTATGCATTCGGATGTCCGAATACAGAAAACGAATTCGGATATCGAATACGGAAAGGGTGTGTATGCGGCCAGTCTTAGTCAACGATACAAATTCATAGAAATACATATCGACACTTGAAAGGCAATCTTCAATAAGCGACATATTGAGTAAACTTTACAGCAGAGTGATTTATAGTTTAAATCTATCTATCTATATATATAAAAATCAATTGCTGTTCGTTAGTCTCGCTAAAACTCGAGAACGGATGTACCGATATGGCTAATTTTGGTTTTGAATTAATTGTTGAAGTCCAGGGAAAACTCAAAAGGTGAGAAGACATAGAAAAAAATAAGAGTAGTTAAAAAGGCAGAACAACGTTTTCCGGGTCAGCTAGTATATAATAAAAAAACATGAAAATCCCCTAATTGTAGTAAATATAATTACAATGAATTGTAACAAATTTAATTACAATTAAATTAGGTGATTTTTTATAATTTTTCTATTTTATATTTGAACTTTAAATCATTCTCCCGTAAAGTTTACTCAATGTCGCTTAGTGAAAATTGCCTGTCAAGCGTCGATATATAAATAATTTTACATGCATAATAAGTACCCAAGCCCAGAAATATAATCCATAAATATATTTATAATTAATTATTGTTTTAAATTTTACACTTGTACTGTTTCACAATTCACTAATTATATATAATATATACTTTTTTATTTAAATAGCCAAACGGTTTCGCATTTTACTGCATCATCAGGGCTAAAACTTTTAGCCCTGATGATGCAGTAAACTTTTAAAACAATAATTATGACGGAGTTTCACCAAGTGCCGACGATGGAAAGTATAAATTATATTTATAATTATATAAAGCCTACCAGTTTCGCGCATTAACGCATCATCAGAATCATTGCTTACTAGCTTCACTTGTTAAGTTTAAGAGAATTTGTTATCATATAGATTATAGATCATGTGATAAATTTCCTCTATTGTCAATTTATCACATGAGTCATGACCAAAGTTTCCTAATCTTTCTCACATTTTATGAAATATTTTGCTATAAGAAGGTTGAACCCATTTTCAAATTAATCTAACCTCAAAGTAAGCAAATTATTTGCTTCTTATATGAATGTAATTCAACGTTACTAATACATAAAATACATAGATAAATATTGTTACATTATAAACACTCAAATACAGAAATGCAAATATCTGTATATAAAAAATATAATTTAAAATACAATAACCGTCTTCCAATCTCCAGTATATCTGGAACCCTGTATCTTCTTCCTGATCTTCACCCTGTTTATATATAACCTATTAGTTTAATCTCCTAAATAAAAATAATGTTCCTAATCGGTGAATAAACGACCGCATTCTGAGGTTACAAACATAGAAAAATTCAGCTGAATGAAGAATCTGGAAGTTTTGGAAAGACGATTAAAAAGACACTTCGTTTCAAAATAATACAATATTAAAAGTTCTTAGTAACTTCACTAGCTAAGCTTTTTAAAAGAATTTTTTTATTAATCGTGTAATCAATAATTTTCTTTAATGCAAATTTATCACATCATAGTTACTTGGTAGTGAAGAGGTTGAGCTAATCTTAATCGAGCTAAATTAATTGTCTTTGTTTTTTTTAATTTCATAAGACAGCAAGCAAGCCGATAGCTCTCCTGATGGAAAGAGACAACCATCGTCATACACGCCAAAGACGTTAATGGTGCGTTGCTATCCTTGTGGCAGAGTCTTAATGCCACATGCATAAGTTTACAGGCTAACTTACCATTCAAACCGAAACACGACAGTAACCAGCACTGACACTATTGTGGCATGAATAGGTAAAGCGGTGGAACCAGACTCGGGCGAGACAATGCAGAACTTTATCACTTAGTAGCCATGATAGTAGTGACTCGCATATCCAATTGTTTGCCTTTTAACTATCTGGAAGAACGGGAGAACTTCGAAGGGAGCCCGGGCCCTATTATCAATTTATCACACGATCAAAGCTTCTATAAACCTCTCTCGTGTATGAGATACTTGGCAGAGAGGAGATTCAATTAATCTTCAAAACGGACTCGGATTAACAAAGGAAACTACTAATAAATAGTAAGCTTACTAGACAAATTTAAAAATATTTCACATAGAGAAAGCTAATTGCTACATGAATAACAGATGCTATGTTTAAAAATAGACATATTTTAAGACAAGTTAAATCAGCAGCTCACTACGGTATTAATATTTC
Organism: Apodemia mormo; assembly: GCA_036924255.1. NCBI lineage: Eukaryota > Metazoa > Arthropoda > Insecta > Lepidoptera > Riodinidae > Apodemia > Apodemia mormo. The sequence goes on from JAUPFN010000008.1 coordinate 40,184,162, forward strand.
TTTATGTATTATTAGCATCACTAGTTAAGCTTTAGAAGAATTTGTTTCTATTGATCATGTGACGAATTGCCTTTATTATAAATTTATCAAATGATCAAAGTTTTTCTTTCTCGCGCCTTTTACGAAATACTTGGATTGAGGAAGTGCAACTTATCTTCCGCAGGGACTCGGATAAATACGGAATACTACTACTACTATACTTTAAATACAATAGAAAGATTTAAAACATTGTTTCTATATAGAAAGTTATGTAATGGTTGATTAAGATGCACTATGTTTAAAAATAAAATATATTTCAGACGAAAGGAATCAAGAACTCATTACAATATTAATAAAAATCTTACTAGCTTTTCTATTTAAGCTTTAAAATAATTTGTTCTCTATTGAATTTTACCTTAACCTTGTATCGCAATTTACGAGTTACTTGGTAGTGAGCAGGTTGAGCTAGTCTCCAAAAAAAGAATTGAATCTATATGGGATGCTGAACTAAACTCTTAATCTATGAGACTAATTTTCAACATTTTTACACCTGTAGAAAGCCACGATATCAGTAAATCAATGTTTAAAATTAAAATTCATTTCAGACGGAAGCAGCAGCTCACGACAACATTAAAATTTCTTATTAGCTTTATTAATTAAGCTTTAAAAGAACCTGTAATCTATTGATCATGTGATAAGTTAACAATAGATAAAGGCAATCATAGTGATGTCAAATTGCATCAATATGTAACAAATTAAATGTATTACAGTTATACACAAAACATTAATAAATATTTTGCGTTGATATTTTACACAAAGATAGTCTCATCGCTACAAAACGATCTCTTTCAGACAACAAACATTTCTATTTCAACTTAAATTACAGCATCAATAAAGATGTTTTATGTAAAAAAGAGAAGAACTTACCTTTTTACATATGATAGGATACCAAACAAGTAGCCCTTGGTGGAAAGAAACAACCTTTATATAAAGACACCAAAGGTATAAATGGTGTGTTGCAATACGTAAAGGGTTATAGTGTCACATACATGAACTACCTTCTATGTTTGCTATCGTACCTTCAAACTGGAACACATTAACTATAATTACTAACAGTATTGCGAGAAGAATAGGTAAGGCATTGATGCCAAGCCCGGGCTACATGTAACAAAAATTTGCCACCTAGTAATCATGATAGTAGTGGCATGTTAGGCTAATCGTTCACCTTTTACGAAATACCTGGCAGGAAAGCAGATTGTCTATTATTTACAAGTTAATTTTATACAAACAACCTTGTTAGAATATGAAAAACTTATCAAAAATAGTAATATTACGCTTTAATTTTTTCAAAACGAAAAGAAAACGAAATTTAGGTAATGTGACAATGTAGCTTTCCTAGTCCATAATGTAAGTAAATACCTTGGTTTAGCCAATTGCAACACCGACACTAAAGGCATATTAACTTGTACGTACTCGATGATGATTGACAATGTTTATCTATAAATCGGAGTATAAATATCTCCGAAAATATCCAATGCCCTGCATTATTAAATCGGCTACCTTCATTAGGGGATTTCCCTATATGTGATTGTTGTTTTAGTTATATTTCATTTAATTCACTTGCAATCAGTAGTGCAAATAATACACTTGTTTTGCGTATTTTTTTTAAGTTTTTTTATTAAATTAATAAATAAATTTTGAGACTGGCGTCTTATAGTCACATGGTATTTGTCGACCATTTTATTCGACAATACAATCGTTCGAAAAAAAAAATTGGTGCACGCGCCTTCTAAATTCAAACTCAAACAAACTTGGATTAATTGATTGAATAAAATAGAGGAAGAATTCTCGTTAACAAGAATAATAGCAGAAAATTTTAGTTGAGAATGCGAATAGTCGCATCGGTGTTATACAAAAATTTGGATTTCCCTATTGGCGATACATTTCTAGAACTTGGTGACATTTTTCTTTCAATTTTATTTGTCGGACCGTTGAGTATCATAAATTGGAGAGCAACATGGAAATTGATGGATATCTATGTGTATTCCGAAGATCCACTAATCAGTGCAACAGCAACTGCATCTTTTGGAGTATTAGCCGGTGTCGTTCTATATATTTTTCAAAACCAATTCAGTGACAAGTTGACACCTGAAATGGGGAAAGTGAAATTCTTCATTTTCACAAGGGCATACACTTATTTTGCCGCCATCTCAAATGTTGCTGCATGCAGAGGTGTTTGGAATTTGCTCGACTGTTTGCAGCAATCTCCTATGCCTGTTTTGTACACGACAATTGTATCTACCATTGCGCTTATTTCAATAAAAGCCTTGAGAAACATCATTTCAGCGCCATTTTGTATAGCTCTCGATGACGCCGAAGGATATTTTGAAGCGCCAACGTTTTACCGCAAGGTATGTGAAAAGCATACATTTCGTTTGAAATGTTATCAGTAATAAACTATATAATGCGCGTGACTTCATACGTGTTAAATAGATTTTTGTAATTTCCGTCTTCCTAAGTGATGCAATATTTTTGACAGCTTCGCTTTTGCCCTCTTGTATTTGACAGTCACGTGATGTTATATAATACATTAGGTATAATACATTAGGTATTATATAACATCATACATGTTATATAATACAAAGGTAACTATGTCAATATATATATTGAAGGACTCATTGCGAAGCACTGATTCCCAAAGTGTTCAAGGTGGACCCCAGGGGTCTACGTTGACGTGACTAAAATGGAAGTCACAATTCGTAAGCGAAGTAAAAATATCAATTAATTATCCATTCAAATACCACTTTTTTCGAAAACTGTTAATTCATGGTTGGAACTCAGCTGCAACACAATAGTTAGATCTAATCTTCATATTTTTTCTTAAGTTTTGGGAGTATGGTAGAAATTTAGAGTCAGGGGGTCCACCGGAGCCAGCAAAATTTTGAAAGTGGTCTATAAGAAAAAAAAAAGTTTGGGAACCTTTGCATTTGAGTGTTCTACGGTCGAAAATTATTTCGCCTTCATTTTTGTAACACTATTTTCTACTTTTATTTCTACTATTTTTCTACTTCTCTTTCCAGTGCACAGATCGTACCTAATACGTTTACTTGCGTTTGGTAGCGAACCTGACTTAGCAATCTAATGTTGCCGTTCTAGCGCTTTTTCCTCTAGAACTGGTGAATTTTGTGATGTTGTTGCGCGTAAAAAAATTATCTTAGCGGGGAAAAATATTTAGCGGATTTAAGCGGTTTTCTTAACACAACCGGGGAAAATAATAATTATATCTATAATATTATTATAGATGCAAATTAATATTCCCCAAAGCAAACTATGTTATTATAATTAGATTTACTTAAGTCATATTTTATTTCAAATTTAAAAGCTGGTTTTACTTAAAAACAACAGCCTACGTTCAGTTTCGCGTAGCCATTCTTCGTATTGAGTGAATCGCTATTTTGTATGGGCGAACGCGTGCTAACAGCGCTCATAGCACTAAACATCGCTAACGGTAATTTTTTTTTGTTGATTTCTAAAGTTGTTTTCTTTTTGTTGATTTATAAACGACTAAGAACTGTTTATTCTAGTTTAAAGAACTTGTCTTATATTTACTCCCAGATTTAGAATTACTTAATTATACATTTTAAAATTATGCATGACACTGCATAATAAGTGCTCTAATAATTTTATGACGGCTCGGCGCGGCGGTAGGAACGCATGACATGGTCTATCGGAGAAAATGTTTTTAAATAATAGTTTTTAAGAAGTGGGTTAAGGATCATTGCCTATCATTGTCGTAGTTTTTTAACTTCCCGCTACGTAGTACGTAATGTACGTAGATAGGAAGTTACTGAATTTGGCCCGATTTTCAAAAATCGAATTTTCAGCGGATCTCCACGTTTTGAGGTCTTAGGAATCTTTTTCGGCTATTTTTGCGATGACGTCAGTATGTCGGTATGTATATTTGTGTCTGTGTATGTATATGTGTATGCAAACATCTCATAACTTTTGAATGGCTGAACCGATCGAAACGCAGTTGATGGCATTCGATTGGATTCTGCTCAACTTAGACTTCCTGAAAATTTGAACTAAGTCGGCCTAGGAGATTTTGAGAAATTTTGAAAAAACCCCAAAAATAATTTTGACGAAACAGTATTTTTTTAACATAACTTCCAGGTTAATGTACCGATTGAGTACAATTCTCAGGCTAATACACCGATGGACTTAAAAATCTTACCAGCTTTTCTCCTTTAAAAACTGCGTCCAATAACGTTAATTGGATCAAAATCAGTCAATTTGTTTAGGGTTTATTAATGATGAAAATATTTGAAAAAAATGTTTTTGACATTGCTACGAAATTTTTCAACCTATCAATTATTTAGCTAAAGCAATATTTCAGATCTCAAAAATTGAGTTGAATGTCATTCGAAAGATCAAATTCAATTAGCGTTTCCAAAATATACAACTTTTCAAAAATCAATATACTGCCATTTTAACAAAATATGTAGATGTTTGAACTGAAAAAATCTATGTTTATAGTTTTTCCTCTTTTGAGCTTAAAATACCTTAATTTAGCGGGAAGTTACAGGGATGGCCTGTAGGGTCAACCGCCTTCACATTTTTTTCTCTCCTATTTATTTTATTACTGGGTTATCTTCTTTTTACTATAGTCATCAATTTGCGTTTTAGCCTTTTCTTATCTATGTGTAATTCTTATCCTTGCAATGTATGAATATTTAGAACTTCAATGTAATTTATATATTTGTATTTGTCTTTATGCTTGTGCACGATGTCTTCCACTTTCCTTTCCTAGCGTCACTTTCTGGGTTAGCTGGAAGAAATCTCTGTCGTTAGGGATAAGCTCACCTTTTGTGCATTATTTTTAATATCGTTTAATTTTTTGTCATTATATAAGTGTGCAATAAAGTATTTAATAAAATAAATAAATAAATATAATCAATAAGTTAACAATTCGACGCCCCCGCGAATATTCCGGTAATAGAAAAATATAAATTGTTCAGGAAAAATAAAATTGTAGTTTTTTAATATTTACTTTTCGAATAGTTTTGTATCTCAAAAGAAAGCTAGTTTGTCTAAACTATCTTCATATCGAGGCAAAATACACTTGCTTACAAAAGTTGATCTGTTTTTCGTCAATGGAGAGTATAAATTAGATTAAAACCGTATTATTTGTTATTTATTTATATAAAGTTAAATAGTATAGTCACATTTTTGTAAATATCAATAGAAAAGTTGTGGTAAAAAATCACAAGGTGAATCATGACCTCTAAATGCCGAAAAACACATAACACGAAAAACTCAGTAATAACTTATTATCGGAATATTCGCGGGGGGCGTTGAATTAGTACTACCAGTCTAGATAATATATGAACGCATATTAGGCTACGAACGTATTTATGTTAGAAGCCTAATATAAGACTACTATAAGCCTAATTCACCTGTTAGCCGGTAATAAAAAACTGAATAACTAATAAAGTTCCATTATTTCCAGACTACAAGAGAAACAGCTCTTTACATCTTGGACTGCGTATTCTCTGTGACGGTGGTTGGCTCCCTGGTGGTGTTCGTGTGGCGAGGCTCGTGGGCGTTGCTGGATATTTTCCTGTATCCTGGTGACCAAGTCAAATCTTGCTGGACTTCTTTGGTAAACACTTTTTTACCATTAATTCACATGATCAAAGGTAAATGTAGTATAGAATAGTTACACTTCGAATCAGTGTTCTCTCGCCCTGGGCTAGCTTGAGGGGCTTGCCTAGCGGTAGGCGGAAAGAACCCGCGCAAGATAGACCGCAACTTTTGCGCTCCACGTGTAAACTAAATCTTATAGTTCATTCATACAATTTAAGAAAAATTATAAAGATAGACGGGATTTATTTTTATTTTGTTTCATGTTCATCTGATAAAATAGCAAGCAAGCTAAAGTTTTTTCGGTTGGAAAGAAATAGCCGTCGCCTGTAAACACCAAAGACGTTAATGGTGAGTTGCTATCGGGGATTGAAATGCCACTCTTAACTTGAAAGCAAAACGCCACTGTACTGTACTGTACCATGTACTGTACCATGTAGTTTATAGTCACGATATATGGTAGCGACACGCATTAGTTTTCTATAATTCTATCTCCTTTTACGAAGTGCCTAGCAGTAATTGATTTAATCTAAAAGAAGGGCCTGGATGAACACAGGGCCCTACCTACCATTACCTTCTCAGACCCGCAGGCCTATCACCTAACATTTGCAATCCGCTAGCGATCAGCGATAATTTTTAAACATAACGAAAAAGTCATAAAAAACATCGCCAATTGCTTGCTAGTCACTAGATGAACTTTATGCAATGTCATAGCACCAAAACTAATCAAGCGTCAACGACTACCAAAACAATAACGATAATTTCGCATTGCGAGTTTCGTGATAACCCACCCGGTCCGGTCCAGTCTGACCCTGCTTTGAACTTGGAATTCGCGAAATAGGGATATTATATGTATTTTTAGTTCTTCTTTTACAGCTATATCACGAGCCCCGTCACCACAATGATTTATATTCAAACTTATAAATTATATTTGCCTAATTAATTTACCTATTCATGCCATTTTCTTCTGTTTTGGTCCGCTCCATTGAAGATAGACCATTTGCCAATTTAACAGATATTCGTAAAAGGCAAACCATTAGCCAAGTTGGTCACTACCATCATGACTACTTGGTGGTAGAGTTCTGTAACGTCTCGCCCAGGTCTGGTACTGGGTTAAAGGCAGGAGGAATATGTAAGGCGGTACTTACATATTCCTCCTGCCTTTAACCCAGTGCTGGTTACTGTCATGTTCCGGTTTGGAGGGTAACGTAGCGTATGCATTTGGCATTACCAAACAACCACACGGATAGCTACGCACCATTAACATCTTTGGTGTCTATTGGCGATGGTTACTCTTTCAATCAGGAGAGCCATCTGCTTGTTTATTGTCCTATGATATAAAAAAAATACACTACATAATAATATGATACTTGAGCCATCATCGATCGTATCACTAGCATCATTACCTCTAACTAGGTGGTAAAGTTCATTGCCTGAGTTTGGCACCACCGCCTTAGCTATTCCTGCCGCTATAACATCGGTGCTTGTCGTATTCCGGTTTTGGAGGGTAAGGTAGCCGGTAAACTTGTGCACACGCAATTCCAACACCGCTACATGGATAGTAACGCACCATTAACATCTTTGGTGTCTATAGATGATGATAGTCTCTTCCCACCACGAGAAAAATCTGCTTGTTTGCTATCTAATGTAATAAAAAAACAAACATACATACATGCAAACGCCGAATTGTTCCAATATAATCTAAGAACTTAACTGGCTCGTTTCACAAATTACGTTTAAGGTTTGACTCTTGAGCAAGGCAACAAGGCAACGGGTGAGTAATGACACAGTATACTGAAGACTCAGTAGTCAATCTACATACATATGATATTCGAGCAACGCACACATAGACACCTTTCACGGACGCGATATCTCGGAATGATTCGGTACAGTTTGTACCGCACCAGTCGGAGATATCGCGTCCGTGAGAGGTATCAATGTGCGCTATGCTCGAATAATAGTTGTATGTAACATTGACTTCTGGTAGTCTCTAAGTATTCTGTGGTAATGACGCCTGCTGTTATTGTTCTATATTTGGCGGCCATCTTTTACCATACAGAAAAATTCCACTTTTCAATATAACTCAGTCGTCTTATTAGTCTAACCATACCAGCTTCAGTATATAAAAAGTCCTGAAGTCGAATGTCTGGTCGGGCAAGTTTTTCAAATTTATTTACTTTTTTCTAGAAAAATAAGTTATCCAAAACTAGGCATGTGCCCGATTTGTCGATAAATCAGCAACCAATCACATCATAGGAAGTAACGCTTGGATAATCGTGATTTTACTCACCGTCGCGTCCCCACTTTGGGGGATTATCGATATTTATTTTATCTAAGTGATGTATTTCCGCGGTATCTTTACGGTATTCATATCTTCACGGTAAATCCCCCTTCGGTGAAATTGAAATAGAGTACGATCCATACAATATTTTTTTATTTGATAAGATAGCAAACAAGCTGATGGCTTTCCTGGTAGAAAGAGACTAACATCGCCAATACACACCAAAGATGTGAATGGTGCATTGCTATCCTCGTAGCAGAATCGAAATGCTACATGTATAAATTTACCGACTAACTTACCCTCCATACCAGGAATAGCGTATGGTGGTACCAAACCCAATCAAGAACACTACTTCCTAGTAAAATTTCATTTTACTTCGCTTGTGCCACATTCATACCACGTTATAGTATATAGTATACTACATTATCCCCGTGTTGGTTCGGGGGCTCCTTTGAAGAATAGGCTAACTGCCGTTCTGCCAGGCAGGTCGTAAAAGGCGACCGATTTGCTATACGAGTCACTACTATCGTGGCTACTAGGTGGTAGAGTTCTGCATTGTCTCGCCCGGGTCTGGTACCATCGTCTTACCTATTCCTGCCGCAATAGCGTCAGTGCTTGTCACTGTCGTGTTCCAGTTTGGAGGTAGAGCCGGTAAACTTATGCATGTGGCATTAGACCTCGCCACAAGATAGCAACGCACCATTAACACCTTTGGTGTCTATAGGCGATGGTTGACTCTCCATCAGGAGACCCATCTGCTTGTTTGCTATCTTATGATATAAAAAAAGGTTTAGGTGGAGCTAGCACTCGTATTAATCAATTGAAACAAATATTTACGTTATATCTCTGTCTGTGAGGTCTCCCCATCTCTTTTTATACAAATGTGTTAGATAAAGAGGGTAAGACCTCGAAGATGACAACAGTATGTAAAATTGTGTTTCAAGTAGGTATTAGAAGTGCTACCTCCAGATATAATACAGCTTCATGGGTCTAACATAAAAAAAATATACGCGTGGAATTGAGAACCTCCTCCGTTCTTACGTCGTTTGAAAAGCAAAACAAGTGGCCAGCATCTGTAAGAAGTTGCAACACCAAACAGTTACGCTACGGCGTACCAACGACCAGCAATTTCTTATAAAAATCCTTAATATTTTTTCTATTATTTAGCAGAGATTCGCTTATTATTTTTCCGCATATGGGTCATGTGTCGGCACTGAGTCAGTGACCACTTATGCGCCACAATTGACGCTTCCTCTGCTGTCCCCGTCGCATGTACTACGGCGGTAACACTCGTCGCTGGCTTGGATTTAAGGTCATTAGTATTTAGCTAAGAGTCATATAACGTATATACATATAAGATATATATCTTCATGAGAAAATACCCTTTCGGTGTAATCAGAAATCAGAAGTACTTTATTCAATAAAACTTACAAGTTATTTTGACGCATCAAATTTTTTTTAAACTACTACCGGATCGAAATGTAAGTTCTGGGAACAGAATGCGATGCATACAAACTTTTCGATGCATTTAACTTCCCGCTACGTATGTAGATAAAGTTACTAATTTTGCCCCGATTTTCAACAGTCAAGTTTTCACTAGATCTCCATGTTTTGAGGTCTAGGAACCATTTCCGACTATTTTCACGATGACGTCAGTGTGTCTGTATATATGTATGTGTGTGTGTATTTGTGTATGTAAACATCTCATAACTTTTGAACATCTGAATCGGTCGAAACGCGTTTGATAGCATTCGATTGGATTCCGCTCACCTTAGACGTCTTTGAAATTTGAACCAAGTCGGCCCAGGAGACATTGGGAAATTTTGGAAAAACTCCAAAAAAATTTTGGAGAAGCAGTAATTTTTTAACATAACTTCCAGATTAATGTACAGCTTGAGTACAAAAACTAATGAACTCTATTCCTCGAAAAACTACGTCTAATGCATAAATTGCATCAAAATCGGTTTATTCGTTTGGGAGACTTCGAAATTTTTCAACCAATCATTTTTTGGTATTCCACGAAATTTTACGAGAAAAAAACTACATCGAATGCCGTTTCAAAAATCAAAATTGAATCTTATTTTTAAAAGTTACAGTTTTTTTTTTATTATCGATAGGTAAGCGCTTGACCTCGATCTCGCCTGATGGTAAGCTAAGATGAGGCCTAAGATGGAACGCGCTTCCCTAGAAGGTACCTGTTCACTCTTCTCTTGAAGATCTCCAGATTGTACTCGTCCGGGAACACAGACTCAGGAAGCATGTTCCAGTCCTTTGCGGTTCGAATGAAGAATGTTGAGTCGAACCGCTTTGTCCGGGTACGTGGAACGTCCACCATATAACAATGCCTAGATTCTGTGCACCTCGACGATCGATAGAAAAACGGGGATGTCGGAATTAAGTCGTGCAATTCCGCAGCGCACTCTCCAAAGTGTATTCGATAAAAAACCGATAAACTAGCCACTCTGCGGCGATGAGCGAGGCTCTGGAGTTTTTTGCCTACGAGATCATCGTCGTTTATGAGCCTCTTGGCACGCCTCTCGATGGCCTCAAGTGTCTCCAGCTGGTATTTAGCGGATCCATCCCAGATGTGAGAGCAGTATTCCATGCACGAACGGACTTGTGCTTTATAAAGGTTGAGCAAATGTCCCGGACTAAAATACGGTCACACCTTCGCCAGAATACCAAGCTTTTTTGAGGCAACTTGGGCTTTAGATTCGATGTACGAACCAAAGTTGAGAGTAGGCGTAAACGTGATACCAAGGATCTCGAGGTGGTCAGTTATCGGTACGGCCACACCCTGGAAAGACGGAGATAGATGGAGCGGACTCCGTTTAGCGGAGAATAGACACGCCTGGGTCTTAGTTGCATTAAACCTGACCAGATTAGCATCACCCCAATCGGAGACTGCCTGTAAGGACAGGTTCATACGATCGACCATTGCCTCTCTGAGAGACCGGATCTGTGCCGTACTGGCCCGCGCATTGGATACGTAACTCTCCACAACAGTGCTATCGTCTGCGTACCCATAGATACCGGGCTTCGGCAGATTGTTAATGTGTAGCAGGAATAGAGTTGCGGAGAGAACTGATCCCTGAGGGACTCCGGCATTTATAGCCATTTGGTCGGATGAGCAGCCGTCGACGACTACTCTAATCGACCGGCCACTCAGAAAATCTGAGATCCAGGCGCAGAGACCAGTAGGCAGACCATACGATGGAAGCTTACCAATAAGACTATCATGCCAGACAGCTTTTCAAACATAAAAATTACGCTGTTTTTAGAAAACTTACTTAATATTTTTGAAATAACTTTCAGGCTAATACACCGATCGACTTAAAAATCTTATCAGCTTTTCTCCTTTAAAAATTTTGTCAAATACCATTAATAGGATCAAAATCGGTTAATTTGTTTGTGATTTATCAATTACGAAAATTTTGAAAAAAAAATGTATTTTAACATTGGTTCGAAATTTTTCAACCTATCAGTTATTTAGCTAAAGCAATATTTTAGATCTCAAAAATTGAGTTGAACGCCATTCGAAAGATCAAAGTCGATCATAGTTTCCAAAATAAACAACTTTCAAAAATCAATATTGTGCTATTTTTAACAAAATAGATGTTTGAACTAAAAAAATCTGTGCTTAAAGTTTTTACTCTTTAGAGTTTAAAGTACATTAATTTAGCGGGAAGGATGGCCCGCAGGGTCAAGCGTTTACATATTATTTTATATCATAAGATAGCAAACTAGCTAATGGAAAGGGACAAATACTGCCTATAGATAACAAAGATGTTAATGATTCATTGCTATCCATGCGGGATGGTAATGCCACTTGTAAAAGCCTAACGACTACCTCACTTTCTCTGAAACATTACATTGGCAAGCATTGACGCTATTGCGGCAGGAATAGATAAGGCCTTTTACGAACTGCCTGGCAGAATGTCATATTGTATATTCTTCAAAGAGAGCCCGAATCAACACGGGCCTATATTACTTATTATTAGCGATTACCGGAATAGATTGTTACACCTTTTGTGTATTATAATGATAAGGAAACCAGTAGCACTTTTTTTATCGACAAAGATACCTTTGCATTACACAGTTTAATGATAAAAAAGTTTATTTTATCTTTTCTGTTAAAAATATTTTGTATTGGGGACTATTTAATATAATGTTTCAATTATTACTGTACTCACGATGAAACCTTCTTAAGAGGAAAGCCATCGCACGGTCATTAATAACGGGGGACCGCTGCGCCCCATTGGTCGAATGGTTAGCGACACTGACTACGCAATCGACAGGACTCGGGTTCGATCCCCGACGGGAATAAGCATTTGTGTGATGGGCATAAATGTTTGTATTTCCGGGTTTGGGGGTTTATTAAATAAATTCTAGTATTTATATATGTATTAGTATCGTTGACTTCACCCATAACACAAGCAAATAATTTGCTTACTTTGCGGTTAGATCAGTAAGTGTAATTTGTCCCGTGAATATTTATTTCTTAATCTTATGGATTATTAAATAGTAATTGAATAATTAAATTTAGCGGACGCGTAATAAAAATCCGAGTATTAATACGTGAAGGAAAAACTTTGGACCCCTTTTTAAGATAATTGCGCGAACGGTGGAATATGAATATAAGCACAGTTAAAGTTTAAATATTTATATTTTTAAAGGTTTATTTGAACTAGCGATCACCTGTTTCAATTCGACCATAACTAAAAATAAAATCTATATTTATATATATAAAAATCAGTTGCTGTTGGTTAGTCTCGCTAAAACTCGAGAAAGGCTGAACCATTTTGGCTAATTTTGGTGTTGAATTAATTGCTGAAGTCCAGGGAAGGTTTAAAAGGTGAGAAAATATAGAAAAAAATAAGAGTAGTTAAAAAGGCATAACAACGTTTGCCGGGTCAGCTAGTCTCCTTTAATTTTGACAACAGGCTTTAACTGTAAATAAATTATTTATAATGTGTGTATATTATAGTGTGTGTCTAATAAATGTAACATGTGTGTAATTTTTATGTTTATTAATTTAATGTATTCCTAATGCACATTATTTAAAAATATTACTTTTCTGCAAGTCCCTTGCAATGTAAACTGTACCAAGGTTCATACTCCTCCGCGTGTTTAAAAAGGCGTACAGTTTTTATTTATTAAAATATTGATGACTAGCTGCCGCGTGCAGCCTGCTGCATTATAAAATTTTTTAGGGAATCCCGCTGGATCATCTAATTTTTCCGGGATAAAAAGTAGCCTATGTATTATTCCAGGTCATCGTCTACCTGTGTGCCAAATTTCATTTAAATCTGCATAGTACTTTTTGCATGATTGAGTAACAAACATCCATCCATCCATCCATTCAAACATCCAAACTTTCGCATTTATAATATTATTAAATGAAATTAATAATAATAATTAATATAGATTAATCCTATTGACACTCATTGGTTAGTAGATAAGCTACTTGTTTATATTGGACAAGTATCTTCACGACCGTATCCCCCAAGAAGTAGACAGATGTACAACCAGTGCACCCACGATTAGCAGAAGATATTTATTCCCACAATGTAAAAGGTGGCAAGCCTGTCACCAATCGGGCACTTATCCAATCCCGGGCAACGTTGTTTTATCAGAAAAATGACAGAACACATTTTTGACCTGCCCGACCCGGGAATCAAATCTGGGATGTCATGTGGTCAACACCGACACCTTGCCACTAGACTACAAAAGCAAGGATATTCTATACTAATTTTGATTTCCTTTATAAACGATACGACAATGATGCATAGTTTCATCACGATGATGTGAGATGTCTGAAAATAGAAGACATTACCCAATTGAGATGTTTCAGGATCTTACCTAATAAGCTGATTATCATATACAGGTTGATTAATATTGTTCATATTGTATTTATTCATAGGTCATTATAAATAAACGTATATATACTACTACTACTAAACTACTATTGCTAAACAAATTAGTTACACTGAATATTTTGGGAGGGGAATTAGTTGAGATAAAAATTATCCTATCTTTTACGTTGGACCAAACTGTAGATATTCGGAGCCCATCGCAGACAAACAACGTGACACGTAATATGTGTGTGTATGTTAGGATTAAGAAATAAATACAATATAAATAATATTAATCAACGCAAAGCGTATCAAAGTAAAATAAGCTTTAAAAGTTACCTTTATTTTAATAAAATCTCTAGTTCCCAGTGAGTACATTTAAACTATTATATCCAGATATTATAATAAACAAACTCTTATCACTTAAGCTGCTATAAAAGCTATACGAATCATTACCCTTTCTACTAACCGATAAATTGAGGAATTGATGAATCTTAGAGTTTATTTAACCTAGCTCCTCAGTTCATAGATATGTCGGTTGACAAGAAAGGGTAATGATTTGAATAGTTTTTATAGTGGCTTTAGCAATTGGATGCGATACCGTTTGTTATTTTCAACCGACTCGTTCGTTTGTTATTTTTAACCGGGTCTGATACCACCGCCTTACCTATTCTTGTCAATCAATAGCGTCAGTGCTTGACACTGTCACGTTTCGGTTTGGAAGATAAGGTAGGCGGTAAATATATCAACGCACCATTAACATCTTTATTGTCTATAGGCGATGGTTTTTCTTTCCACCTGGAGAGCCATTTGCTTGTTTGTGCTATTTTAAAAACAACCGACGAAAAACGTATCAGTTAAATATGTGTGTATGTAATATTATTGCAATTAAATTAAAATTTGTGGATGGTGATTAGGTATTATCTACTTTCATACTTGCTATGAGCAAGAATAATAAATTTAGAATAGTACACGAGCAAGTCATCACAGAGCTCTACTCTATGCTATAACGCTAGTAACACATTTCAGCTTTGCTTGCTTCTTTTGAGCTGCCTTACGAGTAAACTGCCAAGCGCGAAGGCGCTATTACATACCTACTTTTAAAATTTTGTTAAAATTTTCCTTGAACGTGAATATTTGATCATGCTATATAGTACGTCCCTATAGCCCACCCACATAGAGTAATTCAATGTCATGACTGATCATCGGAAGGTTCCAGATCGTTTTACAAATTGGAGGAAATATTGCATAGTATTTTGCATAAAGTTCAATATTGTCGGTCATAACGAACGTCGTTAGACACGCCTGTTCGCCACAAATCATACTTATATCGATTAACAAGATAGTGATCTCCATTGTAACATTTGTGAATCCTAATCTCTATTAATAATGTTAATTATGCCAAAATTATCAAGCAAAATAATATTTTTATTGTTTTCTATAGATAAAATCTTAAGGATGACACGCAAAATCGTGTAGCGTTCCACATTTTTCCTCCGTGGATGTCTGAGCTCCTTCGAAGAATAGACCAACTGCCTTTCTGCCAAGCAGGCCGTAAAAGGCGACCGATTTTCTATACATGTTACTACAATCGTGACTACTAGGTGGTAGAATTCCATAATTTCTCGCCCGGGTATTTGGTACCACCCCGTCTGCGCTTATCAATGTCACATTCCGGTTTGGAAGATACAGTAGCCGGTAAACTTTTGTATGTGGCATTTAAATCCCACCACAAGCATAGCAACGCATCATTAACATTTGTTGTTGCCTACAAGCGATAGTTTCTCTTTCCATCAAGAGAGACATCTACTTGTTTGCTATCTAATATTAATATAACATAGTAGTTTTTGAGTTTATCCATTATAAACCATTTATTAATAAACAAAAAATCAAATGTAATCCCTTTTTAGTATTAGCGTAAACTTTAAAATCATACAATTCACGAGACGACAAAGAAAACCAGTGTCGCCTTAACTAAATCCAGAACAAATAAGCTGTATCTAGTTTAATTGTTTATTGGATCAACTAGTGACAAACTTAAAACTTTAATTGTATATGCTTAAGAATAACAAACAGTATAAATATAGAATGTTTGACAAGCAGTGGAAACGAACGAGAGATAGGCTTGTTTATTTATTATTCATTAATACGAGAATGGTTTTAATTTAGTAATATCCACATGGGTTCGTTCATACGTATGAGAGCATATACTAATAAATAACAATAGATAAATTGGACCACCTTGTGATCATTTACCACGTGGTAGAGTTTTGCAACGCCTTTTTAGGGTTCCGTGTCCAAAGAGTACAAAGAAAACCCTATTACTAAGGCTATGCTTTCTGTCACCAGGCTGTATGTCACGACCCGTGATATCTAGATAGTTGAAATTTTCACAGATGATGTATTTCTCCTGCCGCTATAACAGCAAATACTAAAATTAGACTCTCATACAACAAATTTCGATCTTAATAACGATAACTGGTAGATGGTAGATACATGTATTCACAGAATATATTTTTTATATATAACAAGCAGATGGGTCTCCTGATGGAAAGTCACGATGGTAGTGACTACTTAAGCTAATTGTTCGCCTTTTACGAACTGCCTGGCATAATGGCAGATTGTATATTCTTCAAAGTTCAGCAGCTTGAATCATATCGGATCGATTCATTCTGTATTTTATTCTTCAGTGGCTTAAATCATATAGAATAGATTAACCTTATATTGTATTTTTTATTCATGCAGATTGGAGGATACGCAGTGGTAGTGATGACGTTTGCGGTACAAGCTCCAATGAGATGGACGGTCGCCAAGTTGCAAGGTGCTGCTCGGTTGCTGATTGCTGACATCTACCACCTCGTGTCGTTCTTCGCTACTGTCAACGTATGGCGGGGGGTTTGGGGACTATTGGATATCTACTTCTTTCCTGGTATGTTCATATGCTGCGTTTTTCTTAATGCCATCATATTAAAGGTGTGCGACCACACTTATTACATCGTTTAGATCACATATCACAAAAAGGTTTAATATTAGATCATATATGATAGCTAGTTTAATATTTTTCTGCTTTGGTCCGAGATTTACCATATTGTTTTATTTTGAAGGATGAACTATGTTCCGCCTTTTCGACTTTCTGCCGGGCAGTTCGTTTGTCAAATTTGTTACAACCATTGTAAGAGATTTCCACAACTTCTCGCCTCGATCTGGTATCACTGCCTAACTTTTCCTACTCTTATAGCGTATGTACTGGCGTGTTCTGTAGCTGATAAACTTGAAAATAATATTACTGACCGACCACAAGTAATAACATCAAGTACATGCCACATCAATAGCACACATCATTAACATCTTTGGTTATCGTTTTAATTATAATATTCCCATCCAAATAATGAACACTGTAATTTGCATTAATTTAGTTTATTTAAGACTTTTTTGTACACTTAGATAACGACAAAAACTTGTGTTGCTTAAAATACTAAACAAAAGGTTGTAATTCTAACTTAATTAACAAAGTAGGGTCCATTAAATGTTTTACGTAGGATATTTTCTTAAATCATAAGATAGCAAACAAGCTGGTGGGTCTCCCGATGGAAAGAGAAACCATCGCTTATAGACACCAAAAATGTTAATGGTGATTTGTTTACCTTACCCTCTCAATTGGAACACGACAGTGACAAGCACTGACGCCATTGCGGTAGGAATAGATAAAGAAGTGGTACCAGAACCGGGCGAGGCAATACAGAACTCTACCACTTAGTAAAAATTAAGTCATAATTTGACATGACTAAATCTCTCGCTTCTTTCTATTCATTAAGAAAAAGATAGCCAATAACTTAAAATAAATTTAGACGAAACCCAGCAGAATCAAGTCTAGTTTATACCTAATTATTATAAATGCGAGTGCGAAAAGAAAGCCTTACCACTGAACTGATTTTGATGAAATTTGGCAAGAAGATATTTAAAGACCCGAGGTCAAACACAAGCTACTTTATTTTTCAAAAATTAATCCTTAAAGGGATGAAATAGGGGATCAAATTTTGTATGAAAGATTACATTGATAATATGTTATTGTACTCGCGAACGAAGGTGTTAGGATCATTTTAGTATCAAATAAAACACATATTTTTTACTTATCTCTTATAGTGAAGGAGCTCAAGAGGGGAAGTTTTTCATTTACTCGAGTGCGGCAGATTAACATAGGGGGGTACCACATATACTATTGAGGCTTTCCACCAAATATGAGCCCTTCATATAGAAACGGGTAACTAGGGCAGAAAAAGAACAAAATTCCAACAATTTCGGCTTATGAAAATTGTCAGATTATTTTTCGCTATTCTTACATCATTTGCTATATAATAAAAGAAAATTCAGAAGCGCTCGAAAATGTCAAAACAACGTTTTCTTCGCAATTTTGTGATCCTCCTATTCTCTTACGATACACTTGAACCGGCAGATTTTTTAAATTTTAGGTGCCAATTAATCCACCATACCTTAATCTGAAGCGATTTAGTGTTTCCATGTTACAGTGTTTTTAAACATTTTTTTATCTGCAGATGTTTCCCCACCATTTAAATGAAAAACATTGTAATTAAATATTTTATTTTTCCTATAATTTAATCTACAAAATCCGATAGGGCCCTACGACATTCGAGTAACTACACATTTAGCATCTTGGACTCATCTACTATTCTGCCCTGCTAATTTAGTCTACCGTAAGCGCATGTTGGGTGCAACAGAGTAAATTGCGCTCTCTATTTTTTTTCCATGTCTTTTATAGAGAAGATCTATAAAATTTTAATTTAGTACACATTAACGCGCAGAGTATCCCTTCTCACTATGCTGACCTTTTCTCAACATTCAGCGACGTTCCCATCGATGCCATTTTGATTTCCGAATCTTTCCTAAAGCCTTCTATGTCTACCTATCAGTTTACTTTACCTGGCTTTAAGTTGATTCTGGATGATAGAATCGGGAAAGATGGAGGCGGTGTGGCTATATACATTCGTCCTGAATATTCTCATAAAATTGTTTCACTACCCCAAAATCCCTATAGTGCGTCTGCTGAATATATGTTTATTGAGATCTCCATTGGTTATACCAAAGTTCTTGTAGTAGTTTTTTACAGTCCTTGCCTTCATGTCGACTATTTACCCACTCTGGACAACGTACTTAATAACTTACGCCCTCTTTACGATCACATTATCCTACTAGGTGATTTCAATACTTGTAAAAAATGACCACCGCAGTAATAAACTCGATGTTCTCAGTTCTGTAAATCTTCATATTCTCCCTCTTTCTCCGACTCACCATTTTCCTAATGCCACTCCGTCACTTCTCGACTTGATCATTGTTTCACGCCCTGAGTGCGTCTGTACTCATGGTCAACTACCTGCCTGTTTCTCCTATCATGACCTTATCTTTCTGTCCTATAAAGTCCGTACGGTAAAGAGGAGAAAGGTCTACGTTCTGCGTCGCTGTTATAAAAATATAGATCTACAACAGTTGCGAGAAGATGTCAATTCGATTGATTGATCGTCTGTAACTGGTTGCTTAGATGTTGACGGAAAAATTACTAACTTAAATAACATTATTTTGGATCTTTATAATAAACATGCTCCGATGAGGAAAGTCAGATTAAAACATAACCCTGCTCCATGGATTAATGACGACATTAAACATTTTATGAGTAGAAGAGACAAGGCCAATCGCCATTACAGGATGTTTCCGACGGTTGAAAACCTAGCTGCTTATAAACTGTTGCGTAATAAATGTAATCAGCTGTGTCGTCATGCTAAGCGTCACTATATACACGAAACCATTATGTCATCTGGCTCTGATTCTGGCAAGGTCTGGAGCCTTTTAAGATTTCTTGGTGTTGGTCGACCATTAGCTTCTAATGAGTGTAGTATTGATTTAAATGACCTTAATGTTCATTTTTCTACTCCACCTGTAGTTCTTGACGACGTGTTAAGGCGTTCACTATTGCTAGGTTAGCTTCCAATCCGCTTCCCTCGTGCCCTATCTTTACTTTTAAACCAGTCAACGAATCGGATGCCAAAAACCATGTAATTTCCATTCCATCTGCAGCCATTGGTAGTGACAGTGTGTGTTCGCATATGATTGTCCCTATTCTCTCTGAGCTTCTTTCTATTCTCGTTCATATATTTAATTTTTCCTTAACTTCAAGTTCTTTTCCAGTTGCTTGGAAAAGGGCATATATTATTCCACTTACAAAGATTCCAAACGCTTCTTCTCCTTTGCATTTTCGCCCAATTTCAATTCTCCCATTTCTTTCTAAGGTGCTAGAGCATATAGTTCATTCAAAGCTGAGTGAGTTTCTTAAAAGGAATTGTCTTCTACATCCTAATCAGTCTGGTTTTCGACCTGGACATAGCACCGTCACTGCTCTGATTCGAGTAACCGATGACATCCGACAAGCTATTGATGATAAAAAGCTCACTTTACTCATTCTCTTAGATTTCAGCAATGCTTTCAATTCAGTTGACTTTGATGTGCTAATAAGAGTACTTGCTTCGCTTAATATATCATCACCTACTCTTGACTGGTTTAAATCTTATCTCCTAGGTCGATCACAAAGCGTTGTTTCTGGTGAACTCAGGTCTGAGTGGGTTGACTTACAAGCAGGTGTACCACAAGGTGGAGTTCGATCACCGCATCTATTTTCGGCGTTCATCAACACTGTTACTTCTATTGTCAGATCAAATTTCCATCTTTATGCTGACGACCTACAGGTATATCGCCACTTTAGCGTCGGGAATGTAACAGAAGCAGTCAGAGAAATGAATAACGATTTGGATAAGATTTATGAGTGGGCCTTTGGTCTATTAGTAAACCCAATTAAGTCAAAAGCTTTAATTCCTGGTAGTCGTCCTATGAAAAAATTGATTAATAACTGCGACATTCCAACTTTACGGTATAATAATACACCTATACCTTTTTCCTCTTCCGCTACTAATATGGGTGTAACTTTTAATTCTGATTTTTCTTAGGACACTCATGTTAATAACTTAATCCAAAAAGTGCATCATGCGTTTCACTCTCTTAAATCGCTTCAAAATTTTTTACCTATTAAAACAAAAATATTTTTAATGCATACCCTTATTCTACCAATAATAGATTACGCCGATTCTTGCTGCTTAGATATTACAGAAGACCTATTAAACAAGCTTGAAAGATTGCAGAACCTCTGTATTCGTTTTATTTATGGTATAAGAAAATATGACCACGTTTCTGATTTTCGAGCTGAACTTCGGTGGTTTCCTATTAGACAGCGGAGAAATGCGCACATTCTTTGCTTACTATATAAGATTCTCTTCAATCCTGTAGCTCCTAAACATCTCCGTAACTCTTTTAGTTTTTTGTACTCTCCTGATTCCCCGTGTCGCTCTAACGTTAGAAGCTTGTTGCGTTTTCCTCCTAGTAACTCTGCTGCCTTCTCGTACTCTTTTACGGTACATCCAGTAAATTTGTGGAACTCTCTGCCTAGTGAGATTCGCCTCTGCCAGACTTTTGATTCCTTTAAGAAACTCGTTAAAGAACATTTACTAACTGAATTGTAAGATTCCTTTATTTGGTATGTGTTTTTTTTTTAATTTTTTTTTTCATTATCGCCTATATATATTTAGTTTATTTATGAACCATAATATTCTTTTGTACACCAAGTCTACTCATTTGATTTTTTTTTTAATCTCCTTTAACGGGTTGGCTGGAAGAAATATCTTTAAGTAGAGATAAGCTCGCCCATTGTACTTATGTTACGTTTATTTTTTTCCCTAATTGTGCTGTTCTCTGTGCACAATAAAGTATTAAATAAATAAAAAACATGGAAAAAAAATGTTGATCAACATACATTTTTTAAAGCGTCAAAAATAAAGGTGCAAATTTTAGAGCGCGATTTTCTCTTTTGCACCTAACATGGAACTATGGTCGACTAAATTAGCAGGGCAGTATTATGAGTCATTAAACATGTGGTTTATCTAGACTCAAAAAATATTATATAAAAATTAATATATTTTATCGTTGTTAACATTACCAGTAGCCAGCTTAATCTAAAACTGATACAAGTCGTCTGCTAGTAATCAATGAGTTATCAAACAAAAATTTGAAAAAGATCTAATCGCATAGAGCAAGACATTCACTAATAAAATCGCGTTATTTATGACACCACATTATTTAAACATGTTTTGACAGCCTCGTTGTACAGGGGATAGCCTATTCGGCTCAGATTTCGCCGTGTTTGAAGAATAGGCCAACTGCCGTTCTGCCAGGCAGGTCATAAAAGGCTAGCGATTGGCTATCGAGTCACTACCATCGTGGCATCGTGGCTACTAGGTGGTAGAGTTCTGCATTGTCTCGCCCGGGTCTGGTACCACCGCCTTACCTATTCCTGCCGCAATAGCATTAGTGCTTGTCACTGCCGTGTTCCGGTTTGGAGGGTAGGGTAGCCGGTAAACTTATGCATGTGGCATTAGACCTCGCCACAAGATAGCAACGCACCATTAACATCTTTGGTGTCTATAGGCAATGGTTAACTCTTTCCATCAGGAGACCCATCTGCTTGTTTGCTATCTTATGATATATAAAAAAATAGATTATGAGGTTCCCGGATCGATCCCGGAGTCGGGAAAGTTTTATTGAGGTTTTCTGAGGCTTTCTCGAAAATCCAAAATCTCAGTAACAGCTCTGAGTCTGGCGAGTGGTGTATTACCAATTCCATGCTTCTGATGAGCACGTAAGGCCACCGGTCCCAGTTATTGCTAGAAATAGTCGATAATCGTTTTAAGGTCAGCTAAATTGCGACGATGGGGGTCACCACTCCTTTAGCTAACTGGCAAACTGGTGAATTGTGGTGAACTGGAAAGTCTATAGATGTATACACTGCCTGCCACGCCCCGCAAGGGAAGTCATTATTTATAGACAAAGAAATGTTGAAGACGCCATGACAGCCCAGAGCGTTTTCGCGGTAAATTTAAATTTTAAAACACGACATTTTCATTATAAATGTTAAATGTACGATATTTAAAAAAAATGTTTTTATATATTAATCAATATAAAGGTAATCGCGCCGACGCAGCGACGTTTGAGTATGAAATTTGGCACAGTTACAAGTAATGTAAACTTTTATATAGCGGAGGACTGCAGAAAGGACTAATATTTTTAAATAAAATGCATTAGAAATACATTAAATTAATAAAAATAAACATTACAGACGCTACATTAATGTAACATACGTGTTTACTATTTTTTTTACTTACGGCTTTCTTTACAGATAGAAAGCCATCTAAACTCAATTGATAATCTACAGCTAAATCTACAGCTAAACTCAATTGTCAAACTCAAAAAAGACTTTATTGTTTATTCTATGGTTGAATTTCGGCCACAGGAGATCGCTAGTATACCTATTTATGTAAAATATAAATCAATTTTTCAAATTTAATTAATTAGCCTATTGTATTTATGTAACAAAATTGTGTGAGCAATAATTATAGATGACCACGCGCCACTTATGATTGTCGAACGACAAAAAATGCCAATAATGTAAAAAAGGTAGTTTGTTACAATCAGTTAATGTTTATCGTACATATTATGTTGAATTTATAAATAATAATTGCAATAATATAACAAAAATGATGACATTAATAGTAATAAAACCATGAAAAAAATTATGTATTGACAGAACGTTATAATAAAATTGAACGTTATATGTAATAGGTACTTATGTAGATTGTATGTCCTTTATAGAATCGTAAACTATGCATTTGATTATGTGATGATCGTTAGCAAAGTTGTTGTGCACGAGCCCAGAAAGGTTTCTGTCTGTAAGACTAATTTCCGATAGATGGCGCCACTGTCATTCCAATGATTTATTTTTCTTATTTTGGTGGCGTAGCAACGCGCGCAGGGTACAGCAGCTAGTAACAAAAAAATATATTGTTTCAGATACACCGAAAATAAGCAACTGGTCTTCGCACATTGTCAGTTTTGCACTATTAGTTCTATTAAACTGTTCCAACTCAATTATCGTCAGAGGAGTTTACATCGATGCAGAGGAACCAGAAGGTGATTGTGTCGCTTTCCCGTGTCATTACTTACGACTCTACTTCCACAAAGAAAGAGTAAAAAAAAGACATAAAAATGCGCTAGCCGCAGCTGCTACCAGAAAATCAGAGGAAGCAAGCGTTCCTTTACAAACGTCCGAGGAGAAAGTTTAATGTAGTAGTAGTTAATAGCCAAACTCTGAATTTATACAAAAAAAGCTAGTGTCCGGTTGAAGTTGAACTATGAAATCGTTACAAAATACCTATCATAATAGAGAGGCAATGATCACATTGAATACACAGTAAAAACTAAAGGAATTATGATTTGTTGCAAAATGGTTTTCTCTCACTCTAAAAGCTATTAACTTGCAGCCGAAATTGTTAATTAACAAAATATCTACTTACATTACAGTTGAATGCAAACCATATTGTTACTGCTCTTTCTCTTAAATTTCCTTATTTACATGCAAGTAATTAAATGGCAATTAAAATAAATTGATTTAAACAAATACAGTTTGTATTGCAACTTCCCGAAATACTTGATATTATTGTTCATTATTATTTTTAATATTCAGTAACATAACTAATACAGTTTCAGACGTCACAGAATTCAATATCTATTCAACAATCAGTTCGTTTGTGACCATGAGGCAGTATATATCATATCGCAAAAAAACGTGAAAATAACTGCTTTAAGAAATTGTTTTCAATAACTTACATTCCCTGCGTAAAATATTGCAAAAATTTGTAAGGACATATTATATAAGCACACAATACTGATCGATCACATTAAAACAAATTTAAATCCCTTCGCTTGGACACTAGTGACATCGTACGATTTTATAGATGGTATCAAATATACTAAACAACAGTGATTTGTGGAGATTTAAAAAAAATATTTTTTTATTGTTATGTTATACATATTATGTAAAATAAATATTATGACATTTGTATAGAGTTGATGATTATAAATCGTAAATATTTTTTATTTATTTATTATTAATAATGTTACCGCGGATGACTTTGCCACTTTATTTATGAAAAAAGTAATGTACCTATGTGAAGAATGTATCAGTCATCTAATTTTAATAGGTCTGAACATCCCATCGTGTATTACTTATAAAGCATTACCTCCCAGCCTAGCTATGCACAACTCGTAGTATCCACGAAAAGTGTGGACATAAACATAATGGAAATTATGTGCACATGTACATACGAATGTTCTTTTCAACCTTATAAATTTACGTAGTACAAACAAACAAACAGGGGACTACTATTCAAAATAGCGCTTTTTACAAAATATATTTTCGACTTAAAAAGTAAATTCTATTGTACATAAATTTATATGATTTTTTATAATATTCATTTCCTTTGTTGTAAATAAAAAAATTACATTTAAAGAAGTTATCACTTACACTTTAATAATCGTCGTTGAATCATTTTACCAATTTAATTTTATATAATACTAACTGTTGCCAGCGACTTCGTCCGCGCGGACTTCGTTTACTCCGCACAGCTTCTCCCCGTAGGTGATAGCGTGATAATATGTAGCCTATATGTTGACCCGACCTGTTGGTAATATTCATGCAAAATTTAAAGTAAATCCATGCGGTACTTTTTGAGTTTACCCCGGACATACAGACAGACAAACAGATAAAAATTCTAAAAATTATATTTTTGGCTTCGATATCGATTGTAGATCACGCCCCAAGTATACTTTTAAAAAATATTCAATGTACAGTTTTGACTTTCTTACGATTTTATTATATGTATAGATGTTATTTTTTCAAACTTAGTAAATTATACATTTATAATCGTAAACAACCAAGCTTGTTTGCTTTAAAGAGATTTATGATTCTGTAGTTTTAACACCGTTCCTATATTCTTTTATTTTTGTTATTATTCTGATTTGATGCGACGTTTACATGTACAAACTACACGATGTACAAACTATAAAAACGTCAAATTTATGATAATTGATACATAGACTATCGTTAGATACTTAGATATATATAATTGACTCAGAAAACTCGAAATGCATTAATTTAAATTCAAAATAATACAATTTAAGAAGTAAATATTCATATTGTACTAAATAATAACCTTTTTTACTTTCAAGAATCCACATTAAAACTAGATATATATGCTATAGTACTCATAATTTACTAGAGCAGACATTTGCCTACCCATTTTTAAGACCTAGAAAAATCCTCATCACTTCGTCAAAGTGAGAAGTAATAGCATTTTATAGTGCGCGCGGAACTAGTTGGCCGCGCCATACGTAATACGTAATACGTAAGGCGCGGCCAACTAGTTCCGTGCGCACTATAATAATCAAATTAGATTCTGCTAAGAAAATTAATTAATAAAACTGTTGACAATATGTAATCTATACCGATAATGAAATCGCCCTTTAGACCTTAAAAAAATATCGCACACAAATGACGCTACCACTGTCACAAAATGAAAACTATAAGATAATAATGTTCAGTACAGTGCAAAGAGATTAGTACATAAAAGTCGTTGGTATAATGCCACCAACTTATCTATACAGTAGACAAAATTTGAACTACAGTCGCTATCTCGTGAAATGTCATTCAGTTGTCAGTTTTTAGGAGTAAAATTCTTAAATAGCAAGTCTAAACGCTTCAAATCAAACCAAATAATATTTTATTCAACGTAGGTACATATAGGAACACTTTTTAACGTCACTTTTAAACCGCCTCACAGCAATGCCGTTTACTGGTTTACTGCACAGATAAGTTGGTGGCAGTGCACATATTTTCTATTAAACAGTGTGTTAGCAAATAAAACGGAGTGAAACAGCACAAATGTTTTTAACATTATATAAATATACAGGATAAAATAACAAAGTTTATTTTAAAGGCTTTGCTTTGGTAAAGCTCCAGCTAAACTGATAAGATGACGCAACTGTGAATGCTACGAACGCCATTTTATTATCAGCATGCAAAATGCAGGGTGCGATTAACTTCAAGACAAGTTTTTCTTCGGATTTGCGTGAGTTTGACTAGGATCTAACTCTAATATTTTTGGTTTTGTCATATATTCAAATATGGTATAATCAATATATGGTGGTCACACAGTTTATAAGGAATAGAGCAATAATACAGAGCGATTCATAAGCCTGCCCGCTTATGATACGTACATGAAATATAACTCATGTGAGAGAAGAGATGTTTGTTGATAAAAAAAAATATTTTGTTAATCCTAATGTTCATATCACGACATATTATGTAAACGACATATTATGCCCTCAGATTATATAACAATTACTGTCGTACTAGGTGGTAGAGTTCTGCATCGGGTCGACCGGGCCTGGTACCACCGCCTTACCTATTCCTGCCGCAATATCGTCAGTGCTGATCACTGTCGTGTTCCGGTTTGTAGGAAGTAGCCGGTAAACTTATGCATGTGGCATTAGACCTCGCCACAAGATAGCAACGCACCATTAATATCTTTGGTGTATAGAGGCGACTCTTTCCATCAGGAGACCCATCTGCTTGTTTGCTATCTTATGATATAAAAAAATGCCGTATTGAATTGAAACATATTAGCTTAACAGCGAACAAATATCGATTATATCTTTAATGTCGAGAAAACGGTACGACACAATATTCTCACGTTGCTAATCCTTACCCTTATCTAATACCTGCTATTTTAAAAAACTCCCATGACTGTAAATAAACGATTACATCTGTACTTCGATAACATTCCAAAAGTGTATAAAGATATAGTCTTTAAGTTTATGTACATAGCGACTTCAATTGTTGTAGATATGCATAATAAATAATTCTTTACTTTATCTGCGATTTTATTATCACAAAAATGTCTTGATCAATTTACTGTATTTGAAATCTTAATTTAGATTTTAGGTCACGGTAGATATTATTTATTGTCTCCGTGTTGGTCTGCGTCCCCTAAAAAGATAAATCCCACTGCCATTCTGTTAGGCAGTTTGTAGAAGGTGAACGATTGGATACGTTACTACCATCGTGTCATGGTGGTAAAGTTATGCACGCCTCGCCCGGGTTTTTCTGCCGCAGTAGCATCAGTTGCCGTTCAGTTAATGGGTGAGTTAACTGGTAAACGTATGCATAAGGCATTGCATGCAACATGCATATGGAATGAAAAATATGATAATGAGCAATAAAAACTTTAAAAAAAATGTGTAGTCTAAGATTCCGCTATAGCACGACCTTCACCGAGCTGGTTAATGGATGAAAAGTATTTTATATCCAATTAAATATGTCGATAAATATATCGCAAATGGGTTCACTAAAAAATATCAGTCTAGAATATTTACCGTAGAAAAGTAACTGTATAAAGTTCGACCAAATTTTAAAATTAGTAACTAAATATTGAATTGAAAGTGTGTTTTAATTATTATTGGAAAATTATTACAAGGCAATATAAAAATATTCGTTTAAAAATATCCCACTAAATTCATGAATAAGATGCACCGACTCTTGTGAATGAACTCTGTAATGCTAGCAGTGTGTCATTTTACACTTATCTGTTATTACTATTGTAAGTATTATGTAATCGGTCGCTTTAAATATATTTTACTCGATCACTTTTAATTTGGTTGAAGCCATTAAATATATTAGTTCGGATATTTCGTTATTGAAATTATATTTCATGCGTTTTGTTTTTTATGTCGGATATAAAAATGAAGTTTTTAATTTTTAATTTTTTTCTCGCCTCTGTGGTCTAGTGGTCCAGCGTTGGCGTTGACCACATGAGGTTCCGGGTTCGATTCCCAGGTCGGGCACATAAAAAAGCGTTTTTTCAATTTTCTGAGAAACACAAAGTTGCCCGGGATTTGGAAGTGCCCGGTTGGCGATGGGCTAGCCACCTATCACATTTGTGGGACAAAGTATCTTCGGCTAATCGTGGGTGCACTTGTTGTACCTCTGCCTACCCCTTCGGGGATATAGGCGTGAAGATACTTTTTTTTAAATTTTTTTTATTACATAAGTCGAACATATTACTGATTCTAAACAGCCTCTGAAAATTTAGTCGGATCTTTAAAAGCAACCCTGTATATGTATTCACTTGTTTGGTTAATAGACAAATTCTATACCAATCGAAAGTATGAATCCTATAGAATATGCAAACGTTAGGTTGAAAAATCAAGTTGCTAAAAAATATATATTTTTTTTTTTTGCAAATGTAATACACTGCGCAGTAGCGGAATAGCCACCAACGCTTTATCAGACAAGCCTGGTATCGCCAATTGACGAAATTATATCACAGACTGATGATTATATTTTGTCGCAATTTTAATCTGCAAAAAAAGAACTTCCCAAAAATCTTCGCCAGCTCTTGGACCATAAGTACCGACGATAGAAAATATCCAATTTGCTAATAGAATCGCCCGTGAACTTTCGTTTTATTTGAAAAAGAAACTTTTGAAAATCAATAAAATTTATAATAAAGAAATAAAGTTTAGTTTAGTTTTTGTCATCAAAATGATGATAATATTTAGCTAAAACCCATTTACGAAACACACTGAGTATAAAAGTAAAAATTAAAATAGTTATAGTGCATCAATAAAATCTAAAAAAGGTCTAATGCCACATGCGTAACTTTACCGGCTACCTTACCCTCCAAACCGGAACACGACAGCGACTAGCACTGACGTTATTGCGGCGGAAATAGATAAGGCGGTGGTACCAGACCGGGGCGAGACAATGCTGAAGTCTACCACCTAGTAGTCGTGATGGTAGTGACTTGCATGGGCAATCGGTCGCCTTTTACGACCTGCCAGGCAGAACGGCAGTTGCTCTATTCTTCAAAGGAGCCCGGAACCAACACGGGGAAATTATGTCTAACCCGAGGATTGAAAATTAGATTAATGTCCCTTAATCTAAGTCAAATATGTAAAAAAATATGAAAATGAGATCAACATAGATAAAAACTGTAATCTAACCGACTTATTACAAAATTGGCATAATATAAACAAATTCCCCGTGTTGCTTCCGGGCTCCTTTGAAGAATAGACCAACTGCCGTTCTGCCAGGCAGGTCGTAAATGGCGACCGAGAGGCTATGCGCGTCACTACCATCGTGACTACTGGGTAGTAGAGTTCTTCATTGTCTCGCCCGGGTCTGGTATCACTGCCTTACCTATTCCTGCCGCAATAGCGTCGGTGCTGATTACTGTCGTGTTCCGGTTTAGAGGATAAGGTAGCCGGTAAACTTATGCATGTAGCATTAGACCTCGTCACAAGATAGCAACGCACCATTAACACCTTTGGTGTCTATAGGCGATGGTTGACTCTTTCCATCAGGAGACCCATCTGTTTGTTTGCTATTATAATAAAAAAATTAATAATCATGGAATCCAATTATCGTCGTAGCATGGATGGATTAAATATCAACTAAATTAACAGATTAAGTTTCGATAGTAAAATTCCCCTTATCAACACTCACTGACTAACTGATAACGTTATTCCCTTCCGTATGCAGCTGGCTTTGACCTTGAGACGATTGTTTGTCAGACAGAAAGCGAGATTATGCGATATATTCATCTTGATTGATTGCTGCGAATATCACATTGGACTACAGGTTTATGTCATAATTTGTTGTTCTTATTTTTGTATTCCTTCGAGTGTCAAGGTGAATGACTCACAATTTTCCTGATGAAACTAAGGTCTGAACTTTCTCTGGAGCTTATTTTTCATACATGCAATTTATTTTTTATTTTTTTATACTTTTTTTATAAATGTAACAAACATGCAAATAACTGGTGATAAGAAATAATTAACGTTCATAGACATAAAGATTAAAGATGGTATGTTTTATCTTTAGGATAAGTTGGTTATACTAAAGAGGAGGTAGATACTAAAGACGATACTGGTAAGTTTCATCCACAGAGCACACAATTACTAATAGACATGGTGTTGGGCACAAAATACGTAGCCGTACATGTGGGCAAATGTATGTCAAGCGCTTGTAGATATATTGTAAAAAATAGAAATATGCCGCCATATTGTGCTATTTCGTTTTGTCAAATAAAAATCTAAGGCTTAAGGAATACTCCTGGAGTAATTTTATTTCATCGGTAAGAATTACTTTGTATTCTTGGGTGTAAAAGCGATACTAACAATTTAAGAAATTGCCTTGAAAGGCGTATCCAGTTTAATCCGTGGTTACATCTTTACGCAAAGGGCGTACATACTTTACAAGGTGGTAGAGTTCCGCAACCTCTCGCCTGGGTATTTGGTACCACTGCCTTACCTATTCCTGCCGCAATAGCGTCAATTGCTTGTTGTTGTCGTGTTCCGGTTTGGAGGGTAACTTATGCATGTGGCATTGCCATCGAGCCACAATCCACATGGATAACAACCCATTAACATCTTTGGTGTCTGTAGGCGATGATTTCTTTTTTCATCAGGAGAGCTATCTGTTTGTTTGCTAACTAATGGTATATTAAAAAAACATATATACATTTTGCTTAAGAATATCAATATTTCATTTCTTTTCTTTTTATTTTAAACCGAAATCTGAGACTAACAAGCACCAATGTTATTAGGGTAAGAATAGGTAAGGCATTGCTACCAAACCCCTGGACAAAAGGTTACGGAACTCAGAACTCTACCACCTAATAAACACGACAATAACGACTATTTTATTATTTGTATGTCCGGATTGTTACGGAACTCAGAACTCTACCACCTAATAAACACGACAATAACGACATAATTTATTATTTGTATGTCTGGATTGGACCACTAAACCACAGTCGCCTCTGTGCTCTAGTGGTCCGGTGTCAGAGTTGACAACATGAGGTCCCGGGTTCGATCCCTGGGTCGGGCAATTCAAAAATGCGTTTTTTCAGTTTTCTGATAAAAACAACGTTGCCCGGGATTGGAAAGTGCCCAGTTGGCGATAGGCTTGTCACCTATCACGTTGTGGGACCAAGTATCTTCTTGTTGTACCTCTGCCTACTTCTTCGGGGATATGGGCGTGAAGATACTTTTTTTGTATGCCCAAACTATTTAGCAGAAAGGCAGATGGTCCATTGTTCAAAGCAGACCCGAACCAAAACTGAGACCTGGTTTTACAAATCTATTGTACTTTAATATTTTTTCCTGTTTCAATTTAGAAATATAGCGAGCGTCATGTTTTCTAATTGCTCACAAGATAACAAACAATCAGATCGTTCTCTTGATTGAAAGAGATAATAATCGCCTACAGACACCAAAAATGTTAATGGTACGTTGCTATCCGTATGGCGGAATCGAAATACTAGAATAGCAATGTCCCAATTAGTGGTACGCGTACCCCTGGGTACTACTGGGATATATTGATTAAGTTAAGACAGTTAATTTAAATGAAAAAAACATTGACACAAACAGGACATTTTGAGTTCAAGCTCACTTGGTTTTTTTTAAAAAATGCTGTAAACTGCTTCTTATGAAATGCCTGACAGGAAAGCAGATGGTATACTCATTATATTCATAGATTTTGGCGGTCCTCTGTTAGGATTGAGTGAGCACATATAAAGTAATATATATATATATATATATATATATATATATATATATATATATATATATATATACATATATATATATATATATATATATATTACTAATTAATATTTTTTTACTAATTATAAGATTAATTTTACAATTGTTTGAAAACTTTAGTAATAACTGGCATATTTATGATTTAATTTCGAAGGACTCAATCTACACTTACGCAATGGTAGTAATGAAAACTAAGAGGTAGCTTCAAAGAAATCAGATATCAGAAGTACCTTATTCAGTGGCGTAGCGTAGATTAATATATACGTGGGCAAAATCACATCGGCGAAGCCCCTTTCCGTTCGTTCCCAAAAGCTACCCAAAAACACGCGCCAAGTTTGAAATAAGCGAAAAGCTATCGTGTCTTTATAACGCGTTAACTTAGGATTTAGGAGTTGTTTTGTTTGTATTTCAGATAGAAAAGAGTGAGGCCAATATTTTTCAGGATTTTATTTAATTTAAAAATAAACAAAGATTTTAAATCAGGTAGTGCGAGGTGCGAGGCCGTGGGCGAAGGTCCACTTCGCCCACGTGTAGTTACGCCACTGATTTTATTCAATAAAACTTTTTACAAGTTATTTTGACACGTCAATATATTTAAAAAAAAATATGTTGACGTGTCACATATTTTAAAAAAAAAATATATTGAAGTGGCAAAATAGTAGTGTTATTTTGACACTTCAACATATATTATATATACATACAACTACCGGATCGGAAACGCAGCCACACACTGAGTTTTTTTAAGACTTTTAGTTAAAAATTAAAATGCATTATGTACCTATATACTTATGAAAATTTAAAAGATACTTTTTTCCGAAGTTGATTTGGGCCCCCTTTTTGAGACATCTCGTAAGACATCTCGTAAAACGCGTGATAAGGTTTATACGTGTAACTAACATTGTGAGTATTGACTAAGTGGTAAAAATCTGCAACGTCTCTGTGTTTGATATCAACGCTTTCCTATTCCTGTCACAATAGCATTGGTGTACACAGCGTGTAAGGGACGGACTACCGAAAAATTAAGAAAACATGCTGTAGCGGTTCAAGCAATCTACAAACGCTAAAAAAAAATAATAAAAAATGGAAAAAAAAAACGAAATTCAAAATAAACTCCCGCACCGCAATATCAATTATTTATCTTGTACAACTATATACAAGTTTCAACGCTTCTCGAATGGACTTCGGTCCCCAGGCAGTATACCTTGCCTGGCTGGGAAGATCTTCCTTGTCCTTGTATGACGTCATCAACCTCCACAGTTATGACATCACCTGACAATATGTTGGCCCGCTCTTTCCATCACTATATCCCTTATATATCACTAATGTCCCTTATACTAACCGTGTTGGCGCCGAGCTTCTTTGAAGAATAGGCCAACTGCTGTTCTGCCAGGCAGGTCGTAAAAGGCGACCGATTGGCTATACGAGTCACTTCCATCGTTGCTACTAGGTGATAGAGTTTTGTATTGTCTCGCCCGGGTCAGGTACCATCGCCTTACCTATTCCTGCTGCAATAGCGTCAGTGCCTGTCACTCGTGTTCCGGTTTGGTGGGTAAAGTAGCCGGTAAACTTATGCATGTGGCATAAGACCTCGCCACAAGATAGCTTGGTGTCTATAGGCGATGTTTGACTCTTTCCATCAGGAGACCCATTTGCTTGTTTGCTATCTTATAATATAAAAAAAATATTACATTTTTTTGTAAGAGTGTGGAAAGTAAAATAGTCGGTAGACTTTTTTGTCCCGCCTCATTAACAGACATTAACATATTTGGTGTCTATAGGTGATGATTTCTTTTTCCATCAGGAGAGCCATCTGTTTGTTTGCTATCTGATGATATAAAAACTTTTTACTTACTTCCTTGATTTATTGCATCTAAGGTTAAAATATATCTAGATTATCTCTTTTTTTGTTGTTGTTGTTGGCAGGAATGCAAATACACTATGTATTTGCATTCCTGCCAACTAGTTCATAAAATATGAATGATTGTTTAAACGTGACGCTATCAACATGACTGTGGTAGAGTTCTGAATTAGAGAAACTATCATTTGCCAGTCAGATCGTAAAAGGCGAACGATTCTGTCATCACTACTAGGTGGAAGAGTTCTGTATTGTTTTGCCCGGGTCTGTACCACTACTTTACCTTTTCCTGGCGCAATAGCGTCAGTGCTTGTCACTGTCATGTTCTAGTTTGGGGGGTAAGGTAGCCGGTAAACTTATGTACGTGTCATTAAGAACCAGCCAAAAGGATATCAATGCACCATTAACATTTTTTGGGGTCTATAGACAACGGTTATCTGTTTCCAACAGCAGAGCCATCTGCTTGTTTGCTACCTTATGATATAAAAAAGATCCCTCAGCCGTTATGACTTATTTAAAAAAAATGTTTTTATTAATTATATTTTTATTCAATATTCAGAATCTTATACTAAAATCTCTGTAGGCTAAACGCACTGAATATTGCCAGTTCGTGAGGTCACACTTTTCAATCTTGCATCCAGGGGACCCGGTCGTGCTCAGCCAATCAATCCTAGAAATAAAGATAAATAATAATAATTATTATAATATCGATGGACAAATCACAATAAGCGAATTATTTTGCTTTAATATCTTTCTGTAACATTTTCAGTTACTCCGAACACGAATGGCGATGCAAAAAATAAGACAAACTCTTTGCTCTATGTTTTTGTCATTACAAAATTATATTATATATATATATATATATATATATATATATATAT
Source organism: Apodemia mormo (assembly GCA_036924255.1). Classification (NCBI taxonomy): domain Eukaryota; kingdom Metazoa; phylum Arthropoda; class Insecta; order Lepidoptera; family Riodinidae; genus Apodemia; species Apodemia mormo. Next base: position 40,219,271 of record JAUPFN010000008.1, read on the forward strand.
GTGTATATAAAACTCGAGAACGGCTAAACCGATTTGGCTAATTTGGGTTTTGAATTAATTTTTGAAGTCCAGGGAAGACTTAAAAGGTGAGAAAATATAGAAAAAAAATAAGAGTAGTTAAAAAGGCAGAACAACGTTTGTCGGGTCAGCTAGTACTAGATATTATTTAACTGTAAAGAGGACTGTATTTAATCCAAATAACAGATGCATCTCAAGGTCCGCGCCAAAAAAGCCAATATTATAACGAAAAAATAATAATTTGGAACCATGAACAAATCATTCATTCCCGATATTTTTTTGGCTGAATGTGTAGCGTTGCCAACTTTTTTGTAGATATTTTTAATATATGTATACGATTCCACAGTATATTATTTTAATCCATCCATTAAAGTTTAGACAGCGTTTATAATGTAAGTGCACAAAAATTTGCTTTATGTATACATGTACTATTATATACATGTATTATATATTTAATCCGTTCACTTGATCACTCTGTCCATTGATGAAATGTGCGTTAAAATCCGTTGCGAAGTTTAAAAGATCTAAGCATTTCAAATTATTGTCGTGTTCCAATATTACCTGCCAATGTTTATAACCATCCCTGCCAATGCCATGGTCATCGGTTTCTATCACGAGAGGCACGACCGACCGACCTAGCCACAAGATAGCAACGCACCATTAACATTATTTGGCGTCTATAGGCAATGGTTGACTCTTTCCATCAAGAGAAACATCTGCTTATTTGCTATCTTATGATATAAAAAAGCCACCTGTTTTTTATATTATTAGATAGCAAACAAGCAGATAGCTTTTCTGGTGGAAAAATAAATCATTGCTTATAAACACATTAAATGTTAATGGTACATTACCACCCGTGTGGTGGGATGACAATGCCACATGCACAAATAAATCTACCGGCTGCCATATTCTCCAAAGCAGAACATAACAATGACAAGCATTGATGTTACTGTGACATGAATTTCCTCCATGTTGGTTTAGACACTCTTTAAAAATAGCTCATCTGCCGCTCTGCCAGGCATTTCGTAATAGGCGAATGATTGGCTATGCGAGTCACTAATATCTTGACTATTAAATAGTAGATCTTGGCAATTTCTACTATTTAATTTGGCCAGCTTCGCATTCTTGCCGCAATAGCATCACTATTTTGCTTGGGTTTGAAGAGTAACGTAGCCGGTAAACTTATGCATGCAGTGGTATCATAGATAAATATGTGTATTACAGTGGTATCAAACAGAAACGAGATGGAGTAGGTACTCTATTTAGTAGTATTAAGTTTTACGAGATGCCTAATAGCAAGGCAGTTGATTTATTTTACAAAACAGACTTGGAACAACGGGGATAACATCGCATCTTATTTAGGCAACTAAATCTAATTGTATTCTTAATCTAAAATGTCGACCATCCGTACATTGTTCCTATTCTGCGAAGGCAACAGCGTGGTATTATTTATTGAATATTTAAACATCTATATTTAAACGCTTTAAAGGATTAAATTATTATAATTCAAAGACATTTTAAATACATCTAACATTTTTATGATTAGTTGCTTAAACTGGAAGTAAATAAAAGAGATTATGTTTAATTAAATATTTACATTTACTTCAATGTCGCCGAGAAAGGTAAGTCAGTTCTTTTGTATAAGTATGATTTTATTGACGTTATTTTTATTATTTTAGGGTTTCATTTTGTGTAAAATAAATATTTAATATCCTATTAATAATATACAACTAACAATTTCCTTGTTTATTTGTTGAGCGTTCATTTAAATTTATTGTTTGTTTATTCAGTGTATGTTACTTATGTGCATTGTTAAAACAATAAAGTAACTACGTATAGTTTATTGCTGTACTAAAGTCGTAAAATTCTAATTATAGCGTAAACTGATAAGTTCAAAAATAACCTATCTCTATAGAATAGAAATGTGCAACGTATGAAAAAACCTGTCCGACCCGTAAGAGATATATAATATAGGCAGTTCAATGACATTATCAAAAATGTTTTTTTTTTTTAAATAAAAATGATATCGTATTTTAAAGTGCCTCATTGTAATTTTTAGTACTAAACTTGAGCAACTTCCCCTTATTTATTTAGCAGATGGAAAGAGTCAACCATCGCCTATAGACACTAAAGATATTAATGGTGCGTTGCTATCTTGTGGGGAGATCTAATACCACATGCATAAGTTTAATGGCTAGTAGTCACGGTGTTAGCGACTCGCATAGCCAATCGGTCGCCTTTTACGACCTGCCTGGCAGAACGGCAGTTGGTCTATTCTTTATAGTAGCCCGGAACCAACACGGGGCAATTTATATGTGATCATATTAAGCTACTAAATAATGCCTTTGACGATCGGACAGGGTTTTCGTTACTCAGTGTATACAAACTAAATGGTTTGAGAGGAATATCAAATTAAAGTCAAGTGAATTCTCAGCAAGTCTTCTGATAATCTTAAACACCATTATGAATTAGACGAAACAAATTCGTGATATACTCAAACCGCCCGGCGTGGCCCTGCAAACCGGCGGCGGCAGCAGCGCGGCGACGAGGCGAAATTCGAGCGCGCGTATTTTCAGGCCACGGGAACTTGCGTCCTCGGCCGCGACTAGTATAGTCCGAGAGAAAGATGACTTTTTCAACTTTATCTCGATATTGCTTGGAGGGGAGTAGATTTGTACTTCAACACTTACTATTTGGAAGAGAATATGTAGTACATGATTTAAATAAGAATCGGGGTATAGTATAGACGTTGAATTTTACAAGAAGTATGAGAAATAAGTAATATATCAAGACAAAGTTTGGTATGAGGGTTGAAACTCGAAACCTTTGATTTATAGTGTTGCCACTTGATAGTCCATTTCGAAAGGGTTTCATTACCTCAATAAGTACAATACTATCAATAAAAAGCAATACAATCGATAGCATCGATAATATTCATGATTAAAAAAATAAACTATCAAAAGTATCTAGACTATCGATAGTATTGCTATTTAATATTGTATTAATCACAATTACTATCGATAGTATCGATACTATTAAAACTATCGATAGTCAACTTTATTCTAATACTGGCCGATGCTATCGATTGTACAAACTAACGATAGTATCGAATATAACAATAGCAAATGCAATCTTGTCTATCAATATTATTGATAAAATCGATACTTTGTTTATTTTCAATGATTGATACTATCGACGCAATCGATACTTTATTTACTTGCAGCGTTCAATACTATCGATACTATCGACTTTATGGCGTCTCTAGATTAAAACTGTCGATTTTTGGGAACACTACTTATATTCTTATGAATATTCAGCATTGTGGGAAGAAAGAAAAATTGTATCTCTGGACTTTGTTTATACTTATGTTGTGGTGACTAAACTTACAAATTACTGGCCTAGTAAGTATTTGAAAATTAAAGTTAAAATGTTCATAGTGTATTTTCTCGGCAACTACAACTAAACTATTCTGGTTCCTAGACTATACGCTAAGGCCACCGCCATGCTCTGTGCTGATTTATACATTTGCCTCACTCGCTCGCCGCATCCCGCACCGCGCGCCCGTTTCGCTCGTCAAAAAAGTCCGTCGCCCCGCCGCACCGGTCGCTGCGCCGCATGGCATGTTTAGTACCTCCCCATACATTGGTTTCAGATGCCCAGATGCTTCGCCGTCCGTGCCGCGCGAACAATCGCAAGCGCGAAATTTCCCGAGATGAGGAACAAGAGTGATTTTCTAAACTAGCAAATTAATTCAATAAAACACAGTAATGGCGCCAGCCACTGCACGTTGCGCTAGCCACTGCACGTTGCGCCAGCCACTACACGTTGCGCCAGCCACTGCACGTTGCGCCAACTCAGCTCTCATGGCCCGTGCCGAGTGACACGCGTGCTGCCCGCTCAGCGATCTTCATACATTAGGGTGGCGTGACACACACATAAACTTTACTATTAATATATTACAAACAAACCAACACCCTTTCGTTGTTATTATTATTTGTTTATTACTGTTTCTATTAAAACTCATAGCTTATTTTAATGTTAAGTTTTAATGCTTATTTTATTTTAATGTTAAGATTACCTACTGAAAGATTGCATTACTGTTATTAGTACATGTAGATACAACACGTCAATTAAAACCGCGAAGTGCCTGGCGACATGTACAGGTCCTGTAGCACCAGTCTCTCACAAACTGGATATTCACATAAGTATTAAGCCAATAAAATTTGTAATTTGTAATAAGAACCGATTGTGAAGAGAGAAAAATAAATAAATAAATAAAATGTTTTGATTTATATCAAAAATAAAAAAGTGACTACGTATTTGATAACCCTTTTAAAGTATAATTATGAGGTCAGAGAAACGCAACAAATATGTTAAACACAATAAAGAAAATACGTGTATAAACAAGAAATGAAAAACCTATAATCATTACGGAAAAGCAAATTCAACAACGACAAACGTTAAAAATCGAATGAACTGAAATCGAAAATCGACTAACCGATGTCTCAGAATGGGGTCGTCAAAACCTTGTTAAATTTAACCCCAAAAAGACGCAGCTTTGTGCGTCCACCGCAAAAAACACCCTTTGTCGTATCACCTCGGTTCCAGAACACTCCTGATAGTCTCAGCCAGTATTGGAATTCTGAGAATCGACATATCGAACAACGTTTAGTTCCCCGGTCATTTGAAAGGAAAAGCTAAACTAGCCTCCAAAAGCTTAGTGTACTCAATAGAACAAGGCAGTAGTACTTCATGCCAGCCTCCAACTTTACAAGGCCCAAATTCGACCTCACATGGAGTACTGTTCTTACCTCTGGACCGGGGCTCCTCAGTACCAGCTTCTTCCTCTTGATCGCATTTAACGTAGAGCGGTTCGAATCGTCGACGACCAGGCTATTTCTAATCGACTTGACTCTTTGGCGTTACGCAGAGACGTAGGTTCGCTCTGCATCTTTTACCGTATTTATCATGGGGAGTGTTCCAATGAGTTGTTCGGACTAATTCCGCCGCTAAATTCCATCATCGGACATCGTGTCAAAATTTAAAGTTCCATCTCCACCACCTCGATGTCTGGAAATCCACAACCGTGCGCTTTTGTCGGCAGTTTTTGCCTCGCACTACTCCTTTGTGGAATCAATTACCCTCGGGTGTATTTCCGAAGGGATATACTTAGGGATCTTCAAGGAACGAGCTTATTCGTTCTTAAAAGACCGGCAACGCAGCTGTTCATAGGCGGCGGTGATCACTTACCATTAGGTGCACCACCTGCTCGTTTGCCTATCATAAAAAATTGCACATTTTTATTACAAACAATTAACGTTTATTAATGGTTAATATTTCTAGGTATCCATACTATTATAAATGGGAAAGTGTATCTATGTATTTGTTTGTCCGTCTTTCACGGCAAAGCGGAGCGACGAATTGACGTGATTTTTAAGTGGAGATAGTTGAAGAGTGACATAGGCTACTTTTTCTCCCTTTCTAACCCCCCCCCCCCCCCCTTCCCACGCGAGCGAAGCCGCAGGCAAAAGCTAGTTTTATATCAAAATTCTATGTGGAATATTTAGTTTTATGAATGTAAGGTAGGTTAGGTATACATGTAATTTTTCATGATATTTCAGTACTTATTGACAAACCGCAAAAACACGGTGACATTAAATTGGCTACACCATTGTTTACATTTTTGATCTCGAATTACATTCACACATGGCAATCGTTAATAGTGTAACGTGCATAACATTGTATTTGATCAATATTGATTTAATACACCTCCTTGGCGTGATACCAACTTTTTTAATGACTTATAATAATAAATAAGTTAATTTATATATACGATTGTTATTGATCTAGCACGGTTAACGTTTAATTTGGCATTGAGCGAGCGAAGCACTTTTAATATAGTAACGTTGTTCTGCCTTTTTATCTACTCTTATTTTTTCTATATTTTCTCACCTTTTAAACCTTCCCTGGACTTCAACAAATAATTCAAAACCAAAATTAGCCAAATCGGTTCAACCGTTCTCGACTTTTAGCGAGACTAACGAACAGCGATTGATTTTTATATATATTACTAGCTGTTGCCCGCGACTTCGTCCTCGCGGACTTTGTTTACAAGAAAGAACAAAATGCACATCATTTTCTTTAGGAGTTTAATCTCTAGCAAAGTGAACTTAAACTTACATTTGATAATATTCAATGTAATATCTGGTGTAATCTAATAATTCGATCTTGAACTGTATGATTTAAGTCACTTTAAATACTTACCCTTTACCAAGGAACTTAACTTATATACGATAACTGGAATTATTACGAAGCAATATTTGAAAAATAAAAATGTACTTTATTTCGTTACTCAGAAAGTTGACATTTGTTTCTTACTTAATAGAGGGGAAAAACGCTCTGAGCAATTGCAGATTCAGATTGCAGATCCCTTTCTTGCAATTGCCACTATTTAAATAATACTACTGATGGTAAATTTTTATATATTCGGTAATCGTTAAATCCTTTTTATTTATACACGTCGATAAATACATTAGCATAAAATGTATTGTAATTAACATAGTGAGTTCTAAAATGTGCTTATTTTTATTATTACATAATTACTCATGCAATGAAAAGCTGTTTCTCAAATTAGTAGAATTACTTAGAAGTAATTTGCAAACTACGCATGGCCGCACTTATATATGGCGATTGGCGCTTTATTTAGCAGAAAGAGACACACCCAACCCATGTCGTGGTACTCTTCTTCTTCTTCTTCGCAACGATTTTAAAGCGCGTGTGAACATTCCAGGTAGAATGTAACTTCCTTGCCCTTAATTTACTTTAAATACTTAACCTTTACATTGTTTGTTTGTCTTCGCGGTATGCGTATTCTTAAAAAAATGGTAAAGTGCATGTCAGGCCACGTGCAATGTAGGGTTCCGAAGTTGCTCATCATGATAATGTGGACTAAGAAGACAAATTTTATTGTTTCGTACTACGAACATATGACGTTTGACGGTTATATGACGCACACTTCACCGCCTATAAAAACTTTTCCAAAAATATGATAAAGATGGGCGATTGTGAATGACATTATTCGAATAGTTCGATTATTTAAATCATTCAAATAATTATTGGAATTCATTATACTTTCATTACTACTACATAGGTATATTCGAATATCCGTAAGCTCATCTAAAAGAAAGCTCTATGAACTGAGAAAAAATTACTAGTTTTGTGTGGCAAATTGAATCATCGAACTAACAAAAATTACTAGTCTCTATTCAAATATTTGTAGCTTTTATGCGCCTATATAAAAATATTTGAATAGTAAAATCCACAGACCACATAAATAGTAAGATCTGACTGAACTAATTATTTCTATCAACCAGAATTTAAAAGTTTTTTTTTAAATCACGAGAAAAACGGTCAAATTTGACCGCCCCGTTGGTCGAGTGGTTAGCGACCCTGACTACGCAATCGACAAGGCTCGGATTCGATCCCCAACGGGGTCAAGCATTTGTGTAATAAGTATAAATTGCCCCGACTATTAATCGTTCTGTGATGAATTAAAATTCATGAATTGTTTGATATGTACATCGATATAGAACTATTTTAATTGTGTAGTTATTCATAATAACATAATTTTAAACTAACAGGCTTGTTTCTTTCTTTTTAGTTTTCATTTAAGGCAATTGATCTTTTTTAGGTTTCCGTACCAAAAAGGTAAAACGGGACCCTATTACTAAGCCTCCGCTGTCTGTCCGTCTGTCTGTCTGTCACCAGGTTGTACCTAATAAACCGCATTTAGATAGAAAGCTGAAATTTTCACAAATTATGTATTTTCGTTAGCGTTATAACAACAAATATTAGTAATAATTAAAATAAAAAAAAATTTAAACGGTAACAGGGAGACTTGTTACCGCTTAAAATTTTCACGGAATATTTAGTTGTTTATTACCTTTCAAAATAAATAATTAAATAAAAATAAAGTAAATATTAAAAATTATTCCATACAAGAAATGTAATTTTTAAGCAATTTTTTACTCGATCTTAATAAACAGGTAGAAACTTGAATATTTTCAAAAAAGTAAGTATTTACAAATATATTAACTATAAAAATAAATACCTAATACATAAAATAAATATTTAAGTGTACATACAACGTGATTTTCTTTTATAGATGATGGTACGGAGCCCCTATGCGTGAGTCCGACTCACACTTGGCCAGCCGTATCATTTATACGGGGCCCCCGGATCATCGGGGCCCCCAACGTACTTAAAAAAATTAGTTAAAACTTCCCAAATGGCAAAAGTCAAAAAAAGCAATTTCTTTTTGCAAAAAAGGGAAGGAGAGTGTATATTTAATTTTAATAATTTGTAAACATTTTGGAAAAAGTGGCAGATTGATATGCACTTGTGATGAATAAATATTTCTTTTCATTTTATACAAACACTAGCTGACCCGCGCACCTTCGCCCACGAGTAGATTAACATGTCGTCAAGATAGCTTTTCATACATCCCCTATTTCAACCCTTAAGGATTGATTTTTGAATGCTGAAATTGGCAAGGTCCTTCCATCCCCTATTTCAACCCTTAAGGATTGATTTTTGAAAAAAAATAGCGTATGTTTGACTACGGCTCTTCAAGTACTTCCATGCCAAATTTCATGAAAATCGATCTAGTGGTTTAGCCATGAAAGCGTAACAGACAGACAGACTTTCGCCTTTATAATATTAGTATGGATTATTTTCTAAAAAAATATTTTTCAAGATTTTATCTTACCACTTTATCGTCGTAACTAATTTGTAGATATATTCATGCCAAATTACAACTGTCTAATACTGAAAACTTTTGAGCTAGGCCGTGGACGGACGGACGGACATAGCGAAACTATTAGGGTTCCTAGTTTACTTCGGAATCCTAAAAACGGAGCTCAATACTTTATCGAACTTGAGGTACAATTTTATACCTACGCCTTATTTAAGTACCTGTTCCCTGCCAATGTAACCATGATTCAAATTTCATAGTTGAGAAACTATCAGGTTTTATAAAATGACGAAGGTCTGGTGAACATGTTCTCTTAGAATAATATAAATATATACTAACATTTGATCCAATTGAGACTTCCATCCTTCTATCCTGCCGACGATGGTGCCTTTCTTTGAGTTTTTAACCCAGCCGCATACGCCCAACGTCTCAGCCACTTCTTTGCAGTATTTAGTAAAGTAGCAACCTACAAATAAAAAAAATATTATTTTAATAAGGCCTTGTTAGTCCAGTGCCCAGTTACTTTATGACATACCGTGATGCTTTTTTTATATCGTAAGATAGCAAACAAGCAGATGAGCCTCCAGATGGAAAGAGTCAACCATCGCTTATAGACACCAAAGATGTTAATGGCGTGTTGCTATCTTGTGGCGAGATCTAATGCGACATGCATAAGTTTAGCGGCTACCTTACCCACCAAACTGGAACACGGCAGTGACAAGCACTTGCGCCATTGCAGGAGAATTAGGTACAGTGGAGGAACCAGACCCGGGCGAGACAACGCAGAACTCTACCACCTAGTCAACATTCTCCGGCCAGGCAAAGTTGAAATTAGGTTTTTCAACATGTAGCATTTCAAAATCTAGGGTCATCACAACCCCATGCTCGTAAAGCTGCTGGTTCAGGCATTCACAAATAGATGCAATAGAAATTCAAATTTGACAAGCCGCCCATTTAAAAAACCAACAAAACTGGTGAATCGTGGTGAATTTGGGCGTCCATTGACGTTTGGTTAGTTCTGCCTATCCAACAAGTGTAACGATGTGATGCTTTTTATTTTTTATTTTTGTTTTTACAAAAAATATTTAATCACACATCATAACTTTGTTGGTAATATGATGACATCACACTGAGTCAGAAAATTTTCCTAGCCTGATAAAGATCGAAATCCATCTGAGGAGTGTTGGAAACTGTACACCTATGATATAATTATTGAATATATGGATGATCAGTGTTTTTTAGAAATCGAGTTTTTCCGGAAAACATACAAGATCAAATCACGTTCTAATTATACATGAATATATAATTAGAACGTGTATACGTGTATAAGTAGAACGTGTACAATAATTATATATGGTACTAACTGTTGCCAGCGACTTCGTCCGCGCGGAGTTCCTTTACTCCGCACTGCCCCTCCTCCATAGGTGATAGCGTGATAATATGTATCCTTTATGTTGACACGACCTATTAGTAATATTCATACAAAATTTGAAGTAAATCCATGCAGTACTCTTTGAGTTTACCCCGGACATACATACAGACAAACATACAAACAGACAAAAATTCTAAAAACTATATTTTTGGCTTCGGTATCGATTGCAGATCACGCCCCAAGTATTCTTTTAAAAAAATATTCAATGTACAAAACTGTACTGACTTTCCTACGATTTTGTTATATGTATAGATTGCCGTAATTTAGTATCAGCTTTCAGCCATCAGCAAAAAGCAAGTACCGCAAAAACAACAAACGCAAGTTTTAAGCAATTTTTTTATTATTAACCATTTAATATTTATTTTATTTTTATTTATTTATTTATTTTGAAAGATAATATACAGCTAAATATTTTGTGAAAATTTGAGATGTCGTGAGATTTTATTCAACCCCCTGCCAATCCCCCAATCTTTCATGAGATTTTTCAAAATGTGGACTTCTTAAATATGTAAATGCGTTGGATTGTTATTGTAAAAAGAAAAATAATGTGCTTCGTGCTTTTATTTACGACTAGTTAAGACTGTATAACGTCGAAGTATGTATGAAATTATTTTCTTTCAGATTACGCCTAAGATTAAATCTTAAGCAGGTACAATCTGGATAATGGACCAAAATAGTATTTTTTTTTTCAATCAGAAAAAAATGCGTGATAATGATTGACTCGACCCCCTCTCCTCCTTAAACATCTCACGTAATTTGTGGACGCCCCCTTATTAATACTGAGAAAAAAAAACGAATAAAACATATTTATTGTATGGGGGCTCCCTTAATATTTTCATTTTGTATTCAGTTATAGCGGCAACGGAAATACATAATTTGTGTAAATTTCAACTTTCTAGCTATCACGGTTTATGAGATACAGCCTACTGACAGACAGACAGACGGACAGATAGACAGCAGAGGCTTAGTAATAGGGTCCCGTTTTACCTTTTATGTACGGAATCCTAAAAACGCATTTTTGAATTGTCCGACCCAGGAATCGAACCCGGGGCATCAAGTGGTCAACACCGACACCGGGCCTCTAGACCACAGATGCGATAGATAGATAGAAAGATAAGAAGACAGGCAGTGTTACATATCTGTATAGTGATCAATGACAATAATTTTATGATGAATGATCAATGACAATACCATTTATAATAATTATTGACAATCTTTATAAGAATAAATATTTATCTAATAAATCCCGTTAGTCGAGTGGTTAGCGACCCTGACTACTCAATAGACGGGGCTCAGGTTCGATCCCTGACGGCGACAAGCATTTATGTGATGAGCATATATGTTTGTTATTGGCTTTGGGTGTTTATTAAATATATTCTCTATGTATTAGTATCGTTGACTAACACCCATAACATAAGCAAATAATTTGCTTCCTTTGGGGTTAGATCAGTAAGTATAATTTGTCCTGTGAATATTTATATATTTTTTTATTATTTATTTATATATATAATACATAATAAAAATTCTTTACCAGATTGAAGGTCAAAGACATAATTAGTTCGCGACGGGTCATTGAAACGACGAATGCGGTTAATTGGCAACGTTAGTATGTTAGCAGGTGATAGTTCTGGTTTTAGGGTACTGTTCTCTAATAAATAAATCAAGCTTAATCTTGAGGCCACTCTGACTGCCTGTCACAACTTCTTTTGCCTTAAAATTTAACATATTAACTTATACTTAAAGTCACTCCGTTGTTTGTGTGACGGTGTGATTTCGTTAAATATTTGGAGGGGTTCCGTAGTCACTAAGGTATTTCAGAAGAGTTTCACAATGTTTATCTGTCAGCAGATCAGTTCAGAGACTGCAACAAAGCTGATATTTTGTATAGGTAAACTGACAATGTTGACAAAAAAATCTAAAATGAGTATTTAACGTTCTGAAAAATATACCCTCATAGGATCACTCTTGTGTTTGAATGAAAAACAGAACGCTTCTATTGTGCTTATTTAAGTCGTGAGTTTATCTGTGTGTCTGTCCGTCCATCCGTCCGAGTTGAAATTTAATCCACATATATGTACTCATGGGCGTTCCGAGATGGGGAGGGGGGGCAAACCCAGGAATACAAACATTTACGCTTATCACACGAATATTTGTCCCTATCGGAAATCGGACCCGAGCCCCATTGATGATTGATGCGTAGTCAGGTTCGCTAACCACTTGACCAAAGGGGCGGTCAAAAAGAAATAAGACGGTGGTACGAAATCCAGGATAGACGTTATAGAGCTCTACAACCTAGTACTTAGGTTGCTACTAACACATTTGGCTAGTCGTTTGCCTTTTAAGAACTGCCTGGTGAAAAGCAGACCGTAAAAAATCATAAAACACATATTTTAGTTTTTTTTTTTTTTTATATCATAAGATAGCAAACAAGCAGATGGGTCTCCTGATGGAAAGAGTCAACCATCGCCTATGTTGTTATATGTTGTATCAACCAAAGATGTTAATGGTGCGTTGCTATATTGTGGCGAGGTCTAATGCCACATGCATAAGTTTACCGGCTACCTTACCCTCCAAACCGGAACACGACAGCGACAAGCACTGACGCTATTGCGGCAGGAATAGGTAAGGCGGTGGTACCAGACCCAGGCGAGACAATGCAGAACTCTACCACCTAGTAGTCACGATGGTAGTGACTCGATAGCCAATCGGTCGCCTTTTACGACCTGCCTGGCAGAACGGCAGTTGGCCTATTCTACAAAGGAGGCCGGGATTATTTAATAAAACTTTCGTTATTTGAATAAAGCAAAAATTCAGAATTCAGCTATAATTTCTGATAAAGAAGCCATTATAAAACCCGCATAATCATCGGTAATCCACCGCAAATTTTTTAGTTACACCATACAGTAACAGTATATAATCTAAATTAAAAAACCGTAAATAATAAAATTTTAAATAAATATGCTCCGCTTTATTTATCCGCTTTATTTAATAAAAAAATAACCGAATCAATTAAAAAAAAAATGTTAGCCCTTTTTTTAATAATTAATTCTTGTTAATTACGTTTTAAAAACCTCATTTTTTTAGTAAATAGAAATTACTTTGTTAAAGAAACAACAAACACCAATTGGCTCTCAATTAAACATTGTTTAATAATAAAACTAATACTATCTTCAGCAATTAAATAATTTTGTTGATGAAACTTAATTTTATTGATTTTATGTTTAATTGTAGGTATTATTTAAACTATAAAATATATAAATATTAGCATTGTCTTTCTTATGTGAATTTTGTATGATTAAAATAAATACTATTTAATAAAATGTAAACATAATAACTACATGTTGCTTGTAAAATATTTTAAGTATTTGTATAAATCTAAATAAAAAAAGATAAATCCACACCAATATATAAATGACTTTGAATGAAAAATTTACTAACTATGCTTTCAAACTAAAAATTTCATTTCCTTATTTCCTATTACTGCTAATATTATATAAATGTTCAAAATAAACGGTACATAGCCACTAAACCCCGATATGAAACTCAAAAAACAAAGTTTTATTTGTTTCATTTGTGGACCAGTCAAATAAATACCTTGTACTTGTCCGTACACTTCAAACTCGACAGAAGCAAGCACATTTTGTTGTTCAGTATCCATAATATAAAACACGAAAAGAACAATTCAACATTGGCACACAGTATCAGTCAAACTTATCCGCCGATTGCCGCCCAAACGCCGCCCGCCCAAATGCCAATGTTACGTTTGCCCCAGATAATCCAAAGACGATACGTATTTATTACGTATTAAATTTAATGCATCGATTCGTAAATCTACTTGAGATTGATGTACTGAAATAGAATGCTAATATTTTACTAACGTTTTATTACAGAATGTTTTATTAAGCTAGCCGCGTTCCTTTCCCCTCTGGGAGTTCAACGTTTTTTCATAAATCAATGCGAGTTTCGAAAAAACAAAGATAATCTAGAATGAAATCAAATCAAATCAAATTAAATATATTTATTTGCAAGAATAGGTGTTACAAGTTATTACAATTACCAGTACATTCTATATTTATATGATATGCAAATATTTAAAAAAAAATCATATTATATTCTATGTAGTTTCAGAAATCGTATAGGTACTATTTATTTACACTTTTAAGACGAAGAACTTTTTATCAAACTACTTTAATTTACATTGAAGTATGGAGATAAGTTTTATTTACCAATCCAAAAAATATTTTATTCTTTCAATACTTTTGATAAGTCGATCTTTTTAAAATTACTGCCGTACCGGAACGCGGCCACACACTCAGAAGTTCCAGCGGAAGCAACTCAGCGGGCTTCTCTTGTTTTTCTTATAATTTAAAAAATTCCATTTGTTAATCAATCAAAATATTTACATTTACATTTTTTTTTTTTCAATTAAATAATAAGAGATTTCTTAGTTCAACATTTTAACTTATCAGTAAAAAATGTATTCACATGTATACATAAATGTATGTATTCGCAAAGTTATTTAAAAAAATGAGGTTTTTAAAATCTAATTAACATGAATTAATTAAGCTTTTTTTGTTTGTATCCTTTCTTTTAAAAAAAGGGTTAACAAAAACTTTTTTTTTTGATTCGTTAATTTTTTTAGTAAATAAAGCGGAGCATACTTATTTGAGATTTTATTAATTACGGTTTTTTAATTTAGATTATTTACTGTCACTTTTATTCAATGTTTTTCAATGTTTTGGCCTGTGTTTTTTCCGAGTGCCTGCCGTACTGCCGCAAGATAAAATTAAAAATTTCAAAAACCCTACATCCTCAGACCGCCATTCCGCTACATACGCATCATTTCTAAAGCAAAACATGAAAAGATCTGATGATTTACGAAATAGGATCTTGCAGCTTCAGGTTAAGGTTACCTACTCAATGAGCTTGAGTCATTTTATTGCAAAGTTCCCATGGCCTCCAGCTCCACTATGTAGTCCTGGAAATCATTTTGATCCAGAGTGTATGTAAAATATAACAAATGAGACCACACTCGATGGACTTGTGTTTATATCAGGAGTTAAATGGCCACTTTCTATTTATTTTATCAAACCCTGTGAATCTCCTAGTAATAAAAGCAAACGATATCAGCCCAATCTCCGATGGCCACCTTTCAGTTCCATTATTATTATATCTTAGAAAACATTCGGCACCTAAATATTTACCAATTAGAATTAGCCAACATTCGATGGAAATCTAAAGTTATAAAGGTCTTCTTCCAGTCCTATTATCAGACACTGGAAAACAGAAAAAAAGAATGATTCAAACGGGATCAAAATCGATGGTGCTGCTCAATTTTCATTCGTCCGTTCGTTTCGTTTCCATGACCATCTCTCACTTTATCGTAAGAGCTTGGAAATCATCTGACACCAGATTATTTGTCAAAACAGAACAAATAAGTTCAAACGCGTTCGGTTTGTCTCGTTTAGTTTAAAAGATCCTATAGCCACCTTCTAGTTACATCAATAGGTTCTTAAAATCAGCACCAGACAGTATACTAAAACAAACCCAATTAATCCATACTCGATGGGTCTTTTTTATATCATAACATAGCAAACAAGAAGATGAGTCTCCTGATGGAAAGACTTAACCATCGCCTACAGACACCAAAGATGTTGATGGTATGTTGCTATCTGGTGGCGAGGTCTAATGCCACATGCATAAGTTTACCAGCTACTTTACCCTCCAAACTAGAACACGACAGTGACTAGCACTGACGTTATTGCGACAGAAATAGGTAAGACGGTGGTACCAGACCCGGTCAATCCGCTGCAGAACTCTACCGCCTAGTAGTCACGTTGATAGTGACGCGCATAGCCACTCAGTCGCCTTTTACGACCTGCCTGGCAGAACGGCAGTTGGCCTATTCTTCAAAGGAGCCCGGGACCAACACGGGGTCTATCTGGTTTATCAAGATTTCATGGACATCTTTCAGTTTTTTCTTGAGACTGGAACTGAAAGTCATTCTGTTCCAAATTCCTTATTAGAACGAACCAAATGAACCCAAAATCGCCTGCTTCATAGGACCACAGAAATTATCTAACACCAGGGTAACTCTCAAAAAGAAAAAATGAGTCCAAACTCGATAGGTTTAACTTGTTTATTTCAAAGGTTCCCATAGCCACCTTCAGTTTCCATTATTAAATTCAAAAAATCATCTAGCACCAAAAAATATGCCAAAACAAACCGAAGCAACCCACACTCAATGGGTTTTTCTATGTTAACTTAGGATTTCTCGGGGACTTCTTTCCACTATCATCTACCATCCGAACTCATTTAATTAGTTATACGTATGTATAGCTGCCGATCAGTACAATCGACGTAATCGATCATATAGCAAAGAAGAATTTCGCCGCCTCGAGCCTGTCGACACTAGCTCAGTGGAAGAGCGTCCCGGCTTTAGGGAGATGGTCGCAGGTTCAAATCCCGCGTGTCGATATTTTTCTCTGTTGTTTTTGACATTCTATAATGGCATTAAAAAGTAAAAATTAGCCAGATGTCATTTAGCCGCCTTTTAGCTTGAGGACGGCAGCGCAGGCTTCGGATAAACAACGCGAGATAGGTACGTCGCGATGGAGAAAGTGACGTTTGCTCGACCTTGACTAATATCTCGATATTATTCTAATGTGCATGCCATGATACATATTTAAAAAGTCAGAGATAAATTACGTAAAAATTTACTCGAATAGAGAAACCAATGTTGAATGGCACATAATTATAATATGGCACTGCCATAATTATTAAATATGTATATAGACTGGACCGAAATCTCCAAAATAACCTTACTAGGTTCTCAATTAACTTAAGATAAAACGAGTGAATTTAATAAAGTGAATAGAAGTTTATTACTATGAAACAATTACCAATATCTTAACAAAGTGTCAAATCGATAAAATGACAGCAAAATTTTCGATGGGTAGAGAAAATAAATACTGTCGAGTAAAAGTGATCATTTTCTCTTCCTTTGAAGTATCATGTCGAATAAAATGTCAAACGCGTTAGCGAATAGAGAAATTGACATAAATATCGAGGAAACAGGTCGATAAAGTTTTATCGCGCTGCTTATTCTAAGCCTGCTAATCAAATTTTCATTGACAATCTCGAGGCTTACATACAGAAAGTTACTACTATCCTGTATGTCTCGTATAAAAAAATGTACTCATGACAAATTAGCCATGACAAGCGGACGTGGAAGAGGCAAGCCAGGGGCGTGGAGTGGCTAGTTCCGTTCGTAACAACAATTATATGATTGGCCGCTGATTGGAAAATCAGCTTCCTAATCAAGTAACTTGTGACGTACTGTCCAGCGATGAGGTCTGTGAATGCCACCGATTTAATGGCGCTATAATGATCTTTTCAAGAACATCTATTAATTTTAACTAGCAAAAAATATTTTCTAAGTTTTCTAGGTCTGAAAAAGTTAGCCATAACATAAACATGCATATGTCCAAGAATATGATATGTGTCAAATGAATGTAGTGTGTATAATACTTATCTATATATTAATGCTTGAATGGAAAATTTTGTACCCTTTTCAAGACTTTCACCTTCTTAAGAATAGGCCAACTATCGGTCTGCCAGGCAAGTCGTAAAAGGCTGACTGGCTATGCAAGTCACTACCATCGTGGCTACTAGGTGGTAGAGTTTTGCATTGTCTCGCCCGGGTCTGGTACCACCGTCTTACCTATTCCTGCCGCAATAGCGTCAGTGCTTGTCGCTGTCACGTTCCGGTTTGGAGATAAGGTAGCCGGTAAATTTATGCATGTGTCATTAGACCTCGCCACAAGATAATAACGCACCATCAACATCTTTGGTGTCTATAGGAGATGATTGAATCTTTCCATCAGGAGACCCATCTGCTTGTTTGCTATCTTATGATATAAAAAAAAATCATAAATGACAAAAGCTGTCCGTTTGTTTGTTTGTCTGTTACGATTTCGCAGTTAAGCCGCTTAACCGATTTTGATATAGTTTTGGATGAGAATGGTTAAAAACCCGGGTCTATGAACTTTGGTCGGGGATTTTTATAGGATACTTTTTTTTTTCAAAACTTAACCCCTGGAATACAGGATGGAAGTTTGTACGAAAAACTATATCGATGACATGTTAAATCTACTTACAGACAAAGTTGTGCGAATCAGCTAGTAATCTTTATTAATATTATATACGCGAAAGTTTGGATGTTTGGATAAATGGATGTTTGGATGGATGGGTGGATGGATGTTTTTTACTCAGTCACGCCAAAACTAATGAACGGATTTGGATGAACTTTAGCACACAGGTCAACGATGACCTGGAATAGCACATAGGATCCCTGAAAATAGCAATGCAATAAATAGCAACTTATGCATGTGGCATAAGACCTCGCCACAAGATAGCAACCACCTTTAACATCTTTGGTATCTATAGGTCTCTATCAGGAGACCCATCTGCTTGTTTGTTTTCTTATGATATAAAAAAATCTTTAAGAGGCTGACACTGCAGGCTATCCCTGAAGCTTCCCGCTAAATTAAGGCATTTTAAGCTTAGAGAAGTAAAAATTATTAGCATAGATTTTTTCAGTTCAAATATTGTTAAAAATTGCCATAATAAGATTTTTGAAAAGCTGTATATTTTGGAAACAATGATCGATTTAGATCTTTCTAATGGCATTCAACTCAATTTTTGAGATATAGGATATTGTTTCAGCTACATAATCAATAGGTTGTAAAATTTCGAAGCAGTGCTAAAAACTTTTTTCAAGAATTTCTGTCATTGATAAATCCTAAATTAATTGGCCGATTTCGATCGTATTAACGTTATTTGACGCAGTTTTAAGAGGAAAATAGTTGATACGTTTTTTTCAATTCACGTAATTTTAATATTTGGAAAGCTGTAATCAGAAATCAGAAGAACTTTATTCAATAAAACTTTTTACAAGTTATTTTGATACGTCAACACTCTTCAAAACTACCACCAGATCGGAACGCGGCCACACACTGAGAAGATCCGGCGGAAGAAACTCAGCGGGCTTGTCTTTTTTTCATATAATTTTTTATACATACACATTATCACAATATTACATAATTATAAAACATATATATATGAGATTGATATGAGGAGCAATTAATAACATACTTGTTTGTCTTCCAAATAATCTGAGATTTTATAATACCCTTTTTTACACAGTTTTGTTTAAACACATTTTTTAAATTTCCTTTAAAAAATGTTTTAAAACAAAATATAACTTTCGAAATTTAGATTCGATTTTAATTTTTGAAACTGCATTCGACGTATTTTTTTTTGTACTAAGATATGTTAGAATACCGAAAACGTTTGGTTGAAAAATTTCGAAGTTATGTCGAAAAATACTTTTTTCAAAATTTTTCGTCAACGATTACTCCCAAACGGATAAACCAATTTCGATGCAATGTATGCATTAGACGTAGTTTTTTAAGAATAGAGCTTTGTTTTAGAGAGATTAGTTTTTGCACTCAAAACTCACTTACATTAATCTGGAAGTTATATTAAAAAAATACAGTTTCGCCAAATTTTTTTTTGTTTTTTTCAAAATTTCTTAAAATCTTCTCGGCCGACTTGGTTCAAATTTTCAGGAAGTTTGAGTTGAGCAAAATCCAATCGAATGCCATCAACCACGTTTCGATCGGTCAAGCCGTTCAAAAGTTAGGACTGTTAGGAGATGTTTACATACACACATACAAACACATACACACACAGACATACATACATACTGACGTCATCGTGAAAATAGTCGGAAAAGGTTACCAGGACCTTAAAACGTGGATATCTGGTGAGAATTCGATTTTCGGAAATCGGGGCAAAATCAGTAACTTCCTTATCTACATACGTAGCGGGAAGTTAATAAAGACAATTGCGCGAAAGTTGGAGTTAAAGCACAGAAGTTTACATTGCGGAGGAGTCCAGAAACCGAATTATTTTAAATGAAATGCATTAATATAAAAGTACTAGCTGACCCAAACGTTGTTTGCCTTACATTACATTGGCAAACGTTGTTTTGCCTTACATATTAGGAATCCATAGCGGACAAACAACGTGACACGTAATTTATATAAGACTACGGGATTGTCCTTCCACGCAGCCAAAATGGCATTAAACTTCATATAGTGGTTAATTATGCTTAAATTTTCTAATTTTCCGCGCAATTTTCTTAATATTTTCTTTTATAAGATTCTTCTCCTTACAATTACAAACACAACAAAAAAAATTATCGAAATTGGTCCAGCTATTCAGGCGTGATGTCGTGACCAAGGAAAATAGGGATTGATTTTTATATATATAAATAGATGTCAAATTAATAAAAATAAACATTACACACACTACATTCATGTGACAATGTGACATACACGATATTACACACACATGCATACTAAATTATTTTGTTTACGGCTAAAGACAGCTGTCAAACTTAAAAGAAATTTTACTGTTTAGAGTACGTTTGAAATTTGGCCACAGGCGATTGCTAATTTTTATTAATTTAATTTGTTTCTAATATATTAATTTCAGCACTTCTTTAACAAATGAACATTTATTTCATATTCCTCCGTTTAACCCTCTAACCTCTAACCTACTGGTAACACACATATCGAACAAACTAACGTCATTATAAAATAAATTTATAATTAACAGGAAATATCTAACCTAAAATTACCTTTAACAATACTATTATATGTACCAAGCTATACCCCAAACTAAATTTACCTATTAGGATTGCTATGTACATAACACACCTATGTAACCAACTACTGTAACTATATTAAAAAATCTGTAAGCTGGTTGACCCTACAGGTCACCTGAAACTTCCCGCTAAATTGAGGTATTTTAAGCTCAAAGAAAAAAACTATGCCTAAGCATAGAGTTTGAGTTCGAAAAGTTCAAAAATCCAAAGTTTTTTAATGATACTTAAAGTATCTTCACGCCCGTATCCCCGAATGAAGTAGGCAGAGGTACAACAAGTGCACCCACGATTAGCCGAAGATACTTGGTCCCACAAATGTGATAGGTGGCAAGCCTATCGCCAACCAGGCACTTTCCAATCCCGGGCGACTTTGTGTTTATCAGAAAACTGAAAAAACCACTTTTTAAGTGCCCGACCCGGTTCGATACTTAGTTATTTAGTATTTAAAAAGATGTATATTTTTTTCAAAATGATCAACCAGTTTGATCTTTCGAATAACATTTAACGAAATTTTTTAGCTCTAAACTGTTTTATTAGGTTAAAAATGTCGAAATCATGTAAAAATAGCTTGTTTAAAAATGTTTAGTCATTGATAAATATCGAACGAAACAACCGATTTTTATTCGATTTGCAGTATTTGACGCAGTAATTTAAGCAAAGGAGCTAGCTGATCAGATTTTAAAATATATCGGTATATTAGCATGAAAGTTATTTTAAAAATACGATATAATTTACCTGTAATCAGCGTATTTTTAATTTAAATATTGTTGAAAGACGAAAAATGTCGATACATAATATAATAAGTCTGAAAAAAAGTCGTGTCTATTATCAAGTAAGAATCTATGAACTTAAGAACGTAGTCATAGTCACCATTGCAGTAAATTTCCTATTTCAGTATATTTTTGGTACCACCGCCTTACCTATTCCTGCCGCAATAGCGTCAGTGCTTGTCGCTGTCGTGTTCCGGTTCGGAGGGTAAGGTAGCCGGTAAACTTATGCATGTGGCGTTAGACCCCGCCACAAGATAGCAACGCACCATTAACACCTTTGGTGTCTATAGGCCATGGTTGACTCTTTCCATCAGGAGACCCATCTGCTTGTTTGCTATCTTATGACATAAATATATATATATATATATATATATATATATATATATATATATATATATATATATATATATATATATATATATAAATATTCTAAATCTGTTAGAAGCGTCAAATACTAATGGTTCTGTGTAATAGAACCAATAACCTACAATGTTTGAAATATAAATAAATTATTTTAATGGTCATTTTTTACGCACAAACAGATTTTCGATCAGATTTTTTTAATGTAAATTTTACAAACCCTTAAAATACTACCTAAGTCAATGCATAAAAATATTTATATTCGACTCCACTTATGCCTTGTCCTACCGGCTAACTTAAGTCAAAAATTTTATTGCTTTTTCTACATTGCTTTTTTAAACAACTTTAAATCTTGCGTTTAAGGTTAAATAGGCAAAAACACGTTTATGCCATAACTATAAACTTTTTAGACCATTCATATTTCTATGTTTTAGACTTACTATGCGTTCCAAATAAGAATAGGACTGTCAGGATGACATATTGCTCCGCATTTTGCGAAAACTTCGTAAGTGATGAGTAAAATGTGCAAAAAAATTCTAACAAAGAAATACTTTAAAAAAATTAATTTCATTCTAATTGGTATATTTTTTACTTAGATTCCCATTAGTTTATGTAACCATGTATTAAAATAATGTGTAAAATAACAAACACGACTTTTATTATATACGTATATTTAGATGAACGGCTAGATATTTTACTGTTTTTTATTGATGAATATTATATTTTAATACTTTTTAGCCTATTCTGGACATCCCAAACCCACAAAAATCGCAACAAAATTAGCCCCGTCGTTTTTGACTTGTAAGTGGTGTACCTAAATGACACGACATCTTTATATAATATATAGACGAACAGCTAGACTGATGCTTTTTACTAATTTTTTATTGATAAAAATAATATTACTAGCAATAAGCAGAGCTTTGTAAGGGCTCGCAAAGTTATACTACCTAGTAATATTGTTAAGAAAGTATTTTTATGAGAATTACATCTTTTAATGTATGGACTTCATTTATAATTATCTAACCTAAAAAAAGCCAGCGTATTTTTATCCAAACATTATATTCCCATCAAAGGCGTCGTCAGGCTTTGGTCTAGAAGGGCGCAGGAAAATAAAACCAAAATAAAAAAACATGTTTCTAAGGCATTTTTTTTAAACTTACATAAAAATTATTTAAAATTTTCTTAATTTATTAAAAACACGATTTTTATCAATTATCAATGTTATCTACACAGAACAAATATAAAGGTTATCTACTAAAATTTTACACCATATTATCTGGTCTACCTATAAAATTAGTTCGGCCTACCTATAATATGTAGCAACTCAAAATCCATCTCGCGCCACCAAATCATCGCCATTGATAGAAATCAATTTTCATTTATGGTAGTTTCTTGCAAAAGAGTTTTCAAGGAAAATTGGTATTAAAAATGAAAGTTAATCTTATAAAGAAAAACACATAAGATAAGATCGATTTTCGAAATAATTTTTTTTTAAATTTAATTAATCTTCCAAATTTTTAGGATTAATATTGGACTTACCGCAGGCACGAAGAATTGGCGGTAGAAACTCAGCGAATAAATTTTTCGAATTTTTCTCTCAGAGAAACCCTCGGGGTTCGATTACCGAGTCACACAAATTAAAAATGTGTTTTTTTTTTTCAATTTTCTAATAAAAACAACGATGCCCGGGATTGGAAAGATGCCCGGTTGGTGA
Organism: Apodemia mormo; assembly: GCA_036924255.1. NCBI lineage: Eukaryota > Metazoa > Arthropoda > Insecta > Lepidoptera > Riodinidae > Apodemia > Apodemia mormo. Next base: position 40,243,052 of record JAUPFN010000008.1, read on the forward strand.
TAAGCTGGTCACCTATCACGTTGTGGGACTAAGACGTATCTTCGGCTAATCGTGGATGCACACGTTGTACCTCTGCCTATCTCTTCGGGGTTACGGGCATGACCATACCTTTTTTTAGCTTTTTACCCTCGGGCTAAGATTGAAAATTGATCTCAATACAATATTAATCAATTAATACACTTGTACCGTTTCACAATAATCATATTGTGAAAAATCTGTAAACGGTTGACCTTGCATGCCATCCCTGAACCTTACCGCTAATTAAAGGTATTTTAAGCTCAAAAGAGTAAAAACTATAAGCATAGATTTTTTTCAGTTCTAAGAAATATTGAAATATCTCAATTGCTAAGTCACAAAAAACAGCAAGAAAACACGAATGAACCAACGAAACATTCATACATGCAGTTATTTTGATAAAAATGGCAGTACATTGATTTTTGAAAAACTGTATATTTTGGAAACGATTATCAAATTGATCAAATTTCAATTTGGTCAGAGATTCAACCCACGAATAGCCAAAGATACTTAGTCCCATAATATGATAGATGGCTAACTTATCGCCTATGCAAGGTAGCTGGTAAACTCGGAAACACCCCATGCTGGTAACTGATTCCACTACAGTGTACTGCAAGCAAAAACAAAAAAAGGGCTTGTTTGCTATCTATTGAGATAAAAAAAACATATAGCCTCTATATTCACATGGAGATAACTCATATTCTGAAGGAAATATAGTCTCAATCTCCTCAGAGGTCTTGTCTATTTTTCACTCTTTAGAGGAGTCATAGGTTCAATCTTGCTAACCCGTTGCCATCAGCGTTGCCATCTCGCCACACATATAGTAACGCATCATTAACATCTTAGTGTCTATAAGCGATGGTTTCTCTTTCCATCAGAAAAGCTACCTGTTTGTGTGCTATTTAATGATATAAAAAAGCTACTGGATATTAAAACATTTCTTTCATGTAAAATCAGTCTCCATATCCATAATGATATAGGCAGAGGTGCGACAAAACCAAGATTATCCGATAGTGTTAAATCTCAAAGTGTGACACAGTCAATCTATCGATAAATTGGTCACAGATTCAGTTTCGACCAAAGAAATTTACCTTGTATACCTAACCTTGTTTTTTTTACCTATACTTTACTTATCTTTCATTATTTTTTTTATAGAAGAGGGGGCAAACCAGCAAGAGGTGCACCTGATGGTAAGTGATCACCGCCGCCCATGGACATCTGCAATACCAGAGGTCTTGCAGTTGCGTTGCCGGCCTTTTAAGAATGAGTAAGCTCTTTTCTTGTCGCGATGTCCGATGGTGGAATTCGGCGGCAGGAATTAATCCAAACAACTCGTCGGAACACTCTCCGTGATACATACGATAAAAGACGCAGAGAGAACCTACATCTCTGCGCAATGCCAAAGAGTCAAGCTGTTTCGAAATAGCCTGGTCGTCAACGATTCGAACCGCTCTACGCTGAATGCGATCAAGAGGAAGAAGCTGGTATTGGGGAGCTCCGGAGCTCTAATTATCCTTTTTTTATTAAAATAAAATTACGGTATACCTAAGTAGGTAATTCAGATTAAATAAATTGTTAAACATAATATTTATTCTATGAAAAATTGTAGAACTTTCGCCTTTTAGATTTTATTAGTATTGCACAACATGAGAAGTTAATGGAACAATTTATTAAGGAACCTCGAATTTATTATTCACTGTATTGACGTGATTGTAAATTATTTAGATATTAGACTTATCTCGCAGCGTTGCTTTTAATTTCCGAATTCTTGCTACGTTAATAGTAAAAATTATAATGATTTTACCCCGAATTTTAAACTTCGAGTTTTTTACCAGATCTTCACGTTTTGAGGCCCTAGGAAACTTTTCCGACTATTTTTTTACAATGACTTTATGAAATCTGTAGGTACCTATGTATTATATATCTCTCTCTGTGGTTTTTTTTTATTGTCGATAGCATTGGCGTACTGAGAGTACCGAGAAATTGGTACCCTTGGAATTTTGTTACCTCCCTACTAAGTATCTACTGTCGTCGATAAAAATATGATAAGAATATAGGCTTAAAATGTTACGGTTTTAGTTTCGGCTGGAAATAGAACAGAAGCTCAAGTTTTAGTTACGGCATGACGGAGACAGGTGGAATGGACTTCGTTTAGCGGAGGATAGACACGCCTGGATCTTAGTCGCAATAAGGCCTACTTCTCCCTCCCCCGCATACATGAAAGCTCAATTGAAAAGTGTTTTACCCCAGGGGGTACCACTTGCACCAGCGGTGGAGAATCCCCCTCTGGGCGTCCATGCTCTGGATTGCTTGAACAGCCAAATCATGGACGCTCAGGCTGCCCTGCGTACTCTGGGGGGGGGGGGGGGGCACGGTTGCGCTCATTAACCAAACTGCACAAAGCAAACGAAGCACGGAACTTAAGGCATCCCCCACCATGCTTGTCGTGGATTTTTGCAACATTAGGGGGCTTCACTCAAACCTTAACGCCGTCCATTACCACCTCGAAACGGCTAAGCCGGCCTTGCTTTTCTTGACTGAGACTCAGATATCTTCTCCGGCGGATACTTTCTACCTCGCCTGCCCGGGGTACAAATTGAAACATTCCTTTGTACCGCGGGCTGGTGTGTGTGTATACGCCAGAGAAGATATCTGCTACCAGCGCCTCGGCAGTCTTGAAGGTCGGGACCTATCTATCTTATGGTTACGCGTAGTTTGCGACGACCACCCCCGCATCTACGCGTGCCTACAGGTCCCATAGCGGGAAAACCGAAGTCGACCGGCTCGTCGAGCATTTGCAATTAGCTGCAGATTCCGTGCTTCAAAGGACACCTACCGCAGAGATCGTGATCCCAGGTGATTTTAACGCCCATCACACTGACTGACTCTGCTGACTCTTTTCACGATTTTGCTTTGGCGTATAGTCTTACGCAGCTGGTTACTTCACCTACGCGAATTCCAGATGTCGATGACCATGCACCTTCAATGTTGGACCTTCTGCTGACTTCTCACCCGGATCAGTATCGAGTATCAGTGGACGTCCGGGCCAAAGTGCCGGTTACGCGCCCATCACGGCCTCCTTTTGTGGGCTGCCGCCGCGTTTGGCATTATAAGTCAGCAGATTGGGACGGGATGCGGACCTTCTTTGCATCCTACCGTTGGGAGCGAACATGCTTCTCGTTGGATGATCCGGATGTCGTTGCTGATTCTGTCGCTGATGTGGTGCTACGGGGTATGGAAATTTACATTCCGTTCTCTGCGGTTCCCATCGGTGGCAAGTCTCAGCCTTGATTTGGTTGCCAATGCAAGACGGCTGCGAGCCGAAAGCAGGAGTGCTACCGGGCCTGGGCTGCTGCGTCGGCATCATGTGATGAAAAAACCAGTACTTTAAGAAAGGAGTATAATAACGACTCGAGGTCATCGCCAAGGCAAAATCGGAGCACATTGGCAGGATTGGTGAGAGATTAGTTCGCCTTCCTTCGGGCACCCGTGCGTTTTGGTCTCTCGCCAAGGCTGCCTTAGGGAATTTCTGTCAGCCGTCCCTTCCATCCCTGCACAGAGAAGATGATTCTCTGGCCCACACCGCGAAGGAAAACGCCGATCTCCTGGACTCATTCTTTGCGGCTAACTCGACTCTGGATGACCAAGGAAACACACCGCCTACCATCCCGCAGTGTGATAGCAATATGCCTGAAATAAAATTCCATCAGTCGTCAGTGCGCGAAGTACTGTTTTCCTTGGACATCTGTAAGTCATCTGGGCGGGATGGCATCTCTCCGATAGGGCTTAAAATATGTGCTCCGGAGTTGACACCGGTATTGACGCGTCTGTTCCAGCTCTCCTACTCACTTGGCGTAGTACCGAAATCGTGGAAGACGGCCTTAGTGCACCCTATACCTAAAAAAGGTGATCGCTCGAATCCGTCAAACTATCGGCCGATAGCCATTACCAATTCTCATCATCATTCAAATCATGGAGAAGATAATTAACTGCCAGCTTTTGAAGTATTTAGAGGAGCACCAGCTGATTAATGACCGCCAGTACGGTTTCCGTCGCGGTCGATCGGCTGGTGATCTTCTAGTATACCTTACACATCGCTGGGCGCAGGCAGTTGAGTCTAAGGGGGAGGCGTTGGCTGTTAGTTTAGACATATAAGCGAAGGCCTTTGATAGGGTATGGCACAGAGCGCTTCTTTCAAAGCTTCCTTCTCATGGGCTTCCCGGGAAATTATGCAAGTGGATCACCAGTTTTTTGGCTGATCGGAGCATCAAAGTCGTAGTCGACGATGCTTGCTCCGACCTTAAATTTGTCAATGCTGGTGTTCCGCAAGGCTGCGTGCTATCGCCTACACTGTTTATTCTGCACATCAATGACATGTTGCGAATTAGTAATATTCATTGCTATGCAGATGACAGTACTGGTGATGCTTTGTACTCCGGTCATAGCGATATTTCTCGGGACCACGTCAATGAGAGTCGGGTCAAGCTAGTGTCTGAAATCGAGAATCAGCTCGAAAAAATCTCGGAATGGGGTCGACTCAACTTAGTTCAATTTAACCCCAGGAAGACACAGATGTGTGCATTCACCGCTAAAAAGTCAGCCTTTGTCGTATCACCTCGCTTTGAGAACACTCTCCTGACAACCTCAGACAATACTGGAATTTTTGGCGTTGACATATCGAACAACGTTCAGTTCTGTGATCATTTGGAAGAAAAGGCTAAATTAGCCTCAAAAAAGCTCGGTGTGGTCAGTAGAACGAGACAGTACTTCCTGCCGGCTCATCGCTTGCAACTTTACAAAGCGCAAATTCGCCCTCACATGGAGTACTGTTCTCATCTCTGGGCGGGAGCTCCGCAGTATCAGCTTCTTCCACTTGATCGCATTCAGCGTAGAGCGGTTCGAATCGTTGACGACCAAGTGGGCAATGAGGATCATACAAAAATCTAACACAAATCGCAAATATAACCCTTGGGCGACTCCCACCTCTACAATCTGCGTGAGCTCATAAACCACATGAAGTACACCTGTACCAAACCTCATTATTTCGGCCGAATTCGTTACAGATTTAGCACGCACTGACGATGCAGGGCGTCAGCATCATCTAGCTCATCTTCTTGGCATAAACCATCAGTAGCCACGTCTGAAACAGAAATATAATTTGATTCCTGGAGAACCTTCCTCTTCACTCTTTCGGTTTCCTTCTTCGACACTTTAGTCTTCTTTCCTTGACCCTTTCCCTTAGTTATATTTTGTCCCTTACTTTTATCCTTGGCTTGGCTTTACTTTTCTAATTTTCTTTTTCTAACAAGTTTTCTTTTGTTGACGTGGATGTTGAAATTTTGGCATGCTGCTTCTGGCGACTTTGTTTAGCATTGTCGGTATTAGTTTTCTCTGGCAACTTAATTAATTTCGACACAATATCAAGACTAGAGGCTTCTGGAGCAACTTGCATTGATGTGCCAGGTACTGACAAGCTTTCTTGGTCTGACGCTGGGCTATTAATTTCAATCTGATCTGAGCAATTCGGCTGGTAGAAAATCTTCATCACAAAATACGTCTACATCTAAAATAAGAATACTAAAATTATATCGTGATCATTAGCGGGAAATGGGGGTCACCCGATCTTCATTACCCACAAGCATTTTATGAAGAAAAAAAAAGAAACAAAAAATATATTTAAGCAATATATGGGATTTGAGTATAAAATCGTTATACTGAATATACGAGTAATGGCGTAAAAAAAACACATACTAGTAGATCAATAATTAGAATACCTACAGCTTATTTTGCGTCCTTAAAAATTTACATCGGCGAGTCGCAAAAACAAAATACACTTCTCATTCCCGAGACCGCCACAATACTAGCGCGGCGCTCTTGCACCGCTAGCGGGGGGAAAAAGCGGGGCGGGGACGGCAGTAAACGTATTTCTAGCAGTTGTAGTTTTGGAGATATGTTGGTGACTACCATTGCCCGCTGATTCCCATTACCCGGTCTTCCCCTAACTCTCCAAAACTAGCAAAAAGCAGAGCTTTGTAAGGGCTCACAAAGTTATAAACCTAGTAATATTGTTAGGAAAGTATTTTTATGAAAATTACATGTTTTAATGTTAAAAAATCCAGCGTAATTTTACCCAAACAGTTTCCATTCCCATCAAACATTCCCATCAAAGGCGTCGTTAGGCTTTGGTCTAAAAGGGCGCAGGAAAATAAAACCAAAATAAAAAACATGTTTCTAAGACTACATTTTTTTAGTACTTACAACAAAAATTCTTTAAAATTTTCTTGAATTATTAAAAACACGATTTTTATTATTATCAATTTTATTTACACTGAACAAATATAAAGGTTATAATTTTACGCCATATTTTCTGGTCTACCTATAATATAATACGGTCTACCTATAATAAATATATACTCAAGATCCATCTTGCGCCATCACTTCGCTCTTAAAGCCTAATATTGATAGAAATATTTTTTTATTTATGGTAGCTTTCTTGTAAAAGAATTTTGAAGGAAAAATTAGTATTGAAAATAAAAGTTGATCTTATAAAGAAAAACACGTTTTTAATATTTCGCTTAAGATTAATAGTTTTTTTTTTCTAAAATCAGGAAGTTCCTGGTTTTACATCGATTTTAGAAATCAAAAAATGTTTTATTTAATTAACCTTCAATATTTTTAGGATTAATATTGGACTTATGTAGTTTCTAATTGGTCTGTGATTGGACTTACCGCAGGCGCGAAGAATTGGCGGTAGAAACTCAGGAAAATATTTTTTGAATTTTTCTCTCAGAGAAACTCTCGGGGTTCGATTCCCGAGCAAGACAAGTCAAAAATGCGTTTTTTCAATTTTCTAATAAAAACAACGTTACCAGGGATTGGAAAAGTGCCCGGTTGATGATAGGCTGGTCACCTATCACGTTATGGGACTAAGACATATCTTCGGCTAATTACACGTTGTACCTCTGCCTACCTCTTCGGGGATACGGGCATGAATATACCTTTTTTTAAGCTTTTTCCCCTCGAGCTAAGATTGGGAATTGATCTCAATATTAATCAATTAATACACTTGTACTGTTTCACAATAATCATATTGTGAAAAATCTGTAAACGGTTTACCTTGCAGTCTAATCCTGAAACTTCCCGCTAAATTAAGGTATTTTAAGCTCAAAAGATTAAAAACTATAAGCATAGATTTTTTCAGTTCTAAGAAATATTGAAATATCTCAATTGCTAAGCTACAAAACACAGCAAGAAAACACGAATGAAGCAACGAAATAATCATACATGCAGTCTATTTTGATAAAAATGCCAGTATATTGATTTTTGAAAAACTGTATATTTTGGAAACGATGATCAAATTTCAAATAGTCAAATTCAAATGGCATTCAACTCAATTTAACTACTGCTTTAGCTAAATAATCTGTAGGTTAAAAAATTTCTAAACAATGTAAAAAACATTTTTTTCAAAAATTTTCGTCATTGATAGATCTCAAACAAAATGACCTTATTTTATACAATTAACGATACTTGACGCAGTTTTTAAAGGAGAAAAGCTGATAAGATTTTGAAGTCAATCAGTAAATTAGCTTGAGAGTTATTTCAAAAATATTAAGTAAGTTTACTATAAACAACGTAATTTTAATATTTGACTCGCTTAGCTCGCCCTAATAATTGAGATAAATTTGGCTTCAGTTCACGTGATCTTATTTTTTATCCTCTACCTTTCTTAAATATACCAATGCCAAAATCTTAGTTAAGCCATATTCTGTCAATTTTGTAAAAGTCTGAGTTTCCCTTTCTCAACAACACACCCTGTGAACACACCTTTGACAAGAGAAAGATGTTTCCTTCATCGGAATCCTTATAATATGACCTAATACGGAAGTTACATTCTACCCGGAATGTTCACACGCGCTTCAACATTGTTCCGAAGAGTACCACGACATTGGTGGATCAATCTCTTTTAAATTTTATACACTCAAGTAAAAACTACCGTTCTTTCTTTTATAGCATTCTTGCTCGCCATTTTGCTTAAAAAACACGGGCAAGACTCCATACATCATTATTTTACTATCCATCTTAAAGTTTCATATATTTCGTAAGATTCGATATTAACTCCTCAACTTATCCACATTTATTATATATTTTTTAAGCTTTGGTAGTAATAGTTAAATAAAGATAAAGTTGGAATTTAGTTAGATTAACGTAAACATCAGGAGACATCAACATCATCAACAGGACAGAACTATCTCTCCTTAATACTCTATAAGAATCGTAACGATTCTTATTGACAAATGTAAACTTGTCACTTGTCCGATGCAAAATAAGCGACGAGTGACGACAACACGTGTAAACACTTGACATAGGTACCCAACAAGGAACTTATATTACACGATAACTGGAATTCTACGAAGCAATATTTGAAAAATAAAAATGTACTTTATTTCGTTACTCATAAAGTTGACATTTGTTTCTTACTTAACAGAGGGGAATAACGTTCTGAGCAAGACAACGACAAGAGTGGATGTTGTCCCTTTCTTGCAATTGCCAGTGTAAATAAAACTATCTGATGTTAGATTTTTATATAGTCGGTAATCGTTAAATCCCTTTTATTCATACACGTCCATAAATACATTAGCATAAAATGTATAGTAATTAACACAGTGAGTTTTAAAATGTGCTTATTTTAATTATTACGTAATTACTTATGCAATGCAAAAACCGTTTCTCAAATTATTAGAATTACTTAGTAGTAATTTGCACACTACGCATGGCCGCACTTATATATGGTGATTGGCGCTTTATTTAGTAGAAAGAGACACACTCCACCCATGTCGTGATACTCTTCGGAACGATTTTGAAGCGCGTGTGAATATGCCGGGTAGAATGTAACTTCCTTAATACCCAATAACATAAAGTAATATTTCTATACTCTTTGCCAATAACCATTTACCATAGATTACACATATTGTTGTCAGAGGAACTCTCAGACACGAACATCAATACTAATTGTTGTAAAATTAACTAACTATTCCTTTGTATAAAACAGTGAGCATTTTAATTTGGTTATTATATGTAATAAAGATGATTGTATATTAACTTATTTATATTTAAAGTACATGAAATAAAATGTATGTATATAATGTATTTGTACAATGGTAACATTTAAGATAGGTAGCAGAAGCAAGGAACTTATATACGATAACTGGAATTACTACGAAGTAATATTTGAAAAATAAAAATGTACTTTATTTCGTTCCTAATAAAGTTGACATTTTTTTCTTACATAACAGAGGGGGAAAACGTTCTGAGCAAGACAACGACATGAGTGGATGTTCTCCCTTTCTTGCAATTGCCAGTGTAAATAAAACTTTCGGATGGTAGATTTTTATATATTCGTTAATCGTTAAATTCGTTATTCGTTAATCGTTAAATCCCTTTTATTCATACACGTCGATAGATACATTAGCATAAAATGTATTGTAATTAATATAGTGAGTCCTAAAATGTGCTTATTTTAATTATTACGTAATTACTTATGCAATGCAAAAACTGTTTCTGAAATTAGTAGAATTACTTAGTAGTAATTTGCAAACTATGCATGGCCACACTTATATATGGTGATTGCAAGGAAGTTACATTCTACCCGGAATGCTTACACGCGCTTCGAAATCGTTCCGAAGAGTACCACGACATGAGTGGAGTGTGTCTCTTTCTACTAAATAAAGCGCCAATCGCCATATATAAGTGTGACCATGCGTAGTTTGCAAATTACTACTAAGTAATTCTACTAATTTGAGAAACAATTTTTACATTGCATAAGTAATTACGTAATAATTAAAACAAGCACATTTTAGAACTCACTGTGTTAATTACAATCCATTTTATGCTAATGTATTTATGGACGTGTATGAATAAAAGGGATTTAACGATTACCGAATATATAAAAATCTACCATCAGGATAGTTTTATTTACACTGGCAATTGCAAGAAAGGGACAACATCCACTCTTGTCGTTGTCTTGCTCAGAACGTTTTCCCCTCTGTTAAGTAAGAAACAAATGTCAACTTTATGAGTAACGAAATAAAGTACATTTTTATTTTTCAAATATTGCTTCGTAGTAATTCCAGTTATCGTATATAAGTTCCTTGATGACCACAAATATGACAGTTGACACCACAGATCAGTAAATTGTAGCAAGCTAGTTGACACTTGACACCAAAGAGTATACAATACTAGTTGACACAATATTGTCAAAAAGTAAAAACCAAGATTTGAAAATTTTTAATTTTCAGTTTTTTTAAGTGAACGGGGGGAGGTAGTTGCTAGTTTTGTGTATTCTTTAAAACAATTATAACAGAATGTATAATATCGATAGTGGTGATGTCAAATTAGACCATGCTATTGAGGGGTGGCTAAAACATGATAAGGTAAGAAAATAAATTTAAAATAAATAATTTTAAATCTTTTTCTTAATATATCTTGTTTTTTATATTCATCCAAAACGGGCAATTTCGTTTAGAATTTATTTTTGTTTGTGTAGAATTTATTAATTTATAGTTGCCACTTTATGCTTCATAAAATTTATTAATATTAATGAGGAAAAACAAAACTATGAATGAATCGAATCAAGTACTTATAATTCTAAAAAAATATTTAGACAGGCGTAATCACGTTTCTTACCAAATTTCATCAAAATTGGTCAAGTTGTCCTAGAGTTATAACAGGTCGTACATACAGATAAAAAAAAATTCAAAATTATACAGTGAGCAAAAACATATTTATTATGATGTTAGACAAAAAAGAATGTACGAACAGACATTATAGCGGCTGTACACATTGGGCCAAGGTGTTGGGCCAACATTAAATGTTTCTGTTTACACATTGGTTATTGACCATTCTGCATTGGCTCTTTAACCTCTCAAGTCTCAGGCCGGAAAAATATGACCGCTCTTTGTTTTATAACTTTTGGTCGGCCGCAACTCGGTAAAATGTGACCACACCCATTTTGAATTTATACTGTATTTTACATAATAATAGTGATTAACTTAGTTTGAATGAGCTTGGTAAATGACGGCCTTGGATATATTCTGTGAAATGACATTTACCGCTAGCATGTTAAAATTTTTAGCATTTTGTGGTAATAACTTTAGCATGTTCTTTTAGTCAAAGGTCAAACGCCAGCAATTAATTCCGCGCGTGCGGCCTTAGGTTTGGAGGGGTTAATAAAGATGGACGTAGAATCTCTTACAGCCGTAAGAGTTGTCATTAAAGATTCCTTTTTCTTTTTTAGTTCAATAACAGGAATACTTAACTTTTTTTATATCATAAGATAGCAAACAAGCAGATGGGTCTCCTGATGGAAAGAATCAATCATCGCCTATATAGACATTAAACATGTTAATGGTGCATTGCTATCTTGTGGCGAGGTTTAATGCTATATGCTTAAGTTTACTGGCTACCTTAACCTCCAAACCGGAACACGACAGTGACTAGCACTGACGCTATTGCAGTAGCAATCTGCTATACGTTTCTAAGCATCATTAACCTGAAATAAAAGTATTAAAAAATGGTATTTTTAATAAGCTAACCTAATACCTAATGTCATCTGAAACAGTGCACTGCTCTGAACCTCCTCTTTCACCAATGAGGCAAAACAAGGCGAAACGAGACAAGACAAGAAAGGTTCAAAAAATAACTAGTATTGACTTGAATTCAATACGAACAACATGTATTCGGGATTAGGATAGATTCCATATAATAATTCCGTATAAGATACTGAAAATAATAATTACTTTTTACTTTAAAATCAGTCCAAATCTCGTAAATATGTATCAATAAGTAATTATTATTTTCAATATGTTACAGAATTTCTCGATAAAGATAATCATATTTAATAATTGTGGTGTAATAATAAGAAAGTTTCAATTCATAAAGGACATTCATCATCATCAGTCATTCCTTCATTGGTTCATTTTGATACATTTCTATGAATTGTAAAACCTCAGTGTTTGTTTACACCATCGTAACTCGGGAACAACAATTTAACTCACGTGCAACACAACCGTCTTTACTGACGTATGACAATGAACTGAATAGGAGGCCAACGTGTGAACACCGTGTGCAGAGCGCCAAGATCCTTTGATGTGTGCACGAAAAACCAACAATATTCGCTTGGCCGGCCAATGTTGGCCCCAACTGCCAACATAGCGCCAAGTAGGCTTCTACATGTTGGGCCAATATGTTGGCCCAATACTTGGCCCAATGTGTACAGCCGTCTTTACAGATTTGTATCAAAGTATAATTATTATTATATTCATCTATACCTATACTCTATTACAAAGTATATAGATGAATATAATAATGATGATTATTATGACTTTGTATATGTTTTAGCACTTATCCTGTGCTTTAGTCTTTTCTGATGTGTCAAAATTTTTCTTTGTTATCGAAGTATAGTTAATGAGACACACAGAAAAACCTATGAATGTTTTCTAGTTATCAACACTAATACGCAGATGATTTGGGGTGGCTTGCACCAAAATGCTTAAATCATTTTAAGTCACTAAATACGTTTAAAGTGACAGCATTTAGGGCGGCTTGCACCAAAATGCTTAAGGGCGGCTTGCACCAAAATGCTTAAATCATTTTAAGTCACTAAATATGTTTAAAGTGACAGCATTTAAGGTGTTTTGACAATTGCTAAACATGTTTAAGGGACTAAATTATTAAAGGGCATTTAAGCATTTTCGTGCAAGCTGCCCTAAATCAATTTAAGTCACTAAATAGGTTTAAAGTGACAGCATTTAAGGCATTTTGACTTTGCTAAACATGTTTAAGGGACTAAATGCATTTAGGGCAACTTGCACCAAAATGCTTAAATGCATTTAGTCCCTTAAACATGATTAGCAAATGTCAAAATGTCAAAAACATTACATTATATTTGTCCTAATGTAGTAAAGTAGTGAAGTAAAGTAATTGAAAATTTGTACAAAAGTACAAATTTTCAATTACTTCTATTGATTAATATTAATTTTACAAGTTATAGAACATTTAATCTGCTCTCCTGTAAATTTGTGTCAATACACTTGCACTAGTATACATAGGACCCATCGATATGAAAATATCAGAAAAAATTGTATAAAAGATATAAAATAGTATTAACTATTAACAAGCAAAATAAAACCCAAAGATCTAACTGCAATGTGTAAGAGTGTGTAGCAAAGTATTATAAAAACACGCTAGCCACGCCACCTCTGCATTCTAAAAACTGTGCTACACAGGCACAAAGAGACTTGTAATAGCAAGGAATATGAAGATTTATTAATACTGAGTGTAAGCCGCAATGTAAGAGAACACAATGCGCCGACCAAACGCACATGCAACGACGCCCTCGTAACGAAACAAAAAAACGAAACGAGAATGAAGGCGTCGAGACGCTCGCTTTCGGCATTGCTTATATATTTCTTCTTGGATAGCTCCCTCCTGGAGCAGCATATTTTCATATAAATAAAGCCTTCTCCATGAAGTTATCTTACTCATCTTTATTTCCAATCTTTCTATGTCCAATAATTTCTTCTTACACACTAGCACTTAACTATATACACTACTATATACAACTTCTTCTGGGCCACTCTTGCACTGTGGAGGACCATTTTCTTCCTATTTTCCAGGAGATCTTCTTGCTTGTAGCTCGATCTGTAGAAATGCGTCGTCCAATGGAAATCACCCAATTTATATGCAGCCCAATTGGCTGCACCCCATCTCCTCGCTCGGGAGCATAGTTACTGCCAGCGCCCTTGTTCGACGGACTGGCAAAACTACCCATTTACACATGTTTTCCCTATTCTAACTATATTTAATATCAATTCTTTTACATCCTAAAACAATTTCCCAACAAGGTTCTCGGGGAAAAAATAGGCAGAAAACATGGAAATTCACATAAAAATATATGGTATGGTCCTGCACATGCTATCTCTTTGAGTATAGAGCCCTGTTGTGGTCGCGGGGGTTCAGGGACATTCTTTATTTGCAAAGATACATTTACAAACATAACGTACATAATATGAACTAAGTTATAATAACACGTGATACTATTTACTACTAACACATATATCCCTATATGCACGCCGCTTTAAACATATCACTACACATACTTTAACCACTGCGGCGCAATATAGTCACTTCACTTTGTATTTTCGCCTTTCGTAACACTGAGAGTATATAAATTACCACTGCCAAAAGCCAAAACTAGTTTCGCAAAATAGACTGAGCTTTATCCATTTATCTTTATATATAACAGGATTGTCTCACAGTGTGACATTAAACTCTCTACAATACATGAGACTAAACAAAGACTTGAAGCATGGCTGCTGAAATTTGATTATGAGCAGACAGAAACATTTGTAAACTTCCATTAATTTACTTAATCAGTAATTATTTTGCATTTGTTTAAGAGAGGTCTTATATACATTGTTTCAGTACACCAATATTAATTTCAATTTTTAATTTTAGTAGTGGCGAGGAGGAGAAAGAAAAAAGTTACTGATGTCAAATTATGCTTTTCAACTACATATTTACAAATAGGCTACATTAGTGTTCATATTGAATTTTTTCTTGTTTTTTTTTTCTTTTTTGTTATTATTTTTATTATTTTATTTTGTTTAGTGCTCTCTATTAGTATATGCTATTAATTAGTTTGCTCTGTAAAATGAAATTATAATATAATAGTTCCCTAAAAATTAATGTAAATAAATAGTAATAATCTATTAAAATATAACTGGTTTTCTGAGACACAGGCCTAGCTTAGTTCGGGAACCCCTGGTAATTCTCATAAATAATCTTGTATTAACAATTTATTAAAGCACAATAGTTACGTAAATGTAGCTATTAAGCATTTATAAACTGTTGTAAAAGCTGTTGTATGAAATGAATAAATTGAAACTGAAATTGAATCATTTTCAAAACAAAAGATCTAACTGCAACATGTGCCAAAAAACATAACTTTCCTTCTCCAATAATCAGGTAAAAGTTGTGTAGCCGATGTCGCTCCAACAATTAAGACAAACCCAATACACCTCTCAAACTGTTAAAAGGGTGGGTAGTATATATATTTCTTTGGTAAATATACATACACTCAAAAACTTAACTTCTTCTAATGTAGTCGGCTAAAAGGATATTAAACAAATACATTGTCTCTAACATTTTTTCAATGTACCATTATTATCAGTTACTAGCTAAGTGAATATGAATTTATTTGAAGGTCAGACTATTCTGCAGCTGTATGATAAATCAGTGTAAACTAGTAATGTTTAAATGGGAGTGGGTCTAAATTGGTTGCTGACGTATTAATTAACACAGAATGTTCCAATGTAGCTTCAATCCTTAATAATTAACATCTAGAAAATTTTGCATGTACTTATAATTATTATATAAGTACATGCAAAATTTTCTACATGTTCCTTGGGTATATCTAGACCTATTTTGAACAGACTTCACTATTTTGAACCCTGGGTGGGTTGGTGCTGTATATATTATTATTAATAAATTATTAAACATATATCATTTAAAAAAGAAGTATGGCCTCTGTGGTCTAGTGGTCCAGTGTCAGTGTTGACCACATGAGGCCTCGAGTTCAATTTCCGGATCAGGCAGTTCGAATGTGCTTTTTAAGTTTTGTAAAAAAAACAATGTTGCCCAGTATTGGATAAGTGCTCGGTTAGCAATAGGCTTGCCACCTATCTCATTATGGGACTAAGTATCTCACTGGTACCTCCTTGGGGATACGGGTGTGAAGGTATTTTTTTAGTATATGCTCAAAATAGACAAGCCAGCTTAGTTTCTTCCGCCGAATCTTCTCAGTGTGTGGCCACATTTCTGATTTGGTAGTAACATAAAAAATGTTGGCTCATCAAAAGTGGGTTGCAAAGGATAATCTGAATATGACTTTGATGTAGAATTTGAAGTAGCTTCACTGTCTCAGTCCACCCCTTTGATATTATAAATCACCCCATTCTGTGGGTGAGCATGTGATGAGCATGTCAATCTCAGTAATTGCTAGAAATAAGTGATAATCGATAAAAGGTTGGTAAAATTCGGTGATGAGGATCACCATCCGTTATGCCAACTGACAAACCGGTGAATAGTAGTGATCCACAGACTTTTTTATATTATAAGATAGCATACAAGCAGATGACTCTCCTGATGAAAAGAGACAATGATCGAATGGTGCTTTGCTCTCCTTGTGGCATTTGCATAAGTATATTGGCTACTTTACCCTCCGAACCGGAACACGACAGTGACATGCACTGATGCTATTGCAACAAGAAAAAACTTTATAGGTGACCTGTTTACTTTACCAACCATGCAAGGGAATAGGCGTGATACTTTTTTAGGTATATGCAGCAATGGGACCTGCTCAATAATATTTATAAATATTTTACAGAACCCCACGACGAGGCAGGAAGTTATAGATGACATTACTAATTCAAGATGGGATAAGCTAAAAAAGACAATGCTGCACCGGCAGAAGTTTGGAACAGCAGGCCTGCGAGGACGAATGGGTGCTGGTTACATGTGCATGAATGATGTGGTTGTCTTGCAAACTGCACAGGTACCTATAGCTTTTTTATATTATAATACCAATCCACCACGAAATAATTAAATGATAGTGACACATTTGGCCATTCATTAGCATTATAGTTACTAAGTGGCACAAAGCCAGATGTTCTGTACTTCAAAGGAGGCCTGGACCAAGACAGAGGATTGATTATTATTTACTTTTGGTCTGCCTCTTTGATATAGTATATAACAGGGCTGTCCAAGCCAGATATCATCCTTGGCTAATAATAAATGGCTATAATATGAATTACCATAGATTGGAGGGCCGCAAAGGCAACTCACTTTCGGTTACTATTCAGTATTCAGCCTACTGGCTCATTCTCTTTAGTCTGTTTTTTTAGTATCAATAGGGAAGCGCGTAACCATGATCTCGCCCGATGGTAAGCTAAGATGCGACCTAAGATGGAACGCGCTTCCCTAGAAGGTACCTGTTCACTCTTCTCTTGAAGATCCCCAAGTTGTACTCGTCTGAGAACACAGACTCAAGAAGCATATTCAAGTCCCTTGTGGTTCGGAATTGTCGAAACAGTCTTCGAATTCAAGCAAATATTGCGAACTATTCGGTAGACTACCGAATGGTTAAATTATGAGAAAATTTGCATATTTTACTCAAAAAAGAAATACTTTTGACCATGAAACATTACAGTTTAATTAGTTAAAATTTATCAGAGATAAGTTATAATGGCCAAAAAATTTTTTTCATATTTTTGTGCGTTGTATTCATATCGTAATACCATCAACTCGATAATGAAACATGTACGCTCCGCAAATCACTCAACAATGAGATAATAACAATAATATCGGTGTACAAAATTACACAAATTGATCTAATCCCAAAGTAAGCAAATTATTTGCTTGTTATTTGGGTGTTAGTCAACGATAATAATAAATAGAAATACGTATATAAATACTATGACATACATAGTAAACACCCAAACCCAGAAATACGAACATCTATGCTCGTCACACAAATGTTTGTCCCTGTCGGGAATCGAACTCGAGCCCCACCGCTTTGTGGTTAGATTCGCTAACCACTCGACCAACGGGGCGGCCCCGCGAAAGGTCGCAATCTGCTAGCTGCGAATTATGTAAACACTGGATGACTAGCATCGACCTACCGTCACGTGTGGTAGGTCGTTGATGACTAGACATTTCGGCACCTAACAGACTCGGAATATTCGGTGCTTCGGCCAAGGGCTTGGCTGGATATTCAATATTCTACAAAAATCATTATTCGTGGCATCTTTACGTAATACCACAAAATAAATAGGTTCAGAAGTCAATCTCATGTATGTACCTTACTTTTCGTACCTACGCTCGGTGGTCGCGCTAGGGTTATCAACTTTGGGTTATGCACAAGTAGTTGGTAACGGCACTCTTATCTAGGTGTTTGGTATATTGTTGAGAATGAAACAGGAAGAGCGGAAATGTAAAACAATAATAACTAAAATATTTTAATATTATTATTATTATACTCACGGATTAAATGGATACGCCTTTCTTAGTTTGTCAGCGTAGTCTACAATTACATACAGAAATAAAGAGTTATACTTACCAATGGAATAAAAACATTTCGAAGGTAATTTTTAAACATATCATTCGGTACGATAAACAGTACAACGTGGTTTATTTCTATTTTTTCACAATATAATATAACCTACAAATGTATGAAATTTTTGAAAGTAATAGGAGCGTTTGCTCATATGCGCGGCGACACATTTCCTTCCCGATGGCGTGTCTATTAGTATTATGTGGTCTGTGGTTATACATATTCCAAATTTTCTGCCCAGAAAAGTTCACTAACAAGTGACGCGTGTCCAAGCGGGTGGAACTCGCGCTTGTATTATTTACAACCATTCCGATATATCGCGTCCGTGAGAGGTGTCTATGTGTGCGTTGCTCGAGCGCCCTTTGTATGTAGCTTGACTTCTGTACCTATTTGTTTTGTGGTAATACCGTTGACTAATTACGGGCGGATAGTATTTATTTAATTCTTTCTTCCGTTTATTTACAAAGCCTTAAAGTTTGTAATGTTGTAGGGTATATGCTCGTACATGCAAAAAGTGTGCGGTCAAGCTCAACTCCACAGTGGGGTGGTTGTGGGATATGATGGAAGATATAACAGTAAGAGGTAAGTGTGTGTGGACTTTTAATAAAATAAGCTATTATTGAAATCTATATATTATTATGTGAGGCAAATACTTTGTACATGTACATGAATGCAAACGGAGGAGTTTTAAATTTGTCACAGTTAGGTTCCATTGCAGAGGACTGTGGAAACTTAATATTTTTAAATAATATGCCCTAGAAATACATTAAATTAATAAAAATAAACATTACGCACACTACATTCATGTTACACATATAATTTTAATTACACACATGTATACTATTTTTTACGGCTTAAATCTGTTGTCAAGCTTAAGAGATTTTAGTGTTTAGTCTATGGTCGAAATTCGACCAAAGGGCGATCGCTAGCATAAGCGATTACGCTAGTTTAAATTATTTTTTCAGCATGAAAACGGCGAGTGTGTGTGCAAGCGAGTTTGTGTGCTTGCAAGTGAGCTTGCAACATGCAAATGTATGTGTAGGTACGTGCTTGTGCGAATGTGTTTGGTGATATATTTGCTTGTTTGTACCTTTCGCTAAAACGGTCCGACGGATTTCGACGAAATCTGGTAGACAGGTTATTTATACCCTGTAGACTTAACACATGGGCTACTTTTGCGCCAAAATGTGTAAATATTATTCCCTGCTTTTACAAAGTGCACTTCATTGTCATTTTTAATGCTGTAAAAAAACATTACTAGCTGATGATTTTTCATCTAAAAACGGATTATCACGGAGATGTCATTTAAATCAAATCTAATAATAAAAAAGGCTATCTAAATACAAAATTTCGGTGAAATCGTTAAGGCCGTTTCGGAGAAAATGTACAACATTTGAACGTTGCGTCGCGGTCGTCGAAAACGTTTTGGATTTTATAAATGCAATGTATGACGAGTAGCCAGCGCGCGCCTACATATAGACATATACATATAGACGCGCATTTTAAGTAAGCTAAAAAGTGTTTAAATCTAAATATAATATGCTTTTGTTATGTACAAAAATTTTTACCGTTCAGCCGTTGAAGTGTAAAATAATCACGCACACATTCAAGCACGTAAACCGTGCGTGCACACACACACACACACACACACTTACACACACACACACACACACAAACATACACACACACACAAACACACACACACACACACACACACACATAACACACACACACACATAACACATACACACACACACACACACATAAACACACACACCGTTAGCTACCAAATAGCGGTAGTTCCGTTCAAACTTCAAACAACGATAAATAAAATATTTCGATTTTTTATAAACCTTTAAAATTTTCCTGGAATTTATCCTGATTCTTGTTTGATAAGAACATTAATTGGATTAAAAATTAAAAAAAATATAGCTTCTATCTGACTTGCTATCTGACAAGATATCATTTTTGTTTATACAGTAGTATTAGTAGTAGTATTATCATTTAACGGTAAAACTCGAGTATAGTTTAATTTGTCCGATTTTTCCTGTTACCTCCACGGTTACTGCGGTAATTTATGTGTTGATTGTGCAACGAATAAATATTTTTTAATGGCGTTAACTGAAAATATAACAATTTCCAACGAGTGTATCACAGCTGTCACAATAAAACATACAGCATTAGGTTGTCACAAACGTTAGGGTAAAAATTAAAATAACTGTGCCGGTTCTCTTACAAGGTAGGCAGAATTAATGGGACGGGAAAGACCGTAGAGTTGTCGATTAATGAAATGGGCAATCGGTCTCCATTGTGACATTTTACCAGCTTGTTTGTTTCTCCCGTGAAACAACTTTGCTGTGTTTCGGAGAGAAGGGCAAGACAGGCGGTGTAATTACGGCACCGAGTAAAGTAATGCCACATAATATGATTGTAGTAAACTACTAAATAATATCTCGCAATCGGACAGGATTTTTGATATCCACCATGTAATTTCGCGGCCATGAATAACTACTCGTATTTCTAACTAGCTTAACCGCCGAACTTCGTACCGCCTTAGAATAGATTTAAAATCGTAAAATGTTTGAACTGGGAGCTTAGACAAAGTAACATCGCTTGGAAGCGAAACGATATCTAAATTCGTCATCGTCTCGATAACAATTTCCTAGTTAATGTGACACTATTGTCGCGATCGTTGTGTCGATTTTGTTTCTGGTTAAGAAAAAGAAATGCATTAAGCCAAAGTAACTGGCAACCAAAACCTAGACAGTGAAATTATGTGTTCAAAAAATCATAACTGAATGGTTTAGTTACGAATTATAACGTTGTCTAACAACTTGCGATTTCGATGACGATTGACCACGTGATTTAACGTGGTTTTTGTCAACCCAATACATTTTATTCATTTCTAACATCATTATCGTTTTTATATCGTTACTTTGTCTAAGCCTAATTGTATAGGATTTTCCTATACAATTAGGCTTACACAAAGTAACGATTAGCATTGTTTTTGTCATTTTGCCCGCATATTTTCCAATAAAACTTTCCTTAGACTTTTAACGAATATCTACTTTAAAAAATAGCCAGGTTAATTTAGCAGTTATCTAGCTTTGCGCTTAACAACACATTTAGCGATTTAATTTCATATAATAGGAATATAAATTAAAACACTGAAAGATAGTTTCACATTTTATATAATAGAACAACAATCAGGTGGCTTACGTGATAGAGAGTGATATCCATTGCCTATACATACCACAGCTGTTAATGATGCATTGTCATCTGTATGGCACGTAAAACTACCACATGTATGAATTTACCAGCTAACTTACCATCCAAACTAGAACACAGCGGTGACAAGCGTTAATGTGATAGCGACGAAAATGGGTAAGCCAGGTACATAAAACCGGCGAGACGCTGCAAAATTTTGCCACCTAGTAGTCATGATAGTATTAAAACATTTGGCCAATCGATTGTCTTTTACAAACTGCGTTTGCTTTACAAGGAGGAATTCTTCAAAAAGTCCTTGCCCAAAATGAGCGCGGCTGAAAAATGGGACATGATCTTTTTTACTAATTCTTATATCAAGATAATACCAAGAGTGTTTATTATTAGAATGTTTATCTTATAATTTATCTTCAACTTACGTAGTGCTCCGTGGGGGTCAGTAACGGAAGATAACATGCTGTGAACTTTAAATTTGAAGCCATTGACATTATTATATGAAACATTACGAAATTTGTAATGACAATATATTTTTAACAAAAAAATAAATAAACCAACGAACCAAGTTATGGGGGTCATAGATTAAAATCAGTGAGTGTACAATCAATCATCCCTTGTTTTCGCACCGTTATGAATGAAAATTAAAAAAATTATATGGGACCATCCTCAGGGTATATTTCAGTAAAAAAAGAATTATAAAAAAAGTTATACGTAGTCTAACATAAAAAATGTACGCATCGAATTGAGAACCTCCCCCATTTTTTCGTCGGTTTTTTTTTATATCATAAGATAGCAAACAAGCAGATGGGTCTCCTGATGGAAAGAGTTAACCAACGCCTATAGACACCAAAGATGTTAATGGTGCGTTGCTATCTTGTGGCGAGGTCTGCCACATGCAAAAGTTTACCGGCTACCTTACCCTCCAAACCGGAACACGACAGCGACAAGCACTGACGCTATTGCGGCAGGAATAGGTAAGGCGGTGGTACCAGACCCGGGCGAGACAATGCAGAACTCTACCACCTAGTAGCCACGATGGTAGTGACTCGATAGCCATTCGGTCGCCTTTTACGACCTGCCTGGCAGAACGGCAGTTGGCCTATTCTACAAAGGAGGCCGGGACCAACACGGCGTAAATATAGATCTATATTAACATAAAAAATGCGAAAGTTTGTAAGTTTATATGTTTTGATGGATAGACGGATGTTGCTTACTCAATCACGCAAAAACGACTGAACGGATTTGAATGAAATTTGGCACACAGGTAGATGATGACCTGAAATATCAATTTTATCCCAGAAAAATTAGGTGCTGTCGCGGATTTCGCCGAAAACATTTTTAGAATGCAGCCGGCTGCACGCTGCTGCTAGTATTATACAAACGAAGAAATTTACTTGCTGACGGCCGGTTTCCGAAACGAAAATTAATTTTAACAAGCAATTAATCTGTGTTTAACAGTTCATTTGCTTGTAAAATTATGTTAAACACAGACTAATTGCTTGTTAAAATTAATTCGCGTTTCGGAAACCGGCCGTGACTGTCTTATCGATCAACGCACAGCTTAAACCGTTACATGTAGAAGCGTGATATTTTACACAGAGGTTCGTTACAAACTGAAAGAGGGTACTAAAAATGAGTTTTCTGAAATTTGACCCTTAAGGCCTTAAATTATTAATATATATTTTTTTAATTAACCTTAATATTTTGTGTTCGTTCAGACTTTTGTTTGCAAAATGGACTATCTGCTTTTCTGCCAGGCAGTTTTGTAAAGGCAAACAATTGGCCAACTTGTCACTACCATCGTGACTACTAAGTGATAGAGTTCTATAACGTCTCTCCTGGGTCTCTCTCACTTCGAGGGGTTTACTCTGTTTATGCGTGACTATCTGTTGCCTGCGACTTCACCCGCGCGGACTTCGTTTACTCTGTACAGCCCCTCCCTCGTAGGTGATAGCGTGATAATATGTAGCCTATATGTTGACCCGACCTATTAGTAATATTCATGCAAAATTTAAAGTAAATCCATGCAGTATCTTTTGTGTTTACCCCGGATATATATACAGACAAACAGACAAAAATTCTAAAAACTATATTTTTGGCTTCGATATCGATTGTAGATCACGCCCCAAGTATTCTTTTAAAAAAATACTCAATGTACAGTTTTGACTTTCCTACGATTTTATGATATGTATAGATTACTTGAGTTACTGATTTGATTTTTCTTTTTAAGTCTATGATTATGAATTAAAGATTAAATTTAATTATATTTTTTTATTTATTTTACATATTATATTGTACATGACATATTACAGCCGAGATGTCTATCTTAGCTACAACTTTGTCATTCTGTTGGATAAATATTTTCAAAAGTATTCTAGACATTCTTTCTACATCGAATATCATACATCGATATAAAAACACAAGATACACAAACAGTGTCGCAAAAACGTCCTCCAAAAATCAGCGCACAATTTAAAATTGTGCACTCATTTCAAATAGAATCACGTCGGTCGCGACACTGTCAATTTTATTACTTTTTGAACATTGCTTTGTAAAAACAACTATAAATCTTGCGGTTAAGGTTGGATATGCAAAGACATATGTTTTTGCAAAATCTGTAACTATTTAAATGAAATTAGGGACACTTGAGTGTCAGTTTTGTTCGGAACTGTGCATCTTGGGTTTTTTTTTTTTTATGTCATAAGATAGCAAACAAGCAGATGGGTCTCCTGATGGAAAGAGTCAACCATCGCCTATAGACACCAAAGATGTTAATGGTGCGTTGCTATCTTGTGGCGAGGTCTAATGCCACATGCATAAGTTTACCGACTACCTTACCCTCCAAACCGGAACACGACAGCGACAAGCACTGACGCTATTGCGGCAGGAATAGGTAAGGCGGTGGTACCAGACCCGGGCGAGACAATGCAGAACTCTACCACCTAGTAGCCACGATGGTAGTGACTCGATAGCCAATCGGTCGCCTTGTACGACCTGCCTGGCAGAACGGCAGTTGGCCTATTCTTCAAAGGAGGCCGGGACCAACACGGCGAAATGATCTTATCCATATTAATATTATAAATACCAAAGTAACTGTCTGTCTCTCTCTTCTTCACGCCTATACCAGTGAGCCGATTTGGATTAAATTTCGTACAAAGTTAGTTTGAGTCCCTACAAAGGACATAGGATAGTTTTATCCCGAAAATTCTACGGAAACTGGAACTATGCGGTTAAAAACCCGGGACTACTATCTTTTAAAGCACGGTAATAAGGAGTAATGTAGGTTGCTTTTGTTTTAGATTTTTTTCTAAATAAGCTAGTTAAAAATAAAACGAATGGCCAACGTCCATATAGTGAGTAGCTTAGTAAAGCGAGCGTTCTAGAATGTTCGCGAGCGGCCGCACTGCGCGCTTGACACCTAGGCGCCAAGCGTGCAGTTTACTTCAATTATTATTATAATTGAAGTAAACAGTGCCGACGGTTGCAAACATTCTAGAACGTTTTACTAAGCTCTCGCTAAGTGGTTCGCTAGGCTTTAAGCGCTAAATAATCCGCCTATCTCCAGACTTAGCCTTACACCAAAGAGGTGCTGCAGTACCACCGCTTTACCTATTCTTGCTGCAATAGTGTCAATGAAATTATTTTACCAATGTGAAATTGTAAAATATGTGACATCACACTAGGTAGGAGGGGGTCTCACAAATGTGACCAGCTGTGACAAGGACGGGGGAGGGGTCAAAAATCATGAAATTCGTGTGACGTAATTTATGGATGGTCCCTTATGTAGATTGACATCTGTATCTATTTGTTTCATGGTACCACTATCTATGGTCTAGATAATACGTTCTGTTTAGTTTCATATAAAGGAGAATCATGAGGCTTCATACAAATTTGGCCTAAAACGCAACACATGATGATGGCTGCTTACCGTATTATAATACATTATTAATTTCTTCTGAAATGTAAATTGTATCACGGAAACTTTTTATAATACTAAGATTCAGGAAACTCCTTCAAAGAATTATATTACTTTAATTTACAATTGTTACATTCCATTTTAAGCCACTCACATCACAATATATCGTCAACATAAATACGAGTATAATTACTTTTTTTTATTTACTCGTCATAAAGATTATTTGATTTTAACCACTTAAAAGTTAAAAAACGAAAAAACTTTTGTTTACATTAAAATACTTGTTACTCGTTCACAGTGTAAAGCAGGCTGTAAACGTTCAAACATGTTTGTCAAACTATACGTTTTGTTTGTACGTTTTTAGCAAACATCAGCGCACACGTACCAACAAGTTTGTCAAACAAGACTTCAATTTCAAAGCAGTTTTCGCCGTGAAATAACGCTCCGACACTTAAATGAGTAACAAATTACATCATGTCTCAGTGTCGGTCGCGCCAAAATGGTGAGTTTGTTTGACAAACGTGACTGTACATCTTCAAACATATATGACAAACACGCCGTCAAACAAATCTTTCAAACATACAGCCAAACACGTAGTTTGCTTGCCAAACACGTCAAACATGACCGTAGACTATCAAACAATTTGGCAAACACGTAAATTTTGACAAATTGTTTGAGCATTTCCAGCTTGCTTAAATAGATGACACTTGTTTTTTTTTTGTTTCTCTAGGATGATACTAAGAGTACTTATTTACACATCCTTCTATGTTGTAAGTTTCGACTATAGTAATAAATATTTTCATTATTGTTGTATTTTATACAATAGTTCATTTAAAATTTTGCGTCTTACCTAACTGGAATTGTTATGATTTGTTTAATTGGTTAGAAATAAAAGAAAGTGTTAACTTGATGACAGAAAAGAAAAAGCTATGCTTTATTTAGAAATAAGAAAAAGCGTACAAGTTTGTTCAGTTTGATGACTTTCCAACTAAAATACTTTTAAAATTAACTTTCTATTAAAAAGTGTCCGTTGAATTCTAATTTAATAATAATAATTTATTGTAAACTAGCTGTGCCCGCGACTTCGTTCGCGTGGAAAAAAATCTAAAATAAAAACCCGCATAGTTCCCGTTCCCGTGGGATTTCCGGGATAAAAACTATCCTATGTCCTTTCTTGGGTCTCAAACTATATTTGTACCAAATTTTATCCAAATCGGTTCAGTGGTTTGGCCGTGAAAGCGTAACAGACAGATAGTCTGTTACGCTTTCACGGCCAAACCACTGAACCGATTTGGATAAAATTTGGTACAAATATAGTTTGAGACCCAAGAAAGGACATAGGATAGTTTCTCGGAATCGGCTCCAACGATTTTCATGAAAGTCACAAATTAGGGGTTTTTCGGGTCAAGGAATCGATTTATCAAGGTTCCAGGTCCAAGAAAAACTCGGTTCCCAAGATATGGGTATGTGAAAAACCGAGCAAAGCTCGGTCAACCAGATATTCTTTACTTATCACGGCATCATTGTCGACTTACGTACTGTATGAAAAGGCCATTAATCTTCACGTGAGTACTTAAGATCAGCACAGCAAATCGTGTCGCTTCATTAACCGAGATAATGTTTGCATTTATTTTTATGACTTGTAATTGAGCACGTGAACTGAGTATACGGTCATTTTCCTACACGATATTGGATTTTCATATTTGTGGTGTACCCGACTTTAGTATAAAGAAATAGTAGAGAATATGAACAGTAATTTCCTCATTATTTTTGTGTTATAGTACTCACTTCATGTTTGGGAAAACTTAAAAAACTCTAAACACAATAAAGGAAAATATCGACACGCAGGATTTGAACCTGCGACCGTCTCCGTACCCGGTCTACCCTTACCTACGTGTCACGTTGTTTGTTGTTTGTCCACGATGGACTACGAAACTGCTGAATTGATTTCAATGAAATTTTTTAGATATCTATTGTTTGGTTTAACTTAAAAGATAGGATAGTTATCTTAAATGCAAATTGAAAAGATCGTGAAATTATGGTACACTAGCTGCAGCGTGCAGCCCGCTGCATTATAAAAGTTTTTGGGGAATCCCACGGGATTACCTAATTTTTCCGGGATAAAAATAGCCTATGTGCTATTCCAGGTCATTATCTATGTTTGTGCCAAATTTCATTCAAATCCGTTCAGTAGTTTTTGCGTGATTGAGTAACAAACATCCATCCAAACATCCAAACTTTCGCATTTATAATATTAATATAGATAAAGATGTACAATATTTATTGTACGTCAGTCAACACTGCTAGCTAGTCTAACGTCGAGTTTACGTTTCAGATTTGCCGAACTCACAGCGAAGGTGTTCGTATCATCCTCAATTCCAGTCCATATTTTCTCAGTGGTGTGTCCTACGCCATTGGTATCGTTCGCCACCATCTTGTACGGTGCGGCTGCAGGCATCATGGTCACCGCCTCTCACAACCCCAAGGAAGATAACGGGTACAAGGTGTACTGGAGTAACGGCTCGCAGGTCATCTCACCGCACGACAACAATATACTGGACGAAATATGGTCGTGTTTAGAGTTAGTATGTTTTTTTCTATATTATATGATACATACCTCTCCCAATGGATGGAAAATTTCCTCCGTGTTGATCCGGGCTCCTTTGAAGAATACACCAACTGCCGTTCCGCCTGGCAGATCGTAAAAGGCAAACGATTGGCTATTTAGTGTAGTAGTAATGATGCTAGTGACACATTCACTACCATCATTACTACTAGATTGTAGAATTCTGCAACGTCTCCCCCGGGCTTTGGCACCACCACCTTACCTATTCTCATCTTCATTCTCGTCTCACTGTCGCGTTATGGTGAGGAGAATAAGCTAGGTAAACTTATGCACAAGTCATTACCATCGCGCCATACGGATAGCAACGTACCATTAACATCTTTGGTATTTGTAAACAATAGTTGTCTTCTTCCGTCAGGAGCCATCTGCTTTTTGATAGATATCAAGATAAATATAACCCATAAGACCCATAAGATCATATAAAAAATGTGCAAACGGTTGACCCTTCGGGCCATCCCTGAACTTCCCACTAAATTAAGGTATTTTAAGCTCAAAAGGGTAAAAAATATAAGCCTAGATTTTTCAGTTCAAACATCTATTTTTTTTAAAAATGGCAGTATATTAATTTTTGAAAAGCTGTATATTTTGAAAACGATGATGCATTCAACTCAGTTTTTGAGATCGAAAATATTGCTTTAGCTAAATAATCGACAGGTTAAAAAATTTCAATGCAATGTCAAAAAACATTTTATTCTTAATTTTCTTCATTGATAAATCCCAAAAAAATTACCGATTGTGATTAAATTAACGCTATTTGACGTAGTTTTTAAAGGAGAAAAGCTGATAAGATTTTTAAGTGAATCGGTCAATTAACTTGATAAGTTATTTCAAAAAAATTAAGTAAGTTTCTAGAAACAACGTAATTTCGTTAAACGTAAATTTTTGAGAATTACATTCGATTTTGATTTCAAACGGTATTTGACGTAGTTTTTTTAGTACTAAAATATCGTAGAATACCAAAAAATGATTGGTTGAAAAATGTCGAAGCTATGTCGAAAAAACACTTTTTTCAAAAATTTTCGTCAACGATTACTCCCAAACGGATAGACCGATTTTGATGCAATTTATATATAAGACGTAGTTTTTTGAGAAATAGAGCTCATTGGTTTTTGTACTCAATGGGAACATAAATCTGGAAGTTATATTAAAAAAATACTGTTTCGCCAATATTTTTATGGTGTTTTTTCAAAATTTCTCAAAATCTCCTGGACCGACTCGATTCAAATTTTCAGGAAGACTAAGTTGAGCAGAAACAAATCTAATGCCATTAACCGCGTTTCGATCGGTCCAGCTGTTCAAAAGTTATGAGATGTTTACATACACACATACACACACATACATACATACAGAACATACTGACATCATCCCACTACATACGTATAGATAAGGAAGTTACTGATTTTACCCCGATTTTCGAAAATCGAGTTTTCACCAGAAATCCGAATCTCATAACTTTTGAACGGCTTGACTGTCGCGCGCTTGCAAAGCCACGACAATTTGTTGACGGTGTTAATGTCATGTATAGTATGTAATTACAACATTTTATATTCGATGTAAGGCATTTTCTAAAACATAATTATCTTTGTAAAGTGACGACGCCATTTTTA
Source organism: Apodemia mormo (assembly GCA_036924255.1). Classification (NCBI taxonomy): domain Eukaryota; kingdom Metazoa; phylum Arthropoda; class Insecta; order Lepidoptera; family Riodinidae; genus Apodemia; species Apodemia mormo. The sequence continues at coordinate 40,272,607 of JAUPFN010000008.1, forward strand.
TACGGACGAATTATAGAATTTGCCTGCGACATATGATCTGTAGGTTCGTACTGATACACAGTACTGTACATAATAGGACATAATTGGCTACGTGAATGATTTATAAATAGGATGATAAAGATACAAAGGCTTCATAGCATCCGCCTTTTGTACGAGTAATTATCTTGAAACAGTTTAGAAAATCCAAAAGTGTACGCTTTAAAAATTAGTTTTCATAATTATTTTTATCGCCGTGTGGTCGAAACTCAACCATAGACTAAACAATAAAACCTCTATAAAGTCAACAGACTTGAGTAGTAAAGAAAATAATATACATTACTTTCGCCGTGTTGGTCCCGGCCTCCTTTGAAAAATAGGCCAACTACCGTTCTGCCAGGCAGGTCGTAAAAGGCGACCGATTGGCTATCGAGTCACTACCATCGTGGCTACTAGGTGGTAGAGTTCTGCATTGTCTCGCCCGGGTCTGGTACCACCGCCTTACCTATTCCTGCCGCAATAGCGCCAGAGCTTGTCGCTGTCGTGTTCCGTTTTGGAGGGTAAGGTAGCCGGTTTGGAAGGTAAGGTAAACTTATGCATGTGGCATTAGACCTCGCCACAAGATAGCAACGCACCATTAATATCTTTGGTGTCTATAGGCGATGGTTGACTCTTTCCATCAGGAGACCCATCTGCTTGTTTGCTATCTTATGATATAAAAAAAACATGTGTGTATAATATGTATGTCGTATGAATATAGTATGTGTAATGTTTACTTTCATTAATTTGATCCAAGTAATGGTGGTGCACCGTCTCAAAATGGCGTACCACCAGCATATGTTGGGATTTTACTCGTATGTATATCTCAGCACCGATTTTCAGTGGTAGCTAATTACACGATAAAATAGCAGCAATAGTTTGGACGTCTGTTTTCACTCCGTAGTTTACATATTAATATTATAAATGCGAAAGTTTGTTTGGATGGATGGATTATTATTTTTATTTAGTTCATTACTTCACGCAAAAACTACTGAAACGGATATGAATGAAATTTGGAATACATGTAGATAGGACCTGGAATAGCACATAGGCTACTTATTATGCCGGAAAAATTAGGTGATCCCGCGGGATTTAACAAAAACTTTTATGCGGCGGGCTGCACGCTGCATATAGTATTTATTATAGAAAATGTAATATGGAATTTATAAATAGCAAATTAAACACCCATATCGCATGCAAGTAATTTGCTTATTTTGGGGTTATATAGATTTTTGTAATTTGTCTAACGATATTATCTACTATCTATAAATTAACTAGCTGTTGCCAGCGACTTCGTCCGCGCGGAGTTCGTTTACTCCGCACTGCCCCTTCCCCGTAGGTGATAGCGTGATAATATGTAGCCTATATGTTGACCCGACCTATTAGTAATATTCATACAAAATTTGAAGTAAATCCATGCAGTACTTTTTGAGTTTACCCCGGACATACATACAGACAAACAGACAAAAATTCTAAAAACTATATTATTGGCTTCGATTTCAAATGTAGATCACCCCCCAAGTATTCTTTTAAAAAATATTCATTGTACAGTTTTGACTTTCCCTACGATTTTATTATATGTAAAATAGATACGCGAAGGACAAACTTTGGACCTTTTTTAAGACAATTACGCGAACGGTGGAGTATTAAATTTGGCACAGTAATATTAGGTTTTTGCAATCCTCCGCAATGTACCTAACATTGCGGAGGACCGCAAAATCGTAATATTTTTAAATTATATGCATTAGAAATACATTAAATTGATAAAAATGGACATTGCACACATTACACTCACATGACATTCGTGATAATAGACATATATGTATACTTTTTTTTACGACTAGTCGGTTGTCAAACTTAAAGGAGATTTTATTGTTTATGGTCGAATTTCGGCCACAGGTGATCGCTAGTTTTTATTATTATTCATAAGGCGAGACTACGTGTTTATTTGTTAATCTACGATAAAAAAGTATCTTCACGCCCATATCCGCGAAGGGGTAGGCAGAGGTACAACAAGTGCACCCACGATTAGCCGAAGATACTTAGTCCCACAAATGTGATAGGTGGCAAGCCTATCGCCAACCGGGCACTTTCCAATCCCGGGCAACTTTGTGTTTCTCAGAAAACTGAAAAAACACTTTTTTTTTAAAGTGCCCGACCCGGGAATCGAACCCGGGACCTCATGTGGTCAACGCCAACACTGGACCACTAGACCACAGAGGCGATTATATACTTTGTTTTTATTATAATATACGATATTATAATAAAAACAAAGTAATCCCGACAATTTAATTGCCAATACAAGGCGCGTACATTACCGTTACACTAAAGGCTGCTACTGAGTTTTTATAATTCTTTCAGTAATATTGTTGCCCAACACAAATCGAACCCGGGACCTCCTGATCTGAGTTAAACAGACTAAATACCAGACCCTAGACAATATTTAATTAAGTGCTTAAATTATTTAATACCAACACCACAGCATTTCAGATGACCATTGGAATATTGAAGAGATTCGCACTCATGACCTTGTCAAGGACTGCACCAAAGAAGTCACCGATAAATATATGGATTATATTAAAACTAGTCTATCTAGAGAGGTTCTGGAGGAGAACAAGAAAGCCGCTATTAAAACAGTCTACAGTGCAATGCATGGAGTTGGATATGAGTATATATTGAAAGCATTTGAGGCTGCCAATCTTCAGGTAAAAATGATTTTGTGACTCTACTTTTCTTATAGATACAGCAGGTATTTGCAGAGCTACCTTATTTAAAGTGGAAGCCGCGTACGTGGAAATCGGCATCTTAACGGGTTTGTTGTTATCGCAACGGCTGACCTTTTTTTATATCATAAGACAGCAAACAAGCAGATGGGTCTCCTGATGGAAAGAGTCAATCATCTCCTATAGACACCAAAGATGTCAATGGTGCGTTGCTATCTTGTGGCGACGTCTTATACCACATGCATAAGTTTACCGGCTACTTTACCCTCCAAACCGGAACACGACAGCGACAAACACTGACACTATGGCAGCAGGAATAGATAAGGCGGTGGTACCAGACCCGGGCGAGACAATGCAGAACTCTACCACCTAGTAGCCATGATGGTAGTGACTCGCATAGCCAATCGGTCGCCTTTTACGACATGACTGGCAGAATGGCAGTTGGTCATTTCTTCAAAGGATCCCGGACCCAACACAGAGAAATAACTCTATTAATTTTTTAAACCCTGAAGCAAAAATGGATGTTAACATTTGGTCACTTTATGTGTGTATGTGTATATCTGTGGCACTTAGAGGTGCGCAGAATGTGTCACTGAATTGAAAAGATATGAACATATCTTTTGATCACTGCGAAGTATATCACTCTTTTAGTTCAGTAGTTCATCTAGTCCAATGGCTTGAATCGCTATCATTTCTCAGTACATTGATTTTCCTTCGTTTGTTAATCGAACTAACTACTAAGTAGGGTGTAATGAATCTTATGATTTTTGCGAACGAGATAAACGTTGAAGCGATAGTAAAACAATGTTAAAATAAAGTATATTTTTTATTTGTACTATTTTTTTCGTTTTTTTATTCGTACTTTTACTAATGAAAGATTAAAAGTTCTTACTAAAATAATGTTTACAATTGCCGAATACAGCAAAATGTTTCTTATGGCCCTAATTTTAAGCTGATTTTTCTAAACTTTTATTTTTCACTGTAATTTTTGATTTTAGATAAATTCAAACAAACATTGACATCTACTGCATTGCGTTTATACTAATTGAAGATCAAAACTACCTTCATGCGCAATAACGCTTATGATTAAAGAATTCATTTTATCGCTCTTCGCGAGTATGTATGTACATTGTACAAGAAAGTACGAGTGATATAGTTAACCGGTATCAAGTTCAGCCGGGCCGAGATTGTGTCTGCTACGTCACTCCCACTGGCGCGTGATCGGCAATCTTCGACTCTCGTAATCGTTTCGTTCGCGGTGAACTACGCGAACTAGAGATATAGATAAATTGAAACTGAACTAGTGAAGGATGAACTAAACGCAACTGAAGTAGTCCAATTGAAGGATTCATTCGCGAACTACACACGTCTAGTGGCACTGTAGCTTTTAAATGGATGAACGGATTTGGATGCAGTTTTCTTTATTTGTAAGCTTATTTCAGTAATTCTTAGAAATGATTTAATCAAAATCGGTTCCGCCGTTTCAATGTTATCAGCTCTTTTCAAATTGATGAAAGAAATTCAGCAACTTGTACTGGATGATCAATACGAAATTTGGTATTCTGTTCAATGATATTGCAATGACATGGTAACCTTTATTTGATGCTACAAGATCCCCATTCGAAGATCATCAGCTCGTTTCATGTTTTACTCAGTAAATGATGAACATGTAATAGGAAGGTGGTCTGATGATAAAGGAATTTGGTGGTGGATTTTTAAATTTAGACTCAATATATGTATAGGTAAAACTGTTTCCGTGCCTACCTGATTCTAAATCATGTTGAACTTTATCAGCCAAAGAATAGGATAATCTTCAATATTTAGCTACTCCTTCGCCTTTGATGTATCAATGTGTTTTAAAATCAAAACCACATTATAGTATTATTATTTTACTATAAATATTATTTTACCATCTTAATTTCAAGCCAACGACGATGCCATGTCAAAAATATTCAAATAATACTTCAATGTTTTTGAAATTTGTTACGTTAGTGTGGGTCAGCACAATTTTAAACATCCTTGAGACTTTGAATCTATTTTTGTAGTTACATTGGCCACTTTTAGACGTTCATAATGTTACCGGACGAAAGAAGTAATGACAAAGCGATTACAGTAGAGTAGCAGATGGTAATCTGATATTTCATTGCGAGTCGTGGTCGAGATCGACATCACAGATAAATGTGTGACATCTACATTTATCTGTAACAATTAACTGCCTCTTGCCCCAGTGATTAGCATTTTTTCACAGGGTCAAGGGACTGTCAGTAGACCTCAATATATAATTTTAATTTCAACTCGATACCTCCACGCGTTTCCGAGACAGAAAAGATATATTCGGACAACACAGTCATCTTAAAGGGTTTTATTCTAATTTATGTGCTTAAACTAAGACAATGTTTTTAAAATAAAATAAATTGGTAATTTTTCAGAAGCCAATTAGTGTGACTGCCCAACAAGACCCAGACCCAGAGTTCCGTACCGTAAAATTCCCTAATCCTGAAGAGCTGGAATGTCTGGAGTTAAGTCAGAAGCTGGCAGAGGAGAAAGGCGTCAAGCTTGTATTAGTTAATGACCCGGATGCGGATCGACTGGCAGTCGCGGAGTATAATGAAAGGTGAGTAAAACTTATAACATGGAACCTGAAAAACAGAGCTTTCTTCGCTATTTAGCAACTGACGAAAACAATCAGTTTGACATGTACGTATGTAAAATTTTCGGAATTGAATATTTCAGTATGATGATCCATTTAGGTGTCCAAGCGCGTGTACTAAATTTCGTAAATGTATGTACATTGTGCATATATTCGTACACAAATTTCTCGGTAGCAAAAAGCTATCGAGATATATTTTTTTAGATCCTGCGTTGTTTCGCTCGGATTTGGTAACCTTGTAACGTGTAACGATAGAACACGCTCACATTTATCGCGCCATCGTTATCACATTTCATCACGCAGCATACACGTGAATCTCTAGTATATAAGATTAATTTAAAACCCAGTTTAATTACAGTTAACAAAACACATTCATCAACCGATGTGTAACTCATTTAGTCGACGTAATACACCTCATCCTGTACACTGTATTTTTTATATTATTAGATAGCAAACAAGCAGATGGTTCTCCTGATGGAAAGTGAAACCTTCGTCTATAAACACCAATATTGTTAATGGTGCGTTGCCATCCGTCTGACGGGATGGCAATGTCATATGCATAAGTCTACTGGCTACCTTACTCTGCAAACCGGAACATGAGAATGACAGCATTGACGCAATTGCGGCAGGAATACGTGAGGCGGTGGTAACAAATACCCAGGTGAGACGTTGCGGAACTCTACCACCTAGTAGTCACAGTGGTAGTGACACGTATAGCCAATTATTCGCCTTTTACGACCTGCCTGACAGAACGGTAGTTGGTCTAAGAATATCTTCAAAGGAGCCCGGACCAACACGAGGAATAAGTAAGTACGTTTCGATTTGAAAGGGTATAGAATACGTAGGTCACACTATAACTTTTGCGTAACTTAAAAAAACATGTTATACCCAAAATATTATGGTTATTGCTTTTTAAAATAATCTCCTTTACATTTTAAACATTTTTTCATGCGATTGAACCATTTTTTAAAACAGGAGGACCACAGATCTGAAGGCATGTTTTCTACGTGCTGATTGAACGCTATCACTGCCTCTTCAGAGTTGGTAAAAGTAAAACTTCTCATCAAATCTTTGATTTTGGAGAAAATACAGAAATCACAGGGTGCTAGGTCGGGGCTATGCGCAGGATGAGTGACGAGATGTACTTTTTCGGAAGCTAAAAATGACTTTGTTTTGTTGGCCGTGTGTGAATAAGCGTTATCATGGTGTAGGAGAATGCGACTTTTGGGTCGTCTTTCACGAACTTTTTCTAACACCCTGGGTAAACAAATGGTAGAATACCACTCGGCATTAACACTCTTTTGATGTTCAACTGGAATTGTACAGATGGGACCCGTAGCTGAGAAATAATCATTTTTTTGCCAACGTTTTTCAACTGTCTCACTTTGTTGGCCTGTTCTCATTTTCAAACACCCATTCACAAGATTGCTGTTTTTTTCAGGTTCAAAACAATAAATCCACGTTTCGTCTCCTGTGACAATGTCATAAACAGCATTAGAATGTCCGTGGGTACCATCTGTGAGCAGTGAGCACCATTCCACGCGAGCCCGCTTCTGCTCTGCTGTCAGTTCATGAGGGATCTAATGACAACAAAGTTTCCAAACTTTCAATTCTTCGTGTAAAATTTTCTGAATTTGGCTCATACCAATCCCCAATAGTCCAATTGTCTCATAGGTAATCCGGGGGTTTTCTTCAATTAACCGCTTAACAGTAGCCACATTATTTTCGTTGACGGCAGTTGAAGGCCGCCCTTCACGAAATTTGACATGTAAAGAAACTCTACTTCTCTCAAATTCAGCAAACCATCGCGTCACGGTGCTCAAACAAGGTTCTTCTCTCCCAAAAGCATTTTGAAGACGAGCGGCACAGTCTTGCGGAGAAAGAGAACTTTTAAAATCATAAAAAATCATCGCTCTAAAATCTTTTCGACTTAATTCCATTTTCGTTGCGTACGTAGAACTTTGATGTGTGATAAAAAAACAATTGACAAATCATTTCCCGCCAATTGTTTTTTTTTAAGAAGGTTGCAACGTTTAAAAATATAACATTCGAAATTCAAATAGTCCTCATTAACTAGAAGTACAAAACTTTTAGTGTGCCCCATGTATATCTTTGGCGTATATATGCGCTGGTCGTCTCTTACTGTCGGGAGAGCCATCTTTTTCTTCATTATTCTATAATATAAAACAATGTTTTGTTAAAGAGTTCTTCTAAGAGATGTTCTCGGCCAGGCAAAGTTGCTCGAGCGCCGAAGGCTGGAACACTTCTTTGGTGACTGAGAAATATTATAGCCCCAAGATTTTTTATCATTTCAATCTATTTTATGTAAATTTTGAAAAATCCTGAGTTGTGTTTGTGTTGAATATTGTCGTAGCGTTGATCTGGTCGAGCGGATATTGTCTGGCGTTAATTTAAGAGATATGTCATAACGATCTAAATTCTGTCGAGTGAAATTTGAATATTCTTCTTGTTTTTAGTTTGATTTTTCCATTATAGCTCGAAATCATGGAAGATATTCACGGGCAACGAAATGGGAGTCTTACTAGGTTGGTGGATGTTGGAGCAGTACTGCAGCCAGAAGCAACCAACGGCTGATGATGAACTGTTTCTATTGGCTTCTATCGTCAGCTCTAAAATGTTGAAGGCTGTAGCCAAAGGACGAGCACAATTTGTCGAAACCCTTACTGGATTCAAGTGGATGGGTGAGTAGGTATCGTAATTTATATACTGATGATGAAAAGCTGCTTTTACGGTTTAAAAAGCTGCTTTAAACCTCTAAAATATTGAGTGCCAAGAAAGCATATATAAATTCCAAAATGGTCAATGTATTTAAAATGTTTAGATGAGTGTTGAGGCCAAGACATGCGAATTTGTCAAAATGCTGAAACTGCTGTTCTGCCAGCCAATTCGTAAAAGCGACTGATTGGCTATATGTGTTACTACCATCATGATTACTAGTTGGTAGAGTTCTTTTTTTTATTGTCGATAGGGAAGCGCTTGATCACGATCTTGCCTGATGGTAAGCTAAGATGCGGTCTAAGATGGAACGCGCTTCCCTACAAGGTACCTGTTCACACTTCTCTTGAAGATCCGCAGGTTGTACTCGTCGGGAACACACTCATGAAGCATATTCCAGACCCTTGCGGTTTGGATCAAGAATGTCAAGTCGAACCGCTTTGTTCAGGTACATGGAACGTCCACCATATGGTGATGCCTAGTATCTGTGCAACGTCTCGCCCGGATATTTGATACCACCACCTTAACTATTACTGTTACAAGAGTGTCAGAGCTTATCACGATCGTGTTCTTGTTTTAGAGAGTAAAGCAGCCGATAAGTTTACGCACATGGAATTTCAACCGGCGACACGAATGACAACGCAAAATTAACATCTTCGGTGTATAAAGGCGATTTTTATTTTATTTTTTTATCAGGAGAGCCATTTGCTTGTTTGTTGTACTATAATCCATACTATACTAATATTTTAAACTAACTGTACCCGCGACTTCGTCTGCGTGGAAAAAATGTAAAATAAAAACTTGCACAGTTCCCGTTCTCGTGGGATGTCCGGGATAAAAACTATCCTATGTCCTTTCTCGGGTCTCATACAATCTTTGCAACAAATTCCATCCAAATCGGTTCAATCTTTTGTGAAGAAGAGACAGACAGATAAAGTTACTTTCGCATTTATAATATTAGTATGGATGGGAAAGTGTGTTTGTTTGTCCGTTTTTCACGGCAAAACGGAACCACAAATTGACGTGATTTTTAAGTGGAGATAATTGAAGGGATGGAGAGTGACATAGGCTACTTTTGTCTCTTCTAACCTTCTACTTTTCTTAAATGAATTTAACGCGAGCGAAGCCGCGGGCAAAAGGTAGAATTACAATAAAATAAAAATAAAAACAGAGATATAAAGCCATAAACCTAAGTTACGATAGGAATAGGCATATTATGTACCGTATTGTAATCATTACACATTGTAAATACAGGGAATACGAGTCAACTGTTGCTGCAGCAAGGCAAGTGGCCACTGTTTGCTTTCGAAGAAGCTATCGGGTACATGTGTAACCCGCGTGTGCCAGACAAAGATGGCATCTCCGCCGCTGTACAGGTCAGTTATATTAATGCGTGTGAAATTATTAGAATCTCTACACAAAGATGATAGTGTGGGGACATATGTGTAATTTGCTGACACAGACGCAACTTTATTTGTGACGGCAGTATGGGACGCCAGTCGTCCGCGCGTCTCACGCGATATATATATATATATATATATATATATATATATATATATATATATATATATATATATATTATATATATATATATATATATATATATATATATATATATATATATATAGAATATGCACTACTGTAAACTCTATTAATTCCCTTACTGCGGCAACCGAACATAGGAGTCAAACCGATCACACACAAGTGCCTAAAGCCATAAACCGTGAGGCAATAATTCTCTTTTCTTTCACCTCCTAAAGTGGTGACCCCAACGTGATGATGATGTCCATAGGCGGCGGTGATCACTTACCATCAGGTGCACCTACTGCTCGTTTGCCCCCCTCTTCTATAAAAAAAACTTGAGGTGTCAAGGGACACCCGGATGGAACGAAGTTTCGAAGAACGAATTACGAAAAACCTGTATACACTCAACAAAAATAATCGTCGCGACACCACACTGCTCAATGCGAAATAAAAATGAAAATATCTGGCTTGCTTTCTATAAGAGAGAGAGAGAGAGAGAGAAACATCCGCACGCCGCACAACTTACAATACCTTACTATAGCAAAAAGTGTAGTGACAACTTTTCGTAAGAATTTTTTCCGTCTAGCCCCCTTTCACAACGCGCGATAAGGAACTTCGTTCCAAAAAAAAAAATACAACCACTTTTCTTTTACCCTAAAATAGATAGCACAGATTATACTTGCTACACGAAGACGATAGCACTCACACATTTTTTTATCCCACATTATTTGGTGACAAGTTTTTTATAAACTAACAGTTATGTTTTGTGCAACAATGTAACATAACTATTGTTGATAGAAGTTAACAATTTTTTTGTATTTGTTTGTAACTGAATAGTTACACACTGTTTCGAACATTACAAACTGTTAAGAGGCTTGCAAGACCTTATTTGTTGAAATGATGAATTATATGTAATGCGTCAGACCGTGGCCGGATTCGATACATAATTGAGTAAAATTGGGTCGATAGAAAATAATTGCGAAGATTGGTCTTAAAATCATCATTATCGGTTCATATCGTTATTTTTTTGACGTATGGGTCTGCAATTAAAAACATGAAGTCGTCATATTCATACCTAAACCGCTACCGAATCATATTTGACAAATAATCTACAATATTTTTTATATTTCAATTTTGTTTATTATAAGACCTGGCCGCCCAGTTATACTGATAGTGGGTTCTCGTTTACTCCGTTAGAAATAGACAGAGTGCGCGTTTTTGTGTTGATAGCATCTTAATAACTGTTTAAATCTTATATATATATATAAAAATCAATCCCTATTTTCCTTGGTCACGACATCACGCCTGAATGGCTGGACCAATTTCGTGATTTTTTTTTGTTGTGTTTGTAATTTTAAGGAGAAGAATCTTATAAAAGAAAATATTAAGAAAATTGCGCGGAAAATTAGAAAATTTAAGAATACTTAACCACCATATAAAGTTTAATCCCGTAGACTTATATAAATTAAGTGTGACGTTGTTTGTCCGCTATGGATTCCTTATATGTAAGGCAAAACAACGTTTGCCGGGTCAGCTAGTAATTTATATTTCTTGGTATTAGTGTTCCCCGCCAATAATACCAAGGACTTTTTAATGTTTAAAATGTTGGGCACTAATGAATATAAATAGTTACGTTAAAGGATGTTATGTAACGTTAAGAAACATTATATCACCTTAGATATCAGTTTTCATCAAATCATTAACATCTTTGGTGTTTATAGGCGATGGTTGACTTTCCATCAGGAGATCCATCTGCTTATTTGCTATATTATGATATAAAAAAAAGATGGCACTCCTGACAGTAAGAGACGGCCAGCGCATATAGGCGCCAAAGATATATTCTTTATCCTTTCAAATCGAAATACACCCTTTGCCCCGTGTTGGTCCGGGATCCTTTGAAGAATAGACCAACTACCGTTCTGTCAGGCAGGTCGTAAAAGGCGAACGATTGGCTATACGTGTCACTACAACTGTGACTGCTAGGTGGTAGAGTTTCCCAACGTCTAGCCCGGGTATTTGGTGCCACCGCCTTACCTATTCCTGTCGCAATAGCGTCAACGCTGTCATTCTTGAGTTCCGGTTCGGAGAGTAAGATTGCCGATAAACTTATGTGCCATTACAAGAGCAATATCTTTCAGACAGCAAAATCTTATGATAAACAGTTACCGAAGAAGCCGAAATCCGTACATAATGATGATAAATGATCGTGCATTAGACCGGCTAAATTTATTGCACAGATTTAAAAGTAGTAGCATAGAATTAAGAACATGAAATTATTTATTAGTGTATTAAAATTCACAACGCAAAATAAATACCTACATTATGATTTAAAAAAAAACATAAAAGCATATGCTAACAATCATATACCTACAAGAAAACAAAAAGTGAAAGTGCATAGTAATTTGTGTCTGTTAACGGGGATAGTTCAGTATTTATTGAGGCTTGGTGCACCTCAACACTGGTTCTCAGTTACTCTCAATCTAATACATAACATTCTCGTGTCGCAGTGTTTGTAGTCAAATTCCTCCGAAACGGCTTGACCGATTCCTATGAAATTTTGTGTGCATATCGATTAGGTCTGAGAATCGAACATCTTCGCATATTTCATCCCCCCTAAATGTTAAGGGTAGTCTTAAATTTTTATTTTTTAAACTAGCTGTTGCCAGCGACTTCGACCGCGCGGACTTCGTTATTCTGCACTGCTCCTCCCCCGTAGGTGACAGCGTGATAATATGTAGCCTATATATTGACCCGACCTGTTAGTAATATTCATGTAAAATCCATGCAGTTCTTTTTGAGTTTACCCCGGACATACATACAGACAAACAGATAAACAGACAAACATTCTAAAAACTATATTTTTGGCTTCGATATCGATTGTAGATCACGCCCCAAGTATTCTTTTAAAAAAATATTCAATGTACAGTTTTGACTTTCCTAAGATTTTATTATATGTATAGCACCGACCACACAGCCCATAGCCCCCTAATAATAGGCGAATGACTTGTGTCAACACATCTGAGTTATAGTTCCGATGTAAATGTCCACGCGCCAACGAGTAGTGATTGGGTTTTTGATTTGGTGGGTTTTTAATTCAATAATTTATATGGCAAAACAATGTTTGCCGGGTCAGCTAGTTTAATTATGTAACCCTAATTATAGCATACCCCGCTATAAGGGTGAGATATGAAGGTGGTGAGTGTGGTATTAGGTGGCGAGCTTGGCGTCCCGGCTAAGCCTAACGGGCTCGAGCCTGGAGCAGCAGCTGCAGCGGCTGTACGGCCAGTTCGGCTTCCACGTCACCTACAACTCGTACTTCCCGCTGCGCGAGCCGCACGTACTGCAACACATCTTCAGCCGGATACGGAGCTACCACGGACCCGGCGAGGTAACATCACTATTTTTAAATATATACAGTCTGTAAAGAAAACCCTGTCGGATCCGAAAGAGGCATATAGGTTGGTTAAATGCATTACTAAGAAAGATATTAAAATTACCACTATGTTTTAGACGTCGTAAGTGTAATCGAGCTTACCTAATTTCTGAAAATAGAAAAATATAGTTTTTTTAAATATTCGTATATATACTTATTTCCCTAGAATTAAACAAATATTTTAGAAATGACAACACCTTGTCGCTGTTTGTTTCGCTTTAGCGGTAATCGTCTTCGCGCGGTGTTCGTTTGTCGGCTTATTACAAAGAAACTTTACACGCGCCGCTTGTCTTTTGGTAGCACAAACTTTAATTTCCAGGAAAGGGTAGGAATGTACCCCTATTAATATCGAAAATTTCTAGTTATTAATCCTTAAATGTAAGTATCTATCTATATATATTAAAAATCAATTGCTGTTCGTTAGTCTCGCTAAAACTCGAGAACGGCTGAACCAATTTGGCTAATTTTAGTTTTGAATTAATTGTTGAAGTCCAGAGAAGGTTTAAAAGGTAAGAAAATATAGAAAAAATAAGAGTAGTTAAAAAGGCAGAACAACGTTTGCCGGTTCAGCTAGTAATAAATAATATTTACTTATTTTTGTTGTTAAATTCTATCTGTATCAAGCCGTTAAATAAAAGGTAATTTTGGGATTATGTGTATTTTATTTTACCCCATGTTGGTCCGGACTCCATTGAAGAAGAGACCATCTGCCTTTCTGCCAGGCAGTTCGTAAGTGGCTAACGATTGGCTATTGCGAGTCACTACTATTGTTGTGAGTACTATTGTAATGGTGGTGGCAGATTTCTGCATTGTCTCGCTAGGGTCTGATACCACTTACCTGTTCCAGCCGCAATAGCGCCAGTGTCTTTTTATGGTTTGGAGGTTAATGAAGCCGGTAAACTTATGCAAGAAGCACTAACATCTCTTTACGGATAGCATCGCACCAGTAACATCGTTGGTCTCAATAGGCGATGGTTCTCTCTTTCCATCAGCAGAGCCATCTGCTTCAAAATTTAATCAAATCTCCTGAGCTGAATCGGATCAAATTCTCAGGAAGTCTAAATTGAGCAGAATCCATTCGAATGCCAATAACCGCGTTTCGATCGGTAAAGGCGTTCAAAAGTTAGATGTTTACATACACACACACATATATTAATACAAACAGACATACTGATGACATTATGATAATAGTCGGAAAAGTTTCCTAGGACCTCAAAACGTGGAAATCTAGTGAAAACTCGATTTTCGAAAATCGGGACAAAATCAGTAACGTCCTTATCTACATACATAGCGAAACTTCAGAAATTAGCGGAGTAATTAAATTTACCTAAATTCAACACGCTTCGATTAATTTTGATTATGTATCGATACCAAAATCTCAATAAAATAAATCGGTTCAAAAATATCGTTATTTCATAAAATCGATAATCGATATTAAAATTAAATAGGATAATTGCGCGTCTAAACATATGGGTGTATGCCGACAAAAATAGACACCACATTGACATCGAATGTAGGACACTTTAACTTCTAATTAAATATTTCGTTGTCATGCAACATTTTGCACATGACTGATTTAAATAGTCAAACGAGCTACGTATTCGACTTAGATGATGAGGTATCCCGGGTGGGACCAAAGTGTTATTAAAAAAATTTCGTACAAGCAAATCAAAATATCGGTAATATCTTAGATTCTGGTGGTATTATTATACCTCTCTCGTACTTATGTTTCGCACGTTAAACATGCGGTAATAAGTCGCTTCCATGGTGGCTATGCCAGTCACTTCCATAGTGGCTACTAGGTGGTAGAATTCTGCATTGTCTCGCTCATGTCTGGTACCACCACCTTAACCTATTCCCGCCGCAATAGCGACGATGCTTGTTACTGTCATTTTCTGAATTGGAGGGTAAGGTAGCCAATAAACTTATGCATGTGGCATTAAGACCCCTCCACAAAAATAACAAAGCACCATTAGCATTTTTGTGGTCTATAGGCTATGGTAGTCTCTTTCTATCAAGAGCTATCTGCAGTAGCGTAGTTACAGTGAGGCGGCGGCAATGTACCTCGGGTATCACCCATTCAAGGGTGACATCTGACTGAAAAAATGCAACTTAAAAACATACAAAAAATAGCTCACAAAAAGGACAAATTAATAAGCTTTTCATAGCATGGATTGCGAGCAGTGATTAGTAACATTAATCAACATTTGATAAAATACGAATTTGAACCTTAGACGCTTTTAAGGCGCCCCATAGATATACAATAATATTGCGCAATATTACGTATTGTGCAATATTGACCGTTTAGGGTTAATATTGAAGATTGCACAAGGAATGAACGAAAGTTTGATCGTATTTAATTTTTATTGCACAATATTTATTCTTGCACTGTGTAGGCTTAATATTGCACAATATTTTTCACTTTAGAGTTTGGAGCGGTCGCGTTCGGTCAGCTACCGTGTTTTATATATGGTCGTTTCGTAAATTTAAGCAAAATTGCGAGCAAGAATGCTATAAAAGATAAAGAACGGGAGTTTTTACTTGAGTGTATAGAAATATATAGAGATTTATTCTTCGCTTTTTCAACTCACGTTACTACCATATACAGCTTTCTGTACGGGGGTAACACAATAACAACCGTACCGGGTGATACCCATGCTGGTTACACACTGGCAATTTGCTCGTTTGCTATCTTATAATATAATGAAGTTTATTTCCTTTGAATGTCATGTTCAAATCAATCTTTCATTAACTTGATGTGTCCCAGTAAAAAAATTAAGAACTTGGTATAAATAAGTTAATTTTGAGAACCTTGAAGAAACTTAACCAGGCTGCTTAATTTCAGAGTAAATATATTTTTAAGATACACAATTTCCGAGTAAATAATTCGTAACTCAGATTTTATAGATATGTATCTGATAGATAGACCGTTTAAAGCTTTTTAAACCCTTGTTCCTGACGGAATTTCGAAATTTAGTCGTATATAAGAGTACAAAGCTTCGATCAAAAATAACTAAATTCAAAATCGCGGCCTTAAGTTTATAAAGTGGTTAATGTAATAAGAGCACAAATAAATGTGTGGTTTTATTTCGTCCAATTACAGCCAATGTACGTACGCAAGATGTCACGTAGCATATAACTTGCAATTTTATACGGTAAAGCTATTAATGTTAAAGTTGAATTTTCTAATGGCCATAAAAATATGAGCTCTCGTCGATAAAGTGGAATAATATTCGAAACTCAATCCATTACATACAGAAATAAAGTTGATTGAAGTTCCAAAGGATTTAACTAAATTTTGACTAAAATTTCAGTACCCGAAAACCGTGGGGTCAATTGAAGTGACATCGATGACTGACTATGCGGCAGGCGTCAGGATACCTGAACAAGCTAGTGGAGATAATGGCGGACATTTAAGTGAGTTGTGGTCGAAATAATGTAAAATATCTGATATGTAAAATTACAAGGGCTTGAGGGCGGTCATTTTGAACGAAGCGGAAGATGACAACGCTTAGTGATTTCTCTCTTTACCTGATTTGTTGTCTTTTTTTCTTAGATAGTAAGCGGTTTTCAGTTAGTTTCTACATTGTAAAACCAAATCTATTACATTGAAGATATGACTGTTTTTTGTAGATCCAGTCTTTCAAACACTGGTAACTTCATTATTTGGCAGTATATGGTGTATAAAGATCATATGTTTGAAAGATAAATTGATGATTAAACGTTTTTCGAGTTTTGGACTGCTTGGACTGTCGTTATTTTATACCAATTTCTGCTTCCTGGAAATTTGTCAAATTTGTAAGAACCATTCTACATTGCTTATATTATCAAGAATAGCAAACGAACAAACTGTTTTCTTGGTGAAAATAAAAAAAATATCGTTTATTCTTCATATCGCTCATAATCGAAAACATTAATCGTGTTAGATGCGTAAGTTAATCTGCTACCTTACCCTCCAAACTCCACTACAGTGACAACCACTGAGAGTATTCTCAGCAAAATAAGTGAATGGATGTTCTATTTGGCGTGTATTATTTTTACGGACACGTAATTGTGTACTTTGCAGCATTACGCTGAGCCATGCAGCATCACACTGACTCTAGCAGCATTACGCTGAGTCTAGACCTTCTCTGACTACATTGTGCTCGGTAGTGATCTATGATAACATAAAAGGTTTAGTTCTAAGTATTGTAATGCTTAATTTTTTCTAATAGTGTTTTAATTTGACGTGTAAAATTATTGTCAGAATCAGCGGTGTTTCTTTTTTCTTTCTTCTTTGTTACTTAACTAAAATTGTAAGCGGGCTGACGCTATAGCGATGTGTTGTGTGGCGTTGTCCCAGAGGTGCTCGGCACGGGCCTGGACCAGGACTACACGTCGGGCGAGATGATCTCGTTCTCGTGCTCCAACGGGCTGACGCTGACGGTGCGCACCAGCGGCACCGAGCCCAAGCTCAAGTTCTACTCCGAGCTCGTCTGCCGGGCGCCCACCCGCAGGTACTGCTCGCACACGCAACGCCAACGCAACACGCACCACCAACGCAGCACGAACGCACCATGCACCACCAACGCAACACAAATACACCACGCACAGAACAACGCACCACGCACCACCAATGCAACACGAACGCACCGCGCAACATCAACGCACCACGCACCACCAATGCAACACGAATACACCACCCACACAACAACGCAACACGAACACACCACGTACACAAAAACGCAAAACGAACGCACCACGCATACAATGACGCATGCGCGCACCAACGCATGCACCCACACGCACACAACCACTTCACACCCCAAACTATTTTAAAAATCATGTAAACGTAACATTTCCTTCTGTTTTTAATGATTGTTTTTCATGTTAAAACGAAGTGAAGAGTGGATTAAACAAATAAAATAAATAGGCGCTTTTCTATTGCTATATCTTTTGATTCTTATAACTTAATGGGTAAAAACGAATAGAATAAATCCCACGTTTTAAACTGCGTATTTAGTAATAAACTTAACTTCCAAACCGTAATATAACAGTAACAAGCACTAACGCTACTACTGCAAGAGTAGGTGAAGCGGTGGTACCAAACCCGATGGTGCTACTGGGTCAAGGGTGGCCAACCAATGGTAAGCCTGCCAATAATAGCACGCAACGTAATATAACACCCAAACCCAGAAATACAAACATTATTATGCTCATCACACAAATGCCTGCCCCTGTCGGGAATCGAACCCGAGCTCCGTTGATAGCGCAATCAGATTCTGGAAACATTATTTATCGCAAAATGTTTTTATTTTTTATTTTTTGTAGTCCCAAAAATTATGAAGTATTATTTGACGACATGACCATTGGCCACATTGAATAACGTCAATGCTTGTCAGTTCTATTCCGGTTTCAAGGGTAAGGTAGCCGGTTAACATATGCAAATGTCATTACAACGCCCCGCACACAGCAACGCTCTATTGATCTTTGGTGTCTTATTTGATATCTCGTTAAATCTAATACCTTTAAACGAGTAATTCTTGTATATATATATATATATATGTGAGTGGTTACGCAAAAAGGGACCTCAAGGGAAAATAATTGATTTCGAGTAAATCACGTTTAAAATGTTGCGTCGAAATGAAGAGGCGCGGGGTGTTTTATGTTAGTGTCGTTAGTGAGCGACTTCGTCAGTGAGAAATAGCACGTGTTTGCGATAGCTGTATTATTGGTGACTTATTTATTCGTCTTTTACTTGTCTTTATGTGCGCGCTAGAAAAAGAAACTAGTGTGCGCTGTGTATAAGGTGTAATATTTTCAAAACTGCCTCGGCTTACATAAAAAATCATTAAAAAAAACTACGGCACCTAAAATTATTTTGATTAGAACAAAACAAAGATGAAGGACCATAGAATCAGAATTTATCAAAAAAAAAAACCGTTTCCAATCCCTTCAGGTCCCTTTTTGCGTAACCACTCATATATATATATATATATATATATATATATATATATATATATATATATATATATATATATATATATATATATATATATATATATATATATATATATATATATATATATATATATATATATATATATATCGGAATCGGCTTGGAGCCAATTTTCATGAAATTTAGTATATAGGGGGTTTCGGGGGCGATAAATCGATCTAGCTAGGAATCATTTTTAGAAAATGTCTTTTGTTCGTGTTTTATCGATAATAAAAGTCCCAATGAAAACTGAAAAATATGACTCTTCCTGACGTCTATTGGCGAATAATAATACTATTTTTTTGTATTGTAAGTTATTCCAGCAGATGGCGTTGTTAAGTAACACGAAGTCAATGAGTGTTTGCTTTGAGGTTAGACTAAGAAAATCAATTGTTTATCTAATGTGAAAAACCGATCAAAGCTCGGTCAACCAGATATTAAAGTTAATAAATACTAACTTGGTGTTCTTTATTGCAGCGAACAAGAAGCAAAGAAAATTGAATTAGAAAATATCGTCAAAGAGTTTATCGACGAACTGTTGCAACCCAAAGAAAACGGATTAATATAATAAATATGTCATAACTTTAGTCTAGTATTTATACTAATATTTTATTATATGTTAGTTTGGGGCACATAACTTAAGATCTAGTGCGTTCTTAGATTTGACTCTATATAAATATATTTAGTCTTTAATATGGCGACACACTTAGTCTTGAGTCAAAATATATTTTTAACTAGCTGTTGCCTGCGATTTCGTCTGCGCGGACTTCGTTTACCCCGCACAGCTCTTCACCCGTATGTGATAGCGTGATAATATGTAGCCTATATGTTGACCCGACCTATTAGTAATATTCATGCAAAAATTTGAATGAAATCCATGCAGTACTTTTTGAGTTTACCCCGGACATACATATAGACAAACAGACAAAAATTCTAAAAACTATATTTTTGGCTTTGATATCGATTGTAGATCACGCCCCAAGTATTTTTTTTAAAAGAAATATTCAATGTACAGTTTTGACTTTCCTACGATTTTATTATATGTATAGATTATATGGCATTGTCAGTAAATGAGCAGTTTTCCGTATAACTTAAATCTAACATTTCCCGAAACAAAATGTGCAACTTTAATCATATAATAATGTTTCTTTAATTTTAATTAGGTAAGGTTATAATTCCCTCCCTCCCCTCGTCCTTGTAACAGCTCGTCACATTTGTGAAACCCAACCATGAAGCTATATTATATCTGGAGGCAGCACTTCTAATACCTACTTGAAACCAAATTTTAAATACTACTGTCAATCTTCTGAGGTATCACCCTCTCTTTCCAACACAGCTGTATAAAAAGAAATAGTGAGACCTCAGCGACAGAGATACCACGTAAATATTTGTTTCAATTGGTTATTACGAGTGCTAGCTCCACCTATGCCTAATAATTCATGAACCCCACCTAGTGTGATATCACATATTTAACAATTTTAAATTGGAATATTGATCTCATTCGATTATTTTTATCTATACAGGTGGCTTTTAAAATTTACTGTTGTAATACTTAGATATAGAATTAAAAAAAATGTAATGTCACAAAATTTGGGACTCCTCCCTACCCCATGTCACGCAATGTCACACTTTGTCGACCCCCTCCCACCCCCTTAGTGTGTGACGTAATTTATGGATGTCCCCTAACGGGTTATAAATAAAATGCGAAATTACGACGTATATACAGTGTGTCGTAAGCCTAAGGCGGTTAAAATAAAGTGATTATTATCTTAATTAAAATAAGGATAATAATCACCTAAAAGTTCTAAAACTCTCTTCGCAAAGTTTTCATTCCTACTACCAAAATTTATTAGACTGTACATAGAGCATTCGAAACCAAATATTTTTTAAATATTTACTTCTTATATGATATGAGATAAACAAAACGAAATTCATTCCATTAGGCCATCAGAGCTGAACTTTTATACGTGTGATGAAAGGAAGAATTTATATAACGATAAGTTATATTTATCAACATTTGATTTGACCACCCGTTGCTTATACAACGTGTCACAGAAAGAGCGCACACTATGAAATACCATAAATTCGACTTTGAAAATCTTTTTTCATGATTTTAAACATTGTTTTTTTATAAATTCATTTATCCTAAGTTTGGGCTAAAGTATGTTTTTCTTGGATACATTTTTGATGATATATTTGTAAATTTAAACATTTAAATATTTTCAGCCTATTACCTTGACTTAAGTTTATTTTTTCTGTATGTCAACTCTTATGAAATGTGTCTATTATTTTTCTTTTTAATTATATATTTATAAAAAATATACGGTAAAAATGTTTGCAATGTATTCATTGGTCAATTCAAATAGCAGGCGCTTCTTGGTCACTTCAAATAGCGTGCGATTCCTCGACTTCAACAAAATCATTCCCACAAATTGCAGGAAACACTTCCATTGCATTTCACATAATCACTCTCATAGATTGCAGGAAAGCGAGAGGAAAGATGTCACACATCAAAAATTATGTTGTGCATTATGTGACAATACTTTCACTTTTGCAATTGGTGATAGGGGTTTGATACAAATTTTATACTGTGTTCCTTAATCTACCTACGTCTTAGATGAAGGAAACCACTACTAGATATAAAAGAACCAAGGGAAAACCGTGTAATTTCGTCCCGAGTAATGGCGGACTTAAAAACAGCTGTTTACTGTCTACATAATAATTGATAAATTATATTGCAATTGGGCATGTTACGTTAACAATTGGTGTTTATTTTAGATTTTAGATACACACTAAAATTATACAAATATTAATTAAAATTATAAAAATACAAATAAACCCTCAAATCAATTTAATACTTTGTAAACAAAGGTTTATTTGACATTTTACATACATTGACAGCGTATTTTAGTAATGGCGTATTGGCCGGAAGCTGTTTAAGGTGACATTATTTTCCTAAATGATTTGAAATAAGAGCACTAAAAAATTTTTTTAGCTTTGTGTTTTATGAAAATTCGGACTTGTTAGACAGAGATAAAGCCATTTTATATGTTCAGCGTTGGAATGCATGCAATGTTATAATTTTGATTGTTGATGGAAATAATGCCAAGTCCTTATGTTTCTCTTGTCAAAGGCCTACATATAGTAAATTCGAACTGATTAGCCGCTCACTTCACTTTGGTAACTAATGAGACCTCAGAGAGAATTCCGTTAATACACTATGGTCTCTATACCAACGCTAACTTCATCCAAAAAAAAACAATATTTGCACTATTTACCAGTTTTAATACAATACTCTATGATATTTTATCGTTTTCGAACGAAACATTGTACAGAATAACATCAAATTGGCACTCTTTTTTCAAGTACGCTCTTGGGGAAAATTAAAAGAATTTAGTCCGCCATTTTGATTCGTGCTGTGTGTTATGCGTTGGTTGCAGTTTATGATATAGGTTAATTTAAAAGTATTAATCAACAAGTAAATTTTTTTTATAATCAAGATTAGTTCAAGAACTAACAATTTACATAATAATTTTGTCGAAAAACCGTAAATATCAATTAATAAAACATATTTTTCGTTAACGACCAACTTAATGATACCAGCGCTTTGGGTATGGCGCTACCTATTTTTATTTATTTTCGTAAATTTTAGTGTTGATATCTATAATCTCAAAAATATCATATGATCTGAATGTGAAATATCCTAAACGATGTTTAAAAAAATAACATTAGCTGTAAAATTGAAAAAGAAATAAATTATTTAAAAATTACGAAACAAACTACGTATTAATTATGAAAAAGAAAACAATATTAACATTTATGTAAATCAATATTTTTGTTAAATAAATAAATGATATATGTTTTTTTTTCATATGTATATGTTGACCAATTATATAAAAAAATATAAAAAGCATAGGTCATCGATTTACTTTTTGAATTAAAAATCCTCGACTAACAAGTAATCATATCTTTTTCAGTGTCGTGTTACACCTGGAATTATTTTGTAGCTTAAGCCATTTAAATTAAATAATTCTTACACTAGTGTTTTCAGTGCTCAAGACCCCTTAAAAAATATACGCTTTACAGTATCGGATTCAATCCAAACAACTCATAACCATTTGTGTGACCACGGTCGACCGGAACGAACTCGAAACGTGTGCGCGTAACGGTCCGTGCTTTTTAGGTAAAAGTGAGAAAATGGCTAGCGATGTTAGCGGTTAGGACTACAAAATAGTAAGCAAACTGTCCTTATTGTTAGAACAATATTTTCTGTCTAATAAACAAGTTAAAGCTATAAAATAAAAATAAAATCGCAGGTAGAATTTAAATATAATTAACCTTTCCCAGGTCAGCGAAAGTGATATATTTTACTGACCAAAATATACTTTGTATATTTATAGATTCTTTTATACATGTCGTCTCAGTAATCTAACCGTCTAGTTTGAATCTCGGGCCGGGTAATTTTTCTATTTAATTTTGTCTGAAGAGTATAATTAGACTAGTTTTTTAAAAGATCGATTAATTTTATGCGAAATGATACTACAAAAAAAGTTGCCATGTAAAAAAAAATTGAAGAAACAAACAAGACTATAGAAAACATATTTTGTACCAATCAAATGGTTGTGTGTGTAAAATCTACACTGCCTATTGGTGGAACGTGTGCGCTCTTTAGGCATCCATGGTTTTTTATTATTGTAAATTTCGGTATCATTTTCGGTTGTTATTATTGTAAAATAAAAAAAAATGCCTTTATAACTTAGTTTGATATGTATTAATTTTAAAATTACTTAATTTTCGAAATTTTAACTTTTAGGCATTAAGATCCGCTAGTACCGAACTATTTAAATACTTTTAAATAACATTATTAACATAAAGACTTGTACTGTTTCACAAATATAATGTTTATTTATTGAATTTTGAAATCTATAACCACACTTTATTTTACATAAGGACTTAAAATTAATGTTATCATATAGCTAACCGATTTCGCATGTAATAGCATCATCAGGGCTTCTTGTTTACATTATATTATTGTAAAATTTTAAAAACATAATTACTGTACACACGCAATAAGCGGTAGATCTAGAATTTTTGTTTGGCTTGATTCAACGAATTATTGTTTGGAGAGGGGACTTGACTAAAGTGAATGTAGATTTTATCAAGGTAATTATCAAATTTTTCAAGCTGTGGGGAGGGGGGTCTTAAGACCTCTACCCCCTGAATCTAATTTCAAATTATATTTGTGAAACAAAACAAGTGTTTAAGCTAAGAAAAACAATATAATGCAGTTTCTATAAGTAAGTGACGTAAGTAAGTGTGATATGAATCGAAAGTATAAATTATACTTAAATGAATAGGTTATGGCTATAGGTAAAATTCATAAAAAGTTAAAATAGTTTGGCGCAAGTGGACCTTAATATACGAATCATGTGCCCACAGCAGGCCTTAAATAAGCTGCTTACTTATAATTTAGTTTTAAAAAATGTTTTTTATTCGATTTTTTAAAAATGACAGGGATTTTTCATTGTTAAAAAAAGTTAAGTTTTCCCTAGCACGGGATCAGTGCTACAGCACATATATGATATAAGACAAATAAAAAGTTGAAATGTAACGTTTTTTTTTTATTTCAAGTACACAATTCAAAAAAGTTTAACACCAAATAATCATAAATCATGTAGCAGTGTCGCCTTCATCCTGAGCCTCTTTCTGTCGTTGTTTTTCTTTCAAATTCATCTCGATCAAGTTGTCCAGCTCTGGGCTCAACAACACTGATAGCCCGGCCGTTGTTGGCACCTAACGAACAGTTTATTCTCAATTCAGTAGTTGGGTTTAATAATAAAGTCAAAAATTATATAAATACAAACATTTTACGTTAAATCCTTTGCAGGAGAAGCAGAAAGAACCATGTGTCATATGTATAATCCCGTGTCGATGCTGTTCAATTAGAAAAAATGTACCATCGGCCTTTCTGCCAGGCAATTCGTAGAGAACAATTAACCAAACATGTCGCTAGCATTATGACTATTATGTGGTATGAGTCCGCATCATCTTTAGTACCAACTTTTCCTTACCTATTCCTGGCGCAATAGCATTGATGGTTGCCGCAGTCGTATTCCGGTTTGGAAGGTAAGGTAGCTGGTTAACTTGTGTATTTGGCATAACATCACAACCACACGAGTGGCAATGAACCATTAGTCATATCAACATTTTACACAAACATATAAAATGGCTGCGGCCATCAATTTCTAAACCGTTAAAGGTGATGTGTTATTCTTCTTTACTTATTATAAAAATAACTCGTATATTTCATGACACGTTTTGAAATCTATTATATTACACCCTGAAGATGCTTAACAAGTGAAAGTAATATATCAAAAATATACATGTGAAGTGAAATTAAAGTAGATACAAGTGCATTGTTAATTGTGACAATGGAAAGTATAGAATATTATTCAACCTATTTTATATTAACCTTTGGCCTAAAGTAAATTCAATAATAATAATAATAACATTATTGTACAACATGAGGATTAAATTAGTAATACAATCTAAAGTAAACAAGCTGATACAAAAGGCGTTCGTATCGCCAACAAGCGATTTCTTCCAGACGACATTACAAGTAATTAAAAACGACTAAAACAAGGTGCAACTTTCAAATATATAAATTACACGCAAAGACATCACAAAGCTAAATTAACACTTAAAATATTTAGGGAAAAAAGTTAAAAATATTTTATACCTATGCTGCAGTGAATATATTATATACTAGCTATTGCCCACGACTTCGTCCGCGCGGACTTCGTTTACTCCGCACAGCTCCTCCCCCGTAGGTGATAGCGTGATAATATGTAGCCTATATGTTCACCCGACCTGTAAGTAATACTCATGCAAAATTTGAAGTAAATCCATGCAGTACTTTTTGAGTTTACCCCGGACATACATACAGACAAACATACAAAAATTTTAAAAACTATATTTTTGGCTTCGATATCGATTGTAGATCACGCCCCAAATATTCTTTTAAAAAAATATTCAATGTACAGTTTTGACTTTCCTACGATTTTATTATATGTATAGATAAAGTCAAGTATTTGATAAGATAATAACGGAATAGAATAAAACATTATAAAAGGATTTGACAAATACGTTCGATAGACATTCGTGCTTGTGAAATTGAGAAGTGAAGTGTGATAATATACAACAAAGTGTTATCAGTTTTGTGTTTAATATAAATATATATATTATTTATATAGTTGCTGTGTAATGAAATAAATTATATGCTTTTGACTTACTGAAGTTACCTAACAATCATTACGATATTTAGTATCTATTGGTTATGGTCATGTCTTTCTACAGAAGAGCCAACTGCTTCTTTTATAAACTACTAGCTTTACCGCGACTTCGGCCGCGGGAATTTTTTTCTGAAATAAAAGTAGCCTAAGTTACTCCTTATTACCGTGATTTAAAAGATACACAGTCCTGGTTTTACCCGATTAGTTCTCGTTCCCGTAGGATTTCCGGGATTAAAATTATCCCATGTCCTTTCTGGGGTCTCAAACTATCTTTGTACCAAATTTCATTCAAATTGGTTCAGTGGTTTAGGCGTAAAAAAGAGACAGAGTTGTCACTTTCACATTTATAATGTTAGTATGGATGATATAAAAAACATATTTAATATTAATAAACGATGAATATCTCTTTCTTCGTTCTGGAAATATACTTGTTTCTGAAGATAACTCTATCTATATCTAACAATTTCTGAAGATTTTCAAACGGTTGAGCAATTAATAAATCTTCATAAATAAATTTATACCTTAGAACACCTGATCATTAAATCACATGTAAAACAAATCTGTTCATCCGTTTAAAAGATTTGATGAATGACACATACCCTTGATTACTATCAAAATAATACATACAGTTGGTATTATATAATTTCATATTATCGGTAGAGTATAACATGTAGGTGCCTAAATAATCTATATACCTACTCTTTCATACAAACTTACATGAGTTATCTAGTTTAGGGTTTAATTTTTTAAAAAGTGGTCTATGTTTTATTTTCTTACCAAATTTTATCATAAAAGTCACTCATTTGATTTTTTATCTCTAACGGGTTGGCTGGAGGATATATCTTTAGATAAGCTCGTCTATTGTGCTATGTCATGTCTATTTTTTTTAATTGTGCTATTTTCTGTGTACAATAAAGTAATAAATAACTAAAGCGTAACTGAAGACTATCGCGTTTATAATATTGTTACGAATAATCTAGAAACGTGTAGAGTTGGAACGCTGGAGAGATCTAGAAGTAAAAGAAAGAGATAGCTACTCCTATTGACAAACAAATAGTTGATCTAAGCTACACCATAATGAACTTTGTGGTATAAAGCATAAGGTTGAAAGTAGCGTGTACTAGGATTTATGAGTCATTGATGAGTCACTTGTTTATCATAAGTTGATTACAATAAGAAGTGATTCATCGTTTCCCGATACATTTAGATTTTTCTAGATCCAGGTAGAACTTTACCCTAGGTATAAATAGAGATGTGTTGACAATTACAGGGCAGCTTTTATCAAGCGATCGAGAGCGATACTTAAAGTGAACAGTGCGAAGCGAGAAGTGTTTTATTGTGTAGTTCAGTGATAGTACAGTGAGTGACTAGTGTTATTCAGAGTATTTAAGTATTACATTGTGTTGTGTTGTGTGTATTTGTATCGTAAATACACAGATTTAATATAAGTGGTGTTTTCTTATAATTACGAACCCAAGTACGTAATAATATTAGAATGGGTTTTGCATTGGTACTTAAAAAGTATGGTCCCAAATAGATCCGCCAATTCGCAAAAAGTATGGCGATATCTAAAATTTATTTGATTAGCAGGAACCTCTTCATTTCTGTCCTAAAAGCAAAGAAGTGGAACTGGTTGAAGTAAAAACCAATACTTACCTCCGCAAAAATAGGTTTAGACGCATCCCACCTTTCTATATGATTCTCTAATATTTTCAAACACTGCATCGCTTTTGGTATAATCCTTCCAATGGTCCTAAAAGTTTTTTTACATTTTAATTATTGCAAAGTATCGTTCCGTTTCAGAGGGTAAGGTAGCCTAATAAACTTTAGTGGTATTATAATTCGCCACAACGAACCAAACATCACTGGTGTCTATAGGCGATGGTAGGTAATCTCTTTTCATCAGGAGAGCCAATTACGTGTTTGATTTCCTATGACAAAAAAAAATTAATGACAAGTTGTTATACCGTACTAGCGGACCCAGTAGACGTCCTGTGCAAAGTGATCATCGTCATCTACCTGGCCCATTTGTAAATATAACCATTTAGGTTTGAATGGCTTAGATTCACAAGAATAGTTAACTTCTTCGTAGAACTAACAGGACTTAATTTGGGAGTAGGGTATCCATGATGCTCTGCCCTAAATTCGGCTTAGCTCTGTAGCTTGTAGCCCCATGGCTATAGTCTCAACCCCTCAAAACGGGAGGGAGCCCCCACAGTAGCGATAAAGTTACACAACTCCAGAGAGATGGGTAAAAAACTGTTCCTTTTATTCTTAAAACAATTATGGACTCCGCTTCTTCATCGTCTAATCGAAAATCTAATTCTCCTTGCCTACCTGTAACGAATCTGGCGTGAAGATATGTATGTATGTAATAATTTACCTAGTAATCTACGAGACTTGCCTTAGAGTAAGTTAAGAAAAGCCCTTGAAAATGGCTAACAGAAATGTCCTTTCAAAAGTAAAATATTAAAATTAGCAAATATTTTTGCACGTCAACTGAGGCCAAATATTTGAGATAAACAATAACGTAACACTTGTTGCAATAAGTGATTGATTGATTATCATTGATATAAAAATCCCGAACAAAACTAACACTCAAAACTGTTGCTAATTTCACACAAGTAGTTATAGATATAGCAAAAATAAATGTTTTTTTCATATCCAACAAGCGCAAGATTTATAGTTGTATTTACAAAGCAATGTACGAAAAGTAATAAAACTGACAGTATCGCGGCAGACGCGATTCTATTTGAAATGAGCGCACAATTGAAAATACTGCACTCATTTTGAGAGTACCTTTTTGAGACACTGATTGTGTATCTTGGGATTTTTATATCAATGTTGATTATGCACTATACTACTTACTCATACAAGGGAATGCATGTTCCGGTGAGGAACTGAATCTGAAGATCTGGAATGAAGCATTTCTCGCGGTCCATTATCATTAAGGGCAACCCTCCGCGACTTTTCTCTTCGTCGCCTTGCTTGAAGAACTCGGTCAGCACTGCCGACTAGAGATCAAACCAACAAAACATTTTTGTTCAGACTATTTTCCAAATGGTAGATCACCAAATACACAAACATACATTTTTTTTAATATTCATTAATTAACAAATAAGCAGCATCTTCTTGAGAAAGATAACCACCTATAATGTATGTGTTTTAGCATTTACCACGTGCTTGAGAAAACTTTGAAAACTTAACAAAGAAAAACCAGTCGATACTAGCTCAGTTGGTGAAAGCGTTCCAGCCAGAAACGAGGTCACAGATTCAAATCCTGATGTGTCGAAATTTTTCTTTTTAAAGTTTTCCCAAGCACGGCTTAAGTGCTAAAACACATTTTTTATATTATAAGATAGCAAACAAGCAGTCTCCTGATGGAAAGAGTCAACCATCGCCTATAGACACCAAACATGTTAATGATACGTTGCGTATCTTGTGGCGAGGTCTAATGTCACATGCATAAGTTTACCGGCTACATTACCTTCCAAACCGGAACGCGACAGTGACAAGCACTGACCCTATTGCGGCAGAAATAGGTAAGGCGGTTATACAAGAACCGGGCGAGACCATGCAGAACTCTAAAACCTAATAGCCACGATGGTAGTGAATCTCATAGCCAATCAAGGCCAATAGCCTTTTACGACCTGCCTGACAGTTGGCCTATTCTTCAAAGGAGCCCGGAACCAACGCGGGGAAAAAAAATTAGAAACACGAAAGTATTGATCAATATTATAAATGTAAAGTTTATAAACCGTGGTCTCGGGAACATTTTTATTTCTGTGAACAGCTTTGTTTTAACGAGACGCCCATCTTTTCATTCTTCAAAAAATCTCGAATGTGGCCGTTTTGTTACCGTCACATGGAGGTAAAGTGAAAAATTTATTCACGTTTCAATACTTTTCTTTTATACTTACAATAGAGATCGTGTAGTAACGAAACAGTCAAGCTACATACATCAATATTATTTTAAATATGGTGTAGAGTTTGTGATGTTAGGCCTCATAGAGCGAAAGCGTAAGACTTCGCTCGTGTGCAATGTAAGCGCACAAAAATATTTTTACGACAAATCTTTGAAATTCTCGGTTTTTTCTTCTATAGTATGCATTTATTATACATACGGAACCTTGCTCTTGAATTAGTTACTCTGTCTATCAATGAAAACTGCATTAAAATCCGTGCCATAATTTTTAAAGATATAAGAGAAACACATGGAAACGTCTTGTCTTATACTATGCAAAGAAATGATAGGAAAGGGGATTGTAGCCCCGTACCGTTTAAGCTACTCTAGTATCCTTATGCTAAAACGGAGAAATTTAAAGACTTCTTCATCGCTTTACCCAAGAATATGCATGTGGCATTAGACCTCGCCACAAGATAGCAACGCACCATTAACATCTTTGGTGTCTATAGGCGATGGTTGACTCTTTCCATCAGGAGACCCATCTGCTTGTTTGCTATCTTATAATATAAAAAAAAACGGGTAAAATGGGACAAAATATGAGCAGCATTTACCGCAGTCTTCTTAACACTTTGCCAGTCTTTGATTTGGTCACTGAGGTCCGCCGCGTTCATGAGCAGGCACTGTAGACCCGCAATGTGAAGACGATTTCCCTTTTGAAAGTCCATCGATATCGCTTTGTATTCGTTAAAGTTCCTGAAAATTGTCTGTCTTTGAAAATAGATCAATATGTTTCTGCTGAGCATCTCGTAAAAAGGCGAGAGAAGACTAATACGTGTCATCAACATCGTGTCTACTGCCCAGGTGGTAGAGTTAATACGATATAAAAATTACACACATATATATATATATATATATATATATATATATATATATATATATATATATATATATATATATATATATATAAACTGCCAGGCGTGAGTTCGAATCTCAAGCTGGTCAACTAATTAACGAAAAATAAAAAAAAAATTATGAGCGACCTTTCAAAATTTAAATTTTGAACTGAAACTTTCAGAAACTAATTTTTTTTGGTCTATAAAATTATACCAGTAGCGAGAAAAATAATTTAAAAACAAAAATTCGATTTTTGGATTTTTGAAATTTTGAAAAATTTGGAGTGACCTCTTAAAAATTTTTTTGAGCTGTTCTTTGGTGAGGGCTCTTAAAACATCAAAAACTAACATTTTTTTAACTCGAGACTCAAAAAAAAAATAGTCGGTTTTTTTTGCGCCATAATTTTTATATCGTAGACGTTATATATATACATATATATACCTAACCCACAGCACTGTTTTATTAAATAGCATAAGTTCGGACCCCTTTAATGGGCAAACCATTTGCCTTCCTGTTTCTTCATTCTGTGAACGATCATATGTAGATATACAATAGATGTAAATATTTACTGGACAAAATACAACATAAATTAGGATGTAAATATTTACTGGGAAAACTTATGCATGTGGCAATTCAACCTGCCACATAGACTGTAATGCACCATTAATATCTATAGTTTCTAGAACTATACCTAAACGATGATTTTCTCTTTCCAGCAGGAGAACCGTCTGAAAAGAAAGGGCGCCATCTGCTAATTCAATAGGTTCGTGTCCACTTAAAATGAATCGAATATATTGTAGTTTTTTGGAGTTATGCTTCTTTTTGGCGCGTTATTGAAAAATGATGAGTAAATTTTTACGATGCGCGCGCACACCGTCACGCAAAACCGACACCATGAAACTAGCTAGTCAAAATTTAAATTATGTACAAATAATTTTTTTATGGTATTTAAATATAATTTATTTACCTAGATAATGTGCTACGATAAAACTTTCTTTGAACGCATTAGGTACCTTTTTTATTATTAGTGTCTTTCTCTATAAAATAGGATAACATGAAGCACAAAATTTTTAGAAAGATTTTTATCTTGTTACGCCAAAGCATTATGACTTCTTACGTGCGTTTATAAGTACAAACGCGTTTTTAATGATTAATTATGAGATGGAGATAAAAAAACTAAAATAGTTGTTATGATAAATAAGGATTAACATTTTTTAATAAAGGTAAATTATTAGAGATGGGCCAAAATTCGTTTTACATTCGGTTTAACCGAATTCCGGCAACTTGAGCCGAACTTCGACATTCGGCCGAAATTCGGTTTAAATGCCGAACATTTGGCAGTAGAAAAAAGTACCTATTTGCACTATTTTGACTGAAATCTACACTAATATTACAAACAACAAAGATTTGTATTTTTATGTGAATTGAATAAGCTCAAAAACTACTGGACCGATTGGAAAAATTCTTTCATAATAATTAGAAAGATAAAATCATTTCCAAGTAACATAGGCTATATTATATATATTTTTTTAAATTAGAGATCCCTACCTAAACTGGAACAATGTACCCCAACCTATCAAAATTTTGCCGATAATAGCGATTGGAAGAGCGTGCCAAAATTTAACCGAAGTTCGGCCGAAATTCGGCCGAATTTTTCATTTTCACCGAATGTTCGGCCGAAGTTCAAATTTGGTTCAAACCACATTCAACCCATCTCTATAAATTATTAAACAGTTTTTCAAAATTCTCTTAGTTCCAGCAATAAGGTGATGGTTTTAGCGCAATCAGATGAACGGCTCTGCAGCGCATAAAATATGATCAACCACACAGACTTTAATTTTTATTTAACTTAAATAAACAGACGGCTCTCCTGGTGTTAAGAGACTACCGTCTAGCCACTGGGATATACTTAGCTTTTGCAATATCTGGGAACTTGTTAAATGGTTAGCTGATAAAAGTACGTTAAAGATCACGTGCATAACGTTAGTAATGAATTGCAACACGCAATTAAAATCATTGTTGATTTTAGCCCACTGTTATCGTTTTCCATCAGGGAGCCAAGCTGAATTGTCCCTTGTAACACAAAAAAATATATGCTATAATAATAATAAATAAAATATTACAAGACAATCGGTTTTTCTGATAATAATAATAAATTGTCCCACCTGAAAGAGGCAAAATTATATATAGTACTAGGTAAAATTATATATAAAGAGGCAAAACTATATAAAAATAAATAATAACATCATTTATAAAAAAACATACTTTTAAATGCTCCAGTTTAGTACCAAAATTAAGCATAAATTTTCCTCTTTGATTAAGCAATTTTACACTATAATTTAAAAAAAAACTTGAGAGGTGTCAAGGGACACCCGGATGGAACGAAGTTCCTTTTATTATTATTTACAAAAAACCTGTATACACTCAACAAAAATAATCGTCGCGACACCACACTGTTCAATGCGAAATAGAAATGAAAATATCTGGCTTGCTTTCTATAAGAGAGAGAGAGAGAGAGAAAGAAACATGCGCATGCCGCACAGCTTACAATAGCTTACTACAGCGCAAAAAGTGTCGTGACAACTTTTCGTAAGATTTTTTTCCGTCTAGCCCCCTTTCACAACGCGCGATAAGGAACTTCGTTCCAATAATTTACCATTAAACAATAACACATAATATATGATTGTATTATGCTATCAAAACATGCCTTTGACCATCGAACAGGGTGCTATTCACCATATATTTACATCAAAGATGTTAATTAGCATTTACCTAAATTAAGATTCACTGACAATTATTGCTAGGGGTCTTAACAAGCGTATAAGACACATCGCTACGCATCGTAGCAACGTACAATGCGACTTGTCTACGCGTGGCGTACGCCACATACATGAAAAGTAGAAAGGAAATGGTTAAATAATTAAGGATTATAATATACCTCCGTTCATCAAGATACCTTGCTAGCGACTTCCAACATAAAAAAGACCAAATAATACTAAGACAGCTAAAAGTTATCACATCTGTACTACAAAAAAAGAATACTGTGTTTTAAACGCAACGCGGAAAAAAACCGTCAATGCTGAAAAAGACAGTATGGTAGACATTGTGAGTACTTTCTGTGCACACTTAAATTTCACTAATGATATAAACGCACCAACCACACTGTGTATGGCATCACAAAAAACTAGTACCAAAATAAGTAAGCTTACGTTTAAAAATAAATTAAAAACAGAACTGCTTACGGAGTTCTCCAAAAGCATCCAATTGCACAATTAACTACACTTAATTTTGCTTCTGTGGTTAGTTGTACAACAAGTACAGTTTTGTAAGTTAGTATCTACACATATAATAAAATCGCAGAAATATCAAAATAATACATTGAATATTTTTTTAAAAGAATACTTGAGGCGTGATCTACAATCAATATCGAAGCCAAAAATATAGTTTTTAAAATTTTTGTCTGTCTGCCTGTTTGTCTGTATGTATGTTCGGGGTAAACTTAAAAAGTACTGCATGGATTTACTTCAAATTTTGCATGAATATTATTAACAGGTCGGGTCAACATATAGACTACATATTATCACGCTTTCACCTACAGGGGAGGAGCAGTGCGGAGTAAACGAAGTCCGCGTAGACGAAGTCACAGGCAATAGCTAGTAATTAATAAACTTGTTAAAATACCAAATAATTAGTTAAGTAGGAACCGAATGTATATCTATGTATTATCAAGCGTTAATCCCGCCGACAACAGTTTGTCGTCACGTCACGCAGTTTGGCGGGTTTTCTAACAATGTAAACATGTTTGGTCCAAATAAAAAAAATACTTATTATTATTATTATTATAATCGTCCACTTCACTGCTCACACATCCAACGTCATTAAGCCGCGCACTTCGAGCGTTGGCCCGCAGTTCGAGATGGGTCGCTAACGAGTGAACATCAACTCACCTTGAGGAAAGACCTCATAGGTTAGAACACAGAAGACATAATATGGGGTCCGAAACTAGTCGGAACCTACTCCGGTAATAACGTGAGTGTGGCAGTTTTGTTATTATTTAAAGAATACTGACTTGAAGTAGTTAGCGAGGTCCGTGGCTAGAATATAGTCACGCAGCATCAGTATGGCGCGGTCGTAGTCGCGGCGGGGCAGAGCCTCCAGGATGTCGCAGCCTTCCGTGTTGAGCACGCACATGGCCTGCGCCAGGTGGTGCCGCTCCAACACGCTGCCCTCGCTCGAGTACAGCGCCGCCAGGGTCGTCTCTGATCAGTACAGAACAGCAGCCCTCAACTCCAGCCACGCAACAAACATCACATACTCGGCCTCAAAACGACCATCTCTCACAATATTTAACATACTGAAAGCCCTGGATTTACATTACGGACACTGATGGCTAATGCGGCAAATTTTCAGGATGGCAAAATTCGGAAGGTAAGAAGTTTTTCGCTTTTCCGAAAATGCTTTTATAATTTATTTTTTTAAGAAATAAATAAATAAGTGTTCATGGGCGGTGGTGAACCCTAACCAGCTACTTAAGCTGGAGCCTCATTTGATGGACCTCTTTTATGAAATAAATTGGTAAAGTGCGTGTCGGACCACGCGCAATGTAGGGTTCCGAAGTTGCTCATCATAATAATACGGATTAAGAAGAGGGCTTTTATAGTTTCATACTGTTACGTACTCGGGTTCGCAATTGTAAGAAAACACCACTTATATTAAATCCGTGTATTTACACAACACAACACAACGTAATACTAAAATACACTTTACACAATAGTCACTTGCTGTACTATCACTGAACTTAGAACACTACACAATAAAACACTTCTCACTTCGCACTGTTCACTTGATGTATCGCTTTCGATCGCTTGATAAAAACTGCCTTGTGTTTGTCAACATCTCTGTATTTATAGGCAGGGGAAAGTCCTAGCTGGATCCAGAAAAATCTAAATGTATCGGGAAACAATGAATCACTTCTTATCGTAAACATGTTATGAGTCATAAATCCTAGTACACGCTACTTTCAACCTTATGCCATATCCCACACACTAGATAGTTACCGCGCCCGCGCTCCAACTCTACACGCTTCTAGATTATTCGTAACACTACCCCCCTCTTAGTTATGTTCGTCCCGAACATCATTACTTCCATTGTAGATAGCTAATCGATCAACATGAACAATCTTCATGGTCCCTCTTGGTTGCTTCTGCACTCGGTAGGTTACGTCATTGATCCGTGTGATTACTTTGTATGGCCCATCCCAACGTCGCTGTAACTTAGGTGATTTTCCTTTTCGTCGAACCGGATTATGTAGCCAAACAAGAGATCCTTCCTGAAAACCTCGATGATTGGCGTTTCGGTCGTATCTGGTCTTCATCCGCTGACTTGATTCCAATGCATTTTCACTTATTAACGAGTGTATATCGCGTAACCTCTCACGAATGTCTTCAACATGTTCCGGTATACTTAATTGGGTCTCTGCATTCGGTGGCGGGCCTCCAGTCATTAAGTCTGCTGGTATACGTAACTGTCTGCCGAAGTTGGCATAGGCTGGCGTCACTTTTATGCTTTCGTGTTCCGCTGTTCGGTAAGCCAGTAAGAACAGAGGTATGTATTTATCCCAGTCCTTTTGGTGATCTTCTACCAGCTTGGCTAAGTGTCTTTCCAAAGTTTGGTTAAATGGTTCGACCATTCCATCAGATTGCGGGTGATAAGGTGTAGTTCTTGTTTTGTACACTCCTAATAATTTACACATTTCCTGGAATACATTAGATTCAAAGTTTCTGCCTTGGTCTGAATGAATCTCCAGCGGAACGCCAAATCTGCATATCACCTCATTGACTAATTTCTCAGCAACCGTCGTGGCTTCCTGATTAGGGATTGCGAACACCTCTGGCCATTTCGTGAAGTAATCCATCACGACTATAAAATACTTGTTTCCGTTATCTGTCTTAGGAAATGGCCCAGCCACGTCAATCGCGATCCTTTCCCAGGGGGCTCCCACGTTGTATAGTCTAAGGTTGCCTCGGCTTCTGACCTGCGGACCTTTTACTGCTGAGCATGACGTACATTTTCGGCACCAATTCTCGACATCTTCTCGGCAATTCAACCAGTAAAAACGCTCTCGTACCTTTACCAACGTTCGTCGTACTCCAAGATGTCCCCCAGAAACCCCATCATGCAACTCACGTAGTACGTCCTTGATAAGTTTTCTTGGCACGACCAACTGTAGATGATGTTCTCTTCCTGAAGGTTTTTCCCATTTGCGGTACAGTAAGCCGTTTTGCAACACAAGGCTTTCCCACAGCGCCCAATAACTTTTCGTAATGGCGCTGAAGGGAGCCAGCTCCTGCCATTCGGGCTTTCCCGTGTCTTGCTTCTTCCAATCTATTAGAGGCCGCAAATCTCTATCTTCGTACTGGGCTTCACGCATCTCATGAGTTTCCCACCTGTCATCCGTAGGATTAGCTCGCAGTACTTGAATCCTTTCCTTCGTCCCCATCCTTACACAATGTCTGCCATCATCCGTACATGGTTGTCGTGATAATGCATTTTCATTTGAGTGAGACTTTCCACTACACTGTACTGTATTCCTCAATCTCTGGTTACCATTGCTAGCCGCTTCTGATCGCACTATAATTCGTGTGGCTCCGGTGTCCCGCCTTGAGCTGCAGTTCTTGCCATTAACCAACCCTTTAATGGATAAACTGTTGCGTTCGCTCACCTGAGGTACGACAGCTTTTGGGGTTGATTCTCGACCAGCAAGCACCTGGCGTTTGCTCCTGGCTGTTACTTGCTTCCCTGCTGGTTCAACAGGCTGTTTGACGTGCCTGCTCTCTTCAGCTGCTGAGATTCCTCCCGCTTGCTGTCGCCAATTCATTGAACCTGTAGGCATAGGTTTGGCTGGGCAGCTAACTCTAATGTGCCCACGTTCACCGCAAGCGTAGCACATGGGGCCCAGTCTCCTAGGTTCCGCTGCCTTTACTCGAGCCACAACTTCTGTAACCTCGCGTCCCTTATATGCGCGCGGTTCGTGGCGAACGGCTTCTACCTCTAGCGCATGAGCCAAAGCCTCCTTCATTGTCACGTGGTGCTGAAGGCGAACAGCAGCACGCACTTCCAGGTCTCTAATTCCATCAATAAACGCCTGGACGATGGTGTTATTAACTGTGTTAGCGTCGGCTGAAGGATACGCCTTCCTTACAAGCTTCTCAATTTCCACGGCCCATTGTTGAAGTCCCTCGCCGCTCCTCTGTACACGGTCCTTTAATTGGGCACGGAACACATGCTCCAAGTGACGCTCACCGTAGCGAGCTTCCAATGCCTCCATCAAATCAGCGAACTGATACTCTTTAGGCATTGCATCCAACACAGAGAGCGCCTGTCCCCGTAACGCCGTGCTCAGAGCTGTTAGGCAATGTTCATCTGTCCAACCACTGGCCTTCGCTGCTATTTCAAACTGAGTGCGGTACGCACTCCATGACGTAAGGCCGTCATAAGTGGGTACCTTTACCCGAGGACCTACCTGGTGGGAACAACTGGTAATGATAGCACCCGACTTTACTCCCGTGATCTTCATTTTCATGACCTCCCTTTCCAGTTGGTCCACGTTTTCACTTATTTTGTCGCAGCTGGTCTCCAACTGGTCAACCCTCTTCTCAACACCCTTCACATCGCGCTTGACGAGGCCCACGTCGCTTTTTAACTGGTCTTGCTGCGCCAAGATAACTGACAATTTATCATCAAAACCAGATAAATGTTCCTTGATCTGTTCCCGTAGCGTTTGTTGTTGCTGTTCCTGTAGCTTTAGTTGTTGCTGTTGCTGTTCCTGTTGATGTTGCTGAAGTTGTTCCCGTAGCTGTTGTTGTAGCTGAAGTTGTTGTTGTTGCATAGCCGCCAGTATAACGGAAATATCAGTAGGGGCTTTACCCGATGATAACGACTTGCTGGCAACACTCGCAGGATCCTCACTTTTCCGCATCTCGGTATCCTCTGACACCCTCTGTGTCTCGGCTTGAGACCTGGTAGTAACACCTTCCTTCGGAATAAGTGGCATTTTTTAACACAATTTCACTTCCGACACCAGTTGTTACGTACTCGGGTTCGCAATTGTAAGAAAACACCACTTATATTAAATCCGTGTATTTACACAACACAACACAACGTAATACTAAAATACACTTTACACAATAGTCACTTGCTGTACTATCACTGAACTTAGAACACTACACAATAAAACACTTCTCACTTCGCACTGTTCACTTGATGTATCGCTCTCGATCGCTTGATAAAAACTGCCTTGTGTTTGTCAACATCTCTGTATTTATAGGCAGGGGAAAGTCCTAGCTGGATCCAGAAAAATCTAAATGTATCGGGAAACAATGAATCACTTCTTATCGTAAACATGTTATGAGTCATAAATCCTAGTACACGCTACTTTCAACCTTATGCCATATCCCACAAAGTCCATTATGGCATAGCCCCGGTCAACTATTTGTTTGTCAACAGGAGTTTTCTAGATAGTTAGCGCGCCCGCGCTCCAACTTTACACGCTTCTAGATTATTCGTAACAATACTATGAACATTTCAACTATTCAACGTCAACGTCAATATATATCCGCACCACAGGTTTACCGCCTGTAAAAAAATCTCCAAGTACATTTTATAAGTTTTACCCAAAAACTTGTAAAGCCTTTTAAGCTGTGTTAGTTTTCCCTTTAACTTGACACTTAACTCTAAGAAAAATTATCTGTTTAATGCTTTATATTTCACAAACGAGTTCCTTAACCCAAAAATTGTATTCACTAACCTCCATTATTTTTACAAACCTATTCAACGATACACCACATGATAGGATACGTGAGAAAAAAAAACATCGCATTTTACATGTAGTGGAACTACCCTGAAAAAAAATATTTTTCAAGATCGAATGTACCACTTTATTGACGTCACTAATATGTATATTCGTGCCAAATTACAGCTTTCTAGTAATAAGGATCTCTGAGCAATTGTGCGGTCGGACGTTCAGACATAGTGAAACTATATGGGTTCTTAGTTTACTTCGGAACCCTAAAAAGCACTATAAATATATTAACAACGGGGCGTCATTTTAACGGTGCCCCGGGGCGGCCTAAATTCGGCCCTGCACACTAAATACACTAAATACAACTAGCACACAAAGAAGGAGAAGTAATAGAAATAAATATACATATTTTCTTTCTCCAACTTTTATGCAATCACAGACGTCGGATTCTCTCTAGTTTTCAAGTCAAAAAAAAAACGTTTGGGATCTGTCAAAGCTATTAGTTATTCGTTTGGAAGCTATATTGCTACACAATTTCCCTGATTCTTCGTGTTGGTCTCGGACGCCTTAGAAGAATAGGCCAACTGCCGTTCTGCCAGGTAGGTTGTAAAAAGCTACCGATTGGCTATGCGAGTCACTACCATCGTGCCTACTAGGTGGAAGAGTTCGGCATTGTCTCACCGGGGTCTGGTACCACCGCTTACTTATTCCTGCCGCAATAGCCTCAGTGCTTGTCGCTGGCGTGTTCCGATTTGGAGAGTAACTGGTTAACTTATGCATGTGACATTAGACCTCGCCCAGCGGCGTGCACAGAATTATGACACTGGGTATGCAGCTGTACTCGATCACAAAAAATTTTCTTATAGATTTGTAGCATAACTACAGCCATGCGACGGATCTCTAAGTCGGAAATCATGCCAACAGAATAAGTCTTAGATGTACTACTATTCATGTACATCTTCTACGGCAACGCAAACAAAACAGCAATTAATCGTCGCGGCGAATGAAATTGTAATAAAATAAGTAAAATAATAAGCTAAATTAATATCTAACTACTCACCTAGTCAGCTTCAATTTTCACTGAAAGTTCTGATTACTTGAGATTACTATACACCGATATAAATAAACGCAAGATTTTGACCACCTCAAATATATTATCCAAGTGAGTGATAGTTACAGAACACATCCCTTGCGAGATATCCGATATGGCCTTATATAATATAAACTCAATAATAAAATTACGGGTTAGTAAAAAAACAAACTTCTCATTCATTTATAGATTACTAGCGACCTGCCCGCGGTTTCACCCGCGTAGCTTTTGTTCTCGTAGGAATATCTGAAAGGTTTATATACTGAAACCTTCCTCAAGAATCAATCTATCTATTAAAAAAACCGTATCAAAATCCGTTGCGTAGTTTTAAAGATTTAAGCATGCATATGGACATAGGGACAGACAGAGAAAGCTACTTTGTTTTATACTATGTAGTGAAATCTATGCGCCTATCTTTTTTTACATATGATTTTAGGATATCGTCATAGAAAGTTGGATTGCGTTTTAATTCTATCATTAATGTCGTTTCTATAGAAATCATGGAAAGCTCTGTGAGTCGTTGATTTTGTGTGTTTTTCAAATATGTGAGTATACGTTTTGCTGGCCTTGCTGGTTTAATTGTAACTCGGTTACACACCTATATTTAGACACGATTTGAATCTTTTCACTGAATGACAAAATAGAAAAAACTTGTTATTTTTAATTTTTAATAAACATACATTTTCAACGCAAACTTCACAAATAACATTTAAAAAATCAACAAATGCACTAGTAAAAGCAAATCACTACAATTATTATAGAAACTCAGTAATAACCTATTAAATGTACCTACACACTTTCAAATATTAAAATGAAAACTTTATATAATATACTGGCACAAACAAAATAATAAACAATGCTTAACAGCTATCACACGAAAAAGCAAATGGCCCCCGCGAAACACAAAACATTTCTGCTATTTAAACAAATAAAACCTTACTAAACAAAAATGCATAATGTGAGCATACTTTTTGTCAATAATATTTCGTCTATTATCTTTACCCGGATTATAGAACAAGACCGCATTACCTGCTTTGTAAAATAGCGTCATTGTGTGAGTGAGCCAATTGCGTGCGGATAGGTAATTATGTCTCGCACACATTTACAATGTGAAGCAGATTGCTAGCGGCCTTACTTCAATATTATTTATCGTTTAATAAACGCCTGGCAAATATGTTTGAGTGCTGTGCTTGCAAATATTTAAAAATATTAGGCGTTTTTAAGTTATTATATTTTGTTTATTCATTTATTTATAAGTCATCTAAAACGTATGAACGTTTTATTAAAATAAAGGTAAAGCACTGCTTTTCTGCCTATAAGGAGCGCACGCGCCTGACCTCGCCACAAGATAGCAATGGTCCTTTGGTGTCTATAGGTGATAGTTGACTCTTTCCATCAGGAGACCCATCAGCTTGTTTGCTATCTTATGATATAAAAAGAAAACAAATACATACTCGTAGATACACAGAAATACTCACAGATAAATATACACATGGTAAACTTATAACACCCGTCATTTATGTTTCGGGGGTAAAAATACTTACGGCCGTAAATCTGGAAGCTGTTTGTGGTGCCACGGTGATCCATATCATGTACCAGTCCGGCGATCACGTACATAAGCCCTTGTAAGTCACTATTAAAAAACAATTATTGATATTTATTTCTCTCTTCTTGGCTCGTGTGAAAAAAATATCTGTGGCCTTAGATCAGAAAGTGATAATTACAAAAAATAATTTTACATGTATTATGCACAATGCATGTGTATTATTATGATCAAATGTAATATTCTTTTG
The DNA here is from genome assembly GCA_036924255.1 of Apodemia mormo. Classification (NCBI taxonomy): domain Eukaryota; kingdom Metazoa; phylum Arthropoda; class Insecta; order Lepidoptera; family Riodinidae; genus Apodemia; species Apodemia mormo. The sequence continues at coordinate 40,315,441 of JAUPFN010000008.1, forward strand.
CCGTTCTGCCGGGCAGGTCGTAAAAGGCGACCGATTGGCTATGCGAGTCACTACCACCGTGGCTACTAGGTGGTAGAGTTCTGCATTGTCTCGCCCGGATCTGGTGCCACCGCCTTGCCTATTCCTGTCGCAATAGCGTCAGTGCTTGTCGCTGTCGTGTTCCGGTTTGGAGGGTAAGGTAGCCGGTAAACATACGCATGTGGCATTAGACCTCGCCACAAGATAGCAACGCACCATTAACGCCTTTGGTGTCTATAGGCGATGGTTGACTCTTTCCATCAGGAGACCCATCTGCTTGTTTGCTATCTTATGATATAAAAAAAAACTGTTTTTTAACTTATCTTGAAATGTTCATAGACTGTAGTACAACAACAAGAGTACAGTGTTGGATGTGTTTGGTTTGGATTGGAGTGATGGAGATATGTCTATCTGATCAAACGATCTGTTTTTCGCAATGCTAATTGTATTATTAACATTGTTTAGCAAAAAGTGCACTTATCATGGTCTGACCAATGGCCACATTTATGAAATGCGCGAGAAATATGCGCGCGTACAATGACGACTAAAAAGCGATACCTATTATAAAGTTAGCTGATAACTGTCTCTAAAAATCCCATAGAATTAAATCCCCACCTTAAAAAATGTAACGCACCATCAACATTATTATTTTATTTAGGCGATGGTAATCTCATTCTATTGACGTTTTTCGTCGGCAGTAGGTAGTTATCACTTTACCTAATGCACAAGGGAGCCGGTATAAAGATATTGCTTATTTTATTTTTATCATTAAATACACACATTACACATTAATTTGTATACTTTTTCTTCATCATTTTAATACGAAGAATAGTATACATATCAATGTAATAATTCTCGGAGTTTTGCCGGATTTTTATTATTTCGGTGTCCATTTTTAATACTCACTAACTCTCAACGCAATTACTTTCTTGTTGCTCTGCAAATGATACACATGGAACAGTAAATAGCTTATGAAAGAATGTGCAGATGTTTATTGAGTTTTTGAGTTGAAGTTATAATAATTTTATCTTGGGTGAAACGTTACATACCCCAGTGGCGGATTTACGAATTTGCCGCCTATAGGCTATTCAAATTTTGCCGCCCCTACCGACCTCCAGTAGTGTCAGATTCTAGATTATTTTTACAATCCACAAATTTACTTAAGATTTTTCTTATATCATAGAAAACAAGCAGGCGACTCTCCTGATGAAATGAGGCAACAATCGCATATAGACACCAAAAATGTTAATTTTGGAATGGTAATACCATATGCACTAGAATTTAAGAGTGATAAACATTGACTCTATTACGACTGGAAGAAGTAAGGCGGCGTTACCAAGCCCGAGCTTGGTGTTGCGGAACTCTACTATCTAAAAAAAAAATATGGTGGTAGTGACATATTTAGCCAATCTTTCAAGCAATTAGAGCAATCACGAAAAACCAGACAGAATGCCAGATGATGTACTTATTCTTTGAAGTAGCCCGGGCCAACAATAAATTTTTTTCCAATATTAGAATATTTTGAAGTAAAAGCTCAATGACAAGTAAGGCTGGGTGAGGTATAGTTTGATTATTGTCCTATACACAATGTAGTATGTCATTTACAATATTAAGTAATATTACATTCGATATATCTTTCGTTTTACTTACTTACAGAGTATCCAAGTGATGATGACAATAATTTTTATTATGTACTTGTGAAAATTATAAAATATCTTTATACCCGATTTTCTACTTTCAAAATTATCAATGAAATTGTCATACAAAAATAGTTGGGCTAAACATTTTGATAAGTCTGTGTTCTCCAGAGTGAAGATGGTAGTTCCAATAAAGCAAAACTTAATTTTAACAATTTTTCTTAGAAGAAAGGTAGCATTGAAAATGAAATGTATATTCTTAAAATAAATTTTAAAAGCATTTTTTAAAACGCAAAGAATTTTTTGGCTAACCCTTCGAATTTTGCCACCCCTAAAAATTTGCCACTCCGGACACTAGTCCCGAATGCCCTAAGTGTAAATCCAGGCCTGTCAATGTACCTGGGCATAGCATAATACACTGAGTGCAAAAAGTGTAAAATGTTTACACTGTGCAATATGATACTGTAAATATCGGCAAAAATTTTAAATTGAATATGGTTGGATCTGATATCAATATTTGTAGAACTAAGTTGATGTCATTTTTTTTATTGTTCGTGAGTGTAAGAACTTCTTACTTAGATATATTCTTCTGTTTAAAATGTCTGTTGTTAGTTCATGCTTGCAAGTACTTGTAACCATTCTTAAGTGGATCTAGATTGTAAATGCTGTGCGAAATATTTGCATGGGTCAGGTAGTCTATATAGAAGTTTATATAGACTAATATATATATTTTCTATAGGACATCTCAAAGTTTGCCTCCCCCCAAAATCTGCCGCCCTAGGCTTCAGCCTACTCAGCCTATTGGTAAATCCGCCACTGACATACCCACAGCTAAGCAACAAATCTAACGAGGTGGCGCTGTCTCTCCGAGAATAATATATTTTTCTATACTTATACAAGTATTATAAATGCGAAAGTCTGTATCTGTCTGCCTGTTACGCTTTCACATCTAAACCACTTAACCGATTTTGATGAAATTGTGTAAGGAGAGAGTTAAAGAAACTAAGACAAATATAAGCTAAAAATCAACCCCTAAGGTGGTGAAGTAGGGCGGGCATGAAAGAATTTCTTACGTGACATGCAAATTTACTTACGGGCGAAGCTTCGCGGGTTTGATTTTGGTGTAATTAATAAAATATAAAGTACATTTTACGTGATCTTGTGAATATTTTTAATTGACCAATCGAGCCTTGTGCCAATTCCTACCCTTTTTCAGTGCACTGGAAGGACTTAGCTCAGCCCTAGCTGTTGCTGCAATAGCAACGGTCATATTATCATCATACCACGGTCATACCACGGTAATATTATCTATACAGTATTGTAACTCGGCCGTATCTTTGGGTTAAATGCTTACAGCCGTGCGGTACGTAAACATGCAATAGGCTGCCCGCCTTAAGCATTTTAATTACATTTGCCAACTTTGTGTTTCCATTTAGTTTTGTGATGGGAAATATATTTTCACTGCGGCACGATTGCGACTGTCTGCATGCCGAGCGCAATGCCGAGATTGAGGCGCGTAGGCATAGTGCGCGCTTCGTCCGTTTACATGAAGTTGGAATACTGTATAGATTACCGTGGTCATACATCGCAACAATTTTAAAGTGTCATGATAGGGTTGCTACCTCTAGTTGTTACCTCTAACGACCGGTTTCTGAAACGCAATTTAATTTTAACAAGCAATTAATCTGTGCTTAACATATTTTTTACAAGCAAATGATCTGTTAAGCACAGATTAATTGCTTGTTAAAATTAACTTGCGTTTAAGAAACCGGCCTTTTCTTCCTTTTTTTCGTGGTTACCACTTATCATTAAATATGCCTTCTGCCCGTTTTCCTGATCTATAAAAACATCAGATCCGAACGAATGATGAGGCATTTTCATTTGACCAACCGGCTACTGATATTTATCACAGAATACAGAAGACTAACAGAAGTCAATGTAGCAAGTAATATTGAAGCAACACACACATAGACATCTCTTACGGACGCGATATTTCGGAATGGTGCGGAACAAACTCTCACGAACCATTCCGAGATATCGCGTCCATGAGAGTTGTTTATGTGTGTGTTGATCGGGTATTGCTTGTATGTAACATTGACTTTATGTTAGTCTCCAGTATTCTGTGTATTTATATAGGGTGTTGAGTGACTGGTGTAACTCTCACTTAAAGTATCCGTTGGAGATGAGCTTGTAGTTAGTAATGGCGGCGTAGGCCCACTGCCCTACGTTGAAACCGTGCACCCAGCTGTGGTAGGGCACGTCGCGGTAGCCCTTCTTCACGTGCAGCACGAACCGCGCCAACTTATCTTTCTTAATTTTAAACCTACAAAAGCAATAAAACAATGGCACATTCCAGTCCTACTAACATCTCATATATATAATATAAATAAAAATGAATATTCCTTCACAAACTACACGAAAATAATTTGCTTACTTTGGGGTTAGATCAATTATTGATCTAACCCCAAAGTAATCAAATTAAAAAAGCAAAATAATTTGCTTACTTTGGGGTTAGATCAATTATTGATCTAACCCCAAAGTAAGCAAATTATTTGCTTGTGATATGGGTGTTTGTCAACGATATTAATACATGTTTGATTTGCTGTTAGATAAAACTTATTATGATATTAAAGAATTTTTAGCTGATAAAATTATTGTTAATAGATAGAAATATAAGTTTGTTGATTGCCTTAAAAAAGTTCAATGTAGTAAAATTTTGTAAATGGTGGAAACTTTGTAAATTACAAAAATCTTAATCACACAAAAAAATGAAACTTTTAATTATAAAAATAACTTTTGTAGTATGAAATCATTCTTGTACATTAGTAATAAGTACATAAAATAGAGAAAAAAAAGACCAGCCCGCTGAGTTTCTTCCGCCGGATCTTCTCAGTGCGTTCCGCAGGGTGATCACGTAACTGGCAATGCGAAATTATCGTGATTGGTTAGTAATTGCAAGACACATAACAGCCTTGTACATTAGTGGTGGTCATTGCCGCTTGATTAGTTTTGATGCTGTGACATTGTAAAAAGTGCATCTAGTGACCAGCAAGCAATTGGCGACGTTTTTGATGATTTTTTCATTACGTTTAAGAGTCATCGCTGATCGCTGGCGAATTGCAAACGTTAGATGATACGCCTACCGATCTGGTAGTAATTCTAAACAATCGATACAGTGTTTTAAGAATGTAACATTATAAAATGATATTTTTTTAAATATTTGCACACCATATATATATATATATATATATATATATATATATATATATATATATATATATATATATATATATATATATATATATATATATATATATATATATATATATATATATATATATATATATATATATATATATATATATATATATATATATATATATATATATATATATATATATATATATATATATATATATATATATATATATATATATATATATATATATATATATATATATATATATATATATATATATATATATATATATATATATATATATATATATATATATATATATATATATATATATATACAGGGTATAACAAAAATAAGCACTAACTTTCAAGGGTATACGTGTACATGAACTAAACAAACACCTGGTAAAATATTATACCAAAAGGCACACATTTTTTGTTTCATATAAATTTAGTAAAATAAGAAATTAAAGTTTACTTTCACACCCCTACCTTGAAGATGGAAGTGATGTGACGTCAGCAACACGTTGAATGAATAGCGTGACGCACACATAGACATGAAGAATACCGCGTACTTGTACTTACACACATTTAATAAGCAATTTTTTACATATCACTTTCGTCACTGATTAATTATTATACATTAATCCAAATTCACTATTTACAGGCAATAATAAAACAACACTGTCTTCAAATTAATTTATAAGTAAGGTTCAAAATGACCACCACCCTTCTCAATGCAAAGAGCAGTTCTGCGTAACATTGATAACCTTACATTATGCAACATATGTGGGGTTATGGACCTAAATGCTGCATTAATTTTACCTTCCATCTCTTCACGTGTATGACATTCCACAGAGTAAACTTTATTTTTCACATAACCCCATAAAAAGTAGTCTAGGCACGTGAGATCTGGAGAACGAGGTGGCCAAGGCACCGGGCCACTTCGACCTATCCACTCTGCAAATCGATCGTTTAAATAATCACGCACAGGGCGTGCAAAGTGAGCGGGTGCTCCATCGTGCTGAAAAATTATATTACGGTATACATTCAGTGGAAGATTTTCCAGATGTTCTTCTAAATCCTCTCTCAGGTGTTGTAGGTACCTTTGAGCGTTAAGACCCTGAGGTAAAATAGTCGGCCCCAAAACATAGTCCCCAACGATGCCTGCCCAGACATTAATTCTCCACTGGTGCTGAAAGCTACTTTCACTCGAGGCATGCGGGTTATTATGTGCCCACACATGCTCGTTGTGCAAATTGAGCACACCATTTCTTGTGAAAGAAGCCTCATCTGTCCATAAAATATTAAAAGCAAATTCGGGATTTGCTTCAGCACGGTTCTGGTACCACCTACAAAAGTCCATTCTGGGCATATGGTCTGCAAGTCCTATCTCCTGAGTCCTTGAAAAATGGTAGGGATGTCGTCCATCATCCTGCAGACTACGCCACACCACCATATGGTTTACATTTAACATAGCACTGCATCGGCGTGTGCTGGTCCGAGGATTCTCGTCAAAATGATTTAGAATTCGAGTCTCAATAGCAGTACCTACTCTTGAATTAGGACGTCCAACGTTTCGTTCGCGGTGGAAGGAACCAGTACGCTGAAGTCGTAAACACATGTTACGGAATACTGAGTACGGAGGTAAATGACGTTGTTCTGCTGGTGGCCTTCCATCAATAAACCGTTGTCGGTAAATCTCCCTCGCTTCATTAATGCTACCATTCCTAGCAGCACCAACACATAGCATCATTTCGTAAAATTCACTATTAGTGTAAAGGTGACGGTCATTATTATTTCTACGTGGCATTTTTAAAATCGCGATTTCCAATCAATGGGTATTAAGTAAGATTCATAAAAAATCGGCAATAATAGCAATAGTTACGCTCTCCAAAGACAAACGGCAACTGAATAAAAAAATAAAAATTCCTTTACAATTATCTAGGTACTTTTCCGAACTAATTAGGGTTCAGTGAAACAAATTTAAAAATAATCTTCTTCATCTTAGAGTTTATTCCGGTTATTCTCTACGCTTGCGCTAGGAACGAGTTTGAGTTTGCCGTAGCGACTGTCGTCTAACCTCCGAACCTCTCTGGAGGAAGCCGGTGCCAGGACCTCTTTCATTGTACAGCAGTCAGGTTGTCTTGGGTCCCGAAGGTGGTGGTGGGACCCCTTGCACCATAAATAAAAAAAAATCATTTCCCGTGTTAGTTTGAGTGCCTTAAGAAGAATTACCCTCCATTCTACCAGGCGAACTGAGAATCGAACCCAGTACCTTACGAAGAAACGCCTAAACCGGCATCACTCTTATCATAAAAGTGACAAAAATGTTGACTAAAACTATACGGAACTACATATTAGTATGATTTTACATAAAAACAAAATGGCAGAAAAAAGGGAGTGTCTTGTCTCTTTCCGAAAGTGGTCTTTTCGCCAATCAAAGCGTTTCGTTGCACTTTGTATAAGCCGCAAAACACGTGTAAGTTCTAAAGGCCTGTACAAACGACCGGCGGCGGCTTTAAAGTTAACTTAATACTTTTTTCATTTCCAGTATGATAAACAATATTTTGATGAAAAAGATTAATTTTTCTGAATGAATGAACAGGTTGATATGTAATCCCGGCAATCGCTAAAATTAGCAATAGTTTTCGTTGGTTTCGCTTGCGTGGTTTATTTTTGACATTCACAAAAAACTCTAACCACGCGTGCGAAGCCGCGAGCAACGGCTAGTATTTTATAAAATCTTTGATCTAAAATGTAATCAAAAAAACGTAGTCAAAAATTATCTTTTTCCTGAAATAACTACTACTTAGAAAGGTCTTGCCAATTTCTCCCGTGAAATAGCTTTGCTGTGTTTCGGAGAGAAGGGCAAGACAGGCACTGTAATTACTGGCACCGAGACTTAACATCTTATGTCTCAGGATCTTAACATCTCATGTCTCTAACACATGAATGGAATACCTGGGCTAGTTCCAGCCCAGGTATCCCATTTTTGTTCATTAGCGACGTCGACCACTTACCATCAGGTGGCACGTCTGCTAGTTTGCCTATCTCAATAACATAAAAAAAGGTAAGAAGAGGCGCACCTAAAACAAACTTTAGGTTGGTACTAAGTTCCATCAGCCATGTAGTGATAGTGACAAACGAGCCTATCAACTCACCGGGAACATTCCGATTCTTGACATTTTTTTAGCAGTGCTAGCCATGTCAAATTTCATATGTAACGAAAATTAATTTGCGCAATTAAAATTCCCGCGGAAAATATTCAGTAGTGTATGTGAGCAAGGCCTTAAGTCGGGCGCTTGGTGTTGAGACGCCTAGCGCGATGTCGGTAATACTTCAAATCAAAGGACTTCTAGGCTAATCAATGCGTAGGTTTATTTGTCAAAAATGCTTATAAAAGGTTGTGTTGTGTCTTAATTCTTAATGATAATGCATATTTATTTTGCGAAGTGTCGTGTTATCAACGAGAAAGTTTTACTAAGTTTTTAGAATTGTGTGTAAAAAAAGTGATAATAGCTATGATTTACCTGCTCAAAAACTAATTACCTATTAGACACCTTGTTATGTGAAGTTAGAAGCAAACAGGGTAGGTACTAGAGGTAAGTATTATGCCATTAAAACAGTTTGTAAGTTGAAACCATGCCAGATAATACATTGTAAAATGCCTATGAATCACGGAATAGATTTAGGTACCTACACTGAAAACACATGTGAATAGTTGACTTTGAAGGTGGATATTGTGTGATGAAGTAATTTATGTAATGTGTTTTCATAACAAAAAGATACCTTAATTAGTTATATTGGATTATTTGCCACGATTGTTTTAGAATGTATGTACCAAACTAATAGTTTCACTCAGAGTTAGAAATAATAATCCAGGTCACAATAAATTTTAGGTACACAGCTGATATAATTTTGTTGCCAGGCGGGAGATTTTCCTGCATGAAATGCCTAATAGCCGCAGGTTTGCCTTACGTAAACTAGGTATGAGACTACTAGGTAGGTATTTACGATTAATAAAATTTTATGAGATTTTTTTTATTGAATATGAGTATAGTAATTAATAATTATTTTAATATGATCGTAATATGCTATCGAGTGACACCAATAGTCGGACAGTGTTTTTTTTAACATAATGTAATAATTATGGCTATCAAAACCCAGTTAAGTTACCTATGAATCAAATTGTCCAGCCTGGTAATCAAACTAAGGACCCTCATGGGTTTATTCCAACATCAGTCCTGGTAGAAAAAAATATAAAAAAACTCTTTAAATAATATCTACATTATTTACTCTGTCAAGTAATTAGTACTTTGTTGTGCGTCTAGCAGTTCATTGACATCTATCATATGATTGTGACCTTTCATAGCTGCGTAAACCGTGCGCGTACGTTACTGCGTGCTATACTTCAGGGCTGCCACAGATCATTTTGAAAAAAAACTTTGACATTCATTTTCTCAGAAATTTCATAGTTTTTATTTATTAAAAATGTATAATTAAAGAGCTAACCACACATCCTGAACGCTCCTTCAGTATTAGTGCTTATTTTTGTTATACCCTGTATATATACATATTCTTTCTTTCTTCCTCTTCATATATAGATACCGAAATATTGTATAATATACACCCAAACCCAGAATTAAAAACATCAATGCTCAGCACATAAATATTTGTCCCTGTCGGGAATTGAACCCGAGCCTCGTCGATTGCGTAGTCAGGGTCACTAACCACTCGACTAACGGGGCGGTCATAAATACGAAAGCTAGTTAATGAGTGTTCAGAAAAACTGCTAACCTAAGATATCTGACTAGAAATACTCGAAGTCAGACCTGTCAGATTATGCAAAATTTTATTCTGTGCATCTGAGCTCAGCCGCTTTTGGCCTGGACTCACTTTAAGTTAAAATGTTAATGGTGCGTTGCCATATGCCCTACAAACCGGAACACGACAATGACAAGCACTTACGCTATTGCGACAGGAATAAGTAAAGCGGTTGGTACCAAATACCCGGGAGAAACAATGCAGAACTCTACCATGTAGTAGCCACGATGGTAGTGTCTCGCATAGCCAATCGGTCGCCTTTTATGACCTGCCTGACAGAACGGCAGTTGGCCTATTCATCAAAGGAGCCCACGACCAACACGGGGTCCTACCTAACCTACTATTTATATTAAGAATCAGTTAAGTTTTGTCTTGTTTTAAACAAAGAAAAATTTAGATATAGCCGGTAATGAATCAGCGACCATTTTTCTTTAAGTCTAGACAATATTCCAGCATGGCTTAAATTCTCCTTGGTTTTGTAAAAAATGCGGAAAGTTCAAAGTTTTCCCTAGCATTGGATCAGTGCTAAACACATAGACCGATGAGGGAAATTACTTTTTGTCGAAGCCCAAGTCTGCAAACATTTTGAGTGCGTAGCACGGTAGCTCCCGGAGCGGCAGCGCCCTGTTGTTGAAGTGCAGGCTGGAGAAGTGCGCGTGCCCGTGGAACCCGGTGTACTCCAGGAGTTTGGACACCTCCGAGTCACTCACCTAAGGGAACCGGGGATACCGAGGATAACGGCCTCATTATTGGAAAAATTATGATAATTTAATTTACAACTTTCCATGAAATCTTATACGTATACAGTGAGTAACAAAAACCCTGCCCAATGCGAAATAAGTATATAGGTAGGTCAATGACATTATAAAATAAAATAATGTAGTGTAATGTAGTAAATAAAATAATAAAAATAAAAATACTATGATATTTTAAAATGTTTGTATTTAATACAATATTTGCTAGCTGATAACACTTGTATTGTTTCACAATAAGATAATTATATTTAATTTCTGACCGGTTTCGCTTACACAAGCATCCTTCAATAATTATTGAAAATACCCTGAGGATGCTTGTGTAAGCGAAACCGGTCGGAAATTAAATATAATTATCTTATTGTGAAACAGTACAAGTGTTATCAGCTAGCAAATATTGTATTAAAATGGAGTTTCACCAAGTGCCGACGATAAAAAGTGTAGAATGTTTGTATTTATCCTTCAATTTCGCTAAAATTTAGCGAATATTTTAAACTGGGCAGCACAACGTCGAGTCATCGGCCGTCAGCGCCATCTGGGTCGTCGCGGCGTGGGCGCCTCTGTGTCTCCTTACATTTTTGACCGATATTCTGTTGCCATATTAATATTATATTAATTTATTATAATACTAAACAATGTCTTTGACGATCAGCAAGGGCTTTTGTTACAAATATGCGAATGTGTATGTAAATATGCGTACGTTATAATATGAAGTAATTATTTCTATACCTGTTTTTGATTTCATTCTGATTTTCAGGTCTTCGATTTTTGCTTCTAGTTCTTTTTGAATAATGACGTTACTTTCACTAGAGGCGCCTAGTCATTTTAATACTTGCAGCATTTAATTTCTTGCTAATAATTATATACATCGTATATTTATTATTGTTTCAACATTGCAAGCGATGCGTTTTACCAGCATCGCTGATGTCAACATTTTCGTAGCGTTAAACATTCAGAGCAACTAATTTTTATGCATGGCACGTTATTAGCAATTCTAATATTTTTTTAACGCGGTACAACTGCAAGAACCGACATTTTAAATATATTCGGCGCCCTACATCAAACCTTCACCAAATTAAATCGGGATAACAGGGGAAGTATATCTTCCCAAAAAAAGAGAATTTTTAAAATCGGTTCATAAATGACCGAGTTCCGAGGTAACAATAATTTTAAAAGAACTTACGGCCGAATTGATAACCTCTTCTTTTTGGGAAATCAGTTGAAAAGCCCCTATTTTTTATACATTTCTCTGACTTTGTGCTGATAGAGAGACGGAGCAGAAGATGTCTTATACGGAATTTTGAATTATAAGCGCACGATATTGAACGTTAAATTTTTATAACGTAGGTACCTTCATATGATACATGACCAATTCATTAGCCAAAGCATTCCTGATGTGCGCCTCTTGTATCTTCTCGTACACAAAGGAGTGCATAATACAAACGCCACAGTATATGCTGAACGCTAAAGCCATTTCCTCATCCATCGCATCAAAGTACGGATCACCAACTTTATTTATCAACTGGCCTACTCCGATGATACCAGTTTGATCGCGGATTGGAAAACACAGTATCGACCTAAAACATTTAACAGATAAGTGTTAGTCCGGGCTCTCTTTGATGAATAGACCATCTGCCTTCTTACCAGGCAGATTATTAAAGATGACCCTGAAAGCCATTAAACCACCTAGTAAGACATGGCTATGTAACTATTAGATGGTAGTGTTCAGTACCTTACCTATTTTGAATAGGTAAGGTACCAATCTCTACCATCACCAGGTGATGTTAATTAAATTTGCTATTCTGCGCGACTGTTTCGTGTCTCCTCCGCGTCGCGTCGAGTGAGTGAGTTCGTTTCTTCTAAAGACGTTCGCGAAGTGAAACGAGCATTGAGTACGTGCCTATAAGCTATATGCTTTTGCGTTTGCTGCTAAGTGTGGTAGATGTGGGTGGATAATTGTGCCACTGGGGTCTTCTTATCCGGACCTTCGATGAGTTTTATCTATTTGTTAAACTGTCGTCTTTCATTCAGTGACATTGCCGAAGTCACACGAAACATTTCGCGGGGAACAGCAAAAATTAATTTCACCTTTAGTTTATGGATTTCTGCAAAGTAATACATGAATCAATAAAATACCTTACCTATTTCTGCCGGGGTAGAGTTGGTAAAGAAATAAGCACATCATTATCGTGTTTATTATATTCGGAAGCTAGCCGGTAAACATGCGTGTGGTATTTCAACTCATTAACGGAACACAAAATATTTTTTACGTTTAGCCACCTCAGTTATATCAACATAAAGGTCACTACCCAAATTTAGGGAATAAGTGAGAAGGATTGAATTTCAAGGGGTTTTTAATGTTTTTTTCTTTTGAGAAAAATAAATATGTAAAAGACTTAAGGACGATCCCAATTAGCCAATCGTACCTAGCGACAACAACTTGCCGAACAAATTATATAGTGTCATTATATTTTTTGTGAGATTCCCTAGTGATTAGAGTTAGTTTAGGGGTTTCCGACTTTAGTTTTAGGGATAAATATTTATTAAGAGTTGTTAACACTAGTCTAGCGTTGATCTCTTTCCATTTGTAGAGATATCTGTTGTTTTGCTATACTGCAATGTATACAAAAGTTAGGATTCAAATCATACTCAAAAATTTAATCGTGTTATGTCGTAAAAAATGTATCCTTAATTTGTCACTGTCTTATAACCGTCGCCTATAAACACCGGAAATCTTAATGGTGCGTTGCTACCCGCGTGGCAGCGTTGGAATGCTACATGCATACATTTACTGCCTACCTTACCCTCCAAAACCGAAACACGACAGAGACCAGCACTGAAGCTGTTGCGGTAAAAATAGGTAACTTAGTGATATCAAACCTGGTCGAGACGCTGGAGAGCTCTATCACCTAGTCAGTATTTAGGATGTTAGTAACATGTATCGGCTATCACTCGCCTTTGACAAGATGTCTAGCAGTGTCGCAGTTGATCGATTCTTCAAAAAGAGGCACGAATCGATGACATTACATATTAAGCCAAATAGTCTAGCCCTAAGGAAACGTATTATTTATATACTTGCGCGATTGCTCCTTAAACGATTGTAGTAGTCAAGCAATCTTTGTCGCTACAATACATACAGTTCAAGTAAATCCTAAATCGTGCTATAACAATTATTTATCTTGCAACGTATCTAATAAACAAGTTTCAACGCTTCTCATACAGACTTCGGTCCTCACTCCACAGACAGTACCTATACTTTACCAGGCTAGGAAGATCTTCACTTTTCCATCTTTGTGTAACGTCATCAACCTCCACAGTAATCACATCAGCTCAATAATTGCAACTTCAGCTACATTGGTGTAACCTTTCGACAAACAACTCGCCACATCGATAACTCCGTCACTCCCACCTTTCGACAAACAACTCGCCACAACCTTGTGACTATCGACGTCTATCGATAACGCTGTCACTCCCAACGGCACCAAAAGATTATCATTTACCACAAACGTCAGTGAACTAAAATAGTAGTTTTCTACCAAATTTAAATGACACAAACTTGCAATCTAGTCCCGGGTAGCAATCAATGTCAGCTTTGAAATTAGGATGTTCTTTTGCATTCTTCGAGTTAATGAGAGTTCCTTTAGCTATAACTTGGCCAGTTATACCCTGGTTCATGGGGAAGTGCCGTTCTTGTACATTTTCAGCATCCCCCTTAAGGTAAAAACTAAATTAGTAACAGTTTATGTTTAAACCATTGATAGGGTTTGTGCACTACAGCCGGGGGAGCCAGCGGACTGTATATCTGGTTCTTCTTTCTTCGACGCCCCACCAGCCGTAGTGCTTTTCAGCAAGCCGGATACCGGGAAATTAATTGAGACCACAACTTCCTTGCAAAGGTGCTTTATTGTAACGAAATAGCAATAAAGCTAGCACCGTTGCAAATATTTGACCTATTCTATGGAGAGCCAGTACTTGCCCTAGCACTGCCCTACTCTAAAGCCGGTACCTTATGGATATATACTGAAGCCCAGGAACTTGTCTGGGAAACTTATTGAGTCGTAACGAAACTATTACTTTACTGGAACGGAACTGAACGGAACTAAATGTATGGCCGCGCTCTCCGATATTTATAGTGCGCGGCCAGACGGTCGGCGGAAATCTACAAAGACAATCGGCGCCGGGTGTGGCGCCACAATGTCTGGATTTGTTAAAATCCTACTTTTTGCAATTTAATCTTAATAATTTTACCTTAGGTAGCTTTTCCTACCTCTAATCAACTAGTGTGGCCCTCTAGCGAGTGCAACGGTACTACCTTTTTACAAATATATGCAAAACAAAGTATGTAATGCCCTAAGACCTACCGAAATCTAATTACAATGTGTTATTTCTTATTTACATACAAGGATCTAACACAAATAAACTTATATAATAACAAACAAGAGTGTTATATACATAATTCGTTCTTACAGGACCTCGGAAACTCTTACAATCACAGAGTTGTACGCCTTTTCAGGTCGTACTATCCTGTAAACTATTTTTATAGTACCGAAAAGTGTCTAAACCTATGCCTAAGGCTTATACTTACATTATACATACTATTTACAATCATAAAACATTTGTTTTAACAAAGAATTCTGCACTTTTCGGATTTTCGTAATAGCGAGTTCCCGCATATAAATACTATCTCGCAAGAGTCGACTCGTAATGTCGTCGACTGCGTGGAACTCGCTTTATTCGTAATATGCCTTAACAGGCAAAGATCATACTACATAAAGCCTTATTATTTCTATACAACAAAGCTGTATGTAGGTCTTAGGGCGAATAAAAGGCGAAAACGAATATTATTTATTACAAACAACTTACGAACTAAACGAAACATACATTCTATCCTGCCTTACTATCTATATTTACATCAATATTTACAACGAAACATGTCTGTGCTGCACATTCTCCCGCCTATAACACGCAGTGTTATACTAAATATGGTGCAGCCAGACTAATTTCTTAACCGGTCTTCGCATGACTCCCGCAGCCGTACGTACGTCAGCCACTCGTACCACGCCGTCTCCTCCAGGGTGTACTGCCTCGATGATCCCCGTTGGCCACGTATTTCTTGGCAGCGCGCCGTC
The DNA here is from genome assembly GCA_036924255.1 of Apodemia mormo. Classification (NCBI taxonomy): domain Eukaryota; kingdom Metazoa; phylum Arthropoda; class Insecta; order Lepidoptera; family Riodinidae; genus Apodemia; species Apodemia mormo. The sequence goes on from JAUPFN010000008.1 coordinate 40,331,002, forward strand.
AGCGATGAGCACGATGTCGCCGACGCGCAGCTCTGCTCCTCTTCCGTAAGGCTCCCGCCGCTTTTGGAGTAGCGGAAGCGCTTCTCGTACCCAGCGTGACCAGAAGTGGTTGGCCAGCTGTTGTGAGTGCCGCCAGTGGCGGCGGCCGATGGTATCGCCTTCGGAGAACGCGCCCGGGACAGGCACGCGTGATGGTCCGCCCAGCAGGAAGTGATTGGGCGTCAGCGGTGCCGGGTCTTCTGGTGAAACCGACACGTGAGTGAGAGGTCGGCTGTTGAGCGTGTGCTCGACCTCTACCAGCAGTGTGTGCAGTACTTCTTCTGGTGGATGCCGTTGTTGCAGCACGGCGAACAGTGCAGCCTTGACAGAGCGCACCATGCGCTCCCATGCGCCTCCCATGAATGGCGCGCTCGGCGGGATGAACTTCCATTTGATTGCGTAGTTGGCTGCTGCTTCCTTAGTGGCGTCTAGTGCGGCGCGCCTCAGTTCTGCATCAGCGCCGCGCAGGTTGGTGCCGTTGTCGCTCCAAACCTCGGTGGGGCACCCGCGGCGCGACATCATGCGCCGCAGTGCCATTACTGCGGAGTCCGTAGTCAGGTTGGCGGCTATCTCCAGATGAACCGCCCTTGAAGTAAGGCAGGTGAAAAGCGCCACGTATCTCTTCTCATGGCGCCGCCCGATAGTCACGCTGTATGGCCCAAGAAAGTCCAGGCCCACGTAGGTGAAGGCTCGCTGATGGTGCGCGACCCGGGACTTTGGTAGGTCTCCTGTAGGCGGCTGTGGCGGGATAGCGCTTCTTCTCCTGCAAAGCGCGCAGCTCTTTACTATGCCGCGCACGGTGGGGCGAAGCCGTAAAACCCAAAATTTCTGTAATATCTCGCTCGTAGTTGCTTCCACCCCGCTATGGTGAAGACGCCGGTGTTCATGTTCTATATAGAGGCGGGTGTATGGGTGACGGCCATCTAGCACGGCCGGTTCTCGTAAATCTTCACTAATATCTTCCGCCGCCGCTATTCGTGACTTTATTTTCAAAATGCCTTCTTGATCGATGAACAATGATAACTGCTTCAACCGGCTGTCTCTTGCTATCGCGCTCCCGCCCGTAATAGCTTCTATTTCGCTAGCAAAACTTTCTTGCTGTGACGATTTTATTAACAATTTCTCGGCGCTAATGATATCAGCGCCATCTAGCGGCAGGTAATGTCGTTTTTCTTCCGTGCTTCGTGGCTTCTTAATTTTCTCTATTTTCTTCGAGCTTTTCGTATACTTTTTTCCCCAATCTTCATCATTGGAGGCACTCGGAGCTGTGCGCTTACGCACACCGGCGACACGTTGCTTGTTTGGTCTGCAGAGCTCAATGAACTGCAGTACGCGTGCTGTTGCACGCACCAGTCGAAGCCACGACGAAAATCTTGTCACATCCGGAAGTGCTTCTGTAATACATATAATTTTTCTAATGTTATTTACAATATTTACATTATTTACAGCTGCCGACGGTTTTTCTTCGCCTGTTAACTCGCTACTGGTAGCGACATCTTGCGGCCACTTGTCCTCTTCTAAGTATAGGAAGGCCGGACCAACGAACCATCTATGTCGGTCTCCAAATTCTTCCGGGATATGGCGAGTAGCATCATCAGCTACATTGTCGCGAGACGGCACCCATCGCCACTCTGCGACCTTCGTAATATCTTCAATCTCTGCTACTCGATGGGCAACAAACGGCTTGAATGCTCGCGAGCCTGTGCGTAGCCACGATAAAACTGTGCGGCTGTCTGTCCAGTACACCCTGCGGCTTGGCTGATAATCGTACTCCTCCATGACGTGCTGAGCTAGGCGGGCACCTAGTAAAGCTGCTTGAATTTCTAACCTTGGTATGGAGGTAAACTTGAGCGGGCTGACTCTTCCTTTGGCTGCTGCTAGGCTGACGCTGACTTCGCCGTCCTCGTTGACTATGCGCCAGTAGACCGCCGCTGCATAGGCAGACTCACTGGCATCCGTAAAGATGTGCAGCTGCCGATCTCGCGCTCGCGCCAGGTTAGAGTGTGCGCGAGGTATTTCCAGGTTTTCCATTCTTCTCACATCTTGAAGCCAGCTTCTCCATGTCTTCTCCAAGTTCGCAGGTAAAGGCTCGTCCCATGGTAGTCCGATTCGCCACGTTTCTTGAAGTAGATGTTTCGCGTGAATAGTTACAGGTGTAATTAAACCTAAAGGATCGAAAATAGACATAGCTACCCGTAACGCGTGTCTCTTCGTAGGTGTTTTATTTTCATCGTACACCGCTTTAACATTGAAACCCAGCTTATCGTTATGAGGTTTCCATTTTAATCCCAAAACCTTCTCGCTTTCTGTGCTTAGTTCCCAATCGCCGCCCAGAGATGGCGCTACTAGTAGCGTTTTAGCTACGGCCGAGTTATTAGTTTTCCATCCGCGCAGCTGGAAATGCGCCTGTTGATGAATGAGGCTAACCTGCGAGGCTATTCTGATGGCATCTTCCTCACTATCGAAGCTCTGCAGGTAATCGTCCATGTAATGGTTTCTTACCACGGCTGTAGCGGCGTCAGGATAGAGGTGGGCGTATTCTTGTGCGTTCTTATTTTTAACGAAGATAGCGGTGCTTGGTGATGACGCAGCTCCAAATACGACGCTGGTCATCCGATACTCACGTGGCGAATCTTTTCTATCGCTTCCTCGCCATAGGAAACGTAATGCGTCCCGGTCTTCTTGTCGTACACGTATTTGCAGAAACATTTCTTTTATGTCTGCTGTCACGGCGATAGGCAGCTGTCGAAATCTCATTAGCACTCCGGGTAGGTTTTGCAGAAGGTCTGGACCAGCTAATAACATGTCGTTGAGACTTACTCCATGGACTCGCGCAGCTGCGTCGTACACTATTCGCGGCTTAGGTTTTGCAGGATTCACTACTGCAAAGTGAGGCAGGTACCAGCTGCTTTGGCTAGGTGACTCGTTGGCAGGTTCGGCGTAACCACTATCTAATAAATGTTGTACCTGTTTCTCGTATGCCTCCTTTAGCGCGGGGTCCTTGTCCAGACGTCTCTCTGTATTGTACAATCTTTTCATAGCCAGGCCGCGGCTATCAGGAAACTCGCGGCTATCTTCTTTCCATAATAGCCCTGCCTCGTAGCGCCCGTCAGGTAAGCGCTTACACGTACTTTCTAAAATCTGCAGGGCTCGCTGCTCGTTCTGGTTGATGGGCTGGCGCGGAGTGATGCCGACACTGTCCAAATCGAAATAATTTCTTATTACCTTCTCTATATCTTCATCCTGTTCGGCATAGGCAGCTCTCTGCACTAGGTGGACTCGCTGCTTGTGGCGGTAGTCCACACCATGTAGCACCCAGCCAAGGTGCGTGAGCGATGCTACTGGTTGTCCACGTCTTCCGCTCTTCACAGCCCTCGTCACGATCAGGTGCCAGTTGTCCTGGCCGATGAGCACGGTTGGCACGGCGCGCTCCATGATGACATCTTCTTCTATATCTTCCAGATGTCTGCAGTTGTTGACGATGGATCTATTAACAGACTGTGGCGATAGGTTAAGGTTACCTATAGTTCTTCCTATTATTCGATGTCGCTGATGGTGATGAAGGCCCTTGATGGTGACTGCGATGCGGCGCGACCTCTCTGCGTTGAGTCGCGTGCCGCCAACTGTTTCTATGCGGAACGGCTCTACCGGCCCGCGAGCTCCTATCCGTGCAGCCACCTTTTCTTCTATCAGCGTGACTGTGGACCCTTCATCCAATAGTGCGTATGTATTCACGCTGCCTCTGGAACCTGTCAGGACAATCGGTACTACTTTAAGGTAGGCGCGTGGCGCGCTTGACTGCGTTGACGTCACCACGGCGTCGCTGTCTTCTACTTCATCTTCAGGTGTCTTCTTCGTATAACTGTTGCGGCTATTGTGTAGCCGCCGATGGTGCGAACTCTTACACCCGTCGATGCCGCACTGCCGAAACTTGCACTCGTGTTTTGGCTTTCTTTTTTGTAGACACCTGAAACATAAATTATTACGTTTTGCCATAGCCCACCTATCGTCAACACTAGCTTTCGTAAACTGTTCACATATAGAGCTAGTATGTGCATCTTGACATATCGCACATTTGTCTCTCTTCATTTGCGGTTCATATTTCTGTGTGTGTGTTCGCTGTGTTTTCTTAAAAACTTGATTTTCTTTCGTAGGTTCATGTGGCACCAACGCAGCACACATCTCAGCTTCTTTCATTAAAAATTCACTAATCATTTGTAGATCGGGTTTTCTATCTTCCCGTCTTGCGTACTGGAACCAACTGTGCTGCAACGTATAATTAAACTTCGCTAATAAACTATTCACTGCCACCGTATCGTGTAGATAGCTCTCTCTGTTGAGAGCTCGAATCGTAGCGACGATATTGTTCACTTTACTGGCGAACACACACGTTTCCCGCGCACTTTCTTTCACTCGCGGCAATGACTTGATTTTTTCTAGTTCTGCGTTCACTAGTGCGTCGGGCCGACCAAACTGTATTTCCAAATGGTCGACGATCTCACTTGGGTCGGTTTCCCCGTAAAACATGCAAGCGACGGCTTCTTTGGCGTTTCCACGTAAACATCTTCGAATTCTTGCCCGATTTTCCGTCTTGCTAAAATATTTTTCCGTATCTCGATACGCCGCTTTAAACTGCAACCATTCTTCACCAGCGCCATCGAAACTTGGTAACTCCATACTATAGCGCGGCGCCCCTCGTGATGCTTCTGCCAGGGCGGACGCGAGCGCGGTGATATCTGCGGCCTTCAATGCACCAGACTCTTGCTTCGGTGCCGTATTTTCAGTAGGCGTCGAAATCTTCGCCTTCTCTACGACGGACACATCATCTTCCGCCGGACGTACAGCGCGCGCTGGAATGCCCGCCGACTGCGCGGGCGACGTAGCTTGTGGCGCCTGGGCCACCTCTCGTGGTGCGGGCGACTCATGGCCCGCCGAATCTTCTTGGTGCGGCGCGTGCGCCGCCTCTTCGTATTGCGGCCTTGGTGCCGCCTCTCGTATGGGGTGTGGCATAAGTGCCACCGAACTGGTGATTGCCAGCGGCTCTGGTGCCGGCTGGCGATCCGTATGGGTTGGCCGAGCGGAGTCCATCCAATCTTCGACCCTCGTAATGGCAGTTGCTTGCCCTTCTTCGTAAACAGCGCGCGCGAGTTCCGTCCGTAGGCGCGCCTCTTCTGCCCGTAAGCGCGCTTCCTCTAATTTGGCGCGTAGGTAAACTATACGCGGCGACTCGACTGCGGATGGTACCGGCTTTTCGCTATTTGCAACGGTGCTCGTTGTGGTCTCGGTCGCCTCGGTGTTCTCTGTTGTAACGCTAGTCTCCGTAGCGGACGTGGTGGTACCGCTCGTTTCCTCCTCGTGACTAGCGGCCTCTTCCTCTCGGCGACTCGACGTACTTCTTGTTTCGATCGGCATGGTTCAGTGATCCGGCTCGAATGCGACCAGAAAATGTGCACTACAGCCGGGGGAGCCAGCGGACTGTATATCTGGTTCTTCTTTCTTCGACGCCCCACCAGCCGTAGTGCTTTTCAGCAAGCCGGATACCGGGAAATTAATTGAGACCACAACTTCCTTGCAAAGGTGCTTTATTGTAACGAAATAGCAATAAAGCTAGCACCGTTGCAAATATTTGACCTATTCTATGGAGAGCCAGTACTTGCCCTAGCACTGCCCTACTCTAAAGCCGGTACCTTATGGATATATACTGAAGCCCAGGAACTTGTCTGGGAAACTTATTGAGTCGTAACGAAACTATTACTTTACTGGAACGGAACTGAACGGAACTAAATGTATGGCCGCGCTCTCCGATATTTATAGTGCGCGGCCAGACGGTCGGCGGAAATCTACAAAGACAATCGGCGCCGGGTGTGGCGCCACAATGTCTGGATTTGTTAAAATCCTACTTTTTGCAATTTAATCTTAATAATTTTACCTTAGGTAGCTTTTCCTACCTCTAATCAACTAGTGTGGCCCTCTAGCGAGTGCAACGGTACTACCTTTTTACAAATATATGCAAAACAAAGTATGTAATGCCCTAAGACCTACCGAAATCTAATTACAATGTGTTATTTCTTATTTACATACAAGGATCTAACACAAATAAACTTATATAATAACAAACAAGAGTGTTATATACATAATTCGTTCTTACAGGACCTCGGAAACTCTTACAATCACAGAGTTGTACGCCTTTTCAGGTCGTACTATCCTGTAAACTATTTTTATAGTACCGAAAAGTGTCTAAACCTATGCCTAAGGCTTATACTTACATTATACATACTATTTACAATCATAAAACATTTGTTTTAACAAAGAATTCTGCACTTTTCGGATTTTCGTAATAGCGAGTTCCCGCATATAAATACTATCTCGCAAGAGTCGACTCGTAATGTCGTCGACTGCGTGGAACTCGCTTTATTCGTAATATGCCTTAACAGGCAAAGATCATACTACATAAAGCCTTATTATTTCTATACAACAAAGCTGTATGTAGGTCTTAGGGCGAATAAAAGGCGAAAACGAATATTATTTATTACAAACAACTTACGAACTAAACGAAACATACATTCTATCCTGCCTTACTATCTATATTTACATCAATATTTACAACGAAACATGTCTGTGCTGCACAGGGTTTTTATATATCAATGGTTTAAACTTAAAAACATAATACCTACTTATAATTCAGCTAGGAAGTGTTCTTTTAGACGTTTTTTAAACGAATGAAAAACCTAGCAGGCGCGAATTACTGGTTCCTCTTTTTATATGATACATCTACCAGGCCTCCGTCACTTCCTGTAATTACGCTAAGTAAATATCTGACGCATGACGGATATGCAAAATAATAACCCGCTGTGATAGGTGTCGTTAAATTAACCAATACAGGTATTGGAAAAATATTAGTTGTTACTTCATTCGTGACAACCCTTATTGCACACATAGAATATCGAGATAAACTGACTGAAAACATACACAAATGCATTGCGTTAAGGTTTAATTAAGTTTGGACGCGTGATATTAACAACAATATTTTTAAATTAGAACTGTATAATGTAGCCTTTCTTCAAGATCAAATGAGGCAGTTTCTGTATGTAGGTAATACTATTTATTATTTATTCTGTGGCTGTGCTGCCGTAGATCATAAAGACCTAGAATGTCACTAAGAATAAAAATTTAAACTTTAGAAACAACATTTAATTTGAAAATATTATCCACAATGTTAATCGGTACTTGTCAGTGTAACGTTTCTTTTGTGTAAGGCAGCCGACCTTGTGCAATTGCATATGATGTCATGGCCATTTAGTTTTTGTAGTGGTGGACGGGAACAACAAGTAGGGCCGCCACGCTTCCTATGCGTTCCTACTGAGAATAGGACTGTCAAGAAGACATATTGCTCCGCATTTTGCAAAAACTTCAAAGTGATGAGCAAGATGTGCAAAAAATCTAACAAAGAAATACTTAAAAAAATATTTTCATTCTAATTGGTATATTTTTTATTTAGATTCCTATCAAATCATGTTACCATGTATTAAAATAAGGTGTAAAATAACTAACACGACTTTTATACATACATATATATGAACGGCTAGACTGATATATTTTACTACTTTTTTTATTGATGAATATCATATTTTAATACTTTTTAGCCTATTCTAGATAAAGACAACCCAAACCCACAAAAATCGCAACAAATTTGGCTTCGTCGTTCTTGACCTATAAGTGGTGTAACTAACACGACTTTTTTATGTATATGTGAGTGGTTACGCAAAAAGGGACCTCAAGGGAAAATAATTGATTTCGAGTAAATCACGTTTAAAATGTTGAGTCGAAATGAGAGAGGCGCGGGGTGTTTTATGTTAGTGTCGTTAGTGAGCGACTTCGTCAGTGAGAAATAGTACGTGTTTGCGATAGCTGTATTATTGGTGACTTATTTATTCGTCTTTTACTTGTCTTTATGTGCGCGCTAGAAAAAGAAACTAGTGTGCGCTGTGTATAAGGTGTAATATTTTCAAAACTGCCTCGGCTTACATAAAAAATCATTAAAAAAAAACTACGGCACCTAAAATTATTTTGATTAGAACAAAACAAAGATGAAGGACCATAGAATCAGAATTTATCAAAAAAAAAAAACCGTTTCCAATCCCTTCAGGTCCCTTTTTGCGTAACCACTCACATATAGATAAACAGCTAGACTGATGTGTTTTTACTATTGTTTATTGATGAAAATAACATTATAAAACGTTTTTTGTTCTTTAATAAATCAGCAATATTCTTTGAACAAATATTTTTTTACCGACATTACTAATTTCACACTTATGAAGTTGATGATAATACGCGCGATCCTATTCTCAGTTAGAACGCATAGTACTAAAATGTTCACTCAATTTGCGTGTTTTTTTTAAAATATTTATTGTTAATTAATGTTTCGATTTGGAAAATTATATTTTTATTCGGGAGATTGTTGTTTCTACCAGATATATAGTTCGTAAAAATCGTACGATTAACCTAATATACTAATATACCACTACCACCAAAACTAATACAAGGTGGTAGAATTCTGCAACGTCTCGCAGAGATTTGGTAAGGCAGCTGTACTTATTCCTACTGCAATGTCAGTGCTTGTCAGTGTCGTGTTCCGTAGGGTAAGGTAGACGGTAAACTTATGCATGCTGCATTACAATCCACCACATTCTCTTTATATATATCATAAGATAGCAAACAAGACAATGGGTCTCCTGATGGAGAGTTAACTATCGACTATAGACACCAAAGATGTTAATGGTGCGTTGCTATCTCGTGGCGAGGAGGTCTAATGCCACACGCATAAGTTTACCGGCTACCTTACCTTCCAAACCGGGACACGACAGCGACAAGCTCTGACGCTATTGCGACAGGACTAGGTAAGGCGGTGATACCAGTACCGGAAGAGACAATGCACCACTCTATCACCTAGTAGCCATGATGGTAGTGACTCGCATAGCCAATCAGTCGCCTTTTACGGCTATCCTTCAAAGGAGCCCGAGACCAACACGGGGAAAATATACACAGGTAGCAACGTACCGTTAATGGTACGTTGCTACCTATGTGGTGGATATATCTTTGGCGGTTATAGGCGATGGTACTTATTCCATCAGGGAGAGCCAATTGGCTTATACTACTTTTGTATGACAAATATACAGTTTCAAATATAAAAAATGAAATTAAATGCAGCCTATACCTAAACAACTGCTCGGCATACTGCTTGCTATATTAATTTTTTTTATTTATGGCTTTTAGTTTCCGAAAAATTCGTGGACAAACATACTTATTCGATGATAAACAACACTTACGAAGTTTAGTACATGTGCTTGGACTAATGTCAAATTGATAACCTTCGTTTCTTCGTCGGTTCAAAAATATACCTACCTTTTTTGCGTTATTTGTGGTAGAGCCAATTTCAGGATGGTATCTCTCAACAAGTTCCATTCGATCGACGTCTATCAACCTCACGGAACAATACTCCGCTTTCGTGAGTTGTTTAGCCTGTTCCATAGCAAGTTTTAGCAATGTCTCCAATGACGCAACCTAGAATTATAGATTTTTATTTATGTTAGTTGAATAGGCAAACTGGCAGACGTGCCAACTGGCGGTAAGTGGTCGACGTTGCCAATGAACATAAACTTGATTACCTGGAACTAGTCCAGGTAACTCATTTATGTGTTGCCTATCCTGAGGCATAAGGTGTTAAGTCTCGGTGCCAGTAATTACACTGCCTCTCTTGCCCTTCTTTTCGAAACACAGCTAAGCTGTTTTACGGGAGAAACATGCAAGATGGTGGTACCTGTGTAGTCAGGAGTGCAACACAGCGCATCCCTCTCACCGGTAGGTATATAAATAAGCCTAGTTTCGCCCGCGAATAGTATAATATGAACATATGATCGATATAATCTTTCATAAAAACTTTCATCCTCCATTTAAGTCCATTAGGGGGTAATTTTTGAAAAAGGGTAACTTATACTTGACCCCTGGTCTTAAACTATTTCCATGTCAAATTTCATCAAAAACGGTTTAGCGGTTTAGCCGTGAAAGCGTAACAACAGATGGAAAGACAGACCGAATTTTGCGTGATACTCGCAATAGTAATCATTTTTTTAAAATTAAATGTTAAAATTTGTCATTTCTGATTGTAAGGGTGGCTTGCACCAAAATGCTTAAAAGCATTTAGTCCCTTAAACATGTTTAGCAAATGTCAAATTACCTTAAATGCTGTCACTTTAAACGTATTTATTGACTTAAAATGATTTAAGCATTTTGGTGCAAGCCGCCCTAAGTATATTTTTCTCGTGAGCAGTAAATAAATAATTTTTATTAGGAATTATTTTGGAAGTTTAGTTAATTTATCAAAAATTTAATGGTTAAAGATTGAGGGCCATACTTGGCTATCTGAATGAGTTTTCTTGTTATATCATGAGATAGCTGATAGCATATAAGCAGATGGCTTAATAATTCCAATATTCACTCACTCACAAACCAAAAAGGAGCGTATCAGTCGGGACACATGGCAACGATTAGCTTGAATCCGCAACTCTTGAACGGTAATGAGTGAATTCGACTCGATTTGACTAGTTTTATCTTATTTTACTAACTTTCCTTAACTTACTTGCGTAAACAACCGTCTGGCCACTCGTAACAAATGCTGACATTTCGTTTTCAACGTACATTCGTACTCAAGGGCAATAGACTTTTTCACAACGGGCCAGCAGAACCTATAAAATGTTAATCTTAGCACAGCTATATTTTTAAGCGCTGCAATCAGCCAATTAATATCCCTTCCATGAACTCTATCAATACCTATCAAGTTTTTAACTGAGTAAAAAGTTATATATTCGCTCCATGAAACGACTTTATAAGAATGGGAACTAGCAACGTCGGAAAAAAGGAGTTTCTAAGAAAGCCATGTACAGTACTGGGGCCCAATTCACGTAACAAAACGTTGATCGAGTCGAAGCGTTTAGAGTTCTTAGATGTTTTTCACACGTTATGCCGCGTCGTAGCTTGACGCGACTTCGTATTGTGTTTGTATGTAAGAGCCCTAAGATCTTCGACTCTATTGAGGTTTTGTTACGTGAATTGAAGGGATGCCAATATTACATACTCCGTAATCCGTATGTAATATTGGCATCCCTATTTTTTTATTATTGGCCGTAGCGATATTTCTCGGGAACACGTCGAGGAGTGCCGGAACAAGCTCGTGTCTGAAGAACAGAATCGACTTACTTATGTATCCGAATGGGATCGTCCAAACCTGGTCACAAGTAACCCTAAGAAGACACAGCTTTGCACGTTCACTGCAAAAAGGACACGGTTTGACCTCAATTTGGGGATAATCTCCTAAAAGTCTCAGCCAGTCGACTTATCGAACAACGTTCTGTTCCGCGGTCATTTGAAAGGAAAAGCTAAACTAGCCTCCCTGAAGCTTGGTGTGCTTAGCAGAGCGAAGCAGTACTTTATGCCAACCCAATTGCCTCCAAATTTATAAAGCCCAAATTTGACCTTACATTGAGTTCCCTTTGTACTGCTGTTCCCCAGTATCAGCGCCTCTACGGTGAATGCGACCAAGAGGATTGAGTTCGAGTCGTTGACGACCAGGCAAGTTGTAATCAGCTTGACTCTTTAACATTACGCAGAGAATATATAGGTTCACCCTGCATCTTTTATCGCATCCAGCGTAAAGAGTGTTCCAACGAATTGTTTAACCCGAACAATGCAATTGTTTAACCTGAACAATGAAAATTCTTGCCGCTGAATTCCATCACGGACATCGCGTCAAAATTCAAAGTACCACTCTCATGACCTCGATGTCTTCACCCGTCAACACCCGTGTGTTTTTCTCGGCAACTATTGCCTCGTATTACTCCGTTGTGGAATCAATTACCAACGGGGGTATTTCCGAACGGATACGACTTGAGAACCTTAAAAAAAGTTTTTTTAAAAGGCCAGCACCGCAACTGCAAAATCTGTGTATTGCGGATGTTCATGGACAGTGGAATCAAAGAGATTAATGTACGTTAGTACATAGAGGTCGTTGGGTGGAATTCGTTTGCCCCCTCTTCTATAAAAAACCCAGTTTTTATATGCCTATTTCTCGCTTTAAATATAAAGCGGTAAAGCTGCTTTGATAAATAAAAGATAAATAAATTAATGTATTACAAAAGGTTAAAAGCTGTTTATCAAATTATATAGCCACAATGAATATACACTATGGTTAGGTATAGGATATAATCCTAATTAACTTGTAAAAACTAGCATCTTGTTCTCTTGATAGAAAAAGACGACCATCGCCTATAGATGCAAAAGATATTAATGGTACATCGCTATGCGTGTGGTGGAATGAAATATCACATATACATGTTCTGTAAACCAAAAAATGACAGAGTCAAGAACTGTCACTATTTCGGCAGAAATCGATAAGTACGTGGTACAGTGCAAGGCGTTGCAGAACTTTACCGCGTTTTGGTGAATTATACTCCGAAAGATAAATACTTACAGAAAACACTCGTGGATAGTCAGAATCACTTGGTCCTCGAATAAATTTGAAGAAAAGACGCATACGATCACAGAGAATGGTTTGTCAAGTATCGGGTACATTAACATTCGTTTCTTTGTGTCTTGCGAAGGTAGAAACTGAAAAAATTGCGAATCTCTGGTTATAGTATTTTGTTTTGAAAGAATATTTTTGTTTATAATAACCACACTCATTTATATAATGCCAATTAGAAATATCGATATTTATAAAAACTGAAAGTCTCTCGTCTCAAATCCATAAAAACTGTTTGCTATATTTTCTTCTTATAGAAAATTGGTCGCCAAGAATTTATTATTAAATTCTATTACTTTATATTAATTCCCAACATATTTCTTAATCCTTAGGCCGATCTTAATCATAAATTGAAATCAAGTCTAGAAGCTATTTTTTCCCGACTGAGCAATAGTTGATAATGTTTAAAAATCACTATCACGAAGTCGCTGGTAACAGCTAGTCGTACAATATGAACCTGTCACTAACACGGATTGTTAGGTAGACTCATCGACGATTAGCAAGGGTACGAAACCACAACTTATACTATTATTTCTGCGTTACATGTTAATCACTAAATTACGAATAAAAATAGTGTGAATTCTGTGAGAGACAGCGATTAATCGACAATTTTATCAATTTATAGGTACGATAAACGATTCAGACCGACCAGCTCCATTGGCCCAGCCCGGAGAGCATTTTTTAAATTGGATTGTGTAAATAGTGTAAATAGGTACCACATTCACGTTCCGCGGCGACTGAACAGCTCTGACGGCTCCGCACTGCTCATGCGGCTTTGAACGGACTCCGCGACAGATAACCGGCTTCGTCGGCATTCACGTAGTGATCTTCACGCAAACCCCAGATGGAGGGTGTGGGAAACGGTACCGCGGCTATGCCCCCAGGTCGGGATATCAAACATGCTGCATGAATATAAAGCGGGCTTTGGGTGTCTTCATGTTAAAGTGTTGGTTTTTCGGAGACACCGGAAAGTGTTTCCCAATGCTTCACACCACTCTGTGCGATCAGTCCAGCTAGGTGAAACAAGACTGAGAGACCCAGCTAAACGATCCGCGAATAGAGTGGTGGCTTTATCAGGTTACCCCCGGCTTCGTGTCTGGGGATATGCCTCGAACATGGTCTTCTGTCGGCTAATGGCTTTCCAGGGAGCCAGGTCTTGTATGTGCTCTAAGTCGGACCTTTCTGCTTTTTAGAATACCACGTCCGACAGTTTTCTGGCAAATTGCTCGATGGTTTCTACATGGAGATCTCTCATAGTGATGGAGTTCTTTCTGCATGTAGCGTGGAGCGTTAAGTGCTATTCTTAATGCCTTCTTTTATTGGCCTTCTATTTTGTTTCTGGACTTGTTGGACAGGAGCTGATGCCACGCTTGTGCTGCGTAAGTGAAACGAGGGCATATGTAGGTCTTGTAGATATTCAGCTTCTGTCCAAACGATAGTATGGGTGATAAAACTGGGTAGGTATAGTAAGTACTGTAGCTGCTCTGGTTCTGTTGACACGTTTTTAATGTATGTGTTCATTCTAAGTTGGTCAATGGTAATACCTAGATATTTGCAGGATTTCTGCTAGGAGATGTCTTCCCTGGAAAGCTAGAGCAAGGGGGTAAGGCGGGTGAACTTTCCTGATTTCAAGGCTTGCGTCTTTGTTGGCCTTCGCGGAATGTGAAAGGAGAGTAGCTTTGCAACGAGTCGAGTCAATCAAGTGACATGCGAATGAGATAGAGACGAAAGATAGGAAAACTAAATGATGTTTATAGACAAGCGATTTATCTCATTCTCTCACAACCTAAATCATTTATTAGACTTTTGCATTACATTTATAAGCTGTCTCTTTTTCTTTTTATAAAATCTGATCCACATTCTCGAAATATATCTATTTTGTTAATCATTTAGTCTTCCATTCTTTTAACATTCCTGAACCAACGGAGCATGCCCTTTCTCATTTTAACACCGATACTGCCTTTTAATCCTTATACTCTATCTCTCTGACAGCTACTAGTAATAGTTGAGTTGAAATAAGATAGCACAATATGGTACTTACAGGAGACACAATTGATAGAATGTCGTTCGGGAAATTTGACAATATATCCGTTTGCTCTTGTCCAGATTTAACGACGTCTAACAACTTGTTTGATAACTGTGCATTAATATATTTATTTATAAATAATTAGTTAACTACGAGTAGTTAGACTCTAACCAAATCACGCGACTGCAATGCGAAAGCGAAACGCCTTCCGTTGGTGTCGCTTTCGCGTTGAGAAATTAAAATAGGTACATATAATATGCAGTGCATCCGGCTATACTAATATTTCCCAGTACATTTCCATCAGCTGTGATGATCGCCTATGTGATCTACAGGTTCGGTCGGTTTTGACCACATGAGATCCCGGGTTCGATTCCCGGGTCGGCAATTCAAAAATGTGTTTTTCAGTTTTCTGATAGAAACAACCTTTCACGAGATTAGGAAAGTGCCCGGTTAGCGATAGCCTTGCCACCTATCACTTTGTGGGACTAAGTATCTTCGGCTAATCGTGGGTGCACTGGTTGAACCTACCACTGCCTACCTATTCCGGGATACGGACGTAAAAATATTTTTTATTTCCGTTAACTATACTCTACAAAAATATTTGACAATCACTACATAGTATAAAACAAAGTCGCTTTCTCTGTCTGTCTCTATGTCCCTATATCCCTACGTATGCTTAAATTTTTACGAAATTTTGTCATTAACTTTTTACGAAAAATAATGGCTTATTTTCGAAGCAATTTTAAGCAATCAGCACTAATCCTTATCCAATTAAATACGGCCGTTCAATCAATATGGCCGTTTACAGCATGTAATTTAAATGAATATTTTCGAAGATATTACAGGTTTCAAATGCAGGGGCATAGCGGTTGCGGGGTTACCGGCCGGCCAGCGCGGCGCGACGGCGCGCGCGCGGTATGTTCTGAAACCGCTGGGAAACGTGTTAATTTTCGGATAAATAAATATAAGACTTCAGCTGAAAACCAAAATTTAGTACATTCTTTTTTTAACTAAATATCACCATAGGTATAGAAATCATGTGGAAGATTAGAAATAATATTAACAAATTATTTGTTTTAGAGATTTTTTAGCTTGTTTTCGGAATTTTATATGATCAAGTAAAGTACATTCTATCATGTAATCTGTTAGCACATTCGTTAGATAATGTCTTCAGGTATATCCATTGATATAAAAACCCAAGATACACAGTATCAGTGTCTCAAAAACGTCCTCTAAAAATGAGCGCAACATTTTAAATTGTGCGCTCATTTCAAATAGAATTACATTGATCGCGACACTGTCAATTTTATTACTTTTCATACATTGCTATTTAAAAACAACTATAAAATCTTGCGCTTAAGGTTGGATATGCAAAAACATATATTTTTGCCATATCTATAACTGCTTGTGTGAAATTAGCGACAGTTTTGAGTGTCAGTTTTATTCGGGACTGTGCATCTTGGATTTTTATATCAATGGATATATCGTATAATTTTTGTAAAATTATTATTTAACAATCAATGTAAAAAAACGTGATTTAGCAAACCAGTTTTTTCCTGTTTGTCCTGATGCCTCGCCTTAATAAATCGCAGGGTCAAACCTTCAACGTTTCAGGATTAGATTTTAGCGTTGACTGTTTTTCACTCGGCCAACTATATATCGCTCTTTCAAGAGTAACCTCTAAAGAAAACATGTTTGTATTGTCTAATGGCAAGAAAGCTGTGAACGTTGTATATAAAGACATTCTGTAATATTATAGTAATTGTAAAAATAAAAGAAATAGGTAAAAATGTGAAAACTAAAAGTGTAGTACAAAGATAGCAGGAAATCTTCATGGTATAGGGAAAGGGGAATTATTTTACTCCAAATTTAACGCGTGTGGGCTACGGGCAGTAATGAATAAATCAAAACTACTGGATCGATTTTAATCATTTTTTTCACTGAGTGACATAGGCTATATATTTTATACCCGTGCGAAGCCGGCGCGGGCGGCTAGTCAATATATAAGTATTGATTGTTAAATAACGGTATTATAAAAATTACACGATGTACCTGAAGATATTATCTAACGAATGTGATAACTCATTACATGATAGAATGTACTTTACTTGATCATATAAAATTCAGAAAACAGGCTAAAACAAATCTCTAAAACAAGTAATTTATTTATAATATTTCTAATTTTGCACGTGATTTTTATATGGTGATATTTCGTTTTAAATACAAAAAGAATGCACTAAATTTTGGTTTTCAGCTGAAGTTCTATAATTATTTAATACATATTTACCTGAAAACTAAAACGTTTCCCAGCGGTTTCAGAACATACCGCACCGCCCGCTTCCTATATAATACAGCTGTTGCCCGCAACTTCGTCCGCGTGGCTTGGTTTACTCCTCCTCGTAGGTGATAACGTGATAATATGTAGCCTATATGTTGACCCGACCTGTTAGTAATATTCATGCAAAATTTGAAATAAATCCATTCAGTAGTTTTTGAGTTTACCCCGGATATACATACAGACAAACAGACAAAAATTCTAAAAACTATATTTTTGGCTTCGATATCGATTGTAGATCACGCCAAAAGTATTCTTTTAAAAAATATACAATGTACAGTTTTGATTTTACTACGATTTTATTATATGTATAGATATAGATTGGCACGCGTCAAAATACCCCGCCTTACAGGTAAACAAGCTTTGCCCATAATATCTTTGGTGTCTATATGTGATGGTTGTCTTATGTCTATTTCCCCCGAGATCTGCTTGTTTGCTACCTTATGATATAAAAAAGATTATCTGGTTAGCCATTGTTACACTGTGCAAACAAATTGGAGAACTAATTGCTAACGTATCATTATCAACAATTTTACAAAATCGTACGTATATTTTATTTTTCCTTGACAACCCATTAGCACCAACTGCCTCTATGAACGCTTCCATGCCGTCGGCGTGAACTACGACCATGAATACTAGATCGGATTCACATTCTTCTTGTAGCTGTAAATTTAAATTGGGGTGATAAAATGGTTATAAAATTGATCTTCCCTTGCAAACAATATAAATTTAAAGATCTATTTAGAAATCTATATATAAAATTCAATTGCTGTTCATTAGTCTCGCTAAAACTCGAGAACGGCTGAACCGCAGGCGTATCACCTAACGTTTGCAATCCGCCAGCGACCAGCGATGACTTTTAAACGTAACGAAAAAACCATCAAAAACGTCACCAATTGCTTGCTGGTCATTGGATGCACTTTTTGCAATGACTCAGCACCAAAACTAATCAACCGGCAACGACTGCCACCAATAAACAAGGCTGTTATGTGTCTTGCAATAACTAAACAATTACGTGAGTTACGTGATAACCCCGCCGATTTGGCTAATTTTGGTTTTGAATTAATTGTTGAAGTCCAGGGAAGGTTAAAAGGTGAGAAAATATAGAAAGAAAAATAAGAGTAGTTAAAAAGGCAGAACAACATTTGCCGGGTCAGCTAGTTATTAATATATATTAGAGATCATAGGAAAAATGATATTTTATAAAGATGTTTTTTAATGATGGAAAAAGATAAAGATCACCTATAGACAACAAAATGTTAATGATCTAAGCTATCTAAGCGGAGAGAGGCTTGTGGAGTTCAGATGAATTTTTGTTGCAAACAATTGTTTACACTGTTGTAAACCGCCGGTGGAGACCAATGTGGAGGGCTTGTTTCCAACAGTGTGGCTCGGCTTTAACAGAAATATTAAGCCTCTCTCGCAGTGTTGTCATTTCTACCAATTTTTTGGTAGATCTACCAATTTTCACTTCAGTCTACCTATCTACCACCCTAGACCTAAAAACTACCTATTTTTAATTAATTTGGCATATAACTACTTTGGATTATGTTTATATCGACGAGCGACGTTGCGATGTGTTGCGTGAGCCATGCTACGATGCGTCAAGCATACATAGAGTCCAGGCAATAAACCAAAAAAAAAAACTGCAGCAACAGTTCGCCGTTTACGCCATTTCGGGCCCATAGTCATTATTATATTGTTCTGTGGCCCATTCCCGGTTGATTTGTTGCGGAATAAATGGTGAATCTTTGCACCTGTTTTGTGTTGTTTTGTTGTTAAAACTAAATAACTACGTATTAACGGTGCTGATTGCTGTTTGTTGTATATTGCGTGCATTTATTTATATAATGGATTCTGACAGCAGCGAAAGCGATGCACAGAGTTCTAAGTTAGGAACTCCCCCACGAAAAACTAGGAAAAGGCACTATGACCAAAAATATTTGAAATTATGGGAGAAAGACAAAGAATTTGCAGGTTGGCTTCAAGAAAGTTCCAAGGGGGTTTTTGTGTACTAAGAGATTCATAGCAAACAACGGCCAGCCTAGCGCAGAACATTTAAATTTTTTCTATAAAACTATGTATAATTTCCAAAAATAAACATTTTAAGAACAGTTCATGCATTTTTAATCTTAAAAAATCTTCTAAATTGAGATGATAGATAGATCTACCAATTTTGCATGCCCCATAGACCTAAAATAATATTGCGCAATATTACGTATTGTTGCAATATTATTGACCGTTTAGGTGGGCGGGGGGGGGGGGGCGGAGCGGGTTTAATTTTTATTCCGCAATAATTGCGGTCGCGTTTGGTCAGTCACGGTGTTTATTGTATGGTCGTGTCGTAAATTTAAGCAAAATGGCGAGCAAAAATGCTATAAAAGATAAAGAACGGGAGTTTTTACTTGAATGTATAGAATTGTATAGAGATTTATGTAATAAAATCACCAGCATGGTTGCCGCCAAAACTTCGTTGTCAGCGGGCAACGTTCCGCGCGCTTCCCAAATTTTACGGTCGCCACAATCCGGGAGATCCGCGGGGTTATCACGTAACTCGCAATGCGAATTATCGTAATTGTTTAGTTATTACAAGACATATACCAGCCTTGTACATTCGTTGCAGCGTGATCAGTTTTAGTGCTGTGACATTGCAAAATTTGCATCTAGTGACCAGCAAGCAATTGGCGACGTTTTTGATGAGTTTTTCGTTACGTTTTAAAGTCATCGCTGATTGCTGGCGGATTCCAAACGTTAGGTGATACGCTTGCCGGACTCAAACATGCTAACTTTTTTCAAAAAACAACCCCAGACTGTAATAGGGGATGAAAGTAAGTATAAAAAGCGGGTCAGACATGTTGCTTTCTCGAAAATATTGATCAGACTGGCTTGTCAATTTTATTGAATGAATTTATTGAACGTTTGGAGTCAAAGGGGTTATTCAATATTATTGCACAATAAAAGTATTGCGCAATGTTATTGTAGGTCTATGGGGTGCCTGAAACCCAAGCTGGCTGTGTAAATAAATACAACGCTCATGCACACACATTCCAAACCAAGCTGATTCCTGTCATTGGCGTCATACTGAAGCGATTTATATAATGAGATATGCACTTACGTAGAAATTTATTTTTGTTTGTAACAAAGAGCAAATATCATCTGTTAAACTCATTACCAAGTCTAAAATTTTTCCAGGATCACTGTTTTGAAATGACCTTCGTTTAGTCTTTTTATTTGCAGACATTTTATACAAATATATACTTAATGTTGATTGTTTTATAATTAACCACAATAAATTCTATAGAAAATAGTTCAAGAATAATTATTTGTATTTTATTAGTTGGTGACTTGACCACAGATTGCAAGATTGTAATGATCAGTAATGATTGTATTTAGAAATATAGGCGCTTTACATTAAAAAAGCAGACATTGTATAAATAGTAAATACTCCTTGGAACATTAATTTAGGCAATATCATACTTTTAACACAATTGGCTAAGTACTTGTATGTCTTAGATGCCCCATAGACCTACAATAATATTGAGCAATACTTTTATTGTGCAATAATATTGAATACCCCCTTGACTCCAAACGTTCATTAAATTCATTCAATAAAATTGACAAACCAGTCTCATCAATATTTTCGTGCGACTAACATGCGGCTGACAACGAAGTTTTGGCGGCAACCATGCTGGTGATTTTGTTAAATAAATGTCTATATATTTCTACACACTCAAGTAAAAACTCCCGTTCTTTATATTTTAAAGCATTCTTGCTCGCCATTTTGCTTTTTACGACACGACCATATATAAAACACGGTAACTGACCGAACGCGACCGCTCCAAACTCTAAAGTGAAAAATATTGTGCAATATTAAGCCTACAGAGTGCAAGAATAAAATTAAACCCGCTCAAACTTTCGTTCATTCCTTGTGCAATCTTCAATATTAACCCTAAACGGTCAATAATATTGCACAATACGTAATATTGCGCAATATTTTTGTATATCTATGGGGCGCCTAAGGCGCCACAAAGATTTTTCATTTTTAGATAATGAAAAATCTTTGTCTTGTAAAAGTTGTAGGTACTCTAATTTCACATCAAAAGTTTATTTTTGTATACATGGGGCACACTAAAAGTTTTGCACTTCTAGCTAATCGGAACTATTTGAATTTCAAATGTTATATTTTCAAAACGTTGCAACCTTCTTAGTGATAAAAAAAAGCAATTGGCGGGAAATTATCTGTCAATTGTTTTTTTATCACACATCAAAGTTCTTCATACCCAACGAAAATGGAATTAAGTCGAAAAGATTTTAGAACGATGATTTTTTATGATATTAAAAGTTCTCTTTCTCCGCAAGACTGTGCCGCTCGTCTTCAAAATGCTTTTGGAAGAGAAGCACCTTGTTTGAGCACCGTGAGGCGATGGTTTGCTGAATTTGAGAGAGGTCGAGTTTCTTTACATGACCAATTTTGTGAAGGGTGGCCTTCAACTGCCGTTAACGAAAATAATGTGGCTACTGTTAAGCGGTTAATTGGAGAAAACCCCCGGATTATCAATGAGACAATTCGAGGACTATTGGGGATTGGTATGAGCCAAATTCAGAAAATTTTACACGAAGGATTGAAAGTTCGAAAACTTTGTTGTCGTTGGATCCCTCATGAACTGACAGCGAAGCAGAAGCGGGCTCGCGTGGAATGGTGCTCACAGATGCTACTGAAGTACGACATAGGACATTCTAATGCTGTTTATGACATTGGCACAGGAGACGAAACGTGGATTAATTGTTTTGAACCCGAAAAAAACAGCAATCTTGTGAATGGGTGTTTGAAAATAAGAATAGGCCAACAAAAGTGAGACAGGCGAGAAACGTTGGTAAAAAATGATCGCGTTTTTTTTTCTCAGCTACGGGTCCCATCTGTACAATTCCATTTAAAGATCAAAAGAGTGTTAATGCCGAGTAGTATTCTGCCATTTGTTTACCTAGGATGTTAGAAAAAGTTCGCGAAGGACGACCCAAAAGGCGCCTTCTCCTACACCATGATAACGCTTCTTCACACACAGCCAACAAAACAAAGTCATTTACAGCTTCCGAAAAAGTACATCTCATCACTCATCCTGCGCATAGCCCCGACCTAGCACCCTGTGATTTCTGTATTTTCCCCAAAATCAAAGATTTGATGAGAGGTTTTACTTTTACCAACAACGAAGGGGCAGTGATAGCGTTCAATCAGCACGTAGAAAACATGCCTTCAGATCTGTGGTCTTCCTGTTTTAAGAAATGGTTCGATCGCATGAAAAAATGTTTGCTGTATTACTTAATGAAGTTGTTGTAAGTGTCTAATTGATGCTACATTAATAATCAATTTCTTTTGTTTTTTTTTTATAATTATGCACGTTCCCATAATGACGCTGATTTGATGTACAGTGCGAAAATTCCAAACAAAACTATGCTCAGCACTTAAAACCTGCAAATATAAATAAAAAATACGTGAGGCATCTATTGGCACTCGAATGCTTTATAAAGTTACCGTGTAATTTCGTCCCGAGTAATGGCGGACTTAAGAACAGCTGTTTACTGACTAAATAACAATTGATAAATTATATTTCCATTGAGCATGTTACATTAACAATTAGTTTTTATTTTAGATTTAAGGCACACACTAAAATTATAGAAAAATACAAATAAAGGCTGAAATCAATTTAATATTTTGTAAGCAAAGGGCTATTTGACATTTTACGTACATCGACAGCGTATTTTAGTAATGGCGTATTGGCCGCAAGCTGTTAAAGGTGACGTTATTTTCTCAAATGATTTGAAATTAGAGCACTGACAAAATTGTTGTAACTTTGTCTATTATGAAAATTCGAACTTGTTAGACAGAGATAAAGCCATTTTTATATACTATTTTATATGTTCCATGTGTATAAAGCCATATGTTCAGCGTTGGAATGCATGCAATGTTATAATTTTGGTTGTTTATTTTATATCGTTCAAAAGTATTGTCAGCTCAAACGATTCTCCTCTAAGATTGCACTATTTTAACTATAACTATGGATAAAAATACAAAATGTCAATGAAATAATTATGTCGTAAGAATTATGTCAACAAAATAAAATTTAAATCATACTTGCTCTCGGCTTCCATAATGTTATCTTTGCTTCCATGACCTACACTTAAAATATAACACCAACACGTTTGTTTACTTTAATAGGTCGCTAAGCAGTAGTGCATTCGGTCGCAATTATTCTAGAACGTTCGTTTTACTAAGGTACTCGCTAAGGGATTCGCTAGCCTTTTGGCAATAAGCAAGTCGCCTGTCTGTGCGGACGTAACCTTAAAAAACGAAATATAATAATAAATTAGATTTTATGCCTCTAGTTTTTATTTTTCCGTATTTTTTTTTTAAAAATTACCCGGACCCGGAACACATTATTCAACTCTGATGTTACGATGTTACTTTTGATGATGATTATTTGCAATCCTTGCCAGTGAAAACAGGATGGCTTTGGTACCTACTCAAGTGGCTGCAACGGAAACTGTTAATTTTACCAATCCAATACGGCTAGTGAGCACCTATTTTCGCAAATGAATAACATTAAAACCGATCTTGGAACAAATTAAAAAATGAACATATTGCGACAATTTTACAAGTGAAGCATGCACTGAAAGAAAAGCGTATACTTTAAATAGGTACCAAACATACGATAAAAGACGCTCAAAGCTCAACAATTCTGTGTAAAAATATAGACGCGATTTCACTATTTTGTTTTTTACATAAAATGTGTTTAGTAAGTACAAAGTTTTATTTAATTCTGTAAGAGAATTTTAGAGTTTATTTTAAAAAGTAGCAGACTAACAGAATTCGAACGTACAGCTTGCATAAAAATAAATTTAAATCTGGTCCACAGAACACTTACACTCTCTGATCTGGTCACACTGCATGCCTGTTGCGCTGGTCCAAGGAAGTTACATTCTACCTGGAATGTCCACACGGGCTTCAAAATCGTTCCGAAGAGTACCACGACATGAGTGGAATGTGTCTCTTTCTACTAAATAAAGCGCCAATCGCCATATATAAGTGCGGTCATGCATAGTTCGCAAATTACTACTAAGTAATTCTACTAATTTGAGAAACAGCTTTGCATTGCATAAGTAATTACGTAATAATTAAAATAAGCACATTTTAGAACTCACTATGTTAATTACAATACATTTTATGCTAATGTATTTATCAAGTGTATGAATAAAAGGGATTTAACGATTACCGAATATATAAAAATCTACCATCAGCAGTTTTATTTTAACACTGGCAATTGTAAGAAAGGGACAACATCCACTTATGTCGTTGTCTTGCTCAGAACGTTTTTCCCCTCTGTTAAGTAAGAAACAAATGTTAACTTTATGAGTAACGAAATAAAGTACATTTTTATTTTTCAAATATTGCTTCGTAGTAATTCCAATTATATAAGTTCCTTGCGCTGGTCTCAATTAAATACAAATCAAGGAAGTTATATTCTACCCGGAATGCTTACACGCGCTTCAAAATCGTTCCGAAAAGTACCACGACATGAGTGGAGTGTTTCTCTTTCTACTAAATAAAGCGCCAATCGCCATATATATAAGTGTGGCCATGCGTAGTTTGCAAATTACTACTAAGTGATTCTACCAATTTGAGAAAAATTTTTGCATTGCATAAGTAATAACGTAATAATTAAAATAAGCACATTTTAGAACTCACTATGTTAATTACAATACATTTTATGCTAATATATTTATCGACGTGAATGAATAAAAAGGATTTAACGATTACCGAATATAGAAAAATCTACCATCAGCAGTTTTATTTTAACACTGGCAATTGTAAGAAAGGGACAACATCCACTCAAGTCGTTGTCTTGCTCAGAACGTTTTTTCCCTCTGTTAAGTAAGAAACAAATGTCAACTTTATAAGTAACGACATAAAGTACATTTTTATTTTTCAAATATTGCTTCGTAACAATTCCAGTTATCATATATAAGTTCCTTGATACAAATCTACAAATCAGTGTTACCAACCCTATTGTCTTAACAGGTTTTCGCCACTACGTCGTTATTTTCTGTTTTAGTTCATATTCCTACTATTTTTATGATGTATCCGAATTTCGAACCTTGTTAAAAACAATATTCCAAATCGCATTGTGGTACATGCAACCAATATGTTAAATTCTTTAATAAAAGCAATAAAGATAATTTTAGATACGCGTTGGTCACGCGTCTTATCTCAATTATTGATATCTTCAGCGAGCCTCTTACGGTATAGAGAATTTCACAGGGGGATTCCAAATTAAATCACGGTATGCTTTTGGCATACATTACAGCAGGATAGTTCAAAATTAATGATACCTATAATAAATATTTAATTTAACGGATAGTTATATGTCTGTGTAACCGATATACATATTATATGAAAAATTCTAATAAAATATGTACAATTTTGACAAGAAAAAATAGTTCGAAAACGTTGAAGACCGCAAAATTGCGCATGTTAATGAGTATTTTTACATGACAAAATGATTAAGCAATTTTTTTTTTCGTTTTGACTTTACGATTCCCAGAAATAGCTTTAATTAAGACAAATATAAGATAAATTTAATATTAATATAAGTATTGAAGTAAATATAAAAAATAAGTTTACTAAACAAACTATTTATCAACTCCCGTGTTGGTCCTGGGCTCCTTTGAAGAATAGGCCAACTGCTGTTCTGCCAGGCAGGTCTAAAAGGTAACCAAGTGGCCATGCGCGTCACTACCATCGTGACTACTACCTGGTAAAGTTATGCATCGGTTCGACCGGGTCTGGTACCACCGCCTTACCTATTCCTGCCGCAATAGCGTCAGTGCTAGCCACTGTCGTGTTCTGGTTTGGAGGGTAAGGTAGCCGGTAAACTTATGCATGTGGCATTAGACCTCGCCACAAGATAGCAGCGCACCATTAACATCTTTGATGCCTACAGGCGATGGTTGACTCTTTCTATCAGGAGACCCATCTGCTTGTTTCCTATCTTATGATATAAAAAAAATCTATGAATGTAAGGTCGGACAATGGATTTGATATTTGAAATTACTATTTTACTGTTTTCTACTGTTTTTTACACGCTTTTTATTAACTTGTATGTTTGTTTGTAACCGACTTCTTTGGGCGCGATTTTGACCCACTTTAAACGGCCAGATTTCGTTCAAACTTTGTAGATTTATCGAGGACCGATGACAATACACTAATTTGATAAAATTATTCTATTTTTAACCGACTTCAAAAAAAGGAGGAGGTTCTCAATTCGGCTGGTATATTTTTTTTATGGTATGTACACCGATTTCTCTGAGGTTTCTGAACCGAATTACGTGATTTTTTTTTTGTTTGATGCGGAATAGTTTCAAACTGGTCCCATAAAATTTTGATTCAGGTAGGCCCAGTAGTTTTTGTTTTATGAGCATTTTTTATTTATTGTACCTATCTCGATGTCTGAAATCAAATCTCGCAAGTAAATTTGATCCACTTCCCGGTTACCGATTGAGCTGAAATTTTGTATACGTATGTTAATTGAATGACAATGAAACCTTATTATGACATGGAGCTGATCTGATGAATCTGAATCGGAAGGTGACCACAGGAACTTAATAATTAAATGGTTAAAAATCGGTTAATAACAAGACTATTGAGTTTGGCCTCATTTGATTCATGTTGACGAGCACTTTGGTGCTTGGTGGTGACTAAGATCCTGCAGGGTCCGATGATGTAGCTAGAAGATGGTCATAAGAGCTCAGCAATTAAATGACACAACTCTATCGAATTTGGGCTCATTTGATTAGTGTTGACGAGCACTTTGGTGCTTGGTGCTAACTAGGATCCTGCAGGGTTCGATGATGAAGCCAGAAGGTGACCATAGGAGCTCAGCAATTAAATAACACAACTCTATCGAGTTTGAGCTCGTTTGATTCGTGTTGACGAGCACTTTGGTGCGGGTGGAAACTAGTTGTAAAAGGAATTACTCTTAACAAAAGTCTTTGTTCTACGTCTGTCAAGTCGGTCAGTTCAAGAGGTAAAGATATAACTTCCATGTTGTTCCAGTAGGCATGAGAAGGAACTTTTCTTTTTTTTATGGTAGTCGAGCAAAAAAAAAATCAAGACGTGCTTTAACTAATGACGTCTGTTGTTTTGGATATAATAATTTCTTACAGATTGTACATGGTACTTCAGCAAATTGATTGATGGTGCTAATAAAATTATTAGAAGTCTTTGTGACGTCTGACGCGCTACCGCTAGGCGGTTCTCACGTGGCTGAGCAAACTCAATTGCTGTACGGTTTCGTATCACTACTAATCCACGAGCTCTCTGCTCGGCGGACTCCTTAGCTAAACGCTCCTCAATGAGACCAATTCTATGAGCCTTCTGCTCGGCAGACTCGTTCGATAGTAGTTCTCTCGCTAGTCGCTAGTTTGCTCAATAATGAGAACAACTCTAATAGCTCTCTGCTCAAAAGACTCATTCGCTAGACGCTCTTGGATCTTACCGAGTCTACTTCTACCAAGGCTGGGCCAAAGCGGGTTTACAAGCATGGGCCAGAGATAGACAGCATTGCGCCAAGGATGGCCCATATCTGGCCCCGTCGTATTGTCCTGTATGGGAGTACGACAGGAACGCCTTGAACACTTACACACACACACACACACACACACACACACATATGTCTATAAGCTTGTAAGTAGTTCCGTGCTTCTACCGTGGCACTCGGCTAGGTATGCGCATTAGAGTTTGCAACAGTGTCTGTGCATATAACTTAGATTTCACGAGCCACGAAGAGTCCGCCACCGTCTCTGTGACTGAGTCAAGGAAGTTACATTCTATCCGGAATGTTCACACGCGCTTCAAAATCGTTCCGAAGAGTACCACGACATGGGTGGAGTGTGTCTCTTTCTACTAAATAAAGCGCCAATCGCCATATATAAATGCGGCCATGCGTAGTTTGCAAATTACTACTAAGTAATTCTACTAATTTTAGAAACAGTTTTTGCATTGCATAGGTAATTACGTAATAATTAAAATAAGCACATTTTAGAACTCACTATGTTAATTACAATACATTTTATGCTAATTTATTTATCGACGTGTATGAATAAAAAGGATTTAACGATTGCCGAATATGTAAAAATCTACCATCTAGATACTTTTATTTACACTGGCAATTGCAAGAAAGGGACAACATCCACTCTTGCCGTTGTCTTGCTCAGAACGTTTTTCCACTCTGTTATGTAAGAAACAAATGTCAACTTTATTTGTTATAGAATTAAAGTACATTTTTATTTTTCAAATATTGCTTCGTAACAATTCCAGTTATAGTATATAAGTTCCTTGGGATGAGTTTAATTGACTGAGTAAAAAAACAAAAAAAAAATGTACATAATATTTATAGATATAGATATATCACCATCCATGTTAATTTTACATGGATATATATAGATATACAGTCTTGTAGTTTTCGTTTTTTATTAATTGTAATTAAACGACACTGAATTTATTAGCCATTCGCATTCGATGATCTACAATTGCCGATTAGAATTAAAAAAAATAACTCAAATAATTGATTTTTTTATAAGTTACAGTGTTTCCGGAGTTTCATACATGACGGACATGAAAATTTTTTGACCTATTTTCATATTTTTTTCCGTTTCTATTGCACTAAATTAATTTTTAGCAAGTATAGAATTAATCTCCATTAAATTATCTAGACAATAGTATGCAAAATATCTTGATTCCGTTAACTAACAAGGCTATAATACTAAAAATAGTTGCCAAAATAAGGCGAAAAAAATTTCCGAAGGTGGTATCAAGAGTCTTCGCAACCGGTGTGTGTGTATGAAAAGAGTGATGAATGTGGAGGAAGCGAGACAAGCCTGCAAGGATCGTGATGTAAGGCACTCGGTTCTCTCTGCCTACCTCGTAAGGGATCTGGCGTGAAGATATGTATATATGAGAAAATTTTTCGATCGTAAAGCACTCTCTGATGCTTCGCATCATGAGTCGTGCAATAGTTTAAAATTAAAAAAACAAGCAATTATAAATAAACCAAACTAAAAAGTGGAAAATAAATAATAGTTTAAAAAAACTAAAAAACACGCTTTTTATAGAAAACCGAACTAAAAAAATAGAAAATAAATTTTAATAAATTTAAATTAAACACTATTCTTGTGTTAAAAATTTCAATAATTATAAATTAATAATAGTGTGAATAAAAAATAATAATTTTATTTTAAAAAAAGCGTGGGGTGCTTTTTAAGATATTACCGAAATGATAATCACTCTACTCATATGTGTCAATAAAATATTTATAACTATTGACACCATGCACCCCACGCTTTTTTTTAAATAAAATTATTATTTTTTATTCACACTATTATTAATTTATAATTATTGAAATTTTTAACACTATTCCTAATTTAAATTTATTAAAATTTATTTTCTATTTTTTTTAGTTCGGTTTTCTATAAAAAGCGTGTTTTTTAGTTTTTTTAAACTATTATTTATTTAAGTTCCTTTTGCCGCTTTTTGCTTTCTTCGGGTTGGCAGCACTGATGCAAATAAAAATGACAAGTCAGATTTCATTCTTTGAAAAAAAACATGTAAAGAAAATTAAAAACAGCTGATGAGTGTTTTAAGTTTGAAGATATTTCTACGAATAAAATTTGCTTTTGTTTCGCTTTCGGTAAATAAAAATGGCTGAGATACAAACATTAATCGAAATGGGATTTCCTAAGGATAGGGCGTAAGTTATTTATTTAGTAATTGATCTGTTTACCATTTTAAATTGAGGTTGTTTACAATTCTTTTCTATTTTAGAGAAAAGGCGCTTGCAGTTACAAATTACAAAGGTGTTGAACCTGCTATGGAATGGCTATTGGCGCATGCAGATGAGCCAATAGAAAGTACTGGTCATACAATTACAGGCAGTTCTGTTCCTAACACTGACGAACCGGCCGCATCGGCTACTGCTGCAGCTGCTGAGCCTACCCCTGCCGCAGAAGCAAAATCATTAAAATGTGATGAGTGTGGAAAATTATTTAAGAATCAAGATGAAGTGGAGTTTCATGCTGCTAAAACAAATCACAGTAGTTTTTCAGAATCTACAGAGGAAAAGAAGCCTTTGACTGAAGAGGAGAAAAAAGCTCAGCTAGTTTTGCTTGAAGAACGAATGAAACAAAAGCGTAAAGAGAGGGAAGAGAGAGAAAAGGTATTTTATCAAACATAAGTTTGATAAGCATTATATCACATTACATAATTATATAGACATTGCTGTTGTTATTGGAACCAGGAAATTGGTTGCTTAATGATCTCTTCCAGATATAGTTAAAAGTAAACTCCAATCAGTGTGAAACTGTGCCAGTTACAAACATTATGCTCCAGTGACTTAATTTAATGCCTAGTAGTAGCTTTTTAAAGTTCACTAACGGCTACTTCTGTCTGTTCCTGTTGAATTTTATTTTAGCTCCATAGGAGTTGAATTCTTGAAATACATTAATATAGTAATCTGTTAGCTGGCTTTAGCCTGATCTATCAAGTAATTTCCCAAAATAACTAGAAAAACACTAAAACTAAACAAATTATAAAATAGCGCAACAATATTTTGTCAATTTGATGATGACTGCAGTGTTTTAACCCCTCAAGACTCAGACCGGAAAGATATGACTGCTCTGTGTTTTATAACTTTTGGTCGGCCCAATTTGGTAAAATTTGACCGCACCCACTTTGCATTTATACTCTATTTTACATTTTACATAATAATAGCGATTAATTTAGTTTGAATAAGCTTGGTAATTGATGGCCTTGGATATATTCTGTGGCATGAGACAGCTATATTGACATTTACCATTGGCTTATTAAAATTTTTAGCATTTCATTGTAACAGCATTGGCATGTCCTTTTAACGGTCAAAGGTCAAACGCCAGTGATTAATTCCGTGTGTGCAACCTTGAGTTTCAAGGGGTTAATTATGGTTTAGAGACAAATTATATGTTGAACTACCTATATAAATTTCTGAACAGTTACTCATAAAGCTCTTCCGTCTGTCCATTCCTCTGTCATAGGTCTGAATTGTACCAACAGAAATAGCAATATTTTGTGAGACAAAACAGCAGGTACATAATACAAATGAAATAAATGGGTGTATGATGTATGTGTAGTGTACACAATTGCCTTAATTTTTTTGGCATATTTTGCTATGTAGTATTATGTATTACAAAGTAATATAGAATCTACTAGCTGCTACTACTACAGCTCACTGCATTATAAGTTTTTGGCGAATCCTAATCTAATTAATAAATAAAATTTCAGGCCGAAGCACTAGAGCGAGAGCGCCTTCGTATCAAGTCTGGTAAAGATTTACAAGAAGCTAAACTGAGGCTCCAAGAACAGGAAATGCAGAAGTTAGTTGAGCAGAGACGCAGGGAGAAACTTGAAGATCAAAGAGCAAGAGAACGCGTAAAAGCTCAAATTGAAGCAGACAAGCAAGCCAGAAAGTAATTATCATTTTATATACATAGAAATCTCATGTTACAATGTATTTTCACTATAAACTCTGAACTTAGTTTATTGGGCGGATCGAAGTTCATAACTATCTGAAATGTAATCCATCCTAAAAGATAGGCTACTTTTTATCTCAATTAATCTCCAAACCTTACCGAAATATTCACTGTTTGTTGGATCAGCTAGTATCCCATATAATATGTTAATTTGAATACTACATGGATGCTGGACAATGGACAAGAATTAGCATTCCATAGAGACAGTTAGATGTTTTTTTAGATGGATTTATCTGTTATAGCCTGAACTATAGCCCCTGCAGCAGGACGCAATGTGGTGCACTTGCACCCCCCTGCCAAAAAGAAAATACATAGATTTTTTTTCAATAGGTTTTTGTATGAATAAAACTGGAGGCATCTCGGTTGTTATCCAAATTTTTTATCACTGAAGCACTAATAGATGTTTTTTTTAATGTCATAAGATAGCAAACAAGCAGATGGGTCTCCAGTTGGAAAGAGTCGAATGCCACGCATGGCCAGAATCTGTCTTTTCCCTCATACATGTTTTTGGTGATTTGAAGATATTACTAAATGCTGAAGGATGTATAGGTATAATTTGATGTGGCCTCAATATCTTAAAAAGGACTAGATATTATATCTTAATCTGTCAATAAATGACCATCAAGAAGAGAGCTTACTCATTCTTAAAGGGTAATGACATATCTGCTTTTCATCCTCTTGTATGAGAAATAAAACTCAAATATTACTTTTGCAAATTGAGTTAAATACTCCAAGAATTACTATATATGTACGCATTTTTGACCCGTTTATATATTTTTAAAAATGATAGTAGAACACGTTAGTTTAAAATTTCAATAACTTTTTATTGTGCACCAAAACAAATGACAATTGCATAACAATTTCCATACATGTTAGACAAACAAAGGGGGTCTTATCACTAAAAAAAGGTTATCTTCTACACAACCTTAAATATTGAATAAAAACAATATTAAAAATGGTGCCAACCATGAGTATATAATAATAATAATAATAATAATAACTTTTATTGTCAGAATAATACAGTAGACATATATATATATATATATATATATATATATATATATATATATATATATATATATATATATATATTATACTCATATATATATATATATATATATATATATATATATATATATATATATATATATGAGTATAATATAAGGTTATAGTTTTTATGATTTTAAAAGCAAA
This sequence comes from Apodemia mormo, assembly GCA_036924255.1. Lineage (NCBI taxonomy): Eukaryota > Metazoa > Arthropoda > Insecta > Lepidoptera > Riodinidae > Apodemia > Apodemia mormo. Next base: position 40,363,783 of record JAUPFN010000008.1, read on the forward strand.
AGAAAATGAAACAGCAATTGTTAGAATTGTATCAGAAACCACAGTTCTGTGTAACATCAGGAAATATTTAAACAATGACTATTGGCAATCTATTACTATATTAATATTATAAATGCGAAAGTTTGGATGGATGGATGTTTGTTATTCAATCATGCAAAAACTACTAAACGGATTAAAATGAAATTTAGCATACAGGTAGATGATGACCTGGAATAACACATAGGCTACTTTTTATCTCGGAAAAATTAGGTAATACCACGGGATTCGCTAAAAACTTTTATAATGCAGCGTGCAGCTCGCTTCCCGCTGCAGCTTGTATTATCTAAGTTAATGTATAAAATAATAAATACCTACAGTTTTTCCAGGTCTCGCTCAGGCAGTTCATCAAAAATGAATATAAAACAACCAAATTTGACACTACCGGAGTGACTATGTGGTAGAGTTTCTCTATGTAGTGCCTGGGTTTGGTACCATTTTACTGTTCATGCATCAATGCCTGTTACCGTCATGTTTAACTTAAGATAAGGCAGCCGTTAAACTCATGGATGTAGGATTTACTATCTTACTACATGGATAGCAATGCACCATTAGCATTTTTTTTTTTTATATATCATATGATAGCAAACAAGCAGATGAGTCTCCTGATGGAAAGAGTCAACCATCGCCTATAGACACCAAAGATGTTAATGGTGCGTTGCTATCTTGTGGCGAGGTCTAATGCCACATGCATAAGTTTACCGGCTACCTTACCCTCCAAACCGGAACACGACAGCGACAAGCACTGACGCTATTGCGGCAGGAATAGGCAAGGCGGTGGTACCTGACCTGGGCGAGACAATGCAGAACTCTACCACCTAGTAGCCACGATGGTAGTGACTCGATAGCCATTCGGTCGCCTTTTACGACCTGCCTGGCAGAACGGCAGTTGGCCTATTCTACAAAGGAGGCCGGGACCAACACGGCGTAAAAGCATCTTTGCGAGTCAGCCTTTATCTATAGACAAATTATGGTTGTCTCTTTCCAAACAGCCATCTGCTTGTTCACTATCTTATTGTATGATATAGATGTCCTACAAAACTTATCAATGATTAGCCAAAGGTATCAAAGTCCTATGATGTTATAAGTTACAAAGCAATCGAAAAATGATGGCATATTATGGAATATTGAATCTAGAGCAAGTTACATTGTTTTAAAAAAGTGAAAACCTTATTTAAAACAAATGATTCAAACACAGGGTTAAGTTAGAAACTTGTGAATTTACACTAAATTTGGTAAAAGCCATTAAGTCTGACCAATGTGGCATCATTATCAATCTTAGTTAAAACAAACATATGTAACAACCACCCCCTTAGTCGAGTGGTTAGCGACCCTGACTACGCAATCAACAGGGCTCGGGTTCGATTCCCGGCGGTGACAAGCATTTGTGTGATGAGCATAAATGTTTATATTTCCGGGTTTGGGTGTTTATTATATATATTCTAGTATTTATACATGTATTTCTATGTATTAGTATCGTTGACTAACACCCATAACATAGGCAAATAATTTGCGTACTTTGGGGTTAGATCAGTAAGTGTAATTTGTCCCGTGAATATTTATTATTATTTATTATATGTACCTAAGGCTGCTTTAATTTGCATGAAGTATCAAAGCAACCATATTTAAGTGTCACTGTTGATAATCAGACTTAATAGGAAAAGTATATTATCAAAGTTTGCGATAGGCTTAGAGCTATAATGGTAAATTTTTACATACAAAGGTGCATTAACCGGTATTTTAAAAATAAGTTTCAAGCTTTGGTGCCTGTAAAGTTTTATTTGAGTAAATTTTTTTTAGATGTTGGTAAAATATCAAATGTGTGCAAGATACGTTTTTAGAATCACAAACATATAAAGTCCTTCCAAAATAGGTGATCATATTTCAATACAGCGTTCAGTGCGCCTAATCAAATATACCAATACTTTTTAATTTTCACGAACAAATTATTTTTTTCTTACAGCGATTTACGCCTTTTTATATAACACAATCCTTTTTGTGGGTATTTACCACTTACTACTCATTCTTGTGTTAAAAGTGGATTGTTTTATCCAAAAAGGCGTAAATCGTTATGAGAAAAAAATATTTACATACATACATATAGATATGTATGAAAAATATTTTCTTGGTAAAAATCAAAAAGTTTTAGTCTCTTGAATCACATTCTTTTTTGATTGGATATCTTTGGTTAGACGTACTGAATGCTGTGTAAAAATATGTTCAGCTATTTTGGAAGGACCTTATATTCAAGTCATAAAACCATTGCATACATCAGACTTGCAGCGGCCGGTAAAAGTGCGGTGGAGGCCGCGGCCGCGCCCGTTCCTGCCCCCGCCCCCGCGCCCGCGCCCGCTTCAGGCGCCGCGCCGCGACAGTACGAGCAGGCGCGCATACAGCTGCGGCTGCCCAGCGGACAGTCCATCGCGCACACCTTCGGGGCCAAGGAGCAGCTCGCCGCCGTCAGGTACCGCGCACACTACAGGCGGCACACAGCTGCGGCTGCCCAGCGGACAGTCCATCGCGCACACCTTCGGGGCCAAGGAGCAGCTCGCCGCCGTCAGGTACCGCGCACACTACAGGCGGCACACAGCTGCGGCTGCCCAGCGGACAGTCCATCGCGCACACCTTCGGGGCCAAGGAGCAGCTCGCCGCCGTCAGGTACCGCGCACACTACAGGCGGCACACAGCTGCGGCTGCCCAGCGGACAGTCCATCGCGCACACCTTCGGGGCCAAGGAGCAGCTCGCCGCCGTCAGGTACCGCGCACACTACAGGCGGCACACAGCTGCGGCTGCCCAGCGGACAGTCCATCGCGCACACCTTCGGGGCCAAGGAGCAGCTCGCCGCCGTCAGGTACCGCGCACACTACAGGCGGCACACAGCTGCGGCTGCCCAGCGGACAGTCCATCGCGCACACCTTCGGGGCCAAGGAGCAGCTCGCCGCCGTCAGGTACCGCGCACACTACAGGCGGCACACAGCTGCGGCTGCCCAGCGGACAGTCCATCGCGCACACCTTCGGGGCCAAGGAGCAGCTCGCCGCCGTCAGGTACCGCGCACACTACAGGCGGCACACAGCTGCGGCTGCCCAGCGGACAGTCCATCGCGCACACCTTCGGGGCCAAGGAGCAGCTCGCCGCCGTCAGGTACCGCGCACACTACAGGCGGCACACAGCTGCGGCTGCCCAGCGGACAGTCCATCGCGCACACCTTCGGGGCCAAGGAGCAGCTCGCCGCCGTCAGGTACCGCGCACACTACAGGCGGCACACAACTGCGGCTGCCCAGCGTTTCGTTAGGAGGAATAAACTATTTCCTTGAAAAAATTCCTTGCCGACATCTGTTTTCTCAGTGAAGTGTCGGATGTAAAAAAACAAAATTTTCTTAAACTGCGACTTTCGCTAAAAAAACACAAAGCAAAACATCTTCTGTGCATATGTTTTTGATTAGGTATGTTGATTTTTACAAAAAAAGCCCTGAATTAATTTCGTAATTAAATAGTATAAAAGTTCAATCGTTTATACGTACCTCTAAAATATGATCAACCCAGCATAAAACAACCTTTAAAATCATAATTGATGATTAATAGCAAATGTAGATATAGAGTGAAGCCTCAGGATGCGGTGCGGACGCGGTACGACGCCGGAGAGCTTCTCTCATAGTCTAATTTACAATAACATTTAAGTGTTTTGCAAGTGATTGGTACATTAAACCTTGTTTATCATTTTCAGATTATATCTCCAAATGAATACGCCTGAATTCGCTCAACACGAGGACTTCAAATTAATGACAACATTCCCGAAGAAAATATTCAGTAATGAGGACTACGAAACGCCTTTAGATTTGTTAGGTAAGTAACCATATTATGATTTGCTAATGTGTCATTAGTATTTACCACACTATGTAGCCCGCTGAGAATAAACCTCAACCCAGGAAACATTTTGTCTGTCAAATGAGCAAGCTGCAGATAGCTGTCATCGGAGAAACAAATGACTGTTTTTAGTAGACACTAAAGATATTAATGGTAAACTGCCATGTTTGTGATGGATGTAATTCTACATGCATAAATTTACAGTTAACTAACCCTTAAAACTGGAGCACGATAGTGACACGCACTGACGTTATTTCAGCATAAAAAAGCAAGATGGTGGCAATAAACCCGAGTGAGATGTTTCAGAATCATGTCATCTAATTGTCACAATGTTTGTGACACATTTGACCAATTGCTTGCCTTTTACGAGCTGTCTGGCAGGTGCAGATCGTCTATTCTAAAGTAAATTCCTTTATTTATCTGAGATAGGGTTACAAGTGTGTTATAAATTATTTACCTGAAATATAGGGAATTCAGTGAATTGTAGTTTTTTTCTGGTATTGTTTTTTTTTACAAGAAAGTGATAAACAAAATCTTGGGGTACTGCTTGTCTAATAATAACTTTTTTGTTTAAGGTCTGGTACCATCAGCAGTGATTATTGTTTCAAAAGGGGCACAGTGAATTTTCAAATTGAACTGGTTAAGGAATTCCTATGGAGTGTTGTTCACATACATTTAGAATGGTTTTTCCAATTTCATACAATAATAATGATTAAGTACAAATGTAACAAATTATTTAATAGCAAAATGACATTAATTACTCAAGCTGTAATGTATCTGCTGTAATTGTTAGAAGATAAGGTACATTCTATTGTATGTTAACTGCACTGCAACTGTTAGATCTAAAATATAATACTTAATGAAATACTTTTTTTATTTATTTTCACTACAACCTGTATACACAGTGCTTCTTACAGGATACAAAAGCCAAAATACCCAAGTCTATTATTACATGAACAATTAATAAAGTAGAAATAACAGATACTTACTCTGAGTTATCGGTAGACTTAGTTGTATCAGTCATGTTGTGCAATTATTGTCACTCTACGCTTCAATGAACCTGCGCTCTGGGTAGATATTACAATTATTAAACATGTGATGATAACATTTCCCATAAAGGCTTTGGACTATGAGGATGGTAAAGTGGTAAAAACATTGGTCATTCAAGCGAAGAATGATAAGGTAAATAAATAAAATTTTAAAAACAAACTAGTCTGTACATAAACGATTTTTATAGTTTTTTGGGATATAGTGCTTTATAGTTTTAAAAACTATTCAAACTAAACAAACTAATTTTGGATTTTGTATCAAGTAAGAATAGCATTATGCATATTGTGTAGTTTAAAGAAAGAATTTAAATCTGTACTACTCTATATTGATCGCCGCTCTGGTCTAGTGGTCCGGTGTCGAAGTTGACCACATAAGGTCCCGGATACGATTCCTGGGTCGGGCAATTCAAAAATGTGTTCAGTTTTCTGACAAAAACAACATTGCCCGAGATTGGAAAGTGCCCGGTTGGCGATAGGCTGGCCACCTATCACTTTGTGGGACCAATCTTTCGGGAATACGGGCGTGAAGATACTTTACTACTCTATAAGGGAGCGTCCACAAATTACGTGAGATGTTTACGGGGGAGAAGGGGTCGAGTCAAATCTCATCTAATCTTATGTTGGAGAGAGGGGGGGTCTAGGCAAATATCACGCATTTTTTTTTCTGATTGAAACAAAAAAAATCATACTATTTTGATCCATTATCCAGATTGTGCATGCTTAAGATTTAATCTTAAGTGTAATCTTAATACGATTAAGATAGTTCACTAATTCGTTCGAAAGAAAATAATTTCATTCACACTTCGACATTATACATTACTACTGACTTTCAAACCACCATATTTGTTTTATACCAAATATCTTAGCCAACACCAACGGCTTAGAGTAGCTAGATCAGAACGAAGTAGAAGGAGCAGATGATTTTACTGAAAATCATATATACATGTTGTTTCCAATAGTCTCTCTTGAGACCGTGCATGATTCTCCATGGATTAATTTAAAGTAGATATTCTTTTTTAATCGCAGTAGTTACGATTTAAGTATGTTATTGTTAAATTTTTATTACACTTATAACTTTCAGCAATATTGATTACTAGTCTTAACTAGGCGCAAATAAAAGCACAAAGCAAATTTTTCTTTTTACAATAACAATCCAACGAGTTTACATATTTAAGAAACCCACATTTTGAAAATTCTCACGTGAGATTGGGGATGGGGGAGGGGTTGAATAAAATCTCACGACATCTCACCAGGGGGGGAGGGAGGACCAGAAAATTTAAAAAACACCTCACGTAATTTATGGACGTCCCCTAATCTGTAGATGTTGAGGTGTGTGTGTCCAACCACTTCGCAGAATCGGGAATTTTCGGGCTTCTGTTCTTGTTATCCACAGCGACGAAGGCCCCGTTTTCACTTTGATTAATGCGTGTGCGGTTCAAGCCATTGATTAGAACGAGTGAAAGTGAATAGAAAACACGCACGAAGTTTTATCGTGACAAACATCGAGTAAACAGACTAGACCTAATAACAGACCAATAATTATTCTGTCAAACCATCAGACTAATAGATCTTTAAGTAATCCCAACTGAAACGCAAGAATTATTACTTACTGACCAAACACGCGCGACAAAATACTGATTTTAAATTAGCTAATCAAAACATCGCCTTCGTCAGCCTCAAATTATTGTCAGAATTAATTTAGTGCAAGAAATCAAACCTAACGTTTGATTTCTTCTCTTCTAATGTAGGTTGTCAATGGCGACAACAAACCACGAATCTTCGGACGCTAAGGTGGCCCGACATATGTGATATTTTACTACGGTTAAAGTACTGTACGGTTAAGCACAACCTTAGTCGTAAGTATCGTAACTCTTAATGTGGAGAAGAAAGATCAGTGTGACTCCGAGATTCTTTTAGATTGTATTTTGACTGACCATCCAGATTCTGACCGCCCGTTGGTCGAGTGGTTAGCGAGCCCGATTAATCAGTCAAGTGAGCTCGGGTTCGATTCCCGACAGGCACATGCGTTTTTGTGATGAGCATAATTGTTTGTATTTCTGGGTTTTGGTGTTCATTAAATACTAGCTGACCCACGCAGCTTCCCCCGCGAGTAGATTAACATGTCTGTAAAGTTTTTCACATAAATTTCAGCCCCGTAGGGGTAGATTTTTGAAAAAAAATTAGCCTGTTTGACCCCGGATCTTTAACTATTTCCATGCCAAATTGCATGAAAATCGATCCAGCCGTTTAGCTGTAATAATAATAGTATGAATCTTTCAATAAGTATTTACAATGTAATTCAGTTGGGGCAAGTGCGCCATATTTTTCACTGAGATTTCAATGCTCAATAAATGATTTAAATGTTGACTTAAAAGTGTACATTTATTAAATTGACAATATTTCTGTGGCCATTGGTCAGACCATGATTGTGCGCACTTTTTACTAAACAATGTTAATAATACAATTAGCATTGCGAAAAATGGATCGTTTGATCAGATAGACATATCTCCATCTACAGTTCTCTACAGTCTATGAATATCAAGTATCTTCTACAGTCTATGAAAATTTTAAGATAAGTTAAAAAACAGAATATTACATTTGATCCAAGGATTTATAACGTTATTATTTCGATATTTTTGCTGTTTCGTGATTGGTTCGCTGCGTTTCATGCTGTTTCGTGATTGGTTCACCAACTAACGCTAGCAGACAACGTCATAATATCATATATTATAACCAATCACAACGACGGAAATATATCGAAATTATAACGTTATAAATCCTTGATTTGATCATACATACATTAAGGCCACAGATTTGGTATTTCGAAACTACAATAAACAATTCAATCTAATCTATCAATATTTTTAGGATATTTTATAAGAAATTGGAAAACATAGATATAGGTGCACTTACCCCTGGAAACGGGGAAAATGCGCCTATAAAAAAACGCTAAAGTATTACGTTACAAGAAAAATAATTGTCTTACTCTATAAAATATTGCCAACTAAACGGATTAATCTTGTTTCTTTTTTAATTATCTACCCCTATATGCAACTACGGCTCCTATAACAAATTTGGGGCAAATGCGCCATAAACTAGTATTCAGGGCTGCTAAACTTTTTTGTGTGTTTGTGACGCATTCATACCTTAACTACTCATCATCATAAAATTTTATATACACTGTCAAGGGTACGGAAAAGGACATAGAGAGTCTTAGACTTAAATAGACCAATTATTGATAGTTATTTATAGTTTTCCAATTAGCAGTACTATTCGGTATATTTTAAAAACCTCTTACCAGCAATGTAGGTAATTTGACGAATGTATACTCATAAGCTTTCGCGCTTTTTTTCCACAGGATTATTAATAATTAACGGGATCTGACCGCGATTAGTTGATGGATTATTTTCCCGATATTTCGGTGCTGTTGCAAGCATCATGATCACGGGGGAACTAAAGTGTTGTAACTAGTTGAACCATTATGAGGTAACGAACGAGAAAGAGTGTAGACAGGCTTGTCTGCTCATAATGGTTCTACTTCACTCTATCGACTGAATCATAAAAGTTGGGAACTTCTGACTTGGGGCAAATGCGCCATACTACTCACAACATAGGCGCAATTGCCTCACTTGACTTTTTTGACGTTAAGATTTTAAATTCTACAAAAAACCCATTAATTTCACTATTTAGGAGTAAATAAAAACACAGATTTAAAGAAAAACTTCTAAACGTTGTATTTTCCTTGTGCATTTGCCGCGATACAACTAATATTTAAAAATTTTAATCGATCACTACCACGAGGTCATCTCTGGTACATAACAGGTCTAAAAAGTAATGGAATAGTGGATATTTTAAGTTAAGCTGAATAGAGCCATCTGTGATTGTGAAGTGGCATTATGTTTTAGTTTGATTCATTGATATAAGATGTCGTTAACGGAATAATATCGGAAGTTTTCGATATTTTTATGGGGGCGCACTTACCCCGTCGGCGCACTTGGCCCGACTGACTATATTTATAATTTATTTCTATGGATTATATTAATACACAGAAATAAATATATAAATACTTACACTTCGATTGTTGACTAACACCCATAATACTAGCAAACATTTATTTACTTTGGGGTTCGATCAATTCGAGCAATTCGTCCACTGATATATTATTACTAGCTGCAGCGTGCAGCCCCTTGCATTATCAAAGTTTTTTATGAAGCCCGCGTGAACACCTATTTTTCCCGGGACAAAAACTAGCCTATATGCTACTTCATGTGTACCAAATTTCATCCTAATCGATCAAGCCGTTTTTGCGTGATTGAGTAACAAACATTGAGTAACAACGATCAGATTGATCGAGTACTGTCCGAAGGTGGTGTCAAGAGTCTTCGCAACCGGCGTGTGTGTATGAAGAAAGTGATGAATGTGGAGGAAGCGAGACAAGCGTGCAAGGATCGTGATGTATGGCACTCGGTTCTCTGTGCCTACCCCGTAAGGGATCTGGCGTGAAGATATGTATGTATGAGTAACAAACATCCATGCATCCAAATTTCGCATTTATAATATTAAAATATTGATTGTCGTCCATGTTAACTCTAGCCGTCGATAAGCCTGCTATTTCTGTTTGCCACTCAGCATTATTCTTTCAAGGCGGTGTCTGTTTCTCTGCTGTGGGATAAGCCCTGTCAAAGTATATAAAGCAGTGTCGTCCGCGAACAGTGCTAGTTGGACTTTTTGAGTCTGCCTTAGTGTAAAAGTTATTAATTATACAATTTAAGCTTTAAAAGACTACACGCTAAAGAAGGATGTTGAGTACTTACTCGATTTTGATACCAAATATGTAAAAAAATAAGTAATAAGTTTTGACCTATTTCCGTATAAAAATGATAGTACGGACACCCCGCGCACGGTGCGAACATTCATTGTCGGCTCGGGTAACTAATAAAGATAAATAAAAGGGTAACTAATAAAGATAAATAAAAAAGAAAACTTTAGTGTCGGACTAAGAAGTTCCGACTTTACGTGTAGGACAAAGTAACCCTTGAATTATGATAATAATTAACAAGTTGTTGTGAGAAAATTAGGTTGTTTTTAATTAATATCAATTTTAAAAAATCTCATAATTCTGAATCTTTAGAGTGGAGGAGGACTCGTCAGAAAAAGCATTGAATGTGTAGGACAAGTATTCGTGTTTTAATTATATAATGAAGCGATTGAAGTAAAAAAAAATAATTGTTATTAATAACATTTTTCCATCACCGAATCAAAATGTTCGAAGCCCCTTAACTTTATTAGTTATCCAATTTGAGATTTTTCGAAAATAAAAAAGATGGGCATCTCGTCAAAACGAAGCTGTTCACAAAAATTCAGCTTGTTATTAATGAAAAAAAATTGTTCCTGTAACCACGGTCTATAGCTGTCGCGTTCTGGTTCGGAGCGTATGGTAGTCAATATATTTACATATGGCATTTCATCATCTCCATACGGACAACAATTTTAAATTGTGCGCTCATTTCAAATAGAATCGCGTCGGTCGCGACACTGTCAATTTTATTTCTTTATGTACATTGCTTTGTAAAAAACAACTTTAAATCATGCACTTAAGGTTGGATATGCAGACATATGTTTTTGCCATATCTATAACTACCAATAATTAAAATAAGGGACACTTTTGAGTGTCAGTTTTGTTCAGGACTGTGCATCTTGGGTTTTTCACATCAATGCTTTTACCAGTCAGTCTGTAGGTATATTATCTTTTCCTCTTATCATCAATAGAACCAGCTTGTTTGTTATTCTATGAAATAAAAATATATAAAAACAGCTCGTAATTTTACCTAAGGAGCTATACTTATTAGTATAATTAGCTCCTTAGGTAAAATTACGTGATATCACCTTAATAGGTGATAACACGGATTTGAATGAATACGGCTTTCAAGGTAATTTCTTAGGTTGTCAGTTTAGCTTGCATTTATACCCAGAAATATAGTTACTGTGGGTGATACCTATTAACAATATTTCGCGGTTTACTACTTCGCCTATCGGCTCAGATCATGAGGTCCCAAGATCGATTCTAGGGTCGAGCAAAAATTGTTATTATATAGGCTTTTATCGCCTCTGTGGTCTAGTGGCCCAGCGTTGGCGTCGACCACACGAGGTCCCGGTTTCAATTCCCGGGTCGGGCACTTAAAAAAATGTTTTTTCAGTTTTCTGATAAACACAAAGTTGCCCGGGATTGGAAAGTGCCCGGTTGGCGATAGGCTTGCCACCTATCACATTTGTGCGACCAAGTATTTAGGCTAATTGTGGGTGCACTTGTACCTCTGCCTACCCCGTCGGGGATACGGGCGTGAAGATACTTATATAGGCTTTTCTTAAAAATACAAAATCTCAGTAGCAATTCAGAGTCTGGCCTGGTCTGGTGGCATTTACCACTCGTGCCTGGGGTGGCACATAAAGTTGTCAGTTCCAATTATCCCTAGAGGTAGTCGATAATCGTTACCAGGTTGGTAAAAAGCCAATCAATTTACCAACCGAAAAACAAAAAATATCAAAATCTGTAACAGGTATTTATGTTTGATTTTGTGGCTTGCCTTACGCACTAAGTGATAAGTCACGTCTGACAATGACTATCTCTGTTATGTTAGACCTTTTATAGCGATATTATACTGGACAGTTGTAAAAACTTATCAATCACAAAAAAAAATATGATTTTATGTAGTACCTTGTTTATTAACAATAAATTCATAAACATTAATTTAGACAAGACTGTGTCACTGATTTTTGTACCATAAACACATTTGTTTTACAATACAACACATAGAATCCCTATGAGACTGAAAAAAGTAAAACCTTAACAATATAGCTACATAATTCATTTATTTATAATAGAAAAAGTAGAATTTATACCAGAAATGAAACATAAAAACGGTTTTTATTACTTGCTTACATTCCTTGAACTCTATAAAATTTATACCCAAAACACAAGCAAATAATTTGCTTACTTTGGAGTTAGATCAGTAAGTGTAATTTGTCCCTGAATTAACTATATTATTATTAAATAATTTGTCCCTGAATATTATATTATTATTACATAATAATATAATATTCAGGGACAAATTACACTTACTGATCTGACTCCAAAGTAAGCAAATTATTTGCTTGTGTTATGGGTGTTAGATGATACTAATAGGTACATAGAAATACATATATAAATACTACAATATATTTAATAAACACCCAAACCCGGAAATACAAACATTTATGCTTATCACACAAATGCTTGACCTGGTCAGGAATCTAACCCAAGCCCCTATTGCATCGTCAGTTGCTAACCTCTCAACCAACGGGGCGGTCTAAATATCTTTAATACATGTAAAATGCAGCACAAACATTCTTAAATTGTTTAGATGTCTATAAGCAATATAATTGTAAAAGATTTAATTTACTTATAATATATAAATGAATATAATAATATGTATAGTTAGCAAAACAATATATTTGTGTTATTAAAATGTCTCATTATATTGAAAAAATTCATTAAAATATAAACGAAATACATTATAATTTATAATACATCCAGTGTTATTTTAAATTATATATTAACATGACAATATTTGTTCCTATATAGGTGTATCTACATTTTTTACAGTAACAAGTAAAAAATATCTCATTTTCGTGTTTATAAATAAAATTTGTTTATTTAATATTTTGAATGTAATACACTAACCTTCCAGAAAAAAGAAGAAGAACTAGTAAAAATAATAAAATTATCGACCAACCTCAATAAGAGAGTCGTTATCTTACTTACAATTTTGTCACATACACTTCAGTTGTTACAATCTAAACAAATATATTAAATATTAAAATTAAAAAGGTGAAATGCTCTCAAGTAATACATAATGAGATATCTTTACACCAAGTCCTTATTCTATTTGTAAAAGAGTAATATATCCAATGTTTTGTTATTTTATTTTTTGTAATCTTTTATTCCTATATAATTAATGTAATGTGAATGAAAAAGTTGTCAGTGTGAAGATATTAATCAGGCCTCAACAGCTGTATAGATTTAGACATAGCTGGGCAGACAATTTGACCTTTTCTGGGTGTAACTTTATTTGTACATTAAAAGAGAGCACCATACTGAAAATAACTGTTATAGATAAAAGGCAATGTATCTATCTCTTTGGCACAAAAGTTACATTTTCTCACACCATGCACAGCATCTAATGTCCAACCTACCGGTATAAATGGCGAAGCCTTCTATGTGCCAACACACTAGACAAGGCATGCTCTACGCCACTTGTGTTCCACTAAGGTGAGGTCCATGAACCGCACCTACTTCATTCCGTAGTAGGCCGTGGTGAGACACATTGTGTGTTTCAAATATTCAAACTTTACAAAGAGACTAACATTACAAATTAGTTTATGCAAATTGATTCATCCAACAGCAAGAATTTAATTTCTATGCTACCTTTTTTGAACACACCATTTTAATTGGAGTAAATAGCATAGAATAACCAATGAAATGCATAAGTACCATGTAATTCACTGCAGTTACGACCTTTTGGTTGTGAAAAAGTTACATCCTCATTAATTATTCTACACTGCGATTCTACTTACTTATGATGTTGGTTGGATGATTTATGATTTTAGCAATGCAGCACAATTACACTGATAACATAATGGAAGTTTACTTTTACTTAAGATAACTTGTCTAGTACATAGTACTTTAATTTTTCTGGTAAATGGAAGGTTAGAGATTATATTATATAGGTATGTTTGAATTTCATTACTTGTATCTTAATTATAAAAAACTTATAATGTGTTCTTTTATAAGGTGAACAATTGCAACCAATAAGTAATTCTATATAACTGAAGTAATAAATACCTGTAAGTATCAGAACTACTGTAATGCAGGTACATAATTTCTTCAGAGGTATCACAGTTAGTTAATACAGAGCCCAGTCCTAGAATACCATCACAATTTTCGAGCTTTAGATTTTTCGAAAAACAAATTCTTATTTCTGACAAGTAACTCTGACCATCTATTTTCTTACATTCAATTTCTGGACGTACACCTAGTTTAGTTACAACTGCATTTCTAATATCATCTAAAGAATATCCCTTTGTGTTTGATGGCAATATGTTGGACGATGAAAGTATATCAGACATAGAATATGTTTTTTTCCAATCAAGCCCTGTGGAAAAATATTTGAATTCTGAATTGAAGTGTTCTAATACGGCAGCACATGTTCCATGCTTCGTCCATTCATGTGCCCAGAGGCTGTAAACGGATGTTCCTATAAAAGATAACAAGAAAATATTATATACTCATTGCGAATCATTAATTAAGAAGGTAAGTTGTAAATCTGTGTCATAAACTAATTATTCCAACCACATCGGTTGAAATAAGTAGTTCTGCACAAGGATTACATATAATAAAAGATATACTAAGGTAAAAATTTATATGGGTCTTTTAAATAAAATATAACTGTTATTGTAGTTTTAAACAGGCACTCTTTCTATCTTTGTCACTTAAATATAATATTAGTTCTTAATAAAACAAAGGAAATTGTGCCAAACCTTTTGAAACACCTAGAATGATGGCCAACATGAAACTCGACAAAAATTACTTAAAAAAAGTTAAACAAAACAGGACATTGCCAACTAAACCGACACCTACTTAATGTAGGTGTAACAGAATGCCATATATGCTTATGAAAACAAGCCGTCTTATAAGCTTATAAGATGGCTTGTTTTCATTAGCTTGTTACATCATGCTTGCATCATGATGCATACATCCATTAAAACCCCACACATCAATTTATTTTATTTATTGTTTATTTAATTGCCCTGTGATCAGAATTCAACTGTAGACTACATAATAGAATCTCTCTTAAGTTTAACAGACTTTAGCCATACAGAAAACAATCACTACATAGTATAAAACAAAGTCACTTTCTCTGTCTGTCCCTATGTCCATATGTATGCTTAAATCATTAAAACTATGCAACGGATTTTGATGCTGTTTTTTATTAATATATAGATTGATTCTTGAGGAAGGTTTTAGTATATAAACCTTTCCGATATTCCCACGGGAACAAAAGCTACGTGGGTAAAACCGTGGGCAGGTCGCTAGTATAGTACATGTGTGAATATTGTTGTGTATGTCACATGAATTTAGTGTGTGTTTACCAGCAAATATGTTTGTCCACAATGAAGACAGTTCATCTTCAATTGGTCTAACTTGTTCGGGGTCAAAAAGCCATGTTCTATTGCAAAATGCAGGTCCAATGGTCCCGAGTTTTGTTGGCCAAACCCCGTGTATTGTCCATATGTCATCTTTTTTGGGCATTGCACAAGTATGGGCTGGGTTTTCTTTTTTCCACTCTTTGCATGCAGTGGGAGGCCATGACTGAGTAAAAATAAGTAAATCAAATGGATGATCCTTTTCAACAGTACTGTTTAGTGCATAGACACTGAAAAAAGAAAATACTGTTACACCCCTTTTATTTTTATTTAGACAGTGCAGAATTACATAACAGGTTTTTTTTTCATTTATAATAAAATTAAAAAGTTAATTTAAAAAATAAAAAATAAATGTTAATTTAAATATAAGAGACTAGACTAACAAAGTCGTTACATAAAAGTAATATATATGTGTTATTATATGCATCAAATGCATATGTATCTTCAAGCCAAATTCCTATCAATAGAAAACAGGCCTTCAAATACAATATGGCTTGCTTTGCTTTCTTCACACACATCTCTCGACATAGTAACACGTCAATTTATACAACCATCGAGTTTCATCCGTACCCAATCGATTTCAAGGTAATACAATCTTCCTTGGTATCTTCATCTATATAGGTTATCATATGTACTTTTATTTGTAATAGCTTTGTATATCTGATTTATGAATTTTTCATTAATCATTCTTTAATAGTCAAACTAACGGTGCATGCCCTTTTTATTTTTAAACCCACATTCTCTTTTATCCGTTATTATTACTCACCAAGATAAGACAAGTGAACCATAAATGAGTTTAAGCATCTTATTATCCTTAAAGATTACACGTATCGCTTTACAGTTTAGAAAGGTAATAAGGTGTGAGATGAGTTGCGTATCGTCTAATAAGTAACGAGTAGCTATTATGCATTTACGGACGTATATCAAGATTTAAGTCTTCAATTCGCAAATTGCAAAACATCAACATTCAACATTTATATTTTGAAAGCAGAAAGTTGAATAAATTATGAAACGTCATTTGTGACACGTGACAGATGTGACATTTTCCGAACCAGTTTTTTTTTGTCACGCATGATGCATTTGCCACTGACAAGCAAACTCAAAACCTCAGCTCAAAACCTCTGATAAAGGAAACTAAGGTGCCCCACAGACCTACAATAATATTGCGCAATACTTTTATTGTGCAATAATATTGAATACCCTTTTGATTCCAGACGTTCAATAAATTCACTCAATAAAATTGACAAACCAGTCTGATCACTATTTTCGTGCGAGTAACATGTCAGACGACGAAGTTTTGGTGGCAACCATGCTGGTGATTTTGTTAAATAAATCTATACAATTCTATACACTCAAGTGAAAACTCCCGTTCTTCTTCTTTTATTTATTGGTTTTGTTTCGATCAACACTTATATTGATTAGTGAATTGGCCTGAATGTCGAATTTCGGACGATGTTGAGTTTCGGCCGAAAGTTGAATTTCGATCGAATGTCGAAATTTGGCGTAATGACGTATTTCGGTTAAATGTTCAATTTCGACCGAGTGTCGAATTTCGGCCAATGGCCGAAATTTAGGCCCATTCTACTAACAAGATGAATAAAATTACCGCGAAATGACGAAAATTTCTTGCTCGTCATTTTGCTTAAATTTACGACACGACCATACATACACACCGCGACTGTCCGACCGCGACCGCTCCAAGCTCTGAAGAGAAAAATATTGTGCAATATTAAACCTACACAGTGCAAGAAAAAATACTGTACAATAAAAATTAAACCCGCTCAAACTTTCGTTCAATCATTGTGCAATCTTCAATATTAACTCCAAACGGTCAATAATATTGTACAATAAGTAATATTGTGAACATAGACTAGTATATTATATATCGGGGTAATCTAGGGGCCGCCGGAGAAGTTACAATGTCATATAGATACCTACTTAAGTATGTACATGGAACTACTATTACTAAAGGAAGTAAGAGAAAATAAGAGCAGAATACGCAAATTTTATCTCTTCAGTCATGTAACCCAGGTAATGAGCTAAAAAAAGATACATATATATTGTCGGTGTTGAATTTACCTAGGTATATTATATTACGATGTACAAATTGTCTTCATGGTCATTTGAACGTTATCTATTATTTAATAACTGACGTTCAAAAAGAGGTTACCATTAATCCTATTTTGAATAAAAAAATTTTTATTTGATTGATTTGATTGTCACAAGATTTCTCACGATAAAATTTTTGTTGTGCAGGGTACGGTTGATAACATTTTTCGATGCTTTTACTAGAAGTCCTTTGAGAATTTCAACGGGTACACTGTTAATACTCTTAGTCAAATGAATGTTTAAACCCTGTAAAAAGTATTTGGTATGCAAAATACAAAATAATTTTAAATTAAGTATTTCAGATACCAAATACAAAATACTTTCGAGAAAGGTATTTGAAATACTAGATATAAAATAGGTATTTTATAAATACTGTATAAAATACAAATACTTTCGTAACAAAACAACACTTCAATTTAAGGTTTTTTATTATAGCTCTCATTATACACAGATTAGCAGAACAATTATTGTAATTTTAAGTTAGACTTAAGTAAAACCAGCTCTTCGAACATCTTATCCGTCGTTTTCCTTCGATGTGGCCTCATGATCATAACCCCAAAAGAGATTCGCTCCACAGGGGCAGAGCTCGGCAGCATTGCCAACCGAAAAAAAATTTACTTCGTACCTACATTATATACAGTTAAAAATCTCGTATTTTAGCTTTCAAACCTCACATTCATTATTATTTTTATTAATATTTTTCCGGGGCAAAATACACATTTAGCTTGTGTTGGTGTCTGGTAAAAGCTAATCTTTAAAAATCGGATCCTTTAGCCATTGCTGTCTAAAATTTTGTGGACGATGCTGCTAAAATGTGTTACCTTCCAATTGTCTTGTCCAACCGTCTTTTTTGGGTAATTTTCTAGGCGGAGTCAAAGTAGGCGAACGATCACTATTTTCACCGTTATCACTCATATCGATACTTCTATTACACAACGAAATTCTATCTACACAAAAAAAAATATTTTTAAAACAAATCAAGGGTGGATCCAGAGGGGGGTTCAAAGGGGTCATGACCCTCCCCCAGCTAGGGGTCTGGGTATGGATTTATTAGGATTAGATAAGGATTAGAGTCTATCTTGACTGAACCTCAAATATGTGAACCCCTCCTGAACTGAAGGCTTAAAAATGCCCTTGAAACCAAATAGCAACGTAGTACAAGTAAGCACGGCCGACATCACAGAACAATGTTACTCTAGGGAGGCCGACATCCAACTAACGGAACACGTAAGGAACAGAGAAAGTAGATATTTGCGCTACGTGTGATAAAGATGGCTAATGCTAAGAAGGAAATTATTTGTTAGTCGGGGATTTCCTGTTTAACACGATAGGTACCATAGACAATCATCGCGTTAATGCTACAGTGAATTGGTAAAGAAAGAACTTCCTACAAGTTCTAATAGATGTCACTAGTTTTTGCTATTGTTAATTAATGGTTCGCAAAATGTTCGTTGGGCATATTATCAAAATCTCGTACCTACATAATGGTACAAGGATAATAGTGTCCTCGTACCTCGTACGGAAGATCACAAATCTCGTATTTGTACGAAAACCCCGTAGGGTTGGCAACCTTGGAGCTCGGCAAATAGAGTACAGACTATAAATCAATCATAATGGCCGATGTCAGAGAAAAAGAGTCACCATCTAGGTACTAATTTTTTCTCACATTAATAACGAACGGCATGTTCAGTTCTATGCGTTTATTTTATAAATTACACCAAAATATAATATATTTTTTATCCGAAAAAATTATTTATTAAATACTAAGATACTAAACAAAAATATTTAAATATAAGAAGATACAAAATCCTTCCTAAAAAAGCATTTTAGATACAAGATAAAAATATGTATTTTGTATCTTGTATCTGTATTTCAAATACTTGTATCTAAGGCGGCCCCTAGACTTACAATAATATTGCGCAATACTTTTATTGTGCAATAACATTGAATAACTCATTGATTCCAGACTTTCAATAAATTCACTCAATAAAATTGACAAACCATTCTGGTCAATATTTTCGAGTGGGCAACATGGCTGACGATGAAGTTTCGGCGGCAACCAGCTGGTGATTTTGATAAATAAATCACTATACAATTCTATATGCTCAAATAAAACTCCCGTTCTTTATCTTTTACAGCATTCTTGCTCGCCATTTTGCTTAATTTTACGACACGACCATATGACACCGTGACTGACCGAACGCGAACGCTCGAAACTCAAAAGTGAAAAATATTGTGCAATATTAAGCATACGCAGTGCAAGAAAAAATATTGCGCAATAAAAATTAAACCCACTCAAACTTCCGTTCAATCATTGTACAATTTTCAATATTAACCCTAAACGGTCAATAATATTGCACAATACGTAATATTGCGCAATATTATTGTAGGTCTATGGGGCACCTTAGATAAGTATATGCCTGCTCATAATGACGCCGGTTATCACCGGTCATCAAACTGCGGTCGGCAGGTTACATTTATGCGGCCTGCTGATACTATTTGTACAGCCTACGATAATATATACTAACACAACAATATAATAAGGAATGTTACAAACAAGAATATTGTAACATTCATTAAAATCTTTTATTCTCAAATTCTTAATTTATGAACATTCGTTCCTTAAACGCTTTAATTTTATACTACTGTGTACTGTATTTCATTCGCCCAGCGATTACGAACTTATAATACAGCTACATAAACATGAAAAGTCAAATCGTCATATGTTATTTTTTTCTACCATGGAACAAAATAAAATAGCATAATTCAATACACTAGGTTAATATCAAAATACGGCTTGTATATGAAATTATCTAAACATATGTATGCGGATAAATTATAGTTTTTTTAACTTCCCGCTAGGTAATACGTAGTGTGTATGTAGATAGAAAGTTACTGAATTTGCCCCGATTTTCGAAAACCGAGTTTTCACCGGATCTCCACGTTTTGAGGTCCTAGGAATCTTTTCCGACTATTTTCGCGATGATGTCAGTATGTCTGAATGTGTGTGTGTGTGTGTGTATGTGTATGTGTGTGTGTGTGTATATTTGTGTGTATGTAAACATCTCATAACTTTTGAACGGCTGGACCTATCGAAACACAGTTGATGGCATTCGACTGGATTCCACTCAACTTAGACTGCCTGAAATATTAACCAAATCGGTTCAGTAGATTTTGAGAAATTTTGAAAAACCCTCAAAAAAATTTGGCGAAACATTATTTGTTTAACGTAACTTCCAGATTAATGTACCGATTGAGGACAAAAACTAATCAGCTCTATTCCTCAACAAACTACATCTAATGCATTAATTGCATCAAAATCGGTTTATCCATTTGAGAGAAATCGTTGACGAAAAATTAAAAAAAAGTGTTTTTTTGACATAACTTCGAAACTTTCAACCAATCATTTTTTGGTATTCTACGATATTTTAGTACTAAAAAAATTACGTCAGATAGCATTTCTAGATTCAAAATTGAATTAAATGTTCAACAGTTACAGCTTTTCAAATATTAAAATTACGTCATTTTTAGAAAATTTACCTTATATTTTTAAAATAATTTTCAGTCTTATACACCGATGGACTTAAAAATCTAATCAGCTTTTCTCGTTTTGAAAAATTGAGTTGGATGTCATTCGGAAGATCAAATTCAATCAGCGTTCCCAAAATACACAACTTTTTAAAAATCAATACCTATACTGCCATTTTAACAAAATAGATGTTTGAACTGATAAAATCCGTGTTTATAGTTTTTACTATTTTGAAATTGACAGGTATTTTAAACCTTAACTCAGCGGGAAGTTTCAGGGATGGCCTGTAGGGTTAACCGCTTACACATTTTTTTGTCATGAGTCGCACAAATATTACCTGCGGACCGCAGTTTGACACCTACTGCAGTGACGCGTCAAATTCCTTCGCGAAGCCGTTCAAGAAAGCCCGAACACATCGCGATGTAGCACGAATCTTTGTCGTTGCCCTTTATGTATAGCCGCGCCATTAATGATGATATATATGATGATAACGAAATTGGGGCTATTGACAATTTCACTGCGACATACATACATACCTATATATATATATATATATATATATATATATATATATATATATATATATATATATATATATATATATATATATATATATATATATATATATATATATATATATATATATATACATATATATATATATATATATATATATATATATATATATATATATATATATATATAACATTTTGTCTATAAATATTTTACAGACACTATAAGTTCAAGTTATAAACACTTTACACTATATTCTTGTTACAACCCTTGTATTTTGTAAATTTAATGAAAGAAAGTAAGATAGTTTATTTTTCAGTGTAGTAATAGGTTTCGATCAATTTTAAATTTCTATTTTAAAAATGCTGAAAAATACGTAAAAAGAAGTGTTGTATGTTTTTTGTTCATATTCAATAAATAATTCATCATCATCGTCTTTAAAAAATCTAAAACATAAATTTTAAAGTATGACTATCGATAACATGTTGCACAATTACTACGTTAACTTGCAATGTAGAGAGGATTTACTTAGAATTAAAAAGAATATGTTGACACGACCAAATTTGATAGCAACGAAGATGAATACATAATCTTAGTGACAGTATTTAATTTTGTAACTCTTTAAATTTGTAGGTAATACTAACAGAGTTTAATTGACATTTTCGCTAGGTATATGAAAACTTACGGCAGGACAGTTTTTGAGTAGAAGAATAGCATATTTTGTCTTATTCGCACTTACACAGTAAATACAGTCAAAATTGAATCAGATATTATAGCGACTCAGTTCCTATTTTTGTATTCCATCCATGTATATAATTCATCCGAGCGTATGTAATAGTTTAGAAGATGAAATAATAAACATAATGGCGTCTTTATCTATATGCAATGAAAACAAGCCAACTCTATACGCAATAGTTTTGCTTTGTTGACAACATTTAACGTGACGTCACGAGTGTGCCAAGCCGCCATTTTTCGTCGCTATGTACTTACGTTGTAAACCATAAATATACTCTGTGGACACTATTAAACTGACTAAAATATAATCGTTTATAATTTTAATTTAATTTAGTAGTAGTTGTAGTAGTACGATAGTATCGTCACAATTATCTTTATGGAATTATGGATTTACCACCACAATTATGGAACCTTAAAACCCATTTTAACTAAGATTATGTCAAAGTGGACTTTATTACGAAATCAATAAGCTTCAAGGATAGTTTTACAGATAAGTATATACTGTGTATAGTAAAATACGAAAGCATATGACAAATAATATTCTCGTGATGAAGTAACCCATAGAAATATATCTTATCATAAAAAAATATATAATTAAATAATAACTTACCATAAAAAATATATATTTAGAGGTCAATGGAGTAACCACACGGAATATGTAATCCGCCATTATTCGTTGCGTAGATATGCACCTACTAGGTATGCACCTTTTTTCGTAGGTGTGGCATCTCCATAGGTTCCTTACTCAGAGTCAGAGCTCAAAACTAAAACCTTTGTTAACGCCAAGGAACTTATATACAATAACTGGAATTACTACGAAGCAATATTTGAAAAACAAAAATGTACTTTATTTCGTTTCCAATAAAGTTGACATTTGTTTCTTACATAACAGAGGGGAAAAACGTTCTGAGCAAGACAACGACATGAGTGGATGTTGTCCCTTTCTTGCAATTGCCAGTGTAAATAAAACTTTCGGATGGTAGATTTTTATATATTCGTTAATCGTTAAATCCCTTTTATTCATGCACGTCGATAGATACATTAGCATAAAATGTATTGTAATTAACATAGTGAGTTCTAAAATGTGCTTATTTTAATTATTACGTAATTACTTATGCAATGCAAAAACTGTTTCTGAAATTAGTAGAATTACTTAGTAGTAATTTGCAAATTACGCATGGCCGCACTTATATATGGCGATTGGCGCTTTATTTAGTAGAAAGAGACACACTCCACTCATGTCGTGGTACTCTTCGGAACGATTTTGAAGCGGGTGTAAGCATTCCGGGTAGAATATAACTTCCTTGGTTAACGCTCATGCCAAAAAAAAAAACTCAAAACCTTGGAGTATAGATGTGAGGAAAACCAACTCTGTGGATTATAGGTAGGGTTGCCACCCGTACTTTATAATAAAGTATTGTACTTTATTTTGAATAAACGTACTTTATACTTTCTAAAGGCAATAAAATACGTGAAAATACTTCATTTTACTCGTATCATTTCACTTTAAAGGAACAAAAACTTAATCTATATTTTTTTTTGTAGCAGAAATGATACTGACCAGTTTTAAACATCATCTAAAACGTATTTTTTGTATCATTTCACTTTACTTGATTTTTTTGTTGTATGAAAATAATGATATTGAATATATATAAAACTCTCATTTATAGTTTTTTATTTAAGGTGCATCCAGAAACGGGATGAAACTAATTGGTGAAAATCATTGTTAGATTTTGCTAGAAGAATCAAAAAATATGTATGTTTTTTTTAAATTTACTATCGATAGGTAAGCGCTTGACCTCGATCTCGCCTGATGGTAAGCTAAAATGAGGCCTAAGATGGAACGCGCTTCCCTAGAAGGTACCTGTTCATTCTTCTCTTTAAGATCTCTAGATTGTACTCGTCGGGGAACACGGACTCAGGAAGCATGTTCCAGTCCTTTGCGGTTCGAATGAAGAATGTTTAGTCGAATCGCTTTGTCCGGGTACGTGGAACATCCACCATATGGCGATGCTTAGAATCTGTGCACCTCGACGATCGATAGAAAAATGGAGATGGCGGAATTAAGTCGTGCAATTCCGCAGCGCACTCTCCAAAGTGTATCTGATAATAAACTAGCCAATTTTTGTAATAGTTTTTTGCCTACCAGATTATCGTCGTTTATGAGCCTCTTGGCATGCCTCTCTATCGCCTCAAGTGTCTCCAGCTGGTATTTGACGGATCCATCCCAGAGGTGAGAGCAGCATTCCATGCACCAACGGACTTGTGCTTTATAAAGGTTGAGCAACTGTCCCGGACACGAATAGCACAGCTAATAAATAATAGTTTATTATTCAATTTTGTACTTTATTATTTAACATTAAAAAGAAAATGTACTGTATTTTTTCAATTAAAAGGTTGCAATCCTAATTTTAGGAATAGGCTAATTTGAAAAACTGTTGAATACTTACCTTTTTGAGTAGTATATTAATTAATATTAATATCAAATATTAACTTACTTGATATATTTAAAATAACATTCAGGCTAAATGTCTTAATACCGATTGAATTAAAAATCTTATCAGCTTTTCTCGTTCAAAAACTGCGTCAAATACCTATTATAATTAATTAATAAGTAATTAGATCAAAATCTGTCATTTTGTTTGGGATTTATCAATGACGAAAATTAAAACATACACAACTTAAAAATCAATATATTGTAATTTTTATCTAAATAGATGTTTGGACTGAAACAAACTAAACGTATAGCTGTTTTTACTCCTTTGAGTTTAAAGTACCTCAATTTAGCGGGAAATCTCAAGGATGGCCACAGGGTCAACCGTTTACGGATTGTTTTAAATGTCATCGACATAGGTACCTACTTATGAACCCCTCTCGGTTAAACAGGGTTTTTTTATTCAAGTATCCACCCGAGTGCGGATCCAGCGTTGTGGGTTCGGCGGGCATGCCCACAACCTTAACCGCCCGGCCACGCCAACCGGCGGCGGCAGCGGCGGCGCGGCAGGAGAGGCGAAAATTCGCACGCGCGTATTTTCAGGCCACGGGAACTTGTGTCTTCCGCTGCGACCAGTATAATCCGAGATCAAGATGACTTTTTCAACTTTATCTCGATATTGCTTGGAAGGGAGTAGTTTTGTACTTCAACACTTATTATTTGGAAGACTATATGTAGTACACGATTTATATAAAAATTGAGGTATATTATAGACGTTAAATTTCACAAGAAGTATGAGAAATACGTACTATATCAAGACAAATTTTTGGAATGAGTATCGAAACTCGAAACCTTTGATTTATAGTGTTGCCGATATTATTATTGCCATTGCCATTATCGATAGGGTTTCATTACCTCAATAGGTACAATATTATCAGTGAACAGCAATACAATCGATAGCATCGATAATACTCATGATTAAAAAAATAAACTATCAAAAGTATCGATACTATCGATAGTATTGCTATTTACTATTGCAATAATCACAATTACTGTCGATTGGTATCGATACTATCAAAACTATCGATAGTCAACTTTATTCTAATGCTGACAGATGCCATCGATTGTACAAACTATCGACAGTATCGAATATATCGATAGTCAATGCAATATTGTCTAACAGTACTATTAATAGAATGAGAACTAGTACTATTGAGATTATAAGAAGTGAAGTTCATGCATAAGATTGTTTTTTTTTTTATAGTAGAGGGGGCAAACGAGCAGATGGTGCACCTGATGGTAAGTGATCACCACCGCCCATGGACATCCGCAATTGTATTGGTACGCAATTGTATACGGTATTGCAGCTGCGTTCCCGGCCTTTTAAGAATGAATAAGCTCGTTTCTTGAAGGTCCCTAAGTTGTATCCATTCGGAAACACCTCCGAGGGTAATAGATTCCACAAAGGAGTAATGCGAGGCAAAAAGTGTCGACAAAAGCGCACGCTTGTGGATTTCCAGACATCGAGGTGGTGAGGATTGAACTTTAAATTTTGACGCGATGTCCGATGGTGGAATTTAGCGGCAGGCATTAGTCCGAACAACTCGTCGGAACACTCCCCATGATAAATACGGTAAAAGATGCAGAGCGAGCCTACATCTCTGCGTAACGCCAAAGAGTCAAGCCGATTAGAAATACCTGGTCGTCGACGATTCGAACCGCTCTACGTTGAATGCGATCAAGAGGAAGAAGCTGGTACTGAGGAGCTCCGGCCCAGAGGTGAGAACAGTACTCACTGTATGGCACTGGGTACTCTCTGCCTACCCCGTAAGGGATCTGGCGTGAAGATATGTATGTGTATGTATGTACGTTATTGGAACTAAAAAATTGGTTGCTTAATGATCTCTTCCAGATATAGTTAAAAGTAAACTCCAATCATTGTGAAACTGTGCCAGTTACAAACATTATGCTCCAATGATTTAATTTGCTGCCCAGTATTAGCTTTTTAAAGTTCACTGTCTGTTCCTGTTGAATTTGATTTTAGCTCCATAGGAGTTGAATTCTTGAAATACATTAATATAGTAATCTGTTAGCTTGGTTTTAGCTTGATCTATCAAGTAATTTCCCAAAATAACTAGAAAAACACTAAAACTAAACAAATTATAAAAGCTCAAATATATAACGCAACAATATTTTGTCAATTTGATGATGACTGCAGTGTTTAACCCCTTAAGACTCAGACCGGAAAGATATGACTGCTCTGTGTTTTATAACTTTCGGTCGGCCCAATTTGGTAAAATTTGACCGCACCTACTTTGCATTTATACTCTATTTTACATTTTACATAATATTAGCGATTAATTTGGTTTGAATAAGCTTGGTAATTGATGGCCTTGGATATATTCTGTGACATGAGACAGCTATATTGACATTTACCATTGGCTTGTTAAAATTTTTAGTATTTCATTGTAACAGCATTGGCATGTCCTTTTATCGGTCAAAGGTCAAACGCCAGTGATTAATTCCGCGTGTGCAACATTGAGTTTCAAGGGGTTAATTATGGTTTAGAGACAAATTATATGTGGAAGTACCTATATAAATTTCTGAACAGTTACTCATAAAGCTCTTCTGTCTGTCCATTCCTCTGTCATAGGTCTGAATTGTACCAACAGAAATAGGTCAGCATGCAATATTTTGTGAGACAAAACAGCAGGTATATAATACAAAATACAAATCTACGTTGAATGCGATCAAGAGGAAGAAGCTGGTACTGAGGAGCTCCAGCCCAGAGGTGAGAACAGTACTCTATGTGAGGTCGAATTTGGGCCTTGTAAAGTTGGAGGCGATGGGCTGGCATGAAGTACTGCTTTGCTCTACTGAGCACACCAAGCTTTTTGGAGGCTAGTTTAGCCTTCCCTTCCAAATGACCACGGAACTGAACGTTCTTCGATATGTCGACTCCCAGAATTCCAATATTGGCTGAGGCAGTCAGGAGAGTGTTTTCGAACCGAGGTGATACAACAAAGGGTGTTTTTTTTGCGGTGAACGCACAGAGCTGCGTCTTTTTGGGGTTAAATGTAATAAGGTTTTGATGACCCCATTCTGAGAGATCAGTTAGTTGATTCTCGAGTTCAGACACGAGCTTGATCCGGCCCTCTTCGACGTGTTCCCGAGAAATAACGTTACGGCCGGAGTATGTAGCATCAAGAGTACTGTCGTCCGCATAGCAATGTATGTTACTAATTCGCAACATATCATCGATATGCAGAAGAAACAGTGTCGGTGATAGCACGCAGCCTTGGGGAACACCAGCATTGACAGATTTAAGATCGGAGCATGCACCGTCGACTACGACCTTAATGCTCCGATCAGCCAAAAAACTGGTGATCTACTTGCATAGTTTCTCGGGAAGCCCATAGGAAGGCAGCTTTAAGAGAAGCGCTTTATGCCATACCCGATCGAAGGCCTTCGCTATATCTAAACTAACTGCCAATGCCTCCCCCTTAGACTCAACTGCCTCCGCCCAACGATGTGTCAGGTATACTAGAAGATCACCAGCTGAGCGGCCACGACGGAAACCGTACTGACGGTCACTAATCAGCTGGTGCTTTTCTAAATACTTCAGGAGCTGACAGTTTATAAGTGTCTCCATGACTTTGTAGAACAAGGAGGTTATGGCTATTGGCCGATAGTTTGACGGATTGGAGCAATTACCTTTTTTAGGAATGGGATGCACTAAAGCTGTTTTCCATAAATTCAGTACCACGCCGAGTGAATAGGAGAGCCGGAATAGGTGCGTCAATACTGGCGCCAACTCTGGAGCACATACTTTAAGCACAACAGGAGGGATGCCATCAGGCCCACTCGACTTGTGGATGTCCAAAGAAAGAAGTGCTTTACGCACAGCTGACTGCCGAAACTGCGGTTCTGGCATGGAACTATCACACTGCAGGAAGGTAGGCGGTGTGTTCCCTCGGTCATCCAGAGTCGAGTTGGCCGCAAAGAACGAGCCCAGAAGATCGGCTTTCTCCTTTGCGGTATGGGCCAGAGAGTCATCGTCTCTATGCAAGGATGGAAATGAAGGCTGGGAGAAGACAGCCTTGGCGAGAGACCAGAACGCATGAGTGCCAGAAGGAAGGCGAACTAATTTCTCACCAATTCTGCCAATGTGTTCCGCTTTTGCCTTGGCGATAGCTCTTTTGAAGAATCTCGAGGACGAGTTGTACTCCTTTCGTAATGCGCTAGTTTTTACATCACGAGATGCCGACGCAGCAGCCCAAGCTCGGTAGCATTCCTGCTTTCGGCGTAAAGCCGCTTTGCAGTGGCGACCAAACCAAGGCTGAGACTTGCCACCAATGGGCACCGCAGAAAACGGAATGAAAAAAAGCCTGCAAAGGGAGGCCGTGATGGGCGCGTGACCGGCACTTTGCTTCGGATCAGTCAGTGGTCCGACGCGCCAAGTGGAGTGTCCACCGATACCTGATAACGATCCGGGTCAGAGGTCAGCAGGAGATCCAGCAGTGAAGGCGTATGGCCATCCACATCGGGAACACGCGTAGGCGAGGTTACCAATTGTGTTAGACCATACGCCAAGGCAAAATCGTGAACAGACCTCCCCGTATGATCGGTGCGAGAACAAAGCCATTCGGCGTGGTGGGCATTAAAATCGCCCAAGATCACGATCTCTGCGGAGGGGGTCTGCTCTAACACGGAATCCACAGCCGTTTGTAAGCGCTCAATGAGCCGGTCAACTTCAGTATTCCCGCTATGGGACCTGTATAGGCACGCGTAGCTGCGTGGATGGTCGTCGCAAGCTACGCGTAACCAGAGGATGGATAGGTCCTGACCTTCAAGTCTGCCGAGGCGCCGGTAACAGATATCTTCTCTGACGTATGCGCACACACCAATCCGCGGTACAAAGAAATGTTCCAATTTGTACCCCGGGTAGGAGAGCTAGGAAGTATCAGCCGGAGAAGATATCTGTGTCTCGGTCAAGAAGAGCAAAGCTGGCTTTGCCGTCTCGAGATGGTAGTGGACGGCGTTCAGGTTGGAATGAAGGCCCCTGATATTGCAGCAGCGAAGCTGCTACTTTACGTCGGTGTCAAGTGAGAGAGTGGTATCTCCCCGGGCGTGCCGGCCTATTCAGTTGCAAATGCAGTATGGCACTACC
The DNA here is from genome assembly GCA_036924255.1 of Apodemia mormo. Taxonomy (NCBI): domain Eukaryota; kingdom Metazoa; phylum Arthropoda; class Insecta; order Lepidoptera; family Riodinidae; genus Apodemia; species Apodemia mormo. The sequence continues at coordinate 40,393,466 of JAUPFN010000008.1, forward strand.
ACTAATTTGGTTGACTGACTGCACCGGTGCTAGATAATTTTTGAGCAAAAATTATCCCACCAGTGGGCGATGGGGTCGTCACATCCCTACGCCGGAAACATCCCTATTGTCTTCTGTTGTCTCCAATATTCGGTTACTCTAGTGTAAGATTTTTTTTTTTTTATATTATAAGATAGCAAACAAGCAGATGGGTCTCCTGATGGAAAGAGTCAACCATCGCCTATAGACACCAAAGGTGTTAATGGTGCGTTGCTATCTTGTGGCGAGGTCTAATGCCACATGCATAAGTTTACCGGCTACCTTACCCTCCAAACCGGAACACGACAGCGACAAGCACTGACGTTATTGCGGCAGGAATAGGTAAGGCGGTGGTACCAGACCCGGGCGAGACAATGCAGAACTCTACCACCTAGTAGCCACGATGGTAGTGACTCGCATAGCCAATCGGTCGCCTTTTACGACCTGCCTGGCAGAACGGCAGTTGGAACTATTCTACAAAGGAGGCCGGAACCAACACGGCGGAAAGAAGAATAAAAACCCTAGTGTAAGAAGAAGAAGATTTTAAATAAAAATGTATGTTGCACGAGTTCTACAGGAAATGCTTTGTACTATCTACCTTTACTTTTAAATAATTCAATATGTAAAGTACTTTTGTGATAATTTTTTTTATATTTTTCCTTTAAAGACAAACCTGTTTAAGCAACTTGTTTGAACAGTTTTGCTTGAATTCAAGTCTTTAATTCATAAAACTTTTGTTAATTCTAAGTGATGGATCTATCCAAGACTGGAGAGTTTAGTGTCTTTGCCAGATACAGAAAAAAATACAACAAATTTGGCTTAAAAATATATTAAAGATTCAAATGGAAGTAACTTCACGCCGGCCTCGGTCTCAGCCGCTAGGCCACACTATTACTCCTAATGTTGGTCGCTAGGTCACAAAGGTCATAAAATGCCGATCTGCGGACCTAGATCAGGAATTCATTTTTCAATTTTAAACATGTTATCCAAATTTACTATCTTTAATCTTGAATGTATCCATATTTTTTTAGTTTTAAAATTTCACTAATTGATGATTCCTGTGTTAGTTTTAGTAAGTCCCGTCACACCCCTAACTTTTATGATCCTGACACCCTTTACAAGACATTAAACCTTTTACCTCGTGTTGGTGCGGGCCCCCTGACCCTCTGTGAAGCCCCCTACTGTTTTGCTAGATAGTTCGCAAGAGGCAAACGGGCTAAACGAGTCACTAATATCATGGCTACTAAGTGGTAGAGTTTTGCTTGCCTCGCTAGGGTCTGGTATCACCCGCATATAAAATTCTTATTTATTTATTCTATTCAGACTAGTTACAGTTTTACAACAAAACAAATGATAAACAATTTTTTTATAAATATAAAATAGTAAACAAGCAGATGGCTCTCCTGCTGGAAAGAGACAACCATCGTCTATAGACACCGAAGATGTTACTGGTTCGTTGTTATCCTTGTGGCGGGGTCTTAATGCCACATGCATAAGTTTATCAGCTACCTTGCCCCCCAAACCGGCACACGACAGGGACAAGCACTGACGCTAGTGGCGGTGATCTGCATTTAGCCCACACCCGGGCAATGCAGAACTCTACCACTTAGTAGCAACGATGGTAGTGACACGCGTAGCTGATCATTCGCCTTTTACGAACTATCAGATAGAACGGCAGATAGTTTATTATTTAAAGGGATGTAGTTTTTTAAATAGAAGAGGGGGCAAACGAGTAGGAGGTGCACCTGATGGTAAGTGATCACCGCTGCCCATGGACATCCGTAATACCAGGGGTTTTGCAGTTGCATTGGCGGCCTTTTTAAGAATGAGTAAGCTCTTTTTTATACCGTATCTCTGCCTTCCCCCTCTTTTCGCAGTGTTGGTCCCGGCCTCCTTTGAAGAATAGACCAACTGCCGTTCTGCCAGGCAGGTCGTAAAAGGCGACCGATTGGCTATCGAGTCACTACCATCGTGGCTACTATGTGGCAGAGTTCTGCATTGTCTCGCCCGGGTCTGGTACCACCGCCTTACCTATTGCTTGTCGCTGTCGTGTTCCGGTTTGGAGGGTAAGGTAGCCGGTAAACTTATGCATGTGGCATTAGACCTCGCCACAAGATAGCAACGCACCATTAACATCTTTGGTGTCTATAGGCGATGGTTGACTCTTTCCATCAGGAGACCCATCTGCTTGTTTGCTATCTTATGATAAAAAAAAACCTTCCCGCTACCTTCTCGCTTACTTTTTCCTACCTTTCCGCTTTTTTCCTGCTACCTTCCCCTACTTCCCCCTACTTTCTCGCTACCTTTCCCATCGGGAGCCTTAGAAAACCTTCCCGCTACTTTCTCACTATTTTCCCCTACTTTCCCGTTACCCTTTTGCTAACTTCCCCTAGTTTTTTCTTCCTTCCCCTTATTTCCCCACATTTCATTTACCTTTTCCTACCTTCCCATATTTTTCTTCTACCTCGCCCCTACCTTTCCCTACCTCGTCTCTACCTTCCCCATATCTTCCCGCTTCCCTCCTGCTACCTTTCCTTTAACCTACACCTGCCTCGTTCTATTTTGAAGGCCCCCAAGTCGTATACGTTTGGAAACACTCCAGCCGGTAATTGATTCCACAACAAAGTAGTGCGAGGCAAAAAGTGCCGAGAGAGAAACGCACAGTTGTGGATTTCCATCAGACATCGAGATGGTGAGGATGCAATTTCATATATTATATGTAGTGTGTAAGCTTCTTTATACAATCACTGTGTGCACGTTCTTTTATAATATAATGTCATATAACCTCAATGTAGAAAAGTATTATATAGACTTTGATATAACTGTTAAATAAGCTAAATTGTTTTTACCTCAATACTTATTTCTTATTAAACTTCTTATTAAACGTCAATAAAGAATGGTCATTTAAGTGGATTAAGAATTTGGTTCTCCTCAACTCAACACTATCCAACGGGCACACCTGCCTCGGCCAACGGGCTGCTTGCTAACGCCCTGCCTACCTACGAGCTGCTGTTCCAGCTGGGGGAGCCGTTTTATAGCATTATTTTGGAAAAGAAGATATTATTGGTACATCCCAGAGTAAAGAGGAGGTCTCATAGCCCATACCGCCTCGGATAGAAACAACAATTCGCAGTTGAATCAGGTCTACGAGACTTTAAAGTCCAATAACGTGGTGATGAGCGTCATACTAAGCCTCATATTTTTGGCATTTTTTGTTGCTAGGGTATATTTGTACCGAAAATGCCATTGCAGCTGGATTTGTGAGGAGCTAAGTAAGCAGACGGTCCGTCGGCTAGTATATATAAGTGGATTAAGAATTTGGTTCTCCTAAACTCAACACATCCAACGTGCGTACCACGCGACACACCACAGGAGTCCGGACCAACACGGGGACAATCACATTGAATTCTCACAGATAGATGTAATGACTACTTACAATCGTTCATAACATGCCTAGGAAATGTAATTAAACTAGCTGACCAGATAAACGTTATTATACCTACCACACAAATTACTTGTACTAGGGGAGCCCAAGATGCTAAATGGGTAGTGGCCTCGAGCGTCATAGGGACCAATTGGATTTTGTAGATTAAATTCAATGGTGGGGAAAAAATCTAAAGATAAAAAAATGTTTTAAAAAAATCAGTGACATGGAAACACTGAAGCGCGTTAGATTAAGGTATGGTGGGTTAATTGCCAGCTAAAATTTAGTAAATCTAACGATTCAATTGTAGCATAAGGGAGTGGGAGGGTCCCTTGGCAAAGAAAATTTGTCTTGACATTCTCGAGCGCGACTGAATTTTCTTTTATTATGGAGGAATTTATGTAAGAATTACGAAAAAAGCATAATCTGACAATTTTCACAAGCCAAAGTTATCTTACTTTTGTTTTTTTTTTTCTGCCATAGTTACCCCCCTCTATAGAAAGGGCTTATATTTGGTGGAGAGCTTTAACAGTATGCGAGGTATCCCCTCCTATGTCAATCTGACGTGCTCGAGTAAATATCAAAATCCCCTCTTGGGCTCCCCTACTATTGTGGGGTACTTGAAGGAGGGGGGAGGGTTAATAAAAACTATCCTATCTTTTAAGTTGGACCAAACAGTAGATGTCTTCAAAATTTCATTGAAGTCAGTTTCGGAATCCATCGCGGACAAACAACATGACACGTAATTTGTTATAGTTAGATTATAGTTCCTTAAATTATACCTTCTCTAGTTTAAATTCCATATACATATTTGATCATATACCATTTGTGACTTATTTATTTATTTAACTTTACTGTACACCTTAAATAAATTTGTACAAAAGGCGGACATACCTAATGCCTTTTGGCATTCTCCTCCAGTCAACCTTTGGGCAAACAGAAAGTATGTAAACGGTGCCTCAGATAATATATGTCACATAAGAACATAGATAAAAATAATATAATTAGACTTATTATAATTATATACTATGTTAGTATATACAGTATACACCCATGTCTCCAAAGATGTAGGCAAAGGTTCAACCAGTGCACCCACTGTAGCCAAAGATACTTAGTTCCACAAAGTGATAGGTGGCAAGCCTTACCGGGCACTTATCCAATCCCGGGTAACGTTGTCTTTGTCGGAAAACTGAGAAAAAAACACATTTGACCCGGAAATCGAGCCCGCGAACTTATGTGGTCAACACCGACACCGGACCACTAGATCAGAGGCGAAACCCGTAAAGAAATAGAAAATTGTAATAAATCACACAGAATTTTTATATTGCAAATATGTTCCTTATGTGGCTTGTTGCAAAAATATTGATAACCTCATTTCGCTAAAGGTAGGTGAATAAGAATAAGAAGAAAGAATAATTATTTATTGCTTAGAATACGGTTACAATATAAAGATGTAGTTTTCGAAAGTACGTAGGTAGTAGGTATCACGCATTCTACCGAACGTCATGCAATATCTATATCTATATCTATATCTATATCTATATCTATATCTATATCTATATCTATATCTATATCTATATCTATATCTATATCTATATCTATATCTATATCTATATCTATATCTATATCTATATCTATATCTATATCTATATCTATATCTATATCTATATCTATATCTATATCTATATCTATATCTATATCTATATCTATATCTATATCTATATCTATATCTATATCTATATCTATATCTATATCTATATCTATATCTATATCTATATCTATATCTATATCTATATCTATATCTATATCTATATCTATATCTATATCTATATCTATATCTATATCTATATCTATATCTATATCTATATCTATATCTATATCTATATACATATACATAATAATATTAAAAAAATGATGTGGTGTCGCGGGACACCAGGTAGGAACGAACTTCCTTCGGCTAAACGGCACTACTCGCTTGTGTACGCGACTGTCACGCCTGCGCACGTCTCATTTAACGCTTTTATTCCACGCATTTTTCTTACGGTTATACTATCACATTTTTTTCAGTTCGGTCGCGCAGCAAAATCCCTATCCCCTCCAAGCCTGCCGTAAGGAACTTCGTTCCAATAAAATCGTAGGAAAGTCATGTATGTCCGGGGTAAACTCAAAAAGTTCTGCATGGATTTACTTCAAATTTTGCATGAATATTACTAACAGGTCAGGTCAACATATAGGCTACATATTATCACGCTATCACCTACGGGGGAGGAGCAGTGCGGAGTAAACGAAGTCCGCGCGGACTAAGTCGCGGGCAACAGCTAGTACCTAATATTATAGTATGTCGGAATAACTATATTTTATTTCCAATATATGTGATTTACAAAATGTATGATAATTATGTATAAGATAGATATTTTATAAAATTATACAATATCTATCTTATACATAATATATAGGTAGATATTTTGATAAAATTGTTATGTAAACTACACAGATTTCACGTTAGGACATAACAACCTTTTTTTATGTGCATAATGTCATTACTAATTATAAAGATACGTTCTAAACCATTGTATCGTAACACACGCCATGGTTTTTTCGTCGGTGCATCGATGCGAATGGCGGGCAAAGAAAATCGCGGACACTGGCTGCATAGAAAAAAAGCCGGCCATTGTCTTCTAAAGGGAGATGTATTGTTTACAGTTGTGTATGATTTTTAACGGTACTGCCAGCTTATTGAAAGACTAGCTGTTGCCCGCGACTTCGTTCGCGCGGATTTCGTTTACTCCGCACAGCTCCTCCCCCGTAGGTGATAGCGTGATAATATGTAGCCTATATGTTGACCCAACCTGTGAGTAATACTCATGTAAAATTTGAAGTAAATTCATGCAGTACTTTTTGAGTTTACCCCGGACATATATTGACTTTCCTACGGTTTTATTATATGCATAGATTACACCGCAAATCGTTGAATGTCTATCTCGATGGTCTGGTTGGCCTATTAGGCTAAAGTTTTTTAATTTCATTAGACAGCAAACAAGCAGATGGGTCTCTTGATGGAAAGAGTCAACCATCGCCTATAGACACCAAAGGTGTTAATGGTGCGTTGCTACCTTGTGGCGAGGTCTAATGCCACATGCATAAGTCTACCGGTTACTACACCCTTCAAACGGAACACGACAATGACAACATTGACGCTATTGCAGCAGGCAGTAGATAAGGCGGTGGTACCAAATACCTGGGTGAGACGTTGCGTAAGCCGTAAGCACCTAATAGACACGATTTTAGTGACACATATAGCAAATCAGTTGCCTTTTACGACCTGCCTGGCAGAACGACAGTTGACCTATTCTTCAAATGTGCTCGAACCAACACGAGGAGAAAAGAAGCTTTGAAGATGGCGTTGCTTTCCCTACCAGTGGTCCAATTTTAAAGAATGCCTTGAAAACCTTCTTTGAAGAACATACCATCTGCCTTTCTGCCAGGCAGTTCGTAGAAGGCAAATTATTAAGGTGGCGAAACTATACGTGTCCCTGTCATGCTGACTACTAGGTGATAAGAGTTCCGCAACGTTTCGCCCGAGTATATGGTACCACCGCCTTACCTATTCCTGTCGCAATAGGCAATAGCGTCAATGCCAATCAATGTGGTGTTAAAATTCGAAGGCTAGGGTAGCTGGTAGATTTATGTATGTTGCGTTGCTATTCCACTACAACAACTCACACCGCACAACAACAAGCAACGCACTATTAACATCTTTGCTGTCTATATGAGATCTATAGGAGAAAAACCCTCTTTCCAACAGGAGAGCAGGTGGTAAAGTTCTTCATTGTCTCTCCTGAGACTGATATCATCGACTTACCTATTCCTGCCGCAATAGCGTTAGTGCTAGTTATTATCGTGTTCCGGTTTGGAGGGTAAGTAGCCTTAGTTAAACTTATGCAAGTGACATTAACACCTCGCCACACGGGTAGCAACGCACCATTAACACCGTTAGTGTCTATAAGCGATGATTTTCTCTTCCATTATGAGAAAGAAAGAAAGAAAGAAAGAAAGAAAATATTTATTTGCAAGAATATGGGTGTTACAAGTTGTTAAAAATAAATTAAGTTACCAACATATTCTACCATTATATGGTGTGCAAATATTAAAAAAATATATCATTATAATATTATATTTAAAACATTGTATCGATTTTTTAGAATTACTACCGGATCGGAACGCGACCACACACTGAGAAAACCCATCTGCTTGTTTGTTATCTTATGATATAATAAAAATATATATATACTACTACTACTACCCAGGTTTCGCACGGGTGCCTAATGATATGCTGTAATAGGCAATTTTGTTCTACACCAATGTTTCTCAACCTGTGGTCCGTGGACCCCTGGGGGTCCGCGAATATGTGTATGGGGGTCCGCCGTCTTACTTAGCACTTTACTTAGCACGGCGTATTTATAATTGGAATCCGATTTGAAATTACATCTAAGTAGTAACCAACCCAAATATTATTATATTCTACACTCTTTGTCGTCGGCACTTGGTGAAACTCCATTTTCATTTAATATTTTTTTATTAAAATACTTGTACTGTTTTACAATTGTTTCAAAATTTATTGTGAAACAGTACAAGTGTCCTAATATAAAATATTGAACCAAATATTCATTGATATAAAAGGGGGGGGATACATTACCTAGTCACAGCGCCCGCTTCTACAAAACTAGGTCCGTGGACCCAGTGACAATCAATCACGGGCGGGATATCATATTATACGCTTATACTTTCCGACTGTTCTTACCATTAAACACGCATCAAAATGCCTTCTTGTGTATTCAACCAGTGTTATAATCGCTCAAGGAAAAAAATGAGACACACGGTATTACTTTCCATTTGTAAGTACGGCTAAAACAATTTGTTTGAAAATAATATTAAATTACAGTTTAGTTCGCCATGTTTGTGAGAGTGAAATAGTATAATATAAAAGTAAGTGAGAGAAACGTAGTCTGCTACGTTCGTCGCATCACTTTGCGCTCGGCAGACCGAGCCTAGGTTTAGTGATTGCGATGTTAGAGCGTAACGTACTCGTATCTTCTTTTTTAATATACCGATGCAAATATTAGTAATTGTGTTACAAAAAAGCAGCACCAACCTTCACATTAACACAGTATTTTTTATATTTATATAAATTTTTTGTTAGCACAATAAGTTGTCTTAATCTTATTCCTGTGTTTTTCGTTAAAATTGAAAGTTTAACGAAAAAACGAGTTTTCCTTGAAATTGTGCTTGATTTTCTAGGGGTCACGGACTGCAAAAGGTTAAGAAACGCTGTTCTACATTAGATATACAACGTACCTATCTAACATATTTAATTCGATAAGGAATAATACTGTATCTATTGTTTAAAATTGCTTCGTAAATAACCTTATTTTTTTGTAATACGAGTATGTAAGGGGTAAAAATGGTTACTGTAGGTTATCCTCAGTAGACAGAAATATAGCTATTTCGTAGTACATCATTTTGATTAATCTCGTAAAATTTAGCCAGCGTTTGCAATGTAAGTGAACAGAAATCTATTTTTTACGGCAAAACTTTTAAATTTTCAATTTTTTAACGTACGTAGGTAGATAAGGAAAGTTACTGATTGTGCCTCGATTTTCTAAATCGAGTTTTCTCCAGATCTCTACATTTTGAGGTCCTAGGAATCTTTTGCGACTATTTTCACGATGACATCAGTATGTCTGTATGCAAGTATGTGTGTGTGTGTGTGTGTGTGCGCGTGTATATATGTGTATGTAAACGTCTCATAACTTTTGAACGGTTTGACGGATCGAAATGCGGTTAATGGCATTCGATTGGATTCCGCTCAACGTGGACTTCCTGAAAATTAGAACCATTTTAGCCCAGATTTTGAGAAATTTTGAAAATCCTCAAAAAAATTTTTGTACAGTATTTTTTAATATAACTTCCGGAATAATGTACCAATTGAATACAATATCTAATCAGCTCTATTTCTTACGAAACTACGTTTACAGCATAAATTGCATCAAAATCGGTTGACCTGTAGAGAGTAATCGTTGACGAAAATTTTTGAAAAAAGGGTTTTTTTCGACTTTACTTCGAAATTTTTCAACCAATTATTTTTTGGTATTCTATGATATTTTGGAACGAAGTTCCTTATCGCGCGTTGTGAAAGGGGGCTAGACGGAAAAAAAATTTACGAAAAGTTATCACGACACTTTTTGCTATAGTAAGCTATTGTGCGGCGTGCGGATGTTTCTCTCTCTCTCTCTCTCTCTCTCTTATAGAAAGCAAGCCAGATATTTTCATTTCTATTTCGCATTGAACAGTGTGGTGTCGCGACGATTATTTTTGTTGAGTATATACAGGTTTTTTGTATCGAAAGGAACTTCGTCCATCCGGGTGTCCCTTGACACCTCTCAAGTTTTTTTATTTTATTTATGATTTATGAATGACGAAAATTGTTGGAAAAAATGTTTTTTTTTATCATTGCTTCGACAGTTTTCAACATTGCTTCGTCAGTTTTCAATATATCGATTATGTAGCTAAAGCAATATTTTAGGTCTTAAAAATTGAGTTAAATGCCGTTCGAAAGATCAAAATCGATCAGCGTTTCCTAAATATACAGCTTTTCAAAAATCAATAAACTGCCATTTGCTTATAGTTTTTAAATACTGCGGGAAGTTTCGGGTATGGCCTACAGGGTCAACCGTTTACATATTTTTTTTGCTATAAAATGTATGTATTTATACCTACATATAAACCTTCGTCTTAAATCAATCTGTATATCGATGAAACTCGCATTAAAATCCGTTGCATAGGTATGATCTAAGTATGCATAAATCGAAAGCGACTTTGTTTTAAACATTGATATAAAAAACCAAAGATGCACATTCAATTTTATTATTTTTTGTATATTGCTTTGTAAAAACAATTATAAATCTTGCGCATAAGGTTAAATATGCAAAAACATATGTTTTTTCCATACTACTTATTCCACACTACTTAAGTGAAATTACCATTGAAATGTATAATATTTACGGACAGTTTTGAGTGTCAGTTTTGTTCGAGACAGTGCATCTTGGGTTTTTTATATCAATGGTTTTAAGCTATGTACAGATTATGACGTATTGAACTATTATTACTTTCAGCCAGAGATTGTGATAATTTCATTCATTTACAGTATAAGCGCGTTTTGTGCGCTTACATTGCAAAATATGTAAATGAAATTTTCGACTTTTCTCTACTGTTTTAAGCATGTAGTACCTATTAATATAAACCTATTGAATCTATGTGTCAATTGATGAAACCCGCATTATAATCCGTTGCGTAGTTTAAAAGATCTAAGGGAACACAGCAAAAGTGACTTTGTTTTATATTATATATAATAATAATAAAATACTAATGAAGAAAAGATTAAAATGACTCTATCTCGCTCTCGGTAAAAATCTATCAAATCGTTATAACATTTTGAGTTTGAATCCCGGGTCAGGCAATTCGTTCTAAGTAAACTATTCATTTTTTCGGAAAAAAAACTGTTCTTTTATTGAGTATATGTCTAATTTGTTAAAAGTTACGTCGCGTGTCATATCATAGCGATTACACTATTTGCACCTGTATCAACTACTTTGGGATTAGAGGTGGATGGTATTTTATCTTCATTAAATTAAGAAACGTTAAAAAATGAAACAAAAACAACCTCTAAAATTATGGTCCACTATAAAATCCTTAATTTTCAAAAACGCTGAGCACAGTTCTATACTTATATACTTAAAATCACTAAAATGATACTCGTATTTGTATATACGTCAATGTTCTATACACAGACCGTATATCTAAACACAATATGGTCTGTGGTTTTGAACAAAACCTTGACAATGTCACCTACCTTCGGGCGACGACCGCGAGCTGCGACCCGTGCACAGATAAAACACAATATACCTATTTACTTTGGAAGCCCGCTAACTGCATATTATTACTGTCTGGATTTTTATCGCATACATTCAAATGTCGACGTAATGTTTACAACTGCTGCTTAGGATGTGCAACATGAGAAAATTTCGTCGACTCATGATTCGTTGTTGAAGTTGTTATTTTTCTTTGACAAAAGAAAGATTTTCCTGCATCTTAGTTATATCTATATATACATACTCGTATATGATTCGAGCTAATATGTCAAAAGTCTACGTTTATCTATAATTCGACTTTATTCGTCAAACCCTGCTTTTATTTTAGGTACCGAAAAATGAAAATAAAGCAATTTTTTGGCATCCATGTTGCAACTAATAAGATCTTAGTCGATATTTACGAAGTATCTCCTCTCGTGTGCAACATACCTCATGGTGCATATCTAGCGTGACCAAACCTCCTGCTTTGGGTGAGATTGTCCCGTTTTCTAACTGTCTGCCCCACCATCCCAGCAAGAGCAAAAACGTCCCGCTTTTACAAGCAAACCCAATTTAAATACTATACACCTACTACATCAAATTCATTACATTCGTATCGCGCAGAAGACGGCAACATGCGCGCGAAAGATATTCAGGATAGCAGGAATTAGCTTAAGTTTGTGACTGACTGGAATACAAGACTGAGATAAACTAAGAATGATTATTTAAACATTTAAATAAATAATAATGTTTTTTATTTAAATTGTTGCAAAAGAGAGTTCATAGGCTAACTCTCTATATATAAGTCTCATAGGTAATCCGGGGGTTTTCTTCAATTAACCGCTTAACAGTAGCCACATTATTTTCGTTGACGGCAGTTGAAGGCCGCCCTTCACGAAATTCGTCATGTAAAGAAACTCGACCTCTCTCAAATTCAGCAAACCATCGCCTCACGGTGCTCAAACAAGGTGCTTCTCTCCCAAAAGCATTTTGAAGACGAGCGGCACAGTCTTGCGGAGAAAGAGAACTTTTAAAATAATATAAAATCATCGCTCTTAAATCTTTTCGACGGAAACGGCGGGAAACTTCGAAAAGCGCGGTTTATTCTCCTGGCGAAAATTTAATTTTATTGTTATTTATCCAGTGGAGTTTGTTTTTTTCCGTAAATATAGTATTTTTAATTTATCTTTGTAATATAAATTATTATTTCTAGCTGTATATATATATATTATAGGGTAAGCTCTTATCTTTTTTATTAGACTTATTAAGTATGAATGAACCCCCTGATCCAGGGGGCACAGCCCCTTTTCCTACTAATTTTATAACTATAGAATGCGACGAGTCAGGTATGGATACAGACCAATCCGTGAATTCTATAAATAAATCTAGAAAACGCAACCATTCCCACAAAATTTGCAAACACTGTAATAAAAAGAAGAGAAAACACATTGGCAACCAAAAAGATATTGGCTGTTCATGTCGGGATGAAATCGCTGTTATAGATTCAGAGATTACATTACCTTCACTTCCTCACACTGAAATACCATTAACTAACAGTTTATCACAACAAAATCAAATAAGCCGGAGAATGTATAATCATTTAGATGCATCACCATATACTATTCACATACAAAGGCTACAAACAAGTCAAAATGATGGTACAACTCTTCACCCAATGACTGTTGGCAGGATGTTAAAGCAAAATAAAATTAATAATATTACCAATGGTAGCTTAAAGAGAATAGGGAGGAATAGAATTGCATTATCATTTAATTCATATCAAAGTGCTAATGAATTTCTGAGTAATAAAATATTAAGCGACTACAATTTAAAAGCTTTTATACCTTCTTTCACTATTACTCGAGTTGGTATAGTGAGAGGTATACCACCAGAGTGGACTCCGGAAGAAATTATGGAAAATATTTCTACACCAATTGGATGTGGCAATATAATAAAAGTTAGACGTATAAATTACAAAGTCATGGTTGAAGGAGTACCCGTATGGAAACCTACCCAATCTGTTGTTATCCATTTTGATGGCCAGATTTTACCCAAACGCATATTTATTTGCTTCAATTCCCTACCAGTTGATCTATACATATTCCCAACTATACAATGTTATAACTGTTGTCGCTATGGTCATACTAAAATGCAATGCAGGTCAAAGCCTAGATGTTATAGATGTGGTCAGGAACACAGCGGTGAATCATGTAAAGTAGATGATGATTGCGTAAAATGCTGTTTGTGCTCAGGCTCACATGCTGCAACCAACAAGGCATGCCCTGAGTTCAAGCGTCAGAAAGATATTAAAGTTTACATGGCTCAAAACTGTGTCTCCTATTCTGAAGCATCTAAGTTACATCCACCAGTCTCCAAATCATATGCAGATGTATTATTAACTTCAAAACCTACATACTCCGATGATGGCAATCTATCCGTACCATCCAATAGTACTTCATATAAAAAAACAGTATTTCTCAAACCTCGAACTCCAACAAAAACAAGTAGAGGATATGACAAAACAGATCATAATAAAATACTTAATGAATTTTCAATACCTACTCCTTCTGATGGCTGCGCTCTACTACATAGGAATGGAAAAAATAATACAAATGAATTACAAAATCCTTTAATTTCAGAAACCATAGAATTGTTACAAACTTTAGCTCGTTCTAGTCCTTATTTACCGTCCAACGCTGCCCCATTAATTGAAATATTATTAAAATCAATACCCATTAACAATGGATACACACAAGCACAACATAATACAGTGGAATTGCCGTAGCGCAATAAGTAATAAAAATGATTTAATATATTTAATTAATAACCACAATCCTTATTTAGTTTGTCTATCTGAAACTTGGTTAAAACCAAGTTTTAGTTTTAGATTTAAAGGTTATAATACGGTCAGACAAGATCGTTTTGATGGATATGGCGGTGTTGCAATACTCATAAGGAAAAATATTCCTTATGTAGTAGTACCGATCTCTATCCCTGTAAATAATGATAATTTTTCTATAGTAGCTGTAAGTGTAAATAATATCTGTTATATATCTGTATATATTCCTCATCCCTCATCAACCATTTTAAATAAAATGAATACTATAATAAGTACCATGCCTAAACCTTTGGTTTTATTGGGAGATTTTAATTGCCACCATGAATCCTGGGGTAGCCACAGAACGAATAGTTATGGTGAACAACTATTAGACATCATTGACTTAAACAATTTGTGCATATTAAATTCTGGTTTACCAACACGCCGTACTCACCCATCGGAAGGTAATAGTGTAGTAGATTTGTTTATCTGCTCTCCTAACCTAGCACCGATATTTACATGGTCAGTATTACCTTCTACACACGGAAGTGATCACTTTCCTATAGTAATTTCATCTTTCACTTCAAACCACCCAGTCTCCACAAAAAACCATAATCATAAGAAATTCAAACTTAAATACGTAACTGACGAAATGTGGCAAAATTTCAGTAAGAAAATAGAGGAAAATATATGTAACATAACCCCCACTCATGATATTAACGTTCAGTCAGATATGTTGACTGAAATTATAATTAACACAGCTAACTCGATGTTCCCTACTGTGTGCAGATCTACACATATTCCTTGTCCTCCTTGGTGGGATAGTGAATGTAAAGAAGCACTAAAGAACAGGAAATGTGCTGAAAAGACCTATCGCTATAATATGTCTGAGGAAAATTACGAGAATCTAATAGAGATAATGAAAAATTCAAAAAAACTATTTAAAAAAAAGAAAAGAGAAAGTTGGCAGAAGTTCTGTCACTCGATATCTCCAAACACTGCTCCATCTGAAGTTTGGTTGAACATCAAAAAGTTCCGATCAGTTTTTAATGACTCTCCATCAACCTTCATTAACCCCACAGTAGTTGACAATTTTCTTAATTATATAGCTCCTTTAACTGTCAATGAAAATATTAATATACATGAAAATGATGACGAGACAACTTCAGATTTATCTTCACCATTTTCCTTAGATGAATTAAAAAATATATTAAATAATACTAAAGATACTGCTGCAGGTAATGATGGAATAGTTTATTCGTTTATAAGCCACCTGGGAAATAGTTCTTTGTCATATTATTTAAATATCATAAATTCTATAATAGATTCTGGAAAAATACCACCATCGTGGAAAACGCAAATAATTTTACCAATCTTAAAACCAAACAAAGATCCTTTTGAAGCATCATCCTATCGCCCCATCGCCTTATCATCAGTTCTGATCAAAATAATTGAACATCTCATTAAAAATCGTCTAGAGTGGTATTTAGAAAGTAATAAATTTTTGGCCAATAGTCAGTACGGTTTTAGGAAAGGTAAGAGTACGACAGATAATCTAAGTCTTCTAACTACAGATATTAGAATATCTTTTACATTAAATAAATCATTACTATCAGTTTTTCTTGATTTAACTTCAGCATATGATAGCGTCTTACTTCCGGTGTTACAAGAAAAGCTATCTAAATTAAAAATCCCAAGTAAATATATTAAATTCATCATAAACTTATTATATAATAGACCAATCAATCTTATAGTCGATGATGTAGTACATACACGACTGGTATCTAAAGGATTACCACAGGGATCCGTGCTAAGTCCCCTTCTATACAATGTTTACACCCATGACATTGAACACTTTCTAGATAGAAATGTAAATATTTTACAATATGCCGATGACCTTGTATTATACACAATTGACCAAAACATTTATAATGCTGGTATGCTAATGAATTCAACCCTGAATAAATTACAGAAATGGCTAGACATAAATGGGCTTCAAATTTCTCCATCTAAAAGTACTACCGTACTATTTACAAGACAACGATCTCCACCCAGACCATCAATACTTTTTGGCAATAAACTTATACCTTATAAAGATGACACGAAATTCCTAGGTGTATTAATTGATTCAAAACTCTCTGGAATCTTACATTGCAACTATATAGCGAATAAATGTGAAAAACTAACAAACATAATAAGATGCTTATCAGGTATATGGTGGGGCGCTCATCCTTTTTATCTAAAACTTATTTATAACGCAATTATAAGAAGCATTCTTGACTATGGATCATTCACACTCGAACCTTGTAATAAATCTGGCCTTAAAAAACTTGACAAAATACAGTCAAAATGCTTGAGAATTATATGTGGCGCGATGAAATCTAGCCCAATCAATGCGTTACAAATTGAGTGTGTTGATCCACCCTTACATTTAAGACGCCAATTTATTTCTGATCAATACGTTTTTCGCTGTGTGCAATTCTTAAATCATCCTCTTATGGAAAAACTACAATTTTTATCCGAGCTTATTGATATCTCCCCATACTGGGCACATAAACCTATCCCATGCCTCGTAATTAGCTATAGAAAATATTTATCACTCTCAGCTCCTATTTTTCGTTCATCTGTTCTACCCATATTCACTTGCAACTATGAAGCACTTTTTACAAAAACGCAAATTATTTTTAATCTAGGTATTCAAAAACGTGATCAAAATGCTAATGTCCTTTTCAACTCCATTATTAATGAAAAATTTTCAAATTTCGACCTTATTTTTTGTGATGCATCTAAACATAACAACAATAACCATGTTGGTGTAGGTATTTTCCATTTACAATACAAAATCACACAAAAAGTAAAACTTCCACCTGAAGCTACCATATTTTCGGGGGAATGCCTTGGAGTATTTAAAGCTGTAGAATATGTATTACTATTTAAACTGTCGAAAGCAATAATATTCACAGATTCACTAAGCACTTTACAAGCACTTGACAACTTATCACTCAAAAAAATGCAACACCCGTTGATTTATGATATTAAGAAGTTGCTAAGCAGGTGTCGTGAAAGACAATATGACGTATATTTATGCTGGATACCAGGTCATAGTGGTATTTATGGCAATTGTAAGGCTGACGAACTTGCAAATGATGCAATTCTAAATGGCGACGTTTTTCCTTACTTGATTTATAGCCCCGATTTAAAATCATTTTCAAGACAATCACTCTTTGCATCCTGGCAAGAGACATGGAATCACAATAGCAAACAAAAGGGCTCTTATTACTTTAATATTCAACCAACAATACCACAAAAACCTTGGTTTTTTACTATTAAATTTGATAGAAAAAGTTCTAGTATAATAACAAGATTAAGACTAGGACACACAAGTACTCCTTATCATCTCGCTAAATTGAAAATTTTAGAACACCCAAATTGCGCATGTGGAGAGGATGTGGCGGATGTTAACCACATTTTCTTCTCGTGCACTAAATTTGATAATTCCTCATTATTTGAATCTATAATTGCATTAAAAATTCCGCTGCCTGTATCTATACCTTTTCTTTTATTTTATAAAAGTTATAAAATTTATAAATTACTATCTATCTTTGTTTTAAAAAACAATATATCAATCTAATTGTTACTGTAATATAGTGTATAAATTATTTAAATATTGTATATAATTAATTTGATTTTAAGATATATTTGTTAATATTGATCTAACTTTACTGAATATAAAAAAAAAAAAAAAAAATATATCGTTTTTAGGTTTTTCTTATTTACAAAAAGTTTTCCCGTCTGTTTTGTCATTGGCATTAATGTTCACAAACGTTTGCCATTAAAGAAAGAAAAAAAAAAAAAAAATCTTTTCGACTTAATTCCATTTTCGTTGAACGTAGAAATTTGATGTGTGATAAAAAAACAATTGACAAATCATTTCCCGCCAATTGTTTTTTTTATTACTAAGAAGGTTGCAACGTTTTAAAAATATCACATTCGAAAGTCATATAGTTCCGATTAGCTAGAAGTGCAAAACTTTTAGTGTACCCCATGTAGTTTCGCTATGTCCGATTGTCTGTCCTTAGTCTAACTCAGAGATCCTTTAGTATGTACTAGAAAGATGTACCTAATTTAGCATGAATAAAGAATAGTCACGACAACAAAGTGGTAACATAAAATCTTGAAAAATATTTTTTAGCTTTTTCTTTAGCTACTTTGATGTCATTTTTTCTCATGTGTGGGTATCGTTGTATAGGTTTTTAAAAAATTTGTAGGTTTTAAAAAATATTTTTTTCAATCGGACTCGTTTGTAAAATATTAAGCTTTAAATTGCTAATTTTTGTTATTCAAGTGTTTTCCCCCTCTGTCAGCTAAACGGTTGGTTTTGGGGGTGCGAAAAAATCTAGTAGTAGTAGTAAAAATAATGAAGTTAAAAGGAAAACTATCCTGACTTTACCAGTTTTTGAGTAATAGTCGACCAACTCTTAAAATGTACTTAGAGAAGATTTTATAGACGGTTAACTTGTGTTACGGATATATCCGTCATTGACGTTAATGTCCATACTATGAAACTATAAAAGCCTTCTTCTTAGTCCGCATTATTATGATGGGCAACTTCCTAGGGTACGGAAGTTGCCCATCATAATAATGCGGACTAATTTTACGGGACATTGCGCGTCCCGACACGCACTTACCTAATTTATTTATTATTGAAGGCAGTCACAAACGGCATCGACAAACGACCAAGTCCCTTTTAGGGTAAAACTTAAACACTGCTTCCTAATAAGCAAAGAGAAAAATTTTTGTCGACTTCTCGTCTTCTTATCATTGAAGGCTTTTTTCTACTTGCCTATAATTGTAGCCAGCATAGTTGCATCATAAAGATAAAATCTAAACTAAAATTATAAATATGATAGATTTTATTTTCTGTTGGTTTGTTTGTTACGATTTAACAAAAAATTACTCGATTGATTTTAAAAATTCTTTCACTTTTAAACAGCTACATTACCCAGGAGTGACATGCCTATGTTTTAATTGTCGGATGAAAAATTAATCTTACTCTTTTACCGGACTGAGCAAAGGGTAGGAATGATATTGAACGTCGCCAGTAACAGCTAGTCTGTCTATATCACTACATAGTATAAAACAAACTCGCTTTCTGTCTGTCCCAAATTACCCTTAAATATTTAAAACTACGCAACTTGATGCGTTTTTTTAATAGATAGATTGATTCTTGAGGAGGGTTTTAGTATGTAAACCTTTCTGATATTCCCACGGGAACAAAAGCTACGCGGGTTAACCGCGGGCAGGTCGCTAGTTATATATATAAAAGAGGATGTTTGTATATATAAAATCGATAGACTCAAAACTATTTGACCGATCATTATGAAAATTGACATGTGTATGTATTTTTTTACGGAGAAGGTTTTTATGCTATCCCCATTGACATAACTCGCCACTAGGTGGCGCTGCAGTGTACCGACTTCCATATAGTTGAACCGTTTGTCATGAAAATTAGCATGCAGATAATTTTTTTATAGAGAAAACGATTATACGATTCCCATTGGCACAATCGCCACTAGGTGGCGCTGCCTTCCGTATCGTTCAACTGATTGTCATGAAAATTAGTATGCAGATGTGTTTTTTCATGAAGAAAACCATTATGCGATTCCCATTGATGCAAATCACCAGGTGGCGCTGCAATGCACCGACATAAATACTTAATTGTAGCAGGAAGTTAAAAGTTAAGCATTAGCAGTAGGTATTACACTACCCGTGCGAAACCAGGGCGGGTGGCTAGTATTATATAAAGATAGAGTAGATGAGCCATAAGCATGAACATTTAGCGATTCATTTACATTAACAAAGTATCTTCACGCCCATATCCCCGAAGGGGTAAGCAGAGGTACAAAGGGCACCCACGATTAGCCGAACTACCGCCGAGCCGAGCCGAGCCGAGCCGACTTGGTCCCACAAATGTGATAGGTGGCAAGCCTATCGCCAACCGGGCACTTTCCAATCCCGGGCAACCTTATGTTTCTCAGAAAACTGAAAAAAAAAACACTTTGTTATGTGCCCGACGCGGTAATCGGGACCTCATGTGGTCAACGCCAACGCTGGACCACTAGACCACAGAGGCGATTAAATTAACAAGGAAAAAAATCAAATTTTTCCTTGTTAATTTAATTTATATGATCTTATAAATAAAAATTTAAAAAAAAACCCTAGCTAGAATAAGGGCTAAAACACATACATACTAGCTGCATCACGCTGCCCGCTGCATCATAATTTTTTTTGGTGAATACCACGCGAACCACTTATTTTTTAAATAAAAAGTATACTATACGCTAATTAAGGTTTTCACCTATATGTGTACCACAAATCTGTTTGACCGTGTTTGCGTAAAAGAGTAACAAATATTCATTCATCCATCCAAACAAACTTTCGCATTTATGCAGTTCTTTTTCCAATTTCCCCGAGGCCACTTCGATAGTATGCACTTTCGAACAAATTAGAATCACGCGAATCATCTAAAAATAATAGAGACCCAATTAGAAACTTAAAAAACTAACAAACCGTTAGTAGAATTCGCACACGAAGAGTTCCGTAACACCTCACAGTATTACTTTACAACATTTGGTTTTTGAGTTGCACATCATCATACATTACTTTGTTGTTGTACAACATAGGAATTTTTTAATATCATAAGATAGTAACAAGCAGATGGCTCTTCTAATCGATGTTAATGGTGCGTTGCTATCCGTGTGTTGAGATAGCAATGCTACATGCCTAAGCATATTAACTAAATTACCCTCAAAACTGAAACACGACAATGACAAGTATTGACGTAAAGCGGAGGTAACATATACCCCGTTGAGATGTTGCGGAACTCTACCACCTAGTCGCCTTTTACGACCTA
Source organism: Apodemia mormo (assembly GCA_036924255.1). NCBI lineage: Eukaryota > Metazoa > Arthropoda > Insecta > Lepidoptera > Riodinidae > Apodemia > Apodemia mormo. Next base: position 40,414,546 of record JAUPFN010000008.1, read on the forward strand.
TCTGGCAGAACGGCAGTTAGTCTATTCTTTAGAGTAGTTCCGACCAACACGGAGGAAAACGTATAAACAATATTTTTAACAGTCTCCAGCAAAGCGCTCTGCTCGTTCACTAGTCCAATGTCACTGTTGTAACCCGTCAGACTATCAGTTATTATCATTTCGAAAATAAAACAACTCTAGATTTTGCCAGCACGCCAAAAAGCAATATTATTTCAAAACTGTTATGACTTACGTAGATATGAGAATAAACGTGTTTTTTTTTATAATTTATACTTTCCATCGTCGGCACTTGATGAAACTGCATCATATTGATTCAGATTAAGAAGAAGATGAATTTACAGCCAACCGGTTTCGCCTATTAAAGCGCTTTAATAGGCGAAACCGGTTGGCTGTAAATTTAAAAGTGATTGTGTAATAAATATAAAATTTAAATTACATTTGTGAAACAGTACAAGTGTTTATATTATAGAATCAATGTTTTTTATGTCATTAGATAGCAAACAAGCAGAGGGGTCTCCTGATGGAAAAAGTCAACCATCGCCTATAGACACCAAAGGTGTTAATGGTGCGATGCTATCTTGCAGCGAGATCTAATGTCACATGCATAAGTTTACCGGCTACATTACTCTACAAACCGGAATACGACAGTGACAAGCACTGACGCTATTGCGGCAGGAATAGGTAAGGCGGTGGCACCATATAGCCGGGCGTGACGTTTCGGAACTCTATCATCTAGTGGTTACGATGGTAGTGACACATATTCCAATTGTTCGTCAGTTTGCCAATTGCTTGCTTTGCTTGCTGTCTGGCAAAATTGCAGGTGTTTTATTCTTCATACGGGACCAATATGGGGAATCGGACCAACATGAAGAATGTTTAAATATTTCAACAATATTTAATTTTTGAGTTACATAATATAAAACACGATGTTGTATAATATACGAAAATTCAAAAGACTTTTCACAGTCTCTGGCTAAGCACCATAGAATAATATTACTCTAAGCACTCTACTGGCCTAACAGTTTGGTATCGCTGTTGCACCCGTTCAGGCTATTAGTTATTGCCATTTCGAGAAAAAAAAACATTGTAATATCTGTTTGCATTGGAAAGAAAATGAAAAATAGCTCTTTTATTTAGTTTTTTTCACTTTCGTTCTTACAACACTTGGAATTTGAAAGAGACATGAGATCACGGTTTTGACACTGGTGCCTTACAGTAGTATAATTACATGATTGTTTTGATAACTTACTAGAAATATGAATTGCAAAAACAAAGTATGCAATATTAAAATAGTACTCCGAACTGTCACGGCAGAAACAGATTATTATGGTTCATTTAGGTTATTATTAGCACTATAATGATGTAAAGTGACGAAATAATGCATTACGCAAATTACTTATTTTGATTAAGTATTTATTTATGTGTCCATCAATTGCAGACATTTCAAATACTTACTTATGTAAGAAATTCTTGCATTAAACTTCGCAGAATTTTTTGCTTATGACAATTTTTATCTTATATAACAAAATTATTTATTTTATTTAACGGCGTTAGCAACTGCCTCGACATACTTTAATAAAATTACTTTATAGTTTATACTATAGCTGTCATATAGCTGTATTTTTGGTGGATGAATGAACGGACAATTGAAAAAATGGAAAATTGAGAACTGAATTTAATATGGTTCCCTTAATACGGAACCCCAAAAGCTAAACTACTAAGCGTAGCTCTAAAAACTCTTAAACATTCCAGTAATTTTGATCGATTTAGTAATTGTATGTGTAAACATTGATCATTACAAGTCGTAGAATTCTTTGGCGTCCATCTTAGCACAGATTAAATACCGGCCATTGCTCTCCGTTACATTAAAAATTAATTGTTCGAGTAAAAACTGCTTCGTGCGTTTCCGGACGCATGCGTTCGTAAAAAAGCGCGCGCGCCGCTAACGACACCGTGACGCGTTTTTCAGATTACTTACTCGAGTGTGCTCGGCACGCGATCAGTCTTGTGTATGAAAAGTGTTACAATATCGTATATTTATTATATTATCACGGAAATCTTGGCGGCAAAACGGTTTTCCGACGTGAAAATGTTGATTTCGGAAGCCGCTCTACGGTCATTGGCGTTCAATAATGGATGTTAAATACCTATCTCTGAACATATCCGACTGCATGAGACGGTGGATAATAAAAAAAAATGTTTTTTTTTCGAAATGACTATTACAGTTGACCATAAGGGTCGTTACTGCGTCACCGGACTTTTTGGGCGACTACAGTGCTCAACCAGAGTTTAAATGTATATTTGGGCTTACAACGCCCGCGCTAAGGGCTGTCTCCTGTGAGACCGGACCTCGGCTTAGTGCGGCGTTCTGATTAAAAATGGAGGGGGGAATCGTGGCTGAGCGCCCCGCGCTAAGCGCAGGGCGATAAAGAAGTCTTCGTCGTCGAGACCGGCGACGACGGTGTCGTGTTATGTGAGTGTGTGTGTAAATGTCATCGTCATCAGGATAGGAAAGTACATGGCGAGATCTCTTGAACCTGTCTGTCACATTCGCGTCGACTACGGTTTCATAGTTTGCCGCGGCTGTGATTAGTGGGTTAGAGTGGTTAGTTGCTTTTAATGATTTTCAGATATGAGTGTATAACATATGTATACGTGGGCATTTAGTTGTAGCGATTTTTGATGCACATGTATAGCTGCTGGTCATCTTACCCACCAAATCCATCTACGGTACCTAGGTACTGAGTCCAATTTAGTAATAGAGTTTGACTGTCTGGGGTGAGTCTGACTGTCTGAACCACAGCGGAGCAAATTCTAAATAAGCGTTTCCAAAAAAATTTGCTGTTTTTTTGCAAACGCATAAGCGTTTGCAAAAAAACAGCAAATTTTTTCTAATTAATTAAGCAGCAAATTCTAAATAATTAGAATTTTTTGAAGCGAATTTCGTAAAGAAGATTCTAAGAATGGTGATTTAAAACTCGATGAAACGAAAACGCATCACAATAAAGAAACAAACATAAATTTTAGGATAAATCAGCGAGAGAATGAGGTAGAATATTTTACACAATATTTTATACCTAATACTGCATTTACACATTCGTGTTCGCTATTCGCCTCGTCACTGGACGAACATTCAAAGAAACATTTGTATCGAATGCCGTCGCGAACTTATTGTTCACACATTCGTGGGGTGAATCATTTTGACATTCGCACACGAACATGGCGGACGTGAAAATAATGGCGGCATGCGCGCTACATCTATTGAGTTTTATACAATTACTTAGATATGCTGCGTAAAAAAGAAAATCTTATGAAATCCCATACTAGTTTTATCCCCGTTTGGTTCCGGGCTCCTTTGAAGAATAGACCAACTGCCGTTCTGCCAGGCAGGTCGTAAAAGGCGACCGATTGGCTATGCGAGTCACTACGATCGTGACTACTAGGTGGTAGAGTTCTGCATTGTCTCACCCGGGTCTGGTACCACCGCCTTACCTTTTCCTGCCGCGATAGCGTCATTGCTTGTCACTGTCGTGTTCCGGTTTGGAGGGTAAAGTAGCCGATAAACTTATGCACGTGGCATTAGATATGACATATGGCACAAGATAGTCACGCACCATTAACACCTTTGGTGTCTATAGGCGATGGTTGACTCTTTCCATCAGGAGATTCATCTACTTGTTCGCTATCTTATGATATAAAAAAAATAGTTGATACAATACAATAACTCTCTATAGTGCACCAAAAATAAATGACAATATACAAATTACATAACTATTTCTACACATATTAGATACACAAAGGCGGTCTGATCACTAAGAAAGCGATCTCTTCGAGACAACCCTAAATATAGGACAATAATATATTTTAAAAGTTGTGCTAACCACGAGTAAATTTATAGTTTTTGCTTCTAAAAGAAATAAATACAACAGTCCAATAATAGAAAATAACAAAAAATAAGAATAAAAAAGAAGCAAATAAATTACTGGTAATACGAAAACTACAATACAAAAATTTTAAGTACAAAATACAATTAGGTATATAGAAAGTGACGTTTAACCATATTCTTGAAAGTGGTTAGACTCGGCGCTTCTCTAATATCCTCAGGAAGAGAATTCCAGAGCATCACAGTTTGAGAAGTGAATGAACGGCTGTAATAATTAGTATTTTGAATTGGCACTAAAAGAGAACGATTGTTAGCCGATTTCAGATAGTTGTCTTGATTGATACGGAAAGTGAATATTTCTTTCAAATATACAGGAGAATTTGGATCATAAAGAATGGAGTAAAGCTGTGAGAGAATATGTGTATTCCGACGAAGATGAATTGGTAATTGGTGAATTGGTAATTTGAGCTTGATGCGAAATTCGTAAACTTGATCATATTTGCGCAGACCAAATATGAATCGTATACATAGATTTTGAAGTTGCTCCAGTTTATTAATCTGTTCTAAGGAGAGATTTACAAAACTAGCGTCCGCGTAATCTAAAATAGATGGAAGTAAAGAATCAGCCAGCATAATTTTGGTAGGAATAGAAAGCAAATACCTGAAACGCTTTAAAGAACTGCAACTACAAAAAAATTTTGTACTAAGTTCTTGAATCTGCTTGGTCTAAAAAAAGAGTATTATTTATATAAACACCCAGATTTTTAACATAATAACTATAAGGAATAGTGACACCACTAAGTTTAACTACTGCTAAATTATTTCAGTAAATCTTCTTTACTAGACCCGGGCTGCCAATTATAATAGCCTGAGTTTTAATTGTATTCAGTTTGAAACCAAATGATTTGTACCATACGTCAATTTTGGCTAGGTCATTATTAATTGAAAGGATCGCATTTGGCAGTTCAGAAAGCGTGGTTTGTGAATAGATTTGTAAATCATCAGCATAAAGATGGTACGAAGTGGACAGTATGACAGTTATAAAATTATTGAAAATTGCGAAGAAAAATGGTGACAAAACACCCCCTTGAGGCACGCCAACCAATAAATCTGACCAAGCCGACGCAAACGCTACTGTTTGAACGTACTGTCGACGCCCCTGAATACGGTTTCATGCATCGTTTTTCTTTTGTCTATTTTTATGATTGCGATGTTTTGGGTTCCAAATAATAATAATATTAATATTGCTGGACAAATTACTCAAATCGATCTAACCCTAAAGTAAACAAATTAATGCTTCACCCTTCATAGAGTGAAGTGTGTATTCAGAGACGTAGCGTGCCTTGGCGGGGCCTCGTAATTTGTTTGGTGGCCCTTTTGAAGGGTAGAGAGTTCTCACAAAAAAAATGTTTGTCTGTCACTGTATATACTGTATATACTGTATATACTGTTTATACTCTCCTTGCCTTTTTTTCGACAAACTGATTTATTATATCATTTATAGCTGATGATGACTTTAGTTTTTCTAAGATTTCTGCCTCTATGAACAGCTTACGCACGTTGGGAGCCCCCGTGGCCCAGGGGCCTCGTATAATTGATATGGCAGATACGGTGGTAGCTATGCCACTGGTGCTATTCGACTCTCTTGAATATGCTTCGGTTGCGAAGTGAAACGTGCGTTGGGCACATAATTTGTGTGTGCATTTGCTTCCATTCTGACGTGAAAAAAAAGTGTGGTAGAAGTTGGCGGACTATTATACCGCTGTGGCACTGTGCTGTGGTCTTCTCTAATTTTTTGGCTTTGGATAAGTTTGCCCAATTACTAACACTACTTTTCGTTTTAGTTGCATCACAGCAGAAAGGTTTAAAGGTTCATTTGAAGGCTTCGCGGAAATTTTATAAATTAAATACCACATTTTCTTCTTTAAATTATGGATTTTCGCAAAGTAACGCATGAAACTATTAAAAAACAACATATTAAGAAATTTTACTGCAATTTTATACTTCTAAAATACGAAAAATCTTTTTTACTCGACTCCTTCAATTTATCTCTCTTTTTTATTGAAATAGGAATTGAAGGAGGAAAAAAAGAGTCTTCTCTTTCGTTCTTCACTGCTTCAATTTTTGTGAGCTTACACCATGAAGCTGTATTTTACCTAATACTTCATGGCTCACACTCGAATATTTTTTTGAATACATTGATACAAAAAATCATGTTGTATCTAGTTTACAGAAGTTACAATGGTGGGAACGAGAGTTTTTTTTGCCCTTTAATAGACGACCAACTTATAAAATGTACACAGAGAAATTTTTATAGGCGGTGAACCTGTGGTGCGGATATGTATTTGTCATTGACGTTGAATAGCTTAAATGTTCATAGTATCTATTCTATTTTTACATATAATAAAATCGTAGGAAAGTCAAAACTGTACATTGAATATTTTTTTAAAAGAATACTTGGGGCGTGATCTACAATCGATATCGAAGCCAAAAATATAGTTTTTAGAATTTTTGTCTGTTTGTCTGTTTGTCTGTATGTATGTCCGAGGTAAACTCAAAAAGTACTGCATGGATTTACTTCAAATTTTGCATGAATATTACTAACAGGTCGGGTCAACATATAGGCTACATATTATCACGCTATCACCTACGGTGGAGGTGCTGTGCGGAGTAAACGAAGTCCGCGCGGACGAAGTCGCTAGAAGCTAGTGAAACTATAAAAGACCTCTTCTCAGTCCGCATTATTGTGATGGGCAACTTCGGTACCCTACATTGCGTGTGGCCCGACACACACTAACTAGCAAAAAGCAGAGCTTTGTAAGGGCTCGCAAAGTTATACTACCTAGTAATATCTATTGTTAGGAGGTTCCCCATATTGGTTCCGGGCTCCTTTGAAGAATAGACCAACTGCCGTTCTGCCAAGTAGGTCGTAAAAATCGACCGATTGGCTATACGAGTCACTACCATCGTGACTAGGTGGTAGAGTTCTGCTTTGTCTCGCCCGTTAGTACTTACAAGAAAAAGCCTTTAAAATTTTCTTAATTTATTAAAAACACGATTTTTATTATTATCAATGTTATCTACATAGAACAAATATAAAGGTTATCTACTAAAATTTTACACCATATTTTCTGGTCTACCTATAATATGTAGCAACTCAAGATCCATCTCGCGCCACTACTTCGCTCTTACCGCCTAACATTGATAGAAATCAATTTTTATTTATGGTAGCTTTCTTGTAAAATAGTTTTCAAGGAAAAATGGGTATTAAAGATGAAAGTTAATCTTATAAAGAAAAACACATTTTTAACATTTCGCTAAGATAAATAGTTTTTTATTCTTAAATCGGGATTTTTGGGTTTTTTCAAAATATTATCAAAATCGCCTCTGCGATCTAGTGGTCCAACGTTGGCGTCGACTACATGAGGTACGAGCGTGAAGCTACCTTTTTTATCAAAATCCCTTGGGCCAATTTGTTTCAAATTTTCAGGAAGTCTAAGTTAAGTAGAATCCAACCGAATGCCATCAACTGCGTTTTGATCGGTCCAGCCGTTCAAAAGTTATGAGATGTTTACATACAGACAGACACACACACACATATGCATACATACAGACACACTGACGTCATCGTGAAAATAGTCGAAAAAGGTTCCTAGGACCTCAAAACGTGGACGTGTGGTGAAAACTCGATTTTTGAGAATCGGAGCAAAATCAGTAACTTCCTTATCTGCATACGTAGCGAGAAGTTAAAAAGTACAAGTATATTAATAGATTAATGCGTAGGTCACACTACAAGTTTTGCGTAACTTAAAAAAACAACATGTTATAACCAAAATATTTTGTTTATTGTTTTTCTCCTTTATATCTCCAAAATAATCTCCTTTACATTTTAAACATTGTTTCATGTGATCGAACCATTTTTTAAAACAGGAGGACCACAGATCTGAAGGCATGTTTTCTACGTGCTGATTGAACGCTATCACTGCTTCTTTGGTAAAAGTAAAACCTCTTATCAAATCTTTGATTTTGGGGAAAATATAGAAATCACAGGGTGCTATGTCGGGGCTATGCGCAGGATGAGTGACGAGATGTACTTTTTCGGAAGCTAAAAATGACTTTGTTTTGTTGGCCGTGTGTGAAGAAGCGTTATCATGGTGTAGGAGAATGCGGCTTTTGGGTCGCCTTTCGCGAACTTTTTCCAACACCCTGGGTAAACAAATGGTAGAATACCACTCGCCATTAAAACTCTTTTGGTCTTCTAATGGAATTGTATGGACCAGGTCTATACAATCGACCAGGCAAAAGTAGCATTTTAACTCGTTAACATTTTAACTCGTTTAATTTTAGCATTTTAACTCATATCGTGTGTGACCGCGTTTCCGATCCGGTAGCAGTTTAAAATAAATTTTGACTCATCAAAATAACTTGTAAAAAGTTTTATTGAATATAGTAAGTACTTCTGATTTCTGATTTCGTTAGCATTTTAACTCATTCGTTTTATAATAGATGGCGTTAGTAGTAATTTAATTCTAATACAACATGTATAAATTCAATATTTTTTTATATTTATAAAATGGTATTTTAATAGTATATCATATCTAGACATGAATTTAAACTACCACGTCAAAGCTCAAACCTAAAAGTGCGACATTTTTTTCAGTAATATGTACCACAAAAGTGCATAGAAAGTGGCCTAGTGTAGGGCTCGCTTCGCTCGCCCTAATGATAATGGGCACATCTCTCATTGCCACCATTGTAACTTATGTAAACCAGAATACACAACGAACGATATAAAGCTACACGCATCACTGATATCGTGACTGTCATGTGGTAGAGTTCCGCAAAGGGTCGTCGCGTTAGTGTGGTAAGTACACCGTTTTATCTATTCCTGTCACAATAGCGTCAGTGCTTATTACTGTCGTGTTCTGATTTTGAGGGTAAGGTGGCTGGTATTATAACCTGGCCATATGGATGCCAATGCACAATTAACAGCTTTGTTTACAAAATCGACTGATTGAAAAATCTCGAAGTTACATCAATAGATAACTTTTTCGGGAATTTATCATCAACGATAACTCCTGAACGAATCAACCAATTTTCATAAGGATTGCCAATGTAGGTGTTCAATGTAGGTTTTTTAGGAAAAGAACTGATATGATTTTGGAATCTATGAATGAATGAATAAATGAATACACTTTATTGATCACCAATAAATACAGCAAGAATAATTTTTTTACAATGATACTAAGTAGTAATACTAAGTACCAGTAGGTAAATAGTAGTATTAAGTACTCTCCCGTGTTAGTCCCGGGCTCCTTTGAAGAATAGGTCAACTACCGTTCTCCCAGGCAGGTTGTAAAACGCGGCCGATTGGCTAAGCGAGTCACTACCATCGTGGCTACTAAGTGGTAGAATTCTGCATCGTCTCGCCCGGGTCAGGTACCACCGCCTTGCCTATTCCTTCCGCAATAGCATCAGTGTTTGTTACTCTCGTGTTCCGGTTTGGAGGGTAAGGTAGCCGGTAAACTTATGCATGTGGCATTAGATCTCGCCACAAGATAGTAACGCACCATCAACATCTTTGGTTTTTATAGGCGATGGTTGACCCTTTCCATCAGGGGACCCATCTGCTTGTTTGCTATCTTATGATATAAAAAAGTAGGTACATGGGTATTCAAAGGCGGTCTTATCGCTACAAAGCGATCTCTACCAGACAACATATAGGGAAAAGAGATACTTTTCAAAATGTCTTTGTTTGGACAACTTTTTTCGTAATGTTCTATTGAGATTTCTTGAAATCTCAGAAAATCTCAGCTTGGTAGAACCCAAAGGAATGCTGCAAAAGTTACCCCAAAGTCATAGAGCACGAGGCAATCAAAATTTTATACTTGACCCTCGGGACAGGGACAGGGGATCCCTGTCGCGAATCAAACCCGAACCCCATCGATTGCGTAGTAAAAGTCGTTAACTACTTGAGCTACGGGGCGGTCATGTGGTTATATATCTTTCACTAATTATAAGTGCAATTCAAAGGCGGAGCGTCGTTAATAAACTACAAAAACAAAATAAAGTATCGAATTTAGCTGTTCGCAGATCATCTCATGTAATCTTTGTCCTTAACCAAAACATAAGTCTAAAAGCGATATATTCTGCGCCGGCGCATGCCCCGTGACGTCAGTAAGAATCCGCATCGGAAGTGAGTCACAGACGACTCATAGGGAATGCGGCTTATGGCCAGCTTTGTGCTCATACTTATTTTATTACGGTGTGTAATCGCCAGCGCGAGGAGAATTTTTTAATTTGCTTTCTTACTAAGGGAGTTATTTTTACATACCTAGCCAACTTGTTCCTTCTAATACGGCCAATATTATTCACGTTGTTGCAAGGGTGGGATACTTTTAAGGTTCCGTATCACATGCGGAAAAATGGAACACTTATAGGATCATTTCGTTATCCGTCTGTCAGTCTGTCCATCTGCCAATACCTTTTTTCTAAGGACGCGTAGATTTATATCAAATACTCAAGTCGACGGCCCTTCCTAGGTGTGAAAAATCGAACATGTAAGTCAGCGCGATCAAAAGATATGACTATTTATGTAAATTTTTGCGATTTCAAAAGGGAATCGAAACCTTTAGGGTACTTCACGTTCACCTAGAATCTATAGCTAAAGTTACCTAAAAATTTGTACGGAACCCTCTGTACGCTAGTCCAACTCGTACTTGACCGGTTTTTAATTATATCACAAGATAACAAAAAAGCAAACGGTTTTCCAGACGGAAAGTGTCAAATATCGCCTTTAACATCAAAGATGTTAATAATTAGTTGTTATTCATAAGAGAACGATATAATGCACATAGATTCATCGACTTTCTTACCCTCTAAACTTTTTTTTTTGTATATCATAAGATAGCAAACAAGCAGATGGGTCTCCTGATGGAAAGAGTCAACCATCGCCTATAGACACCAAAGATGTTAATGGTGCGTTGCTATCTTGTGGCGAGATCTAATGTCACATGCATAAGTTTACCGGCTACCTTACCCTCCAAACCGGAACACGACAGCGACAAGCACTGATGCTATTGCGGCAGGAATAGGTAAGGCGGTGGTACCAGACCCGGGCGAGACAATGCAGAACTCTACCACCTAGTAGCCACGATGGTAGTGACTAGATAGCCAATCGGTCGCTTTTTACGACCTGCCTGGCAGAACGGCAGTTGGCCTATTCTACAAAGGAGGCCGGGACGCTATTACGGCAAGAATGTGCAAGGTGGTGGTACGAAACACAGCCAAGCCGTTGCCGAACTCTACCACATAGTGGTCACTATGGTAGCGACATATTTGACTTATCGTTCACCTTTTATTACCTGCTTGGCAGGAAGTCAGATGTTCTATTTTTCATAAAGGATCTGTCTGGCCCACAGACCACACAAATGCTAATAACTGCTAACGCGGAAAACGTGTAGTAGCCGCACACATGAGCAAATACTTATGCATGTCAAACGCTTTTACAAGTGTTTGACATTTAAAAGTATTTGCACAATATATCTACATATAACTATTGTGAAAAAATAGATATGTCATGTTTTTTTTGCTATTTTATTGTGCCATAATGAAGCCAACGCTTAAAATATATCCCTGAAATGATTTTATTTCATTTTTCAGTACTATAACTCTGTATTTCTGGGTGTAAATGGAAGCTTGGTTGCCCCAGTCCCCGTGTTCGTCCGGGCTCCTTTGAAGAATAGACCATCTGTCATTCTGCCAGGCAGATCGTAAGAGACGAACGATTGGCTATGCGAGTCACTAACATCGTGACTTCTAGGTGATAGAGTTCTGCATTGTTTCACCTGAGTCTGATATCGCCGCAACAGTATCAGTAATTGTCATTGTCGTGTTCCGATTTGGAGGGTAAGTTAGTCTTAGTGTCACTTGCATAAGTTTACACCGGCAAGCTGTAAACTTATGCAAGTGGCAATAAGACTCCACTACGAGAATAGCAACGCAACATATTTGGTGTCTATAAGCGATGGTCGTCTTTTTCTCTCAGGAGAGCTATCTGTATGCTTGATACCTTAAGATTTTTTTTTGACATAAGATAGCAAACAAGCAGATGGGTCTCCTGATGGAAAGAGTCAACCATAGACACCAAAGGTGTTAATGGTGCGTTGCTATCTTGTGGCGAGGTCTAATGGCACATGCATAAGTTTACCGGCTGCCTTACCCTCCAAACGGGAACATGACAGCGACAAGAACTGACGCTATGCGGCAGGAATAGGCAAGGCGGTGGTACCAGACCCGGGCGAGAAAAGATATGAAAAAAATCTGTACGGACAACCTAAGGAATTGCCTTGAAAGTATCAAGTTTAATCCGTAGTCTGAACCAACACGGAAAAATATTTACAAGCTGCAACTCATAAATAAATAAAAGCAAAAGACGCTACTACCGTAACGATTTTTAAAAATTATTTAACCTGTACCAATAATATTAAGAGAAATAACAACAAAAGCACACTCCATAACTAAAGCATCCACCGGAGAATCGAACGCCATTTTACTTAAAAGTTGATGTAACAATCTTACCGCATTTCTTGTTACCATGGAACTACAGAAGTCACATAAAGTTACGTAAGTTAAAAGAAAGTAAGTTGCAAAAAGTTGTAAATTTGTTTGCCTCAATTATTGCTTTGTTATGTAATTTAGCAACCTAACGTCCGAAGCTATAAATTATTTGTTTATTTCATTTTTAAAATGAGATTGATGAAGTTCTCCGTGTTGGTCCCGGGCTCCTTTGAAGAATAAGGCAACTGCCGTTCTGCCGGGCAGATCGTAAAAGGCGACCGATTGGCTATTCGAGTCATTACCATTGTGGCTACTAGGTGGTAGAGTTCTGCATTGTCTCGCCCGGGTCTGGTACCACCGTCTTACCTATTCCTGCTGCAATAGCGTCAGTGCTTGTCACTGTCGTGTTCCGGTTTGGAGGGTAAGGTAGCCGGTGAACTTATGCATGTGGCTTTGGTATCTATAGGCGATGGTTGACTCTTTCCATCAGGAGACCCACCTGCTCGTTTGCTATCTTATCTTAAAAAAGTCTGGATAAAACCCATCAAGAATATAACCGGAACCGATGTTAATAATCTAATTTAATGTACAATAAAGCTATATTGTAATTCAACGAAGTTTTCTTCGTTTTTTTTTTAATTCAAAGAATAAATCCTCTGCCATTCTGCTAGGCATATTGTAAAAGGCGAATGATTGACTATACGTGTCACTACAATCGTAATTACTAGATGGTAGACTTTCACAACGTCTCGCCCGGGTATATGGTACTGTAACACCTTTATGGTGTTACGTACAAACTGGCAGCTTTGTCTGCTTTCAAATGTAGAATTCGTTTGTTTAGAAAAATAAATTGTTTTAGAATAAGAGAATTTTTTATGAGTTGACGAGGGATAGAGATCCCCGAAAAATAAACGAAGATATATTATGAAAGTCTATTATTAAAGAATCCTGAAAAATCTTGCTTATCTTCGGTACCTCGAGCAGCCAAGCGAGTATAAAAGGAAGATTCCCTAGTAATAAAGGGGACATTATTGGTGGAGTAACACGTCCGGCTGATAGGACGCCGGGCGGTGTTACAGTACCAACACGTAACCTATTCCTGCCACAATAGCGTCAATGCTTTTTACTGTCGTGTTTCGGTTCGGAGAATAAAGTAGCCGGTAAACTCTTACATGTAGCATTGCCATCCCGTCACGCGGATAGCAACGCACCATTAACATTTTTGGTGTTTATAGGCGATGGGTTCTCTTTTCATTTAAATGTAATAAAATTAAATAATAAATTTTGTAAATGGTAAAATTTCTTTGTAAATTGTAAAAATTTGGATTGAGCATGATATTTTGTAAATTGGAAAAATAACTTTTGGTTGTGAAATAATACTTGTGAATATTGCAATGCATAAATAATTGTAATACATGAAATAAAAAAAGCCCACTGAGTTTCTTCCGCCGGATCTTCTTAGTGTGTGGCCGCGTTCCGATCCGGTAGTAAATATAAATAAATCGACCGTAATTTAAATGTTTGCACACCATATCATGGTAGAATATGTTGGTAATTTAATTTATTTTTAATAACCTGTGACACCCATATTCTTGCAAATAATTTTTTTTTTTTCATTTTTATCCTCCTGATTTTCATTTTCATCAGGAAAGCTTGTTTGCTATTTAATGATACAAAAAACACATTTAAATTACAAGTAAGTACTTTTAAAACACATACTACGGAAGTAAAGAACTCCTAAAACTTATACTTTTTCTAACTTTCAAAACGAGCAAAGAATTTTGTTTACAGTCATAACGCAAACACTTTGTTTTAATTACACAAACAATTTTAGAAAAAAATAAGTATTAGATGCAAAATGTTTACCAAACCTATATAAAATAGAAGAAACTGACTGGCTGACTGACTGAGATAGATAGGTAAGCCAGACTAGACCTAAATTATATAAAGGACATGAAATTTCACACAAGGATTCTTTAGTATTTTTATGTCATAGGTAAGATATCAAAGAAGCAGATCGCTCTCCCGATGAAAGAGGCAACAATCCTCTGTAAACATTTAAGACATTCAGAGAAGAATAAAATAGAAATCAGAAGAAGAATATAATGATGCGTCATTATGGATGCCAATTGCATAAGTTTACCTTAATGTATCCTTATCCTCAATGCCGGAACGCGAGAGTGATGAGCTGTTGCCGCAGGAATAGGTATGAAGTTGGTAGAGGATGGTAGATCCGGGTGCGACATTGCGAAAATGTGACACCTAGTAGTCACGCCTAATCTGACACTATGGCGACAAGAATAGGTAAGGCGGTGGTACCATATACCTAGGCAAGATGTTGCTGAACTCCAACACCTATTAATCAGGATGGTTGTGACACGCACAGCCAATCGTTCAGAATATTTATGATCAGATGTGATATGTTACCCTCTGTTGGTCCGGGTCCCCTTTGAAGAATATCCAAAAAAATGGCTATAAAATGTCACTATCATCGTGATTAATAGGTGGTAGAGTTCCTAACGTCTCGCCTGGGTATATGATACCACCGCCTTACCTATTCTAGCCATTAAAGCCTCCATGCTTGTTATTGTCGTGGTCCGGTTCGAAGGCTAAGGTAGCCGGTAGACTGCATGTGGCGTTGCCATCCCGCCACATGAATAGCAACCCACCATTAACATCTTTGGTGTCTATATGCTATGGTTTCTCTTTCCATCAGAAGTGCCATCTGCTTGTTTGCTATCTTACGATATAAAAGAAGATCAGGAAAAATTACACTAAACTTGGTATTAAAACTTTTCAAAACATTTGAGTAAATACATATTTTCAAATTTTCAAATAACATCCCTGAAAGGGGTAAAAGGGGTGGGTGTTTAGTTTAAAAGAGCATTAGGGTACATTTACATAATTTAAGAAACCTGTAATGCTTCTGAATTCAGAGCGGTCTCATTTTCCAGAAGTTTCTTAAACATTTCACTAGATGGCGATGTACCATCAAACCGTATACGTTGGTTGTATTTTTTGCTGAACGTCTGATGAAGAATACCGTGCAACTAGAAAATAAACGGCAAAAAAGGAAGTATTAATTAAAAATAGACAAAATTCAAAACATACAAGGCTGTATAAACAAGATAATCTTTGTAAAAAAAGTCTCTTTTCGCCCGTATCCTCGAAGAGATAGGCAGAGGCACACAACAAATGCACCCATGATTAGCCGAAGATACTTAGTTTCACAATGTGACAGGTGGCAAGCCTATCGCCAATCAGGCACTTATCCAATCCCGGGCAAAATTGTTTTTATCAGAAAATTTTTGCTTTGCTTTGTTTACAACGTTCGTCTATTTTAAGATTGTATTGTAAAATGATAAGCAACTAACAACCTGTTTTAGTTTACAAAATATTACAGATTTGAAAGGATGCATGCGCAGACCTTCGTGTTTTCGTTTTTGATGATGATTCGTACTGCGGTGTGGCATTTACAACCGTGCCCGTTTAGGTCCCCACTACACGAACATGCAGGCGTAATTCAATTCAATCAGTCATAAATTATGTTTGCATGTTTGAAAGATATCGACATTAGACGCTCAGTCATGACAGGACTAAAGGTTCGCAGAGCAAAAAGGCCTATTTTGGGATTATAATTGCAATATTAAGCAAGAACAAATAAAAAGAAAAATATGGGGCAAAAAATAGCCGTTAAAAGGGATTTCTATAGCCATTTAAACTTGTTGGCTGACGCACGATCACTCCAAAGTCATGACTGATGGTTGCATGACGTCGAAATTCAAATATCTAAATAGTCGTCACCATGTAAACATATCAACTCATTACACGACAGGTTACCAGTCAGTCATAGCAGTATCTCTGTGCAAAACTGACAGCAAAACCTTAGGATAAATTATGTGTTTTTTTTATATCATAAGATAGCAAACAAGCAGATGGTTCTCCTGATGGAAAGAGTCAACCATCGCCTATAGACACCAAAGGTGTTAATGGTGCGTTGCTATCTTGTGGCGAGCTCTAATGCCACATGCATGAGTTTACCGGCTACCTTACCCTCCAAACCGAAACACGACAGCGACAAGCACTGACGCTATTGCGGCAGGAATAGGTAAGGCGGTGGTACCAGACCCGGGCGAGACAATGCAGAACTCTACCACCTAGTAGCCACGATGGTAGTGACTCGATAGCCAATCGGTCGCCTTTTACGACCTTCCTGGCAGAACGGCAGTTGGCCTATTCTTCAAAGGAGGCCGGGAACAAAACAGCGGAAATGTGCGATATTATGACCTTAGGACGTTCCTCAGAATAAATGGTGTGTGATAGAGGTTTGACCAATAAGAGAATTCATATCTCGTTTAATCGACGTGACGAGAAGATGAAACGTTTATCGTAGCCACGGATTAAATGGATACGCCTTTCAAGATAATTTCTTAGTTTGTCAGTGTAGCTTGTTTTTACACACAGAAATAGTTACACTATTTACCGATGAAATAATAAAATCACTTCAAGGATAATTTTTTAAACTTTGACATCTCATTCTGTACGATAAAACAGTACAACATGGTTTATTTCTATTTTTTTCACAATACAATATATCTATAAATGTATGGCATTTTTGACAGTGATAGGAGTGTTTGCTCATATGCGCGGCAACATGTTTCCTTCCCAAGGGCGTGTCTATTAGTATTCATGTGGTCTGTGGTCGTAACATTTAAAGTTAAGCAATTATTTGTCAAATCTCTCTTTTATCGCTCTCAACATAGTCAATAAGCTGGTAATGCTACGCGTGTAGGGATAAGTGGTATTGGGAGATATCAGCCTTAAAATATGAAATGTAAATGACCTGTATGTGACGTTAGGTATTAGGTATATAAATGTGGCCACATCCTGATTGTCTTCACCAAGACAAAGATATCAATTGGTGTAGGACGTAAAGATGATGAATTAGTCTACACGAGTAAGTCCCTCAGTTCTCTGCGTGTTCAAAGTTTTTAGATAATAACACAAACGTGTTTTTTCGGGTAAAAATTGGTACCTTTATTGGTAAGAAAAAGGCGGGAAATCAAAACAAGTTTTTAATATCTATATCTATAAATATAATAAAATCGTAGAAAAGTCAAAACTGTACATTGAATATTTTTTTAAAAGAATACTTAGGGCGTGATCTGCAATCGATATCGAAGCCAAAAATATAGTTTTTAGAATTTTTGTCTGTTTGTCTGTTTATCTGTTTGTCTGTTTATCTGTCTGTCTGTTTGTCTGTATGTATGTCCGAGGTAAACTCAAAAAGTACTGCATGGATTTACTTCAAATTTTGCATGAATATTACTAACAGGCCGGGTCAACATATAGGCTACATATTATCACGCTATCACCTACGGGGGAGGAGCAGTGCGGAGTAAACGAAGTCCGCGCGGACGAAGTCGCGGGCAACAGCTAGTTGTATATTGTATAATAAATATAAAATATTATAAATTCGAAAATCTTTGTCTGCCTATTATGTCTGTTACGCTTTCACGGCTTAACCGCTGAAGCGATTTTGATGAAATTTGGCATGAAGATAGTTAAAGATTCGGAGTCTAACATAGGCTAACTTAAACAATTAAAAGCGCAGTTAAACACTGCGGAGGACTGCAGAAACCAAATATTTTTAAAATAATATACGTTAGAAATATATTAAATTAATAAAAATAAACATTACATATACTACATTAATGTGAAACCTATACTTACACGATAATATACACGCATGTATTATAATGAATTAAGTATTTCTTTAAGTATTAGTTGGTTTAACACTCAAAGAAGTATCTGGTACACCGCCTTACCTATTCCTGCCGCAATAGCGTCAGTGCTTGTTGCTGTCGTGTTCCGGTTTGGAGGGTAAGGTAGCCGGTAAACTTATGCATGTGGCATTCGACCTCGCCACAAGATAGCAAGGTACCATTAACATCTTTGGTGTCGATAGGCGATAGTTGATTCTTTCCATCAGGAGACCCATCTGCTTGTTTGCTATCTTATGATATAAAAAAAAATATTTGCTGCTAAAGCCTGTTGTCAAACTTAAAAGAGCGAGTTTCAATCCGCACCGTTATTCGAGTGGTTAGCGACCCTGACTACGCGACCGACAGGGCTCGGGTTCGATCCCCAACGGGGACAAGCATTTGTGTGATGAGCATATATGTTTGTGTTTCCGGGTTTGGGTGTTTATTAAATACTAGCTAACTATTAAATGCCAGCGAATTCGTCCGCGCGGACTTCGTTTACCCCGCACAGCACCTGGCCGCTAGGTGATAGCATGATAATATGTAGCCTATATGTTGACCCGACCTGTTAGTAATATTCATGAAAAATTTGAAGTACATACATGCAGTACTTTTTGAGTTTACCCCGGACATACATACAGACAAACAGACAAACAGATAAACAGACAAACAGACAAAAATTCTAAAAACTATATTGTTTGCTTCGATATCGATTGTAGATCACGCCTCAAGTATTCTTTAAAAAAAACATTCAATGTACAGTTTTGACTTTCCTACGATTTTATTATATGTATAGATATTCTTGTATTTATACATGTATTTCTATGTATTAGTATCGTTGACTAACACCCATAACACAAGCAGATAATTTGCTTACTTTGGGGTTAGATCAGTAAGTGTAATTTGTCCCGTGAATATTTATTGAATTATTTATTCAATCACTGCACTGGGCGATCGCTAATATATACATTAATCGATAAATGCTATACATGTTAGTCCCGGGCTCCTTTGAAGAATAGGCCAACTGCCGTTCTGCCAGGCAGGTCGTAAAAGGCGACCGAGTGGCTATGCGCGTCACTACCATCGCGACATCGGTGGTAGAGTTCTGCATCGGCTCGACCGGGTCTGGTACCACCGCCTTACCTATTCCTGCCGCAATAGCGTCAGTGCTTGTCACTGTTGTGTTCCGGTTTGGAGGGTAAGGTAGCCGGTAAACTTATGCATGTGGCATTAGATCTCGCCACAACATAGTAACGCACCATCAAAATCTTTGGTGTCTATAGGCGATGGTTGAATCTTTCCATCAGGAGACCCATCTGCTTGTTTGCTATCTTTTTATGATATAAAAAAAAATCATAAATGCCAAAAGCTGTCCGTTTGTTTGTCTGTTACGATTTCGCAGTTAAGCCGCTTAAACGATTTTGATATAGTTTTGGATGAGAATGGTTAAAAACCCGGGTCTATGAATTTTGGTCGGGGATTTTTATAGGATACTTTTTTTTTCAAAACTTAACTCCTGGAATACAGGATGGAAGTTTGTACGAAAAACTATATCGATAACATGTTAAATCTACTTACAGACAAAGTTGTGCGAATCAGCTAGTAATCTTTATTAATATAATAAACGCGAAAGTTTGGATGTTTGGATAAATGGATATTTGGATGGATGGCTGGATGGATGTTTTTTACTCAGTCACGCCAAAACTAATGAACGGATTTGGATGAAATTCGGCACACAGGTCAACGATGACCTGGAATAGCACATAGGATCCCTGAAAAGTTAGGTGACCCCACGGGATTCACAAAAAACTTTTATAATGCAGCGGGCTGCACGCTACAGTACTGTAATATACGTTTCAAATCAATAGTATATTAAACAATCTAAAAGCCTGTCTGTCTATCTGTCTGCTATGCTTTAACGGCTAAACCGCTTAATAGATGATCTCCTTCGATTATTTTTTATCTATACAGGTATTATATTTTGAAAAAATGTGATGTCATAATATTTGGGACCCCTCCCTACCCCTTGTCACACATTGTCACACTTATTCGACCCCCTCCCTCCCCCTTAACGTGTCACGTAATTTATGAATGGCCCCTAAATGGGCTGAACGAGGGGATGAAAGATTATATTAACGACATATTCATGTGTTCAAGGGTAAAGCTAGGCGAGTCAGCTACTTCAAAATAATTGAAGATTTAAATAAAGTGTTATGTAATAGTATAATATAGGTACCACACTAGTTATATATAAGATGAGGTACGAAGACTTTTATTCTCAAGCTGCGATCAATCACTATTCATTTTGCATGTTTTCTGGGTTAGCTGTAAGGTGGATATAAAATTATTTCAGTCGTTCTAGGTTATCATCCTGAGCTGAGTTTAAACTAGGTTACACGCGCCGATATGACGTCACAAACGTGACATCCAGGCGTTGACTCCACGTGTTTAGTATCTAGGACATACTAAGACTCTCAGGTTTCTTTTTAAATATGGCATCTTATCGATACGTGTGGTAGGTATTAATATGATGTAAAAGATTTATAATCTACTAGTTGCACACTGTAGCCCGCTGCACTATTAAAATCTTCTACTGAATCCCACGTAAAATGATTTTTTCAGATTCCAAGTGTCCTGTGTTCTATTCCAAGTTATAACCTATCTGTTTACCAAATTTTATCCAAATCGGTGTATTGTTTTTCATACAATTAAGTAACAAACTTTCAAACAAACAAAGAAATTTATACTCGTACCAAATTTGAAATTTGTAATATTAGTGGATTCATTTTTCAGAATAGTACTCTAGAATATTCACGTTTTTCTGGGTGTATTTTTATTAAATTATATTTTATTAACTAGCTGGCCCGCGCAGCTTCACCCGCGAGTAGATTAACATGTCGTCTAGATAGCTTTTCATACAAATTACATTCTCTATTTCAACCTTTTAAGGATTCTTTTTTGAAAAAAAAAATGCCTATTTTTGATCCCGGCTCGTCAGCTACTTCCATGCCAAATTTCATGAAAAACGGTTAAGCGGTTTAGCCGTGAAAGCGTAACAGATAGACAGTCAGACAAATTTTCAAATCGCATACTGCTAATGAATATGTCATATAGCATATAATAAAGGAATGTACAACTATTACGTAAGCAGTTTTTTTACAATTATAAACTCCGCACTCCTTCATGTCAGCAAAACTAAGCTAAGTGACCTCCTTCCCAATATTTATAAACATCGAATTTTTCAAAATCTACTGAACTAAATTAGTTCAAATTTACATACAAACATATTGACGTTATCGTAAAAATATCCGGAAAAGGTTCCTGGGAACTCAAAACGTGGAGATCTGGTGAAAACTCGATTTTCGAAAATCGAGCCAAAATCAGTAACTTCCTTATCTATATACACGGGAAGTTAAAAAAAATTGTGGAATTCTCTACCCACTGAGATTCGCAGCCCCTCGTTGCTAGATTTTAAGAAGCAGGTTAAGGATCATTACCTGTCACCAGTGCCGGCGTTAGGGGGGCGCGCGGTGGGGTGACGGCCCGGGGCGCCAAATTTGGGGGCCGTTGATGTCTGGGACCTCGGCCTTCGGCCTTCCGCGCTATGTACCCTCAATACTGTGCTCTATGTGCCGTATTCACAGTTCACAGTTCACAGTCGGTTAATCGACTGTGAATACGGGACTTACGTCTAAAAATTAAGAATTCTTAGATATAAGTCCGTGCTTAAGTCCACGTTTTCATTGACTTATTCTGAATATGAATAAGTCAATGAAAACGTGAACGGACGACGGACCTATGCTCTGTGTTGGTGTGTGACTCTGGGCTCTACGCTCTGTGCTCTATGCTCTGTGGTCTGTACTCTACACTCTACGCATATCGTTACAGTCGGTTCTCGACCACCCTGCGATTGCGCTTATGTTATGATTTATAAATGGTGAGATGCTTCCACCACCAACCTTACACCTTACACGCGTAGTGCATGGTGGTGGTGGGGATACCGAAACGTTCTATATGTCCTATGCTCGTGTTCGAGCGTGGCGCAAGGTTGCTGATTTGTAAACTTGGTCTCTCGACTCGAGCGTCGCTCGATCACACAACGAGAAAACCGTCCACAATATTTTGACTGCTACAGAGTGTACGTTGTACGTGCACGAATTCTTTTTTTTACTGACTTTGTAATATCGTTCTTCAAATATCCCAAATCCTTTATTCCTATATATTTTTTTCATGATTGTGAATTTTTCTACCGTTTTCTTAGCGGTCGTTGCCATTTTTTAGAAGTACTAGTAATAGGTTAACTACAATTGCAGGTTTTTCCTATTGATTTTTACAACTATTCCGGTTACAGTTGCAAGTGGGGAACGCAGTTTTTCCAAATTAAAATTAATAAAAACGTATCTCCGATCAACAATCTCTCAATCGAGAAAATTGACACTGAAAACTGAAACATGTAAACACACTCTCTCTATATATAAATATATATATATATATATATATATATATATATATATATATATATATATATATATATATCTAGTCTGATAATAATAAATATACATCACTCTAATTATACATACTCGATATTGATTTCCTTAAGTGGGCGCCTAAATATTCTTGCCCGGGGTGTCAGTAGCCCTAACGCCGCTGCTGCCTGTCATTGTCGTAGTTTTTTTCTCTCCTGTTTATTTTATTACTGTGTTATCTTCTTTCTACTATAGTCATCAATTTGCGTTTTAGCCTTTTCTTTTCTTTGTGTAATTATTATCCTTGCAATGTATGAATAATTAGAATTTCAATGTAATTTATATATTTGTATTTGTCTTTATGCTTGTGCACGATGCCTTCCACTTTCCTTTCCTGGCGTCACTTTCGGGGTTAGCTGGAAGAAATCTCTGTCGTTAGGGATAAGCTCACCTTTTGTGCATTATTTTATGTATCGTTTAATTTTTTTGTCATTATATAAGTGTACAATAAAATATTAAATAAATAAATAAAATAAATAAAAAACATTTAGCCCATTAAAAAAATCTAATAAAATTAACATTAAAGTTACTGATCAAATATAATTTATCACTACATAGTATAAAACAAAGTAACTTTCCGTTGTCTGTCCCTAATCCCTATATATGCTTAGATCTTTAAAACCATGCAACAGATTTTGATGCGGTTTTTTAATAGATAGAGAGATTCAAGAGGAATGTTTATATGTATAATCTATACATATAATAAAATCGTAAAAAAGTCAAAACTGTACATTGAATATTTTTTAAAAAAAATAGTTGGGGCGTGATCTACAATCGATATCGAAGTCAAAAATATAGTTTTTAGAATTTTTGTCTGTTTGTCTGTATGTATGTCCGGGGTAAACTCAAAAAGTACGGCATTGATTTACTTCAAATTTTGCATGAATATTACTAACAGGTCGAGTCAACATATAGGCTACACATTATCACGCTATCACCTAAGGGGGAGGAACAGTGCGGAGTAAACGAAGTCGCTGGCAACAGCTAGTAATTTATACAGCAAAACAACGTTTGCCGGGTCAGCTAGTTAAGCACAAAATTGAAATCTATATTATAAGCATTTTGTTCCCTCTTCTATCTCTCATTTCCAGTAAGTTATTAAAAAAAATTAGTAACCGAGATCGGTCATTTTTTTCAACTATATTATTTGAGCCTTTAATAATGCTGACAAACACTCGTTATACAGATTCATTGTCATTTTTTTTTCATCCCTGGATACCAAGGTGTAAATCTTACGGCGCTCCACTATTAATCTTATACATTTATGTGTTTGTTTCTTTATAGTGACACATTTTGGCTACATCGAGTGTCGTATCGTCGAGAAATCACATAAATTCTAATGAAGTTTCACTTAAAAAAATACAAAATAATCCCAACTAATATTATAATGCGAAGTAACTCTTGTTTGTCTGTCATCTGTCATTTCTTCAAGCCTAAACCACTCAAGCGATTTGGATGAAATTTTGTACAAAGATAATTAGACTCCCTAGAAAGGACATAGGATAGATTTAAGATAGATAGGGATAAACCCGGAAACCCCACGGGAGCGGGAATAATGGTTCCTTCTAATTCCTGGGATTTTTAATTCAGATTTTTTAACACGGATGAAGTCACGGACACAGCTACTAATATTATAAACTATAATTCTGACATTAAAATTATTAAGCATGTTACGTCGAGATGTGCAACCACGTGTGCAACCTTAGATTTTCCTTAAATGTACTTGTTATGTACTTAAATGTACTCTTACTTGATTTACTAAAATGTATATACTTTACTTTCTTAAATTTTCATTAATGGCTAGGTTTTGTAACGATCCTCCGATCGTTACGCTGGACTTCTGTGCTTGCTGCGAGGAATTTTTATCGGTACTGGGGACTACTTTTATATAATGAGATTTATAAGTAAAAGACTTATTTTTAGTAAGTATTACTTCATTTATTGGACTTCACGTCCGAGAGCACTTATAGAACTAATATATTACATTTTGTTTTTTATGACACACTTAACAATTCTACAATTTGAAATATTGAAAAGCTGACAAGCTGCCAGCATACTTCAAGTAATAAAATAGAGGTATTACAGTACCATATCAATGCCTTAGTTCACAATTGTACTAACTGCAAAATTTTCAATTTTCACCTTTTTAATGGCAAATACACTAAATGTTGTGCTCTTTCATTTGCGCGTATCGAAATTTCGATAATACTCTTGTGAATAGATGCATATTTTTCTTATTATTTTACTTTGTTTTCGTACTGTTCACGTCTAAACTTTGAAATACTTTATAACGCTCTCCTCGTAATTACCAATTTTGTAGTTAGTGCAATTGTGAATTAAGGCATCGATATTATGTATTCAAACCAAAATCGACTAAACTTTGTAGAAACCGGAAAAATAAAAATAAAATAATGCTGACGTAATCACTATCCCCCCATCTTCCTTCTTTAGTGCTTACGTAATACTTCCAAAGGAGGCCGAACTACCATGGGAGAAATATATGTACCTATTGTATCTTTAGTAGTGTAAAAAAATATTGGGAACAAAAATGTCCTGATACATTTAGACGAACACTGGTTACCCGAGCTGATGGGTGGCTCGATCGCGCCAAACCCGATACAATGGGCTGTGTACCATACATTTGTCATTGGATTGTGGGCAGTCTTCGCCGCATTTAAATTATGATGTGCTTATTATTATACTGAATTATCTACGTGCTTAATATACTTGATTAACTTCTATCATTTATAATTTTTTACGTCAACATTTGGTAAAAAATTATTTATTGGTTAAAATACATCTTTTTGAGGTTCTGTAACTAAAGCGTGACAAACAGAGCCCTATTAATATGCCTACGCTGTCATTTTTTTATATTATTAGATAGCCAACAAGCAGATGGATTTTTTGATAGAAAGAAACCATTGCCTATAGACACCAAAGATGTTAATGGAGCTTTGCTATCCGTGTGACGAAATAGTAATTTCACATTCATAAGTGTACCGGCTACCTCACCCTACAAACTGGAAAACGACACTGAAAAGCATTGTCAGTATTGTGGCACGAATAGGTACGGCGATGGTACCATATACCTGGGCCAGACGTTGTGGAACTTTATTACCTAGTAGTCACCGTAGTAGGGATACATATATCGTTCGGCTTATGCGTACTGCCTGGCAGATCGGCACCGGCAGTTGGTTTATTCTTCAAAGGTGCCCGGATCAACACGGGAACCAACATTGTGAGAATATGACATATTATGCTATATATATGCAATTAAAAAAATTCTATTTTCAGTTTTCTGACAAAAACAACGTTGCCCGGGATTGGAAATAGTGTATGGTTTGCGATAGTCTGGGCACCTATCACATTTGTGGGACTTAGTATCTTCGGCTAATCGTGGGTGCACTTGTTGTACTCTCTGCCTACCTCTTGGGGGATACGGGCGTGAAGATACTTTTATGCTATACAATTTTTACCCAATTGCGTTTAAAGGAGAGTTATGTTTTTTTGTGATCGGAATTCGGTTTCGCAGTATGGTTGTTTAATTTTGTAAATAATAATAATAATAATAATAATAATAAATTATTATTTATCGCTTAATCTTACATAATTTTATCTTACTTTAGTATGAACTAGCACTGACTAACAGGCACACCTGCAGCCAAAGTCAAAACGTTTTGAACTTCGTGATAAAAGTTTTTGGTGAATCCCATAGAAACAACTGACTTTTCCGGGATAAAGTGTATTCTATCTGCTATTTCAGGTCATCATCTACCTGTGTGCTAAATTTCATCCAAATCAGTTCAGCTGTTATTGCGTGACTAAAGAATAAACATTCAAACACAAACATCTTAACGTCCAAAACTTTCACAATTTATAATATGCACTTATGGGATTCAATTCGTTCGTGGATTTCATCATTAATCATACTAATATACGTGTTTAAGTATGAATTAAGTTTGTCCTTCACAGACATTGACTCCATTCGACATTAACCATACCTACATACCAGTTCTAGTTATTATTTTATTTTTCAACCTACTATCCAAAAGAGGAGGTTATCAATTCAGCTACATGGTTTTCTATGTTTGTTAACTCAGAACTACTCTACTCGGTTTAAAACCGATTTTGAAATTCTTTTTGTTTGGGGAAATATAGTTCCCGGTTGGTACCATTTAATTTGGTGATGATCTGATGTGGAGTTCCGGAGATATAAGAAAACTTGGTACTGCAGTTTTATTGTGTCTAAAAAAATTATACATATGTCATTAAATAGATAGTAAACAAACAAATGACTTACCTAGTAGATACACACTATAGACAGATGTTAATAGTGCGATTCTATATGTGGAGCGGGATAGTAATTCCATATGCATAAATTTACCTTACCTTACCCTCCAAATTGGGACACTACAGTGACAATCATTGACGCTGTTGTGGCCAGAATAGGTAAAGTGGTTGTACAAAACGGGCGAAACGTTGCAAAACTACCAACCAGTTTGTGAATTCCACAAAACACAAACACTTAAGTTTAAAGCCATCGGTCCTGGTTATCACGGTTATTTTAGTGTTGGTCTTGGCCACTTTTTTGAATAGACCTACCTTCCAGCATCACTACTAGTATAAAACAAAGTCGCTTTCTCTATCTGTCCCTATGTCCCTATGTATGCTTAAATCTTTAAAACTGCGCAACGGATTTTGATGCGGTTTTTTTTCTAGATAGATTGATTCTTGAGAAAGGGTTAAGTAAATAAACCTTTACGATATTCCGATGGGAACAAAAGCTATGCGGGTGAAACCTCGGGCAGCTCGCTAGTTATATAATATACACTGACGTCAAGTGACATCGTTACACAGGTCAGATTTTTTAAATATTTTTTCCAAACCAAGGGGAAGTATTTCACGAATGTTGTGGTATATATTTTCTCCTGTGTTAATCTGGGCCTCTTAACTTCTTTATATAACTAACTCGATTTCCATACAGGCAAATCGTTAAAGGCGAACTATTGGTCCAACGTGCCACTACTATCATCGTGACTACATACACAGACTTGAGACCGAAGTCCATCTGAGAAGCGTTAAGACTTGCATATCGTGTTTCATGATTTTTGCTTGCATGTTATGTATTGTAGAGAGAGGAGTTTGAGATTTTTGCTCGCACATTATGTATTGTAAAGAGAGTAGTTTAGGATATTTTTTTTATATCATAAGATAGCAAACAAGCAGATGGGTCTCCTGATGGAAAGAGTCAACCATCGCCTATAGACACCAAAGTTGTTAATGGTGCGTTGCTATCTTGTGGCGAGGTCTAATGCCACATGCATAAGTTTACCGGCTACCTTACCCTCCAAACCGGAACACGACAGTGACAAGCACTGACGCTATTGCGGCAGAAATAGGCAAGGCGGTGGTACCAGTCCCGGGCGAGACAATGCAGAACTCTACCACCTAGTAGCCACGATGGTAGTGACTCGCATAGCCAATTGGTCGCCTTTTACGACCTGCCTGGCAGAACGGCAGTTGGTCTATTCTTCAAAGGAACCCGGAACCAACACGGGGAGAAATCGAGGAGAAATTTTTGCTTGCACATTATGTATTGTAGAAGGAGCAGTTGGACATTTTTGCTTGCACATTATGAATTGTAGAAAGAGCAGTTTGAGATTTTTGATTGCACTTTATGTATTGTAGAGAGAGCAGTTTAAGATTTTTGCTTGCACAACATGTATTGTAGAGAGAAAGTTTGAGATTTTTGCTTGCACATTATGTATTGTAGATCAAGTAGTTTGGGATTATTGCGTACACATTATGTATTAAAGAGAGAGAAGTTTGAGATTTTTGCTTATACATTATGTACTGTAGAGAGAACAATTTGAGATGTTTGCTTGCACATTTTGTATTGTAGAGAATATAGTTTGAGATTTTTGCTTGCATATTATGTATTGTAGACAGAATGAAGAGTTTGAGTTTTTTTATAGAAGAGGGGGCAAACGAGCAGGAGGTGCACCTGATGGTAAGTGATTACCGCCGCCCATGGACATCCGCAATACCAGAGGACTTGCAGTTGTCTTGCCGGCCTTTAAAGAATGAGTAAGCTCTTTTCTTGAAGGCCTCCAAGCTTTATCCGTTTGGAAACGCTCCTGCCGGTAATTGGTTCCACAACAAAGTAGGCAGAGGCAACTAAGTATTTTTGCTTGCACATTTTGTATTGTAGAGAAAGTAGCTTGAGATTTTTGCGTGCACATTATATATTGGAGAGAGAGTCGTTTAAGATTTTTGCTTGCACATTATGTTTTTTAGAGAGAATAGTTTGAAATTTTTGCTTGCATATTATGTAATATACAGAGAACAATTTGAGATTTTTACTTGCACATTATGTATTGTAGAGTTAACGATTGCTTGATCGCTATACATACCCGCTACAAAGATGGCAAAGCGCTATTAACATTTTTGGTAGTTATAGGTAATGGATGCAACAATTTTTCCACTAGGACAGTTGTCTTATAGTCATCCTATGAAATATAAAACTCTCTCCTCCTTTGAAGAATAGGCCAACTGCCGTTCTGCCAGGCAGGTTGTAAAAGGCGACCGATTGGCTATACGAGTGACTAACATCGTGGCTAGTAGGTGGTAGAGTTCTGCATTGTCTCACCCGGGTCTGGTACCACCGCCTTACCTATTCCTTCCACAATAGCGTCAGTGCTTGTCACTGTCGTGTTCCGGTTTGGAGGGTAAGGTAGCCGGTAGACTTATGCATGTGGCATAAGACCTCGCCACAAGATGGCAACGCACCATTAAAATCTTTGATGTCTATAGGCGATGGCTGACTCTTTCCATCAGGAGACCCATCTGCTTGTTTTCTATCTTATACTATAAAAAATATCTTTGATTTTTTCACAACTTCAAGGAACTGTAGACATGACTATATAATTTTATATTCAACTCGATACCTTTACGTATTCCCGAGATAAAAAGTCTTGAGAGACAGACGGACAACAGCGTGATCCTATAAAGGTTCCGCTTATTCTTTTTGAGGTTCGGAACCCTAAAAATTAACAGGATTATTAGTTTAGGTGGAAAAAATAAGGCGATGAGAAAAATTACTCATTTCGCCAGCTGACAAGCGGATGAACTGGTGACTCGGAAGTCTGAACGTCATTGAACGTTCTATTCATATTATGACGTAAGTGTCCGCTAACAAAGAGTTTTTTAATGTCAACCCCATGGAGTGATAGTGTGACTCACATTGGAGAAGCTGCAAAGGTTTTATGTATTACATTGGAAATTGTGCTGTAGTATTCCGATTTGGAAGGTAAGGTAGCCTGTAAACTTAGGTATTTTTTATACATGTCATTGTGGGAGTAAGTGTCTTCGGCTAATCGTGGGTACACTTGTACCTCTGCCAAACTCTTCGGGGATACGGGCGTGAATATACTTTTATATTATATTATTTTTTAGATAGCAAGTAAGCAGATGGTTCTCTTGATAGAAAGAGATAACCATCGTCTATATATAGACACCAAACTACACAGATGTTATTGATGCGTTACTATTTATGTGTTGGGGTGGAATGCCCCTTGTATAAGTTATCTGGCTACCTTACCCTTCAAACCAACCAAGATGGTTTTAAGTTAAAACAAATATATAGCTGGTTTCGTCGTGTTATAGAGTAAACCGAACGTCAGTAGCACTCAGAGTGCTAAGTGTGAGTTTTTCTTTTCGCATTCGATCGCGAGCGCGTTTCGAGTTTACTAGGAATTTTTATGTGATTTGTACAGCGCCACCTAGTAGTAAACTGGTTTCTCACGTTTACCACTAGGTGGCGCTGTACAAATCACATACAAATTCCTAGTAAACTCGAAACGCGCTCACGATCGAATGCGAAAAGAAAAACTCACTAGCACTCAGATTCACGATGATTCTGTCTGTTAGTAAAATGTATGGTTATCTCTATCACCGTATTGACAAACTTTGAGAGTTATCGTTTTTAATTCGTAATAACGAGTTAACCTACTTCCCAAGCAGCAATCAAGCATGTTTAATACCCATAAAGCAGCTCATATAGAACTTAAAGTTCTATTGCAGCCGTACAATTGTGTAAAAAGATGCTTTTATCGGTACAAGATACCTTTATGAGTTTATATACAGCCTAATGCTGTACAAGGGCTTTCTTAGAGTTCCGCGTAAGCTTTAGGCGTTATATCTGAATATTAATACACTACTGTACAGCTTTAAGCAATTTGTAACTCATTAGGCTGATTTTAATCCTTAAAGCTGTACATTAGCTGTATTTTGTTTAGCACGGGAATTTATTACAGCTTTAAGTATTATTATAGTATCACTCAACGCTTGTTTCTGTAAAATGGGATATGCAATCACCGTTCTACAGCTAATATTTATGGCGTAATTGTAGACTGTTATGCAGCCAATGGTGTTAAAAAATCTGTATATACAGCTATAGTACAGCTCAAGGCTGTATTACTGAGAACATTGTTGTTTGCTGTTTTTATATCTGCATAGTTGATATCATGTGGAAAAAATCAAGAGGAATATTGAAAAGGAATATTTAAATATTATAAATTACCAACCAAGTAATCGTGATGAAGATAAAGCTGAAAAATTACTAATTCAGGTAAACCTACAATCGTCATTTTTATTAATGTTCAAGGAAAAGGGTTCCGTAACAAAAACATTAAAAAGTGATTGTAGGTTATCTGATTTATTATTTTTTAGGCTTATCTCCTTCATTAAGGTTACTTGATTGGTAATTTACAATAACTGATTTTTTTTAATGTCATAAGATAGCAAACAAGCAGATCGGTCTCCTGATGAAAAGAATCAACCATCGCCTACAGACAGCAAAAATGTTAATGGTGCGTTGCTCTCTTGTGGCAAGGTCTAATGCCCAATGCATAAGTTTACCGGCCACCTTACCCTCCAAACCGGAACATGACAGTGACTAGCACTGACACTTTGCAGCAGGAATAGATAAGGCGGTGGTACCAGACCCGGTCGAGCCAATGCAGAGCTCTATCACCTAGTAACCACGATGGAAGTGACTCGCATAGCCCATCGGTTCCGTAACAAAAACATTAAAAAGTGATTGTAGGTTATCTGATTTATTATTTTTTAGGCTTATCTTCTTCATTAAGGTTACTTGGTTGGTAATTTACAATAACTGATTTTTTTCAATGTCATAAGATAGCAAACAAGCAGATCGGTCTCCTGATGAAAAGAATCAACCATCGCCTATAGACAGCAAAAATGTTAATGGTGCGTTGCTCTCTTGTGGCAAGGTCTAATGCCCAATGCATAAGTTTACCGGCCACCTTACCCTCCAAACCGGAACATGACAGTGACTAGCACTGACGCTTTGCAGCAGGAATAGATAAGGCGGTGGTACCAGACCCGGTCGAGCCAATGCAGAGCTCTATCACCAAGTAACCACGATGGAAGTGACTCGCATAGCCCATCGGTTGTCTTTTACGACCTGCCTGGCAGAAAGACAATTGGTCTATTCTTCAAAGAATATATAAAAAAGAGTTAAAAAGAGAAATAAAAATCATTACACTGAGAAAATATGTATTTTTTTATTTTAACTTGCTACTATACGGAGTTTTACAAAAGCGGTATAGTAAGTCGAAAGGGGGTGACTCAGAAGGTCATTTTGAACAACTTTTGTTCAACGATTTGTGAAAATTCCCGAAAAACAATTTTGTTTTTCCATTGTGAAAAGTCACGTGACCAACAAAGTTTCTATGGAGAATCAATATTTTTTTCGCGAATTTCCAAAAGTCGTTAAACAAAAATTGTTAAGAATGACCCCTTGAGAAACCCCCTCGCGGCTTACTGTACCACTTTTGCAACACCCTGTATATATGTATACTTACAATCGTTTTAAAAATATTATATACTTAGATACAATTACAGCCAAAAGAGTATGTGTTTCTCTTTGAAGAACTAATAATATTAAATCTCAAGCACGAAATAACGTATTCTTCTTAAAAATATTTTTGTGATAGACCAATATTTAAAGGGCTTGATTTTTCGTTCTTGATCAACTTAGTTATATCAAGTTGTGTTCTTGGTCATTATAATTCACCTTTATCCTCCCACAAACTGGGTACGATACAAATACGGTTTTGGCTTCTCTCAATTGTTTTTATTATTTTATAAGGCAAATTTCCCTGAAAAATAAAGTAAAACATGATTGAAATACATGTCCCATAAGTTATAGTTAACAATAAGTTGGTTTAGTTGTAAAGTCAAACGACCGACGTCAATACAACACAATAGCGAAATCAAGTGACAAACATATGTTTTGTATTTAGGGTTCTTCAATTTTTGTATGCATCTTTAAACATAAGTTAAGTGATTAAAACCAATTACTGTACAATAGATTTATATAGGGACTTAGTACAGCCTAAAGTGTATTTGGACGGTAATTAAAAGCCAATAGCCGTATAATAGAACAAAAAAGAGATTCAGTACAGCTATTTGCAGTATATCACCCTCCAAATACACTTTAGGCTGTATAACAAAACGCCGCCATTATTGTGTATTAAAAACAACATTAAAGAAATATATTGTTAAATAAAAGATATATTTAGCAATAGCTAAAGCTATATCTTGACAAGCAACTTATATTATGATCATTATGCCTTTATATACAATATTGTACCATAAATACTTGTATATTCTAACCTTAAACACAAATACTTACCGTATTTCGCAATGATTTTATTTGTGTTATCTTGATTATTTCGTTGGCGCGTGAATATTTTGAGGAAAAACATACACGACTTCACAGTCATTTAGAATTTGCACTTTGAATACACCCTTGAATACTGCTCCAAGTCCAAGAATTTATCGTTTATTAATATATTTTTAATTATGGCGTCTGCAGATATAATGTTATACAATATCAAAAACAGATTAGTTACTTTTTATCATTTTCAAACACCTATTAAGAACATTTAGCTGCACAAGAGAGTATCTTAAGTATTATAGTTTCTTTATACACCGAATAACAGCCTTTGTACAGCCTATACCAGCTTGTACAGCTATTGTGCAGCCTATTTAACTCTTAGCTGTACAAGACAGTTACAAGAGAGTATCTTTAGTGTTATAGTTTCTTTATACACTAAATAACAGCCATTGTACAGTTTATAACAGCTTGTATAGCTATTGTGCAGCCTATATAACGCAATAAGCTGTATAACTTGGGGCCCTTTTTGGTGTTATATCGGCTGTAGAAGCGCTTCTACAGCCTTTGTACGGCTTCGTATACAGCTTTAAGTTTAAAAATGAACCTAAATGCAGCCTATATACAGCTTAACGTGCTACTTGGGTTCTTTTATACTATTGGCAGACTTCCATTTGCTACCTTCCAGTTGTTGCTTGACGTTTTTTTCATACTCATAGCAAATTATTATTTTATTTATTGATATGTAACATCTTTCCTCTTCGCCTTCCTGCAATATATGGCAGTAATTTACGTGAAATGCAACGTAAAAGTGTAACAAGAAGCCGAGAAAGCGAGCGTTATTTGAATTGACTAATGAACGCACGCTATTCCAGCTGACTAATAAACGCGAACGGTGGTAGAGTCCGCCTTGGTCCTCAGATTGTACTGACTTAATCACTTATGGGTCGATGTGTGTAACAATCTACCCAAAAGTGATCAAGTTTACATATGCGACTACCTTAATAATACAAAATGACATGAAAATAATACCTTTTTAGTAAGACTCGTTTTTGAGAGACTGGTGTTTGATATAGATTCTAAAAAATCCTGTTATATAGATCGTTAGGTCCTTACTTTGCGGTTTGAATTTACATGTATACTAAAAACAATAAAAACAGACTCAATAAATTAAACCTGCGAATAAATAAAAGTTGGCTATGTTTTCAGTAATACAGTAATAAACAATAAATAAATAAATAAAGAGGTGAAGACACTTTTTTAAATTTTTGTAAAAATGATAAAAAAATATTTTCATGCCTATATCTCCGAAGAGGTAGACAAAATTCCAATCAGTGCATTCACTATTAGTCGACGATATATCATAAGATAACGAACAAGCAGATGACTGTCCTGATATAATGAGACAACCATCGCTTATACACACCAAAGATGTCAATGATGCGTTGCTAACTTTTTGACAGGGTTTTAATGCCACATGCATAAGTTTGCCGTGTACTTTGCCTCCCAAACCCTGACACGACAGTGTCAAGCACTAACGTTATTACGGCAGGTATAGGTAAGGCTGTGATACCAGGCTCGGGCGGGACAATGCAGAACTCTACCACCTAGTAACTAAGATGAAAGTGACACGCATAGCCAATTGTTTGCCTCTTACGACCTGCTTGACAGAACCATAGATCCATTCATCAAAGGGAGTCCGAACCAACACGGGGTAAAGTATTTTTGTCCCTACCAAAATTCGCTCGATGCGACTAAAGCAATTTTTTCACTTCAAAAAATTGCACACTGACAGCACTTTAGCAATAAATCGGTAGTGAAACGTCACCGTAAGTTCATTGCCCCAGATCTCTATATATAATCTCGCGGGATGCGTCACTGAAATCTTTGGATTCATTGGCTGCAGACAAAAAACGATCGCCTCCAATACAACCAGTATTGACTAATAATAACTCCGTCAAATTGATTTTTGCACAGATTTTGATTACATTTCGAATCATGTTTTGAAGAATATATCCCTCGTGTTAGTCCGGGCTCCCTTGAAGAATAGCCCAACTACCGTTCTGCCAGGCAGGTTGTAAGAGGCAACCGATTCTATGTCACTGATGCTAAATGTGGCACTAAAATCGTAAGTACTAGGTAGAGTTCGGCAACTCCTCCTCCGGGTATTTAGTACTACCGCCTTACTTATTCCTGACACAATAGTGTCAATGCTTGTCATTGCTGTGTTCTGGTTTTGAGGGTAAGGTAGCCAGTAGACTTATGCATGTGGCATTGCCATCTCGCCACACACCATTACCATCTTTGGTGTCTATAGGTATCTCTTTCCATCAGGACGGCCATCTGCGTATTTGCTATCTTATGATGTAAAAAAGATCAATCGCTTAACGGCTAGGCGTCTTGTAAAAAGTGAGAGATAACGAATAAGTGTAACTAACATCATTATAACTAACTAGGTTCTGCAGCATCTCGACCAGATTCTACCCCGTGTTGGTCCAAGCCCTGTATGAAGAATAGAGCATCTGTCGTTCTACCAGGCAGTTCATAAAAGGCGAACTTACATATGCGAGTCAATACCAACGTAGCTACTACGTGGTAGGGTTCTGCATAGACTCGCCCGGGTCTGGTACCACCGCATCAGATATTTTGGCCGTAATAGCGTCGTGCTTGTCACCCTCGTGTTCTAGATTGTAGGGTGAAGTTGGTAAACATATGCATGTGGCATTTACACCCCGCCACAAGGCTATCAACGCGCCATTACCATCTTTGGTGTCTATAGGCGAAGGTTATATATTTCTATGAGGACAGCTGCCTGTGTGTTTGCTATCTTATGATACAAAAAAAAATTCTTGCT
Source organism: Apodemia mormo (assembly GCA_036924255.1). Taxonomy (NCBI): domain Eukaryota; kingdom Metazoa; phylum Arthropoda; class Insecta; order Lepidoptera; family Riodinidae; genus Apodemia; species Apodemia mormo. The sequence goes on from JAUPFN010000008.1 coordinate 40,450,835, forward strand.
ATCACTTTGGCGTCAGTACGCTGTGCTTATGGCATATATATATATATATATATATATATATATATATATATATATATATATATATATATATATATATATATATATATATATATATATATATATATATATAAATATAAATCAATTCCTATTTTCTGTGGTCACGTCACGCGTGCATGACTGGACCGATTTCGCTAACTATACTTTTGTTGTGTTTGTAATTGTCAGGAGAAGGTTCTTATAAAAGAAAATATTTAAAAAAATGCGCAGAAATTTAGAAAATTTAAGAAATTTAAGAATACTGAACCACCATATAAAGTTCAATGCCCTTTCGGCTGCTGCACGTTGTTTGTCCACTATGCTATACTTCTCTGCGTTTCGGTGTTTATTATGTATGTATTACAGTATATATATGTATTTCCATGTATTAGTATCGTTATATAACACAACACCCATAACACAAGCAAATAATTTGCTTACTTTAGGGTCAGATCAATTTGTGTATTTGTCCAGCTACATTATTACTACTATTGATATTTCTATACGCGTTTATAACTCGCTGACTCTATCCATATATATCTCTGTGGCTATTAAACTTTGTTATACTGATCCGAGGTTATACTGCCTGAACAAGAAATGTTGAAAAATGACAATTTTGGCAGCTGGCCCAGTCCAACATTGCCTCACTGGCGTTACTAGCCATATCTAGGGCGGCAGCCGCAATGAGTTCATTGCCAGGAAAACATTAGCACTAACATGTTGGAAATTGTACATAATATAAACCAAATTGGTACAGTCAAATGTTAAATGTATAATTTAAAAAATATCTTTACGCCCGTATCCACGAAGAGTTAGGTAGTGCACCTGCGATTAGTCGGAGCTACTCCGCTATCACCAAACGGGCACTTATACAATCCCCGGCTAGTAGTTTTCTGATAAAATAGTTGCCCGGGATTGAATAATTGCCCGGTTGACGATAGGCTTACCACCTATTACATAGAGGGACTAAGTATCTTCAGCTAATCGTGGGTGTACTTCTTATGTGCCTCTGCCTATCTCTTTAGGGATACGGGCGTGTGGATATTTTTTTATAGTTTAAAACTAGTCAAAACTGCTTTTCCAATTTATTTGTTGCGAGCTGTACCACGCAGTTTCTCCCATAAGTAGAGTAACAAGTCATTGATATAATTCTTTATACCATTTTTTTCAACCCCATACGAGTGGATTTTTTAAAAAAATAGGCAAATATTTTCTTCAAAAATCCCCGATCGAAATTTATTCCGCGGGGTTTTAACCATCTCCCTGCCAAATTTCATAAAAATCAGCTAAGCAGCCTATCCTGCTTGATAGCGTGATAGCGTAACACACAGACACACAGACGAACGGACTTTGGCAATTACGGTATTAATATAGGTAGCACTTATCAAACAATGCATTCTAGTGATGGCCATGTGGTCGAAATTCGACCATAGACTTAAAAATGAAATCTCTTTTACGTTTGACAGCACACTTTAGCCGTAAAGAAAATAGTATATTATCACCTCGGATGAATTATATGCATAGTTCCATAGCTATCACGTACAATTATGTCATGTGAATGTAGTGTGTGTCATATTTATTTTTATTAATCTAATGTATTTCTAAAGCATATTAGGTACTTAAAAATATTAGATTTCTGCAGTCCTCCGAAATTTAAACTTTAACTTGTGCTTTAACTGTGCCAAATTTCATACTTCATGCTTTACGCAATCGTCCTAAAAATGGGTAGTTTTTCCTTCACTTGTCGTCGTGGGTGCACTGGCTGTACTTCTGCCTACCTTTTCGGGAATACGGGAAGATACTTTACTTTACATAGAGAAATACGTACCAAAGGACATTGCCAACGTGTGTATGGACGTGTGTCCTACTTCATTTAATTCGTGGCCAACTGTTCTAGAATAATCATTGCAAAGATTTTTGAGTCTAGAATCTGTTGCAATATAATTTATTCACCATTCACTCAGCCAGAGTGCCAGCTGTACGCCCGCCGCATTAAGGGTGTCTCCTGTGAGACCCAACCTCGGCTTAGGGTGGGGCCATGATTTGCGATGGGAGGGTTAGTAGTACACGTAGCACACTAAATGTTTTGCACTTCTAGCTAATCGGAACTATTTGAATTTCGAATGTTATATTTTTAAAACGTTGCAACCTTCTCAGTAATAAAAAAAATTGTTTTTTTATCACACATCAAAGTTCAATAGTTCAAAGTACGCAACAAAAATGGAATTAAGTCGAAAATATTTTAGAGCGATGATTTTTTATGATTTTAAAAGTTCTCTTTTTCCGCAAGACTGTGCCACGCATCTTCAAAATGCTTTTGGGAGAGAAGCACCTTGTTTGAGCACCGTGAGGCGATGGTTTGCTGAATTTGAGAGAGGTCGAGTTTCTTTACATGACAAATTTCGTGAAGGGCGGCCTTCAAATGTCGTCAACGAAAATAATGTGGCTACTGTTAAGCGGTTAATTGAAGAAAACCCGCAGATTACCTATGAGACAATTTGAGGACTATTAGGGATTGATATGAGCCAAATTCAGAAAATTTTACACGAAGAATTGAAAGTTCGGAAACTTTGTTATCGTTGGATCCCTCATGAACTGACAGCAGAGCATAAGCGGGCTCGCGTGGAATGGTGCTCACAGATGCTACTGAAGTACGACCACGGACATTCTAATGCTGTGTATGATATTGTCACAGGAGACGAAACGTGGATTTATTGTTTTGAACCCGAAAAAACACAGCAATCTTGTGAATGGGTGTTTGAAAATGAGAACAGGCCAACAAAAGCGAGACAGGCGAGAAACGTCGGTAAAAAAATGATAGCGTTTTTTTTCACAGCTACGTTTCCCATCTGTACAATTCCACTTGAAGATTAAAAGAGTATTAATGCCGAGTGGTATTCTACCATTTGTTTACCCAGGGTGTTAGAAAAAGTTCGCGAAAGACGACCCAAAAGCCGCATTCTCCTACACCATGATAACGCTTCTTCACACACGGCTAACAAAACAAATATACATCTCGTCACTCATCCTGCGCATAGCCCCGACCTAGCACCCTGTGATTTCTGTATTTTTCCCAAAATCAAAGATTTGATGAGAGGTTTTACTGATCCCTACTTTAGATGTAGAGGAGTTACCCTGTAAAAATACTCCTCCTATACTCTTCTGATTAAATTCCATGCGGGTTCCAAGACAGCTTAGCTTTTCCCCCAGGGCACCCTGAGCTCGCAACTCAGAGGTTATCAGGAAGGATGTCGCTGTTGATTCTGATTTACAGAAGTTATAGTGGTGGGAACGAGAGGTGGGCCCATTGCCCTGTCAGTGTATGGACTTACAACTGATTGCGAAGAAAATTAAAGTTCTAGTAGGTATTTGAAAGGGAAGCAACCAGAACGGATGTAAGGTGGTCGATGATGTAGTGCTGGAACAGGTGGATGAGTTTATATATCTTGGATGTGATTTTAGCAGGGCTGGAAGGTACACCGCCAATGTCGAAAGAAGAGTATGTGTAGGGAACAGAGCGAATGGAGAGCGTTAGGGAGATTGCTCAAAAGCACAGTTTTCTGTTTTAAAGTCAGGGTGCCCCTCTTGCCCTACACAACGTAACGTACGTATGAACGTAACGTATCAGTATTTTTAACGATAATTATTTTTGAATGTTGAAATTTTGTTTAACACTTTTGTATATTTTTACTTTTTCTTTTTAAAACAAGATTTTTGGCTTGCAAATCGCTCACTTTATGGTATTTGTTAATCTTTTACTTAATTCATATATCGGGTTAGCTTTAAATAACTACACTACTAATTTTAAATAATTTATACACGATGCTTAATGTTTATCGTGACAACAGCGCCAACGGAATTATTATAACGCATTATCTAGTTAAATAAATTTTATTTAAATGTCATAACAAATAAATAAATAAATAAATATTCACGGGATAAATTACACTTACTGATCTAACCCCAAAGTAAGCAAATTATTTGCTCGTGTTATGGGTGTTAGTCAACGATACTAATACATAGAAATACATTTTTTTTTTATATCATAAGATAGCAAACAAGCAGATGGGTCTCCTGATGGAAAGAGTCAATCATAACCTATAAACACCAAAGATGTTAATGGTGCGTTGCTATCTTGTGGCGAGGTCTAATGCCACATGCATAAGTTTACCAGCTACCTTACCTTCCAAACCGGAACACAACAGCGACAAGCACTGACGCTATTGCGGCAGGAATAGGTAAGGCGGTGGTACCAGACCCGGGCGAGACAATGCAGAACTCTACCACCTAATAGTCATGATGGTAGTGACTCGATAGCCAATCGGTCGCCTTTTACGACCTGCCTGGCAGAACGGCAGTTGGCCTATTCTACAAAGGAGGCCGGGACCAACACGGCATATATAAATACAAGAATATGTTTAATAAACACCCAAACCCGGAAATACAAACATTTATGTTCATCACACAAATGCTTGTCCCCGTCGGGGATCGAACCCGAGCCTCATCGATCGCGTAGTCAGGGTCGCTAACCACTCGACCAACGAGGCGGTCTTATTGTACAGAACAGAATTATTTGTACATAATTAAAAAACTAAAATGCTGACTAGTTAATTTTATGATGTCGGTTTTCCGTGGCGGTGTGCATACGCGTCGTAAAAATTAACTCTCATTTTCCCCTAACGCGCCAATAGAAGTAAAACTTCAAAAATATATTTTAATTTGATCCAAACTGGAGCTTAAATACTTCAGGATTTGAGCCGAATAGGCTAACCTAAAGCCACGTCGCAGTCAATACGTCAAATAGGTATAATATTTAAAGATGAGCACCTTTCCTATATTTTAAATTTCATCTAAAGCTTGATCTATTGACTCTTCTTTGTAATGAGACAATGGAATATATTTAGTTGACGAGTATATTATTATCAGGCGCGGGGGTCGGGGGGACGTAAACAGAGGGAATAAGAGGAACTTTGTGTTTCGACACAAATCCACTTCGCCTGTGGGTGTCACTGTACACGGCCAACCACTGCACATTATTGGATGTGGTGGTTAAGATCACCTTTATTTATGAAAAAACCGGACAAGTGCGAGTTGGAATCGCATACAGATGCTTCCGTACCCATAGAGATAATATATACAGTCTATTTCTTTTTCCTTGTCCATTTTAGTAAACATAAATGGCGGACCAGTAACTCAAATTGGTCATAGACAATTAATATGGTTGGAAAAATCGAAAGACCTGTTGAACAAGTATGACAAATTAAACTGAATGAATGATATTAATTGTGTTCGGTTGTTTACTTTTGGTATGATATAATTTAACTTGTTTGCACTATGCTATTTAGAAATAATATGCTGGTAGACGCCATAGGATTTTTCTTTGTCAATACAGGCATCGAACTTTCTGTCAGATTTTAATGCCAGGATCTCAAGAGAAATCGACATTTCCAATCTAATCGAGAAAGAGATTAAAATCCCCCTTGCGACACCACGGTAACTAACGATACCATTAAGAAATTACGTATCTACGCTATAATCTCTACAGGCACCACCGCTACCTTCTAGGGTTTTCACCCAAAAAAAAAACAATATTTTCCCTCTTTACCATTTTCAATACAGTACTCTATTATTTTCATTCATTTCAGAACGAAACATTGTACAAAACAACTCTTGGGGATAAATAAAAGAAATTAGACTGGCATTAATCCATGGTGTGTGCTCTGTGTTGGTTGCAGTTTAAGATACAGGTTAATTTAAAAGTGTTTTGGCGTATTAATCAAAAAGTAAACTTTAAGTATAATGAAGATTAGTTCAAGATCTAGGAGTTTAGATAATAATTGTGTCGAAAAGCGTTAATAATAATAATAAAATATATTTTCCTTCAACGATCTTATTGATATTACCAGCGCTCTGGATATGTTGGTACTTATTATTATTTATTTTCGTAAATTTTAGTGTTGATATCTGAGATCGCAAACAAAAACATACGATCTGAATATGAAATATCCTATACAACATTTAAAAAATGTTGTATTGTATACTAAGGTTTATTTATTTTCTTTACGGCTAAAGTCAGTTGTAGAACTTAAGAGATTTTAATTTAGTCTATGGTGGAATTTTGTCTACAGGCGATAGCTAGTATTATATTATTTTGCACTATTTTGTATAGAAGAAGAAGAAACACTATGAACGTTACTTAGGTATGACCTAGTTTAACTTGTTAGCACTACGCAATAAAAAAAATTACCTCTGCTGGTAGACGCCACAGATTTTGTCAATAAAGGCATTGACCTTTCTGCCATTTCTTATTTTAATCCCAAGGTCAGTAGTAGTAGGGATTCGTTGGTTCCCGACCACCCGGGTCGTTGGGTCTGGATCCCTGTTTCTGTCCCACCTGTGTTTCTGACCCACTTGGTGGTCGGTCAAAACTAAAAAAAAAAAAAAAAAAAAAAAAAATTTGGTGTCAAAATGGGGGTTTCCGGGTACGCCCGATCGATTGCAAGCATCCGTTTTTTGATATCTCGCACGGTTGCAAAGTTAGCATTCCTGGCTCTCCTTCGTTATCTAATCACCTCATTATCATTAAGCTCGAACGCCCGTCACACAATCGCACTATTAAAAGCTCATTAGGACGTCTCGCATTGCGTATCACTTGCAACTAATGAATATGGAATAAAATAAATATCATCAAGCTGATTCCCGTGTCGAGAAGGCAGAGCGAGCGTCTTAACGTTCCACTGCGATTCACCTGTTCAGCGGACAAAAGCACGATTATGGCGATCATTCTATTATCATTTTAGCAGCCTGTAACGACTATTACTTTTTTTTTCATAGTAATTTATATCATTAACATCGTGAGTACTGACTAGTTGGTGAGTTCTGCAACGTCTCGACTGGGTTGAGTACCACCACCTTGACCCATCTTATTACATACATCATCAGTGCTAGTCGCTGTGGTGGTGCTATTATTACTGGGTCTGTGTGCTTATTAAATATATTCCAGTACTTGTATGCATGTAAAAAAGTATCTTCACGGCCATATCCCCGAAGAGGTAGACAGAGGTACAACTAATGCTCCCACGATTAGCCAAAGATACTAAGTTCCACAACGTGATAGATGACAATCCCGACCCAGGAATCGAACCTAGGACCTCATGTGGCAAGCATCGACACCGCACCATTATGCCGCAGAGGTGATTTGTTTGAATGTATTTATTTAGTGTTGTTGACAAACACCCATATTGCATGATGTCTGGGCTAGCAGGATCGGTCACTTCCGGTATCAAAAGCTTCACATGCTCTTAAGGTATGTGGGTGTTTCGCAATACACAAGTATGAACTTCACTAACGATTCATTGGAATGTTGTATCATAATTGCTAATGCGAATGTGATGAGCAACAAGATTTGTAACAGAACGTGTTCGCTAATGTTAATTGCTTAAAACTTCCTATATAAACCTTGGATGAAAGCACATCTACAATATATCAAATAATTATTTTAACAGAGATAGTGCTACATTATTGTAACGTGTGTGTGTGTGTTATTGTGTTCACGTGCTACTTCGATAATATGGATGTAAGTATCTCATTTATTGCTCTTATAATATCTTATATATTAAATATGTGTAATGAATGTAGATATAATATTTTTGTCGTTTCATATTTTTACAATATTATTCATGTATTTCACCGGAGAGGAAAGTATACTTGTATGATGAACGTACACATATTTTTTCAGATTTGGTTAGAAAATAATATTTATACCTACATGCACACACAGAAATGATGTATGTGTTAAATCTATACATATGTGTACTACATGTATACTGAACAGAAATTTTATTCAGTCGTTAAGGCGTGTAAGAACTTGTAACAAATATACACGCACAAACTTTAGATTTATAACATAGTATTAGGATTTTACGTTAGCTATGTCGTAGTGTCTAATATTTGGTATTATGTCCTTTACAGAATTCCTCGAGCATCCTTGAAGAGAACACTTTAAAACATTATTATTATCCACTGTCTGACGACGACGAGTCAGATTTACAATTGACACAGCCATTGAAAATAAAAAGAACACGTAGCAGCAGCAGTTTGGACGACCTATTTGAAAAGCCAGCCAAAAAGAAGAAAAAAATGTCGTCCTGCGTTGGAAGGGCGTCTCGAGATGGTGGAATGGCATACATATCAACCAATACCGACGATGGGGCGCAAGCCACACACTTTGTAAAAATAGAAGTTTACGATCTAAAAAAACTGGCGAGGATACCCCCAACTGATCATTGGAAACATGCAACCACTCGGATTAAATATTATGCGGCAAGTCATAGGCTCAACAAAATCAATGAAGTGATCTATGATATATCTAAGGAAATAGCCGATGCACCTGACGTAAAAAAATATCACTTCGACAAAAATACTTGATATTGTTCTTTCAATGACTGATTTTTTAAGTATGCTATTGTATAAAGTTTCAATGTAATTAGAGATAATAATGTGATTGGTGATTAATTTTAGTCATCAGTTAACAATTTTAAAAGAATTTTAAAGGTCTTTAGTTAATGAAGTGGGCGTGGAAAGGTGCCATATATATAACAGCGTTGCACTAAACAAGTGCTATTATTGTATATTTTAACGCAGTTGTCGTACAACCAACTGTAAAAATGTCTTTTATAAAAAGTTTATATTTTGAATTAAGTAACGATACTTTAGTTGAGTCACTATATGATTCGTGCTACGATGCTGAACTATATGAAATATGTTGCAAAGTAGAGAAGGAACAAGCTCAATGTAAACGTAAATCTGAAGATAATTATCAAAATGGCAATCATGAAAAACATCGCCGAATCAATGAAGATGAGTTTTGTCATGGTCACCGAAATAGATCACAGCCTTTCGTTGACTCTCAATATTTAGACTCAGAACTCTACAACATGTGTGAAACTATTGAAAGGTAAACGCAATTTATTGTTATATGAAATATTATTATTTATATACCCGCTATATGCAGTTTCTAAATTATTAATAAATTTTCAGTACTTTCATCCAAGTGGGTTGTGGAGAACCAGGTGCAATACCATCTACATCTAAAGATCATACATTTCATAATATAGAGACGTCGATTCAAGAATGTACACCATCTACTGTGAAAATGATGAAGTGTACTACTTGCAACGTTAATGTAAAAAAAAGGTATTTTTCCAATCATGTTAATAGTCATTTACATAAAAATAACTTATTTAAATTGAAACACTCCTTGGAAAACGTAGATATAATTGAAACTGCATTTAAAGACCGATTACTAACATATAGGATAGGTACGAATTCTTCCAAGGATTTTACAACCCCGGAATTATATTTTTCTTCAATCAATAACAGTGTTGTGCAACTACTCTCCGAATGTATAAAACAATTTACTACATTTAAGGTTAATTTTATATTGCGGGGGAGTTTTATTCAGCAAACGAAAGATTTAAAAAATTCATTTGATTTTCAGACTTCCAACTATATTGTTTGTATGAGTACTGATGTTAATGAACTAATTACATCTGTTTATAGTATCTTAACCAATAAGATTAGTGAATTTGAAAGGAAAGATAGTGGTTGGAGCCTTCAACACCTGACCGAATTAGATTTGAATGTAGGAAAGTTTAATCCCTGTCGGGGTAGTTCTTTTATTGAGCTGCCACGTGACATACGTTCTAAAAAGGCAGTTATTAATGTGAAAAACACAGATGTTCTTTGTTTCAAATGGGCAATTCTCTCCGCTTTATATCCTGCACAAAACCATTCTGATAGAGTCACTGCTTATAGCCAACACTCTAATAAATTAAAATTTAATCAAATAGCATTCCCAGTAAAATTACGTGATATTTCAAAATTTGAAATTTTAAATAATCTAAGCATTAATGTTTTTGGTTTAGAGTACAGTAAAAAAGAAAAAAAAAATATCGTAGTTGGGCCTTTACACCATACAAAACAACGTAGACCTGTTCACGTAAATTTATTGTTATTAACACATGGCAACACTAATCATTATTGCTACATTAAAAACTTATCTCGTTTATTGTCAAAACAAGTTACTAATCGAAACAATGCAATTTTTATTTGCGATGGGTGTTTACTATTCTTTACTAAGAAAGATGCTTTAATGAATCACCAAAAAAGTGACTGTATGCAAATCCGTACGGAAATTCCATCCGTAAATGCTTTAAGGAAGGATTGGTTTGGTACATTAACACACAGCAATAAGTTAAAATTTGAAAGCTATCACAAAAAACTAAAAATTCCATTTGTAATATATGCAGATTTCGAATCATTTTTAAAGCCAATTTATAGTTGTTCGAATAATCCATGTGCATCACACACAGAAAATGTACAGAAACATGATGTATATAGCTTTGGTTATTATATTAAATGTTCATATGATGATAGCATTTCAAAATATGTATCTTATAAAGGAAATGATTGTGAGTGTGTATTTATTCAGAGTTTAATTAAGGATTTAGAAAACATTATAGAACGTAACACTTTCCGCAAATCACCAAAACCACTATCTGAACAAAATGTAAACTTTACAACACATGATAGTAAATGTTACGTTTGTGATTTAGATTTAAATTGTGAAGATTTCACCGTGTATGATTCATATACCGGCGAATTTAAAGGTTTTGCACATACAATTTGTGGTAAGAAATATGTAACGCCTGACTTTGTACCAGTCATATTACATAACATGAGCCATTATGATGCTCACTTTATAGTCCGTGCTTTACACGTAGTTGAAGGTAACATTCAAGTAATACCACAAAACAAAGAAAAATACATATCTTTTTCAAAAACTATAAAGATCAACAATCGTAGTATTAGTATACGATTTATAGATTCTTTAAAGTTTATGTCCAGTAGTTTAGAAAAATTATCTCAAAACCTAAATAATGAACAATTTATTGAATTACGTAAAAACTTTCCAAATAATGAGGACTTTGTACGTGTAAAGCGAAAAGGAATTTATCCGTATGAACAAATGCAATCATTTCATTCTTTAAATTTAACAACGTTACCCCCTAAGGAAAGGTTTTATAATTCAATGTCCGATTCTAATGTGTCAGATGAAGATTATAAACATGCAAAGGACGTGTGGCAACATTTTAAATGTAAAAATATGGGTGATTATTCCGATCTATATTTAAAAACAGATGTTTTATTGCTGACCGATGTATTCGAGAATTTTAGAAATGTATGTTTAACTACTTACTATTTGGATCCATGTCACTATTACACAGCACCAGGGTTAAGTTGGGATGCCATGATGAAATTAACAAAAGTGGAATTGGAGTTATTAACAGACTTTGAGATAATTTCTTTTTTAAAATCAGGTATACGAGGTGGTATTTCACAGTGTAGTAATCGCTATGCTAAAGCAAACAATCAATACATGGAAGATTATAATAAGGAACAACCTGATTCCTATCTGATATATTTGGATGCCAATAATTTATATGGGTGGGCAATGTCACAATATCTTCCAATAAATAACTTTGAATGGGTAGATGTCAACACAAAATTCGATGTTTCTGACGATTCTGATTATGGATACATAGTAGAAGTAGATTTGGAATATCCTGAAAACCTACATGATACTCACTCAGATTTACCTTTATGTCCTGAACGTATTTGCACAGACCAATCTATTCACCCCAAATTAGTAACAAATTTAAATAATAAAACAAAATACGTAATTCATTACCGAAATCTTAAACAGTGTTTGTCACTGGGCTTAATACTTAAAAAGGTTCATAGAATTTTAAAATTTAGACAAAGTCCTTGGTTAAAACAATACATAGATCTTAACACATCTCTTCGAACTTTATCAAAAAATGAGTTTGAAAAAGATTTCTATAAGTTAATGAATAATTCAATATTTGGTAAAACGATGGAAAACATAGAAAAAAGAGTTGATGTTAAGTTACTTACCCATTGGGAAAATCTTGGAAAGACCCAAGGAGCTCAATCACTTATTGCACGTCCCGAATTTCATAGTCTTTCTATATTTTCCGAAAACTTAGTAGCTGTTCAACTCAAAAAGGTAAAACTTGAATACAATAAACCAATATATCTCGGATTTTGTATACTGGATATTTCAAAAACCTTAATGTTTGATTTTCATTACACCTATATGAAAAGTAAGTTTTTAAGCCCAAAATTACTATATACTGATACAGATAGTTTAATATACCAAATATATACGAAAAACTTTTACAGTGATATTAAACCAGATTTAGAAAAATATTTCGATACTTCAGATTACCCGGAAAATAATATTTATAATTATAACCTGATAAACAAGAAAAAAATCGGGGTTTTCAAAGATGAAAATAATGGGCAAATATTTCGTGAATTTGTTGGGTTGCGATCAAAAATGTATTCAATGATAGTTGATAATAAATTAATAACTAAAGCTAAGGGTGTTAATAAGAGTGTTACTAAGAAATTAACATTCAAAGATTTTGAGTCCTGTTTAATGAATAACACAATCAAATTAGCGGAAATGTATAGATTCAGATCGATTAAGCACATAGTTTTTACTCAAAAAATTAATAAGATTTGTTTGTCTTCTAATGATACTAAAAGGTATTTAATACCTAATTCAACAGACACCCTCGCATGGGGGCATTATTCAATAAGATAATTTAAAGAAATTGTAAATATTTTTGTTTGTAATTTGTAATAAATGTAACGTAGTTTTAAGTATTTTTAATATTTGTAACTGTAGTTTTAAGAATATAAACTCCGTAGCACTTAAGTGAAATGACATACTTTGTATAGTAATAAGTTTCTTTCTATAAAATAAATAAATAAATAAAATAATTTGTGTAAAAATATGTATAGTATAAATGTGTTCTGAGCAATAAATTTATTTGTATATAAAGACTCTGTTTTATTTCTTCATATGCCATTATAAATTATTGTTTATAAAGAGGTAGACGTTTAATATAATACGGAATAAAAATGATTCACTTTATTCATCCATTCACATCGATAGTGGCTGGACCTAGTGGATGTGGAAAGTCTAACTTTGTTTCAAATTTTTTGACTTACATAAAAGATATATGTGATGTCAAGTTTGATAAAATATTATGGTGTTATGATGAAATGCAACCACTTTATAATAGAATAGATGTGACATATATCCAAGGAATACCTGATATGAATATGTTTAATGGGAAACACCCTCAATTACTCATTATCGATGATCTTATGAGAGAATCGGATGGTCGTATAGTTGATATCTTCACGAAAGGAAGCCACCACAGAAATTTAAGTGTATTTTACATAACCCAAAACTTATTCCATCAGGGCAGAGGTCAGAGAGATATTTCTCTAAATACCAGCTATCTCATATATTTCAAAAATCCTCGAGATAGGACACAAATAAAACATTTGGCCCGTCAGGTGTTTCCCGACAATCCAAAATTCGTGGAAGAATCTTACAGAGATGCTACTAATGAGCCTCATGGGTATTTGATGATAGATTTAAAACAAGCTACGAATGACGCATATCGGTTTAAGACGAAAATATTTCCCTTAAATGAACATTGTATAGTGTATGTACCGAAAAAAGGATTTAAATACGATTTGAACGATGAGATTCTTAATAGTATCCGATGAATGGTGTCGGTGAAACAGCGTCTACTGCAAAGTCCAGTAGAAAAATTTTATACACTTTTAAATCAAAATATCGCAAACTTTTAATACAATCTTACAGTGATAATGAATTAGATCTTATTTGTGAAAACCTTTATAAAATTTTTGATGGAAAACTTGCAGATGTCACTAAGTCTTCGGGTAACATTCTGCAGTGCAGTTGTTTTTTGATACCGTTTATAAACTATTTTACACCTTAAAATTTCTCAGTGTAGAGCTATGTCGAAAAGAGTGAAGACACATCAAGATTTATTAAGAGCTTTACATACACTGAAACCCAAACATCGTACAGCCTTATTAAAAGTCTGTAGCGATGAGGAAATAAACTGTATTTGTGAATGTATTTATAATGTTCTGAATGGTAAAATAATATTGAAGGAAACAGAAAAGTCTAAATTAAAGAAATATAAAAAGCTGTTGCGTTTGCTAGTGTCGAAGGGTAAACATAGGTTAAGAAAGCGAATCATTATACAGAAAGGTGGGGCTTTTCTTCCTATTATTCTTAGCACAGTATTAAGTGGATTATTGAATTACATAATAAATAAATAAAAACAAAATGGATACTACAAAGAAAATGATATTGATTGAACCAGACGCATTGGAGCGACTAAAGAAAAGAGAAAATATTTCTGATGATTCTTTGTCAAGATTAGACAAGGAAATGCAAAAAATATTAAAAAGTAAAATTGATGATCGTGAAAAATGGTCATTATACCTCCAAGAATTACAGAAATACTTACACTTAATACAAGAAGATAAAAAACCTTTAAAGTTACCTATCACAATTGAAGAAGTTAAAGACAACACAAGCGAGAAGCAGATGATTCCATTTGTAAAAGAGTTATCACCAGTTCAGGACGTACAGACACCGGAATCTCCGGATATATTACTAAAACACTACACGGCTGATTATTTGAAACGACTTATTCCTAAAACTTACAAAAAGAAAGGTAGCATTCTTTTAGATACTCTTTATAAAAATAACGATAAAATTTCCTGGAATGATGATGGTACTGTTGTGATCAACAAAGAACATTTACCTCAAAGCAATATAATAGATCTCATAAATATAACTCTCCGACCCTTAAAATATAAACCTGATGGGTGGGAAAAGTTTGCAAAAGCATTAAAAGATATTAAAGTACCACTAATATGTGTTGGTAATCCTGAAATAAATAAATTCATGAATGAATTGTATGTAGAAGATTTTCGTCTTAATACTCCTACAAAACTAAATACACCGAAATTATCTAAACCAGGAAGAAAAATAGATTGGGAAAGATGGACACCTTATTAGATATACATAGTACTTACTATGATATAGCAAATCCGGCGGGATATAGTAGTGTAAATGCATTAACTAGAGCAATGAAAGGTAAAATGAATCGAAAACAAGTTCAAGAATGGCTGCAAAAACAGGAAACTTATACTCTTCATAAACCTATAAAAAGAAAATTTCCAAGAAACAGATATATCTTATCAAACTTAAATGAACTCTGGCAAGTAGATTTAAGTGATATGAGAAAGTATAGTCAATATAATGATGGTTATAATTATATTTTGTGTGTTATTGATGTATTTAGTAAATATGCATTTGTTAGACCCTTAATTAAAAAGAATTCACAATCAATAAAAAATTGTTTTGAGAGCATATTTTGCGAGGCAAAGGCCACACCTAGTCACATACAATCGGATAAGGGAACCGAATTCGTATCAAAAGATGTAAGACAATATTTAATGAATAAGAATATTAATTATTACACAACGAATAACCCTGATATTAAGGCTAGTATAGTGGAAAGGTTTCAGAGAACTCTCAAAACGAAAATGTGGCGATACTTCACCCACAAAAATACATATAGATACATAGATATATTGCAAGAATTAGTCTATTCCTATAATTATAGTTTTCATTCGACTATAAAAATGCGCCCAGTTGATGTTAATTTTAATAATATAATGACTGTATGGCGTAATATCAACGAAGGACGATTACAGGGGAAAAAAATGGTACACAATAATCAGGATCCAAAATTAAGTATAGGCGACTACGTTAGAATTACTAAATATAAGCATATATTTAAAAAAGGCTATGAGACTAATTGGAGTGATGAAATTTTTATAGTGGCCTCGGTAAAACGTAAGCCTGTATTGATTTATACCATAAAAGATATTCTAAACGAGGGAATTGTAGGTACATTTTATGAGAATGAATTACAAAAAGTTTCTTATGACCCCACATCGTATTTTAAAATTGATAAAATAATAGGTTCACGTTATTCTGGAATCAGAAAAGAAGTGCTTGTGAAGTGGGTAGGTTATCCGAATAAATTTAATACTTGGGTTCCTATATCAAATTTAAAGAAAATATAATGGATAATAGTTTTTATTTAACGTTACTTAGTAACAGCTCCATGGGCTACTTTCCAGAAAACACAACAGCAAACTTCTTCACTAAACTACCTAAAACTATTAAGCTAGAAGGAGAATGGGTGGTCGGTCTAGTTGAATGTCACTATCCGTGTAGTATGTTAAATGTACAGGATCATGAAAATGTAGTATACATTTCTAAAAAAGTATATTTACCCGATTCAAAAACAGATTATGCTAACGTTGAATATAAATCCCATATACCAGCAACAAACTACGAAAATATTAGTAACTTCTTAAACGCATTCAATGCAAATCCTTTATTAAATGGGAAAGTAAAGTTTCAACACGATGAAATATCAAGACTTGTCGCCGTAACAAATATGACAAGTAACATTACTCGAATAACAGCTAACCCCAAATTGTCACTTCAACTTGGGTTCGAACCCAATACAAATTTTGTTAGGCAGAATATTGGTAAGTATCCAATAAACTTACATTTAGGTCTACCGTCACAACTATTTATTTACTCCGATATAGTACATCCACAGATAATAGGAGATGTAATGTCATCTTTACTGAGAATAATTCCATTAGATCCTACAAAATATATTTATGGAGCCTACAAAATTAATGTATTTTCTCCTGCACACTATCTTCCTGTTTTACGTAGGGAATTTGATGTGATAGAAATTGATATAAGAACGAGCATTGGTGAAAGAGTACCATTTCAATTTGGAACCTCATGTATTAAGCTTCATTTCAAAAAAATAAGTTCTTAATATTACATTAAATATATAAAAATGGTATGTCCCTATCATCACTATTACTCTGCACAAGCAGGATCTGGTGTAGGTATAATTTATAAAGGAACACCATATCAACGTGGACATGGCATAGGGAGTTTTCTAGGGGGTTTATTTAGGTCAGTATTTCCAATTTTAAAAAGTGGCGCAAAGGTTCTTGGAAAAGAAGCATTAAACGCTGGAGTTGGTCTTCTAAGTGATTTGGTTGGAGCTCAACCTCTTGATGAATCGATAAAAACTCGATTCCGAACCGCTACTTCTAATTTAAAAAGAAAAGCTGATGAAAAACTCGACTCCATAATGGCAGGATCCGGTTATAAAAATAAAAGGCAAAGACTTAAGTCTATCACTCACAAGAAGACATCAAAACAAAGAAGAACTCTTAAAGGAGCTCTCAAAAATAAAAAAGATATTTTTGGAAATTAAAAATGGCGTTCCTACACAATAATTCTTGTGAATGTGTGAAATCAGAATTGGATATCTTTGCTTTACCGACAACACAAACAAGTATAGAGAGTGGTCAATGGATGCAATATCGTCCGATATCATCGCTAACTGATGATGGCCCTATCGAGTTTTTAATACCTGGTGCTGGTGATGAATATATTGACTTATCACACACAATGATTAGTATCAGTGCACGAATAGAAAATATTGATTCATCAAGATTAGCTGTCGATGCCAATGTTGCACCTGTAAATAATTGGCTACACTCGCTTTTTAGTCAGTTGGATATTTATTTAAATCAGAAACTTGTTTCTCCACCAAATAACACATATGCATATCGTGCGTATATAGAAACTTTATTAAATTATGGTCCAGCAGCGAAAGCTTCCCATCTTACCTGTGGTTTATGGTATGAAGATACTCCAGGAAAGTTTACTTCGTGTGACGCAACTAACGAAGGATTTGCTAAGCGACAGCAACTATCAAAGCAGAGTTCAACTATTGAAATGATAGGTCATTTACATGGTGATATATTTAATCAAGGGAAATTTTTAGTTAATGGTATTGAAATGCGGTTAAAATTAGTTCGTTCGAAAGATTCTTTTAATCTCATATCGTCCACAGTAGAAAATAAATTCAAAGTTAATATAATAAATGCTTCGCTCATAATCCGTAAAGCAAGAATCAATCCATCAATATTACTTGCACACGAAAAAGTACTAGCAACAACCACAGCTAAGTACCCAGTTGCTAGAGCTGAAGTAAAAGTATTAACTATTCCATCTGGTGTTCAAGGGAAAGTTCTTGATAATGTATTTCTTGGGCAAATGCCTAAAAGGTGTATTATAGGATTCGTTAGCAATAAAGCATTTAATGGCAGTTTCGAAACGAATCCCTTCGATTTTAAACACAACAACCTCAATCTGCTTAGTGTATATGTAGATGGACAGCAAATACCACCGAAAACATTAACTCCCAATTTTTCCGACAATGCTTTTACCAGCGTTTATCATACATTATTCTCTGGGACCGGTATACACTTTTTAAATGAAGGTAATTCGATATCTAAAGAAGCTTTTGCAAACGGGTACTGTCTAATGGCTTTTGATATGACTCCAGACTTAAGTGCAAACTCTACAACTCATTGGAATTTAGTAAAACGTGGAAGTGTTAGAATAGAAGTACGGTTTGAAGGCACTTTGTCATCAACAGTAAATTGTATAGTATATGCAGAATTTGATAATGTTATAGAAATAAACAAAAATAGAGAGGTTATTATAGATTATAATAGCTAATCTTAATTTTAATTAATTTATGAAATAGTACTTATATATTATATTGCTAGTGTATTTACTGTCAATTTCATTCAGCATATCTTTAAAAATAGACGCTTTTAAAAATTAAATCCTATGATGGATTCTATAGAAATCCAAAAGTTTCTGGATATGGTTAATGGTAGCTTAAAGCTTAATGTTTTTGCAGCTAATCGTATACCAGTACATGTTAGCTTACCCTTTTATTCTATATCAAATTTAGATCCTGATACAAAGCCTGGTTCTCATTGGGTAGCAATATGCATTGATAAACATGGTGTTGGGGAATATTTTGATTCTTTCGGGAGAAAGCCAACTGGTTATCATGAGTCATTTTTGGTAACAAATTGTAAGAAGTGGAATTATAATAATAAAGTAATTCAAAATTGTTTTAGTTCTATGTGTGGAATTTACTGTCTAGTTTTTATATATTTCAGATATTATGGAGTATGTATGTTTAACTTCACTAATATGTTTACTACTAATACTGTTATTAATGATAAAATTGTAAATAATTTGTTTAAATACTTTTTCTGTAATAAAATATAATTGATAAAGAAATTTCGTTGTATTATTTTACCCTGTATGTCATAGGAATACAAAAAAAAACAAATGGGATAACAAAAATAAAATCTTTATTTAAGTATTCAAGTATTAATCACATTATTATCTCTAATTACATTGAAACTTTATACAATAGCATACTTAAAAAATCAGTCATTGAAAGAACAATATCAAGTATTTTTGTCGAAGTGATATTTTTTTACGTCAGGTGCATCGGCTATTTCCTTAGATATATCATAGATCACTTCATTGATTTTGTTGAGCCTATGACTTGCCGCATAATATTTAATCCGAGTGGTTGCATGTTTCCAATGATCAGTTGGGGGTATCCTCGCCAGTTTTTTTAGATCGTAAACTTCTATTTTTACAAAGTGTGTGGCTTGCGCCCCATCGTCGGTATTGGTTGATATGTATGCCATTCCACCATCTCGAGACGCCCTTCCAACGCAGGACGACATTTTTTTCTTCTTTTTGGCTGGCTTTTCAAATAGGTCGTCCAAACTGCTGCTGCTACGTGTTCTTTTTATTTTCAATGGCTGTGTCAATTGTAAATCTGACTCGTCGTCGTCAGACAGTGGATAATAATAATGTTTTAAAGTGTTCTCTTCAAGGATGCTCGAGGAATTCTGTAAAGGACATAATACCAAATATTAGACACTACGACATAGCTAACGTAAAATCCTAATACTATGTTATAAATCTAAAGTTTGTGCGTGTATATTTGTTACAAGTTCTTACACGCCTTAACGACTGAATAAAATTTCTGTTCAGTATACATGTAGTACACATATGTATAGATTTAACACATACATCATTTCTGTGTGTGCATGTAGGTATAAATATTATTTTCTAACCAAATCTGAAAAAATATGTGTACGTTCATCATACAAGTATACTTTCCTCTCCGGTGAAATACATGAATAATATTGTAAAAATATGAAACGACAAAAATATTATATCTACATTCATTACACATATTTAATATATAAGATATTATAAGAGCAATAAATGAGATACTTACATCCATATTATCGAAGTAGCACGTGAACACAATAACACACACACACACGTTACAATAATGTAGCACTATCTCTGTTAAAATAATTATTTGATATATTGTAGATGTGCTTTCATCCAAGGTTTATATAGGAAGTTTTAAGCAATTAACATTAGCGAACACGTTCTGTTACAAATCTTGTTGCTCATCACATTCGCATTAGCAATTATGATACAACATTCCAATGAATCGTTAGTGAAGTTCATACTTGTGTATTGCGAAACACCCACATACCTTAAGAGCATGTGAAGCTTTTGATACCGGAAGTGACCGATCCTGCTAGCCCAGACATCATGCAATATGGGTGTTTGTCAACAACACTAAATAAATACATTCAAACAAATCACCTCTGCGGCATAATGGTGCGGTGTCGATGCTTGCCACATGAGGTCCTAGGTTCGATTCCTGGGTCGGGATTGTCATCTATCACGTTGTGGAACTTAGTATCTTTGGCTAATCGTGGGAGCATTAGTTGTACCTCTGTCTACCTCTTCGGGGATATGGCCGTGAAGATACTTTTTTACATGCATACAAGTACTGGAATATATTTAATAAGCACACAGACCCAGTAATAATAGCACCACCACAGCGACTAGCACTGATGATGTATGTAATAAGATGGGTCAAGGTGGTGGTACTCAACCCAGTCGAGACGTTGCAGAACTCACCAACTAGTCAGTACTCACGATGTTAATGATATAAATTACTATGAAAAAAAAAGTAATAGTCGTTACAGGCTGCTAAAATGATAATAGAATGATCGCCATAATCGTGCTTTTGTCCGCTGAACAGGTGAATCGCAGTGGAACGTTAAGACGCTCGCTCTGCCTTCTCGACACGGGAATCAGCTTGATGATATTTATTTTATTCCATATTCATTAGTTGCAAGTGATACGCAATGCGAGACGTCCTAATGAGCTTTTAATAGTGCGATTGTGTGACGGGCGTTCGAGCTTAATGATAATGAGGTGATTAGATAACGAAGGAGAGCCAGGAATGCTAACTTTGCAACCGTGCGAGATATCAAAAAACGGATGCTTGCAATCGATCGGGCGTACCCGGAAACCCCCATTTTGACACCAAATTTTTTTTTTTTTTTTTTTTTTTTTAGTTTTGACCGACCACCAAGTGGGTCAGAAACACAGGTGGGACAGAAACAGGGATCCAGACCCAACGACCCGGGTGGTCGGGAACCAACGAATTTTGTCTACAGGCGATAGCTAGTATTATATTATTTTGCACTATTTTGTATAGAAGAAGAAGAAACACTATGAACGTTACTTAGGTATGACCTAGTTTAACTTGTTAGCACTACGCAATAAAAAAAATTACCTCTGCTGGTAGACGCCACAGATTTTGTCAATAAAGGCATTGACCTTTCTGCCATTTCTTATTTTAATCCCAAGGTCAGTATGCTCTAGAGAAATCGAAATCCACTAAACACAATTTGGGGGCTGAATCACCTTCGTCCGTAAGAGAACACCCGGAATTCTCTATCCCTACACGTGGTCCCTGGGTAGTGCTAATCAGGTGATATGGTGGGAGACATATGTCACGGCTATAAGGACCACCCATCAGCTGAAGTCGTGGCGCCAAGCGTCCGTTTTCCGTCACTTTGACGCTGATGTAGCTTTAGTGAGACGGGTCGAATGAGTTGCGCCTATACAATCTGGACGATCTGATACACACTGACGTTGATGAATCTGGAGACTAGTCATGGAGGGTAGCGGGATCCGAGGCACGGTGCATCGCTGGCCGACAGCTAGTCAGTAGGGGGCCCAAGTAGCGTGCTACCTACATGTGAAAGGCTGCCCCGCCAACTAGCGAAAAATCCCAAAATGCGCCATAGTATTGGTTGGCGACCGGATGAGAGGGCGGTATGGATATTCCTGGGGGGACTCAGGCGTCCCCGCAGTCTCCAGACTAGTCCCCAACAGTGTGACTTCGAGATGTGTGTCTCAGGTCCGGAAGTATAGCGCCTCGATTCACTGCCGTCTTCACACCTACTTCACTCATTCTATTTAGTGAAAAGGACAATGTACAGGAATAACGTTGTACAGCGGCAGCACTCCCTCTCGATGAAAGTAGATCTCACCAACATCAGAGGTTTACATTTTAATCTCGCTGCTGTCCATTTCTAGCTGGAAACTCATAAACCATGTATCTTGTTCCTCACGGAGACACAAATAAGATGCCCGTCTGATTTGGCCTACTTAACCTATACCGGCTACACCCTTCATCTAATGAGTCATCGAAATTTTAAAGACTGCAAACTTCCTTAAATGCAACATTAACATTTTTATTGCAAGCATGATTGTTGTAGTAAGTATTGTTACTACCAGCAAAATGGCGAATTTGCGTATCATTCTCAATAATTTAATTAATTTTATAATATTACAAGACAAATGAATTAAAATAGAATAACTATTAAAAAAAAACATTAATCTCGTTTTTTTGAGAAAATAAATGTAATCAATTATCTTTTTTCTCAAAAAAGTTGATCCATACTAGTTCAGAAAAATAAGTATGAAAAACTAAGAATCTTCGCGTGACGGGAGCAGTATCATTAGATATAAATAATTAAAATAATTATAGGACATATAGTATTATAGGACAAATGAATTTAAATATAACTATTAACAAAAACAATACTCACGTTTTTTTGTATTACAAGATCGTCGAATTATTGTAGTACGTAACGATTCTTTAAAATCGATCAAATAACCTGCCTTTAATAAAATAAAGCTTTTATTTTATTAAAAGCAGGTTATTTTACTATTACAAAATTATTCACATTTAACAAATTGTAAAACTATATTATTACTTTAAAAGTGTTAATCTTTGAAAAATGATAATTCAATAAAGCGTATATTTTATATTCTATTAATAAATATTTAACTTTTAAACAGTTAACAATATTTAACATTGTTACAAGCTATTTATCATATTTTATGAATGTTTATCTTTGATAAAGAATCATTCCATTACTCATTCGTTCGTTTTACAATTCGTTCATTATTGCCCGCGTCTATTAATTTCATAGACAAGTTCATATTGTATGTGTCAACTTCATATGTTATTTTTTAGCTGTACAAATAAATTTTAGTTTCTAGTAAGTTTTCGTAAATTAAGTGTGATAAAACGATATATTAGAAACAGTTTTTAGTGCCAAATAAACCGTTTAAAATTAATGAATACAATAATCTAATAATATTTAATTCAGTGTATATGATTGATGTGAAACTTTAATGTTTTTATAAAAGGTGGACTTTGTTGACACTTTCGGACAAGTTAGAAGAAACCGACTGTAGATAGAGTAGGCGAGCTATAAACGCGTAAATGAAAATTACGTACGTTTTGTATAAGTGTTTCTTTTTTTGACGCATGCATATAATGTAATCGTATCTAATTGGCTCCTTCTGTAATTAATAGGCGAAGAAGTCTTACTTTTAATTATGCGTTTCTGCTGAGTAGGTACGCGTCTTTAAAAAAGAAAACGAGTAACAAATTAATGTTTTTTCTCTCTCTAAGGACGGGACGACGTTTGCTTGGCTCACCTACTCTATGTACATAATATTTCTATGTCTCTACCACCGACTGATATTACCTGAGACTATTTGTATGAAGATCTCCTCCTCCTATCCCCTGGGATCTAAGTTTTTTACTGTTTAAATATATTATATAGCGGTCATAGTAACACGCATTTTGTCTACAGTAATACAGTAAAAATTCATAAAAAGAGATTTGAAATTAAAAGATTTAAAATAAAACTACTTAATTTAAAAAAAAACCAGAGGCAGTCATTAGGTCTGTCGTAAGAAGTGAAAACTCAAAGCAATGAAGTGTATATATGCGTTTACATGTACAAAGGCCGCTACGCGTTGCCAGTCGGTCTCCACTAGAATGTCACCCATTTTGCTGACGCGAAACCAAAAAAAATTCCGTACAAAAAAAAATCACTTCAATAACAACAGTAATATTACTTTCTTTTTTTTGTAATAAATACGTCACAGCAATATTTGCTAAAGCTCTAATTTTCAGAGAGTCCTCTTTGGCAATTACAACCATTAATCATACTATTGCAGATGTGGTACCAACCCGGGCGAGACATTGGAGAACTCAGGTCTTATGTAGAACCAAACTTCTAACTCTACACGTCCTCACTCTAGAAGTCCTAACTTTACGGACTCTACACCTCAATCAAAATATGTGGCTTGGCCGTTTCGTTCTACCGTCACATGGGCGTAAAGTAAAAAATTTATCCTTGTGGCGGGAACCTATTGCCACGTACATTTGTTATCGGCTACCTTACCCTTAAAGCGGAACACGGCAGTGACAAACACTAACGCTATTGCGGCAGGAATAGGTAAGGCAGTGGTACCAGACCCAGGTGAGACAATGCAGAACTCTACCACCCAGTAGCCACGTTAGTTAGTGTAATGACTCGCATAGCTAATAGTTCGCATATCACGAACTGCCTGGCAGAACGGCTGATGGTCTATTCTTCAAAAAGAGCCAGAACCAACACGAGGCAATAATGTTTAATTAATTTAATATTAACACCCATGTTCTTACAAATAAGCTTTTTCTTTCTGTCACATTACTCTAAGACCTACATAACATACACGTCTTTATAGTATATATACAACACAAAGTTCAATACAATTATAAATAAAAATAAACTTTTAAAACCATATCAACTCCGTTCATACATCCGTAGACTGAGTCGTTGAACTTATCAGTGCGAAATTGGCGAGCAAAAGTCGCGCGCGCCGGCTGACGATGACGCGCTATCCGGCAATCGAAGGCTGCGCGAGCGCGTAGCACAACATACATCGCATTTTATCATTTAACCGACAAAACAAAACTGAAACAAAACCAGCAATGAACATGGAATACAAAATAAATTAAGTATACTCCAAGTGAAGCCGATGTGTTCTATAGTTGGGCCGTCTCCGACGCAAGGTCGCGTCGCCGGACGCCCACATATATAAATACACTCAGACATGCAAAAATGTGTCAGTTTCAAACAGTTGTATGCCCATAAGTTTATATGTGAGCTAATATGAATAAATGGCTAGTGTTCAACTGTCAATAAGGTTGAATAAACCAACTTATAACCATATCTGTGTTTTGCAATATTTATCACGTCATGCGGGTTAGCGAATGTAAATATTTACTCATTTGTGGTTACTATTGGTTAAAAGGAAATGGATGGCGACAGTGAAATGAAAGTATTGAAAGTGTATTGTGTATTGTTAAAACTGACGTATCAATTTGACCGGCCGTTTTCTTTCGACCGCCTTTGGTACCACCACCTTGCCTATTCTGCCGTAATTGGTGCTTGTCGCTGTTGTATTGCAATCGGTTATGTTGGAGTTGCGTCTATCGTACCGAAATTATATGAGCGTTAAGGCACACGTAGTCCGGAATGTATGCGAAAATAGCCCATAATAGCCGGTCACATCTGCATTTATCGTGTCATTGCACGAATTTTTATGACGATAGACACAAGTGCGGCTCCATCATTAGTATGGTGAGATTAACTTATACACGTGACATTCCACCTTAATACATAATATCAAACTGCACTGTTAACAACTCGGTTTCTATAGGCGGAGGTTATATCTCTTTGCATCAGGAGAATCATCTACTTGGGTGTTAATCTATAGAATAAAAGAAATTAAGTAAGATGACTTGAATATCTATGTATAACATCACAGGACAGTTAAAACAAGCAGGTATTTTTTCCCTTTGTTGGTCCGGGACTACCTTGAAGAACAAACCGTCTGACATTATGCCAGGCAGTTCATAAAAGGCGAACAATTGGCCAAAACGCTGGTCACATTTAGTAATCCTGCAAACCGGAACAAAACCGTGGCAATAGTGACACTGTTGCGAAAGTGGGATTATATTATATACTTACCTAGGTATACAAAAATGTTAAAGATTTTTTAAAATATTTTTGTGAATCTCAAGTATTCTATTATATTGGGTGACGCCGACGGCTTAAGTTAAGTAAGTAGGTAGATGTAAACGAAAAATATTACCTGTTCATCGCGACTGTCATTCGCGTGACCCAAATCATTATTTCCATTTGCTAAGTCGGGTTAAAAATAAACTTGTTACTCCTGGATAGCGTACCATTAGGAATTATAAAAGAATTTTTAAGATTAGTCTAGTAAATTTTGTACTTATTCTTTTTTTTTATATCATAAGATAACAAACAAGCAGATGGGTCTCTTGATGGAAAGAGTCAACCATTGCCTATATACACCAAAGATGTGAATGGTGCGTTGCTATCTTGTGGCGAGATCTAATGCAACATGCATAAGTTTACCGGCTACCTTACCCTCCATAGCGGAACATGACAGTGACTAGCACTGACGCTATTACGGCAGGAATTGGTAAGCCGGTAGTACCAGACCCGGTCGAGCCGATGCAGAACTCTACCACCTAGTAGTCACGATGATAGTGACACGCATAGCCACTCAGTTGCCTTTTACGACCTGCCTGGCAGAACGGCAGTTGGCCTATTCTTCAAAGGAGCCCGGGACCAACACAGGGAACAATAATACAAATTTTATCTCTTTATAATAATAGATATAGAAGATTTCTTCTTCCATCCCTGATCCCGTTATTTGGGGTCGGGTCTCCTCACATTTTTGCGCCAAGTTAATATATCGTGGGTTGGTTTTCAGTTCAGGCAATTGGGCTTTCTTGAGGTCTGGTAGGTTCTGGTAGGTTTAGCGCAATTTGTACAACGTGTTTTTCTTCACGTCTTTCGACATGTCCATACCAACGAAGTCGATTTTATAGAAGATACCTACCTATACTTACATAAAAAACCTGTTTTTAGGGTTCCGAAGCAACCTTTATAGTTTCGCTATGTCCGTCCGTCCGTCTGCAAGATAGCTCAGAGATCCTTATTATTGAAAATCTGTAATTTTGCACAACAATGTTACAACAATAATTCTTTAACATTAAATCTTTAAAAATTTTTTTTTTCAGAGTATCTCCCCTACATGTAAAGTGAGGATGTTCATTTTTTTCTCACGGACCTCACCGTGTGGGGGTACCGTTGGTAATATTAAAATATTGTAGGTTTGTCAAAACGAGTTTTCGATTAAGGGACTCGTTTGTAAAATATTGAGCTTTAAAGTGCTAATTTTTGTTAGAGTCTAGTGCCCCCCCCCCTCCCCCCCCCTTTCTGCTGGCTAAACGGTCAAAAGTTTTTATGGGCGGTGAACCTGTGGTGCGGATATATATTTGTCATTGACGTTGAATAGCTTAAATGTGCATAGTATGAAACTAATTAGATAAAAACCCACTTCTTAGTCCGCATTATTGTGATGAGCAAACTTCGGAACTCTACATTGCGCGTGACCAGATATATAGAGCATAGATTTAGCTAAAAAGTAGACTTTGTCCTGTCCTGTATCTTTTAGTGAAAGTTCCATCACAATCGGTCCAACTTTTCCAGAGGTTTTGACAGACAGACAGAAATTTAAAAAATGGTTGTTTCGGTATTAGTACGATACTAAAAATAACACACTGCTCTTGACAAAAACTAGTTATATTGAAATCAATCAATCTATCAATTATATATCCCCCGTATCCCTGTTCAATTTGAAAAATATACTACCTGCCTTTCTGTCAAGCAGTTTGTAAGAGGCGACCGATTGGCCATGCGAGTCACTACAATCGTGACTACTAGGTGGTAGAGTTCTGCATTGTCTCGCCCGGGTTTTGTACTACCACCTTACCTATACCGGCCGTAATAGCGTCCATGCTTTTCACTATCGTGTAGTGTTCCGGTCTGGAGGGTAAGGTGGCCGGTAAACTTGTTATGTATGTAACATTAAGACTTCGCCAAATTGATAACAACGTACCATTAATATGTGGTGTCTATAGGCGATAGTTATCTCTTTCAATCACGAGAGCCTTCTGTTTGCTTGCTATGTTATGATATAAAAAATAAACTATACAATTTATACTTTATGTTATTATAAATATTTACATAAGAAATTCAGAGGCTCAAAAGTAGATATTGATCGTAGGCCGTCGAAACAGGTCAAACAACGCGGCTAGCAACAACCCGCGGATCACAAAATAAAACAAAGAATTCGGCTCGGTTTCGCCAACCTCGTTTTTCTTTTATCTTCCCTAGGCTATAAAGTCGTATAGGCTTGTAAATGTATGTAAAAACGTCTGACGTTAAATCTGGTAGCAATTATTGAATGTCATTGGAGTTTTTATTTTCGTAGTCTAATCGTGAAGTTGCGAGTTTCATTCTCGGTTTACTAAAACTATGTTAAGGTGTTTTGAGTCTGTTCCCGGTTATCACAATAAACAAACGATAGTCGTTATCAGGTCGGTTAAAAGTGGCAACCACCACTCAGCTCACTAACCGATAAGCTGGTGAATCTTGGTGAATCACTAGTGTATTTGAATTAGAGTTGTTGCGAATATCAGCATCAGCATCCGTGGATTATCAGCATTCATTTTAATATCAGCATCAACATTTGTATCAGCAACGATCGATGCTGATTTTTTAATGGTGATATTCAAGTCATAACATGTTCATTGGAGGACCCGCCTAGCGAATTTTTTTTTGTAGTTTTAACATTATATAGACGCCAAAGGTGTTAATGGTGCGTTGCTATCTTGTGGCGAGGTCTAATACTACACGCATAAGTTTACCGGCTACCTTACCTTCCAAACCGGAACATGACAATGACAAGCACTAACGATATTGAGACAGGAATAGGTAACGTGGTGGTACCAGACCCAGGCGAGACAATGCAGATCTCTACCACCTAATAAAAATATAACAATTATTAAGTACTAGCTGTGCCCGCGACTTCGTTCGCGTAGAAAAAATTCTAAAATAAAAACCCGCATATTTCCCGTTCCCGTGGGATTTCCGGGATAAGAATTATCCTATGTCCTTTCTTGGGTCTCCATTTTTCCAAATCGGTTCAGTGGTTTGGTCGTGAAAGCGTAACAGACAGACAGACAGACAGACAGACAGACAGACAGAGTTACTTTCGCATTTATAATATTAGTATGGATAACTTCTGTTTTATTGAAAGTTATCATATTTGCAAATAATTACAAAGTTGGATGTATTTTATGTCAGTGATTTACTATTTTAATATCAGCATCAACATCAACATCCGCTGATATTGATTTAAAAAATCAGCATCAGCGTCCGCTGATACAGTAAAAACTGCATCAGCAACAACCCTGTTTTGAATCGTGGTGAATCGCTGTATTACTATTAACTTTCCGGCTATTTAATGAATGAATATTATTTCTTCCAAATCATCCTTTGAAGTGGTGTAAAGCACTATAGGTAAAATCGCTCATGTATGCCGCCAGATTAAAAAAAAAAAGAAAAGCAACTATTTATTAGTAAATAGATATGTATGTATGTGTAAAGTATTTTGGTACATAACTCGGTATTCCTTGTTATATTTTTGTTTTTAAGGTAGGGCTATTTTAATAACAGATACAAATAGTTTTGCTAAACAGCAGTTTATTATCTACTAGCGGCCCGCCCCGGCTTCGCACAGGAAAAAAATGATTAAAATCGATCCAGTAGTTTTGATTTATTCATTACTTCTCATGGCCCGTACGCGTTAAATTTGGGGTAAAACGATTCCCCTTTCCCTATGAAGATTTCCTGCTATCTTTGGTATATCTAAATTCATATAGGTACTACATTTTTAGTTTTTACATTTTTACCTATTTCTTTTATTTTTACAATGAATATATTATGGAATGTCTTTATATACAACGTTCACAGCTTTCTTACCATTAGACAATACAAATAATGTTTTCTTAGAGGTTACTCTTGAAAGAGCGATATATAGTAGGCCATGTGAAAAGCAGTCAACGCTTAAATCTAAGCCTGCAACGTTAAAGGCTTGACCCTGCGATTTATTAAAGCGAGGCATCAGGACAAACGGGAAAAAAATGTGTAAATGATTGACCCTACGGGCCATCCCTGAAACTTCTCACTAATAATTTAGTTTTAGGTATTTTAAGCTCAAGAGTAAAAAAATTAAGCATAGATTTTTCAGTTCAAATAGATGTATTTTATTAAAAATGGCAGTATTATTAATTTTTGAAATGCTGTATGTTCATACATACAACGATGATGGCATTCAACTCAATTTTTGAGATCTAAAATATTGTTTTAGCTAAATAATCGATAGGTTGAAAAATTTCGATGCTATGTCAAAAAATATTTTATTTTTAATTTTTAATCCTAAAACTTAAGTAAGTTTGCTAAAAATAACGTATGAAAAACCATAAGTTTGAGAATTAGATTCGATTTTGATTTTTGAAACGGCATTTGACGTAGTTTTTTAAGTACTAAAATATCGTAGAACACCAAAAAATGATTGGTTGAAAAATTTCGAAGCTATGTCGAAAAAACACTTTTTCAAAAATTTTCGTCAACGATTACTCTCAAACGGATAAACCGATTTGGATGCAATTTATTTATTAGACATAGTTTTTTGACGAATAGAGCTGATTAGTTTTTCTACTCAATCGGTACATAAATCTGGAAGTTATATTAAAAAAATACTGTTTCGTCAAAATTTTTTTGGTGTTTTTTCAAAATTTCTCAAAATCTCCTGGACCGAATCGGTTCAAATTTTCAGGAAATCTAAGTTGAGCAGAATCCAACCGCGTTTCGATCGGTCTAGCCGTTCAAAAGTTATGAGATGTTTACATACACACCTACACACACACACACACACACACACATATATATATACATACATACATACATACAGACAGACATACTGACGTCATCGTGAAAATAGTCGGAAAAGATTCCTAGGACCTCTAAACGTGGACATCTGGTAAAAACTTGATTTTCGAAAATCGGGGTAAAATCAGTAACTTCCTTATCTACATACGTAGTGGGAAGTTTTTTTTTCAAATAGCCTATGTCACTCAGTGAAAAAAAAATGAAAAGTAAGTAAGTAAAGTAGTAAAAAACTGGTTTGCTAAATCACGTTTTTTTACATTGATTGTTAAATAATAACTTTACAAAAATTATACGATATACCTAAAGATATTATCTAAGGAATGTGCTAACTTATTACATGATAGAATGTACTTTACTTGACCATATAAAATTCCGAAAACAGGAAAAATAATTTGTTAATACTATTTCTAATCATCCACATGATTTTTATATGGTGATATTTAGTTAAAAAAAGGAATGTACTAAATTTTGGTTTTCAGCTGAAGTCCTATATTTATTTATCCGAAAATTAACACGTTTCCCAGCGGTTTCTGAACACACCGCGCGCGCGCCGCCCGACCTGCCGGTAACCCCGCAATCGCTATGCCCCTGCATTTTAAATCTGTAATATCTTCGAAAATATTCATTTAAATGTAATGCTGTAAACGGCCATATTGATCTATATTAAATCAACAATGTATTTAAGGTATTTAATTGGATAAGGATTAGTGCTGTATTGCTTAAAATTGCTTTGAAAAAAAGCCATTATTTCTCGTAAAAAGTAAATGACAATAAAATGCTATTGTGGGTTATCCATAAGAGCTAGACATATACCATCGCGGACTTTTCTGTAGACCTTTTGTAAGGTGTACAAATACTAGTACATTATTTTGATAAATCTCGTAGGGTTTAGCCTGCGTTTGCAATAGAAGCGGAAAAAAATATAATTATTTACGACATGACATCAGAAAACTCAAAAATTGCAGTATTTCTCTACAATATATTGAATGTTATTATACACATAAACCTTCCTCTTTAATCACTCTATCTATAAAAAAAAAGCGCATCATAATCCGTTGCGAAGGTTTGAAGATTTAAGCATACATACGGACATAGGGACAGACAGAGAAAACGACTTTGTTTTATACTATGTAGTGATATTGACTTACTAACAAGGAACTTATACACTATAACTGGAATTGTTACGAAGCAATATTTGAAAAATAAAAATGTACCTTATTTATATTATGTAAAAGTTGAAATTTGTTGCTTACATAACAGAGGGGAAAAACGTTTTGAGCAAGACAACGACAAGAGTGGATGTTGCCCCTTTCTTGCAATTGCCAGTGCAAATAAAAGTATCTAGATGGTAGATTTCTTTTGTATTTTTGTATTTGTATGGTAGAATCCTTTTTATTCATACACGTCGATAAATAAATTAGCATAAAATGTAATGTAATTAACATAGTGAGTTTTAAAATGTGCTTATTTTAATTATTACGTAATTACTTATGCAATGAAAAAATTGTTTCTCAAAATAGTAGAATTACTTAGTAGTAATTTGCAAACTATAAGTAAGTTAGTAATTTAGTAATAATAATAAGTAAGTTAGTAATTAGTTAGTAGTTAGCCGCACTATATATGGCGATTGGCGCTTTATTTAGTAGAAAGAGACACAATCCAGCCATGTCGTGGTACTCTTCGGAACGATTTTGAAGCGCGTGTGAACATTCCGGGTAGAATGTAACTTCCTTGCTTACTAATAAGTCAATGATAATCTATGAATTTTAAAACTACGTATGTGGTGACGTCAATATGGTACGGAAATTTCTGGAAAGGAGTATAAATTTGGCAAAGCTAAAACTCTAGTGAAGTTCTAAGCTCCAAAAGTTTAGAACTTTACTATCTAGTACTCACGGTGGTAGTGACAGGTATAGCCAATCCTTCACCTTTTACGACCTGCCTAGCAGAATGACAGAAGGTCTATTTCAAAAGGAGACCCGGACCAACATTGGGAATTATAATTTTTTTAACAGATATTTCTGATTTAACATAAATAGAATTAATTCGATTTACGACCAGAGTGCGATTTCTGGTAATAACACCGGCACACAAAAAAAAAGTTGTCTGTGCACCGGGCGCCACCTATCTACGGGCATGTTTTTCGACCCGCTGAACACGAATTTCAACTCAGTTTAGGCCGTCCGGGCTTCAATTTCGAGTAAATTGCAAAAAACCCAAAAAAATAGGAATTTTAGGAAATAATAAAAGTGAAAATTACAGGACAATAGTCGAAGAATTAGTGACAAATTACAAAAACTTAGGATGCTTGTTAATAAAAAATACAAGAAATTTATTGAATTGTGTTTAAAAGATTTTTTCTATTTTTTCAGCAGCAGTTTTCTGCTCTTTAATCGATTTTTGCAATTTTATGAATGTTTGAGGAGACTATGGGCCAAATTTATTGCAGAATCAGATTAAGCAGACTAATTACATGAAAATCTTCATCAATTCGGATCCACAAAATTTTTTATACCAAGATAATCCCAATTTTCTTCGATTTTTGTAATTTTTGATGATTTTTTACAATTTTTATTTAGATTAGAGATATTAGATTTAAAACGGTTTATGATTAAAGTACGATCGAAATTAGTATTTAACAAATCAAAATACATGAAAAATATGCTTACATTAGATTTCAAAAATTTTTTTCTTACCAAAACATCGAATTTTCGCTATTTTTTGGGGTTTTTTGCAATTTACTCGAAATTGAAGCCCGGACGGCCTAAACTGACTTGAAATTCGTGTTCAGCGGGTCGAAAAACAAGCCCGTAGATAGGTGGCGCCCGGTGCACAGACAACTTTTTTTTTGTGTGTGCCGGTGTAATTAATAAACACTTGGGTATATTAACAATAATTAACTAATGTGTTCCTTTTTTCTGGATACGGCAAAGAACTACCCATTCAGCCGTTATCATTTAAAACGTACTCGTTTCAAAGTTCATAAATAGAAAACTATTGCACATTTAGCAAAATTTATTTTAAAAGTTCGTAATTAACAGCGTTCGTTTGTTTTAATTTTTAGATAAACATCAATCGATATTAATATTATATATGCGAAAGTTTGGATGTTTAAGTGGATGGATGGATGTTTATTTAATACTTTATTGTACATATCACAATTACATAGAAATCTTCACGCCAGATCCCTTACGGGGTAGGCAGAGAGAACCGAGTGCATAATTCACGATCCTTGCAGGCTTATCACGCTTCCTCTACATTTATCACTCTCTTCATACACACATGCCGGCTGCGAACTCTTGACACCACGTTAAGACAGTACTCGATCAATCTGGTATGTCAGTCTTTGTCTTCCCCGGTACCTACATCCTTCCACATTCACACAATTACGATAAAAAAACAAACATAAGTACAATGGACGAGCTTATCTCTACTTAAAGAGATTTCTATGTTACTCAATCACGCAAAAACTACTGAACATATAAGAATGAAATTTGGTACACAGGTAAGTTGGAATAGTACATGGGCTACATTTTATCCTAGAAAAATTAGGTGATCCCGCGAGTTTCGCCAAAAACTTTTATTATGTAGCAGGCTGCACGCTGCAACTATTATTTTCATAAATGAAAAATTTCTTTTTATTTAATTTAATTTATTTTATAGGATATAGACGTACGCAACATCGCCTATAGACACCAAAAAAGATCTGAAGTCAAATATTTCTAATAATAATTTCTAATTGAAAGAAATATGAAATATTATGCGACATTTCTGACATTGATTGGTTAATGGTGGCGAAGCTGCGCGGGTCAGCTTTTATAAAACAGAGTACAATATTTTTTAAACGCAGTAAATCTGCAACAAGTAACTTCCCATTTCGTATATCTCCGGAACCATGCATCAGATCTTCACTAAATTAAAGTGTACTGTCTCAAGCAAAAAGATTTTAAAAATCTGTTCCAAAATGACCGAGTCTTCAAAAATACGTGTACTTAGATATCCGCTCGTGACCACGGTCAATGTAAATTGGCTGAAATGTCGAGCTTTACAAGTAAGTTCCATTTTTGACCCGTTTATGTTTTCAAAAATGATAGCAGAATGTATTTGTTTGAAAGTTCATGCGTAGACTTGGTAAAAATCCAATGCCTTTATAGATCTACGTATTTTTTATTATGTAACTACTGAAAGTATATGGATTATGAGTTTATATGTATATACATATACTAATGAAACCGGTAGACGATGACCTGCCTTAATGTTTTAAAGTATGCGGAGCTAATATTTGCTGAGAGTTATCTTATTAATTTGAAAAAAATAATGCTATAATATAATTTGCCTTATGTAACTGATCCATTGAAAATGTGAGATTAATGTTTCATAAACAATTCCATGGCCAGTTTCACTCAAAATATACAGCTCTATGGAATATGATCGACTTCTATGGTAACAAAATTAAAAAAACACATGCAAAATTGATAAGCTCCTCCTTTTGGAAGTCGGTGAAAAAATACTTTTAATAGTGATTTCTTACATGTACCTTCTCATGTAAATGACAAATAACAGTATCTTATTATATTCCGGAGACTTACAACTTGGTAATCATTAACAATATCCCACATAATCACGTTGTATTATACGCATAGATTATACGTATTTTTTTTCCATTTAAGTATAATACGGCTTCCAATCGCGTTCTCAAAACCTGCTGAGTGATATCAAGTATTCATTTCTTGCCTTTATTTTGCGATAAAATGGATCTGATCTTATTTCAAAATTTTAATTAGCTTATTAAAGTTAAATTATTCTTTAATTTCACATCTATAGATTATTATAATGTCTATACGTGGTGAAACGCTTCTTTTTTATATCATGAGATAGTAAGCAAGCAGATGCTTCTCCTAATGGAAAGAGGCAACCATCGCCTATAGACACCAAAGATGCTAATGACGCGTTGCTATCCGTGTGGTGCAATGCCACATGAATAAGTCCCGACTACTTTACCCTCCAAACCGGAACACGACAATGACAAGCATTGATACTAATGCGGCAGGAATAAGTAAGGCGGTGATACCATTTGGTACCACCGCCTTACTGGTATTTAATGGGCGAGACATTGCAAAACTCTACTTTTGTCAACAAAGACATGTTAGCCCCATTGCAGCTTAGGGCTCAAACTGGATCTTTGCAATTTGCGACTCGAGAGTGGCGTGATCTAACACATAGATTCTTATCATAGAAGTGAACTGGATGACAGCGGCGCAACGGCGACGCGGAAAATGGGTCGGAGCGCTAACGCGCAACTCTCGCCGCCGCGCCGCCGGCCGCGGCAGATCGCCGATATCCAGTTTGAGCCCTTATAGCTTACTACTAATATGACGATATAACGCTGCACTCTGGAGTCTCTTAGTAGGTCTGAATGAGGGAGCTCGAGGTCTAATTTATTTAGTTTTAAAATAGCGAAAATGTTTGATCTACTAGTTTCGTATTGTGTACATTCAAGTAGTAAATGTAGGATATCTGCTACTTTAGCAACCTAAATTACTAGCTGATACCCACGACCTCGATTGTGTGACACAAAATCATTTCTGGCTTCTGCTACGTCGGATATAACGCCTATATTACTTCTGAATAGTATATCTTTCTAACTGAAGGATTTTTAAACTGTTCCTTGTGGCCCAAAACTGTTTTTTCAGGTTTTGTCCACCCAGGTACCCAGACCTGGGTGAACAAAACCTGAAAAAACCAGTGTTTCGAGTTTATTCATTAAAAAGCAAATCTCTCTTTATAATATTTGTGTCCTTAGATCTGTGGTTCCTAACCTCTGGTAGAGTTTTGGTAGTAGTTTTGCCCGGGTCTGGTACCACCGCCTTACATATTCCTGCCATAAAAGCGACACGGCTTATCTCACTGTCGTGTTCCGGGATGGAGGATAAAGCCGTTAAACTTATGCATGTGGCATTAAGACTCCGCTATAAGGTGACTTTCTTAACTTAGACACTTGTACTGTTCGACAAATGTAATTTTTATTTACATCACAACCACTTGAATATACATACCTTAATGCCTACCGTTTTCGCCAATAAGAGCATTATCAGAGCTCGAAAGTATAAATAATTATATCCCGCCACAAATATAGCAACTCACGACTTACATCTTTGATCTCAATAGACAACGGTTGCCTATTTCCATCAGGAGAGCCATCTGCTTGTTTGCTATCTTATGATAGAAAAAAGCTGTTTCATAGTTTT
Source organism: Apodemia mormo (assembly GCA_036924255.1). Classification (NCBI taxonomy): domain Eukaryota; kingdom Metazoa; phylum Arthropoda; class Insecta; order Lepidoptera; family Riodinidae; genus Apodemia; species Apodemia mormo. The sequence continues at coordinate 40,488,175 of JAUPFN010000008.1, forward strand.
TATAGTGTGATGTTGATTCGTAGTCGGGAGACAAGTTTCTTAAAAGATAGTAGAGTTTTGCAACGTCTTTATAGTGTATCACATGAAAGCCACAGCGTATGTTTATATATATATATATATATATATATATACACATAGATAGAAGAATCAACCATTGCCTGTAGACACCGAAAGTGTTAATGGTGCTTTGCTATCTTGTGGCGAGGTTCTAATGCCACATGCATAAGTTTACTGGATACCTAACCCTAACAATTAGAACCCGTCAGTGATAAGCACTGAAGCTATTGCGGCAGGAATAGGTAAGGCGTTGGTACCAGATCCGGGCGAGCCAATACAGAACTCTGCCACCTAGTAGCCACAATGGTAGTGACTCGCATACCCAATCGGTCGCCTTTTACGACCTGCCTGGCAGAACGGCAGTTGGCCTATTCTTTAAAGGAGCCCGGGCCAACACGGCGAAACTTTCCATTAAATAGTTTATTTTGGATGTGTAGACGATTAAAGCTTTGTAAATGAATAATAAACAAATATTCGTGACGAGTAAACTCAAAAACTACTGAACCGATCTTAAAAATTATTTTACCATTAAACAGCGACACTATCCAACAGTGAAACAGGCTACCAATATTTTTTACCCGTTTGAGAAAAGTAATGATTTTGGGTTACGTAAACGAAGTCGCAAAATATAGCTAGTAAGAAATATTATCTGACGCATAACAGTTATATTTCCAGGCTCAGTAGAGTCGTGGGTTGTAGGACTTAATTCCCGGCACCGGACGAGCAAGGTCGGAGGTGAACGGACCACGGCCCGCCGCGACTTTGCAGGTACTAGGTACTCCTTTATCAAAGCCACTGAACCAACTGGCGATCCGTATTTGATTTACCTGGAGCTATTTTGGTGTTGATGAATACATTTTTTAGCCGACTGCGCTACAAGGAAAATTGTGTGTTTTGGGTGAATGTATGTAAGTATATCTTTGGCATGCTCTATAGCCAAAATAGCTTGATGGGTTTAATAACATGTAATAGTAATTTACAAAACTGAACCAACTTCAAATATTAACTATACTCATATATCAGAAAATACTGTTATTATCGATTTTGGTGAAACACAGACTGTTTTCTAAGGTGGAATATACCTGATTTAAATAAAAAAATTGATATGGCTTTTACAACTAGACAAACATACATACATATACGAAATTATACTCAAATATTATCCAATTTACCGCCTCATTGGTCGAGTGGTTAGCGGCCCTAACTACGCAATCAACGGGGCTCAGGTTCGATCCCCGACGGGGACAAGCATTTGTGTGATGAGCATAAATGTTTATATTTCCGGGTTTGGGTGTTTATTATATACTAGCTGTTGCCAGCGACTTCGTCTGCGCGGACTTCTTTTACTCCGCACTGCTCCTCCCCCGTAGATGATATTGTGATAATATGTAGGTATTATGTTGACCCGACCTGTTAGTAATATTCATACAAAATTTGAAGTAAATCCATGCAGTACTTTTTAAGTTTACCCCGGACATACATACAGACAAACAGACAAAAATTCTAAAAACTATATTTTTGGCTTCGATATCGATCGTAGATCACGCCCCAAGTATTCTTTTAAAAAAATATTCAATGTACAGTTTTGACTTTCCTGCGATTTTATTATATGTATAGATATTCTGGTATTTATATATGTATTTCTATGTATTAGTATCGTTGACTAACACCCATAACACAAGTAAATAATTTGCTTACTTTGGGGTTAGATCAACCCTCTAAACCGCAATACGACAGTGACAAGCACTGACGCTATTGCAGCAGGTATAGGTAAGGCGGTGGTACCAAACTCGGGCGAGACAACGCAGAATTCTACCACCTAGTAGCCACATTGATTGATTATTGACTCGTATAGCCAATTGGTCGCCTTTTACGACCTGCCGTGCAAAACGGCAGTTAGCCTATTCTTCAAAGGAGCCCGGGACGGGGGCGTCTTTGTGACGTAGACGCAAGTGCAGCCGAATCATTACAAGCATTATAATTTTACATGACTTACGGCCGGTTTCCGAAACGCAATTTAATTTTAACAAGTAATTAATCTGTATTTAACATAATTTTTACAAGCAAATGATCTGTTAAACACAGATTAATTGCTTGTTAAAATTAGTTTGCGTTTCGGAAACCGTCCGTGAGCTAGGTTATTTAATTTCAGATCGTTCCGAGCTTCGGTCGCAGTCGGGGTTTTTGCTTTTGAGATACATAATCACTTATTTAATGAGTTTAATGATTATACCTATTTTTTATATATCATAAGATAGCAAACAAGCAGATGGGTCTCATAATGGGAAGAGTCAATCATCGCCTATAGACAACAAAGGTGTTAACGGTGCGTTGCGATCTTGTGGCGAGGTCTAATGCCAGATGCATAAGTTTACCCTCCAAACACCTTACACTCCAAACCGGAACACGCCAATGACAAGCACTGACACAAGCGGAACTCTACCACCTAGTAGTCACAATGGTAGTGACACGTATAGCCAATTGGTCGCCTTTTACGACCTGCCTGGCAGAACGGCAGTTGGTCAATTCTTAAAAGGAGCCCGGCAACAACACGGGGAGGAAAATCCTTTAAAATATCTAATATGTCTCCACGACGCTCGAGCAAATCCTTATATTTAACTTCTTGTGACATAATTAAAAAAAACCCCGCAACTTCTCAATATGTAGCCGCGTTTCTTATCTGTTTTATCTGTGGATCCGGTGATAGTTTTTAGGGTTCCGTACCTAAAAGGTAAAACGAGACCCTATTGCTAAGCATCCGCTGTCTGTCTGTCACCAGGCTGTATCTCATAAAGCGTGATAGCTAGAAAACTATTTTTTTTACAGATTATGTATTTTCATTGCCGCTATAACGAAAATACTAAAAATAAAAAAATGAAAATATTAAGGGGGTCTCCGTACAAAAAACTTATTTTTTTCGTATTTTTTTGCTCAATATTAATAACAGTAACAGGTAGACGCTTAAAATTTTCACAGAACATTTAGTTGTAGTTGTAGTTGTAAATATTAACTTTCAAAATAAATAATTAAATAAAAATAAAGTTAATATTAAAGGGAGCCCCCCATACAACAAACGTAATTTTTAAGCAATTTTTTACTCGATCGATAAATGTTTAAGTATACGTACAACAAACGCGATTTTCTTTTATAGATGATGATACGGAACCCTTCGTGCGCGAATCCGATTCGCACTTGGCCAGTTTTTTATATTATTAGATACCAAATAAGCGGGTGGTGGGTGGTGGTTAGAAATCATCGCCTATAAACACCAAAGATTATGGTGCGTTGCTATCCGTGTAGCGGGACAATGCCACATGCATAAATCTACCGGTTACGGTACTCTCCAAACCGGAATACACCGATGACAAGTATTGACACTATAAAGTATCTTCACGCCCGTATCCCCGAAGGGGTAGGCAGAGGTACAACAGTGCACCCACGATTAGCCGAAGATACTTGGTCCACAATGTGATAGGTGGCAAGCCTATCGCCAACCGGGCACTTTCCAATCCCGGGCAACTTTGTGTTTATCAGAAAACTGAAAAAACATTTTTTTAGTACTAGTAGTTTTTTGACACTATTTTGGCAGGAATAGAGGCGGTGACATCAAATATCCGGTCCAGACGTTGCGGTACTCTACTATCAAGTAGAGAGGATGGTAGTGACACGCAATGCCAATTAGTTGCTTTTTATGACATGTGTCAGTCAGGTTATATGGCACTGAAAAGTATAGTCTAGGCTTATACGACGTGACTGGCAGAATGGCAGTTGGTATTTCTTCAAAAGAGCCTGGACCAAGACGGAAAAACTGCTGAACCGATGTTTTGCTTCCAGGCACAGAGGATACTCTTTTACCTAACTGAGCAAAAGGAACAAAAGGAAATAAGGTTTTCAGGTCACGTAAACGCTACGTAATCGTAATATTAAATTTAAGCAATTAATTCTTATCTGATACACAATTTCTATTTAACATCCGCCCGCTTCGCTTAAATCCATTTGCGATAAAAAATATATATATATGTATAGCCTATCATTAGCAGAATCATGTATCCTTACTATATATCCACCCCTTTTGTTCCGTTCTTGAATTGTAATGGGACATACCGACAGACAAAAATGATCGCAATTACGTGTTCTTATTGTAAATCAAATTTCATTAAGATCGGTACAATCACTATTGAATTATAAAGACAGGTAGACAGGCGTACAATAATTATATGACCTGCAAATTGCACATCACGTGATCGGTCAAGCCATTTTCGAGTTATAAACGGAACAGACAGGCACAAAGAGAGATGAGAACAGATTCCTGTGCATTGCCTATCGTTATAGCACTACTAGTACATTTTTTCCATTAATATCAAATTTCATGATGATGTTCAATTAAAATAGAAGCTAACCGGTTTTGGATGACATAACCACAGATTATACAATAGTTATTATCGTAACATAAGGTAAATAAAAAAAAACAGAATCGATCAGCTTTTTCATCTATACTAATACTATACAATTATGTATGTTGCAGTATTTTGTATATGTATTTATATGTATTAGTGTCTTTGACTTACACCCGTGACATAAGGAAACATTTTGAATATTTTGAGGTTAGATCAATTCATGTAATTTGTCCAGCCATATTAATTTATTTATAAAGAGAAAATATTTGTATTTTCAACCGAATTCCCAAAAGGACGAGGTTATCAATTCGCTTGAATATTTTTTTTGTTCGTTACCTCAGAACTCGGTCACTTATGAATCGATTCTAAAAATTCTATTTTTGTTCGAAAGGGCATAATCGCTGGGTTGTCCCATTTTAATTTGGTGAAGATCTGAAGTAGGCTTCCGAAGATATAATTTGCAATTTGTTATTGTTTACTTTTAAATAAGTAATAATAAGTAATATTTTTATTTATTAAACACTTTATTGTACACAGGAAATAACATTAATAAAAGAATATAAACGAAAATTAAGTACAATGGACGAGCTTGTCTCTACTTAAAGACTTCCATCCAACCCGTTAAAAGAGAATAAAATAAAGAAAGAAAAGGAATGAGATGACCTAGTGTACAAAAAAAGATATAAATTACGTAACTAAACCTTACATATACTAAAGATTTTTAAAAAATAGCAAAAAAAAATACATACAATACAAAGAAAATTTACACTTCAGTTAGAAAGTGTTCTTTAACACGTTTTTTAAAGGATACTAAAGTCTGGCAAAGACGAATCTCATTGGGCAGAGAGTTCCACAAACTTACAGTGAGTACTGTGAAAGAGTGCAAATAAGCAGTAGAGTTGATAGAAGGAAAGCGTAACAAGGTTCTAACGTTAGAGCGACATGGGGACACAGGAGAGTGCAAGAAACTAAAGGAATCACGAAAATACTTTGGAGATTGTGGATTGAAAAGAATCTTATACAGTAAACAAAGTATATGCATTTTTCTCCGCTGACTAATTGGAAGCCATCCAAGCTCAGCCCGAAAACTAGAAACATGATCCAATTTTTTTATACCATAAATGAAACGGATACAAAGGTTCAATTGCATCAAGATAACAAGAATCGGCATAGTCTATAATTGGGAGAATGATGGTATGCATTAATAAGATTTTTGTAGTAATAAGTCAACATTTTTGAAGGGGTTTAAGGGAATGAAATGCATGATGAACTTAATGGCTTAAGTTATTTACATGGGAGTTCCAGGCAAAGTTAGAATTGAAAATTATTCCCAGATTAGAAGCAGACAAAGAGAAAGGTATAGGTGTATTATTATACCTTAATGAGGGAATGTCACGGCAGTTTATCAACTTCTTTATGGATTAACAAAAATCAGAGCTTGAGATTTATTTGGGTTAACCGCCAGACTGAAAGATTTGGTCCATTTAATATTTCATCCAAACCGTCGTTCAAACACGATTACAAACATATATGAAACAAGTTTAGATAAACATTAGTAAAAATAAGTTTCGAAATAGTATAATTTTAGTAATATTCGCTGTGTTGGTCCCAGCCTCCTTTGAAGAATAGGCCAATTGCCGTTATGCCAGGCAGGTCGTAAAACGCGACCGATTGGCTATCGAGTCACTACCATCGTCGCTACTAGGTGGTAGAGTTCTGCATTGTCTCGCCCGGGCCTGGTACCACCGCCTTACCTATTCCTGCCGCAATAGCGTCAGTGCTTGTCGCTGTCGTGTTCCGGTTTGGAGGGTAAGGTAGCCGGTAAACTTATGCATGTGGCATTAGACCTCGCCACAAGATAGCAACGCACCATTAACATCTTTGGTGTCTATAGGCGATGGTTGACACTTTCCATCAGGAGACCCATCTGCTTGTTTGCTATCTTATGATATAAAAAAAAGCTATAAATTGAACTAATTTTGCATGCCATTTATCTGGAAAAATAGGTTAAAAGCACATCGATATATGTATAAAATCTTTGTTTACCCTATTTTTTGCAAATAAAATGTATTTGTACATGTACAAGAAAAAATCATTAAAATGTCTATAATATGATTAGTACCCTCTTGTCCCACGATATGTACAGTATATTATCAGTCAAACTTCATTCTGTTATACATATCTAACAGAATGTTAAGAATTGAATTTCACTGGCATATTGGACGAACAAGGACTGAGGTGAACGTGCCAGAGGTCGTCCTGAATGTCCTGTACGAGTTGAACGTCCTACCGGTCCCTTTTTGAAGAATAGATTAACTACCATACTACAAGACATCTTTTTATGTCATAAGATAGCAAACAAGCCTATGGCTTTCCTGATTGAGAAGAAACCATCGCCTATAGACACCAAAGATGTTAATAGTGCGTTGCTATCCTTGTAGCGGCGTCTTAATGCCACACGCATAAGTTTACCGGCTACTTTACCCTCCAAACCGAGTGACAGTAACAAGCACTGACGATATTGCGACAGAAAAAGTTAAGACAGTAGTACCAGACCCGGGCGAGATAATGCAGAACTCTACCAACTACTAGCCACGATAACAGTCGCTCGTATAGCCAATTATTCACCTCTTACAAACTGGCTGACAAAACGTCAGATGCTCTAAGGACCTTGGACCAACACGGGGTAACATCATTATTTTGTAAAAGGTGCAGAAAGGCTTAAATGTCACTAACATCGTGACTTTTAACTAAATAGTAGAGTTCGGATTCTGTACCATTGTCTTACCTATTCTTATCGCAATATAACGTCGGTGCTGCCGCTGTCGTATTCCGGTTTGGAGGGTTTCTCCTTTGCTGGTCTGGGCTCCTTTTAAATAATAGACCTTCTGACGTTCTGCCAGGTAGTTCATAAAACGATTGGCTATACGAGACACTACCATCGTGGCTACTAGGTCTTACATTGTCACGTCCGGGTCTGGTAACACTGTTTAACCTATTCCTGCTGCAATAGCGTGATTATCATGTTGCGATTAAAGGGTAAGGTAGCCGGTAAACTTATGCATGTTGTATTAAGTTCCCGCCACAAGAATGGCAACGCACCCCTTTGGTGTCCATAGGGAATAGTTGTCCTTTTCTGTGAGGAAAGTCATCTGCTTGCATATAAAGAAGGGTTAGGTTTTCGGTAAAGAGGTCATTAAAACCCCGCCACATGGATAGCAACGCACCATTAACATCTTTTGTGTCTATATTGGATTTTACTTTCCATCAGTGACCCAATTCAAGTTACAAAACGTCAATCCAGTCGAAGCGTTTAGAGTTTTCACACATTATGTCACATTTTGGTACTTAACCGTGCGACGTTTTACCGTGCTTAAGAGTATAAGAGCCCTAAGAGACACGATTCGATTGAGGTTTTTTACGTGAATTAAAGGACAAGACAACAAAATGAACAAATAACTGTCTGAAGAAAATAATGTTAATAAACATTAACGATTTAACTCCGCATATTATGGCGGCATATGACAGAAACAGTAGGATTTGGTAAGTTATAATGACAGAAACAGTAAGTAATGCTGCTTGGAATTGAAAATAAAATTAAAATAACAAAAAAAATTTATTAATAACACCTCATTACACAAAACTTATTTATGTATGAAGAACAGTATGTTATTTTTACGACACTACAGGATACTACAGTCTATCGCTCTGTTTGTACGGGATAATCTCTAAAACAGCTGGACTGATTTTGATGGAACTTTCACTGAAAGATAGTTTTAAATTTAAAAGGAAGCAATGATATTGGATCACGCCAACGAAGTCACTAGCGAATAATAAAAATATAATGCGACTACAATATTAAACACTAGTTGTTCCTCGCGATTTTATTCACGTGATCCAAAATCTTTACTTCCTTTTGTTCAATCAGGAAAACACAACTTATGTTCTCCCGGTAGTGTAAATTTCTGAAGCCGGATCCAGACATAGTTGCAAACATTTGAACACTTGTTTGATTGTTATGTGTAATTTGTCCCGCGAATATTTATATATATATATATATATATATATATATATATATATATATATATATATATATAACAATATAATTGTGTGTGACACGGGACTTTGAAAATGTGTTCAAAGTTTGAACAACCGTGCCACACATAGCAATCAAACAAGTGTTCAAATGTTTGAAGCTATGTCTGGCGCCGGCTTAATAATAAAATATTTTTTAAGATCGGTTCAGTAGTTTTTGAGTTTATACGTTACAACATATAGTCATATAATGTTATAATCATGTAATTTAAAAAAAATTAAACCGACTTCAAATATCCATCAACTATATCCATATCTCAAAAACTACTGTACCGATTTTTTTGATGATGATGATTTGGAATATATCTGTTAAACATCTATACATATAATAAAATCGTAGGAAAGTCAAAACTGTACATTGAGTATTTTTTTAAAAGAATACTTGGGGCGTGATCTATAATCGATATCGAAGCCAAAAATATAGTTTTTAGAATTTTTGTCTGTTTGTCTGTGTGTCTGTTTGTCTGTATGTATGTCCGGGGAAAACTCAAAAAGTACTGCATGGATTTACTCCAAATTTTGCATGACTATTACTAACAGGTCGGGTCAACATATAGGCTACATATTATCACGCTATCACCTAGCGGGGAGGTGCTGTGCGGAGTAAACGAACTCCGCGCGGACGAAGTCGCTGGCAACAGCTAGTATTAAATTAAAAAAGAATTATCTCGGTATGACTATTTATTCTCCAAGTTCGTGGGTAAACATACTCAGACATACACATATAAAATATAATACACGTGCTTGGACGCCTAAATACATCATTAAACTTAAATATTATCTAATTCCAACAATATTACCTACATACATACATATTACATGTCAAATTAATAACCTCCGTTTTTTTTCTGTCAATTCAAAATACAAATGTTTTCCTTTTAATATTGGTATAGATTTTAGTTGACTCTTTTGCGTGGTGGGTAGAATGAAGCACGTCATTGATGACCAGACCCTTCCATTTCACTCCGGTGTTCACTGCCGTTTTCCGCCAATTTCTGGTCTGGTGGTGAGAAGAATTAATCGCCACGTTGACCAAACTTAACGCTGACAAAAGAAATAATTAAGTGTTAAAAATAACATTAGTAAATATCGGCACGTTGATACACCACGATTCAAAGTTTGTCGGCTGGTAATCCCGATTGTTTTATTTGCAAAGTTTGCCAAATTTTTGTGTGGTGACTTAGTTCAATATCTGTACGTACTCTAAAATACATAGAATTTTTTTGTGGTATAGGTTTGACTTTAGGTTTGACGGCCAGCCCCGGGTTTGACTTTAGGTTTGACGGCCAGCCCCGGGTTTGACTTCACTATTTTTATAAATCCTACTTCAACAACTTCAGACACTGGTTTCTAACAAAAATCGTAAGTCATAAATACAAAAAATTAAAAGTTAAATGTTACAAATACAATTTTAAAGTTTCACCTTTCACATTTAAGATGTTCTGTCTAGGAAAAATCGTAGGAAAGTCAAAACTGTACATTGAATATTTTTATAAAAGAATACTTGGGGCGTGATCTACAATCGATACCGAAGCCAAAAATATAGTTTTTAGAATTTTTGTCTGTTTGTATGTATGTCCGGGGTAAACTCAAAAAGTACAGCATGGATTTACTTCAAATTTTGCATGAATATTACTAATAGGTCGGGTCAACATATAGGCTACATATTATCACGCTATCACCTAAGGGGGAGAGGCGGTGCGGAGTAAACGAAGTCCGCGCGGACGAAGTCGCTGGCAACAGCTAGTAAATGAATAAAAATCTAAGTCGAACAAGCTTACCGCTTTATAATGCCACTAATTTATATGTTCAGTAAACAATTTCGGAATTACAGCTTCGATTTTGTAATATGTTATTATATTTTCAGTTTTTTTAATAAAATTCTTACATACTAACTCTGAATGCCTCACCAGCGATGCCGTGTACTGAACAGATAAATTGGTTGCACTATACTATCTTAACGCAATAGCTTCAATAGCCTGTACTATTGCCAAATGGATCGTAACTCTATTTAACATCTTTGATATTTATGGGTGATGGTTATATTTTTCTATTGAGATCCCACGTTTTTGGTTATATAATTATCATCTTATGCCATAAAAAACTAATTGTAACGAGATAATTTTAGCTCAGCAAAACTGCAACGATCGTATTCACGTTTTCTCTTACTATAGATAAGAATGTAACTCGCCATCAGATTTTAATCAAATTAAAAATGGAACCAAACGGGAAGTAAAACATCCCAAACAAAAAAATCAAAATCGGTTTTATGATAACATTACTGTCCTGATTCTGAGATAACAAATATAAAAAAGATACCACTGAACTGAGGGACTTCTTCCTTCGAAAATCGGTGGAAATCACAAATATGGAAAATCTGTTGCTAAGGGCTAAACTATTAAAATTCTGAATTTTAACTCACGGCGTCATTTTTTCCGCCATAACCGATATAATTTTTCGACATCTTATTTTTACTATGATAAAAATGTACTACATAAATTAATGTTTTTTGGTGGCACATCAACAATGATAACGCATAAACTGATAACTGGGAGATGCGATGTTGGCGGTAAGACGAAATCGCATGTAACGTGATGTTTGTTTTTTTTTTTTCGGAATGACTGAATCGCTTATTCTGGCTGCATGTGCTTTCGTATTTCATAACTTCACCGTGCGGGTGGGGCGGGCAAAGTGCTTACTCAAGAGTTTAAAATTGGGGGCAGTGAGCCCTCCGCTAGAGTGTCTCCTGTGAGACCGAACTTCGTATTATGGGAGTGTTAATTGCATTGTTTTGCCTTTCAATTGGTCTTTTATCTTGGTCTCGAATGGGCGAAACAGGGCTCCTTGTCACCGCCGATGGCCGATGGGAAATATAAGGATTTTGGTACTCAATTGACTCTGCTTAACCCAAAAGTGATTTTACATAAAGATGTGTATCTAAATAAATATTTTTGTCAAGATAAATATTGTTTACTATTAGATTATTTACGTACCTAATTTGAACGGAGACACAATTATCTCTTGTTTGTTTCGCTATTGAGGTAGAGATAAATATTAATGTCCCTCGTCTGAAACCTGACCTTGCGCACGCAAGGACTTGAGGAAGGTCAGCGAGCGAGACGGAGGGCGACTCCCTCGACGTAGAGGGTGACGACAGGGGAATTTTCATATAATAACCTCGAAATGTCCTCAAACAACAAGTTCGAGTATCTGTAAGCGCCGCCATTTTGTGTCTAGATTCAAACAAAGATCATCATTAGTCACACTGGCACCCGCGTGAATATTCTGTTGTTAATATTGTAAGGAGCACATTATGACTGGAAGCAGTTACAGTAATTACAACGTAAATATTTTAACAAAATTTACTGTAAGAACTATATTAATTTGTAGAAAATAAATATAAAAACTATCTGCTTACTCAACTGTGGTCCGTGATTTTATCCACGCGAAATTTTATTTTTGTTAAACATCTTTAAAGGGGATAACTTTTTGACATCCGATTTAGCATAAAACATCCAATTATTATTAATCGCTTTGTAAATTTTAAAACTAAGTTAATGCTGAGAGAGATCTTTGAAAGAAGATATTTTTATCCTGGCATCAAATTTAAATGAAATAAAGCCTTTAATCTACTCCAAGACAAGCTTTATCTACTAGTGGCAACTGCATTGAAATCCCAATGAACGGAATTTCAAAGCGAGCAAACAAGTAAACACACAGCAAAAAAAATAGTTGCCTCGTGTTATATCTTTTTATCCTCTCGGCATTTCTGATACATACTTTAAATCAAAAATTTAGGAAAAGTTTTTAAGATTTAGCCTTCCGAAGCGTTCGAATATCGAGAAGCTATGGGTAACATTTTTTCAATAAAATCATCCTAAATCACCGATATCTGTGTCATGTCATAAGTACTGTAACACTCAAATAGTAAATGTTAATATGTACCTACTTCCTGACGACAAATAACGAACATCGCGTTCGACTTGATAGACGAGCGAAACGAAATCGTCATATTGTAGTGAGTGACTGAGACAATAAACGACTAAATACAAAGCCGAAACTCACAAAGTTATTATATTTCAGTATTTACATATGTATTTCTATGTGTTAGTATTTGTGGCGCCGCTGGTCTCTGTTAGTGGTGATGATCACGTCGGGATGACGTCATCACTGTGGAGGTTGATGACGTCCTGAAAGAACGTGGAAGGGAGAAGGATCACGTCGGGATAACCACTGTGGCGCCGCTAGTTCGTACCGCTGGAGAGCCATAGTGATGAAAACAGGGGGCCAGCTTTTGTCAGGTGACATCATAACTGTAGAGGTTGATGACGTCACGCAAGGACAAGGAAGGGGAAAAGCAAGATCTTCCCAGCCAGGCAAGGTACACTGCCTGGGGACCAAAGTCCATTCGAGAAGCGGTGAAACTTGTATATAGAGTGTACAAGATAAATAATTGTGATATCGCGATTCAGGATTTAATTTTTAAATTTCATTTTGTTTCTATTTTTTATTATTTTTTCAGGTAACGTTTGTAGATTGCTTGAACCGCTACATATTGTTGTCTAAAACCTATATCATAATTATGTACATAATTTGCTTACTTCGGGACTAGATAAATTCTTATTTATTTCTGCCGCAATTGCGTCAGGGCTGTCACTAACATCTTCTGGTTTGGATGGTAAGGTGGCCGGTAAACTTATGCATGTGGCATAACCATCCCGCCAAATGAACAGCAATGCACCTTTAATATATTTGGTGTCCAAAGGCGATGGTTACCTTGACCGTTGACCTTGACCTTGGCGTTGACCTTAAAATTATGCTCAGTGTTATCGCACAAAATCTTGTCCCTGACTGGAATCGAACTCTAGCCCAATCATTCGAGTAGTAAGTAGCAACTAATATTTTTTTTTATTATTATGTGCCTTGGACTACGTTGTGGTCTTGGACTATAGTCTACAGGTTAGCTCATTCTGCTCAGGTCGTAAGGTCAAATGTTCGATCCTAGTGTCGGACAAAAGTACTATAGACGTTTTTTTCAATATTGACGAAATAAATCTTGGAATCAGAAGATGGTGCGTAATAACTCCATACTTTGGATGAACCCGTAGAATTGTTGGACCGGTTAGAAATTATCATTATTCTTAGTGGCGATGATCGTTATTAGGATGGTAATATTGAGGCGATGGAGATCACTATTATGGGAGAGACCCATCTCGCTTACCAGAGAAACCGGTAAATCGTGACGTCACTCCACCTACACTGCATTGGAAACCTACGTGATGACATAAATATTTATTATCCTCCGCCACGCAACCCGCCGCGTGCTTTAAGTTTTTATCTAAGTAATGTAATTATGTATGTGAATAGATGGGCTAGCGCCCTAGTCCGAACTAATCGCTGAAAGAAGAAAGAACTCTATCACTCCTAATTCCTAGACCTTCGGTGAATTTGCTCCATTTCTCAAGCTGCTTTTATCATTTCAGTAATATGATAGTTAAATATAAATAAATATAAATATTCATGGGACAAATTACACTTACTGATCTAACCCCAAAGTAAGCAAATTATTTGCTTGTGTTATGGGTGCTAGTCAACAATACTAATGCATAGAAATACATATATATAAATACATTAACATAAGTACGTAATAAACACCCAAACCCGGAAATACAAACATTTATGCTCATCACACAAATGCTTGTCCCCGTCGAGGATCGAACCCGAGTCCCGTTGATTGCGTAGTCAGGGTCACTAACCACTCGACCAACGGGGCGGTCGAAGGGAAGTTGGCACAGATCAAAGTACTCAGAAAGTTGCAAATAAAGGTCCTTATTACCCAACTGCACTAGAAAAAGGAATAGCCGTTTTCCGACTGTATGACTATGTATGCATATTTGCTTCGTAACCTAAATGGCATGATGGACTTAAAAACTACCATTAGTTTCATCATAAATGTTAGAGAGCGACACAGGATATTTAATTTTACCCAACTGTGCTAGAAGATTGGTTATATTTTCAACCGACTTCCCAAAAGGAGGATTATCTATTTATCAATACGGCTGTATTTTTTTAGTATTTTTTTACTTGAAAATTATTTTGATGTTTGCAAGGGTATATTCCCCTTGCGGTCCCATTTTTATTTGGTGAAGATCCTAGCAGGGTTCCGGACATACAGAAAATTAAATTAAAAAAAAATCTGTAAACGGTTGGCTTTGCAGGCAATCTCTGAATCTTCCTGCTAAATTAAGGTACTTTAAACTCAAAAGAGTAAAAACTATAAAAATAGATTTATTCAATTTAAACATCTATTTTATTAAAAATGGTGGAATGTTGATTTTTAATAACCTATATTTTGGAAACAATGATCAATTTTGATCTTTTGAATGGCATTTACCTAGATTTTTGAGATGTAAAATATTGCTTTAGCTAAATAATCGATAGGTTGAACAATTTCGAAGCAGTTTCAAAAAACATTTTTTTTTCAAAAATTTTCGTCAGCATTTAAATCCCAAAAAAATGACTGATTTTGATCCAATTAACGGTATTTGAAGCAGTTTTTATAGGAGAAAATCTGATAAGATTTTTAAGTCAATCAGTGCAATAGCCTGAAAGTTATTTCAAAAATATAAAGTAAGTTTGCTAAAACAACGTATCGTAACGAATAACCAGTATGAATGTTGGAGAATGATTTCGCTGTCGGATTAAAGATTCCTAAGAATTTTTCTTTACTATATAATCTTTAAACATATTTAGTTAATTCTAATAAAACTAAATCTCACAAAATATAAACCAACGTTAATCTCATTAAATGGTAATGAATGCTCCCGGTCTTGTAGTTTCGACGGGCCAAGATTACGTCTGTATCTATTATAAACACGTTCTTGTATCAACTAATTAGATTGTGTGCTTGCTCGTGCTTCATATTTAAGCTTTTTGAGGAATTAGGAATTAGATTTGTCTAGTTTTGACGGCTAATTAGTCTATAAACGTCTTTATAAACGTAGGTGACTGGCAAGTGCTAAAATGGAGTTATTAGTTTAGAATCAGACTTCAATTCAAAATAAAATCATGAAGTAACCCATTAAGAATAAGAATAATGTGGTAAATTTAATTTAAAAAAAATCGCGAATGTTCTGGAAGTGACGATAGATAGCGGTTTTTTACATCATAGATAGTAAACAAGAAGGATCTCCTTAGTGTAGAGATAATCTTCGTTTTACATGCGCCAAAGATGCTTGTGGTGCGTTGTCACTCTTGTAGTGAGAATGTAATGATACATGCACAAGTTTACGGCCGTATTTTTAGTGTAAGATAGCCAACCTTACCCTCTAATTTTAAACACGAAGATGACAAGCACACTATTGTGATAGCCAGCCGGACCAGTAGGGCTACTCTTGAAAACCGATTTCAATTTTAAATGTATATTTAATGAATTTTGAAGTATTTCGTACTCTGGACAACTATATTCAATTATTGGATTCGGCGACAGCGCCACACGGATTTCGAAATTTTTTGGAACTACTCATTATTGCTTTTATTCGTTATTTTGTTTAAAACGGTACTTAAAATTTCCACTTGTGACACTAGCTTGACTTGTAACGATGACATCTATTTTCAATTATTAGGTCGTTACTATACTGAATCAATGTGGGCAATATTGGTTTAAAGAGTACCGTTTTTTGACGATATCCGAAATTTATTGTTTTTATCAATATTGGTTTAAGATTTATATTGTTTTCAAGAGTAGGCCTGCAGATAAGGCGTTCGTACAAAACCCGGATGAGACGTTACAGAACAGTACCACTTAGTAAGGAGCGGTTATACTTACTCTGTTACCGATCTGAGTGCTAAGTGTGAGTTTTTCTTTTCGCATTCGATCGTGAGTGCGTTTGGAGTTTACTAGGAATTTGTATGTGATTTGTACAGCGCCACCTAGTGGTAAACGTGAGAAACCAGTTTACCACTAGGTAGCGCTGTACAAATCACATACAAATTCCTAGTAAACTCGAAACGCACTCACGATCGAATGCGAAAAGAAAAACTCACACTTAGCACTCTGAATCAGAGAAATCGTGTCCCGAAGTTGGAGCAGAACTACGAGTATTAGTATGGAGGGTTACGTACTACATCCGAATTTCGTTATTCAAGAATTTCCAAGCAAAATATTGCCGAACCCAAGTAGCTATACCTACTAAGTGATTTGGAAAACGTACAACAGTAATGCCAAAAGATATCAATTAAAGGATACACAATGAGCTATGTACGTACGTAACGTACTTGAAAATTTTGATGTTATTTTATTTTAATTTTTAATGTAAAAAAAGTTATGTCAATCATAACTCCCGAATGGATCACCTGATTTTGATCTGATTTGCGACATTCGACGCAGTTTTTCAAGATGAACAGGTGTTTAGATTTTGGAATCAAGTACATTATTCTAGAAGTTATTTCAAAAATCTGTAAATTGGTTGACACAAGCCATTTTACCGTTTCCCGCTAAGACGAGGTCTCAAAGCCTCAAAGCAACAGAAAGTTATATTTTTTGTTAGTCTGAACTTAAAGCGTTCAAAAAAATATATAAGTAGCATAGCTTTTTAAAACTTGAAAAGTTCAAAAATCTAAAGTTTACTAAAAACGACCTCATTTTAATTTTCGAAAAGCTGTAACTTTTAACCTCGATATAATCGGTTTTTTTTATCTTTCGACTTTCAACGGAATTTTTGACTCTCAATTTTTTTTTGGTTACAAAATCGATCAATTGAAAAATCTCGATGTTATATTGAAAAAACACTTATTTCAAAAAAATGTATCACGTACTAACGATGGTACTAATGATGATGATAACGATGATGATAATATCATCGGTGTGGCAGTAATATAATTAAGATGCAACCGCAGATCCATCGTTGTGGGCACGGTATGCATGTCCACAGCCTTAATTGAGGTCGATATGGTAAATTATGCTAATGTAATACTCAATGCCTAATTTTTTGTACAGATAATTATACATAAAGGGATAGTTAATGAAAGGAAGCAAAGGAGAATGATTAACGGTCCATAAAAAGTTCGCCTCGAAAGTAACGCACGTTGATAAATGATTATCCTATTGTAATGCACTATTAATTTCTTCTGAAATGTTAATTGTATCACGGACACTTTTTATAATCCTAAAGTTCATGAAAAACTTGTAATGATTATCTAATATTACTTGAGTTCACAAATATTACTAATTACACAATATTATAAAGCCATTAACATCGTAACATATCCAAATATTAAAAAGTGTCAATTGAATTCTAATATGGGTTTATTTAATGTACATTAAATTAATTATCAATTTAATTTAATTTACATTAAATTAGTTTGACAATTTCGGCTGACGCTATGTATTTGTAGCAATTTGAGGCCGATCTCATCATTCTCTTTTGCCATAAACTAAATTCTAGTTATTTCTAAATCAAGATGTGATATTGTGATGTACGAACTCAATTTTTTTTGTATTTACTATAAACTTATTATAAGTTTTCTCTGCGGGATTCAATACATCTATCATAAACGAGTATATATTCGACTCACACTTGACCGATTTTCGGGTGGCAATGACCACAATAATTTAGGATCCGCGTCATGTAACATGCATAAATTTACTGGGTACCTTACCTTTACAAGTTACAACTGAAACAAGCACTGACGCTGTTGCAGCTTACTGGAATTGAAAAGTCGACGTGGATGTATCAAACCCGGGAAAGTTCTTCACGCCCGTATCCCCGAAGAGGTAGGCAGAGGTACAACAAGTGCATCCTCTATTAGCAGAAGATACTTATCTCACAATGGCAAAATCCCCAGCAACGTTACTTTTATTAGAAAACTAAAAAATACATTTTTTGAATTGCCTGACCCGGGAATCGAACCCGAGCAAGACGTGGCAAAATTCTACCTAGTAAATATTAATGACTTACTTATGCGCTATGACCCCTGGAAGGAGCTAAGAGTGTCGATAATTATCCATCGCGATCGGTCTTGAGCTTCGCGTGTGATTTTGCTCCACGTCTTGCTTCTTTGTCTTCTTGATTCTTCATTTCATCTGCTACTGGTAGTAGTAGCCAATCGCCATGTTTGCTTTAGAAATGAAGCCCTAGATGCTAAATGGGGATTTACTAGTCCACGACATGTCATGCGGACCAATTGGATTTTATAGATTAGATTAAGAGATGAGTTGCAAAAAAACGTTTACTCGGCATTTTCGAGTGCGTCTGAATTTTCTTGTATTTTGAAGGAAATATGTAAAGCTAGCCTAGCTATACTGTGTAGTCAGCTGCATTATAAAAGTTTTTGGCCAATCCCGCGAGAACAACAAAAAGCCCATGTATTTCAGGTCATTATCTACCTGCGTGCCAAATTTCATCCAAATTCGTTTAGTAGTTTTGGCGTGATTGAGTAAAAAACATCCATCCAAACATCCAAACTGTCTCATTTATAATATTAATATAGATTAAATAGAAAAATGAAAATGAAAAATATATTTATTTCCACTACTACAATAAAAAAATATTAATCTGACAATTTCCACATGCCGAAGTTATTGATTTTTTTTACTACCCCACGTGCCCGGCTCTATATAAAGATTAATATTTGGTGGAGAACCTCAATAGTATGAAAGTTTAATACCCCTATGTTAATACGCAACGCGCTCTAGGAAATCCTACTCCCCTCTTGGGCTCCCCTACTTGGGATGACCGAACGTTCAAAAGAAAAGGAAACATTGACACTACGTATAAATATTTAAAAATGTTTTAGATATATCAAGTTGTTTCTAATTTTATGATCTTCAGTTGACATATTGTTGTCATATCCGCAGCACTCACAATTTAAAGAGGGCGAAGGTTAACATTATTCAAATGAAATCGTGTACTGAAAGAACTATGACACATCTTCGTTTAAATATTTTGTGGTCGACTTATACAAATTGCTTTGAACTCGAGCATGAATTAATATAGCTATTGTTGTCTAAAAATACTTGTGGTTCATCTCGAACAGTGATTTACCGGTGAAATTTTTATATAATTAGAATTATAAACAAGCATCCTGATGGAAAGAAAAACTATCACCTTTAGACAATAAAGACGTTAATGGTGGTGGCGGGATGGCAATACCATATACATAAGTCTACCGGTTAGGTACCTTACCCTCCAAATCGGAACATGACAATGACAAGCATCGACGCTATTGCGGCAGGAATAGGTAAAACGATGGCAATATACCAATCACATACAATGTAAGTCAAAGTAATACTTTCAGTATACTTACAGTACGAGTATTACTTTGACTTGCATTGAGCCAAAGTAATACTGTAAGTATTACTTAGTAATACTGTAAGTAACACAGTATTACTTTAACTTGAATTGATTGAAATAGTGTTCGATTCTCCTGAAGATTCATCGATTGCGGAGTTGAACGTACGTATACTGTGTGCTTTTGTTACTACTGTCGTGTTAAAGTTTGCTGGACGTGGGTGAATAATAGTGCCGCGGCCGGGGTCATTTTCTGGACCGCCGATGATTTTTTCCATTTCTAGCACTATTTTTTTTTCCTTCTATCGCAGATGTCCCAGGTCCGCAGGACGTTGCAAAGTAAATTGACGTCATTTTTGAACGGCATAGTAAAGATAACACATCCGACCGCTTCCATTGACTCTAAAATACAAATTCCAAAATAGACAACACCACATTGAATATTAGGTGATAAAAAAAGGTTCATCTAAAATTCATGGAGCTTGTAACAGAGTCAAAATATCGAACAAATGGAGTGACGAACCCATTCTTAACATCTAATAATAAAATTAAGAAAGCTTAAGAGTGTAGATATACTGTACATATAGTATTAAACTATACACGCTTAAGTTTTTGTAAATTTTTTCATCATCACTTTTGAAAACAAAAATAGCATTTGCTTCCACTAACCTACTTTAATTTAATTTTATTGGGTTAAGAATTAGTCAAATATGTGTATAACATAAGCTTTATATATATATATTGAAAAAACATTTATATAAAAAATCCAAGATGCACAGTCATGAACAAAACTGACACTCAAAAGTGTTCCTAATTTCACCCAAGTAGTTATAGATATAACAAAAACATATGTCTGCATATCCAACCTTAGTGCAAGCTTTATAGGTAGTTGTTTTTACAAAGCAATGTACAAAAAGAAATAAACCGATGCGAATCTATTTGAAATGAGCGCACTATTTATATTGTGCGCTCATTTTTGGAGGACGTTTTTAAGACGCTGATTGTGTATCTTGGGTTTAATGGTAAACAAAGAAAAAAAGGTCATTTCAGTTTTTTACTAATATCTCATAATATATGCATCTAATTGACATGAAGTACATAATATATTAATAATAGCAAACTAGCAGATAGCTCTTCTACTGAAAAGAGAGAGCTACGGTGCTATAAATCATTAAAGACAGATTGAGTAATCAGACTAAAGATCTAATAATAGACCAATTGTTCTGTCAACACATCAACCTAAAAGATCTTGTAATCACCCGAAAGAATTAATATCGACCAATCCTGTGAGCTGTAAGCACGAACGACAAAGTACCAATTTTGAAATAACCAATCGCAACACCGTGTTCCTTTCCCCGCGCCTCAGATTATTGACAGAATTAATTTGATGCAAGAAATAAAACATTATCAGTCTAGTGTAGGATGTGAATTTAAAGACATTAATGTTGCATTGCAGGATATAATAATATTACATGTACAAATATATTTGTAATATCAAAATATAGCAAATAAGCTGATTGCTTTCGTGGATGAAAAAGACAACGTCAAGAGACACCAACGATGTTACTGGTGCATTGACTCCCGTGAGGTGGGATGTTAATGTGACATGCTTAAGTTTACCTGTTACCTTACGCTCCAAAAAGAAACACGACATTGATAAGCATTCCCCCGTGTTTGTCGGGGCTCCTTTGAATAATAGATCAACTGCCGTTCTGCCAGGCAGGTCGTAAGAGGCGACCGACTGGCTATACGTGTCACTACTATTGTCACTACTAGATGGTAGAGTTTCGCAATGTCTCTTCCGGGTATTTGGTACCGTCACCTTACCTATTCCTGCGCAATAGCGTCGATACTTGTCATTGTCGTGTTCCGATTTGGAGGGTAAGGTAGTCCGTAGACTTATGCATGTGGTATTGCCATCCCGCCATGCGGATAGCAACGCCCGGTTAAAATCTTAGATATCTATAGGCGACGGTTTTTTTTTCCATCAGAAGAGTCATTTTCTTGTTTGCTATCTTATGATATCATGGATATAAACTTTTTACTTCTAAAATACGAAAAATCTTTTTTCCTAGACTCCTTCAAATTATCTCTTCTTATCGTATCGTAATAGCTTGTTTTTTTTAAATCGTATATGTTAAGATTTAAAAAACAAGCTGTTACGGTAAGAATGGACAAGGTGGTGATACCAAATCCGGGAGAACCGTTGCAGAACTCTACTACCTAGTCACTATGGTACTGACAATTTGGCCAATCATTTGTCTTTTACGAACTACCTGGCATAAAGGCATTTCGTAAAAGTTCTGGTTTGACGTGTTCTGATTTGGATAGTTAGATAGCCGATAAACTTATGCATGTGGCATTAGACCTCGCCACTAGATAGCAATGCACCATTAACATCTTTGGTGTCTATAGGCGATGGTTGACCCTTTCCATCAGGGGACCCATCTGCTTGTTTGTCTATCTTATGATATAAAGAAAAATCCAACCTGTTATGAACTCCGTTAAGTGTAACGATGATGATGGCCAGCGGATTGGTCCTGGCCTCCGGCACAACCAGCAATTAAAGATAGCAACGCACCGTTAACAAACATCTTTGGTATCTATAGGCGATGGTTTCTCTTCCTATTTAGAGGTCCATCTGCTTCTTATCATGTGACATAACAAAAATAGTGACTACTAGGTGATATAATTCTGTAACGTCTCGCCCGGGTAGGTATACGATATCACCACCTTACCTATTCCCTCCGTAATAGCATCAATGCCTGTTGTGTTCCGGTTAGGAAGGTAACGTAGCCGGTAGACTTATGCATTTAGTTGATTTCTCTATACACCTGGAGAGCCATCTGCATTGTGGATGGTTTCTCTATCCACCAGGAGAGCCATCTGCATTGTGGATGGTTTCTCTATCCACCAGGAGAGCCATCTGCATTGTGGATGGTTTCTCTATCCACCAGGAGAGCCATCTGCATTGTGGATGGTTTCTCTATCCACCAGGAGAGCCATCTGCATTGTGGATGGTTTCTCTATCCACCAGGAGAGCCATCTGCATTGTGGATGGTTTCTCTATCCACCAGGAGAGCCATCTGCATTGTGGATGGTTTCTCTATCCACCAGGAGAGCCATCTGCAATGTGGATGGTTTCTCTATCCAATAGTAGAGCCATCTGCATTGTGGATGGTTTCTCTATCCAGCAGGAGAGCCATCTGCATTGTGTATGGTTTCTCAATCCACCAGAAGAGCCATCTGCATTGTGGATGGTTTCTCTATCCACCAGTAGAGCCATCTGCATTGTGGTTTTTCCATCTACCAGGAGAGCCATCTGCATTGTGGATGGTTTCTCCATCCACCAAAAGAGCCATCTGCATTGCGGATGGTTTCCTTACCGCCAGGAGGGCCATCTGCTTTGTTTATTATCCGATGATATAAGTAATTAATTCGTATCCGTCAAGGTGGATACTACAAATATTAAATCACAACTTTAACAAGGCCCGTATTGTTTCCCTCTATATAACCCCATACGGCAAGACTCCCCTAAGTTTATACTTTATTGTGTGTATGATTGTCTGCTCTTAACCGATCAATACAACCCTTCCCAATAGGCCTTAGGTACACAGAAAAATAGGTACTTAAACTCTTAAATCTTTGCCAGCTTCAGAAACCAGAAATTCTTTATTTATTTAGGCTTCACAGTTTTTAGCTTCCCGCTACGTATGTATATGTATGTAGATAAGGAAGTTACTGAATTTGCCTCGATTTTCGAAATTCGATCTTTCACCAGATCCACGTATTGAGGTCCTAGAAACATTTTCTGACTATTTTCACGATGACATCAGTATGTCAGTATGTATGTAAGCGTGTATGTTTAGGTAAACATCTCATAACGTTTGAACGGCTAGACCAATTAAAACGCGGTTGATAGCATTCGATTGGATTCCGCTCAACTTAAACTTCCAGAAAATTTGAACCAATTCTTTCTAGAAGATTTTGAGAAATCTTGAGTAAAAAAAATTTGACGAAACAGTGTGTTTTTAATATAACTTCCAGATTTGTGTATCGATTGAGTACAAAATCTAATCAGCTCTTTTCCTCAGAAAATTGCGCCCAACATATAAATATTATCAAAATCGGTTTATCCGTTCGGGAGTTATCATTGACCAAAAATTTGAAAAAATTGTTTTCTCAAAACAATTTCAAAAAAATTCAACCAATCATTTTTTGATCCTCTGCAATATTTTATTACCTAAAAAACTAATTCGAATGCTGTCTCCAAAATTAAAATCAGATCAGAAAGGTTTTGCTTCCTTAAATTTAAAATATCTCAATTTAGCGGAAAGTTTCAGGAATGGCCTGCAGGTTCAACCGGCTTACATATTTTTTAGGTTACTACCTACTGAATCGGAAATGCGGACACTTAGAAAATGTGGCAGATGAAATTTAGCGTTCCTCTTTTTATATTGATATTTTAAATAAATTATCATATAGTAATATATACACGGGTTCGATCCCCGACGGGGACAAGCATTTGTGTGATGAACATAAATGTTTGTATTTCCGGGTTTGGCTGTTAATTAAATACATTCCAGTACTTATACATGTATTACTATGTATTAGTATCGTTGACTAACACCCATAGCACGAGCAAATAATTTGCTTACTTTGGAGTTATATCAGTAAGTATAATTTGTCCCGTGAATATATATATATATATATATATATATATATATATATATATATATATATATATAAATATATATATATATATATATATATACTAGCTCACCCGCGTAGCTTCGCCCGCGACCATATTAATAAAAATTTCATCCCCTATTTCAGCCCTCCAGGGACTGATTTTTTTTTAAAAAAATAAGCCTATGTTTGACCCCGGACTTTCAACTATATCTATGCCAAATTTCATGAAAATCGGTCCAGCGGTTCAGCCGTGAAAATGTAACAGACAGACAGACTTTCCCATTTTTAATATTTGTATGACTGGTAAAAAATTGTACACACTGAACTGAACACCCTCTGGTACTCGATTCTGGTATCGAATATGTAAAAATAGGTACTTAAATGTTGACCTAATTTTCTAATGAAAATGTTTCGGACACCTGCGCACGGCGTATAGAAGTTCATTGTTTACGAACAGCCATTTACCGTTTTCGCGGCTAGACTAAGTACATCGTGCGGGGAGCATACTTTTTGAATATTACTACACTAATTTCATTGAAGTTTATTATGTAGCTAAGCAATATTCTTACCATATTTTATTGTTTATTTATGACCATTAACTAGCGTGTCCTTTAATATGTACAATATTTTGCCAGTCGGCTTGAATATATAATCGTCAATGAATTTACTCCCGCGAATCGAGCGGGTGATATTATATACAGTTAATTTGTCTAACGTCAATTAACGAGAATTCGCTAAATTATAACAGTTTTCTTCGCTACACAATGACCGCTGTCAGAGACCGACCACTACAGATATTATTATGATTATATTTTCTGCCTTTGTGGCTTCCGCTCCAAATTATCTTAAATAGAATAACTTTTACGATTGTAATTATGATCTCTTTAGTAGTTATGTTATAAAAGCAGGGCTGCCCAAGTCAGAGATATCCTCGAGCCACAATAAATATTATACAGAACGGAAGCCTGTATATAATTACAGTTATAATAGCTACTTACTGTGCATGATTGCGGAAACCGTTTTAGTGAACATCTACATCCCGAAACTAAATCGCGAAGATGTCTGTATAATCCAAACAAAAATATATATAACTTTAATCAAAATTATTAAATTAATTTTATATGCAAAGGACGCATATTAGAATCAAAAAGAAGCCATTTATTTGCAAATGAATTTAAAAAAGAAACACATTACGAATGGATTGAACTCTAAACTCTTAAACCAAGATCTTTCTTTTCTGTAATAAAGTTAACTTTTTGTTTGCAAATAAAGAATTTGAATTTGTTTTATTCATAACAAACGTGATAACTAAGGAGAATGTAAGAATGTTTAGCAAAGTGTAATATTACAATGCAGTAAAAAGGTAAATGCTTATTATAAATAACTGGAATTTACATCAGGATGTATGAATAAGAAATCCTTAACATTTTCCGAAAAAAAGGAAAAAAGAATGCTGATCTCAATAATTGGTTTTCTACTTATACCTATAATTATTTATGTGTAAGTATTGTTATATATTTTATGATGAGAGAAAAACGTGTTAAATCTTTATTAATAATTACGATGTCAATGATTAAGCTTATTGGCAGTCATTTTATACGAGTGCACTTTGGATAAAATACACAAAACAGACGATAAATGCTTTCCAGATCTAATATAATAATGGATTTAGAATGTTGATGGAGTTACCACAATTCTGCAGTGCATCTACAATGTTTACTGAAGCGCAGGTTGATGGTTTTAATGCAGCCTTACGCAAGAAAGCAGCATACCTGCTTTGCAGAGTACGGGGTAGCGACAACAGCATTTTAAAAGTAATTGCAGATAGGTATGACTCAAGCATTATTAGGCCCTTAATCCAGGTCGTAATAAAATAAATAATAAATAAATATATGTATAGTCATCAATAATATGAAAATGTAAATTTTAATGCTTGTCCACAAAATTCTTTTAAATTTTTATTTTATTTTATTTTCAATCTCATTTATGTGTTAATATTTTATTTATAATTTAATTTTAATAACCTATTTTTATTTGTTAACATAGAATATGGACTATTTTTGTAAAAAAAGGAGTCTAAAATAAATTAATTATTATTATTATAAATAATATTTGTATTTTTTATATAGGATGTCCTATATAAAAAATACAAATATTACTCAATGTACAAATGTGTTAAACACCATTCAACAAGATAATAAATAAATTATTACTGACACAAAATCTTAAAAAAATATTTAAAAACTTCTTTTAAAGAAAGAAAATTTTTACGCGGCTGGTTTAGAACCAGCGAACATCTCGATTTAAAACATTTTTATGTTTGCCTTAGCAAGGCGTCAGTGTTAAAACACATATAGCTAAAAAAATATTAACTAAAAACGAAAACCTTTTTATTCGTAGGCGCAAAATATTTTTTCTATAGACAATTGAAACTTGTGCTAAACATTATGACATGACACATAATCTCATATATACATTAAATCCATTAAATCGTTTGAGTTGGAGAGCCTGCAAAAGAAATGAGACATTCATACATACATTTAAAAAAATCATGAATAATCTGACCCGCGGAGCGTCGTCCGTGAGTAGAGTAAGTTGTAACATAACAAAACTTCAATCGAATCGAGGCGTTTAGGGCTTTTATATATATATATATATATATATATATATATATATATATATATATATATATATATATATATATATATATATATATATATATATATATATATATATATATATATATATATATGTATATAATAATCCCTTGCCGTACTTGTAGTGTATGAAGTGCGACATGCATAAATTTGCCGGTTATCTTACTCTCTAAATCAGATTACGAAAGTATCAAAAAAATCTATGGTACCAAATTCTGCAACTCTGTTGCAGAGCTCTACCACCCAGAAATAACTATAATAATGCGGTGGTACTAAATCAAAGCTTGAATATTCGATTTTGAAACTCCAGTTTGGTGTCACCTTTTTATATATCGATCGAAAAAAAAATTTGAACCTTACATTCTTCGACTAATGTGACTTTAAAATGTAATAGTGTGTGTTAATTTCTAAGCAATTCTGTTTACGTTTTACAGTAGTTTCAGAATTTGAGTAATTAATATTACCACATATAAAAATTACTTGGTACGGCTGGCTATAAAAACATATTGTCATATCCCGGGCCGTAATTTGGTCCAGCCTGCTATGAAATGTTCTTCGTTTAGTTTGTAACGGATCTTCACATTAAGCAAAGAATTTAATTACTAAAAACATGTGCGGTAATTTTGGACACGTCGTCAGTCTAGTGGCTGACCTTTACGGTTAGATCATAAGTTCAGGGGTTCGATTACCGGGTCTGGTTAAGTTTGGTCGCAAAATCTTAAGAACGCCCCATTTAGGTAGTGTGTTAAGACTCTCTCGACTCAAAGAAATACTTAGGACCTAATTGTCGTAAATAACAAATGATTATCGCTAAAGTTCGCAAGATGGGGATTAGGTATCATGCACAGCTGACAAACTGGCGGATTGTGATGAACCACGGCGTCTATCAACTCTACTTAGCACAAAAAGATTCCGGTGTATATGATATTTAGTTACTAGATTTTCTAATCTCAACTCAATGTACAAATGTGTTAAACACCTTTCATCAAGATAATAAATAAATTATTACTAACACAAAATCTTAAAAAATATTTAAAAATTTCTTTTAAACAAAGATAATTTTTACGCGGCTGGTTTAGAACCAGCGAACATCTCGACTTAAAATATTTTTATGTTTGCCTTAGCAAGGCGTCAGTGTTAAAACACATATAGCTAAAAAAATATTAACTGAAAACGAAAACCTTTTTATTCGTAGGCGCAAAATATTTTTTCTATAGACAATTGAGACTTGTGCTAAACATTATGACATGACACATAATCTCATATATACATTAAATCCATTAAATCGTTTGAGTTGGAGAGCCTGCAAAAGAAATGAGACATTCATACGTACATTTAAAAAAATCATGAATAATCTGACCCGCGGAGCGTCGTCCGTGAGTAGAGTAAGTTGTAACATAACAAAACTTCAATCGAATCGAGGCGTTTAGGGTTTTTAGGGAAGTCAATCTACATACAAAGGGCGTTCAAGCAATGCACACATAGACACCTCTCACGGACATGATATCTCGGAATGATTGGGAATACGTAGGTCACACTATAAGTTTTGCGTAACTTAAAAAAACAACATATTATAACCAAAATATTATGTTTATTGCTTTTCAAAATAATCTCCTTTACATTTTAAACATTTTTTCATGCGATCGAACCATTTTTTAAAACAGGAGGACCACAGATCTGAAGGCATGTTTTCTACGTGCAATCTACGTTCAATCAGAACGCTACCACTGCCTCTGCGGAGTTGGTAAAAGTAAAACCTCTCATCAAATCTTTGATTTTGGGGAAAATACAGAAATCACAGGGTGCTAGGTCGGGGCTATGCATAGGGTGAGTGACGAGATGCACTTTTTCGGAAGTTAAAAATGACTTTGTTTTGTTGGCCGTATGTGAAGAAGCGTTATCATGGTGTAGGAGAATGCGGCTTTTGGGTCGTCTTTCGCGAACCTTTTCTAACCCCCTGGGTAAACAAATGGTAGAATAACACTCGGCATTAACACTCTTTTGATCTTCAAGTGGAATTGTACAGATGGGACTCGTAGCTGAGAAAAAAAACGCGATCATTTTTTTACCAACGTTTCTCGCCTGTCTCACTTTTGTTGGCCTGTTCTCATTTTCAAACACCCATTCACAAGATTGCTGTTTTTTTTCGGGTTCAAAACAATAAATCCACGTTTCGTCTCCTGTGACAATGTCATAAACAGCATTAGAATGTCCGTGGTCGTACTTCAGTAGCATCTGTGAGCACCATTCCACGCGAGCCCGCTTCTGCTCCGCTGTCAGTTCATGAGGGATCTAACGACAACAAAGTTTCCGAACTTTCAATTCTTCGTGTAAAATTATCTGAATTTGGCTCATACCAATCCCCAATAGTCCTCGAATTGTCTCATAGGTAATTCGGGGGTTTTCTCCAATTAACAGCTTAACAGTAGCCACATTATTTTCGTTGACGGCAGTTTCACGGGAAGTTCGTCATATAAAGAAACTTGACCTCTCTTAAATTCAGCAAACCATCGCCTCACGGTACTCAAACAAGGTGCTTCTCTCCCAAAAGCATTTTAAAAACGAGCGGCACAGTCTGGTGGAAAAAGAGGACTTTTAAAATCATAAAAAATCATCGCTCTAAAATCTTTTCGACTTAATTCCATTTTCGTTGCGTACGTAGAACTTTGATGTGTGATAAAAAAACAATTGACAAATCATTTCCCGCCAATCGTTTTTTTTTATTACTAAAAAGGTTGCAACGTTTTAAAAATGTAACATTCGAAATTCAAATAGTTCGGATTAGCTGTGCGAAGTGCAAAACTTTTAGTATGCCCCATGTAGTACAAGCGCGAGTGCCACCCGCTTAGGACACGCGTCAGAAGGCCATCAGCTTGTTTAGTATCTAATGGAATGAAAATATAAACTAAGTTAAAACAAAATATCTTTAAAAACGAAATCGTGGAAACGACAGCAAGAGCAAATAAAAGTTTTTTTTTTAATTATTTATTTTAAAAAAAAGATCCGAACGAAGTGATTTTCAATAAGGATCTATTCTGTGAGGATTAGATAATATTGATAATAATAAATAAATAAAGCGAATTCCTAAAGCCAATCAATCTATGTGTTTACAGACATAAAATAATCAACTGACAGCCCTAAAAAATTTTTTTCAACGAGATTTTTTAAAGTAATTAACTCTCTTTAAACTATACAGAATTAAAAAGCTTTAGAATATACAGAATTTGAAGAAGAAAGGTTTCTCTTCATAATCATATAGGTACTTTTTATATTAAAGTAGTATATAAATTTAAAATAGTTTTAAAATAGTGTTAAAATTAGTTTATCTTTTAAACCTAAGTCCAATAAACTAAAATAATAAAATTCTTAAAAAAAGACATTGGATCTTAGTCTTCTGTTGCTTACAACCATCCAAAACCTATTAAACAGTGTTTAAGTCAGTTCTGCGTTTAAACCTTAGTCTAATAAAACAAAATAATTCTTTAAAAATGAAGTCATCCCAAAGTCTTCTATTGATTACAAACATCCGAAACCCATCAAATAGTGTTTTAAGTCAGTTCTTGGTTTAAACCTAAATAATTAAATAAAATAATAAAATTCTTTAAAAATGAAGTCATGGGAATGACAACCAGAGCGGATATCAGTCTTCTATTGCTTAGAAACATCCGAAGCCCATTAAGCAGTGTTTAAGTTTTCCTCACTTAAGTGCTCGTAAAACTGATAAAAACATATTTTTACAAAGTAGCAACTAGCAATACAATCTCATCACACGCTTTTTAAAACTGGTTTATTATCATAGCGTATGAAAGCGTTCATTTCTTCTATATTCTACTGTTAATATGATAATGCAAAAGTTTGATTGTTTGCATGTTTGTTTTCTTCGTTTTAGTCCTACAATGACAAGCATTGACGCTATTGTAGCAGGAATAGTTTAAGCGGTGACACCATGCAAGACCCGGACGAAGTGTTGCGTCACTCTTTGACCGCCCCGTTGGTCGAGTGGTTTGCGACCCTGACTACGCAATCAATGGGGCTCGGGTTCGATCCCCGACAGGGATAAGCGTTTGTGTGATGAGCATAAATGTTTGTATTTCCGGATTTGGGTGTTTATTATGTATATAAAAGTAATTTATATGTGTATTTCTTTGTATTAGTATCGTTGACTAACACCCATAACACAAGCAAATAATTTGCTTACTTTGGGGTTAGATCAATAAGTGTAACTTGTCCCGTGAGTATTTATTTATTTATTATTATTTAAGTATTTATTATTAAAACTCTACCGCCTAATAGTCACGATGGTAATGACGCATATAGCTAATCGGTCGCTTTGAGAATTGTGTTCTGGTTTGGAGCATGTAGCATTGCCATCACGCCACATGGAGAGTAACGTAACTTTAATATATTTGGTGTCTATAGACCGATGGTTTTTCTTTCCATTAGGAGAGCCATGTACTTGTTTGCTATCTTATGATATTATATAAAAAGAATGACATTCAATTACACCAAAAGGGCTAAACGGATTTGAATTTAATTTGGTATAAAGATTGTTAACTTGGATTAACATACCTGACATTTTATTGCGCGAAATCCGTACTAATATTATACATGCCAAAGTCCGACTGTTTATTACACTGTTTATTACGCTGTCACAGCTTAAAACCCGCTAAACCTCTTTTGATGAAATGCTGTTGAATGTCTTTGATGAAATTGAGGTGTCTTTGTTACACTAAAATTTGAATTAGGGCTGAATTAAATCAAGAATATTTAAAGGTTGTCTGAAATTTTCATCTAAATTGTTTTAGTCATTTTGATGTAGTCACAGTAAATCTACAAAATAACTATAAATATATGTGCCTTCTAAAAGGTAAACCAGGAATGTCCTTAATGGCATGAGAAGGCTCAACTGGTCATTACCATCGTTACTACCTGGTTTTGCCTCTGGATTTGGTACCACGCTATCTATTCCTGCCGAATTAGTACAGGTGTTAGTCGTTGACGTGTTCCGTTGAGAGGGTAAAGTAGCCGGGAAACTAATGCATGTGACCATGGGCGTATCCAGGTTCTGGGCCAAGGGGGGGCAACCGTAACATTTTGAGACTATTTTTCAGTATATAGTTAGTAGAGAGGTAAATAAATTCCAGGGGGGGCAGCTGCCCCTCCCTGCCCCCCCCCCTCGGTACGCCCATGCATGTGACGTCATACTCCTGCCACACTGATATCATTAACATTTTTAGCGTATGACGTAAGCGAAGATTATAAGTAGTTACAGTAAGTTTTTTACATGAATATTTTTTATTTAATAATATATTACTATAAAATAGCTTTAATATTATAATATATAAATAACACTGGACAAATTACATAAATTAATATACCCCCAAAGCGCCCAAAGACAGCAAATTTTTTGCTTGTAATATGGGTGTCATTCAGTGATACCAATACATAGAAATACATATATAAATACTCAAATATACGTAGTAATCTCTCAAACCCAGAAAAACAAATATCTATACTCAACAAATAATTGTTTGTCCCTGCGGGAATCTAACCTGAGCCCCATTGGTGCGTAGTCGCCGTGTTGGTCCCGCCCGGCCTCCTTTGTAGAATAGGCCAACTGCCGTTCTGCCAGGCAGGTCGTAAAAGGCGACCGATTGGCTATCGAGTACTACCATCGTGGCTACTAGGTGGTAGAGTTCTGCATTGTCTCGCCCGGGTCTGGTACCACCGCCTTACCTATTCCTGCCGCAATAGCGTCAGTGCTTGTCGCTGTCGTGTTCCGGTTTGGAGGGTAAGGTAGCCGGTAAACTTATGCATGTGGCATTATACCTCGCCACAAGATAGCAACGCACCATTAACATCTTTGGTGTCTATAGGCGATGGTTGACTCTTTCCATCAGGAGACCCATCTGCTTGTTTGCTATCTTATGACATAAAAAAAAAAGTCAGGTTCGTTAACCACTCTCCAACCAATATATAATAACTACTACATTAGATACTAATATATAAAAATATTATAATATTAAATTTTACAAATATTTATACGCCTAAACAAAGAAAACGCAAACACTAGTATTTAGTACAGTAAAAATTATCATCAGAAAACAATTATATATTTTATACATAATAAAATACAAAGTAACAGTGGATATAGAAAGCTTTAGACCATAAAATCATTAATTTTAACAGTTACGTTTTGAAGATTTAGTTTAATTTCGGTAGTTATTTGTTAACAAATATAACTTTTTTGTTAAAACTAATATAAGAAAATAGTTTCCTTTACCACCAAATTATCTTGCTTATTCAGAGGTATACTCATTTATGAATTGTTATCTTAGAATTATGTGAGGCGCTAATCACGAACGAAGAAAACATTTTTTTATATTTCACCATTGTTTAAGCCTAGTAACATCCACTGATGGACAGGCCACCCACAAGTTTCATCAAAAATTATATCATTCGCTGCTTTTATTCAGCGGATTGATTTTAGTATTTTTAATATCGTAGAATAACAAACAAGCAGATGACTCTCCTAATGGAAAGAGAAACCATGGCCTATGGACACCAAAGATGTTAATGGTGCGTTGCTATCCATGTGACGGATTGGCAATGCCACATGCATAGGTTTACCGGCTACCTTACCGTCCAAGCCGACACGACAATGACAAGCACTGACGCTTTTGTGGTATGAATAGTTAAGGCGATGGTACCAAACTCGGGCAAGCCGTTGCAGAATTATACCACCTAGTAGATTTATAGATTTATATAATAGAATAGTAAAAAAGCAAGTATTTACAAGCAACCATCCTCTATTAATAACAAAGATAGTAATGGTGCATTACATCTATGTGTGGTTGATGTAATTTAATATACATAGGTTTATGAACAGCCTTACCTTAACAAACCGGAACACGATAGTGGCATTCATTGATTCTGTTGCGGCAGGAATACGTAAGGCGTAAGTCTAAAGCCTGGTCTTCTGCTAAGGTTTTACTCTAAGGATTAAACAAAAACATCAACATCGAATGTAATGATAAGCTAGATGAGGCTTCCTGATAGTTCGCTGGGCAATCAATACATACGAGAAACTTCGTGAGTCTAACAAACTTTCTATCAAAGTCTTTTTCAATAGTGCTGCGTAATCGAAATCCCATGAAAACGTAACATGTAACCTATCGGCCTGAAACAACTCAGCAAGGAATTTGGCGGACACTATGATTCCGATATTCGTATCCATATTGATATTATATAAACGTAAGCCTGTCTGTCTGTTTGTCTGTCTGTTACACTTTCACGTCTAAACAGCTAAATCGATTTTGGTGAAATTTGGTATAGAGTTGAAGATACGGTGTCAAGCATATACTACATTATTTTCCATTACATTGAAAAAATCCCCATGAGAGACTGACATAGAGGACGAAAGTTTGTATGAAAAACTATAACGAGGACATTTTACTCACAGGCAAAGGTTTACGGTCAGCTATTTTATAAAAACTAGCAATCGCTTCTGGCCTAGGGAAATTCGAACATAGTAAAAACAGCTTATTTTTAAAATATCTTGTGAATGCATCAAAAGTATAATATCCATTAAGGAATGGAAAATTCGGCAATTTTTTATCATACTCATTTGAAAATCTCAGCGCTTTTTAAAAAAGTCGTAGATAGAAAGTTTGTTAGACTCGCCAAACGGAAGCCACTCGCGAAGTTTCAAGTAGGTGTGTTTTTGTCATTTAAACATTATAGTCATGTCCGGCGGACCACAATGTATTAAAGTTATTTATTTATAAATTAAATACCTAACTTTAAAGTTATTTATAATTACTGAATAATAACTAAGTTATTTATGTATGTGTGTGTTTATAAATTCTCTCAAGTTGCCCAATCAGACGAAAACGGATTTGGATGAAAATTTAAATTTGGGTATTAACTAAATATCTAGACTAAAGATATATATTAATTACTATCCCAGAAAATACATTGTTCCCGTGAGATTCGCCAAAAATTGCGTGACGTTAATCACGTTAACACGCTAAGGAATATAAATTAATATTTTATACTAGCTGCAGAATGCAGCGTGCAGCCCGCTACATTATAAAAGTTTTTGGCAAATCCCGCGGGATCTCTTAATTTTTCCGGGATAGAAAGCTAAACCTATGTGTTTTTCCAGGTAGTCATCTATCTGCGTGCCAAATTTCATTTTAATCCGTTCAGCAGTTTTTGCGTGATTCAGTAAAAAATATCCATCCATCCAAACATCCAAACTTTCGCATTTATAATCCATACTAATATTATAAATGCGAAAGTAACTCTGTCTATCTGTCTGTCTGTCTGTTACGTTTTCACGGCTAAACCGCTAAACCGATTTGGATAAAATTTGGTACAAATATAGTTTGAGACCCAAGAAAGGACATAGGGTAGTTCTTATCCCGGAAATCCCACGGGAACGGGAACTATGCGGGTTTTTATTTTAGAATTTTTTTCACGCGAACGAAGTCGCGGGCACAGCTAGTATTAATATAAATTAAAATCAATGTGTCAATAGATTAAAATCAATTAAAGTCAATGTGTAGTCAATCAAAAAATGCCTCGGGCATGTTGCGTTTTATAGAAACACTTATTTAGAACAAATTGCTCGATACGTATTTCGAACTCAGGACCAACGAACGAACTCAGAACCATACGAATACGCAAAGCAAAAACTTTGTACCCCTTTTTGAACGTGAAGCGCGTGACCTTTTGTGACGCGAATTAAGAAAATTACGCGAAGGTATGCAGAATGCTAATATATTTATATAATGTGCATTAATAAATTATTAATATATTTATACAATTGCATGGAACTATTCTTATGGATATTTTTTTATGGTTAATGTTTGTTGTCAAACTTAAAAGAAAATGCATTTAAATGCCTGATGAAGGTTCAATTTCGAACCGAAATAATCATGTATTAATAATCTAATACCTTTAAACGAGCAATTCTTGTATATATATATATATATATATATATATATATATATATATATATATATATATATATATATATATATATATGTATATAATTGGAATCTCGGAATCAGCTCCAACGATTTTCATGAAATTTAGTACTCATTACTCACGAAGTCAATGAGTGTTTGCTTTGAGGTTAGACCAAGAAAATCAATTGTTTATCTAATGTGAAAAACCGTGCAAAGCTCGGTCAACCAGATATTAACAATTTTAGAAGAAACGCCCACATTCCCGCTACATCATTATTGATTAAAATACTAGAAAATTAAACACTATTAGACTCAATACAATATCATGTTGGATAATTATAAATGCTTTGTATTGTACCTAACCTATATATCTTTATAGAAATAGGGCGTGACCATTTTTCTTTTGTAGTAGGTATGAATTAACCAAGAGTCTCCGCTACCGGCGAATCTGTATGGAGAATTATGAATGTGGAAGAAGCAAACACATCTTCAGGCATTCAACTCTACCTGCGTACCACATAAGGGAGCTGGCGTGAAGACATATATGTATATGTAAATAAACAAGGATTAACTTAGTTGTTTTAATGAACGTCAAAACACTAGAATATTAAGTAGATATTCGTGGAAACACTATGTTGAATAATTAGTTGCGGTCGAAATTTCTCAGTACCGGAACAAGGTTGAGCCTGGAGGTCGATATTAGAAATCTGAACATAGCACTCCGTTCACTCAGTGACTCAACGTTAGCCAGACAATGGTTTTTTTTCATAGATACCAAATAGATGTTTTCCTGATGAAAAGGGACAATCATCACCATTAGACAATGGTGTTTTGCCTTCCATATGGTTGATGTAATTCCGTGGTGGTCCCGGATCCCTTGAAGAATAGACCAATTTCCCGTCTGCCAGGCAGGTCGCAAGAGTGCGACCTGCCTGGCAGAACGGAAAATTATACATCATACAATGCGATCGATCAGTTATACGTGTACTATACTACCATCATGACTACTAGGTGATAGAGCTCTACAACGTCTCGCCGGGGTATTTGGTACCACCGCCTTACCTATTCCTGCCGCAATAACGTCAATGGGTTTTTACTATCGTGTTCCTTGTGATGGTATATCTTTCCATCAGGACAGCCACCAGCTTGTTTGCTATCTAATTTTTTTTATATCATAAGATAGCAAGCAAGCAGATAGGTCTCCTGATGGAGAGTCAAGAATCGTCCAAAGACACTAAAGATGTTAATGGGTGCGTGACGCCCCCTTATGCTATTAACTAATAAAAAAAGGATCTTCACGCCCATATCCCTGAAGGTAGGCAGAGATACAAATGCATCCACGATTAGCCGAAGATACTTAATCCCACACAATGTGATAGGTGGCAAGCCTATCGCCAACTAGGCCCTTATGCAGTACCGTGCAACGTTATCAAAAAGCTGAATAAACACATTTTTGAATTGCCCGACCCGGGAATTGAACCCGGGACCTCATGTGACCCGGGAACACTAGACCACTAAGGCGACTAACTAGATTAACTAATAGATATATAACATCAAATTATATATGTTTATTATTTGGATAAATGTACCTACCTACTGAAAATTGTTTATTGACATGGTGATGAACAAAGAACACAGGCCATTTTGGTTTTGTACCTAGGTACATCCCTTGCGTGTCTTTCGGAATGACGAATCTATACATATAATCAAATCGTAGGAAAGACAAAACTGTACATTGAATATTTTTTAAAAGAGTACTTGGGGCGTGAGCTACAATCGATATTGAAGCCAA
Source organism: Apodemia mormo (assembly GCA_036924255.1). Classification (NCBI taxonomy): domain Eukaryota; kingdom Metazoa; phylum Arthropoda; class Insecta; order Lepidoptera; family Riodinidae; genus Apodemia; species Apodemia mormo. The sequence continues at coordinate 40,526,131 of JAUPFN010000008.1, forward strand.
AAATATAGTTTTTAGAATTTTTGTCTGTTTGTCTGTATGTATGTCCGGGGTAAACTCAAAAATTACTGCATGGATGTACTTCAAATTCTGCATGAATATTGCTAATAGGTCGGGTCAATATATAGGTTACATATTATCACGCTATCATCTACGGGGGAGGAGCAGCGCGGAGTAAAGGAAGTCCGCGCGGACGAAGTCGCTGACAACAGCTAGTATTAGATAAACTAGAATAATTTTCTACGATTTTTAAATCAATTAAATAAAATATATCGCTAGTAACAATCATATAAAAAAACATTGAGACTGTAATTTGATTGAATTCTAATCCGTGAATTCCATAAATTTTATCATCATATTTAATTGTTGCCATTGTATAAAAATTAAATTAAGTTTTTGTGGTCTAGTGGTCCAGTGTTGGCATTGACCACATGAGGTCCCGGGTTCGATTCCCGGGTCGGGCACATTAAAAAAAGTGTTTTTTCAGTTTTCTGAGAAACACAAAGTTGCCCGGGATTTGAAAGTGCCCTGTTGGCGATAGGCTTGCCACCTATCACATTTGTGGGACCAAGTATCTTCGGCTAATCGTGGGTGCACTTGTTGTACCTCTGCCTACCCCTTCGGGGATATGGGCGTGAAGATACTTTTTTTTAAAGTTTTTATTAAAACAGCAATAACTTCATATATCATAATTTTTATTATAATATCAAATAAAAATTCTACCAGTTTTTGTATAAAAAATAGTTAATGCTAATTTATTTTTTGTTCTTTTAAATACCTATAAAGTGTCTTTTCAAAATTTTAGCTCAGAATTCTATCAATCTAAATTAGATTTCTGAAATTAGCAGCTGTTGTAGTGAAGACACCCAATGAAAAGATAAATACCTAACAACAGGCTATTAAGAAGAGAACTGATTGTTTACGTTAACTTTGCCTAAATTCCAACTTCATTTAGCTACTATTCCCGTAGTTAAAAAAAAATATATTAAATGCGTATGAGTTATAATCTTAAGGAATATATTAAACTTTAAGGTAATAACTAAAAAAACGGTGTATGAAGTCTTACCCGTGTTCTTTACATAGCAACCTAACTTAATAGCAACATAATATTATATATATATATATATATATATATATATATATATATATATATATATATATATATATAATATTATTAATATATAAACACTTCCATAATTATCGTAATATAAAAAAATAAATAAATAGGGATAAAAAGGCTTTGCTACACGTATTAAAATATAAAATATAATAATGACGCAATGGTCCAGGAATACCGGCTTTGGTATAGACCCGTGAGGGCCTGGAGTGGAATCTTGTATTTATCGATAATTTCACTATCTGACACAGCATAAAATGCGAGTATGTGTGCGCTAATTACACTTCTGCCTATCTCTTCGGGGTTTGGGCGTGATGGTATTTATTTTAATGTAATGTTGAACTACTTCAACTTCACTTCGATATCAAAATGTTTACTTATAAAACAGATTGTTTGCTGTTAATTGTAATGACGATGTCAATACGAATTATCGATAGTAAGTTCAGTGAACAAAAAAAGATTGAGCCAATACTACCAAATTAAAGGTGTGTGAATAACAATAGTTTAAAAATTTAAATTAAAATAAGAATGGCATAACTAAAATATTCGTATGGTCTTTAATCTTGAGATAACCCTGTCATCTTTGTAACATTGCTGCACATGCGGAGCATGGTTCTGAAAACGAGATATGGGACACTATCCCCTATTATAATAATAAACGTTTGTATACAATATAAAGACGATTTTTTTAGAAAAACATCAATTTTATTTGCCTGTTTATGAAACCACTAGCACAATTAACCTCCATGTCAGATAAAGGAGAATATATTTATATATAGGTATAAGAATAACAAACCACGCAGTTTAATGCAAATTTTTTGTTGTCATTAACTTATAATAAAAATCATATGATACAAATTGTATTATTCCACGATGAAAACGATAAAATTTCACGTTAATTGGAAATCTAACACTAAGAATTCCATGCGCTCACAAGAACAATTAGACGCATACCAGTGACTCATCCAGTCGCGTCTTAAGACTTGAACACATTGCTGGGTGAATTTTATGACAAAGACAATCTCAGAATTCTGCACCAAAAATAAAATAATAAAACCCTTATTTAGTCATTATAAGAAAGGCCTGTTCAAAGTCTAAGGTATTTTTTTGATGTAGATCCCAAAAAACGAGTTTTTAAGACTCGGTTTTATGCGGCTTATTTTAAGACTGACTGCGTGAAAAGCTATCATGCTATATCATATCATTCTTTTTTGTAGGTACCTTTAAGTTAGGTATTGGGGTTAAAACTTTACACTTACTGATCTACACTTACTGATCTAACCCCAAACTAAGCAAATTATTTGCTTGTGTTATGAATGTTAGTTAACGATACTATTACATATAAATACTGGAAAATAATTAATTAACGCCCAAAACCGGAAATACAAACATTTCTGCTCATCACATAAATGCTTGTCCCCGTCAGGAATCGAATCCGAACCCCGTCGATTGTGTAGTCAGGGTCCTTTACCACTTGACCAACGAGACGGTCAAACAGATACAGAACATATCTGTTAAAAGTTCAGGAATCAGAAGAAACAGTTGGTACGCTTAGTTAATATGCCAAATGTGCCAAAACTCTAACAGTATAAAGAATTGCAATAATTAATAAAACATATCGCCATATCGGGTACTCTAAAGTTCAGATTAACAACCAAATGGCGTCATTACACACTACCTGAACAGTTCTTAAAAATACATTCTAACTGAATAAATTAATGGAATATAATCCGTTAACTCATAATCTTGAAATTTTAAAACTTATTAATACCTACAAGGATTTCAAACATAGGTAATATACATCAAGGAAAATCATAGAATAATATTGGCAAGTGTCTAATTCAGTATAGAAATAGTACGAGATAAAGTTACCAAAAGTTTATCCCTAAAGAATTAAAAACACAAAACAATAATTGCACAAATTACATAAAGTTATAAAAGAAAGCTTTTCATCGTTGTCTATAACATACTTATATAAATATATAAACATAAATAAAAATTCCACTCTTCTAACTTAGATAGGTGCATTCGTTCCAATCAGAATAAGTTATAAGCTGATATCGATATATCATAAATTTATCACAGATATCGGTATATCGATTGTCATTTTCATCGTTACGAAAAAAACGGGAAAATATATTAATTACATAGATAACATTTTTACATTAAAAATACAATATTTCAACGAACATACAATAAATATTAATTTTATTGTTTATATTGCAAAATTATCAATATGGCCGAATTTTGCAATAACAGTGAGCACGTGTTCATAGGCCCATTTGAATCGCGAAGGCAGCGGCGCCAGCGGCCGTCGCCGTCAAAAATACGAAAACCTGTTTTAGCAGCCGCCGTCCAGTCTTTTGGCAGGCGGTTCGATGACCATGCAAATATCATATGGATAAGTGCGAAATTAGTAACAGGGTGCGGCAACGGGGGGTGCGTGTGGGGGTCATCAACCGGCGTGATTAACGCGTGACTCACCGCGCTTTGTCTCCCACGGCTTACCTTCATCACCCGGGTTCACTACACGTGTCTTCACTACCGACGATATTCGCCGACACGGTAAGTGTACTCCAACAAGCGCCTGGAACGATCATCACCAGAGCACCTGATGAAGTACAATGGGCGTGCGGCGGGCACAGTTGTGGTTGGTTGGTATGGTGTTAGAGCGACGGAGTCACCGCGCGCTACTTCAGGTACCTGACTAGTGAGGACAGTCCCGGCGCCGGAGTAGCGCGCGGCGCGACCGCCTGTTCGCGACGCGAGTGAGGCGTGTGCCCCAGGCGGAGCTCTCAGAGCGACTGCACCGCGTAACGCGCGACGCGGCCCCCGCGCGTCGCCAGACGTCAGCTGACCGCTGCACCGGCCCTGACATTGGCGCGCCCGTCCCGCCCCGCGAGAGGTCACCGACCCCGCCCGCGGAAGCCTCCGCGAATCCGCCCCCGCCGCGATACCCCCCTCACGTTCACCAACTTCAGGCGTTCACTGATCGTACACTTACACCCTCAAATCAGGTGTCAATTTTTCACGTGTAAACAGCAAACTGTAATATGTCAACGTCATGCGTGTCAATGGCGTCATTATACGAATCCTACCACAATTTAATGGCAATATTATTTCAATAATGCGTAGACTTAACATAGGGCAATAAAACTGGAAAAACCGACTTCCAATTTGCAGTCACTTAGGAACCCTCCATCAGATCTTGTCCAAATTTAACTGGGATCAAACAGCTAGTATACCCTCTTAAACAAAAAAGAATTTTCAAAATTTATAAATCACTGAGATCTGGGGTAACAAACGTAAATCGAAACACTAAAAAACAATTTGAAGAATTGAAAACCTCCTCTTTTTGGAAAGTCGGTTGTAAGACATTCAGAAAACGTCAGTGTCCGTAGAGCGTAGAGAATTCATACACTGTAAAGTGACACTTAAGTATTTTTATATATCAGGATAGCAAACAAGCTGATGATATGATGGAACCATTACATATATCAAAGATGTTAATGGAGCGTCGCCATCTGTATTGCGACGACTTTACAAGATTACTGACTACGTTTCCTTCCAAACTGAAACACGACGGTTACACGCACTGACGCTGTCGCGACAGGAATAGAAAGAGGGTGGTGACAAACACCAAACCCAAATGAGACGTCACGGAACTCTACCACCTTTGTATCATTCACGTACCTACCGATTACGTAAACTTACCAACCACTAAGTTGTTAAACCTACGTGGTTTTTTTAGTGCTAATTTATTGTACTTGTATAAATATATTTTAACCAATAAATGAAAAAAAAAAACCTAATCACAGTACCAATGTAACACGTTTGGCCTATTGCTTCTATTTTACGAACTGCCCGGCAGAATGAGAGGTGGTCTATTTTTAAAACGGACCACACAGAGTAATTCTATAAAACAGGACTATCCCATATCACATTTATACATATAATAAAATCGTAGAAAAGTCAAAACTGTACATTGAATATTTTTTTAAAAGAATACTTGGGGCGTGATCTACAATCGATATCGAAGCCAAAAATATAGTTTTTAAAATTGTTGTGTTTGTCTGTATGTATGTTCGGGGTAAAATCAAAAAGTACTGCATGGATTTACTTCAAATTTTGCATGAATATTACTAACAGGTCGGGTCAACATATAGGCTACATATTATCACGCTATCACCTACGGGGGAGGAACAGTACGGAGTAAACGAAGTCCGCGCGGACGAAGTCGCTGGCAACAGCTAGTACATAATATTATAAATGTGAATTGTATGTTTGGATGTTTAAAGTTATTTATATATTATTATTAGATCAGACCATTAGATAGCAAACAGTCATCTGTTTGTTTGCTATCTAATGGTCTGATGGAAAGAAAAACCATCGCCTATAGACGCTAAAGACGATAATGGTGCGTTGCTATCCACGTGGCAATGCCACATACATCAGTCTATCAGCTACTTTACCCTCCACAGCGACAATCATTGACGCTATTGCGGCAGAAATAGGTAAGGCGGTGGTACCAAATACACGGAAAACTTCGCGGAGCTCTACGACCTAGTAGTCACGATTTTAGCGACGCGTATATCTCGGTCGCCTTTTACGACTTGCTCGGTAGAACGGCAGTTGGTCTATTCTTCAAGGAGCCCAGACCAACTCTGGGGAGAAAAAAGTTTTAGATGTTGGATGTTTTTTACATAATCACGTATAAACGGCAGGACGGATTTGGATGTTCGGTACGAGGGTTGACACTTACATAGGATACTTTTTATTCAGGAAAACTAAGTTGTTCCCATGGGATTCACCAAACAATTTTGTAATGCCTCGTCTATATAAACCTTTGTAATCGCCTCTTTCTAGTGGTCCGGTATAAGCATTGGCCATTCGAGGTTCCGGGTTCGATTCCCGTATCAGGAAAATCAAAAAAATGTGTTTATTCAGTTTACGCCGTGTTGGTCCCAGCCTCCTTTGGAGAATAGGCCAACTGCCGTTCAGCCAGGCAGGTCGTAAAAGGCGACCGATTGGCTATCGAGTTACGTGTTATCGTGGCTACTAGGTGGTAGAGTTCTGCATGGTCTCACCCCGGGTCTGGTACCACCGCCTTACCTATTCCTGCCGCAATAGCGTCAGTGCTTGTCGCTGTCGTGTTCCGGTTTGGAGGGTAAGGTAGCTGGTAAACTTATGCATGTGGCATTAGACCTCGCCACAAGATAGCAACGCACCATTAACATCTTTGGTGTCTTTAAGCGATGGTTGACTCTTTCCATCAGGAGACCCATTTGCTTGTTTGCTATCTTATGATATAAAAAAAAACCAACACTAGTGTCTAGTGTTCTCTGTGGTCTAGTGCTCCAGCGTTGGCGTTGACCACATGAGATCCCGGGTTCGATTCCCGAGTCGGGCACATAAAAAAGAAAAAGTGTTTTTTCAGTTTTCTGAGAAAAACAAAGTGGCTCGGGATTGGAAAGTGCCCGGTTGGCGATAGGCTTGTCACCTATCACATTTGTGGGAGTAGTAAAAGTATCTTCGGCTAATTGTGGGTGCACTTGTTGTACCTCTGCCTACCTCTTCGGGGATACGGGCGTGAAGATACTTTCTTTCTTACCAACGTTATTTGGGGTTGGAAATGTGCCCGATTGGTGATACGCTAGCCACCTATCATAATGTGGGACTAAGTATCTTCGGCTGGTTGTGAGTGCACTTGTTGTACCTCTGCCTGTATCTTCAGGATACGCGCGTGAAGATACTTTTATAATGCAGCAGGATGCAGCTAGTATTAAAAAGAGGTAAGATTTCATTTTTTGATTATTACGATATAACTCATAACCTACTCAACCGCTATTAAAAATTCTTTCTCCTTTAGAAAACTACATTATCCAGCAGTGACACATGCTACTGTTTTACCTGCCTGAGCAAGGGGAAGTAATGATTTTTGGTCACGCGAACGGAGTCACGGGTAACTTCTGTCTAACGTCTGTTAGCTTATGACATAAAAAAAATCTTTTTATGAAAAATTCGCCGTGTTGGTCCCGGCCTCCTTTGAAGAATAGGCCAACTGCCGTTCTGCCAGGCAGGTCGTAAAAGACGACCGATTGGCTATCGAGTCACTACCGTCATGGCTACTAGGTGGTAGAGTTCTGCATTGTCTCGCCCGTGTCTGGTACCACCAAGCCTTACCTATTCCTGCCGTAATATCGTCAGTGCTTGACGCTGTCGTGTTCCGGTTTGGAGGGTAAGGTAGCCGGTAAACTTATGCATGTGGCATTAGACCTCGCCACAAGACAGCAACGCACCATTAACATCTTTGGTGTCTATAGGCGATGGTTGACTCTTTCCATCAGGAGACCCATCTGCTTGTTTGCTATCTTATGATATAAAAAAAGACGATGCCTTAATCATTAGGTACGAAGCATTACTTCTAACGCTATAGCACAAGACTCTGTGATAAGACTTTTTATATGCACAAATAGCAAACTAGTAAATGACTCTGCTAGTAAGAATAGACAAACATCGCCTATAAACATCAATGATGTTTTTTTAACTTCCCGTTACGTATGCAGATAAGAAGTTACTGACTTTGTCCTGGTTTTCAAAAATCATTAGATCTCCAGTTTTTCAGGTCCTGGGAATCTTTTCCGACGATACTTATGTTCACGCCATCTACACCACATATTTGTAACCTATAAAGAAATATGGCCGATTTGTCTGTCAGCACCGTTAGAATTTTAATCACTATTGTAACAAAATACTCGACAATCCGAATTTTGCGGATATATGTTGTTGACTCAAAATTATTATTTTTTTACGCTTTATAATTTAGGCAAGGTTTCGATTGAGTCATTATTAATATAGATTGTATTTTCTATATATATGATTGCCTGTTTTCAGGCACAGACCACATAAATACTAATGAACATGGCACTGGGAAGGGAACGTGTCGCCGCGCATATGAGCAAACGCTCCTATCACTGTCAAAAGTGTCATACATTTGTAGATTTTGTATATGTTTGATGTACATGATTATATTTGAAAAAATAGAAATATTCGCCGTGTTGGTCCCGACCTCCTTTGTAGAATAGGCCAACTGCCGTTCTGCCAGGCAGGTCGTAAAAGGCGACCGATTGGCTATCGAGTCACTACCATCGTGGCTACTAGGTGGTAGAGTTCTGCATTGTCTCGCCCGGGTCTGGTACCACCGCCTTACCTATTCCTGCCGCAATAGCGTCAGTGCTTGTCGCTGTCGTGTTCCGGTTTGGAGGGTAAGGTAGCCGGTAAACTTATGCATGTGGCATTAGACCTCGCCACAAGATAGCAACGCACCATTAACATCTTTGGTGTCTATAGGCGATGGTTGACTCTTTCCATCAGGAGACCCATCTGCTTGTTTGCTATGTTATGATATAAAAAAAAAACACCATGTTCAACTATTTAATCGTACCGAATGAAGGTTTTAAAATTACCATTGTTGGTAATTGGTTAGTTGGATGACAAGGTTTAAAAATTACCATTTGGAGTGATTTTATTTCATCGGTAAGCAGTACCTATAATTCTGTATTTCTGTGAGAGAATTGCAAGCTACGCTAACAACCTAAGAAATTGCCTTGAAAGGCGTATCCATCAGGATAACGACCAACTTATTTATTATGCATATAAATCTGTTATATATAATAAACACGTTTTTTGATGTTAAAACCCCTTTTTATTTTTAAATGAAGCTTCTCATTTACCTGCCTTTTAGAAATATTTTAGGTCCTTCAAAATGTTTAGATACAGAGCGATAACAACCTCAGATTTAAACCTATAAACAAGACAAAAAACACATAATGCGGAACTCAAAAATGCCAAAGGGTATTGTCCAGTAGCGATTGCAAGCGTACCTGTGTCTCTGGTCTAAATATTTTCCTTGTGACTACATATCCTGCTAATCTAGTATTTCTTGTATAGATTTTTTATAATATATAGCTTAGTCGTTTCCAATTGGTTACATTGATTGTAGATCATGTGATCCATTGTTCAAATGCTAGGTCGGGTAAAAAATGAATGAAGCCTATAATTTAAACGTGCAATCTGGTACACATATACATATATTTGTATGTAATTGGTTTCGCCGAAAAGGCTCGTAAAGATGTTGGCGAAATTTTGTATTTAGATAGTATTTTACTATTCATTGTATTGTATGACTGCCTAATGGTCTAGGGGTAGTCTATTAGGCTCAGATCATGAGGTCCCGGGTTCTATCACCGGGTCGGTCGGGCAAAATAGTAGGGGAGCCCACGATGCTAAATGGGTAGTGACTCGAGCGTCCTAGGGACCTATTGGATTTTGTAGATTAAATTATAGGAAAAATAAAAGGTTATATAAAGTTTTTCATTTTAATGGTGGGGAAAAAACTACAGATAAAAAAAATGTTTAAAAAAAATCTGTGTCATAGTAACACTAAATCGCGTCACATTAAGGTATGGCGGATTAATTTCCACCTAAAATTTAGAAAATCTGCCAATTCAAGTGTAACGTAAGGGAGTGTGAGGGTTACAAAGTTGCAAAAAAACGTTGTTTTGACATTCTCGAGCGCGTCTGAATTCTGTTTTATTATATAGGAAATGATGTAAGAATAACGAAAAAAATTTAATCTGACAATTTCTACAAGCCAAAGTTATCTTAATTTTTTTTTCTGCCACAGTTACCCCCCTCTATAGAAAGGGCTTATATTTGGTGGGGAGTCTTAACCGTATGCGAGGTACCCCCTCCTATGTTAATCTGACGCGCTCGAGTAAATACCAAAATCTCCTCTTGGGCTCCTAAAAGTGCTAAAAGTGTTATTGAGTTTTTTTCGAGATTTACGCACGTAAAGCTGTCGGTCCCGGTTATTGCTAGTAATAGTCCATAATCGTTCACATGTCGGTAAATGTGGTGATGAGGCTCACCACTTATCTAGCTAACCGACAAGCCGGCGAATCGCGGCTTTCGGTTTACTCTGCCTACCCCGCAAAGGATTCGGCCGTTATGATACTTAGTTTTACTATATATATATTGATCTAGGTAAGTTTCATCTCCGTGATAACCCCGTTCGCACATAAAAAATATTATTCGAGCAATGCTCGGTCGTCCAGCTAATATTAAATGAGATGGGAACTCAGTCGTTTTAATTACAATTTTCCTCCGTGCTGGTTCGGGTTTTTTTGAAGAATGCACCAACTGCCGTCCTACCAGGCAGGTCGTAAAAGTCACTCATTAGCTATACGTAGTTGGCTATATGTACGTGTCACTATCATCATAACTACTAAGTGGTAGAGTTCCGCAACGCCTCGCCAAGTTATTTGGCTACCTCCGCCTCACCTATTCCTGCCACAATAGCGTCAATGCTTGTAACAGTCGAGTTCCGGTTTGAAGGGTAAGGTAGTCGGAAGTGGCTTGTGGCAGGTAGCATTGCCATCTCGCTACATAATCATTAACATTTTAGTGTCTATAGGCGAAGGAAAGAGAAACGCTTTCCATCAGGTGAGCCATCTGCTTGTTTGCTATCTTATGATATCTGTATATCTATACATATAATAAAATCGTAGGAAAGTCAATGTATGTCCGAGGTAAACTCAAAAAGTACTGCATGGATTTACTTCACATTTTGCATGAATATTACTATGTAGAGGTCTGCGATGCCTCGGACCGCAAGGCATTGTAGAACTCTACATTTGTACTATACCATCTTACCCAGTTTTGCCGCAATAACTTTAGTGCCTAGCGCTGTCGAATTTTGCTTTGGAAGGTAGGAAGTTAACTTACGCAAGTGTCACCCGCCACACGGATTGCAGCGCATCATTAACATCTTTGGCGTCTATAGACAATGGTCGTCTCTTTCCATCGGATGAGCCATCCGCTTGTTTGCTATCTATGACATGTATGTATCACCGGCAATCTGTATAATTCGGAATTCCATACAATATCTAGGCAATGTATGGAATAATTAGAACATGTAGGTAATGTGTGAAATATGATTTATTTTGTGCCTTGCCTAGGTATTCTATACAACACCGAACGCACAGCCAGTAATGTGTGTAAGAAACGAAAACAAAGAGTGTGGTTCATAAGGCACATCAGATAATTAGCCATAACGGACGAGACCAAATTCTAAAGGAGCTTTCTACTCGACACAAGAATGTAACTAGCAATGATATTGAACTGTGTCTACATCTTTGCGAACCGTGCCAGCAAAAAAAGGAATTGAAAAAGTTATTGCCATCAATCCTATATTTACATAACAGGATCACCTCTCAAAGTTTGCAATATTCAGAGCACTGAATACAATAAGCTCGAAGGAAGTATCGTACAAATTACTGGATATTTTTACATTGATTGGTTCTCCAACAATCCTACAATTGGACAATTGTAGAGAATTTTCTTACCTAGTTAGTTTTAAAACCTTTTGATCCACTTTAAAAATGAACATGGCAAGCCTAAACATTCTCAATCTCAGAGGAGTGTTAAACGACCAAACCAGGACGTAAAAAATATTCTAACAACTTAGATAAAAAGTAATGATCGCTTGCTGGATTGATGGACTGCAATTCGTACATCTTATGAAGAATAGAGCATTCCATTTAGGGATTAATAGAATATCTTACGACACTCTCTGCAGATCTAAAATAAAAGTTATCTTTCCTTCTTGATGACACTCTCAACCTGGAAAGTGAAGAGGAACTAGAAAATGTGATCACCAAGTATAAACGTTGCTTTAGAATCTTCAATAGTAGATCCAGTTCAAAAGTTTTGAGAAATTAAAATGAAAAGTTATTATGAACAAAAAGTTTTCTTGTTATAAATGTCTGATATTTCCTTGTGTAGGATCTAATAAACCTTAGAATAGATAACTATTTTGTGCATGCTAATTCTTCGTTTTCGTAAAAAAATGCATAGTTGTCGCATAAAGGTTATTTTTAATGAATACCCTAATTGTTAATTTTTAGGTTTCCGAAGTAAACTAGGAACACCTACAATAAAGTATATTTTGAGCAAATTTAATACGATTTATTTGTACATCATTTTATATGTAAGTAGAGACATAAATAATATTGAAAAATTGATAAAGTGCGTTTCAGGCCACCCACAATGTAGGGTTCTGAAGTTACCCACCACAACAATGGCAACTAAGAAGAGGGCTTTAATAGTATCATACTATGAACATTTAAGCTATTCAACGTCAATGACAAATATATATCCGCACCACAGGTTCACCGCCTATAAAAACTTCTCTAAGTACATTTTTTATAATGTGGTCGACTATTACTCTTTATTTATTTATTTTTTATATCAAAGGTAGCAAACAAGCAGATGGGTCTCCTGATGGAAAGAGTCAACCATCGCTTATAGACACCAAAGGTGTTAATGGTGCGCTGCTATCTTGTAGCGAGGTCTAATGCCACATGCATAAGTTTACCGGCTATCTTACCCTCCAAACTGGAACACGACAGCGACAAGCACTGACGCTATTGCGGCAGGAATACTTAAGGCAGTGGTACCAGACCCGGGCGAGACATTACAGAACTCTACCCCCTAGTAGCCACGATAGTAGTGACTCGCATAGCCAATTTTTATGTTTACTCAAAAATTTCTGAGTCGTGATAGTTTTCCTTTTAATTTCATTATATTTTCTCCTACCATGAATTTTTTCCCACCCTAAAATCACTCGTTTAGCCTGCAGAGGGGAGGGACGCTTGACTATAACAAAAATTATCAATAATTTAAAACTTAATATTTCACAAACGAGTTCCTTAATTGAAATATTGTATTCAATGACCTTCAGTATTTTTTAAAAACCTATCCAACGATAGCCCACGTAATTGGGTACGTGAGAAAAGATTAACGTACCCAATTACAGCGGAGTTACCATGAAAAAAATATTTTTCAAGATTTATGATACCACTTTGTTGATGTGACTAATATGTATATTCGTGCCAAATTACAGCTTTCTAGTATTAAGGATCTCTAAGCTATCGTGTGGACGGACGTACAGGCGGACATAGCGAAACTATAATGGTTCCTAGTTTACTTTGGAACTCTAAAAATGCAGGCCAAAATCTATATAATTCACAAATTACCAATGGATCAGCAAATAATCTATAAAATCCCTAGGAATTATATCAATTGCCTAGGTAAAGTATGTAATGGACAATAATATTCACAATATAACATACATAGCCTACAGGCAACAGGTATTTTATACCTTGCCTAGGTACTATACAGAGTACCTGAATTATACAGATTTCCGGTAACATATATATATATAAAGATGAGTACATTTAACCGACACTGTTATTGGAGATAACAATTTACTTTTATTATCAACCGACTTACCAAAAGAAGGTTATCATTTCGACTGTATGTTTTGTTTATGTTTCTTACCTCAGAACTCAGTCATTTATGAATCGAGTTTGATTTTTTTTGTTTTGGACGTTTACTTCCCGTGTAGTTTTAATTTGGTGAAGATCTGATGCAGGGTTCCGGAGATACAGGAAATGGGAAGTTAGTTGCTGCAGTTTTACGGAGTTAAAAAAATATGTGTCATGTACAAACAAATCTCGATATGTGATATATACTAGACAGTGGTCCTAGGAACAAACTTTTTTTTGATTAATAACAAGCTGAATTTTTGTAAACAGCTTCGTTTTGACGAAGCGCCCATCTGTTCTATCTTCGAAAAATCTCAAATCGGGTAACTAATAAAGATAAATAAAAAAGAAAACTTTAGAGTGTCGGACTAAGAAAAGTTTCCACTTTATGTGTTAGACAAAGTATCCCTTTAATTATAATAATTAACAAGCTGTTGTGAGAAAATTAGGTTGTTTTAAATTGATTAATATCAATTTAAAAATCACATAATTCCGAATCTTTAGAGTGGAGGACTCGTCAGAAAAACCATTGAATGTGAAGGACAAAAAGGTTTTTTCGTGTTTTTTTTATAAAATAATCAAGCGATTACAGCAAAAATATAATTATTATTATTACTAAATTTTTTTTTTCACCGAATTAAAATGTTCGAAGCCCCCTAACTTTATTAGTTACCCAATACGAGATTTTTCATATATAGAAAATATTTGCCTCTCGCAAAAACGAAGCTGTTCAAAAAAATTCAGCTTGTTATTAATCAGAACAAGGTTTGTTCCTGGGACTGCGGTCTACTTAAAAAAAGGTTATGTAGTGTATTATAACATTTGACACAATTGCCTAAAAACAATTGTCTGCATTTGACCAACTTTAGATTTGGAATCAAAAATTTATCCTTATATTTTATCTTAAATAAAATACAAATTGTGTAATTTATTGCAAAAATGTGACGTAATTTCCGAAAAAGTTCGTCTGTCTGTACCTTAGTTTAGAAATAACCAAAAAAAAGGTCGTCTATCTGTACCTTAGTTTAGAAATAACCAGTTATTCTTATTTCTTGTGTGAATTAATTTTTTATACTTATAGTAATTACGTATCATTAAATAATTTAAAGTATATTCACGCCCATATCCCAGAAGATGTAGGCAGAGGTAAAACTAGTGCACCCACGATTAGTCGAAGATACTTAGTCCCACAATGTGAAAGATAACAAGCATAACGCCAACGGAAAAACACATTTTGGAATCGCCCGACCCGGGAATTGAACCCGGGACCTCATGTGATCAACACTGACACCGTACAATAAGACCACAGAAGCGATTTCAAGTAATTAATTGCATAATTTGATGTATTTCCAAACATCGATTAACTACACTTGACCAACCTTACCTATAGCCTTATAATTTTGGAAATAAAGTCACTAGTAACAAACAAAGGTCGTTGAAGTAGGCAACAGCAACAACAACCCCATCTATTGTGTGTGAATTGTGCGAAGCTGTCTTTAGTCTTCAAAGTCATCAATCTGAACAGCGAACGCACAAAATATTAATTTATCACAAATACATACACACAAATATTTTTTCAAGATATTGAACGCTTCATAATTTATCAGGTTTTTATTGTCCATTGTCCTATTGTGCCAAATCAGATTGACTCATGTGCCTCAGCTAACTCCACAAGCGGCTCTCGGCTACAATGACTTCGAATGATTCATTGGCTGCCCTAATTGCCACCAACACTTCGTTGGAAACCGTAAATATTCTACTGATATATTTGTGGTATTTCAAGAAACGTCCAGCGCGATCGGCACTTGCAAGTATATTGTTGTTTATGACAATTGTTTGTATACAAAAGTTATAATTTATTTTGAGAGTGCTTTATTAATAAAGTTCTTCGTAACGTCGCACGCGTCGTATTTTCTATATTGAGTAGATAAGTTGCTGTCTTACACATAGATATACAAAAACAGACATACACAGTCATGAATGCATGCACACATATACGCATGTACATATGAGCTCACACTCTGACACATTTACTTATATACATTTTACCCCGGTTCAGGACAGGCGCGGATCCGTCGTTGTGGGCACAATGGGCATGCCCACAACCCTAATAGACCTCTCCATTACACTTACACTGCATATCGAAATCCCATAGTGAATTTGTAAAAACCCTGTCTGATTCGCAAATGCTTTGTCCACTAGTCCAATACAATCATTGTATAAATTTTGCAGTTATAGATAGATACATTTTCACCCATCAAAATCTTAATGATATTTCGAATAATAAATATGGCCATACAAATACGAAACAAAGTATGTGACAGATACAGACCAGATAGGTTTGGAGAGTAAGGGAGCTGGTAAATATATGCATGTTTTTTTATATCATAAGATAGCAAACAAGCAGATGGGTCTCCTGATGGAAAGAGTCAAACATCGCCTATAGACACCAAATATGTTAATAGTGCGTTGCTATCTTGTGGCAAGGTCTAATGCCACATGCATAAGTTTACCAGCTACCTTAACCTGTAAACCGGAACGCGACAGCAACAAGCACTGACGCTATTGCGGCAGGAATAGTTAAGGCGGTGGTACCAGATCCGGGCGAGACAATGCAGAACTCTACCACCTAGTAGCCAATCGCTCACCTTTTACGACCTGCCTGGCAGAACGGCAGTTGGCCTATTCTTGAAAGGAGGCCGGTGGTCCCGGCGGCGGAAGACACATGTGTCATTAAGACCCTGCCATATGAATAACAACGTACCATTAACATATTTAATGTTTATAGCCGATGTCTCTTTCCATCAGTAGAGACATCTGCTTGTTTGCTATCTAATAATATAATATATAATATTTATCCGTTGTACCATATTCATCATGAAAAAGTTCATACGCCGACTCGCGCTTGGCCAGTTTTCGAGTGGCTGCGCCCACAACATTTTTCGAAGGCTGCATCCGCGCCTGGTTCAGAAGGCCTCGCCACGTACTTTCGTATCCCGACGATACTATTACCATAAAAAATTCAGATATAGGTATAAATACACACATGACACTACACCATCATCGCCGGTCTCGACGACGAGGACTTTTAACATGGGGCGTAATGCCACAACTACACCCACCACTTTTAGTTCGAATGCCGCACTAAGCTAAGGTCCGATCTCACAGGAGACAGCCCTTAGCGCGGGCGTTTATAGATTTAAGCTCTGGCTGAGCACTCTGCCAAAAAAGTCTGGTGACGCAGTTACGACCTATTAAGTCAACTATAATAGTCATTTCGAAAAAAAGCTTATATACACGCACGTACCTAGTACCTACTCGCGCTTCTTTATTTTCTTAAAATCAGTGTTTAAGTTTAATTAGTTAAACTAAACTAAACACTCTGAAAGCTAGCTTAGCTTTTAAAAAGCTGCCTTATTCTGCAAATCGGAATGGGAAAATAACGTGTATGCCACTATCTCTTTCCGACGCTATTGTGTCAGAAGAAGTAAAACATTGGTAACAAATTGTGCGAATCGTTGCAGAGTCTACCATCGCTTTATCAGTAATTTTAGTTAACTAAGCTGGTAATCAGCTGCCGTACTCTGCAAACCGGAACAAGGCAGTGGCATGCATGCCATTGACTTGTCCCGACGCCATTGTGTCAGAAAAAGTAAAACAATGCTACTAAACCTGGGCAAGTCATAGAAGACTGGTAAGCTGCTGCCTTACTTTGCAAACCAAAACGATCACTCTCTTGTTTCGATGCTGTTGTGTCAGAAAATATTAAGTTATTGGTACAAAACCTAGCTAAGTCGTTGCAGACTCTACCACTGCTTTATCACTAAACAAAGTTAGCTTATTTAATAAAAAGTTGCCTTACTCTGCAAATTGGAACGATACAATGGCTTGTATGCCACTGATTCGTTCCGAAGCTAGTGTGTCAAAAAAAGTAAAACATTACTACCAAACCTGGGCAAGTCGTAGCAAACACTACCATCACTTTATCACTAAATTTGGTTAGTTAAGCTGGTAAACAGCTGCCTTTCTACGCAAATTGAAACGAGGCAGTGGCGTGCATGCTTCTGCTTCGTCGCTGTTGTGTCAGAAAAGGTAAGAAATTGGTACCAAACAGGCCGAGTCATTGCTAACTCTACCCTTACTTTATCACTAAATAATGCTAGCTTAAAATAAATTTAATTAACATACCAACCCAGAAATATAAACCTTAATCACAGTATACTAGAGACTAACAGTAGTCAATCTACATACATGTGATATTCGGGCAACGCACACATAGACACCTCTCACGGACGCGATATCTCGGAATGTTTCGGGACAGTTTGTTCCGCACCAGTCCGAGATATCGCGTCCGTGAGAGGTGTCTATGTGTGCTATGCTCGAATATTACTTGTATGTAACATTGACTTCCGTTTGTCTCTAAGTATTCTGTGCCCAATGCTCATTGCACTAACGCTTATCCTGTTGCACCAACGCTCATTGCACTAACAGAAATCAAACACACGTCCCACTGATTGCATATTCAGGTACAATAACAACTCCATCATATTATATACACATGTGATTTATAAGCTATATAGTAAATATATATCGTGGTCAAGGGGATAGCCTATTCAGCTCAGACCTTGCGGTCTCACCTTTGTTCCTTAGATCTTGCAAAACAATTTTAAGTAAATAAATTCACGGGACAAATTACACTTACTGATCTAACCCCAAAGTAAGCAGATTATTTGCTTGTGCTATGTCAACGATACTAATACATAGAAATACATATATAAATACAGAATATATTTATTAAACACCCAAACCCGGAAATACAAACATATATGCTCATCACATAAATGCTGGTCCCCGTCGGGGATCGAACCCGAGCCCCGTCGATTGCGTAGTCAGAGTCACTAACCACTCGACCAACGGGACGGTATTAAGTATTTTCGAGGTTATACTTAAAAAATCTAAACCTCAGTAGCAGTTCTACAACTAATGTGATGATTTTTGTCTACTTATTGGCATTGCCTAGCTCTACCACCCAGTCGTCACGATGGTAGTGACACGTATAGGCAATCACTCGCCTTTTACGAACTGCCTGGCTGAATGGCAGAAATAAAATCTGGACCAATACGGAGAAGGTTGTATACAGAAATAATTTTAAAACTTTCATAAGTTTAATATTGCAAGCAGCCCTGTTAGTGCAGCGCATAAAGAACTTTAAAGGCTTCAGAGTTGAAATATTTTAACTTTGAAGTCTAAGCGGCAACAATTTATAACTAAGTTGTGATTACTTAACCAGTTACACTTAAAAGTAATCTATATTATTAATATAAATGTGAAAATTTGGATGCATTTGTAGCGGTTCATAAAATATGCCTACTTTTAAAATTTCAACCCTACAATAGCCATAGCCTCCAAGTAAAATGACTGTGACTTACGAACGGATGAACGGATAGATAGACAGACAGACAGACAGACATGATGACGAAATCATCAGGGTTCTGTTGTTGGTCATTTTACTGCGAAACGCTAAAATCTATACGCTGAAATATGAAGGCTATGTAAAAATGCTTTAAAATACATTATCTACCTAGTACCTAGTTAAAAATTTAATTAATAACATATTATTTGATTCATACCTTGGTATATTCTGGTCAGTCAACTTGGCAGTTATGCTTTTTTCACACAATTTTACTGCCACGAGTAAAACAAATGTTCATTAAACTATTCGGCTGGTGATTTCGGTATGACATCACAGCGTATCTGAATGAGCTGATAAGATATCAGTGCTGTGCAATGCTAACATACCCCCTATCAAATTAAACATTACCTTGAAATGTGTCATCGAAATTACCTAAGATTTACGACAACACCATTTGGGTGGCCATCATGAAAGGCATACAGGTAGGTGAGTTTTTTCGTCGAGAAGGTTTCCGTCATTTCGGTGCTTGGAGCAATTCAAGTATTACGTAAGCACTAAAGAGAGGCGGGTGGGTCTTTCCCTTGCTTATTTTTGATGACAAGGTGGGTAGGAATCTAGATGGTGATTACGTCAGCAAATATCTTTTTTTTACTTTCGAGTTTTCTACAAATTTACTGCTTGCTACATTAAATGATCACAGTATACGGGAGACTAACAGTAGTCAATCTACGTACATGTGATATTCGAGCAACGCACACATAGACACCTCTCTTGGACGCGATATCTCGGAGTGGTTTGGGACAGTTTGTTCCGCACCAGTCCGAGATATCGCGTCCGTGAGAAGTGTCTATGTGTGCTATGCTCGAATATTACTTGTATGTAACATTGACTTCTGTTCTCTAAGTATTCTGTGTTCTGATCCTACCTACCTAACTTTATTACTTACATTTAAACATAAAAACTGATACTCATGAATCAATTACAAAACTAAGGAACAGTTTAAAATTTTTTTTTACATAAGCATGGAAAGAGGGGGTAAGTGATTTTTGTTGACATGGCGGAGGGGGGAGTCAATAATTGTAAGAAATCTGCTTACGTAATGCTTGAACGGCCGCCTATATCTATTGTTGTAACTCGTCACCAGAAGGCAAAGCAGTGTGTATTCTATTAGAATATATTGACGGGGATTTGCGGGGTTTAGCTAATAGTGGTATTAACATTTATATTTTCCATCATCAGCACCTGGTGAAACTACATTTTAGAATATCTATACATATAATAAAATCGTAGGAAAGTCAAAACTGTACATTGAATATTTTTTTAAACGAATACTTGGGGCGTGATCTACAATCGATATCGAAGCCAAAAATATAGTTTTTAGAATTTTTGTCTGTTTGTCTGTATGTATGCCCGGGGTAAACTCAAAAAGTACTGCATGGATTTACTTCAAATTTTGCATGAATATTACTAACAGGTCGGGTCAACATAAAGGCTACATATTATCACGCTATCACCTACGGGGGAGAAGCTGTGCGAAGTAAACGAAGTCCGCGCGGACGAAGTCGCTGGCAACAGCTAGTTACAAATAAAGTCACTTGTACTTCTACTGAACTAGAAGTAACTACAAGTAAGTAAGTTCATTTATATTATTCTGTAGTAGCATTACGGCCGGTTTCCGAAACGCAAATTAATTACAACAAGCAATTAATCTGTGGTTAACAGATCATTTGCTTGTAAAAAATATGTTAAAAATAGATTAATTGCTTGGTAAAATTGATTTGCGTTTCGCAAACCTGCCGTTAGTTTGCCACACCGATAACAACGCAGTACGCACGATTAATATCTCTGGTGTCCAGAGGCGTTGACTGTTTCTTTCCATCAAGAGAGATATCAGCTTATGTCATACTTTGTGATATAAAAAATGTACCTGTATAATGGCACCATAGCTCTCAAACGGATGGACCAGTTTCAGTGCATTCTTTAATCGGAAGTTAAAGTATCATGTCCTGATAGATTCAAGAAAGTCTGTCCGACTCCACGTTGTGCAAATGTCATTGTAAATTTGGGCTTTTTGGACAAGTTTTATTGTTCTGCAAATAATGCAAACCGCGGATTAAACTAGATTCGTCTTTCAAGACAATTTCTTGGGTTGTCAGGGTAGCTTGTGCTTACACCTAGAAACACAGAGTTATAGTACATACCAATGAAATAAAATCACTGCATGGGTATTTTTTAAACCCTGGCTTCTTACTCATCACGATAAAATGGCATATTTATATTTTTTTTTTATTTATTTTTTTATATCATAAGATAGCAAACAAGCAGATGGGTCTCCTGATGGAAAGAGTCAACCATCGCCTATAGACACCAAAGATGTTAATGGTGCGTTGCTATCTTGTGGCGAGGTCTAATGCCACATGCATAAGTTTACCGGCTACCTTACCCTCCAAACCGGAACACGACAGCGACAAGCATTGACGTTATTGCGGCAGGAATAGGTAAGGCGGTGGTACCAGACCCGGGCGAGACAATGCAGAACTCTACCACCTAGTAGCCACGATGTTAGTGACTCGATTGCCAATCGGTCGCCTTTTACGACCTGCCTGGTAGAACGGCAGTTGGCCTATTCTTCAAAGGAGGCCGGGACCAACACGGCGATATAATGGAGGTATCTAAAAAATGTTTGATATTTAAAAGCATTTGCCCATATGAGCGGCTGCATGTTTTCCGCCCAACACCATCGCTAATCGTATTTGTGTGGTCTGTGATGCACACGAAGCAGGACCGGGGTCTTGCGATAATGGACAGGGTTTTTTAAAGTAATTAAAAAAAACGCGAAATGATTTTTTATATCATTAGATAGCAAACAAGCGGATGGATGGAAGGAAAGAGAAACCATCGCCCGTAGACACCAAATATGTTAATGGTACGTTGCTATTCGAGTGGCGGGATACACATGTATAATTTTATCGGCTACCTTAACCTCCAAACCGGAACACGATAATGACAAGCATTGATGCTATTGCAGCAGGAATAATTAAGACGGTGGTACCAAATACTAACAACCAGTGTTGAGGTTCACCAAGCCTCAACAAATATTGAGTAATTTCCTTTTGCTCTTTCTTTTAGATATAAGTAATTTTATTAACATAAGCTTCGTTTTTTTTCTTTTTTGTTTTGTACGGTAAATTTCCATTAATAAATAACTTCTACCTGGGTGAGGCGTTGCGGAACTCTACCATCTAGTATTCACTATGATATGATAAGTGACATGTATAACCAATCGGTCGTCTTTTACGATTGTTAGCAAAACGGCCGTCGGTCTATTCTTCAAAGGAGCCTGGATCAATACGGGATAGAACATAATAATCCAGCGTTTCAATGTTTTTTTGGTCGAGTGGTTAGTGACCCTGACTACGCAATCAACGAGGCTCGGGTTCGATCCCCGACGGGGACAAGCATTTGTGTGATGAGCATAAATGTTTGTATTTCCGGGTTTGGGTGTTCATTATATATATTCTAGTATTTATATGTATTAGTATCGTTGATTAACACCCATAACACAAGCAAATAATTTGCTTAACTTGGGGTTATATATATATATATATATATATATATATAGATATATATATATATATATATATATATATATATATATATATATATATATATATAATATTCACGGGACAAATTACACTTACTGATCTAACCCCAAAGTAAGCAAATTATTTGCTTGTGTTATGGGTGTTAATCAACGATACTAATACATAGAAATACATATATAAATACTAGAATATATATAATGAACACCCAAACCCGGAAATACAAACATTTATGCTCATCATATATATATATATATATATATATATATATATATATATATATATATATATATATATATATATATATATATATATATATATATATATATATATATATATATATATATATATATATATATATATATATATATATATATATATATATATATATTATTTAAAGTTATTCATATAAATTATCTATGTTATAGTTACAATCAGCTCAACTGATTTCAATGAAAGAAAAACTAGGTAATACATCTCTTTATTTGCACCTTTTTATCCTTACTTAATCTTATAAATACAAAAGTCTGTCTGTTCCCCTTTTATGATAATAATAATAATAATATAATAATATATTTATTTATTATTTAACCGATTAAACCGCAGAACCGATTTCGATCGCTGTCATTTCTCAAAAATCAACCCCTAAGGGGTGAAATAGGGGATGAAACAGCCAACCCGTTAAAGGAGTATAAAATAATGAAAGAAAAGAAATGAGTAGGCCTAGTGTACAAAAAAAGATACAAATTACGTAACTAAACCTTACATATACTTAAGATTTAAAAAAAAAAAGAAAAATATACATACAATACAAGAGAAATTTAGACTTCAGCTAGAAAGTATCTTATAATATAAAAAATATATACCATAGAGTAACAAACCGGCAGATGCTTCCACTGATAAGAAATAAACATCCCCATGTTGCTCCGGGCTGAACAATTCTTGTCTTGTAAATTAGACCAATTGCCGTTCTGCCAGGCAGTTCGTAAAAGGCGGCCGATTGGCTATACGTGTCACTACCATCGTGACTACTAGGCAGAGTTCCGCAGCGTCTTGCCCGAGTCTGGTGCCACCACCTTACCTATTCCTGCCGCGATAGCGTCAGTGCTTGTCACTGTCGTGTTCCAGTTTGGAGGGTAAAGTAGCCGGTAAACTTATGCATGTGGCATAAGACCTCGCCACGAGATAGCAACGCACCATTAACACTTTTAGTGTCTATAGGCGATGATTTCTCTTTCCATCAGGAGAGCCAGCCATGTACTTTTTTGCTATTTTATGATGAAAAAATATATACCTTATAGATACCAAAGACGTTAACCAAATGTTGCTATTCTTGTATTAAGGATGTATTTTTTTTATAGCTAACGTATGGATGTGTTATACGACAGTCACAAGCAATGTCGCTATTATCAAATCAAGGCGAGAGGTTGCAGTAGTCTACCCTTAATAAAGCAGTAATTCAAATAAAGTTTGAAATAAATTTATAAGAATAAAGTAATCGTACAAGACAACCACCCTTGCCCCTTTAACCTTAGGTACGTAAAAACATGTTGAGGTCGGACCACCCTTGGGAAGGCATTGTCTTCGATATCACCAGATAGTGAACTTTGTTCTGACCTGGGGTACGACTATTAACCTCGGCGGGGGCGCCATATTTGTCATCATTAGATTACATTACCTATATTATATGGAGTTTATTTTATAGTCTGTGCCTCGTAAGGTTACAGTAGTACAGTGATCTTAAAATAGCAGACCTTAAATCGGATCTCGACCTCCATATTTGCAGATCTTAACAATATAGTATTTTTTATTTAAATCATAAAATTTAATATAAATGAAATTAAAATATGGACAATCAATAGGTACAATCAGGTACATCTATATTATTAATATTATAAATGCGTAAGTTTGGATGTTTGGATAGATGGGTATTTGTTACTCAATCACACCAAAACTACTAAACAGATTTGGATGAAATTTTGCAGTTAGATAATAACCTGGAATAGCATACAGGCTAGTTATTCCGTCTGGATTCACAAAAAACGCACTAAAAAACGCTGCAGCTGGTAAAATATAAATGCGATTTATATTTTACCAGTCTGTCTGTTACGTTTTCATAGCTATACTGTTGAACCGATTTTAATGAAATTTGGTAAGGAGATAGTTGAAGACCCGGGGTAAAACATAAGCATTTTTTTTAATGAACTTCTTGGGGTTGAAATAAGTGAAGAATGTTTATATAATAAACTATATCGACGCCATATTAACTATTCGCGGGCAAAGATGCGTGTTTTATATATATACTAGCGGCCCGCCCCGGCTTCGCACGGGTATAAAATATACAGCCAATGTCACTCAGTAAAAAACAATGATTAAAATCGATGCAGTAGTTTTAATTTATTCATTACTGCCCGTGGCCCGCAAACAATTCCTCTTTCCCTATACCATGAAGATTTCCTGCTATCTTTGGAACATCTAAATTTCCTGCTATTTTTGGAATATCTAAATTCATATAGGTACTACATTTTTAGTTTTTACATTTTTACCTATTTCTTTTACTTTTTCCACTAATATATTACAAAATGTCTTTATATACAACGTTCACAACTTTCTTGTCATTAGACAATATAAACATGTTTTCTTTAGAGGTTACTCTTGAAAGAGCGACATATAAGTTGACCATGTGAAAAACAGTCAACGCTCAAATCTAAGCCTGCAACGTTAAAGGTTTGACCCTGCGATTTATTAAGACAAAAAAATGTGTAAATAGTTAACCCTGCGGGCCATCCCTGAAACTTCTCACTAAATAAAGGTATTTTAAGCTCAAAGCAGTAAAAACTATAAGCATAGATTTTTCAGTTCAATCATCTATTTTGTTAAAAATGGCAGTATTATTAATTTTTGAAAAGCTGTATATTTGAAAACGATGATGGCATTCAACTCAATTTTTGAAATCTAAAATATTGTTTTAGCTAAATAACCGATAGGTTGAAACATTTCGGTGTTATGTCTAAAAACATTTTATTTTTAATTTTCTTCATTGATAAATCGCAAACAAATTGACCGATTTTGATTAAATTAACGGTATTTGACGCAGTTTTTAAAGAACAAAAGCTGATAATATTTTTAAGTCAATCGGTAAATTAACTTGAAAGTTGAAAGTTATTTAAAAAAAATTAAGTAAGTTTGCTAAGAACAACGTAATTTTAAATTTGAAAAGTAATAAGTTTTGAGAATTAGATTCGATTTTGATTTTTGAAACGGCATTTGACGTAGCTTTTTTAGTACTAAAATATCGTAGAACACCAAAAAATTATTGGTTGAAAAATTTTGAAGCTATGTCGAAAAAACACTTTTTTCAAAATTTTTCGTAAACGATTACTCCCAAACGGATAAACCGATTCTGATGCAATTTATGTATTAGACGTAGTTTTTTGAGGAATAGA
Source organism: Apodemia mormo (assembly GCA_036924255.1). NCBI lineage: Eukaryota > Metazoa > Arthropoda > Insecta > Lepidoptera > Riodinidae > Apodemia > Apodemia mormo. Next base: position 40,552,095 of record JAUPFN010000008.1, read on the forward strand.
GCTGATTATTTTTTGTACTCGTTACATAAATGTGGAAGTTATATTAAAAAATATAACTTCCAGATTTATGGTGTTTTTTCAAAATGTTTTTGGTGTTTTTTAAAATTTTCTAGACCGAACAGGTTCAAATTTTCAGGAAATCTACACATGTTTACACACATACACACACACACACCTCAAAACGTGGACATCTGGTGAAAACTCGATTTTCGAAAATCGAGGTAAAATCAGTATCTTCCTTATCTACATACGTAGTGCGAAATTAAAAACTGGTTTGCTAAATTACGTTTTTTTACATTGATTATTAAATAACAATTTTACAAAAATTATACGATATACCTGAAGATATTATCTAAGGAAAGTGCTAACCTATTACATGATAGAATCTACTTTACTTGATCATATAAAATTCCGAAAACAGGCTAAAAATCTCTAAAACAAATAATTTGTTGATACTATTTCTAATCATCCACATGATTTTTATATGGTGATATTTAGTTAAAGAAAAGAACTAAATTTTAATTTTCAGCTGAAGTCCTATATTAACGACGGGTCCCAAGAACAAAATCTCATGGAGAGATCAGACTAAATTGGTTTTATAATAAAATTCGCATTAAACTTATGCGGGTTTAATGCGAATTTTAATACAATATACTTTTTATATTTATTGGTCCTATTTTGTGGAAATACTCAAGTGAACATCATCTTATCTACAATGTACTCCCACAAACAAACATATTGTAATTTGGTAATTTTTTAGATACGATTTTGTTCTTGGGACCCGTCGATTTATTTATCCGAAAATTAACACGTTTCCCAGCGGTTACAGAACACGCCGCGCACGCGCCGCCGACCGGCCGGTAACCCCGCAACCGTTATGCCCCTACATTTTGAATTAAATCTGTAATATCTTCGAAAATATTCATTTAAATTACATGCTGTAAACGGCCATATTGCTCTATATTAAATCAGCAATATATTTAAGATATTTAATTGGATAAGGATTAGTGCCGTATTGCTTAAAATTGCTTCGAAAAAAGCCATTATTTCTCGTAAAAAGTAAATGACAAAAAAATGCTATTGTGGGTTATCCATAAGAGATAGACATATACCATCGCGGAGTTTTCTGTAGACCTTTTCAAGGTGTACAAATACTTAGTACATTATTTTGATAAATCTCGTAGGATTTAGCCAGCGTTTGCAATGTAAGCGGAAAAAAATATAACTATTTACGAAATGACATCAGAAAACTCAAAAATTGCAGTATTTCTCGACTCTATATTGAATGTTATTATACATATAAACCTTCCTCTTTAACCACTCTATCTATCAAAAAAACCGCATCATAATCCGTTGCGTGGTTTTAAAGATTTAAGCATACATAGGGGACATAGGGATATAGGTACAGACAAAGAATGCGACTTTGTTTTATACTATAATGCGTATTTTGTAAATAAAACCGCACCCCCAATTAAACTATTTGCGATCCCCTGTTAAGACCCGGTTAAGGTAGTTAGCCTGTTTGTTTATTGTTAGATCATTACAGATTTGAATCTTAAGTCAGGCAAGCTGTCATATTAGTGTATGTTCGTAAATTGTATTACTCACAAAGATGCCTCATTCATTCTGCCCAGCTGGCTAGAAATTCGGCATTATATTTTATTTTCGTAGGATAGCAAAGAAGCATATGGTTCTCCTGGTGAAAAGAGATAACCATCGTCTTTAGACATCAAAGACTCAAACATAATACCAGCTATTTTATCTTACCCTGCAAACCGGAACACGACGGTGACATGCACTGACACTATTACGGTAATGCGGTGATACCAAACCCAGGCGAGATTGTGCAGAACTCTGCTATTTTAGAAGTCACGACATATTTAGCCAATGTCCACTTTTTAATAGAAATCTGCTATCTTACAAGTCACGGCATATTTAGCCAATGTTCACTTTTGACGAACTGCCTGGCATGAAGATCTTGTGCCTGTCAAAGGAGTTCGTCGCAATACTAATAGTAGGGGAGCCCATACTAATAGTAGGGATTCTAAATGGATATTTACTCGAGCGTCGTAGGGACCAATTGGATTTTGTAAATTAAATTATGGGTCTTTAGTCGTTTCGCACCGCAAGCGATTCGGACCGCGGTGTGAATTGCTTTTGGTATGGGTCCTTTCGGACCGCAACGGCGCGGTGGAGCGGTGCAAGTCGCCCAATAACTTATTGTATTGGGTTGATTCACACCACTGTGCAGTGGGAATTTAAACAAGTGCGAACTATTACTGGGATTATTTTGCGTTTATCTTTTTTGTCTAATTAGATATTTAGTAATCTGTGATTATGTGATGTTTAAATTTTATATTTTTTTAAATATGATTATTTCGTACAATTTGGCATTTTTGTTTTACTGTGCACTTTGCTACTCATCTGTACGAATGGATATTTGGAATCTTTAAATTGATATAAGTAATAATCGAACTAAGAAAAGAGCATTGATCGTTTCACCCCTTGGTCCGAATCGACTTCTTTTAAAAAATACCTTGGACCATTCGTGGTGGAACGGTACCACTGTGCGGTGCGAAATGACTCATGCCAAAAGAGTTCTTGGGCAATTCATACCGCGGTCCGAACCGCTTGCGGTGTGAAACTACTAAAGACCCTAAATTATAGGAAAAATAAAAGTTTATAATTATTATAATGTTTTTCATTTAAAAAATCTATCGATAAAAAAATGTGAAAAAAAAACAGTGACATGGAAACAAAGAAACGCGTCAGATTAAGGTATGTTGGATATTAACTCACCATCTAAAAGTTAGAAGTACTGACGATTCAAGTGTAGCGTAAGGGAGTGGGAGGGTCACAAAGTTAGAAAGAAAACGTTGTTTTGACATTCTCGAGCGCGTCTGAATTTTTTTTTATTTCAGAGGAAATGATCTAAGAAAACGAAAAATAAATAACTGACAATTTCCACAAGCCGAATTTATCGAAATTTTGTTTTTTTGTACCCTAGTTACCCGCCTCCATATAAAGGGCTTATATTTGGTAGAGAGAAAGGTAAAGAGCAGTATGCGAGGTAACTCCCCTATGTTAATCTGACGCGCTCGAGTAAATCCCAATATTCACACTTGTGCTCCCTTACTACAGGGAAAAAATATAAAAACATACAACAAAATAAATATTTGCGTATTTTTTTAAATTAGGCGTAATAAAATTAGACAAAAAAGGGTCTTTGAAGAATAAAACATCTACCAGGCAGTTCGTACAAGGCGAACGATTGGCTCTACGAGTAGCTACCATTGTGAGCAATAGGTGGTAAGAGTTTTGCAACGTATCGCCCGGGTCTGGTACAACCGCCTTAACTATTCCTGCCGCGATAGCGTCAGTACTTGTCACTGTTGTGTTCCAGTTTGGAGGGTAAGGTAGTCGATAAACTTATGCATGTGGCATCAGACCTCGCCATAAGATGGCAACGCACCATTACATTATTGTCGGCGGTTGGCGTTAGCGTGTTTTGGTTTGGAGAGTAAGGTAGACAGTAAATGTATGCATGTGGCATTCCAGCCCCACCACATGGATAACAGCTTTGGTGTCTACAGGCGATGATTGTCTCTCATTGCCTGCTTGCTTGCTATCTTTTGATATAAAAAACTCATTCGTGAAAAAAAGGATATCACGTTGTTTGGACAGTTTGCAGTATCCATGGCTACAGCTGACGTGAACGGAAATCCTAATGCTTGCTTGCTATCTTATGATGTAAAAAACTTATTCGTGAAAAAAGGATATCACGTTGTTTAGACAGTTTGCAGTATTCATGGCTATAGCTGACGTGAACGGAAATCCTAATGCTTGCTTGTTATCTAATGATATAAAAAAACTTATTCGTAAAAAAAAGGATACCTATCATTTTGTTTGGATAGTTTGCAGTATTCATGGCTACAGCTGACGTGAACGGAAATCCTAATGCTTGCTTGCTATCTTATGATGTAAAAAACTTATTCGTGAAAAAAAGGATATCACGTTGTTTGGACAGTTTGCAGTATTCATGATGCTACAGCTGACGTGAACGGAAATCCTAATAACACTAATGTCATCCTTGTTACAATGTCACAGCCGGTACCTCTGTTTACCGACTAATTTGATATTAGCACGCCTGACGACGGATAAACAGGTCGCAACAGAATTAACACCTTCGCCACGGTAATATTAATATTATCGTGCCTTTGCTAAGGCTTTAACTCTTTTTTATATATCATAAGATAGCAAACAAGCAGATGGGTCTCCTGATGGAAAGAGTCAACCATCGCCTGTAGACACCAAAGGTGTTAATGGTGCGTTGCTATCTTGTGGCGAGGTCTAATGCCACATGCATAAGTTTATCGGCTACGGCAGGCGGCAGGAATAGGCAAGGCGGTGGTACCAGACCTGGGCGAGACAATACAGAACTCTACCACCTAATAGCCACGACTTTTTAAAGTTTCCTGTAGATCTCTCTGAGATCTACGGGAAAAAGTTTAAAAACTTTAAAAATATTTTTAAAGTTTTTAAACTATAAACTTTAAAAAACTACGCCAAAAAAGGTACTTCGCCGTGTTGATCCCGGCCTCCTCTGTAGAATAGGCCAACTGCCGTTCTGCCAGGCAGGTCGTAAAAGGCGACCGATTGGCTATCGAGTCACTACCATCGTGGCTACAAGGTGGTAGAGTTCTGTATTGTCTCGCCCGGTCTGGTACCGCCGCCTTACCTATTCCTGCCGCAATAGCGTCAGTTTTGTCACTGTCGTGTTCCGGTTTGGAGGGTAAGGTAGCCGGTAAACTTATGCGTATGGCATTAGACCTCGCCACAAGATAGCAACGCACCATTAACATCGTTAGTGTCTATAGGCGATGATTGACTCTTTCCATCAGGAGACCCATCTGCTTGTTTGCTATCTTATAATATAAAAAAAGATTGTTATACTTCCTTACTGTTCGTTATGGGGCTTATCTTGAATCTTTCAACCTGATAAAAGCAGTGTTTTAGCCTGTACAAATTAATATTAGAACGATATTTTTTATCTCTTGTGCAGAACGAGGTACAAATAGCCCCGAAATCTATCTGTAGTTTAGAATATTATTCCATTTATGAATGAAAAATATATATTTATTTATTTCTTTTTTACTTGAATAGACGGCGAAAAGCTTAGTCTTTCTGTATGGAAGAACAATATTTTTGGCGTGCGCGCGGGTTAAATGTCTCGGTCGGGGCTATTTAGACCTCGTATCGCACTAAAGGTGTTAACTGGACCTCGTATCGCACTGAAGGTGTTAAGGGTGTTTCTCCCCGCACTGCGAATCCGCGATGGCATAGTTGACGCACAAAGTGATGTTTTTGAAGAAAAAAAAGTTTAACCACTATGTATGTAGGGCTTCGTGTCTGTCCGTGGCACCTTAGCTCTTAAACGGTTAAACCGGTTTGGATGTTTTAAAAGCAAGCTAGTTGGCTAGCGGTAGTTTTTGGATATATTTTCTCAAAATCGGTCCAGCTCGTTGTTATTTGACAAAAAAACTACGCAACTGGTCCTATGTAATTGCCTGATCGACACAGATATTCTGTTATTTCGATGATTTTTTTTAAAGATAGCAACAAGCAGATGGGTCTCCTGATGGAAAGAGTCAACCATCGCCTATAGACATCAAAGGTGTTAATGGTACGTTGCTATCCGTCGGGCGCGATGGTAATGCCACATGAACATATCTACCGGCTACCTTACTTTACTCTTCAAACATTGATGCTATTGCGGCAGAAAAAAGTAAAGCTGTGGTACCAAATGTCCGGGCGAAACGTTGCGAAACTCTACCAACCAATAGTCACGATGTTAGCGACATGATGGCCAATCGATCGCCTCTTACAAACTGCCTGGCAGAACGGTAGTTGGTCTATCCTTTAAGGAGCCCGGACCAACACGGAAGAATACACATACGAACGTCAGCTTGTTCTTGTAGACTCGGGGAACTTCGCTCATTCGTTCACTCGTTCAATCATGTGGCGGTCCTTCAATCTCACGGGAATATCTTATTTATATACGGGAATATGCGAAATCACATTTTATAATAGAATGCACACCATATTATCCATCCATACTAATATAATATTATAAATGCGAAAGTCTGTCTATCTGTCTGTTACGCTTTCACGGCTAAACCGCTGGACCGATTTTCATGAAATTTGGCATGGAAGCAGTTGAAGAGCCGAGGTCAAACATTATAAACATACATAAAAATCAATCCTTAAAGGGTTGAAATAGAGCATGAAATTTGTATGAAAAGCTATCTTGACGACATGATAACCTACTCGCGGGCGAAGCTGCGCGGGTCAGCTAGTGGTAGAATATTTGTGATAACTTAAACACACATATCCTTGCAATAAAGACTCTTTCTTTCCGCGACAAAAAGTAGGGATGGTCGTTTGTTATCCCCCCTAATATTATAAATGCGAATGTAAGTCTGTCTGTCTCTTATTCACGCCTAAACTACTGAACAATTTGGATGAAATTTGTTACAAAAATAGTTTGCGACCCGAGAAAGGATATAGGATAGTTTTTATCCCGGAAATCCCGCGGAACCGTGAACTTTGCGGGCAAAACCCGGAGATCTTTTAAACCAGAGAACAGAGAAGTGTGAACTATTGTATGAAGATACTTTGAAACCTAACGTATGAAATAAAAGTTTTTATCCTGCAAATTCCACGGAAACAGGAGCTGTGCAGGTGAAAAGCCGAGACTGCGTATCTATCTATCAAACCACCAAACTGATTTCAGTGAAATTTGGTACCTATGAAGATAATTTGAGACCCAAGTTAAAATATAAGATCTAACGAGAAAGGCCGTTTTACAGTATGAACTATGTAGTATATTGTAGCATTTGTTGACATATTCAACAATTCGCGGGCGACGCTGAATGGGTCAGCTAGTCTGTAATAATCGGTAATAACAATTTGACGCGCAACTCCGGGGGAGTTAAGTTAAAAGTTTCCCTCAAAAAATGTTTTATGAAACTTAACACCTTACCCGATTAGGGGACCAAACCCGCAATAATGACTAAAACAAGTTTAAGCTAAATTATCAAGGCTCAAAAACTTAGTTTATAGGAATTAAAATTTATATGAATTAAAAAATCTAATTGTAAGTCAGATTCGCTCACGAAGGGTTCCGCACCGTAAAATTTTAGCACTTGTTATGTGTATTTAGTTTTTAATAGCATGGTACATTTATTATATTTTGTTTCTTGGCTCAAGATTGCGCATTAATAGTCCCTGGAATAGCATTCTTTTTGTTAAATGATCAATAAATAGATATTTGAAACTTCGTAGGCGACTTCCTTTTAGCGGCTCTACCAAACTGCACTATAAAACATAATCTCCTCATTACTTCATATTTAGATACTATATGTAAAATAACGCAGCAGGGAACTTGTCGGACACTTGATAATATTAATAATAATAAATGATTAATCTTTTCCAAAAATGTTAATTAGATATACTGCAACTGCGTTAAATATGCTCAGGCATTAAAACTAAGTATGTGTACTGTGTATACATCAAGAAAGAAAAATCATGTAGGTACTCAGCATAATTCGATCCGGAAAAACGCAGCATTTTAAAAAAACTGGTAGAGAAAAAGTTAGACTTCGAGTTTAGAATAAAATAGAATAGTTAGCCGAGGTAGACTCGATCCCTCCCTCATGGATCCAAGCTTCGTCTCGACAGAGGAGGGAAGTACCTAAAGAGCAATGCAACAACTTTTTAGAAGAGGGGTGCAATGATGCGCACTGCATTTCGTACGCAAGATCAGAACTTGTTGCGCAGCGGACCTTGGGGTTGCGGGGTACTGTCCCTGCCTACGCACAAAGCGTGAGGAAGGCCAATCTCTATAAAAAATAGCCTAAGGTTTCGGTCCTCGACGGATCTAATGCTGGCGAGGTAGTGCAAGAATGTTAACATGTACCTACCAATTAACTCGCCTCCAAAAGCATCAAAGAAAAACACCTAGTGGCTTTAGTAGATAATTCGGCGCTCACCAGCCAGCGTCGCATTGAGTTGCCCGGTAGTGCGCAAATACATTTACCCTGCGATAAAAAAAGTATACACTCGCCAAAAGGAAGCATGTTTCAAATATAAATTTATCCCTTATCAAAAAGGTGCTATTCTGTGGACTATATAAGTTAAACCTTTGTATGTACCTATTGCTGTGATCAAACTTGAGCAAAACAGCTGAATATAATACGTTTCTCATAAAAGGAAGTTTTATTAATTTTTATTACTATAGCAACATACTTGCAAATTTTATTAGTAAAGTTTCTATGGATTGTAAGATATATAAAAACCTGAAAATATATAATATTATTACCTTTTATTTCGGTATGATCCTTATGAACTTACTTATAACTTATGAATGTGTCATTCAAACCTTGCCAAACTCATACCACCACCACTAAAATCTTAAGTGTTTATCTTATGTGTTTATAAGCAGAACTATCTAATTGTTATCCTATGAACTAGTAAAAAAAGTTAAACACTGATCACTTGAGCAATAAGGCAAGGAGAGTCTTCTTGGCATCGCTTACTTGCGGAACCCTAGAAGAGCATGTAACTTATATTCATTAACATTGTAATAAAAATGAAGATGGAATGTCGTATAAAAAAACTACGGATGAAGTCGCGTGCTCAGCTTGTTAATTAGAAATAGAAAAGTGTAAAAAAACAAATCACCTCGTTGTAACGCCATTAACTGGCCAATCACCTTGCATGCATCAGTTTTTACCACGTGCCGATTCAGCCGTTCTGCTTTGGTGATTCAAAACGGTGCTGTATTGGTGCATTTATTAATCAATATGGTGGAAGATATTTTCTTTTTGCTAAAGTTATCTGTGGTGCGGAACGTGTACATGTATAGATTTGAAGTTCTGGTTCAGTGGTGAATGGCGTACGAGCGGAAATATACTTCGTCCTGCTTCAATACTCGCGTGCGTTCATCATCGTCGATATAAAAATATACCTACTAATAGATTAACTGTCATTCTGCGAGGTAGTTCATAAAAGACGATCGATTGACTGTGTCACTACCACCGTGACTACTAGGTTTTAGAGATCTTGACATCGCACCAGGGTCTTGGTACCATCGTCTTACCTATTCCTGCCGCAATTGCATCAATACCATAGATAAATGATTGGTCTCGCGGCGCTTGACAACATACCGCACTATCTAAAAACAATTCCGTGAATGCGGCAACTCGATATTGTAGTGTGTGATATGACAATGTGCAAAGGGATGACGTCACAAACAGCTTGCATTGTGACAGAATCGAGTACGCCGGTTTCGGCGTAGTATTTGTTGCCGCATTTGACAAGTACGTCGGCGGTATCTAGTCAAGCGCAGCGAGACCAATAATTATTTATCTAAGATTAATACTTGTCGTGTTCCGGTGTGGAGGGTTAGGTAGGCTTATGCCATTATTTTTTATTATTATATTACTCCGTCAAACGGATATCAACGCACCATTAAAATCTTTGATGTCTATAGACCATGATTGTCTCTTTCCATCAGGAGAGCCATCTGCTTGTTTGTTATCTTACGATATAAAAACTCAGCAGAATATATTTTGGTACACTTTCTTATACCTTTTTAAGCAAACTGATAAAACAATTCTGCTAAATAAGTTTTTGTAAATGATATGTCATGATACTTACCTACGGTGAATCTCTACCAGATAAAAAAAAGAAATTTGTTAAGTTGATAACTAATAAGGTATTTTCTTATCCCTGTATTGATCCGGACTGCCTTTGAAGAATAGGTCATCTGCCGTTAACAGGCAGTTCGTAAAAGGCGACCGATTGGCTATGCAAGTCACTACCATCGTGGCTAATAGGTGGAGTTCTGCATTGTCTCGCCCGGGTCTGGTACCACGGCTTTGTCTATTCCTGTCACAATAGCGTCAGTGCTTGTTCCGGTTTGGAGAGCAAGGTAGCCGGTAAACTTATGCATATGGCATTAAGACCCCGTCACGCACGCACGCAACGCACCATTAACATCTTTGGTGTCTACAAATAATGGTTGTCTGTTTCCATCAGGAGGGCCATTTGCTTGTTTGCCATCTGATAAATATAAGAGTAAATCTATGCTGCATAGTAATGACGGAAGGATCTAGAAAAATCAGAGAACGCTACACACGCTATATAGTGTTGTATTAACGAGGTGAACTGTGGTGCTGGTTCGTGAATAGTTTGGAGAGGCATTAGCATCGTGGCGAGACTTGAAATCGAGGGATTATTTTCGTATCTCATCTATGTCTGCCTCAACTAAATGCTTTTTCGTTACGTCGAACAATGCTTTGAGACTCATGTCCCTATGATATCCTTTACATCTTTTACAGAGGAGGACTTAGTATTTATGGAGAACAATAAAAAGAAAAAAATACGCTTTTTACGAGGACCGTCTTTAATGTTTAATTTAAACATTTGTTATTATATAAAGGCTTAAGGTGGGTCAACACTTGCAACAATTTACCGAACATTATCCCGTATTCGTATCAGACACGCGTGCCAGTTACGATTAATGTGGACGTATTTTGTTACGCAAATATTTGCTATAAGCTGCAGTTGTTGTAATCGTATTGTACGATTCAATCTGTTCCGAACACTAAAATAAAGTGCAGAACACAGAATAGGCAGGAAAATGTATTGCGTTACGATCTAGCTGCAGTGTGTTTTCTGGTCTGTGTAACAAACCCATCCGTCAGAAGTCGGGTTTTTCAAAGTATTTTCGCTATTGTCCGCGTGACCAGGAAACGTCCACACTTGCATTTATGAAAAGTTTCGAGGTATGCTCCATAACAGAGATACAGACACGGGGTAGGAGTGAATCACGTCATGATGTGTCCCCGTCGGTGCGTCCCCCGCCCGCACTTCGCTCATAGCGCACGCATAATTATAAACATTGTTGTATTCGTTGTTGTTTACATTAGTTTTGTTTTGCGACTAATAATTACTTAGGCATGGAGTGGAGTCTACCTTGTAAAATTTCATCATATGTGATTTGTCACCTTGTCAGCACAATCTAGTTCATACACATTTAGCGTAACATGTCCTATAACGATACCACGTAGTCCGGTCCGTCGTCATGTCACAAGTGTGGACCCACCTTTAACACTACACTGAATATCGACGGCACTTGGTTAAAACTCAATGTTAACTTGTATTGATATCATGTTATAAGCACTTGCACTGTTTTACATAGTAAAGCAGTACAAGTGCTTATAACATAATATCAATACAACTTAACTACATACATTCATATTGTGTGAGAATTAATAAAAAAGTTGTGACTAAGTGATAAATAAAATAAAATATAAACATCAATATATTTAATTACTTATCTATTTATCCATTCCGATTAATAAAAAAAATTATACTAATATTACAACACATTCATACAAAACTATTTACATCAATTCACAAATACATTTATTTTATAATACAATTTCTTATTAATAATAATTACACTATAATTGAGTATAAACAAACAATAGTAAAATATAAAATTACTTTCTATAAAAGACATTTTTTAATTCATTATTATAAACAATTGTCTGTTTAAAATTATAAAATAAATATTTCAATCCGATTTGTATAACATCTCGGTCAGAGTTTTGTCCAAATAAACACTTTGTTGTACACTTTTTACAAATAATTATACATTTCTCAACTGTTGTACAAATGACTACTATGTACTCAGTTATCAACTATTGCACAATTAACTACGAGTATTTAGTACTCAATTGTCAATTATTGCACAATTAACAGCTAAGTTATAGTTGACAACTTGGTAGTTAATTGTGCCATAGTTGACAACTGCACAATTTGACTACTTAGTTATCAATTGCTGCACAAATAACTTCTAAGTTGTCAAGTGTTGTACTGTTGTACAAAGGTCTACTAAGTGGTCATCAGGTGTATAAAAAACTGTGCGATTGGAAAAGCATAATCGATGAATCTAGTCGAACGGGCTTATTTTGCAAAAAATATTTAATTAATTGTTGTATCACTACATAGTATAAAACAAAGTCGCTTTCACTGTCTGTCCCTATGTACACTTAAATCTTTAAAACTACGCAACTAATTTTGATGCGGTTTTTTCAATAGATAGATTGATTCTCGAGGAAGGTTTTAGTATATAAACCTTTCCAATATACTCACGGGAACAAAAGCTACGCGGATGAAAGCGCGGGCAGGTCGCTAGTTTCTACATAATATACGAAATTCTGTGACTTATTAAACCTTCTAATTTGTTCTGATGTTTAATCGAAAATAAATTAAAAAGAACAGAATTCATTGTCTTGCTAAATGATGAGCCTGGCTGCTATTCACTTCTAAAGATCGCTAAGTAGGTATGCTTATAATATTTGAGGATTTTTCTAAATACTTCATGAATTCCGTCATAATATCTGGATGATATCCTTGCCATGGGAACAGTTTTTAATAATAAAGGTATTTTATTGTTCACTAAATTAGGGAGCTTGAGGAAGCAAACATTAAAAATAAAACCGAAGTAAGAAAATTTTCCTTTTCAAAGTCGGTTGAAAAGTAGTTATTTGTAAGCGTGACGCTATGTAGTGAGTATAAGTAAATCTAAATAAATAACCTGTACAGTAGTACCACAGTATAAGGATATACAGTATGGAAACCAAGCCTAGTTGATAAAATGTGTAATTACCTACGCTCCGTTGAAGCAAAAGGGTTGTCACTTTTAATATTTCGAGGTATTGTTTTTTTAATTAAAATATTCTATGTTCTGTAGTGATTAATTAATTGAATTTAAATAGCTAGTTTACACATAAAATTTAAATAGGCGTCTCATGGCGTCGGTTAATCTCGATTTTTAAAAAGATCGTGAAAATAAACTAATACGTCACCACTCGTCTTGAGCGGCACTCACTACTGAGTACTGACAGCACCGCGACAACCGCTTAGGGGTCTCGTCGATGCGCATGTTTGTGTGAGTGAGCCGTTTCGAACGTTTATAGGTAGTTTCCGTACTGCTTACATATTTATACTGTGGTACTATCACAGTATAAGGACATATTTATACTGTGGTATTACGTCTCGACAATTTTCGTGTTTAGCGGTCTACGATTCGGTCTAGGTGGTAGAGTTCTACATTGCCTCGCCCGGTCCACTAATAGTACCACCGTCTAACCTATTTCTAGCACATAGCATCAGTGCTTGTCACTGTCACGTTTCAGTTTGAAGGGTAAAGTAGCCGGTAGAGTTATGCATGTGGTATTAATATCCTACCACAAGGATAGCAACGCTTCATTAATATCTTTTCACAGATCAGATCAGATCAGACAGATCGAGGGTCTATAGGCGATGGTTTCTTTCCATCAGTACAGCCATCTGCTTGTTAGTTATCTTATGATATAAAAAAAATCTATGCTAGCCAGAGGGTCTTATATCTCTGCCTACTATCTAATTACGATTATTCTATAATTTATAACAATGGTAATCACTGCTAATTCACACACCCAAACTAGTCATCTCTAGTTTCGACGATAAATGGGTTTACTGGGAATGTTACGTTATAGAACCAAGTCATTGATTTTGTGGAGCAGCAAATCCGGGAATCCAAAACACAATATATTAATGTGAATCAAATAAGCAATTCGCCAACAGGGTGTCTAACGTAATTTCACAATTAAGAGTTCGGCAAAATCTACGCGAATCCGCCACTAAATGCTTCTGCTGAATTTATAAAAGGCATCTCTCGTTTTCAGTTCACGAGCGCATGGTTGCATCGGACCGGTTAGCGAGAAAGAATTGACCCTTTTAACAAAAAACAAACAACTGAGCAAACTACTTGAAATATTTTAGTGATCGATAGCAATATCAATAGGTTTGACGGCCAGCCCCGGGTTTGACTTTAGGTTTGACGGCCAGCCCCGGGTTTGACTTCACTATTTTTATAAATCCTACTTCAACAACTTCAGACACTGGTTTCTAACAAAAATCGTAAGTTATAAATACAAAAAATTAAAAGTTAAATGTTACAAATACAATTTTAAAGTTTCACCTTTCACATTTAAGATGTTCTGTCTATTTTTGTTGTGAAACTAAATCTATACATATAATAAAATCGTAGGAAAGTCAAAACTGTACATTGAATATTTTTTAAAAAGAATACTTGGGGCGTGATCTACAATCGATATCAAAGCCAAAAATATAGTTTTTAGAATTTTTGTCTGTTTGTCTGTATGTATGTCCGGGGTTAACTCAAAAAGTACTGCATGGATTTACTTTAAATTTTGCATGAATATTAATTATAGGTCAGGTCAACATATAGGCTACATATTATCACGCTATCACCTACGGGCGAGGAGCTGTGCGGAGTAAACCTAATCCGCGCGGACGAAGTCGTGGGCAACAGCTAGTACCTAATATATTCTATTAGAGAAAAAATTAACATAGTACCTTATTATAATATTTATGTATAATACATACGTATCCTCACGCCCGGATTCCCGAAGAGGTAGGCAGAGTCACAAGAATGTACGATTAGCCAAAGATAGTTAGTTCTACAATGTGATAGGTGGAACTGAAAAAATACATTTTTGGATTGCCTGACCCGGGAATCGAACCGGGACCTCATGTGGTCTACACCGACACCGGATCACTATACCACAAAGGCGACAATATTGTATACACATATATTATACATAAATCTGTCTCCAATTTATTTAATTTAAATTCATTTCTCATGAAATATTTAAATAGTTAAAAAATCTTATATTACACATTATTTCATTATTTATAAGTACTTATTATTTTTAGCCTACAATTTTTTTTTTATATTTTACAGAATACAATTTGTTGACAATTGACGGTATTTTTATACTTTTTTCGAGGGAAAAAATTACTTTTAGTACAATATTTACAATCGTAGTGTCGCAGTATCGATGAGCCTTTTAAATCTATTATAGATTGCATACAGAAGATGACAATAACTTTTCTTTAAATTATCGTTAAGTTTCGATTCCCCAATTACTACCATGGGTACACGACCTAATAATTCTATCAGATTGACCCATTGCATCAGCAATTTCCCTAAACTCCTTAATAAAAGATGGACCCGGATTTCTCGGGTCCAAATGTTCATCTTACAAAATACCTACGGCTGGCATAGCTGTTTGAGGTAATAATTATCCTAATTCTCAAATCAGATATGGATTAACTACCGATTTGCCAACAAAAAAATTGATTTGTCCAAATACATAATATGGACCCATTGTTGCTATATTTTAGGGCCAGCAATTGGGCCATTTTATCCAATTTAATACAAACCCAGTTATGGGTGATTTGGTCATCCATTGCAGAAAGATGATCTTGATACTTCTTAATTCGCAGATCTTTGTCAAGTATATTATTACCTATAAAGAAAAAAGAATATTAAGAAAATCTTGTCTAGGAATTTATAAAATAATAAATAAATTTATATAAGATCAATTGCTGTTCGTTAATCTCGCTAAAACTCGAGAACGGCTGAACCGATTTGGCTTATTTTGGTTTTTAATTAATTGTTGAAGTCCAGGGAAAGTTTAAAAGGTAAGAAAATATAGAAAAAATAAGGGTAGTTAAAAAGGCAGTACAACGTTTGCCGGGTCAGCTAGTAATAAATATTCAGGGGACAAATTATACTTACTGATCTAACCCCAAAGTAAGCATATTATTTGCTTGTGTTACGGGTGTTAGTCAACGATACTAACGATAGTATAGTAACGATAGTATTTATATACTAGAATATATTTAATAAACACCCTAACCCGGACATACAAACATAATATGTTAGTTTGGGGACAAGCATTTATGTGATGAGCATATATTGTATGCTTATCACATAAATGCTTATCCCCGTTCGGGATCGAACCCAAGCCCCGTCGATTACGTAGTCAGGGTCCCTAACCACTCGACCAAAGGGGCGGTCATGCAATGCAATTAAATGAATTTATTATGGCTTTGTCCGTCTTGGCTTTTAAGATATTCGCCTCAGATTATATGTAATCGGGTTCGTTTGCCTCATAAAAGCAAACTGTTGGTCCCTATTCGAAAGTACTAATCGTTAAATTTGATAAATGCGGAAAAAAGGGATCACCATGTCGTCTATTGAGAAACCATTGAATTAGAGTCAATTCACACCAGAATGGCAGGTCCACGGCGAGCACTTTCGGTGTAAAATAATCTTAAACTTTATCTACCCACTTGAAAGACCAGTATCGACTGAGGCTCGCGAGGCCGCGAGGCTGCTCGAGGCGCCACTGGCGGCCGCACCACTTCAAACGATACTGATCTTTCAAGTGAGTAGATAAAGTATAAAAAAATTTACACTGAAAGTCCCACCACTGCCACCGTGAATTGTCTTATGACAAACCAAGAGCGGCTATGGACATGCAGTACTTTCTATGTATCTCGCAAGAGAACCACCGCGATAACATTAAACCATAGCCGGGCACCGTTAATTAAAAAATCGCTAATTCCTTGCTAAAAAAAACTTAACTTCGTTAAACGTTAACCGATACATTTAAGAAGATTAAACGCAAGTTAACAATAATCGTTAATCCGTTAACTGGCTGACTAAGTGACAGAATTGAAAAAGCCTTCCTCATCATCGTCGCTGTTACTCACATGCTATACCTCCGTCACTTACACTATCTCTGACCTTCGAAATTTCAACAGCATCTTGTCGTAACGCCTCTTCTACCTTTTTTACATGCATTTTTTATAGCATCCACTCGACTGCTGTCATACTTTTCCCAGAACGTATTTATGCAGTGCGACGCCGTGCTTGGTAAATAGTAGGTACTGGATTAACGATTTAACGGACTTGAGGAAATTTAACGAAAGTTAACGAATTTAACATTTTTTAAACTTAAACGTCAATCCGTTATTCGAAATATTAACTTCGTTAATTAACGATTAACGGATTAACGAGTTAATGCCCAGCTATGAATTTAACAATATTTAACTGTTACTGGACAAGTTGCACAAACTGTCGAAACACAAACAAGTTACACCAAAGAAAAAAAACTTTAAATTTAATTAATTTAATTTAAAAAAATTACCTATACATTATTAACTAGGTGGTAGAATTTGGCAACGTCTCGTCCGACCACCGCCTTACCTATTCCTGCCGCAACAGCATCAATGCTTGTCACTGTCGTATTTTGCTAGTATGTTAAAGAAGCCGCCAAATTTACACATGAGGCACAATATTTCCACTTCATGGACAGCAGCACACCATGTCTGTATGCGAAGATTATCCTTATTATCAGGAGAACTAACTGGTTGTGTGATATCCAATAATATAAAATAAACAAGTATTGTTTATAAAAAGAAAAATCGACTACGATTCTACGATTCAAAAATCATAACCTTATTTCTAGCTCAATCGGATAAAATTTTATCGTCTACGTCGCTTTCACAATTACGACGAATCTAATGACGCCATTTAAGTTTACCTCTATCAAGCCGTTTATACTACAGAGCGGGTTTAAAATATACACCATATAGGACCAAATGTTTACAAGGTTTATATAGGGCCAAATGTTTACAAAGTTTATATAGGACTAAATGTAATTATGGGGTATACCCAAACAAAATAAGAATCTAATCTTCCAAATTGGTCAATAATGATCGAGTTCCGAGGTGACAAACATATATTTTTTTGACGCAATAAAACCGCAGCAACCGACTTTCGATATTTTATATCATAAGGTAGCAAACAAACAGATTTCTCTCCTGATGGAAAGATGATGTTGCGTTGCTGTGTGGTGGGATGGCAATGCCACATGCATAAGTCTACCGGCTACCTTACCTTCCAAACTGGAACATGAAAATAACGAGCATTGACTCTATTGCGGCATGAATAGGTAAGATGGTGGTACCAAAAACCGAGACGTTGCGGAACTCTACCACCTAGTAGTCACGATGATAGTGACTAGGAAATATGGTGGTACTGTAATACCTCTATGGTGAGGCATTACAAGTACGCTGGCAGCCTTGTCTGCTTTTAAATATTTTTAAAGTTCGAACAATATTGTGTAGAGTATTCTACGATTTGACATTGTATAATAGAATTAGTCTTTCGATGGCTTAAGACGTATGCCCAAATAAATGAAGATTAAAAAATATCTTTTATTATTTAAACATAAGTTGAAAAAGTTGTAGATCCGCATACCTCTCAGTACTTAATTAATCGAGTAATAATCGCAACAAGCGAGATTTTATAAGCCCCCTAGAACTCGAGGATGTGGTGGAGAACAAGTGGTGGAGGATACTCGAGGATCTCTGCGAAGGGTTCCACAATTGGTGCAGGCGCCGTGTAAGAAGTTCTACAGTACCAAGAACCGAGACGTTGCGGAACTCTACCACCTAGTAGTCACGATGGTAGTGACACGTATAGCCAATAGGTCGCTTTTTACCTAACCTGCCTGGCAGACCGGCAGTTGGTCTACTCTTCAAAGGAGCCGGCCCAACAAGAGGGAACACAACCTTTTCCTGTATCTTCAGAGCCCTGCTTCAGATCTTCACCAAATTAAAATGGGACCATATAGATAGTATACTGTCCTAATAAAAAATATTTTTTAAAATCGAATCACACATGGTCGAGTTCTGAGGTAACAAACACAAAAAGAACATGAAAAAAAAAATATCACATAAGCAAAGAAGAATTGGCTCACTTTGAACCATTCGACAATAGCTCAGTTGAAAACATTCCTGCCAGTAATTGATTCCTCAACAAAGTAGTGCGAGGCAAAAAGTGTCGAGGAAATGCACAATTGTAGATTTCCAGACACCGAGCTGGTAGAGTGGAACTTCAAATGTTGACGCGATGTCCGATGATGGAATTCGGCGACAGGAATTAATTCAAATAACTCGTCGGAACACTCCCCATGATAGAAGACGCAGAGTGAACCAACATCTCTGCGCAATGCCAACCTTTTCGGCATTGTCCCTCTGCCTACCTCTTCGGGGATACGGGCGTGAACATACTTTAATTATTACATTATGATATTCCTAATTACGGGTAGGGCCGAAATGATTGACGTCCGTATACAAGGGACTCGTACATCGCGTGTCAACACACCGACGCGTGACGTGTTAAACCTAACCTATCGCAATAGAGAACTTATTGCCGAACAAGATATTTATAGAAATATATTACGCATAGACTGCCTTATAGTCAAGGGAATAACCTATTCAGCTCCGATCAAGAGGTCCTGATTTCGACCCGAGTCGTACGAAAGTGTTATTGAGGTTTTTCTCAAAAAATTAAAATCTAAGTAAAAATAGTAAAAATAGTAAGAACTAGTTGTTCGGAGTCTCGCGAATCGTGTATTCAGTATTACCAATACCTTGTCTCAAATGAGCACGTAAAGCCGTCGGCTCTGGTTATTACTAGAAGTAGTCGATAATCGTTGCCAGGTCAGTAAAATGCGGCGATGGGGATCACCACTCCTCTCAACAACCGACAAACCGGTAAATCGTGGTCAATTGGAAAGTCCATAGACGTTTGTTTTACTCTGCCTATCTCGCAAGGAAACCAGGCATGATGATACTTACTTTTTTTAGCATTACATAAAAGGTTTACTAGATAACACTTTAGTCTATGACTGTTTTCTTAACAAATAAATTTAGGTAAGTCAATATCCCTGAGATGTACTCGTAATAATTTACTAGGTGGTAGAGTTCTGCTTTGTCTCGCCCGGGTCTCGTACACCGACTTACCTTATCCTGCCGCAATAGCGTCAGTGCTTGTCGCTGTCGTGTTCCGGTTTGGAGGGTAAGTTAGCCTGTAAACTAATGCATGTGGCATTAGACCTCGCCACAAGATAGCAACGCACCACTAACATCTTTGATGCCAATAGGCGATAGTTGACTCTTTCCATCAGGAGACCCATCTGCTTGTTTGCTATCTTATAATATAAAAAAAGACGGTCAGCTCACGATATTAATTCTGTGGGAGATGGTCAAATAATGCATAATGCAATTCAACCCACCACAGGGATGGTAACCAAAAATGTCAATAGGTTACCACTACATCATAGGATAGTAAACAAGATGGTTTCACTGATGGAGAAAACCATCGCCTATAGAAACCAAAGATGTTAATGACGCGCTGTTGTGTGACGGGTTTTGAAATGCCACAAGCGTTAGTTTATGAGCTACCTTAAGTTCTTAACCTCCAAAACCGGTGGACAAATTGCAGAACTCTACCACTTAGTTAGCAGTCACTATCTTTTTTGCCCTTTTACGAAATAATTAAAAATAGTCTCGTCACGCGCGATTCCCCGAAAAGGTAGACAAAGGTACAACCAGTGTATCCATGATTAGTCGAAAATACTTAGTCCCACAATGTGAAGGATGGCAAGCCTAGCGCCAACCGGAAACTTATTCAATTCAATATTTATGGTATCGAATTTATACTTTGGCGCGAAAGAGAAATAAGTGTTTTTTTAATAAAATTCTCACGAGGTGTGCGCACGCCGACATGAACTTTGCAACATGAAATCAGCCAATTGACGATTTACTTTAGTGATATAAATAAATGATCATCATAGAAATGAAAATTTCTTAAGCCGCGTTAGATGATTTTCGGCAGGGCAAAATTGTAAAGGTTCCCGTCAGCGACATGCTAAGGCTTAACGTAACTATACAAAATCTGCTATACCAAATATACTTAGTCCCACAATGTGATAGGTAGCCAGCTGGCCAACCGGGCATTGTTTCCAATTTCGGGCAACGTTGCTTTTGTCAGAAAACTGAAAAAACATATTTTTTGAATGGCCCGACCTAGGATCGAACTCAGGATCTCATGTGGTAAACTCCGACACCGAACCACTAGACCACAGAATATTTAGAGACTAACAGAAGTCAATGTTACATACAAGTAATATTCGAGCATAGCACATATAGACACCTCTCACGGACGCGATATCTCGGACTCGGAACCATTCCGAGATATCGCGTCCGTGAGAGGTGTCTATGTGTGCGTTGCCCGAATATCACATGTATGTAGATTGACTACTGTTAGTCTCCAGTATACTGTGACTAGACCACAGAGGCGATATTTCTCTTATTTGTGCATATATCATTCTGAAGCCATTTTCTTGTGCTGTGTTTGTAAGCAACGCTAAATGTTCTTATATTTCGTCGAAGATTAAGGATGGACAGTCAATAACATGTTAAGGCCAGTATGATAAACCCTTAAACGTATTTCATGTCTACATTGCGTGATGTGGCATATTCAACGGTGCGTGACATTGTTGGACCTAACCTTACTCACTGGAGGGTTTCTTGCTGAATCCGACATTAATATTAATGGAAAAATGTTTGAGATCACGGATAAATCGGTCACGTTAATTTTGGAGGTAGAATGCTTGAATAAATGCAAATAACGCTGGGCAAAATAATACGTATTCGTCTATTTCGTATATTTTTTATATCATAAGATAGCAAACAAGCATATGGCTCTTCTGCTGGAAAGAAAAACCATCGCCTATAGATATCACAGATGTTAATGGTACGTTGCTATCCGTGTCGTAGGGTGGCAATGACACATGCATAAGACTACCAGCTAACTTACCCTCCAAACCGGAACACGACAATGACAAGCATTCTCTTTCAACGCTATCACCTAGTAGTCACGATCTTAGTGACACGTGTAGCCAGTCAGCCGCCTTTTATGACCTGCCTAACAGAATGGCAGTTGGTCTATCCTTCAAAGAAGACTGAACCAACACGGGGAAATGTCTGTTTTTATTTCATGATGCCTCGATATGCAAAGAAATTAATTTAATTTGGATTGTATTAGGATCAAACTGATTTTTTGGAACTGGCCATTTATAAACAATATAGTGAAAAGTTTAAATTTTAAATTTATCATTCTTTTGTCATTTGTTTTGTGATTTGGTGGCAAACTGAAAATTGTCTGTATCACATCAACATCAATTTAACGGGAAAAAATGTTCGTATCATGATTTTTTGACTTTAAATATAATTTAAGTCACACTGAATGTTATGATAGACTTTGATTGGGCCTTTCACGATGAAGCCTCATCTCGTTCCACTGTTTACAACTGGTTTAATGAGTTTGAACGTAGCCGAACTAATCACACCGATGATCTGCGTGAGGGACGGCCTTCTACGGCGACGACTGAAGATAACATCAGTGATGTGCGGCATATGATAGAGACTGACAACAGAGTGACCTATCAGCAGATTTAAACAAGTTTAGGCATCGGTACGAGTCAAGTGCACAAAATCCTCAATAAAAATTTAGCGGTCAGGAAGCTTTTTGCCCGGTGGATAGCTCATTTTTATCGCTTACCGAAGCCCAAAAACTCCGTCGTTGTGGTGATTGGTTTCGTGAAATGCTTCAAACGGAGGTGACTCAAATGCTCTGTTCTACATAGGTACTTACGGGTGACAAAATCTGGATTTACTGTTATGATCCGGAAACCAAAACACGTACTAAGCTGAAAGTGGGTGTTTCCTTCCGAAGAGTTGCCAACCAAAGTGAAAAGAGCTCGAAGTGTGGAAAAAAAGGGAGTGGCCACGTTCTTCGGAAAAAAAGATCATCATTACGCGACAATTGTTTTAGAGGATCAAAAACAGTTACTGCAGAATGGTTCACTACCTACTGTTTAAAATTGTTAAAAACCTCGTAGTAAAATACTAAATAAAATTTGGGTGAACAATCGACTACTTGACGAAGTCATACGTGATATAACTAGCCCCGTATAGCACGACCTCGCACCTCGCGATTTTTATTTATTCTCGAAAATAAAATAAAAACTTCGAGGAAAATATTTTATGGACGCCGAGGAAGCAGTGGCTGCGTTTCAAAAGGCCGTCGAAAAGACCCCTAAGGACGAGTGGGCAAAATGATTTTCTCAGTAGTTCCATCGAATGCAGCGATGCATTGATGTGAATGGACACTATTTTGAAAAGATATAATAAAACTAATAACTTGCTAATTTGTTCAGTTTTTTATTTTCTAAGAACTTTCAGTTTGATCCTCCCTTGTTTCTGTGCGTTGTCTTTATTTACTGCACTCAGGTTTTGCAACTTCAATAAAATATTTGAGGCGCTGTCTTTATATTTCTTAGTTTGATGAAATACTAGAAATAGCTAATAGGCTAAAGAGTTATAACACCGACAATGGGGCGGCGAGCAGAATGTTCAGTCTGAATTTAAAGGTGAGCAACTAAAGCCCGCTCTAAGGGCCGCCTCCTATAAGACTGAAGGGTACAGGCTAGTATGACTAGCGCTTATAAAAAACGGTATCGCATGATGAAATTGCGTGATTTGAGTTCAATGGAGTCAATGTGCGCCGAAACTAACCTTCCTCAATTGTAGGTGTGTTGCTTACATTAATATTTATAGAATATACCATTCAATTGACAATTTTAACGGCATGGCATGAAGAAAATCCAAATTTTGAAATCACAAGACAGGATTATAAAAACTTTTTTTTAAACTAAGTGCCCGGTAGGTGATAGGCTTGCCATCTATCACAATGTTGGACCAAGTATCTTCGGTTAACCGTGGGTACACTTGTTAAAAATTAATAATCTTAAATAAATGTTAAATAAATTTATTGGAAACATTTATAAAATGTATTTAAAAATGTCTGGGAACACTTTAGAACCAACGAAATAGTCTGAGATATTTTTTGAATTCTAAAAAACCTTATTAAAAAGTGAAATAAAAATCAAGTTGCCAAAAATACATTTTTTTTTTTGCAAATGTATACTCCGCAGTAGCGGAATAAACGCGAACGCTCTGCCAGACTGCTTGGTTTCGCTATTTGACGAAATCATGTATTTTCGCAATGCCAATCTGCCAAAAGGACCTTCCCAAAATTCGTCGCCAACTCCCAGTCTAATCTCAATTTCATAGTAGTAACATGACAGATGTGAAATCACACCAAAATCATTTCCTTGTAAAATGTTGTCAAGACTAGACCATATGAGTCGCATTGTCAAAAGAATCACATGGATTCTTTTGGATGAGTTTACGAAATCAATATAAATAATACTTTGAAAATATTACTTATATTAATATTTATTATTTAATATAATATAACAATTTATTATTTAATAATTTATGATTTATTATTTAATCCATACTAATATTATAAATTCGAAAGTAACTCTGTCTGTCTGTCTGTCTGTCTATCTGTCTGTCTGTCTGTTACGCTTTCACGCTTAAACCACTGGACCGATTTTAATAAAATTTGGCATAAACATAGATAAGATGTTGAGAAAGGACATAAGCTACTTTTTACCGCAGGAAAATATCTCATTCCCACGGGAAATAAAATTAATCGGAAGAAAGCGTAGCGTAAAGCGTAATGTAGTGCACATTAACTAGATGTCGCTGTACGAAAATACATCGCGTTAACGTACTGAAACACCTATACGTGTGATGAAATCGTTGACTTAATCTTGATATTTCTTTTATGTTTGTTTTTTGTTGATTAAACGCGCTAATTTCTGGAACAATAAGTTGGATTGAAAAAAATTTCTTTGTGTGTGATAGCTACATTCATTAGGATTTAGGAAGTTTATAGGCTATCAAGCAATAAGCATTACGTTATGACGTTAAAATTATTCTTGGTTCAGTTTCGATATTCGTAAACTAAGTCGGGAGAAAAGCGCTATCGAACTGCTGTATCCGCGTGCGATGGCGTAATGGATAAGTATACGTAAGTACAATGTACTACGAATATATTGATTTTAAGTAGAACTAGAAAAAAGTCCGCGACACTATATATCTATTATAACAACTACACAATAAGGAATTTTGGGTCGAAAAATTTTTGAAAATTAATAGATGAATTTTGAGCAGTAGGATTATTATACGCAGGTGTACGCAGGCATATTAATCTTTACTAACGAAAAGTACCTACTTCATCAACACGAAAATCTTAGGAAGATAAACTTTGGCTCTTATACCAAGTTATTTGGATGCATAGTTTAAGAAAAAATGTAAAATGAAAATAATTCAACAAAAGTAGGTATTTACCGAAAGGTTGTGCGAGACACGGCTCGCTACTCACCGCTGAACGAGAACCGAACATTGCCGAGAAGAACCGTACTGTGAATGCGTTGGCTTTACTATAATTTTTAAGGTTCCATATTCAAAGTTTAAAACGGGACCCTATTCACTGTCTGTCCCTGCGTTTGTCTGTCTATCTATCTGTCTGTCACCAGGCTGTATCTTATGAACCATGGTAGACAGTTCAAATTTTCACAAATGATGTATTTATGTTACCGCTATAATAACTAAAACTAAAACAGAATAAAATATTTAAGGGTGACCCCCATACAAGAAACGTGTTTTTTTTGCATATTTTTCGATCTTAATAATAACTGGTAGACGTTTGAAATATCCAAAGAACATTAATTAAATAATCACTTTAAAAATAAATCATTAAAATAAAATAAATATTTAAGGAGGCTCCCATACAACAAACGTGATTGTTTGCCATTTTTTTATAGATGATGGTACGGAACCCTCCGTGCGCGAGTTCGACTCGCACTTACTTAGCCGACTTAGTTCGACCTAGCCGGTTTTTTTAAGGTACGTGTATATAAGTATATACCTCTAACTAGAGGTATATACTTCGCGATTTCGTCGTATCAAAATGAAACTATTTATCGCCACGCGATAGCGGTTTCTGAAACTATTTATTTTGAAAACTATTGATTACAGAATAGCGGCTTTGGCTAGCTGTTCTGATACCTGTCTCATTTCCGTGCTATACCGTTTTGAGCCCTTCCTATAGACATATCGAGTTGAAATTTTGTGATGAAATTATTTTACGTTAAATATTACACATTTCTTATGTATTGTATTTATAAATACCCATGTATTGTAGTTATAAATCGTACACATAATATATTTACACTTTTTTATACATCTGCTATACACACAAATAAATAAAATTGGAGTGTCTGTTTGTAATATTAAAATAACCGGTTTTAACTAAATTCATATGGATGTATACACGGTACACATACCAAAATAACACTTTTTACGTCTGTCTGTCCGTCTGTCTGTCTGTCTGTCTGCTGTTTGTTTCGGCTAATCTCTGGAACGGCTGGACCGATTTTGACGGGACTTTCATTGGTAGATAGCTGATGTAATAAGGAGTAACTTAGGCTACTTTTTTTAAAAAAATCCCACGCGGACGAAGTCGCGGCACAGCTAGTATACTATAATAATCAAGTATCGCTACACGGAAAAACATGTTAGCTGAGCAAACTTGTTTAACTTGTTGAAATAAATCCGCGGCGTATGCACTGTCTTGGACTATTTGTAGTCGAACGACACAATCGCAGACACGACAAGCTTGGTCCCCCATATTGGCCCGGGCTCCCTTTGAAGAATAGACCATGTGCCGTTCTGCCAGGGAGTTCGTAAGAGCCGAAAGATTGGTTATGCGCGTCACTAGCATTGTCACTGTTAGATGGTAAAGTTCTGCATTGTCTCGTCCGGGCCTGATACCACTGCATAACCTACTCCTGCCGCAATAGCGTCGATGCTCCCCATTGTTGTACTCTGACTTTAACGGTTAATGTAGGCGGTAAACTCATGTATGTGGCATTCCTTCCGCACCACACGGTCAGCAACGCCCCATTGACATCTTTGTTGTTATTCCTTTCCATCAGGAGACCCATCGAATGCGTATCAGTGTCGCTAACCACTCACGCATGTATCCCCGACCTTCTCGAAATTCGTTGCCAGCTCCAGGACCAGATGAAACATATGTGAAGTCAGTATATTAGTCATATTACCTACCGAATAATATATTCTAAGCATGAAAATAAATTATGTAATTCTGTGTTAAGGCGCGCGCTTACTCGCGCAATTTTACCGCCAACGCGCGCACATTACGTAAATCAAATAGCGCGCGCTTCTCCGGTTTACTGTAATACACTTCCGTCCATTTTACGAAATTACTTATAAAATATCCAGCAACTGAAAGGAAAGATGTTACAGATAAAAAAGTTATGGCTATATCATGGACACAGACGTGTAACTTTTACGTGAATATGTCTTCGTAGTCCCCCATTTACGCATTCGTGTTCGTTATTCGCCTCACTATTCGTCTCACTATTCGTACGAATGTGTAAATGTAAATGCGAATGTAATTAACGCGCGAGTCGCGAGGCGAGGCAGGAGGCGAATAGCGAGCGCACTATTGACATGCGTGTTCGTGGTTTGCCTCGCTATTCGTACGAATGTGTAAATGCGGCTCGAGCGTGCAAGACGCAAGGCGAGGCACGAAGCGAATAGCGAACGCACTGTTTACACATGCATGTTCGTGGTTCGCCTCGTCATTAGACATGCTATTCCTACGAATGTGTTTCAATTTTTTGGCTGATTATAATTTTTTTTCTGAATTTTTCACTTAAAAATGGAACCTGCCTCCGCTGTCTGTCCGTCTGTCTATCTGTCACCAGGCTGTATCTCATAAGCCGTGAAAGCTAGAAAGCTGAAATTTTCACAAATTATACATTTCCGTTGCCGCTATAACAACAAATGAATGAATGAAATTATTTATTAAAAATAAAAAAATGAAAATATTAAGGGATACAATAAACGTTTTTTTTTTCGTATTCTTTTGCTATGATGATACGGAACCGCTCGTGCGCGAGTCCCACTCGCACTTGGCCGATTTTTTATTTGGACTGTTCCCCACTATGAGGCAAATTGAAATACGTGTTCACGTCAAAAGAATATTGTGTGATGGTGGTGAGTGGTGAGTGATGAGTGATGAGTGGTGAGTGGTGACTCACGTTAGAGCAGGGCCCTGGCGGCGGAGCTGGCGGGGCGCGGGGGGCGGGGCGGGCGGCGCGCGCGGGCGGGGGCGCGGCGTCAGCGGCCCGCGCCGCCGCCCCACCACCGCAGGCACGCCGCGTCCACGCAGCGCGCGCGCCCCGCGCGCCGGGACGCCTCCTCCAGCACCTCCTGCGACACGCCGCGCCGTACCGTACACAACAATACCGCTTGCTCCGTGTTGCTCCCGTCTCCTTTGAAGAATAGGCCAACTGCCGTTCTGCCAGGCAGCTCGCAAAAGGCGACCGATTGGCTATGCGAGTCACTACCATCGTGGCTACTAGGTGATAGAGTTCTGCACTGTCTCGCCTACCACCGTCTTACCTATTCCTACTGCAATAGTGTCAGTGCTTGTCAACGTCGTGTTCCGACTTCCGGTTTGAAGGATAAGGTAGCCGGTAAACTTATGCATGTGGCATAAGACTTCGCCACAAGATGGTGTTGGTTGACTCTTTCGGTACGCTTTTAGAGATAAATTGCGTTATTTGTAAACCAAACAAATAACGCGTTACCGCCATGTACGTTAATGACGAGTAAAACCACAGACAACCGCTAAGTCAGATAAATGTAACAGACCATCCAAAAATACATAATACAGACTGTATATACAATGTATGTTTGTTGATAATTAGCAAAAACCATCGACATATGGGGTAAAGTTTAAAGTCTTAAAACAGTCTTATAATCTATATGTTATCCTGATATATAAACATATTATTATTTTAAAGCATATTCGAAATATTTATAATCTTTATTTATATTTATATAGTAGTTAGAAACAATAACCATGATCCATACATACTCGCAAATTTTCAATGTACTAATATGATAAAACTGAGAACTTTATTTGTCTCAGCGCACTAATCTCTGGACAAACCAGTCAGACTTGATAAAATCTTTTAGTGTATGATTCATTAGGAAGGCGATCGAGCGAAAGGAAATAAATATGTCACTATATGAATTCATTATCCGAATGTTTTTGGATCACGCAAATGAACTCGCGAGTAACTACATAAATATAACAAAGATTTCTCGTAGAAGAAAATAGATGACGTTCAAGCCATCCTAAAAAATACACAAACTCGATAAGCAAGCTTATCGCAACTAATGATTGTCGCCAGACAACAAAGAGAAAAGTAAACGTAATAAAGTATGGCGACTATACATAATTAAAAAAAAAAACTACCAATTTATAGTTACACAATTGATTAAGCACATGTATTTTATTTTCACTTCACAATATATTTTTGAGTATATCACTTAAAGCGAGACATCGGGACAAACGGGTAAAGCTAGTTTGCTAAATCACGTTTTTTTGTATTTATTCTCAAATAACAATTTTACAAAAATTACAAGATATACCTGAAGATATTATCTAAGGAATGTGCTAACTTATTACATGATATAATGTACTTTTCTCGATCATATAAAATTCCGAAAACAGACTAAAAAAATCTTTAAACATATAATTTGTTGATAATATTTCTATTCTTCCACATGATTTTTATATGGTGATATTTAGTTTTAAATACAAAAAAGAATGTACTAAATTTTGGTTTTCAGCTAAATTCCTATATTTATTTATCCGAAAATTAACACGTTTCCAAACGGCTTTAGAACATACCACACCGCCCATTTCCTATAGAACTGACGCGCGTCAAAACAAATTTCACTTTTTAAGCGTCTTCTGGATGCAATATATCTTCATCTTCAGGATGTAATGGTTAAAAATTTAAACCGATTGAGTGATTTGCTAAAAATATATTGTGAAGCGAAATTGTACAAGTGCTTAATCAATTTCAAAATAATAATGAAATTTCACCAAGTGCCGACGATGAAAAGTGTAAAATATACCAATTTATAATTTAACTGACAGTTACTCGCGAATTCGTTCGCGTGACCAAAAATCATTACTTCCCTTTATCAATTAGGGTAAAAAAGTAGCCTATGTCACTCCTGGACAATATAGCTTTCTAAAGGTGAATTTGTTTTTAAATAATAATTCGATTAGCTTTTGAGTTAAATCCTAACAAACAAAAATCAAATTTTTCCTCTTTATAATATTAGTTTATATTAGATTTTATTCATGGCTTCGCATGGGCGAACCCAGTTTTATCACTTAAATGAGCATAATTATGTAATTCTATGACAAAAGTTATTTCCAAGCATTTTGAGCTGCAAACTGGCAAAACATTCAATAAGTCAGTTAGTCAGTCAGTCAGTCATCATTGTATCCATTTCTACTAGCTGAGTTTCTTCCACCGGATTTTCTTATTGTGTAGCCGCGTTCTGATCGGGTAGTAATTTTTAAAATGTCTAGGCAAAAGTGTTTGTGAAGATTTATTTGAATATATTTTTTTAATTGAGTAGTATCTTCACGCCCATATCCCCGAAGGGGTAGTCAGAGTTACAACAAGTGCACCCACGATTAGCCGAAGATACTTGGTCCCACAAATGTGATAGGTGACAAGCCTATCGCCAACCGGGCATTTTCCAATCCCGGGCAACTTTGTGTTTCTCAGAAAACTGAAAAAACACTTTTTTCTTTTTCTTTATGTGTCCGACTCGGGAATCGAACCCGGGACCTCATGTGGTCAACGCCAACGCTGGACCACTAGACCACAGAGGCGACATTTTTTTTAATTGATTGATACAAATTGTTGACCACGACGTCGTTCGCGGAACCAAAAACTTACTTCATTTTGCTTTGTGGAATAAAAATGTAGCTTTTGTTATTACACAATAATGTCGATTTCAATTGCGTTTTTTTAACGATTAAGTAAGTCGTTTTTGAATTTATTGATTACAAAAAAATCAAATCTTTCCTCTTTATCAACCGATTTCAAAAAGCGGGAGGTTTTTAAGTTTAAGTTTAAGTTTTGTTTACCGATTAATTGACGCCTGAACTAACTTGAAAAATTATCTTTTTGTTCGAAAGGATCTTTCTAGGTTGTCCTATTTGAATATGGCGAAAATTTAATTCGAACCCTGAACTGAACTATTGGACACGTGGATCAGTTGTATAGAGCGTGCTGGCCAGAGGGAAGGTCACAGGTTCAAATTCTGTCGTGTCAATATTTTTCATTGTTAAGTTTTTATAATATTAGTATAAACTGTAAAGACGCTTTAAGTCATGGGATCGAATCCTAGTTTAGAGACGACTTTGCTATGTAAAACTCAATAGTGTATCATCATAACAGTAATACTTTCATTTATGAGCAAGTGCACACAATGCTACCTTAACCTTACCTGGCTACAACGTCGAGTTGCTCGTATTATCAATGATCTCTACAACTCAAATTCGTCCTCATATGGAGTACTGCTCTCACTTTTAGAACGATTCAGTGCCAAATTTTTCCGTTTGACCGGATACAAAGATGAGCTCTCAGCTCTCAAAATGATCTCGTGCTCACTAACCTTGAGCCACTTGGTCATTAGAGGGACGTCGGAGTACTGAGGATTCAACGCCAAATTTTTTACTGAGCATGCTCGGAAAAAGTGTTTTGACTTATTCCCAGGTGCAACTTTAGGCCACCTTTTAGATATTTTACAAACGAATCGTAAAGTATTTATTTAAGATTCGTTTTAATTGAACCTTCACCTAGGTACTATAAATCTGTGGAATTAACTTTCCGACTCTGATTCCCGTGTATATTTGTCATATTGCGTTCAAGAGGCGGTTACGTATTGTAAACTTATTTCGATGTTACCAATGGGCAGCGGTGACATTATACCATTAAAAACTAATCACATCTTTGAAACCTAACACGTAGACTATTTGTAGATTACTAGTTGCAAAACGATAGCATTTTATTTAGCTGAACTGTTTTTCTAAGATGATATGAACACGTTGGTTTACCGTATGTGCAGTAGTTGCAAAACTATTGCAATTTATTTAGCTCACCTATTTCTTTAAAACGATGCTCTATTGCGTCTCTTTGAGGTTTGATATGAGTTTAACGAATTTTATTTTTTTATACCAAGAAAACTATTGTATAATATAAATATTCACTGTCTCACCTGTTTCTTCAAAACAATGTGCTTTCCTTTCCAGTATTTCATCAATCCTCTTTCTTGCAGGGTTGACACGATGTCCGATGACGCTATCGCGAGGTCTTTACTCAGATCTCGTATACAAAGCGTAGGCCCAGGAGCTGAGCATAGTCTTTTAAGCAAGGCCTCCTTCCAGTAGGACCGGTAGGATATTAATCCTAAGTCTGATAGTGGTGTTTCGGGAGAACCAACTTTGCCTTCTACCTTTGTTAGGAGATAACCTGTTGAAAAAACCATTAATAAAAATTTCACTCCAATATACCAAGTTTCAAGAGATCGAATTGCAAAAAGTCCGACTTGCTTATAATTCCAAACATCAAACGTACGTATTCTGATTAATAGTTGACGGGATCTGGCGCTCGACGGCCGCTGCCGCGGCACGCTTGCTTCACTCACTCGCTCGTCCTCATGTGGGAGCCACTGTTCTAACTTAACTTAAATAGGTCAAAAACACTAACAAAATCTGGCGCTAAGCGGCAAGTGACGTGGCACGAGTGCGCCTTCCTTTATTCGAAATATTGAAATTCTGAATAAGTATAATTTTTTTAAACCGAAAATCCATCGAGCATTAGATTCTTCGAAAGTTTCGGATTTGTTAACATCAGAAAACAAATCGCATTTACAACTTCCAGTAAAACAATTTTCGTGGTTTTAAATACTTATTATAGACATTATAGTTCGAAGGTATTATGAAATTCAGACTTTTGTAAATCGGAACATCGAAATTCGGAATAAAATATTTCGGAGTATTTGGATGTTCCAAAGGTAACCGGCTAGACTCGTGCATGTGTAAGTACACCCCTGCCATAGAGAGGGCAACGTAATTAACATCTTTGGCGTATATAAACTATGGTTATTTCTTCCCATCTGTTCCGTGATCTGCTTGTTCGCTGTCTTATAAAATTGTACATCAGGTGCATCTCATCTCAAACAATTCAAACAAATCAAAAATGGTATAAATATTTATTTATGTGTTTAAGCAAGCCTGATATCTGATGGTTAGTAACAACAATTAAAATATATATATATATATATATATATATATATATATATATATATCGCCTCTGTGGTGTAGTGGTCCAGCGTTAGCGTTGACCACATGAGGTCCCGGGTTCGATTCCCGGGTCGGGCACATAAGAAAAGTGTTTTTTCAGTTTTCTAATAAACACAAAGTTGCCCGGGATTGGAAAGTGCCTGATTGCCGATAGGCTTGCCACCTATCACGTTTGTGGGACTAAGTATCTTCGGCTAATCGTGGGTTTCTTGAAGGTCCCTAAGTCGTATCCATTCAGAAACACCCCTCAGGGTAATAGATTCCACAAAGGAGTAATGCGAGGCAAAAAGTGTCGACAAAAGCGCACGGTTGTGGATTTCCAGACATCGAGGTGGTGTGGATGGAACTTTAAATTTTGACGCGATGTCCGATGGTGGAATTTAGCGGCAGGCATTAGTCCGAACAACTCGTCGGAACACTCCTCATGATAAATACGGTAAAAGATGCAGAGCGAGCCTACATCTCTGCGTAACGCCAAAGAGTCAAGCCGATTAGAAATAGCCTGGTCGTCGATGATTCGAACCGCTCTACGTTGAATGCGATCAAGAGGAAGAAGCTGGTACTGAGGAGCTCCGGCCTAGAGGTGAGAGCAGTACTACATGTGAGGTCGAATTTGGGCCTTGTAAAGTTGGAGGCGATGGGCTGGCATAAAGTACTGCTTTGCTCTACTGAGTACACCAAGCTTTTTGGAGGCTAGTTTAGCCTTCCCTTCCAAATGACCGCGGAACTGAACGTTGTTCGATATGTCGACTCCCAGAATTCCAATACTGGCTGAGGCTGTCAGGAGAGTGTTTTTGAACCGAGGTGATACGACAAAGGGTGTTTTTTGCGGTGAACGCACTGAGCTGCATCTTTTTGGGGTTAAATACAATAAGATTTTGACGACCCCATTCTGAGACATCAGTTAGTTGATTCTCGAGTTCAGACACGAGCTTGATCCGGCTCTCTTCGACGTGTTCCCGAGAAATACCGCTACGGCCGGAGTATGTAGCATCAACAGTACTGTCGTCCGCATAGCAATGTATGTTACTAATTCGCAACATATCATTGATATGCAGAAGAAACAGTGTCGGTGATAGCACGCAGCCTTGGGGAACACCAGCATTGACAGGTTTAAGATCGGAGAATGCACCGTCAACAACGACCTTAATGCTCCGATCAGCCAAAAAACTGGTGATCCACTTGCATAGTTTCTCGGGAAGCCCATGGGAAGGCAGCTTTGAGAGAAGCGCTTTATGCCATACCCGATCGAAGGCCTTCGCTATGTCTAAACTAACTGCCAATGTCTCCCCCTTGGACTCAACTACCTCCGCCCAACGATGTGTCAGGTATACTAGAAGATCACCAGCTGAGCGGCCACGACGGAAACCGTACTGACGGTCACTAATCAGCTGATGCTCTTCTAAATACTTCAGGAGCTGACAGTTTATAAGTGTCTCCATGACTTTGGAGAACAAGGATGTTATGGCTATTGGCCGATAGTTTGACGGATTAGAGCGATCACATTTTTTAGGAATTGGATGCATTAAGCTGTTTTTCAATGAATTCGGTACCACGCCGAGTGAATAGGAGAGCCGGAATAGGTGCGTCAATACTGGCGCCAACTCTGGAGCACATACTTTAAGCACAACACTTCTGTTGTGCTTAAAGTATGTGCTCCTGTGCTCCTGTTGTCCTTAAAGTATGATGCCATCAGGCCCACTCGACTCGTGGATGTCCAAAGAAAGAAGTGCTTTACGCACAGCTGACTGCCGAAACTGCGGTTCTGGCATGGAACTATCACACTGCGGGATGTTAGGCGGTGTGTTCCCTCGGTCATCCAGAGTCGAGTTGGCCGCAAAGAACGAGCCCAGAAGATCGGCTTTCTCCTTTGCGGTATGGGCCAGAGAGTCATCGTCTCTGTGCAAGGATGGAAATGAAGGCTGGGAGAAATTCCCTAAGACAGCCTTGGCGAGAGACCAGAACGCACGAGTGCCAGAAGGAAGGCGAACTAATTTCTCACCAATTCTGCCAATGTGTTCCGCTTTTGCCTTAGCGATAGCTCTTTTGAAGAATCTCGAGAAAGAGTTGCCGGATCTCAATTCCCGGATCAGGTAATTCAAAAAATGTGTTTTTTTAGTTTTCTGACAAAAACAATGTTGCGCTGGATTGGAAAATGTGCCCGATTGGCGATAGGCTGGCCATCTATCACATTGTGGGACTGAGTATCTTCGGCTAATCGCGGGTGTGTGTCAATCGTGGGTAGGCTCTTCCAGGATACGGGCGTGAAGATACTTTTTAATATTTGTATTTTTATACTATAAGTGAGAAAATAAGCAGATGGCTCCCATGGCGGAAGAAGATAACCTTCGCCTACAGACACCAATGATAGTAACGGTACATTGTCGTCCATGTGGCCAGAATATAAGATACGAAACTAATGACCGGAATACATTGATCCGGAATAACAAGAACTAATACAGGATGGAAGCCAGTCGATCGTAAATAAAAACAACAATACCTACTCAAATGGAGTATCTTATACATTTTATGAATCATTAAATGATAATACAATTGCCATTATCATACCAAAAAGATACCGCCAATGATGTTATCATTTAATGTGAATCAGACGTCTGAACAATTTTTTCATTATCGTGCATTCGGCAGGTAGGAGGTAAACGGGAAACATTGTCCGACACTATTTTAACCCCCGACGCAAAACGAGTTGTTATAAAAACGCGTGTATCTGAGTGCTAAATGTGAGTTTTTCTTTTCGCATTCGATCGTGAGCGCGTTTGAAGTTTACTAGGAATTTGTATGTGATTTGTACATCGTCACCTAGTGGTAAACGTGAGAAACCAGTTTACCACTAGGTGGCGCTGTACAAATCACATACAAATTCCTAGTAAACTCGAAACTCGCTCACGATCGAATGCGAAAAGAAAAACTCACACTTAGCACTCTGTATGTCTGTGGCATCGTTTTGGTGCGACGATTGATGCGATTTGAAGGCAGTTTTTTGTAACCGCGAATTTGGTTTTTGAAGATGGTTGTTAGCTAAGTTTAGTGGAAATAGACATCCATATCACATAGACATATCGCCGTGTTGGTCCCGGCCTCCTTTGAAGAATAGGCCAACTGCCGTTCTGCCAGGCAGGTCGTAAAAGGCGACCGATTGGCTATCGAGTCACTACCATCGTGGCTACTAGGTGGTAGAGTTCTACATTGTCTCGCCCGGGTCTGGTACCACCGCCTTACCTATTCCTGCCGCAATAGCGTCAGTGCTTGTCGCTGTCGTGTTCCGGTTTGGAGGGTAAGGTAGCCGGTAAACTTATGCATGTGGCATTAGACCTCGCCACAAGATAGCAACGCACCATTAACACCTTTGGTGTCTATAGGTGATGGTTGACTCTTTCCATCAGGAGACCCATCTGCTTGTTTGCTATCTTATGATATAAAAAAAAAACTCTAGGATGTTCAACTTTTCGCATTAGTTTAAGGATCTCAGTAAACATGGTCTAAATTTTGGTTAAGTTTTGATCTGCAAATAAAGCAAAGAAGGAAGGTAGTAATAAACGATAAAGAAATTAATATGTCGACGCTCGACATTTTTAAATTTTTAATTTATACTTTACAAATTTTGACTGTCTTGTGGTCTAGGGGTAGCCGATTCGGCTCAGACCATGAGATGCTGGGTTCAATCCCCGGATAGGGCAAAAGTGTTATTGAGGTTTTTTTGAGGTTTTCTCGAAAATCTAATCCTCATAGCAGCTTGGAGTCTGGCGGAGTTGTGTATTATCACGTCCATGCCTCGGATGAGCACATTAAACTGCTAGTCCCGGTGTCGCTAGAAATAGTCGATAATCGTTAACATGTCGGTAAATGCGGCGATGAGGGTCACCACTTATCTCGGCAAACGACAAACCGGTGAATCGTGGTGAACTGGAAAGTCTATAGACATTTGGTTTACTCTGCCTACCCCACAAGGGAAGCGGGCATGATGATACTTCCAAATTTTATCCCGTGTTGGTCAGGGCTAGTACACTCCAAATCAAGCTGACCAAAAATCAGAAATCAGAAATACGTTATTCAATAAAAACAAATAAAAGTTATTTTGACACGTCAACATATTTTTTAAAAACTACTACCGGATCGGAAACGCGGCTACACACTGAGAAGATCCGGCGGAAGAAACTCAGCGGGCTTGTCTTTTTTTTCATATCATCTATTTTTTTACAATATCACAATACTACAAAAAATATATATGAGATCGGTATGAGGAGCAATTAATCCTAGGCTTTTTTGTCTTCTAAATAATCTGAGATTTTATAATATCCTTTTTTAGACAGTTTTGTTTAACCTCTCTGTACCTATCGAGGCATCATGCAATAAAATCAGACATTTCCTTTGTGAAGGTCCGGGCTCCTTTGAAGGATAGACCATCTGTCATTCTGCCAGGCAGTTCGTAAAAGGCGAATGATTGGCTATGCGAATTACTACCATCGAGGCTACTAAGTGGTAGAGTTCAGCATTGTCACACACGGGTCTGGTACTACCGTCACTAACAGACAGACAATTAGTGCAAGTTATACGCCCGTTATTGTTCTTTCTTTTTGTTCATACTTTACTTATACTGTTGGTAAAAACTAGCCAAATCAAATTTTGAGCTTGATATATATTCTAAATGAAATTAATGAATTGTGTAAATAATAGTCTGTTGAGATTTAAGAACTTATATTACTTTTTAAGTAGCATACAGTCCCCGCCACACTGATAGCAACACTTTTGTTGCTATCAGTGTGGCGGGATAGCAATGCCAAATGTTTAAGTTTACCGGCTACCTTATCCTCCAAACCGGAACAGGACAATGGCAAGCATTGACGCTATTGCGTCAGGAATAGGTAAGACGGTGATACCAAATACCCAGGCGAGACGTTGCGGAACTCTACCACCTAGTAGTCACGATTTATGACCTGCCTGGCAGAACAGCAGTTGGTCTGTTCTTCAAAAGAGCCCAGACCAAAACTGATATACATATTTTTTTTAACAAATCAAATGATTAATAAATACATATTAAATAAATTTATTAGAAACTTTCGTAAAATGTATTTCAAGGTGTCTGGGAACACTTTAGAACCGACAAAATTGCCTGGGATATTATTTTTATAAGAATCAAGTTGCCAAAAAGACATTTTTGTTTTAGCAAATGTTATATACTGTGCAGTATCGAAATAACCGCGAACGCTCTGCCAGACTCACAGGCCTGGTATCACCATTTGATGAAATAATATTTTTTCGCAATTACAATCTGCCAAAAAGACCTTCTCAAAATTCGTCACCAGCTCCGGGTTACTTTGTTAGTAAGCACATGCACTACTGCGGCCAGAATAGCTAAAGCAGAGTTGTGCGATGTCTCATCTATTATTTAAGCTATATCCAGACACTTGTTACCTCGGTCGGTTAAACGTAAAGATCCAAACTAGAGATGGCACGAATAGTGATTTTGCCGAATACCGAATATCCCATCGAATGCCGAAAATTTATTCGCCGAAAATTCGACGGCGTATTTTGGTGTCACGACACGTATTATTAATTGCTTATTACAGAGTGAGCAACTAATAGTTCTGTCTCATTGTATTGCTAAAAATACTATATGCTTGTTTAAAGAATAATTTTCGTCGAAACATCCTGAAAATAATATTTTTATTCCTGAAAACTTACCTCTGATGAATTTTAAGTATCAACTTTTCTGTTATGTGCGTTTATTTCTCATGATTATGTTTTCGGTATAATACCAAAAAAGTGGTTCAATAGGCCGAATACCGAATAGTAAGCGAATATTCATGGCATCTCTAGTTCAGACCGTCACCCCCACCAAACCGGTAAATGGAGCATATATTTAGGTTCGGTTCGCCCTGCCTACTCAGAAGTTGAAACCAGTTGGCTATTTAATTAATCCATACTATTATTATAAATGCGAAAGTAACTCTGTCTGTCTGTCTATCTCTTCTTCACGCCTAAACTACTGAAACGATTTGGATGAAATTTGGTATACAGATAGTTTGAAACCCGAGAAAGGACATGGTATAGTTTTTATCCCGAAAATCCGACGTGAACGGTACCTATACGGGTCCCGGGACAGTCTAACTTTTAAATCACGGTAATGAGTAACTTAGACTTCTTTTATTTTTTTCCACGAGGACGAAGTCGCGGGCACAGCTAGTCATAAATATATGGTGTTTAGAAATGTAACAAGTGTCTTAATTTAGTATATTAATACTCAAAAGGTCAAACCCCAGTTTCAATTAAAAGGCCTAAGTGAACAAGCCACGCAACCGAAATGGCGAAACAAATAATTATCACACCCATCAAAATTCCGCGCATCTACAATTCGCTAAAGTCTAGTCGTTTGGGGGGAGTCTAGACGGCAGACCGATCCATACTGCAGTGCATCGATCCAGGTCGGGTCGTCGGCCCCGGCGTCGCGACGCGCCCCCACCCGCCGGGGGCAAAACAAACCCCCTACAGGGTTTACGATGTTGACCGCTCAGGTGAGTAACGGTTGGAAATTCGCGAGTTATAGACCATGTCGGTCACATTTCCTTTGATATATAAATTATTGTTCATCACTTGGAAAGTTCTAAAGATAAGACTTCATTTAAGACAACTTGAGCACAGCAATACTTATCTTGCAATATGTATTTACCTACTTTTTCAGCGACTGCGCAAAAAGAGGGCAATGTGAACTTCGTGTGTGTATCCGGGTATATACATTTATTTATGAACGCATATATCCTTAACAAAATTCATTTTTTCTTGCCGAAGTATCTTAAGATTTTACCATAATTTCAGTCTGCTTAGATAATGAAATGTGAGATACACATACTAGAGAAGAGAATTTGTCGATATCAATTGGACGTAGTTAAACGAAAAGTATCCAATCCACAATATGGTCAATATGAGTTAACTGCAACAAACTGATGCTAAATGTCAATACTATTGGCCAGTAAAAAAACGTCTAAGCAAAAATAGCTCCCTATTACTTTATTCAACGTCAGAGCTAGTTCCCATGTATGGCAAGTAAAAAATAAAAAAATATCCACCTTCATCAAACTTCAATATGTCTAAAATGATTTTGTGTGGATTGGATCATTTTCGCGTAACTACGTCCAATTACCATCTCGCTTGATCTAACATATGCGCTACAATAAAAGTTGTCCAATTTAGAGTTTACTAAAACTGCCATTAATGCTGTTTGAACAATAAAAATTGATAAAATCACGTTCAAAGGTACAGCTTTCAAAAATTAAAATAGGTATTTTTGTTTTCAACAACTTTAGATATTACTAGCTGTTGCCCGCGACTTCATTCGCGTGGACTTCGTTTACTCCGCACAGCTCCTCCCCCGTAGGTAGTAACGTGATAATATGTAGCCTATATGTTGACCCGACCTGTTAGTAATATTCATGAAAAATTTGAAGTAAATCCATGCAGTACTTTTTGAGTTTACCCCGGACATACATTGACTTTACATTGATTACTATAACATTAGATATTATTACTGTAACAACTTAGATTTTTTTGAGGAAAAAAGATTGTAGGTGAAAGTATTGGCTTGTACCTAGAGTTCTTAACGAGCAACTGAATACATTTTTAAAATCCATGGTGTATTTTTTATCATTTAATAATATCTGACTCTTTTGCAGTATTCTAAATCAAACAAAAGGCCGGAGAAACAGTATTTGCTTCCAGTAAACGTTATAACTAAATTCATTAAGCCTAAATCTTGACCTCGTAGGAGATCAGGAACATTTTATTTATAACAAATAAAAACACGCTTTTTGCCATTTTTGCCAATATTTCCGACAATGTGCATATTATTGACATGTATATCAATAAAATTTCCCAATAAAATTTCACTTAATGGTAGGCTATTGTGAAAATTCGCAATTTTGTTTTTCCATCCCCAAAACCGTTTAGCTGGCGGGCGGGGGGGGGGGGGACACTTGGCTCTAACTATGGGGTAAACAAGAAAAAAATTAACATCCCCACTTTACATGTAGAGGAGTTACTCCGAAAAAAAAGATTTAATGTTACCACTTTGTTTCGTGATTAATATGTATATTCATGCCAAATTACAGCTTTCTGTACTAAGGATCTTTGCGTTAAACTGTGGAGGGACGGACGGACAAAGTGAAACTATAAGGGTTTACTTCGGAACCCTAAAAACCATTATTAATTGCGAAATCTATACAATATTTCATTAAATCTCCAAAGATTAAATATAACGAACTTTCGCAACAGTGTGTACAGATACTTTTTCCATTTAACTCCGATCCGCCAAACGCAAGTAAGGAATCCATTCACTATTTTCTTCATAGCAACAAGCTTAACTACAAAAAAAATGTACTCACTAAAATCAATCAGAAGTCTTCCATAACCCTGTCTTTGATACGGTGGCAGAGTCAATATACATGACACGTTATAATTCAGGAATGAATTCTTCTCCTACGAACAAACAAAACATAGTTTTTAATTCATCAATTAAAGTCATATACACTATACATCAATAAATATAAATGTTACCTAGAATTGTTTGTTTTATATGAAGAGGTCACGAGCACATGTTTGCTACGAAAAACCCGTCAATGACGGTCACGCGTGTACTTCAGGGCTTTAGGAATTTTTCGTAGGTTTGACCCTACGAGGAATTTTTCGTAGGGTCAAACCTACGGAAAATTCCTCTTATTAATAACAGTCACGTGTATAAGTTTTGACCCTACAATAAACCCTCCAATAACGGTTATACGTACGTTTTTTGTCCCTACCAAAACCCCTTAATGACGTATAAAGGTCGTCTCTACCAAAAACCACTAAACGCGGCTGTTTTCATTTCAAAAACATCTCGTAGAAGGAACTACCGATTAAACATTAAAATGAACAAAGAGCCCGCGCCCTCCAGCTACCTCTTGAGAATATCAAAACTGCAAAAGAAGTTTCCAATTTCGATTCGCTTGCCCCGCGGGTCTGGCCCTTGTTGGGTTTAATGAAGACGCGGATGAGGAGACGTCTGGATTTATTGCGTTACACCGTCGTCTAGACGTCTGCGAGCGTGTTTATATCCGCAAATTGTCAACGGGGTGCACAAGGGCTCTCTATTATTATGTGTGGTGCCTTTTACTGGCATTTAAATATGAGTTCCCTTCCTTCAACGTTAGATTTATGTATTAACTACATGTAGAGGTGTCTTTATTTTGAATGTATAATAATTATTTTTAAGGCGTTTTGGGAAAACAATAAAAATATATTCTCATCTAAATATATTTTTGACGTTGTTTTGAGCTTCCTTGTTTCGAAGAATAGATCAACTGCCCTACGTGTAATTCACTTTGTGACCATTAACTAGAAAAATTTTGAGACGTTCTACCGGATTTGGTACCACCGCCTTGCCTTTTCCTTCCGCAATTGGTGCTCGTCGCTGTCTTGTTCTAGTTTGGACTGTAAAGTAACTGGTAAATCTATACATGTGGCAATAAGACTCCGCCACAAGTATGGCGACGCACCATTAATACCTTCGTCTGCCTGTGTATCTTTAGGCGATGATTATCTTTTTCCAACAGAAGAAGCGTCTGCTTGCTTATTTGCATTGCGCAAGCAAGCGCGCGCCTTAATTTAGAATTGCATATATTTTCATGCTTAGAATATATTCTATCAATAATATGAGGAATAAAGTAACATACATATCTTCACGCCAGGTCCCTTACGGGGTAGGCAGAGAGAACCGACTGCCATACATCACGATCCTTGCAGGCTTGTCTCGCTTCCTCCACATTCATCACTCTCTTCATACACAAACGCCGGTTGCGAAGACTCTTGACACCACCTTCGGACAGTACTCGATCAATCTGATCGTGGTATGTCAGTCTTGGTCTTCCCCGGTACCTACATCCTACACATTCGCATTGTATATCTGTTTTGTTAACCTTTCATCTACCATTCTTTCTACATGTCCGAACCAACGGAGCATGCCCTTTCTCATCTTTACACCGACACTTTCTTTCAAACCTAACCTCTCTCTCACTTCGACATTACGAACCCGG
The DNA here is from genome assembly GCA_036924255.1 of Apodemia mormo. Classification (NCBI taxonomy): domain Eukaryota; kingdom Metazoa; phylum Arthropoda; class Insecta; order Lepidoptera; family Riodinidae; genus Apodemia; species Apodemia mormo. Next base: position 40,595,214 of record JAUPFN010000008.1, read on the forward strand.
TCCGCGAGTGTCACACCACATATTTTTCTTAGCGACCTCATCTCAACCGCGTTGATTCTACTTTCATGCCCTTTCAGACATACCCAGCTCTCACTTCCATACAATAGCGTTGGGATAAGCACATGATTATGCAGAGCTAGACGGGCACCCTGACTTAAAATTGTGCTATTAAGTAATCTCCCTAACGCTCCATTCTCTCTGTTCCCTGCACACACTCTTCTTTCAACATCAGCGGTGTACCTTCCATCCCTGATAAAAGCACATCCAAGATATACAAACTCATCCACTTGTTCCAGCACTACATCATCTACCACAACCCTTACGTCCGTTCTGGTTGCTTCTCTTTCAAATACTAAAACTTTAGTTTTCTTCGCATTCAAATGTAAGCCCATACTCTTACAATCCTCATTCATAATTGTGATCAGTGTTTGCAGCTCAGATGGAGTTGAGCCTAGAAGTACAGCGTCATCTGCATAAAGCAGGCAGTTCACCACTAGATCACTCATGCGCATTCACACATTCAATGACCTCAATCTTTGGAGACACTTATCCAGATATAGAATAAACAGACGAGCTGACAACACACAACCCTGCTTGACGCCGATATTGACATCGAACCAGTGACATCACATATATTTCGCCTCCATTTCATAGCAGGATAACATATTAGATGTTACACAATATATGCGACTATTGTAATATTTTATTTCTTAATCTTGACATTTTGTATCACAATTCTTAATATTGTAAATTCACTAATATTAAAAGAAGTAACATTCGATATTTTTTTTTTGTAATGGATAAACCAAAAAATTAGATCGATTAATAAATTGTAATTTCTTCTATTAGTAGTAACGCATGTTACTTTTTATCCGGAGTATAACGAAATGATGTGCGCGGGTCAAGCGAACGAAGTCGCGGAAACAGCTAGTAATATATCAGGTTCGCAGGAATTTGTCCTAAAAATACAAATTGATTTAACTCTAGTAAGCAAATTATTTGCTTGTTATATTATGAGTGTTAGTCAACAATACTAATGCCTAATAAATCTAATCTATCTATCTAATACCTTTAAACGAGCAATTCTTGTATATATATAATTGGAATCTCGGGATCGGCTCCAACGATTTTCATGAAAGTCACAAATTTGGGGGTTCTCGGGTCAAGCAATCGATTTATCAAGGTTCTAGGTCCAATAAAAGCTCGTTTCCCAAGATATGGTTATGTGAAAAACCGAGCAAAGCTCTGTCAAAAAGATATTATATGTAACTAATTAAATTATTTTCGATAGCCGGAAATAACTATACGTGCTTCTTTTTAACACAACACTATCAGCCTCAGGGTTGATGAGACATTTCTAGATTGAAAAAAATCTAATAACTTCTCGACACGGAACTTAACTAGTTGCTAATCACTAAGTACTTTTAATTTGTATATCAAAAACCATGTGTTTATCTATTTTCCCTATGGACTTCTAAATGGCTCGAGTGATATTAATGAAATTTTTATGGTATCTTCAGGTTAGTCCATCGGGTGATCAAATGAAATTTTGTGTAACGATACGATCAACAGCCTTTTTTTGGCTTGTAGGCAATTGTGTGTCATATTGACAGATTTAGTACAACTAAATTTAATGTTATAGTTTTTTTGTAAAGAGGTATAGTTGAAGATCCGAAGTCAAACATACATTTTCAATCGACTCCCTTAAAAGAAGAAGCTTCTCCATTCGATTGTTTCTCTTTTAGATTTGTGACCTTAAAACTGTCGTTTATGGATCGATTTTGAAATTATTATTTTTTTATTTGGGAAGGTATATTTCCCGTGTTCTTATTCACATTTAGTTTTGGTATATTAATTTAATCTAAGGTAATTAGGTAATCTTATGTAACCTAGTTTTAATGCAGTGGTGCCAAAGGTACAGGAAATGGAAAGTTGCTTGTTGCAGTGTTACTACGTTTAAATCATTTAAAAAAATCAACCCCTGAGTGACTGAAATAGGGAGTGAAATTTCTTGTATTGATGACCTGTTACTCTACTCGCGAGCGAAGCTGTGTGGGTCTGTTAGTATAGTTGATATGCGTCTTGGGAAAATATCGAAGCTCATTAGGATAGAAACTACACATAATACGTCAATAGATATTTTGACAAAAGTTCCCCAGGGTTCCAAGGGTTCGATGACCGGCCAGACAGTCTACAGTGCATCGTCTACAATTTAGAGGATAGTCTAGTGCACACTTTATGTGTGCAGTTAAAGAAAATTTCAAGACTTTCCTTTCCTACGATCCAACAACCGTTTTTATAACATAGGATAAAAAAAAAATAAGATTGTTTTGCTTGTTCAAAGTGATAATCATCGTTTATAGGCGTCGAAGGTGAGAATGTTGCGTTGCTATCCAACAGCGGGTTTGGTATTCATGAATTTAACAGTTACAATGCCCTTCAATCCGGAATGCGACGGTGATAAACACCAACACTGTAGCGGCAGGAAGTTTTGGTACCTAAGAATTGCACACTGATAGAACCCATGCTAGTTAACGTAAGAAAGACTCTTACGAACTGCATAAACTACTTTTATATATTTAATCGCTGCTCAGAAGATGTGATACGATAAATATGGACATCGGGTGTAAAATAATACATGAACAAGCTATTTTTATGCAGTAGTTAATTTGGGAAATATTACGAGGTAACCATATTATTGACCGTCCCGTTGGTCGAGTAGTTAGCGAATCTAACTACGAATGGAAGGGGCTCAGGTTCGATTCCTGACAGGAACAAACATTTGTGTGATGAGCATTGTCGTAGATTTCTGTGTTTGAGTGTTTATTATGTTACAGTATTTATATATGTATTTCTATGTATAAGTATAAAACACAAGCAAATAATTTGCTTACTTTGGGGTTAGATCAATTTGTGTAATTTGTCCAGCAATATTTATTTATTTTTGTCGATTATATTGAATGGGATATGGGGCCCTTCTACATGTCGTAGTGCATACTTACCTCAATCTCTGTCAATTTAAAAACTATAGTAACACTTATTATCTGTACTGTTTTCCAGCACATGGTGCCAATAGGTGAAAAGAGTGATGGTGATAGTATATTATTTTTATAAATATTTATTTTATTATAATTATTACATCGCTAGACTATTCTGCGAAGATGTATCTTACGTTAAAATAAGCATTTCTAGTCTGAAAACAAATTGTCGAGACCTGACGTTGTTGGTTAACAAAGGCACTGTTTGTAGCTCGCGACAACTTTTAATTGACGTAAATTGCCTTCGAAATCCACTTAGTTTTGTATGCAATATGTATATTTTAAGTTTGTAAGCATACACAAACATACATAATTTTGTAAATAAATATTTCACGACGCTTGTACCCTCGCGGGGTACGCCGAGTAAACGAGTTTTCTATAGACCTTCTGGTTTATTCTGATCCAGCAGTTTGGTGCCTACCAGTACGGTGGTACTCATTACGCTAGCCGTCAAACTGTCAGAAATATAACGTAAAATATACAAAGAAATAATTTTAATTTTCAGTTAGTGTCCGAATTCTGAGCTAAGATTTCCGCCGAGACATTTTAAACTTAGAAACTTTCTAATGCCACCAGTGTACCTAATATGCCAAGGCGCTATTGTACAATTCTGACACTTCTATAGGTTTAGACCACAGACCACACAAATACTAATACACAGGGTATTGGGCGTGAAATATGTAGACGCTCATTTGAGTAAATGTATGTAAATGTCAAACTTTGTAGATATATTATATCGTAAAAAATAGAAATATGCCATATTGTGCAACTTCCTGTGGAATAAAAAGCTAAAACTTAAGGAACACATGCGGAGTGATTTTATTTCATCGGTAAATATTATAACTCTGTATTTGTCTGTGTAAGTACGAGCAACATTGACATCCTAAGAAATTGCCTTGAAATGCGTATCTAGTTTAATCTGTGGTTTACACTTAAAGGTAGAAAGTGTATCCAGGCCGCAACAAGCCGAGCTTAGACGCTCAGAATAAAATTTTGTTTACTCTGAATATCTTAGTTAGAATTCTGAAGTCAACATTTGTGCTGAACATATCCAATCAAAACTTTCCTATTTATAATATCTGTAGAAAACGAATACCAAATTTTGTTATTGTATGTGCGATACTTATGCTTCGCCACCGAAAGTGCGGATAAACTTTTTAAAATTACTTTACAGGTGAAGCTTATAACCGAAAACTCTAAGGCCTTCTACAATATTCGGGAACGTCACACTGTACCCGGATGCGGGGCCATCGACCGCGGATAGACGCTGTCTCGTCGACTACCTATACTCCATACATAAATCTGCACAGCTAGACGTTTTCTATATGACGAATCGTATTTATTTGAGGATAGTCTAGTCTTTGATGTTAGCATTATATACTACTGTGATTAATAAATGGGAAACTAGCTGACCCGCCCAACTTCGCCTGCGATTAAATTCACATGTCGTCTATGTTTTTATATCAATTTTAATCCCGTATTTTAGCTCTTTAAGGGTTATTTTTTGAAAAATAAAAGCGTAACAGAGACATTCGAATTAACAATGTTAGTAATAATGGTCTAGCTGGTTAAATAAAAGATGATGCAGAACAAACTTCAAAATGATAAATACGGATAATGAGATCGTCGCATACATTTTACATACTCGTATGTGAGACCCTTATGACGTGGAGTAAAGCATCATTTCAAACTATAACTAGCAAACTTCATTCATTTGGGACTGCCTATCTTATATTACTAACATATATTTAAGTAACATGTGTAGTACAATATTCTTGCAAATAAAATGCTTATTCACTCATATTTTATTTCCGTACAAAGATTTTATTGTTTTATTCATTTGATGATTTGATTGATTTTATCATTTGATTTTAATGTTTTCTGTATCCGGAATTTATATTTTGTTTATCAGTTGAATAAATATTTTGTTTGTTATTAGTTGTTTGCAAGGATACACCCTTGAAAACAACTGATCAACAAACAAAATAAAGCATTAAGTTGCCGATAAATTTACGTATGGATAATTAATCGCAATTAAGGTAGTTATTATAACACTAGCTGTTGCCAGCGACTTCGTCCGCGCGGACTTCGTTTACACGGCACAGCACCTCCCCCGTAGGTGATAGCGTGATAATATGTAGCCTATATGTTGACCCGACCTATTAGTAACATTCATGCAAAATTTGAAGTAAATCCATGCAGTACTTTTTGAGTTTACCCAGGACATACATACAGACAAACAGACAAACAAACAAAAATTCTATAACTATAATTTTGGCTTCGATATCGATTGTAGATCACGCCCCAAGTATTCTTTAAAAAAAATATTTAATGTACAATTTTGACTTTCCTACGATTTTATTATATGTATAGATAACGGGGCATTATGTTAAGCTCATATCCGAGCGTGATTGTATTCTTGTCACCGATGGACTGGCTCTGTGAATTATTAAGTGACTGCTTAAACGTCTGTTGACCAGCGCATAAATAAACTGTTTTAGGTAATATTTTTTTTATTTACTAATCAACTGGTTTCACTTGTTATATTACACAATGTCATCGTACAAAAGTGAAATTAATTTAATAATTTATAGAAACAGGACAAATTATTCTTATAAATAACATTAAAATTGAAATTGCACTATGTCACGAGTATAAATCTTATATTTATATATAAAAATCAATCCCTATTTTCCTTGGTCACGACATCACGCCTGAATGGCTGGACCAATTTCGGTAAATTTTTTTATTGTGTTTATAATTGTAAGGAGAAGGTTTTTAAAAAAAGAAAATATTAAGAAAATTGCGCGGAAAATTAGAAAATTTAAGAATACTTAACCACCATATAAAGTTTAATGCCATTTTGGCTGCGTGGAAGGACAATCCCGTAGTCTTATATAAATTACGTGTCACGTTGTTTGTCCGCTATGGATTCCTAATATGTAAGGCAAAACAACGTTTGCCGGGTCAGCTAGTATAAAAAAAATCAGAATCATTCATAATAATAACACGGTGTTAGATAGCACGACGCCGCGCCGCGTCCGTGTAACGAACAAAAGATGACGTATAATTTTACTACGCCGTAGAATGTCTACAATCTGTCACGTTTACGTTAAAAGCGTAGTGCTACACTACGGCGTAGGCAATAGTTGACGTAAAAGCTAAATATGGCAAGCAATATTCAACTTTATCGCCGTAACATTAAGAGCTTTTAAAATTATTGTGTAGGTCAGTATACGACAGACAGAACTTGAATAAAATAAAGCTTAAATTTTTAATTGAAGTGATTAAACAGATGTATGTATATTGAGTTAATATTATGCCTTGACTATACTTTATTAGCAGGTATTAAAGCTGTGCGATTTTGTTTGTATCTTACGTTTATTAAGTCGCATCGCAAAAGGGAAATTACGTTTTAACAAACGAGGCGTTTTGAGCGCTAGTTTACGACCAAAATCTGATTTATGTATAAGATTCCTAGAGCGCCAACATAAGGTATAATTAATTAAGGTAGAAGGTGTTCTATTCGTCTATAGGTTCAACCTACTCGTCAAATTCAATGTGTTTATTTTAAGTTTTTTAAAATCTTTTCCGGAGTTGGATCCCCCACATTTTTAAGAATAAACCATCTTTCTTCTTACCAGGCAGTTAGTAAATGATTTTCGCCTATTGCGATTATTACTAAATTAGTCAATTCTACAACTTTTCGCCGTGGATTTTCTAACAACTGGTTTGTGACAATCCTATAGTTAATCATGTAATTATAATTTTTAAAAAACCACAAAGAAAAATATCGAGACGCAGGATTTGAACCTGCGACTTTCTCCCTAAAGCCGGGACAGACTACTATTGAGATAGTGTCGACAGGCTCGACGTGGCGAAATTCTTTGCTATGTGATCGATTCCATTGCTTGTGCTGATCGCTAGATAGACTTTCGTGTTTCTAATTATTTTCTTCGTTGTTTTTAAAGATTTTTCGGTTTTCCCAAGCACGGAGTGAGTGCTATAACACATAAATAATAAGAAACACGAAAGCACTGATCAAAATTATAAATGTGAAATTCATGTGTAACGATAAATTCTGTTGACACTAGTGGTAGTGTCTCGGATTTAGGGAGAAGGTCGCAGGTTCAAACCCTGCGTCTCGATATTTTTCCTTGTCGTTTTTAAAGTTTTTCAAGTTTTCCCAAGCACGGGGTGATGGCTTATTACACAAAAACAAAGTAATTATAATTTCCTCGAAAGAAATACATAATATGCCTTTAATTATATATGTTAAATTATGACATTTAGGTTTTTAGTTAATAGTCGTAAATGTACTAATGAGACTTATGTAAGCGAAACCGGTTTGGTAACAACAGTTTTCCATTTATTTCTAAACAGTTCAAGTGTCTTTTATATAAAAAATATTGCCCAAATTTACACGTTTTAATTTTTTTTTCTATTTCATTGACCCTAAGGCTTATGATACTTCGTTATTTCCTATGAAGGTTTCACATAATCCCGATGGAAGGGCTAGAGCTGAGCTGATTTCATTCAAAAGATTTTCTACTTCCTGTGTCCAGAGTGTAATTTCGCTTTGCTTTGCTTCGAATACTTTCGAAGTATCGCTTTCGTCATGCTCAAACGCGACTGCTGTGCATATAGGCAATGGTTAGCTCTTGTCGTCGGGAGAACCATCTGTTTGTCACCTATTCTATGATATAAAAAAGGAATCAGTTGTACCTCTGCCTACATCTTCGGGGATACGGGCGTGAATATACTTTTTTAATACCCCACATTGGTCCGGGTCCCCTTTGAAGAATAATAAATAATAATAAATACTAGACATCTGCTATTCTGTGTGGCCGCGTTTCCGATTCGGTAGCAGTTTAAAAAAAATGTTGACGCGTAAAAATAACTTGTAAAATTTTATTGAATTAAGTACTTCTAATTTCCGATTTCTGACTGATAGTTCGTAAAAGGCGAACGATTAGCTAACAATTTGTACCATAGTGGCTAGAAAGTGGTAGAGTTCCGTAACGTCTAAGCCGTGTTCGGTACCACCACTTTATTTATTCTTGCCGCAATAGCGTCAATATTATAATGATGAATGACGATTGTCTTTTTCGATCAGGAGCGTCATCTTCTTGTTTAGTGTCCCATGATGGTAAAATATAAATATAAATATTCACGGGACAAATTACACTTATTGAGCTAACCCCAAAGTAGGCAAATTATTTGCTTGTGTTATGGGTGTTAGTCAACGATACTAATACATAGAAATACATATAAAAATATTTTTACATACATAATAAACACCCAAACCCGGAAATACAAACATTTATGCTCATCACACAAATGTTGTCCCCGTCGGAGATCGAACCCGAGCCCCGTTGATTGCGTAGTCAGGGTCGCTAACCACTCAACCAACGGGGCGGTCAAAATTTAATCCCTTTTGTTTTGTCGTTAATATGTAAACAGTGTGATCTAGCCCTAAGTTCAATAAACCGCTCAGCCTCTTTATTCTTTTAATATTCGGTCTCTGAAATCCCCTTTACGTGTATGAGGGTGGGAAATGTTTGCACTCCACTTTAGACTTGTCTTTGCCCGCCTTTGTCAAACGTTTTGTACGTTTGTATTTTATTAATAACGTCTAGACACTTCTACGACATAAATTAAATTTAGAGCGTGATTTCTTTATTTAACTGTAGTGAACAACCTTTGTAGTAAATTTAAAAGGTATATCTAATATACATATAAAAATCACGTGTCACGGTGTTTGTGGTCAAACTCCTCCAAAACTACACGACCGAATGTTATGATTTTTTTTGTATATTTAGTAGATATGAGAATATATAGTAAATATATTTCATACCGCTTTATTTATTTTATGACGAAACCATTTTGTACATTTTCATTCCAAACTAAGATTTATCTAGACGTGAAAATCTACATGAAAATCCGCACAGTAAATTTAGAAAAGTGCACGAACAACCAGACAAAACAATTAAAATTATTTTGTAAAAATCTTTCTCTTATCTCTTTTCTTATTTAGACATTATCTTTAATGAACAGGCGCCAGCGTTTCATTAATTTCAAATGATAGCAAACAAGCTGATGGCTGTTTTAAAGGTATGTGGCAATCTTTGACTGTAAACACCATAGGTTAGTAGAGCATTGTCATCCGTGTGACTTGGTGAAGTGTTATAAGGATAAGCTCACTGACTCCTTTAATCTTTTAATCAGAACACAACTACTGGTATTGGCTACCTCAGTATTTAATTGCAAATGTATCACTAATATATTTTTTATATATTTTAATATTTTAATCCCGGGTCGGGCACATAAAAAAAAGTTTTTTCAGTTTTCTGAGAAACAAGTTGCCCGGGATTGGAAAGTGCCCGGTTGGGGATAGGCTTGCCACCTTCACATTTGTGGGACCAAGTATCTTCGGCTAATCGTGGGTGCACTTGTTGTACCTCTGCCTACCCCTTCGGGGATATGGGCGTGAAGATACTTTTAATATTTTATTAATGTTATATTATCTGAACCGTGTAGCCCGCTGCATTATAAAAGTTTTTCGCGGACTCCACGGGAAAATCATATTTCTCCGGGATAAAAAGTTTCGTCCAAATCGATTCAGCCGTTTTTGCGTGATTGAGTAACAAACATACAAACTTTCATTTTTATACAATGTAAGAGATCTATAAAACACGCGCGCAACTTGAATGACTGTCGAATGGCGAAAAATGGCAATGGTATAATCATTTGAAGGTAGCTTATTACAATCCTTAAATGTAAATCGAACATAATATATTGAATTTATCGATTGTTAAAATAACAAAACAAAGGTGATGTTATCGTTAAAAGTAACAAAAACCACATAAAAATTATATATTGACAAAGTTTTGTACTAAAATTAAATGTTATATGTAAAAGATATGTAGATATAATAGTTATTTCATAAATTATTTAGAATTTAGATTAACGATGAATGATGTAAATGAATATATCATTATTTACTATTGCATGTCAAATGGTCAGATATGCGAACTATTCATAATCTTAAGAAATTTATGTAGCTACCATATTTGATGCAATAAATAAATTATGTTTGATTGATTGATTGATTTGAAATACAGAATCCTATCAAATTCAGCTCTTTCTTAAAAAAAATCATCACATAAGGTGCTCAGATAAAAATTTTGTGTTACATCTTTTTCCCACATACATCAGCATGCTGGAACGAATCCGATCTAAACGATCGCTATACAGTTACGATACTTATCAATTAAATTCTGCCGAAATTGAAAAGCGCCGGTTTTATCGACAGAACCCGATTAAAATCTGTATTTTGTCAGGCGTGTAATTGAAATGGAAGCAACAAATAACAGGGAGACGCTGCACTCGCTCTCCGCGTATTTACAAACATTCATCGATTAATAGCATAAGTGAGTGTGCTCACAACATAAAAGTACCAAAAACAACCGATCTGAACTGTAAAATAAATTTTTTGAAAAACCAAAAGTGCAAGACTAAAAATGTTCATTCGATCGTGAAAAAATATGTTGTAAGGGAAATATTTAAAATTTAAAAAACTAAAAAAAAAAACACGCTTTTAGAGGAAATCAAACCAAAAAATAAAGAATAAATTTAAATTAACAATAGTGTAAATAAGAAAAAAATGTATTGCATTGTAAAAAAAGCTTGGGGTGTTTGGTGTCAATAGATAGTTATCTTAAAAAGCGCCCTTTTTCTTATTTACACTATTCTTAACTTAAATTTATTTTCCAATTTTTAGTTCAATTTTCTATAAAAGTGTGTGTTTTTAGCTAAAAAATAAATAACTATTATTTTTTTATTTTTTGTTCGAATTTCTGCAAAAGCGCGTTTTTATAGTATCACTAATATTATAAGTTTTACCCACACCCACACCCTCACACGCACACATGCGCACACACACACACACAGAAAGAGAGATATATAGATAGATAGATAGATAGAGAGAGATAGAGATAGAAACACACACACACACACACACACACACACACACACATACAGACATACATACATACTGACGTCATCGTGAAAATAGTCGAAAGATTACTAGGACCTCAAAATGTAAAGATCTGGTCAAAACGCAATTTTTGAAAATCGTGGTAAAATCAGTAACTTCCTTATCTACATAGGTAGCGGAAAGTTAAAAAAATTTTTGAAACAATGCATCCCAGTCAGGTACAGTAATTATTTTATATTAAAAATCAACAGCGTTATTTATAACAATGCATGTACTATGTTAAACGTGGTGTGGTACAGCAATTATTTATGTTACAAATCAATCGCGTTACATACAACAATGCGCGTGGCAACTTCAACGTAGTCTGGTACAGCGATTACGTTTATTTCACAAATCAATCGCGTTATATACAAATATACAATACACGTAGCAGCCTGAACGTAGTCTGGTATATTGATTACGTTTATTTTCAGTCGCCCAGGTCAGGAACGCCGCTTGTTGTCTAATCCCCTACGTACGAAACTGTACAATCGTTAACAGTGGCGTCTAGTGAGTAATAAATAAAAAAATCTGTAAACGGTTGACCCTGCAGACCATCCTTGTGACTTCCGCTAAATTAAGGTATTTTAAGCTCAAAAGAGTAAAAATTATAAGCATAAATTTTTCAGTTCAAACATCTATTTTTTTTTTAAATGGCAGTATATTGATTTTAAAACCTCAAAACGTGGCGATCTGGTGAAAGCTCGATTTTCGAAAATCGGGACAAAATCAGTAACTTCCTTTTCTACATACGTACCAGGAAGTTAATAATTAAAGTATAACTAATATGTTTTACACGGTTTCATATTGTTTAAACGACATATTATACATTTTTTGTATTCTTATTATGTTGTTGTGATAATTGTACCAATAATTCATCAATAAACCATTTTATTACAATGAAATTCCTTTCTATGATTTAGCGTCTTCAAAAAATAATTAATTTGATTCATTTAATATAATAACTATTTAGTACTTATTTTTAATATAGCACTGTAAAAGTGGTTTAGTAAAAATCTATTGCATTCTAATTTATCTCAAGAAACAACCATTTAAAACAAATATGTAAAATAGTAATAAAATTATAGGGAAACCATCCAGTTGAAAACTAGTTTATCAAGGTGACTAAGTTTCAATGTTCTTATTTCAATGTTCGTTAAAATTTTTCTACTCCGCATGAAGCTGGCATGATGTTATTTCTGTATTTCTTATTCTGATGCATGAGGTTTACACTTGACGAATTCTCTGTACTCCTGACCATTCAATGTAATAATATTGTATTCACTAAACGTGTTACCACTTCGTACATAGAGTGACCCGTGTTATATTACGGAACTTCTTTTATCTGATAATCGTGTGTGTTTTTAATTTACCTCTGTTACCATTTCGGGGATATGGATGTGACAATATCTGTGCACTTATAAACATCGATTTTATTTTGGAATAATTTCGAAAAAGATCGCTCATATAATCGTAGTCGTAGTAATATTTACTAAATTTATTCTTTTATCGATATTATCATTGCTATCGTTTTATTAAGTAAGTACTAAGTATGTTACTTCTTTATGCTGAAACGAATACAAGGATTGAAATGAAATTTGGTATAAGGGTAGGAAGTTTTTATGCTACTCATGAAAATCAATTTTTTATGATGTGGGTCGCTAAAAGAATATCACATGTACCACAGATATATTTTAGATACTCAATAACGGGCCAAGTTGCAGATCGATTTAAATAAAATTTGAGACACAGATTACGACCTAGGACAATGTCCGGAGGAATTCATCAAAAACTATTACAATAGACTAAATTGCTTGAATTATCTAGTACTAGCTGACCCGGCAACCGTTGTTTTGCCATACAAATTTCCTGTATTAAATATTTTGGTTACTTGAGTCCCCCACTCACTTGTGGGGGGGGAGGTTAATTAAGATAAAAACTTCCAAGGCTGGATCTAGCCGTCTAGTCAGGGGTCAGTCACATATTTGCGATTCAGTCAAGACAGGCTCTAATCCTTATATTGTTTGCAGTTATAAATCCAAACCTAGAACCGCTTGGATCCACCTTTGAACTGTCCTATCTCCTAAGTTGGATCAAACAGTAGATATTTACAAAATTCCATAAAAATCGGTTCAGTAGTTTCGGCGTCCCCGCGATGGACTAACAACGTGAAAAGGTGAAATTAATTAAATTTGCTATTATCCGCGAACTGTTTTATGTATCGTCCGCGCTGGTACTAAAAAGAAAGACGTCGGTTTAGTAAATGGATAAGACTCACCGATGGTCCGGACAAAAAAGATCCCAGCGACACAATTAGGGTCTTCTTTTTGTTCGGACCATCGGTGAGTCTTATTCATTTACTAAACCGACGTCTTTCTTTCTGGTACAATCGCAAAAGATACAAAAAACAGTTCTCGTATAATAGCAAATTTAATTAATTTCACCTTTTTAATAATGGATTTCCGCAAAGTGACGCCTGAATCAATAAAAAAAAAACAACGTGACACGAATTTATATATATTAAGATGAACAATATTTGATTTGGGAAAGCATATAGGAAATCTAAAAGCGTAATCATGTTTTTTTATTAAATTATTCCTTATACCAACAATTTTATGACGGGGAAAAATTGTGGAACTTTTTGATTTATAGTATTGTCTAACTTCTGTTGGAAAACTAAGTATTCTATATTAAATAATGTATGCTCCAATAACTATGTAGATCAAAAATACGTGTTTAACTTCCATATACATATATTATAATAGCTAAAAGAAATGGAATATGAAACTTTTGATGTATTTCTTTCTAATACCAATGGTATTAGTTAAATATCGTTAATAAACGAATACCAATCATAAACGAATCCGAAAACGAATCAAATGATATGAGATACAATCAGTAATGAAAATGTTTTTATATGTATCTTAACGTAGTGTATTTAAATCATTTTCCCGTTCTACCTTTACCGTTTAGGTACGGAACCCTTCAAAGAACAAACTCACATTTCATTGTACTAAAAAATTTTCGCAAATTATTTTTTTTTATTTAATAAACTTTAGCATAAGTTACTTTTATTAATTAACTTAAGCTTAAGTTAACTTAAGCTACTTTTAAATGACAATGCTGGAATGAAGTGAATTGTATTAAGATTTTTTTTTTATATATCATAAGATAGCAAACAAGCAGATGGGTCTCCTGGTGGAAAGAGTCAACCATCGCTTATAGACACCAAAGATGTTAATGGTGCGTTGCTATCTTGTGGCGAGGTCTAATGCCACATGCATAAGTTTACCGGCTACCTTACCCTCCAAACCGGAACACGACAGCGACAAGCACTGACGTTATTGCGGCAGGAATAGGTAAGGCGGTGGTACCAGACCCGGGCGAGACAATGCAGAACTCTACCACCTAGTAGCCACGAGGGTAGTGACTCGCATAGCCAATCGGTCGCCTTTTACGACCTGCCTGGCTGAACGGCAGTTGGCCTATTCTGCAAAGGAGGCCGGGACCAACACGGCGAAAATAAAATAAATGGGATACAGGCCAAAAGTAAAATTAAATTATTAGAATGCAAATAAATTATTTGTGACTACAAAAAGTTATGTTTTGGAATTCGTTTGGAATAGATTTTGTACTTTATTTTAAATATTCAAATTTTGGTATTCGTTAGGAATAGAAATTGTATTGTGACAATAAAAAAATACCATTGGTATTAGTTTTTGGTATTAGGACGGAATAGACCAGACTTTTAGATATTGACTCGCTCTTTGTGTTTTATTTAGCAATTTTTTATCAGTAACTGACCTAATAAGCTGACTCGGCAAACGTTGTTCTGCCTTTTTAACTACTCTTATTTTTTTCTATATTTTCTCACCTTTCAAACCTTCCCTGGACTTCAACAATTAATTCAAAACCAAAGTTAGCCAAAAAAGCCATTATTTCTCGTAAAAAGTAAATGACAAAAAAATGCTATTATGAGTTATCCATAAGAGATAGACATATACCATCGCGGAGTTTTCTGTAGAACTTTTCAAGGTGTACAAATGCTTAGTACATCATTTTGATAAATCTCGTAGGGTTTAGCCTGCGTTTGCAATGTAAGCGGAAAAAAATATAAATTATTTACGACATGACATCAGAAAACTCAAAAATTGCAGTATTTCTCTGCAATATATTGAATGTTATTATACATACAAACCTTCCTCTTTAATCATTCTATCTATTAAAAAACCGCATCATAATCCGTTTCGTAGTTTTAAAGATTTAAGCATACATAGGGACATAGGGACATAGGGACCGACAGAGAAAGCGACTTTGTTTTATACTATGTAGTGATACTGAAATATGCTTTTTCCATGCGACTGTCCAAATATAGTTTATTTGATAACCTCCCGTCTAAGCTATAACGCTCAATTCTGAATGCCGTGGCCATTACATGATACAATCATAGTACAAGAATAAATTTTAAAGCAGGGGTAATTTTATACTAATCACGTAGTGGGCTGCACTCCGCAGTCCACTACGTGATTAGTTTTTCTTTAATCCCAAATTACAATAAGTTATGTTTTTGAGACACTGTAACCTATGTACTAAGCTGATTATAGCCTGTACACCTGTACACTGAATTTCATGACGATATGTGCAGTAGTTTTTACTCAAAGAAAATAAATTCCATCGATCCTCACATACTTTTGCGTTTATTATATGAGTAAGAAGTAAGATTTTTTAAGATTCAAATGCTGAAAAATTTGATTTTTTGTATAATATCCGATCAAAAGTAAGCAGATGGTTCTCCTAATGAAAAGAGACTGCCATCGATTGTAGATACCAAAGGTGTCTTTGGTGAGTTGCCATCCGTGTGGCAAATTAAAATTCCACATGATAAAATTGTTCCATTTTAGTAAGTGAGGTACCTAGCCGGTAATAGCCTTTCAATAGCGTCGGTGCCTGCCACCAATATAGAATAGTTAAGGCGTAACAACAGGGATAGAAGACGCAGCATTGTTCCACACAGTGGTCACGCTGGTAGCGACATGTTTGGCCTACAAATCGCCTTTTTCTAATTCCCTAGCATACAGATGTTTTTTTTTTTTCTATATTATAAGATAGCAAACAATCATATGACTCTCCTGTTGGAAAGAGAAAACCATCGCCTATAGTGCGCCTATAGACAAAGACGTCAATAGTGCGTTGTTATCCGTATGGCTACCTTCCCACCAAACCGGAACAGGATAATGGCAAGCATTGCGGCAAGACGTTGCCGAAGTTGCGGAACTCTACTATCTAATAGTCACGATGGAAGTGCCACGACTTAATGACGATAACTAACAAAATATTCTAAGTCAGTCAGAGGTTTGAACCCTGGGTCAAGTGAAAACAAATTTAGGGATCATCTTCCCACATAAATTTCAGAAGTAGCCTGAGATCTGGTACCATCACCGTGCATTTTCCGCCACAATAACATAAGTGCTTGTCACTGTCATGTTCCAATTTAAAATTTGAAGAGTGTCCCTCCTTCATGTAGTCGGTGTCATTATTTTCGTACGAATAGCGACGTATTTTTACAACTAACGTCTCAGACATCTATAGGTGACGGTTATCTCTTTACAAGAGCCATTAGCTTGACTGTTATCCTATGGTATACAGAGTGCCGGAAACGATACCTACTTAAATCGATACAACATGTTAGAAA
This sequence comes from Apodemia mormo, assembly GCA_036924255.1. Taxonomy (NCBI): domain Eukaryota; kingdom Metazoa; phylum Arthropoda; class Insecta; order Lepidoptera; family Riodinidae; genus Apodemia; species Apodemia mormo. The sequence continues at coordinate 40,611,982 of JAUPFN010000008.1, forward strand.
TGACATATGTTTAGACCGTACACAAAAAATTAACCCATGAAATTCAAATTGTTTAGACCAGGGCTTCCAAAATATATCTTTAGTGCGATACCCTTAGAAATTTCCCATTTTCACCCTCTCTACCTGTAATTTATTTATACCTTATGACCAAAAAGTAGCTACTAATCGTAGTTCTAGCCTATAAATTATTAGAAAAAAATCCCAAATAACATTTTAATATATTATTTAGTGCAATTAATATCACACACAAAGCATTTAAAAATTTTTTTTTTCTTGTTTTTACATTCAATAGAAATTGATTTGCCACTAGCTTTGCCTGTGACTTTGTACGTGTGGAAAAATTTCTAAAAGTAGCCCAAGTCACTCCTTATTACCGTGGTTTAAGAGATATAGAACATCGAGGTTTTACCCGCATAGTTCCCGTGGGATTTCCGGGATAAAAACTATACTCTGTCCTTACTCGAGTCTCACACTATGTACCAAATTTCATCTAAATCGGTTTAGTGGTTTAGGCGTAAAGAAGAGACAGACGGATAGTCACTTTCGCATTTATAATATTAGTATAGACTTCAATTAATAAAGGCAATCTCCAGATATGTAAAATATTTAAGCGATTGCCAGACTACAGACTAATGAATCAGAAATATTAAATCTACAGCCATATAGCACAATGGTGCGCCCTTACAAAATCTAGACATCCACCGTCATCCCCTGTTTTGGGGGCGTGTCGCTCCGGTCACTGACCCGACAGCTGACGCACAACTCAATGGTGTAGTACGACTACGTGTACGAGAATTATAAACGGAAAAAACTTAATGAGTGTATTGGAAATTACACGACATGGCGGTAGTAAGAAAACACGCAAGCATTTATGAAATACATTTCTGAATATGATTGGATTTTCAACCGACGAAAAAAAGGTTATCAATTTGACATGTATATATGTAATATTGTTGAAATTTAATAATATCTGAGTATGATTACCAAATTAGGTATGCAAGTACGTGTACTAAACTTCGTAAGTGTATGTTTGTCCACGAATTTCTCGGGAACTAAAAGTCATATCGAGATAACTCTTTCTGATTCAAATCAGGTATATAAATATAAATAAATAAATATTCACGGGACAAATTACACTGACTGATCTAACCCCAAAGTAAGCAAATTATTTTGCTTGTGTTATGGGTGTTAGTCAACGATACTAATACATAGAAATACATATATAAATACTACAATATATTTAATAAACACCCAAACCCGGAAATACAAACATTTATGCTCATCACACGAAAGCTTGTCCCCGCCGGGGATCGAACCCGGACCCCGTCGATTGCGTAGTTAGGGTCGCTAACCACTCGACCAACGGGACGGTCATTATTCCAAAATTATTCCAAATTAGGGAACAGTCCAAGTTTCGTCAAAATCGGTTCAGTAGTTTTTAAGGTATTGCTGATATTAAAAATTTGTAAGGTATAACTGATATTTAAAGTCGGTTTAAATTTTTAAATTAGTGTTATTACAGGCGACTATTTCACTATCAAGCTGGTTGAAATATTGGTCCAAGTTCCCTTTGTAGAATAGACGATCTTTGTAGACGATGTTTGTAGAATAGGCAAACGATTGACTATAGTGTAGTGTCACTACTAGGTGGTGGAGTTCCAGAACGTCTCACTTGGGTATATAGCCGCCTTACCCATTTCTGCTGCAACAGCGGCAATGCTTGTCATTGTCATGTTCCGGTTCAGAGGGTAAGATACACGGTAGAAGCATGTGGCATTGCCACACGGATAGCAACGTATATTAACATCTTTGGTGTTCATAGGCGATGGTTTTTCTTTCCATCAGGAGAGGCGGGAGGCATCTTCTTGTTTGCTATCTAATGATATAATGATAAAAGTAATTAAAAAAATTAAACCGACTTGAAATATCTGAACCGATTTTGGTGAAACTTGGACTATTCCCTAAGTTGGAACGCACCTAATTTAAAACAAAAAGAATAATTTTGATACGGCTTTTAGTACCTGAGAAATTCGTGGACAGACATATTAACATACAAACATAAATACACTCACGAAATTTAGTACACGAGCTTAGACATTTAATAGATCACCAAATTCAAATATTATGCAATTCCAACATATTACATACATATTTACCATACTGATAACCTTGGTTACTTTCGTCGGATGAAAAATCCCTTGGAAAAGTTACAATGGTTGTAGCACGTTTGACCAATTATTCACCTTCTACAAATTGCCAAGCGTGAATGCAGATGGTTTGACCTTAAAAAGGAACTCTTTTATGGGGCAAAGTATACGCTTCTGCAATAAGCTGCCTGATGCCATTAGGAATTAACCAGTTAACAAATTCAAAAAATGTGTTAAAACAAAACTATGTAAAAAGGTTCGTGTGTGTGACAAATAAGTATGGGAATAACTGCTCCTCATAATAGCAATATTTATTATTTTGAAAAAAATACATACTAACAAATTAAACATTATATAATATCTTACTTAAAAAAATTATATGTGAAAAAGACAAGCCCGTTGAATTTCTTCCGCCAGATCTTGTCAGTGTGTAGCCGCGTTTCCGATCCGGTAGTAGTTTAAAACAAATGTTAACGCGTCAAAACAACAGAGTGCTAAGTGTGAGTTTTTCTTTTCGCATTCGATCGTGAGCCCGTTGGAGTTTACTAGGAATTTGTATGTGATTTGTACAGCGCCACCTAGTGGTAAACGTGAGAAACCAGTTTACCACTAGGTGGCGCTGTACAAATCACATACAAATTCCTAGTAAACTCGAAACGCGCTCACGATCGAATGCGAAAAGAAAAACTCACACTTAGCACTCTGAACTGGGAGGTAAATCAACACGGAGTAATTCTGTGCGGTAACTACCAAAAATAAAACATTTGCATTTTTCCTGTATTTCAAGACATATCCCTTAACGTGTCTTCAAACATCTGTTCAAACGTCTCTATACTAGATGTTAATATTTCGAATGATGCCCAATTCAGAAGCCAATTGGAGGGTAAGCCTAAATTAGCCTCGAAGAAACTGGCTATTAATGGCCATGGCATATCAAACCCCCAATTTAACGAAAAATAGATCTCGAGAATGGACAATCTTATACTCGCCAATGGTTTAGAGTAATCCTTAGTCTTCCCAGGAACTTTAGAGCTTTATGCGTGTTCTACTGAAGAGTGTTATCATGAACTTTTTTAAATACCTTTTTAAAAGGACCTGCATCCACTTTCCACCTTCTTACTACACGGCGTAGTGAAAGATTTAACTTATACTGTCTTGGAGCTTAGTTAACTGTTACGGTTCGCTTTTCACGCACATTTCTGGTCCGAACGGTAAAACTATGGAACGACCTCTCACAAGGGTATTTTTAAGAGCAGGATCAACAGTTTCTTCAGAGGTCAGTATCGCCATTGCAGTTAGCTCCTTTTGATGTATTTGCTGATATCCGTTAGCAGTGGTGACTGTTTTCCAGGTTTATTTTTGAATGTCGTATCTTTCCATTTCGAGAATGAAACATTTTTTATATTCTAAGATAACAAACAATTAGATGGCTCTACTGATGGCGAGAGACAAACGTCGTCTATAGACACCAAAGATGTTAATGCTGCGTTGCTATTCGCTGGCAACATTACCCTCCAAACTAGAACACGACAATAACGCTATTGCGGCAGGAATATGTAAGGCGATGGTACCGAATAGGGTCGACACATTTCAGAACTCTACCACCTAGTAGTCACGATGGTAGTGACGGTAGTGATACTTTTTACAAACTGCCTGGCAGAATGTCAGATGGTCTATTCTTCAAAGGGGGGCACGGAGTAGCGAGGTAGACGAGCAGTTGCGGCCAGCGCTGAAACTCTTAAGAATACGTTTATCAAACAGGTTGGCATTCAGATCTTATGTCATTTCCGTTCTGGTAGGTCCTTAAATTTCTGAACTACCATGTTGTAATAGCAATCAGCTGAACCAGATTGCCAAAGTCTCTAAACTACAATGGTGCAATAGCAATCAGGCTAAACCTAATTGCCTTAAATTCTTTTCCTATTATTTTTTATGCAGTTACAAATTTTCTGTCACCTGCTGAAGAGTGAGAGAAACTAGAGGTATTTTCCTTCTCTTCATATATACTTTTATTTCGTTGCGGGTCCAAGACAGCTTAACTTTTTCCCCAGGGCACATTGAGCTCGCATCCGGAGGTTGCCGCTGTTTGGTGAGAACGAGAAGTAGGGCAAATGTCCTTTAAAAAATTTTCACACGAAGCTTTTTAGAGGTCAAATGCCCTTTTATAAGCTTCTTGTGCTCAGCATGCTAATCTGTACTCCGTGTCGACCCACTGTCTACAACTTTTAAGGCCGTGAATTTGGCCTCATATATATAGCTAGAACCTCCAATAACAGTTCCTTTCTCTTGATCTTATTCAGCGTAGAGTAGTTTGAATCTTTGGCTATTTTCAATCCATTTAAATCATTGGCGTTACGCAGAGATGTAAGTTTGCAATGCATCTTTTGTCACATTTATCATGGAGAGTTGATGATTTGTTTGGATTATTAGTGCAGCTAAATTTCAACATCGAACATCGCGTTAGATTAAAATTTTTACCCTCGCCCCTTAAGAGCCTGACAAGACCTAATTTGTTGAAATTGAAGTTATTTAGGTAGTTTTTTTAAGTAAAACTATTTGTTATAGCACATCACAAAAAAAATGTATGTTAATATTTATCATATGTTAAAGACCGTGGCCGGACTCAATACATAATTGAACAAAATTGAGTCGATAGAAAATAATTGCGAAAATTAGTCTTAAAATCATCATTAAACGGTTCTATATCTTTATTTTTTTGACGTATGGGTCTGCAATTAAAAACATGAAATCATCATATTCATACCTAAACCGCTAGCGAATCATATTTGACAAATAATCTACAATTTTTTTATTTCAATATTTATTTACTAGCTGTTGCCCACGACTTCGTCCGCGCGGACTTCGTTTACTCCACACAGCACCTCCCCGTAGGTGATAGCGTAATAATATGTAGCCTATATGTTGACCCGACCTGTCAGTAATATTCATGCAAAATTTTAAGTAAATCCATGCAGTACTTTTTGAGTTTACCCCGGACATACATACAGACAAACAGATAAACAGACAAACAGATAAACAGACAAACAGATAAACAGACAAACAGACAAAAATTCTAAAAACTATATTTTTGGCTTCGATATCGCTTGTAGATCACGCCCCAAGTATTCTTTTAAAAAATATTCAATGTACAGTTTTGACTTTCCTACGATTTTATGATATGTTAAGATGATGAGAGCTGGCCGCCCAGTTACACTGATTGTGGGCTCTTGCTTACTCCGATAGAAAATAGACAGATTGGGCGATTTTGGTGTTAACAGCATCTTAATGTTTAGAAATCTACACCATGCGAGTCTTGAGGCACTTCTTGTCCCTCACTGCTTCTTAGGTAATCAATTGCGTTGGTTGAGTGGTAAGTGACTCTAACTACGAATCGATAGGGCTCGGGTTCAATTCCCAACAGGAACAAACAATTGTGATGATCATAGGATTTCAGGCGCGTGCGCTCCTTATAGGCAGAAAAGCAGTGCTTTACTTGCCATTCACAGATATTTTAATAAAACGTTCGTACGTTTTAGATGATTTTAATTAATAATAAGTAATTGAATAAAATGTGTCATAATCATGTGCACGTCGCTGAAATCTATAAAAGAAAAAGTTTTTGTAGCCGAGTACTCCGCCGCACACTCAGTATCATAATTCTGTGCACGCCGCTGTAGGATTTGTATTTCTGGATCTGGGTGTTTATTATGTATGTTACAATATTTATATATGTATTTCCATGTATTAGTATCGTTCACTAACATCCAGAATACAAGCAAATATCTTATTTTGGGTTAGAACAATTCGTGTAATTTTTCCAGCGATATTATTATTATTTAAAAATATTGTCGGCGGGAGCAATCCCGAACGGGAAGCCTTTATGTTAATTTTTATAGCTAAGGTTCATGATATTTTACTTGAGTTCTGTGTTATTCCTGAGATTGGCTAGTACAAAGAGTACTGGAGATGATATCCACTTAATTAATGTAGTGTCTTGAAATATATTTTTTACCACACAAACAAACTTACGAAATATATTCTATGCTTTCCATCGTCGGCACTTCGTAAAATTCCATTACCGTTAGACACAATTAACAATGCAACTGTACTTTAATTTCACTTCACAACATATATATTTTTGGTATATCAATCGACCGGTTTCAATTTTTAAGCATCTTCAGGATGTTATTATACTTATAGTGCGCACGGAACTAGTTGGCCGCGCCTTAGGTATGTGAACGGTGGGGCGGAGAGGCAGGGGCGCTTGCTGTCATTACTCAGTGCGGCGCCGTACTTTGCGACGGCAACACGCGTTGAAAGTTCCGGCTAGTTTAGACAAAACGCACATAAGATTGCAATAGCGAGATGAGTCCGCCGATAAAAAGACAATCTAAGGAAATAATATTTAAAGTGCATACATTTTTTAATAAACGGGAAGCCGATGTCAATAGTTTAGAATATAAAACTGATGCGAATATACATAAACTAGTAGCAGAAGCAACAGGGATATCAGAACGAAGTGTTAGGAGAGTGATTGCTGAAAGTAAAAAATCGTTGCAAAATACAGGGGAAGCAAGATTTAGTTCTCCACGTAGACCAAAAGAAATAAAAAAGAAAACACAAGTTGATGACTTTGATTTAGCAGTGATAAGAAGAAAAATAAATCAGTTTTATACGGTAGAGAAAAAAATTCCAAGTCTACGAAAACTAAATGCTGTGTTAAAAGAGGATAATATTTTAGACTGCGGATTGACTTTTTTAAGAACACTTTTGCACAAACTGGGATATTCATTAAAAAGATGTAAATCGAAGAGATGCCTTTTAATAGAGAGACCAAATATTGTTGAATGGCGAGTGAAATATATGAGGGCTATAAGAAAATTCAGAGAAGACAAACGAAATATATTCTTTTTGGACGAAACTTGCGTTAACCAAAGTCACAATGTCCAAAAATGTTGGCAATCTTCGTCGGAGCCTGGAATTTATACAGATATAGGCAAAGGAAGGCGTTTGATAATAGTTCACGCTGGTAGCCGGAACGGGTTATTTGACGATGCTTTGCTAATTTTTAAATCAGATTCAAAATCGGGGGATTATCATGGAGACATGAACTCTACAAATTTTTACAACTGGGTTGATCAAAAATTAATACCTAAATTTCCACCTAACTCAGTCATAGTTATGGATAATGCTGCCTATCATTGTGTGCAAGTTGAGAAGAAACCGACTATGTCCAGTTTGAAAATTAATATGCAGAACTGGTTGCAAAATCATAATGTAACATTTTCTCCCACGATGATCAAAGCTGAACTCCTGAGGTTGATTAATGCGACCCAATCAGAAAAAATATTCAAGATTGACGAACTTCTGAAAGCTGCAGGTCATACTGTTCTCAGACTACCTCCATATCATCCAGACCTCAACCCGATCGAGCTTGTGTGGGCAAATATTAAAAATTGCCTGGCCAGAGATCACATTAATGCTACATTGGACGAGAAAATGACAATACTAACAAGGCTATTTTCCGAATTCTCTGCCGAACAATGGCAAAATGCGATGACCACGTACAAAAAAATGAACAGGAATACTGGAATCATGATATGAAATTTGATACTATGATGGACCAAATCATTATAAGTTTACAAGATGATTCTGAATCAAGTTCAGAGAGTTCAGAATCAAGTGATTCTGAGAATTGAGTTTGTTTGTTTGTTTGAACGTGGTAATCCCAAAAACTACTAAACCGATTTGAATAATTCTGATTTTTATTATATAATACACATATTTAATACACATCCATAACTCATCATTATCTCGTTTCGTGGTCATTTGGAGGCAAAAGCAAAGCTTTCGTCCAAGAAACTTGTTGTTCTGAACAGGGCAAAACAGTCGATTGTTTGCGACTCTACAAGTCACAAATCAGGCTTCATAGGAGTACTGTTCTCATCTTTGGCCAGGGGCTCCACAATACCAGCTCCTTCCTCTTGAACGCATTCAACGCAGAGTGTCTTCAATGCCGATCACGATAAACGTATACTGATGACTCAGCCTGAACTAAATACTTTTCGTAACTTCCAGTGACACGGGTTTCGTTGAAGGTCGAGATAGAAAGAGACCCATAGATAGAGAGAAAGGGATCCAACACAAAGGCGACACATTACCCTTATACCTGCTTTTCTAATATCGGCGGCAATAGTAGAATATTTTAGAAAAATATACGAAAAACACGTGGTGGTGCACGAAAACGGAACGAATAATACTTTTTGACGCTCGTACGCCAAAACTATTGATTTTATGTAAAAAAATATAAGTACATAAAGTGTAGGAAATTTCCTCTAATTTAATTTAGTACACGAATGTACTATCGTAAAATGCGTCGTAAAGGAGATATTCCCAAAAAACCGTTTTTAGGCGCCATTTTTCAATATAGCGGCGCGAGTGGCGGAGATACGAGGTGGCAAAGTTGAAATTCAAAAAGAGCATACCGAAATCCATAAAACAAGCAATTTTCAAAACTACCGGAAAACTTTCCAGGTAAAACTACCAAATTACTGAACTAACATTACAAAGTTCAATTTGTATTTTATTTATTCTTTTCAATAAATGAAAAAATATTGTTCACGATATCTTCAGATTGGTCATCACTGTCTAAGCTCATGTGCATTGCGAGCAGTTGACAACCCGCCCCCTTACCCCTGTCACCACCTAAGGCGCGGCCAACTAGTTCCGCGCGCACTATAACTGATCATTGACTGTTATGTAAACAAACATAAATATTGCCTGATAAAGTGATATTTTACTTGAGTTCTGTGTTATTCCTGAGATTGGCTAGTACAAAGAGTACTGGAGATGATATCCACTTAATTAATGTAGTGTCTTGAAATATATTTTTTACCACACAAACAAACTTACGAAATATATTCTATGCTTTCCATCGTCGGCACTTCGTAAAATTCCATTACCGTTAGACACAGTTAACAATGCAAACGTACTTTAATTTCACTTCACAACATATATATTTTTGGTATATCAATCGACCGGTTTTAATTTTTAAGCATCTTCAGGGTGTTATTATACTTAACTGATCATTGACTGTTACGTAAACAAACATAAATATTGCCTGATAAAGTGAAACCAGTCGAGTATATTATATATAGTATACCAAAAATATATATGTTGTGAAGTGAAATTAATATGGTTGGTTTAAACACAGAATAAGGTTGATTTCATAATTTCTACACAACCTGTATATTGTATAATCTGATTACTAAACGTTGTCATTTCATTGTAATTCGTTCATAAGTAATCTAATACTACTCTCATTCATAAGTAAAACTGTAATTCTTTCGCTTACAATCAAATATTACGCCGGCCAAATCAATTTTATCGTAAATGATAATATATAGTGACTGACGTAATAGCACTTAAGGTTAGTAAACAAGTATTGCAAAGAGTGTTTCAAGTTTTATATATTACTAACTGCCGCGTGCAGGCCGCTGCATTATAAAATTTTTTGACGAATCCCGCGGGATCATCTAATTTTTCCGGGATAATAAGTAGCCTATGTGCTATTCTAGGTCATCATCTACCTGTGTGTCAAATTTTATTCAAATCCGTTCAGTAGTTTTTGCGTGATTGAGTAACAAACATCCATCCATCCATCCATCCAAACATCCAAACTTTCGCATTTATAATATTACTAGCTGCTGCGTGCAGCCCGCTGCATTATAAGTTTTTGGTGAATCCCGCGGGATCACCTAATTTTTCCGGGATAAAATATAGCCTATGTGCTATTCCAGATCATTATCTACATGTGTGCCAAGTTTCATTCAAATCCGTTCAGTAGTTTTTGCGTGATTGAGTAACAAACATCCATCCAAACAGCTATCCAGACATCCAAACTTTCGCATTTATAATATTATTAATTAATTAATTAAGATTAATTAAGTTATTAATTAATTAATTAATTAATCTATATTAATTATATTAATATTAAATATAGAAATATAGATAACAACAAATTAGTTTGTTTTGATTTGAAGTAAAAAAATATTACATTATTAGAAAGTATTTACATAAAATACTGAAAGCCATGTATAAAACAGATAGTGTCATCGACACTTTGTATACGCTTTTATACATTAAATCTAATATTGTCGCCTCTGTGGTCTAGTGGTCCAGCGTTGGCGTTGACCACATGAGGTCCCGGGTTCGATTCCCGGGTCGGGCACATAAAAAAAAATTTTTTTCAGTTTTCTGAGAAACACAAAGTTGCCCGGGATTGGAAAGTGCCGGTTGGCAATAGGCTTGCCACCTATCACATTTGTGGGACTAAGTATCTTCGGCTAATCGTGGGTGCACTTCTTGTACCTCTGCCTACCCCTTCGGGGATATGGGCGTGAAGATACTTTTTTAAATCTAATATTTTTGCATTATTTTGAACATAAAATAAAAATACGACCCAGTAACGTAGCCGTAAATTCAAGTAACAAATATAATCATTCTCATAGGCCACTAAGAGCCTGTTTGTCTCCTTCTACGTTACTAGATCTCTTGAATGAACCGAATTGGCAGACAGACACTAGACCTTTAACCTTTTACAATGGTCTGTAGTGTGGCCAAGTGCGTTAAGCCCGTTTTAATATGTATATAACATGGATTTGTTTTGATACGTGAAAATGCACACGTCCATACTGAAGCCATAGTTGTCAAATATCTTCGCGACGCTGAACTCAATGATACGTGGTGACCGACGCTCTAGCGTACTCGTCCGACTTGAGGTTTGGAAAATAAATTGTCCGCTGGTCCGTACCGCTGAAGGGTCATAGTGATGAAACCAACGGGCCAACTACTTGTCAGGTGACGTCATTACTGTGGAGGTCGATGACGTCACGCAAGGACAAGGAATGGGAAAGGAAGATCTTCCCAGCCAGGCGAGGTGTACTGCCTCGGGACCTTAGTCCATTTGAGAAGCATTGAAACTTATATATAGTGTTACAAGATAAATAATTGTGATATCGCGATTCAGGATTTTATTTTGAATTTCATTTTTTCCATTTGTTATTGATTTTTGTCCACTTTTTATTATTTTTCTTGTAGCGATTGTGATTGTTGGGGCCGCTGCAAAATTAAGACGAAATGATTATATTATTTTTGTTTTAATTGTTTTGATTGATAGTATAAAACAAAGTCGCTTTCTCTGTCTGTCCCTATGTATGCTTAAATCTTTAAAACTACGCAACGGATTTTGATGCGGTTTTTTTAATAGATAGATTGATTCTTGAGGGGTTTTAGTATATAAACCTTTCTGATATTCCCACGGGAACAAAAGCTACGCGGTTGAAACCGCGGGCAGGTCGCTAGTCTAGAATATAAACAAAATTATCACTAACCTTGCTAAAATATCCAACTATGTGACAACCCTCGTTGTCTGCGCAGGTCATCACGTAAAACAGGAACGGCTCAACATCGTAGTACAGCGTCTTGTGGTCAAGGAAAAACTTCGCCAGCAAACATAGTTGTTGGCAATAATGCTTGTGTTTTCGGCCATCCACTTGCCACACACTGAGGTTGTCCTTCCGGTACACCTAAGATTAATACCAATTAAGCTTTGTTTTTTTTATAGCGTAAAATAACCCAGTAGACGACTCTCTTAATGGTAAAAGAGAATTTGTGTAGGGCAGTGGCCTATAAAGACTAAAGATGTTGTGTTACGTGTATATGACACGTTACAAATAGTAGCGTGTATAGGCTACGTTACATTAGTGGGCAGTCCGAAATTCGGAGCGCTCGCCTAGCGGGGGAACGTCCCAAGTGATCCCGCCTTTGGACCCCCCATCGTAAGGCCGCCACCTCTGCTTTTACAACAGGAGTACACGGCATTACTGTTGGCTGTGCAAGCCTTGGTAATCTTACAAGTTATTTAAGTTAGTAGCTGTTAACAATTTTGGCTCCAAAATTAATCTTTTTTTCTTAGAATTATAATTCCTACAAGTTTCTAATATTAATTTAAACGTGGAGCTTGTTGTGCTATTGTTTTACCATATACCTAGTGAACTGTTGTAAATTTGTGCAATCTGTGGTGTGTAATAATTTTATTTAACAATATACATCCATGTCCCTACCTCGGCACTTGCTTTCAAAGTGATTATCTTGATTGTTTGTAATCCTACCTGTGTAAACCCGGTTTACTGCGCTCCGCCACGTGGCGGCGTGGTTGTGGCTTATTTCTCCGCCCTTCACCCCCTCCAATTAGACCACAAACCCATTACCGCCAAGCCTTGTCAATAAACACAGTACTTTTTTTTATATCATAAGATAGCAAACAAGCAAGGTCTCCTGATGGAAAGAGTCAACCATCGCCTATAGACACCAAAGATGTTAATGGTGCGTTGCTATCTTGTGGCGAGGTCTAATGCTACATGCATAAGTTTACCGGCTACCTTACCCTCCAAACCGGAACACGACAGCGACAAGCACTGACGCTATTGCGGCAGGAATAGGCAAGGCGGTGGTACCTGACCCGGGCGAGACAATGCAGAACTCTACCACCTAGTAGCCACGATGGTAGTGACTCGATAACCATTCGGTCGCCTTTTACGACCTGCCTGGCAGAACGGCAGTTGGCCTATTCTACAAAGGAGGCCGGGACCAACACGGCGAATTATTGATCATCAGTCATGACATTCGCAGACATTGCTTCTTGCGATTAGTCTTGCAGGATAACAAGAAAGCGTAAGTACTCAAACTTTAAATTAAAACACTTTTTTATAGAAAGGGACAAACAAGAAGGGGAGAAGTGGGTGCACCTGATGTTATGTGATCACTGCCGCCCATGAACATGCGCAATATCATAAGACTTGCAGTTGCGTTGCCGGCCTCATTGTCGCCTCTGTAGTCCAGTGGTCCAGTGCCGGTGTAGACCGCATGAGGTTCCGGGTTCAACTCCTGTATCGTTTTTTTAGTTTTCTGATAAAAACGTTACCCCAGATTAGATAAGTGCCCGGGTCGGGATAGACTTGCCACCTATCACATTATGGTACTAAGTATATTCGGAAATCGCGGTAGCACTTGTTGCACCTCTGCCTACCTCTTCGGGGGTATGAGCGTGAAGGTACTTTTTAGAAAACTCTGAAGGTCCCCAAGTCGTATCCGTTAGGAAACACCCACGCTGGTAATTGATTTCACAAAGGATTTGGGCGAGGCAGAGGGAGCCGTGAAAATGCACGATTGTGGATTTCCAGACATTGAGGTGGTAAGGATGGAACTTTGAATTTTGACGCGATGTCCGATTATGGAATTCAGCGGCTAGACTTAATCCGAATAATTCGTCGGAACACTCTCAATGATAGATGCGATAAAAGGAGCAATGCAAACTTACATACATCTCTGCGTAAGAGTCAAGCCGATTAGAAATAGCCTGGACGTCGACGATTCCAACAACTTTACGCTGAATGCGATCATGAAAAAAAAGCTCGTACTGGAGAGCTCCGGCCCAGAGCTGAGAACAAGTACTCCATGTGAAGTCGAAGTTTGGCCTTGTAAGTAAGAAACGATGGACGGGAAGTAAGTACTACTTCGCTCTGCTAAGCACACCAAGTTCATTGAAGGCTAGTTTAGCCTTTCCTTCAAATGACAGCAGAACTGAACGTTTTACGACATGTCGACTCCCAGAATTCCAATACTGGCTGAAGCAGTCAGGAGGTAAACTTCAAAGGTAAATCAATGTTATACGACAAGAGGTTATCTTTTTTGCAGTGAAGGCGCAAAGCTGCGTCTTTTTGGGGTTTACGATTATGTTTTGACGTCCCCATTCCGAGACATCAGTAATTCGATTCTCAGCTTCAGACACGAGCTTGTTCCGATATTTTTCAACATATTCCCCGGTAACATCACCAGTGCTGTCATTCGCATAGCAATGTATGTTACTAATTCGCAACGTGCTATTAATATGCAGAAGAAACAGTGTCGATGATCACACGCAGCCTTAAGAACACCAGCATTGACAGGTTTAGGATTGGAGCATACACCGTCGACTACAACCTTGATGCCCCGATTAGCCAAAATGTTAGTGATCCACTTGCACAATTTGTCGGGAAGCCTATAAGAAAGCAGCTTCGAGAGAAGCGCTTTGTGCCATACCCAATAAAAGGCCTTCGCGATAAACTAACTTGTATCCCGTGTAACCAACTGTTCCCCATGGACTCAACTGCCTGCGCACAGCGATCCGTCAGGTATACTACAAGATCATCATCTGAGCGGCGCGGCCGCGACAGATACTGTGCTGACGGCCACTAATCAGCTGGTGCTCTTAATACTTCAGAAGCTGACTGTTTATGAGAGTCTCCATAATTTTGAAGTACAAGGAGCTTATAACGAGCTCCATTTTAATCCAGCTGTATTCGAAGAATTCGTCAATATTGGCGCCAACACTGGGGCACATATTATGGGCACAATCAGAGGGATGTCACCCGGCCCATTCGACTTATGGTGTCCAAGGAAACTAGTGCTTTACACACAGAAGACTGCCAAAATTTTAGTTCCAACATAGAACTATCACACTGCGGGATGGTGGCGGTGCATTCCCGTGATCATTCAGAGTCGAGTTAACCGCAAAGAACGAGCCCAGAATATTGACCTTCTCCTTTGCGGTATGGGCCAGAGTGTCATTTCCTCTGTGCAAGGATGTAAAAAACGGCTTGGAGAAATTCCCTAAGACATTCTTGACGAGAGAACAGAACGCACAATTTCCCGAAAGAAGGCGAACTAATTTCTCACAAATTCTGCAAGTGTGTTCCGATGTTGCCTTGGTGATAGCTCTTTTGAAGAACCACGATGAAGACTCCTCCTACTCCTTTCGTATTGCGCTAGTTTTTACATCACGAATTGCTAACGCAGCAACCCACACTCGATAGCAATCCTGCATTCGGCGTAAAACCGTTGCAGTGGTGACCAAACCAGGGCTGGGACATGTCACTAATGGGTACCGCAAAAGATGGAATGAAAAGTTCTGTGCCTTGCAGCATCACATTAGCAACCGAGTCAGCGAGACGTCAGAGATCATCCAGCGAGAAGCACATCCGTCCTCATGGATAAGATGCAAAAAAAGACCGCATTCCGTCCCAGTCGCTGACCTGTAGCGCCAAACACGACGACAGTATGTACATGGAAGCCATGAAAGACGCGAGACCGGCACATTGCTCGGATCTGGGAGTGGTCTGACATTGCAAGTGGAATGTCCACCGATACCTTGTAATGGTCCAGATGAGAAGTTAGCCAGAGGTCCAACAGTGAAGGCGTATGGTTATCCACATCAGGAACTCGCGTGTGAAAGTTACTAATTAACTTTGACCATACGCCAAGACAAAATCGTTAACAGACCTTCCCGCATGATCTGTAGTATGTTTACATAGTCATTCGGCGTGGTGGTCGTGAAAATCGCCTAAGATCACGATCTCAGCGAAGTAGGTCTGTACTCACATATAATCTACAGCTGTTTGTAGTGTTTGTAAGTACCTTACTGTTTCACAATTATTACACACTACATTTTTA
Source organism: Apodemia mormo (assembly GCA_036924255.1). Classification (NCBI taxonomy): domain Eukaryota; kingdom Metazoa; phylum Arthropoda; class Insecta; order Lepidoptera; family Riodinidae; genus Apodemia; species Apodemia mormo. Next base: position 40,627,680 of record JAUPFN010000008.1, read on the forward strand.
GCTTACAAGTGTTGTTTTAGCCTACAAAGCTTGTCAGCCTTTGAGAAATTAGTAGGCTGTTTTCTTGAAGGCCCTCATATAGTATCGGTTTGGAAATACATTCGATAGGAATCGGCCTTACTGAGCCGATGTTCACGGAAAAACGCCCTGAAAATCGCACTAAAGTTCATATTTCATATTTTGGCGTGCTATGTGGAATTCAGCGGTTGAAATCAAACCGAACAATTCTCTATAACACTTCCCATGATAAATGGTTGAAGTTGAAACAGAGAGAATCTACTCTTCGTATTCACCTTTAGGCTTTCTCTCTCTCTCTTCATAAAGCTAAAGAATCAAGCTTATCAAAAAGGACCCGATCGTCGACGATTCTGGTGGCTTCACACTGTAGGAGAGCAATAGATGATTATTGTGCAAAATGAGGTCTAATGTGGTCCTTGTAGATATGTCAGAGGCTGGCTGGCATAAACTACTCGTATTTTTTTGTCTTGTACAAAACACTTGGGTGTTGTAGACGCCAACCTTTACTTTCACATGAAATGATGATGAACGTTACTCATTATATGGATGCGAAAGATAAAATGCACGTGAACAAAACTCAAGTTTTGAATGTGGCGCGTGTTGTGTGTTAACCTGACTTTGTCTCTGAGCGAGTGTCTCTTCTGGTACTTAATGGTTCAGTAGTGTGGCGCGTGTGGTGTGCCACTGACCTCGTCCCCGGGCGGATGTCTCCACTGGCACTTGGCGCGGTGTCGCGTGTGGTGTGTCACTGACCTCGTCCCCGGGCGGATGTCTCCACTGGCACTTGGCGCGGTGTCGCGTGTGGTGTGTCACTGACCTCGTCCCCGGGCGGATGTCTCCACTGGCACTTGGCGCGATGTCGCGTGTGGTGTGTCACTGACCTCGTCCCCGGGCGGATGTCTCCACTGGCACTTGGCGCGGTGTCGCGTGTGGTGTGTCACTGACCTCGTCCCCGGGCGGATGTCTCCACTGGCACTTGGCGCGGTGTCGCGTGTGGTGTGTCACTGACCTCGTCCCCGGGCGGATGTCTCCACTGGCACTTGGCGCGATGTCGCGTGTGTTGTGTCACTGACCTCGTCCCCGGGCGGATGTCTCCACTGGCACTTGGCGCGATGTCGCGTGTGGTGTGTCACTGACCTCGTCCCCGGGCGGGTGTCTCCACTGGCACTTGGCGCGGTGTCGCGTGTGGTGTGTCACTGACCTCGTCCCCGGGCGGATGTCTCCACTGGCACTTGGCGCGATGTCGCGTGTGGTGTGTCACTGACCTCGTCCCCGGGCGGATGTCTCCACTGGCACTTGGCGCGGTGTCGCGTGTGGTGTGTCACTGACCTCGTCCCCGGGCGGATGTCTCCACTGGCACTTGGCGCGGTGTCGCGTGTGGTGTGTCACTGACCTCGTCCCCGGGCGGATGTCTCCACTGGCACTTGGCGCGATGTCGCGTGTGTTGTGTCACTGACCTCGTCCCCGGGCGGATGTCTCCACTGGCACTTGGCGCGATGTCGCGTGTGGTGTGTCACTGACCTCGTCCCCGGGCGGGTGTCTCCACTGGCACTTGGCGCGGTGTCGCGTGTGGTGTGTCACTGACCTCGTCCCCGGGCGGATGTCTCCACTGGCACTTGGCGCGATATCGCGTGTGGTGTGTCACTGACCTCGTCCCCGGGCGGATGTCTCCACTGGCACTTGGCGCGGTGTCGCGTGTGGTGTGTCACTGACCTCGTCCCCGGGCGGATGTCTCCACTGGCACTTGGCGCGATGTCGCGTGTGGTGTGTCACTGACCTCGTCCCCGGGCGGATGTCTCCACTGACACTTGGCGCGATGTCGCGTGTGGTGTGTCACTGACCTCGTCCCCGGGCGGATGTCTCCACTGACACTTGGCGCGATGTCGCGTGTGGTGTGTCACTGACCTCGTCCCCGGGCGGATGTCTCCACTGGCACTTGGCGCGGTGTCGCGCGGCCCCGGCGCCGCAGCGGTGGTGCGCGAGACAGAACTCGCAGACGAACAGCCGCGCCACTCGCGCCGCTTCGCCCGGGTACGGCGACTGGTACCACGCTTCCATTGTGTATTTTCCCATTACAACAAACCTGGACAATAAACACAAAACCAATAAATTATACTGTTGTGCTGCATGCGAACTCTTAAAATTTCTGCGAGTTATGCAAGACTGAATACGCAAGACCAAGACCAGTTGTGCAAGGCTTAACAAAATTATACTTTCAGTTGAAATTATAATCTCAAATATTTGTCATTACAGGAAAATATAATACCTACTTTCCTTCTTAGAACAAAACATATATTTTTTTATTTCAAATTACAAAATTGCTTCACTTGGTTATAAATAACACTAAGGCCCGCTTGCACCAACATCTATATACTTAAATATAATAAAATCGTAGGAAAGTCAAAACTGTGCATTGAATATTTTTTTTAAAGAATACTTGGGTCGTGATCTACAATCGATATCGAAGCCAATAATATAGTTATTAGAATCTTTGTCTGTTTGTCTATATGTATGTCCGGGGTAAACTCAAAAAGTATTGCATGGATTTACTTCAAATTTTGCATGAACATTACTAATAGGTCGGGTCAACATATAGGCTACATATTATCACGCTATCACCTACGGAGGAGGGACTGTGCGGAGTAAACGAAGTTCGCGCGGACGAAGTCGCTGGCAAACGCTAGTTATAAATATGTTTACGTTTTATTTAAATTAAACTCATTGTTTTTGTCTTGCACCATCATATTTAAAGTGCTAAATACATTTACCAATCTGTCAAAATTAAATACGCTGTCGGTACTATTTAGCGCCGTAAAACACATTTAGCTAGTGTTAAATCACTATTGTCACGGTAATCGTATCATGTTTATTTTGAAAAATAAAATGAAATTCTCTAATTTTATTATATAATAGAGTAGCAGACGGTTCACTTGATGAAAACGACATCGCCTATAGAAACGAAATACTTTTATTACGAGTTACCATTTTTTAAAGCGTGTACCTATATCATACCACATGCATAAGTTGACCGGTTACTTTAACCTTCCAAACTAAATCAAGACAACGATAAGTAGGAACCTGCTGACACTATTACGCTAAGAAAAGGTAAGATGGTGGTATTAAGCGTTTGTGAGTCTTTGCAGGATCTTGCACCAAATGTTTTGTAAAAAACCTAATAGTTATACATTCGGCTATTCACTCACCTTTTTCAAAGTGCCTGGCAGAATAGTAGATGATATACTCATCAAAGGAAAGGCCCCTTTTTTAATACGATACGTGGTGACGCATGCAAAGGTATAATATTTATATGAGGAGAGCTATGGATATAGAAGAAGAAAGAAAATGCCTAGATTGTTATGCATGGCATTCGATTCTTTTAAGGACCCCGTTAGGGATCTAGTAATCTGTTTAATAATCTACCGTAGAAGAAAGCTAGAAGATAGTCTTATAAAATACGGCACATGTACATTCTATTTTCTATTCATAAGGATAAATAAAATTTCAATAAGAAATACTAACGATTTTATTACATTTTAACAAGTGTAGTACATAAATATATTACAAAACCATCAGTAAGGCTGCCTTGTAGGTAGTGTACAAAACACTGTTTCTATTCACCATGATTAACGACAATGCTGGTTGGCAATATGGATAGTGATCATCTTCGCTTGTTCTTTGCAATAGCCAACTGCTTCATGTATTCATATGAACTTCAAATGAATACACGAAGCAGTTGGCTTATACTTCATATTATGAAGTATAATTATAGTAATATCCCCGATATTAGCACGGCACATGAAACCGAGTTACTAATGAAATTTACAATTTGTTGTGAAATCACTGTTTTATGTTTTGGTAATATAATTCTAATATTATGCACATGTATACTTTATTTCTATCACGTTAAATACAAATACAAAATGCAATTATTAAAATTATTTTCCATATGTCAAAACTTAAATACAAATAAAGCGTCAGACACGTTATGTTTAACGCATACTTCTTTGTTATTTTCATATTTTCTGTCAAGATTTTGCTGTCTTGCGACATAAATGAGAAACGGATCGTTGTAAATTATTTTACAGGCGCGAAAATTACGTTTAACTAAACTGACATTTGAAAAGCTTGGTGCAAGACAACTTTAAACTAAATTGAAAAACATATTTAACTAAATATGTTTTTCATATTTAGTTAAATATGTTGTATGTAAAGTGTAAATAAGTAAACTACTTGAAAATTAGGATCTGCAAAAATTTTTTTTCGTAATAATACTTATACTCTTATGGCCAAACTTATTTTATATATATATATATATATATATATATATATATATATATATATATATATATACATATATATATAATATATATATATATATACAGGGTATAACAAAAATAAGCACTAACTTTCAAGGGTATACGTGTACATGAACTAAACAAACACCTGGTAAAATATTATACCAAAAGGCACACATTTTTTGTTTCATATAAATTTAGTAAAATAAGAAATTAAAGTTTATTTTCACACCCCTACCTTGAAGATGGAAGTGATGTGACGTCAGCAACACGTTGAATGAATAGCGTGACGCACACATAGACATGAAGAATACCGCGTACTTGTACTTACACACATTTAATAAGCAATTTTTTACATATCACTTTCGTCACTGATTAATTATTATACATTAATCCAAATTCACTATTTACAGGCAATAATAAAACAACACTGTCTTCAAATTAATTTATAAGTAAGGTTCAAAATGACCACCACCCTTCTCAATGCAAAGAGCAGTTCTGCGTAACATTGATAACCTTACATTATGCAACATATGTGGGGTTATGGACCTAAATGCTGCATTAATTTTACCTTCCATCTCTTCACGTGTATGACATTCCACAGAGTAAACTTTATTTTTCACATAACCCCATAAAAAGTAGTCTAGGCACGTGAGATCTGGAGAACGAGGTGGCCAAGGCACCGGGCCACTTCGACCTATCCACTCTGCAAATCGATCGTTTAAATAATCACGCACAGGGCGTGCAAAGTGAGCGGGTGCTCCATCGTGCTGAAAAATTATATTACGGTATACATTCAGTGGAAGATTTTCCAGATGTTCTTCTAAATCCTCTCTCAGGTGTTGTAGGTACCTTTGAGCGTTAAGACCCTGAGGTAAAATAGTCGGCCCCAAAACATAGTCCCCAACGATGCCTGCCCAGACATTAATTCTCCACTGGTGCTGAAAACTACTTTCACTCGAGGCATGCGGGTTATTATGTGCCCACACATGCTCGTTGTGCAAATTGAGCACACCATTTCTTGTGAAAGAAGCCTCATCTGTCCATAAAATATTAAAAGCAAATTCGGGATTTGCTTCAGCACGGTTCTGGTACCACCTACAAAAGTCCATTCTGGGCATATGGTCTGCAAGTCCTATCTCCTGAGTCCTTGAAAAATGGTAGGGATGTCGTCCATCATCCTGCAGAGTACGCCACACCACCATATGGTTTACATTTAACATAGCACTGCATCGGCGTGTGCTGGTCCGAGGATTCTCGTCAAAATGATTTAGAATTCGAGTCTCAATAGCAGTACCTACTCTTGAATTAGGACGTCCAACGTTTCGTTCGCGGTGGAAGGAACCAGTACGCTGAAGTCGTAAACACATGTTACGGAATACTGAGTACGGAGGTAAATGACGTTGTTCTGCTGGTGGCCTTCCATCAATAAACCGTTGTCGGTAAATCTCCCTCGCTTCATTAATGCTACCATTCCTAGCAGCACCAACACATAGCATCATTTCGTAAAATTCACTATTAGTGTAAAGGTGACGGTCATTATTATTTCTACGCGGCATTTTTAAAATCGCGATTTCCAATCAATGGGTATTAAGTAAGATTCATAAAAAATCGGCAATAATAGCAATAGTTACGCTCTCCAAAGACAAACGGCAACTGAATAAAAAAATAAAAATTCCTTTACAATTATCTAGGTACTTTTCCGAACTAATTAGGGTTCAGTGAAACAAATTTAAAAATAATCTTCTTCATCTTAGAGTTTATTCCGGTTATTCTCCACGCTTGCGCTAGGAACGAGTTTGAGTTTGCCGTAGCGACTGTCGTCTAACCTCCGAACCTCTCTGGAGGAAGCCGGTGCCAGGACCTCTTTCATTGTACAGCAGTCAGGTTGTCTTGGGTCCCGAAGGTGGTGGTGGGACCCCTTGCACCATAAATAAAAAAAAATCATTTCCCGTGTTAGTTTGAGTGCCTTAAGAAGAATTACCCTCCATTCTACCAGGCGAACTGAGAATCGAACCCAGTACCTTACGAAGAAACGCCTAAACCGGCATCACTCTTATCATAAAAGTGACAAAAATGTTGACTAAAACTATACGGAACTACATATTAGTATGATTTTACATAAAAACAAAATGGCAGAAAAAAGGGAGTGTCTTGTCTCTTTCCGAAAGTGGTCTTTTCGCCAATCAAAGCGTTTCGTTGCACTTTGTATAAGCCGCAAAACACGTGTAAGTTCTAAAGGCCTGTACAAACGACCGGCGGCGGCTTTAAAGTTAACTTAATACTTTTTCATTTCCAGTATGATAAACAATATTTTGATGAAAAAGATTAATTTTTCTGAATGAATGAACAGGTTGATATGTAATCCCGGCAATCGCTAAAATTAGCAATAGTTTTCGTTGGTTTCGCTTGCGTGGTTTATTTTTGACATTCACAAAAAACTCTAACCACGCGTGCGAAGCCGCGAGCAACGGCTAGTATTTTATAAAATCTTTGATCTAAAATGTAATCAAAAAAACGTAGTCAAAAATTATCTTTTTCCTGAAATAACTACTACTTAGAAAGGTCTTGCCAATTTCTCCCGTGAAACAGCTTTGCTGTGTTTCGGAGAGAAGGGCAAGACAGGCACTGTAATTACTGGCACCGAGACTTAACATCTTATGTCTCAGGATCTTAACATCTTATGTCTCTAACACATGAATGGAATACCTGGGCTAGTTCCAGCCCAGGTATCCCATTTTTGTTCATTAGCGACGTCGACCACTTACCATCAGGTGGCACGTCTGCTAGTTTGCCTATCTCAATAACATAAAAAAAGGTAAGAAGAGGCGCACCTAAAACAAACTTTAGGTTGGTACTAAGTTCCATCAGCCATGTAGTGATAGTGACAAACGAGCCTATCAACTCACCGGGAACATTCCGATTCTTGACATTTTTTTAGCAGTGCTAGCCATGTCAAATTTCATATGTAACGAAAATTAATTTGCGCAATTAAAATTCCCGCGGAAAATATTCAGTAGTGTGTGTGAGCAAGGCCTTAAGTCGGGCGCTTGGCCGCGTTGAGACGCCTAGCGCGATGTCGGTAATACTTCAAATCAAAGGACTTCTAGGCTAATCAATGCGTAGGTTTATTTGTCAAAAATGCTTATAAAAGGTTGTGTTGTGTCTTAATTCTTAATGATAATGCATATTTATTTTGCGAAGTGTCGTGTTATCAACGAGAAAGTTTTACTAAGTTTTTAGAATTGTGTGTAAAAAAAGTGATAATAGCTATGATTTACCTGCTCAAAAACTAATTACCTATTTAGACACCTTGTTATGTGAAGTTAGAAGCAAACAGGGTAGGTACTAGAGGTAAGTATTATGCCATTAAACCAGTTTGTAAGTTGAAACCATGCCAGATAATACATTGTAAAATGCCTATGAATCACGGAATAGATTTAGGTACCTACACTGAAAACACATGTGAATAGTTGACTTTGAAGGTGGATATTGTGTGATGAAGTAATTTATGTAATGTGTTTTCATAACAAAAAGATACCTTAATTAGTTATATTGGATTATTTGCCACGATTGTTTTAGAATGTATGTACCAAACTAATAGTTTCACTCAGAGTTAGAAATAATAATCCAGGTCACAATAAATTTTAGGTACACAGCTGATATAATTTTGTTGCCAGGCGGGAGATTTTCCTGCATGAAATGCCTAATAGCCGCAGGTTTGCCTTACGTAAACTAGGTATGAGACTACTAGGTAGGTATTTACGATTAATAAAATTTTATGAGATTTTTTTTATTGAATATGAGTATAGTAATTAATAATTATTTTAATATGATCGTAATATGCTATCGAGTGACACCAATAGTCGGACAGTGTTTTTTTTAACATAATGTAATAATTATGGCTATCAAAACCCAGTTAAGTTACCTATGAATCAAATTGTCCAGCCTGGTAATCAAACTAAGGACCCTCATGGGTTTATTCCAACATCAGTCCTGGTAGAAAAAAATATAAAAAAAACTCTTTAAATAATATCTACATTATTTACTCTGTCAAGTAATTAGTACTTTGTTGTGCGTCTAGCAGTTCATTGACATCTATCATATGATTGTGACCTTTCATAGCTGCGAAAACCGTGCGCGTACGTTACTGCGTGCTATACTTCAGGGCTGCCACAGATCATTTTGAAAAAAAACTTTGACATTCATTTTCTCAGAAATTTCATAGTTTTTATTTATTAAAAATGTATAATTAAAGAGCTAACCACACATCCTGAACGCTCCTTCAGTATTAGTGCTTATTTTTGTTATACCCTGTATAATTGTAATCTCGGAATCAGCTCCAACGATTTTCATGAAAGTCACAAATTAGGGGTTTTTCAGATCAAGGAATCGATTTATCAAGATTCCAGTCCAAGAAAAGCTCGGTTCCCAAGATATGGGTATGTGAAAAACCGAGCGAAGCTCGGTCAACCAGGTACAAAAAAAAATTTATTTATTCTATAGGAATCGATTTATCAAGGTTCCAGGTCCAAGAAAAGCTTGGTTGCCAAGATATGTGTATGTGAAAAACCGAGCAAAGCTCGGTCAACCAGATATTATAATATCATGAGCATCATGAGCATGAGCACTTGTTCATGAACTGCAAACGGACTACGACAGCGGTAAACACTAAGATTAGAACACTAACGTTAGGAATAGGTAATACCTAAGCCAGACATTGCAGAACTCTACCACCTAGCCAATGTGATCATGACTTCGACTTCACCTCATCACAAATGAATTAAAGAAATGTGAAGTAAATATAAACATATACATACAATTTCCTCACCTCGTGCACTTATCAGTGGAAATGTCGCCAAGTTCTTCTTCAATCTTAACCGCAGCTAGGGCTTGTGCATCTCTGAACAGCCGCAGATCATAATCTGGTGCGAAACCCTCTAGTATTGGTTCTCTTTCTTCCCCAAGTTCTTCATTTGCCGGCATTGATCGCAACTCTTGACTACCTTTCCATTTTGAACGCATGTCCTGTAAGTAAATAAATTATTTGTCATATATTTGAACTCCAGACATTCCCTATGTTGGTTCAGGCACCTTAGGAAAAAAACTAATTTAATTTCTTCCTGTAAAACTAGAGTAGGATGGGTAGAGGAGGAAGTGTATGGAAGGAACGGTAAAATTGCAGCAACCGAATTCCCATTTCCTATATCTGCATCCCTGAACCCTGTGTCAGATCTTCACCAAATTAAAATGGGACCACACGGCGAGCATACCCTTTAAAAAAACGAATTATCAAAATCGGTTCTTAAATGACCAAGTTCTGAGGTAACAAACATTAAAAAAACCTACAGCTGAATTGAGAACCTCCTCCTTTTGGGAAGTCGGTTGAAAATAAGAAAATCATGTATTTGATAGTAACGAAGGAATGGCCTGTGTAGAGGCTAATATTTCAATCTATTTTACCAATAAAAGTGGTTAATAAAGATAGTATGAAGGAGATGAAGAAATATTGTTATCAATTTTCTATAAGAATGTATTAGTGATCACAAAATACTAAATTTCTGTACTTAACAAAATTTAATTGGATATATTGTGCATAGAATATTTTCATAATTATGTGTAGACATACAATACATATAAGGTCAATCCAAAATAGGTGAACATATTTTAACAAAGCATACGGTGCGTCTAACCAAAGATATCCACCCAAAAAATTATGCGATTCAAGGTTGCAATGCAATTTTTTAATACATTTTGATTTTTACGAATAAAATAATTTTGTCTCATAACGCTTCACATAAAATAATCCACTTTTAACGTAAACGTAAATAGTAAGGTAAACAACCTCGCGCTATTACTGTGAAGTGACAATTTTATTCAACGATTTGTTCATATTTTATGGATAGAGCTAGTGCGTAGACCGTGCTACGTCATTAAATATTAACGTTACGTCTTTTAATATTGCGCGCACGAGAGAGACCTTGAACCTTGAAAGTTGAGAGCGACCGGTAGGCGGTCAAGGTATTTGACGCCGCATTCAGCTTATCAGAATTACATATCTACGTTTATTATTTGTTGTACATAGTCCTATTATCTTAATTTAGTGATTTAGAACACGTCATAAACTTTTGAAAATAAATGTTAACATAATGTTTATAACTGAAAACTCTAAAAAAGTATTAGCTACAAATCTGCTTAATAATAATAATAACAAGAACATTTGAAAATGGACAACTCCCGTCGCCCTCGTCGGAAACGACTAATATTATAACAGATACACTCGGTTCAAGCTGCAGTTGTCTTTATCGAGTTCTAAAGTATACTCGTAGGATGCGATAGAGAAAACTGCAAGGCGACAGATCTTCAGGTTTTACAAATATCTATTTTTCAATTCTCTCGCCCTTAATGATCCCTCTTAATAGCCATGAATAAATATTAACTGTTATAGACTGTAGTTAATAGCACAAGCCATTTCCGTCAACTGATAAGCGCGTACGGTATTTATATGACGCATAAGGATATGGCGTCTGGCTCTGACGTACACCAACAGATATGGCGCGACGTTATTTACCTTACTACTCACAACGTAACAACGTAAGAACGTTGTTAGTAGCAAAGGCGTAAAGTATTTTGAGACAAGATTAATTTATTCATAAAAATCAAAATGTTTCAGTCCCTTGAATCGCATAGTTTTTTGGGTTAATATCTTTGGTTAGACGTATCAAACGCTGTGTTTATAACTATATAAGGTCATTCAAAATATTTTCACCTATTTTGGAATGACTTTATATAGTTGGTGTAACATATTAAAAGTAAATACTACCGACCTTGACTTTGAGTTGGTAGGCGCGCTGCTCGATGGTGGGCATGGCGCGCGGGCGGTGCTGCAGCGCGGACAGCGCGCGCCGCCGCGCCGCCGCCGCCGCCGCGCGTTCCTCCGCCGCCGCCACGCACCACGCCGCCGTCACGTTGTGGTACACGGGGCACGCGTCCGGCGTGAAGTGACGCGCCGCCTTGCCGCCTGCCACACATCCGCCACACATACACACCACGCACACGCCGCCGTCACGTTGTAGTACACGGGGCACGCGCCCGGCGTGAAGTGACGCGCCGCCTTGCGCCGCCTGCCACACATCCGCCACACATACACACCACGCACACGCCGCCGTCACGTTGTGGTACACGGGGCACGCGTCCGGCGTGAAGTGACGCACCGCCTTGCCGCCTGCCACACACCCGCCACACATACACACCACGCACACGCCGCCGTCACGTTGTGGTAACCGGGGCACGCGTCCGACGTGAAGTGACGCGCCGCCTTGCCGCCTGCCACACACCCGCCACACATACACACCACGCACACGCCGCCGTCACGTTGTGGTACACGGGGCACGCGTCCGGCGTGAAGTGACGCACTGCCTTACCGCCTGCCACACACCCGCCACACATACACACCACGCACACGCCGCCGTCACGTTGTGGTACACGGGGCACGCGTCCGGCGTGAAGTGACGCGCCGCCTTGCCGCCTGCCACACACCCACCACACATACACACCACGCACACACCGCCGTCACGTTGTGGTACACGGGGCACGCGTCCGGCGTGAAGTGACGCGCCGCGAGAAACAGACAATTAATGACTTTGGCGCCGCTGGTCCGTACCGCTGAAGGGTCATAGTGATGGAACCAGCGGGCCAGCTATTGTCAATATGACGTCATTACTGTTAAAGGTTGATAACGTCACACAAGGACAAGTAAGGGGAAAAGGAAGATCTTCCCAGCCAGGCAAGGTGTACTGCCTGGGGACCGAAGTCCATTTGAGAAACGTTGAAACTTGTATATAGAGTTCGAAGATAAATAATTGTGATATCGCGATTCAGGATTTTATTTTGAATTTCATTTTTTCCATTTGTTATTTATTTTTGTCCATTTTTTATTATTTTTTTCTTGTAGCGTTTGTGATTGTTTGAGCCGCTACATGACCATATTATTCCACATAAACAATTAAGTATTGCTTATAACAACCAGCACATTTCACGCAATGCGTTTATATTTCATGGCAGCTCTACATTACCCCCTGGCCTGGCGAAGCGTCTGGCGAAGCATCTGGTCTAAAACAAATGTATGAGAAATTACTAAGCATTCCACGCGGCGCGGCGACCGGCGAGGCGACCGACGAATTTAGGCAAACGAATCGGGCGCGCGTTGGGCGAGGCGGCGAGAGAATAAAACTGTAACATGTATGAATCAGTACTGCGCATGCCACGGACTTGGGCGATGGCCGCGGCGAATAGTCTAGGAATTAAAACGGTTTAGTTGTAGTTGCCGAGAAATACACTATGAACATTGTAACTTTAATCTGAAATAGTTACTAGGCCAGTAATTTGGAAGTCTGGTACCCACATCTTAGTATAAACAAAGTCCAGAGATACAATTTTTATTTCTTCCCACAATTTTGAATATTCATATATCATAAAAATATAATTATAGTAGTGGTGCCAAACAATCGATAGTTTTAATCTAGAAACGCCATAATATCGACTGTAACGTCGATAGTATCAATGTTGAAGTTAAACAACTTTTTTATCTTTATCGATTACGATACTTTCCACAGTTTATTTTTTAAATCATGAATACTATCGATGCTATCGATTGTGTTACTGTTTAATAATAGTATTGTCCTTACTGAGATGATTAATTCTGTCGATAATCGATTATCAAGCGACAAGACTATGAATAACTTTCTACACTCGTTCCAAAAATTTGTCTGCATATAGTTTGTATTACTCGCACTTCTTGTGAAATTAAACGTCTATACTATACCCCGATTCTTTTTATAGATATCGAGATATAGTTGAAAAAGTAATTTCGCTCTCGGACTATACTGGTCGCGGCGGTGACCACAAGTTCCCGTGGCCTATAAATCTGCGCCGCGCGAATTTTCGCCTCGGCCGCAGCACCGCCGCCGACCGTTCGCGTTATCGGGCGGTTAGTACCGTGAATTGGCGCCATGAATTCATGGCACTAGTTATACTCTCCACATTCCAACCACACAAGCTCAACTTTAGGAACGTAATGTACGTACTTTCACGCACGCACATCAATACATTATCACTACTTGTCGACTGTAGCTAACACGGCTTCACACATGACTGGAACTAATACTTCAAAATTCGAAATAATAATAACGTTTACATACTAACTTGTATATTAAATAGTTAAAAAACAATAGTCTAATATATAAAAAATAGAATAAACAAGATATTAAAGACATCAACAAATATCTCTTCTCTTGGCGTGCATATAACAGGTTACATATACATCTGTATAATGAAAACCGTGCAATCATTCCTGGACCAATATAGAATCCATTTAAACCTTTTTTCCTATTTTCACCATTTACAAACAATGCAAAATATGTACTCCGCGGCACATAACCACACGAAGCTTCTGCGCGCTTCATCAGAATTTTATTATTTGCTCTAAATTATTTCTTGTATTTGGCAATATAGCGCCTCTTGCTACCTGGCGCCAAAGCGTAGTTCACACTACGTTAGTATTTTAGTCGAGTGGAGAGTACTTAAGTAGCTAAACATTTGCTACTGGCCAAAAATCGTTCGCATTTAAATTCACAAGCAAGTTGTGTTTCACAAGAAGAACATCCTACAAAGCGACAGACGCGTGTAAAATACAACGTAATACAACTAATAAACTCGACTAAAACGAGAGGTTCACACTTGTGTCGTCCGTGGGCCAGTAAGCTGGGCGCGTGGTAGGAGGCGCTACTCACCCGAGAAAACTAAATGGACCGACTTGACTAAATTATGCACTAGCCTCCTCGGCTAAATGTATGATGTTCAGACATGTTTAGTTACTAAATTCACTTAATTTCATCATCATCGAACATCGCGCCAAAATTTAAAGTTCCATCCTCATCACCTCAATGTCTGGAAATCCACAATCGTGCGATTCGCTTGGCACTTCTTATTACGCACTACTCCTGTGTGGAATCAATAATCGGCGGGGGTGTTTCCGAATGAATATGACTTAGGGGCCTTCAAGAAAAGAGCATACTCCTACTTAAAAAGCTGCAAGACCTTTGGTGCTGTGGTTGTCCATGGGCGGTGGTGATCACTTACCATCAGGTGAGCCTCTTGCTCATTTGCCCGTTTTTTCTATAAAAAAAAAAAACAAAATACTAGCCTAGTCAGAACGAGGTTTTAGAGCGACTGCTCCACTCACTCTACCCCAGGACCCGCACTACATTAAGTTATTTTTATAATACGAAAAAAGTACCATCCCGCTCGGTTCCCTTGCGAGATAGGCCGAATAAACGTCTAAAGACTTTCTGGTTCTTTTTTTATATCCTAAGAAGAGCAAACAAGCAGATGGGTCTCCTGATGGAAAAAGTCAACCATCGCCTATAGACACCAAAGATGTTAATGGTACGTTGCTATCTTGTGGCGAGGTCTAATGCCACATGCATAAGTTTACCGGCTACCTTACCCTCCAAACCGGAACACGACAGCGACAAGCACTGACGTTATTGCGGCAGGAATAGGTAAGGCGGTGGTACCAGACCCGGGCGAGACAATGCAGAACTCTACCACCTAATAGCCACGATGTTAGTGACTCGATAGGCAATCGGTCGCCTTTTACGACCTGCCTGGCAGTACGGCAGTTGACCTATTCTTCAAAGGAGGCTGGGACCAATACGGCATAATTCTTCGGTTCTCCACAATTCACCGATTTATCGGTTGGCGAGATGAGTCGTAATCCCCGTCGCCACATTTTGCCGACCTGATAACGATTATCGACTATTTCTAGCGAGAACCAGAACCGACTGCTTCACGTGCTAATCAGACACGGGAGTGACTCCGAGCTGCTATTGAGAGTACCGCAATGAGTGAGGCGCATGCGTAACCGCTTATAAAACCATAAAGCAGTATATGTGAAGTTTCGTAGCAGTGTCACTTACCCAATATTTCAAGATAAGGACCTAGTCGATGAGAACGGGACGAGAAAATAAGTCCCACACATAGAAAAGTTGAGATAGCTAATCAGCAAACTTCAATACTTTTAAAACAGCTTGTTTCAGAACATACCCTCCACTACACGAGCACCATTCTGGCTCCCTTATTTTTTGCTATTTCGTGGACGCTTATTAGTGGATTTAAAACACCATAATGCTCTTCATCTCTACTACATAATACTGATGGGCACTGAAGGCCTACTACTTCAGAGCTACTCATGTCGCGTAATCACACATAACAATGTAGTCGTTTTTTAATTACTGCTACTTACAATTTTACAATTGACCATTTGAAATGGAGCTGGACTGGACATATGCTAAGATAAATAAATATTCACGGGACAAATTACACTGACTGATCTAACCCCAAAGTAAGCAAATTATTTGCTTGTGTTATGGGTGCTAGTTAACAATATTAATACATAAAAATACGTATATAAATACTGGAACATATTTAATAAACACAAAAAC
The DNA here is from genome assembly GCA_036924255.1 of Apodemia mormo. Taxonomy (NCBI): domain Eukaryota; kingdom Metazoa; phylum Arthropoda; class Insecta; order Lepidoptera; family Riodinidae; genus Apodemia; species Apodemia mormo. Next base: position 40,643,497 of record JAUPFN010000008.1, read on the forward strand.
CTGGAAATACAAACATTTATACTGTCATCATACAATAAAAGATGTAAGGATAACAAATGGAGTAAACAAGTCATCCTATGTTACCCAAGGGATAGTGACCGAAGCCAGATGACACTAGATGGAAAGATTATATCAGCCTAACTTTGAACACTGAATATCGTCGGCACTTCGTAAAACTCCATGTTAATTTTTGATAATAGTATTAGTAAATTGTCTAAATTGTCAATTTTAATAAACAGTATCAACCTATTGCCCTGATGATGCAGTAAAATGCGAAACCGGTTGGTGTTTATTAATAAAATCTAAGTAAAACAGTACAAGTGTTTATAACATACTAATATCAGCCTAACCTTGGGGTCATACTGGAGTCGAGTTGCATAAGATAGAATGCACTGGAGAAAGCTGGAGGAGGCCTATGCCAAAAAGCACAGCGAATTGCTGGATTTCATATGAAAATTAACAATTAAAAATACTAAACACAGACTACGAAACAAAAATAAACTTACATTAATCACGCCTATTTAAGGGAGCTCACATCTTTAACAAATTGCCAAATGATTTAAAGTGCTGTGAAAGTATTGACGTATTTAAAAAAAAACCTAAGCATATAGCGAGCATCGAGGATAATGTACTACATCTAATTTATATGTATGTTACTGTATCTCATTTTAAGTGAAATGTAAATTTCTTATAAGAATAAAGCTCTTTAAACCTAATGTTAAGAACTGTACTAATTTAAACAGCACTTGGAAAAAAATTCGAAAATAAAATAATTCATTATTATTATTACTTATCATTTGTTAAGACAAATCTGTCATAACCTCACCTAAATGTCCAGTAGAATCGCAGTCTCTGACAGGGCAGCGCCTTTCAGACGGCGCTGTGGGTGTTGGTGGGGCCGCGGGAGACCGGGCTATGGCTGCACGAGCTTTGGCCAGCCTTTTATCATCTTTACTGGAATTGGCAAATGTTGTTTTTAGAATACTAGCAGATTTCACTATACCTTAGACTAGATAGCTGTAAGGATATAATAAATACAAGGTTACTTTTAAAGGATCGGACAAATTTTAAAATTAAGAACTGAATATTGAATTGAAAGTGTGTTTTAATTATTATTGCAAAATTATCACAAGATCATATAAAAATATTTGTTTAAAAAAAATCCCACTAAATTCTTGAATTGGATGCACCAAGTCTTGTGAATTGACCGCCGGGCGGGGTGTACGGTGTGCGGGGGACACTACACGAGCCGCGCTCAATATTTTTGCGTTATTGAAATTACATAATAATAATAATAAATTTATTTATTTGCATTAACCATAATTATTAAATTACAAAAGTAGGCTGGAGTCCACTTTTAGGCAACAATATGCCGGTTCCAGAGGACTCCGCTCTTCTATCTTACAATTATTATATTATTTAATAGAGTTATATAACAACAAAATCTTTGTGCCTACAAAATACAACTTACATATCATAAAGAAATATATTATTATTATAAAAACAATAATAATAATAAGCAAATTAAATTGATATAAAACCAATCAAGCAAACTAAAATGTGATACATACTCCACACTCACGCAGCAATATTTATCGTAAATTTAATGGTGCGTAGTCTAAGCATAAGATATCCATGCATTATATTTTTTGTGTCACATAAAAAAAATTTAAATTTTTTAAAATATTTTATTTATTACGTAAATCAAACATATTGTCGATTCTGAACAGCCATTGAATATTTGGCTGGATCTTTAAAAGTAACCCTGAATAAACGGCACAACTAAATTTATCCATTTCAATTATTGTAACGGACAAATTTAGTTATGTCACATCGGTCGGCAACGGTCGCATTCGCCTAATGGCATTCATTCTTACAGCTCGCAAAATTATGTAGTAGTAGTATTTTAGATAAATTAATATATAAATAAATTAATATACAACTAAATTTCTATGAAACTCGTTATAAATATAGGTGTAGAATTAAAAACATGCAACTTTTTATTTAGATTTGGTTATCCCCGTGTTGGTTCCGGGCTCCTTTGAAGAATAGGCCTACTGTCATTCTGCCAGGCAGATCATATAAGGCGACCAATTGGCTACGCGAGTCACTACCATTGTGGATACTACATGGTAGAGTTCTGCATTGTCTTGCCCGGGTCTGGTACCACCACCTTACCTATTCCTGCCACAATAGCGTCTGTGTTGGTCACTGACATGTTTTGGTTTGGAATATGGCATTAGACTTCGCTACAGGATAGCAATGCACCATTAATTAACAATCTTTGGTGTTTATAGGCAATGGTTGATTCTTTCCATCAGGAGACCCATCTGCTTGTTCATTATCTTATGATGTAAAAAAACTACACATGCAAATCCGTGAGCTGAAGATACTTAGCATCCCTAAAAATTAACAAGTGCAACCCAAATGAGGGCATTTAACTTTTCAACTATATGGCCCTCTCATGCTAAAAGGTAACTGAATGCTGCGGCTTATCATGTGTCATAGGGATTTTGTGAAACAGCATTTCAACAATGCATTTTCACAAAATCCCTATGACACATGATGTTATTCTAATAAAACATATTTGTACTACTTATTCCCACTTCTTGTTGCTTTACTAATTGCAGATTAAAATTATTACTTGAATATTTCATTACATTCCAGGTGTCTAGTTTAACCGGTGATGACACCTGGAAACTTTGAAACTTGTGATCTCTGAACTACAAAACTGGTGACTGAGATTTTAAAGGGGCAACTTTAATAGTACCTCCTTTCTAACAAAAAAAATAACGAATGATTTCGGACTACGGGTTAATGAATTACACCCAAGAATACGTTTCGATTTTCGATCCATATCCCACGGCAACCGTACTGAATTTTGGAATTAAAAGATTCCTATAACCTTCTTCAGAGTATGAATTCAAATCATGTTAAATTTCATTTGAATCCATTGAGTAGATTCGGCGTGATGCGCGGCCTTGATACAGACAGACAGCCACATTCAGAACAGACTAAATATATTTCTTTCAATATGTAATGTAAATTACAACAGTTGCATTTAATCTGTAAACAGATGACAGTACTGGTATTAAAGTATAAGTTTATTTTAATAAATGAGTCAAATAGCACTTTACAAATTGAATCAAAATTTTCCAATAACTGTAGCTCCCAAATGCATCTATTTTGACTGATTTTTAATGCAGTTTTATTAAAGAGAAAAGGTGAGCAGATTTTGAAATCAATGAATACATTACTCTGGAAGTTATTTTAAAAGGACATTGGGCGGAAACTATTTTTGTTTTAAATATTCTCAAAATCTTTTAGGCCAAATTAGTATAAATTTTAAAAAAATCTGAATTTGGTGGATCCCTATCAAATGCCATCAACTGTGTTTCAATCCATCAAGCCATCCAAAAGTAATGAGATTAAAAAACGCACACACAACACCATGGTCATACCAGTGTCATCATTAAATTAATTAGAACATCCTAGCAGCCTAGAGCCTCAAACTGATTTAAAAAAATTAGGGTGCATACTGCTTTGAGATTAACATCCATACAAGATCAGGGTGACTTATGGTGAATTTTCTTAATGGGAAGTAATCTATATACATATAATAAAATCGTAGGAACATCAAAACTGTACATTGAATATTTTTTAAAACGAATACTTGGTGCGTGATCTACAATCGATATCAAAGAGAAAAATATAGTTTTTAGAATTTTTTGTTTGTCTGTATGTATATCCAGGGTAAACTCAAAAAGTACTGCATGGATTTACTTCAATAAATGAATATTACTAACAGGTCAGGTCAACATACAGGCTACATATTATCACGCTATCACCTAAGGGAGAGGAGCTGTGCGGAGTAAACGAAGTCCGTGTGGACGAAGTTGTGGGCAACATTACTTAATAACACGACTTAATAAATAAATACCTTATTTCAGTACTCTTTTCTTCAGCTTCTGAATCTGTATCAGTGTGGTTGGGTTTAGAAGCATTGACCTTTCTGGACACACGAGCAGATGAGGATCGTGTTAGTTTTCTGGGTATAGATCCAGCCACTGAGTCTCCCGAATCTCCACTTTTGGGTGCTGTCTCTTGTTGCTGAAATTAATAACAGGTTTATTTGACTTAAATATATACAGACCAACTTGCAAAAGATTGTACATATTGAAAGACACAATAGTTAATGGTCATAGTAAACAATAAAATATAACAAAAAGAACTATTTTTTTATATCATAAGATAGCAAACACGCAGATGGGTCTCTTGATGGTAAGAGTCAACCATCGCCTATAAACACCAAAAATGTTGATAGTGCGTTGCTTGTGGTGAGGTCTAATGCCACATGCATAATTTTACCGGCTATCGTACCCTCCAAACCGGAACATGAAGTGACAAGAACTGATGCTATTGTGGCAGGAATAGGTAAGGAGGTGTTAACAGACCCGGGCGAGACAATGCAGAACTAACTATAACACCCAGTAGCCACAACGGTGGTGACTCACATAGCCAATCGGTCACCTTTTACGACCTGCCTGGCAGAACAACAGTTGGCCTATTTTTCAAAGGAGCCCGAACAAACACTAGTTAGGAAAACTACTAACTTACTTTTTCCTAAAGCAAGTTAGTAGTTATTTTATGGACTAATGAAAGCTATATACAGAATTAATTAATAATGCCAATTGCACTTTTTATATACATAAGAGCAGTTACTTAAGCCAGTTCTGAAAAAAATTTGAAATCAGGTCAGTATGTAGGAGATGGAATTACTATTAATTGAAAGCTATAACCTCACTGGTTGAAAGGGCACCAACCTTGTTCGCAGCAGAAGGTGGCTTTGTTTTTCCAGTCTTTAAAACCTCCTTCTTTTGAGCTGGTTCACTATCGCTTTCTGAGGATACTGACTCCACAGAAGACTGACTTGATGAACATGAAGAAGCACTTTTAACCTCAACGGGCTTTTTGGGTGGAGGTCCACTAGATCTGCTAGCTCTACGTTTGACATTATCTCTTGAATTCGAGTTTTCTTCATTGGCATTTGTCGGAGAAGACCGAGTTTCCTTTTCATCGCTTGATTTCCTCGTCTTTTTAGTCTTAGGTGAATCCTTTGGACTTATTTTAGATGACTTACTCTCTTTACTATCTGCTTCTGATTCTGAACTATTATCTGGAGAAAATATACTTTTCTTTTTTGAAGTTGCATCTGCCTTCACTGACTTTGGTATCGTTTTAGATATTGCTTTAGATTTAGCTCCAGTTGGTAGCCTTGGATTTGGTTTACCTTTAGCTAAAACAGACGCTGCATTTTTCGGTTTTGTCGAACCACGCCTTCTTGGGGGTATCGGTTTAGCGTTAGTCGCCTTAGCAGCATCATCATCACTAGACGAAGACACTTTGGGTTTTGAGGTTCGCCTGGGTTTAGGATCTTCCTTCTTTTTAACCTCTTCAACGACAGCTGGTTTGGGTGATTTAGGTGCAGTGTTGACTGCAGGAGTGTCAGATGTTGAGGATTCAGAATCTGAACTGGTTGATCCTGATCCAGAGCTTGTTGAAGAGCTTCCACTACTACTGGAATCTGATGTTGAGCCTGAACTACTGTCTGTGCTACTATTACTCACCTGCAAGAAAAAATGTCATATTAAAAACCAAAAGTAGCTGTTTCTAAAATGTCACATAACATGCACCAAATGACAGTTTAGCTCTACCCTAATCCAGGGCTAAGGCTGGAGCCAGGTATAATGTGGTTTTTAATAATCTAACTAGCAATGTTGATCTACCATGTTGGTCCATGTCTTCTTTGAATATTTGACCATGTGCCATTAGCAGGCAATTCATAAAAAGCGAATGATTAGCTATATAGCTATAGCATACAGCAAATAAAATGGCAGTTGGTCTATCTGGTTGACAGATATTTAAAGTCGATTTAATTTTCTAAACTCTTTAAATTAAATTAATTTATCTATCTGCATTACTGATGTAGTTATGACAAATTTCTACAAGCTAAGTCATCCAGAATCAATTTAACAAAATACGAAGTAGTGTAAAGAAGTTTGAAAATTTTACATATATAATATTAAAAATACAAACTAATAAAAATACAGTTATCAAAAGAAAATACATCTGAATAATGTTACTAACATCAAGATTGGTCATGTTTTTGTATCAAAAGTGTGTACTTTTAGTCACGATTTTCGTCTAAACTCCTAGTAATATACTTTAATAATAAACGGATAATCAGAAATAACACATATTTTTTTAGATTTTCAATAAAGATATACAAAATAGTAGTATTGTAGCACAACCCAAGTACAACGACAGTCGACACCAGTACTACTAGTAACTGACAAGTGACAACTGTCAACTGTCAAGTGTCAACTAAACTAAAAAAAACAGTCGTGTTGGCCAAGGAACTTATATACGATAACTGGAACTCCTACGAAGCAATATTTGAAAAATAAAAATGTACTTTATTTTATGACAAATAAAGTTGACGTTTGTTTCTCACTTAACAGAGTGGGAAAACGTCAAGACAACAAGAGTGGATGTTGTCCCTTTCTTGCAATTGCCAGTGTAAATAAAACTATTTAAATGGTAGATTTTATATATTCGGTAATCCTTAAATCCTTTTTATTCATACACGTCGATAAAAAAATTAGCATTAAATGTGTTGTAATTAACATAGTGAGTTCTAAAATGTGCTTATTTTAATTATTACGTAATTACTAATTCAATGCAAGGCTGTTTTTCAAATTAATAGAATTACTTAGTAGTAATTTGCAATCTACGCATGGCCGCACCTATATATGGCGATTGGCGCTTTATTTAGTTGAAAGAGACACACTCCACCTATGTCGTGGTACTCTTCGGAACGATTTTGAAGCGCGTGTGAACATTCCGGGTAGAATGTAACTTCCTTGGTGTTGGCAGACGCGTGAAGAATTATTATTGAACCAGAACCAAAAATGTTGTACTTTTAACGAAATTATTTAAACTTTGAATAGGTATGTAAGCCTCTAGAGACAGCATTTCTAAGCAACCGACAATTAAAACCGTCCTCAGAAAAATCTGCTTGTGTGAAATAACAATGAGTATTGAGTGCACATAACACAACACTGTTACGAGATTGTCACTTGTTTGATTACATCAATCAAGCCAAGCACACTAACATGATGTACCCGCTCTAAATATTATTATTAATCCCTGCTTTTAATATAAAAAGTGATGCTTATATTAGTATTTTTAACATCAGTATTTTATTTAAATATATACAATTGCAAAGAACGTAAATAAATAATTATATGATTTGGAACTTGGAATTTTTGTATGTAACTTAAATTTCACGTGCGAATAATTGGTAGGTAGGTTGAAATAAATAAATACATCAGCCATCACGCTCATTCCCATGCAAAAGTAGATGTTTTGGGTAATCAGGATTTAAACCGATCTTCAATGTATTCAAATGTACCTATATGTTTTTTGAAGAGTTGATATTTTTAGAATTATCATCAAATTGAAATGCGGCACTACACAGAGTTGATCCGATGGACGGAACTGAGGCAGTTTGTCTTGTTTTATACAAATAATTATTATCATATTATTATATACTTTTTCATAGCTCGATCAATTTCAATAGTAAAATATTACCTATCTAAATACAACATTGCGTCAGAATCGTTAGAGCTGTTTTGGAGAAACAATTAGTATGGGAATTGCTCGTTTTGGTTTGTGAAACAAAAATAACTAATTCCAGACTTTCTTGTCTTCTAAATAATTTAAGATTTTATAATACTCTTTTCTACACAGTTTTGTTTTTACACATTTTTAAATATAATTACTGGTAGATAGATCTCTTATAATATCGGGAAGTTTATTTGCTCCACAGAATATGGAGATTATAGTTAGCGACCTTGACTACGCAATCAACGGGGCTCGGGTTCGATCCCCGACGGGGATAGTATTTGTGTGATGAGCATAAATGTTTGTATTTCCGGGTTTGGGTGTTTATTATGTATGTAAAAGTATTTATATATGTATTTCTATGTATTAGTATCGTTGACTAACATCCATAACACAAGCAAATAATTTGCTTACTTAGGGGTTAGATCAATAAGTGTAATTTGTCCCGTGAATGTTTATATTTTACCCGGAATTAGTTACAATTACAGGTAGTTACATTCTACCCGGAATGTTCACACACGCTTCAAAATCGTTCCGAAGAGTACCACGACATGAGTGGAGTGTGTCTCTTTCATAGATATATAATATGGTCTCTTTCTACTAAAAAAAAGCGCCAATCGCCATATATTAGTGCGGCAATGCGTAGTTTGCAAATTACTACTAATTAATTCTACTAATTTGAGAAACAATTTTTGCATTGCATAAGTAATAATTACGTAATAATTAAAATAAGTACATTTTAGAACTCACTATGTTAATACAATACATTTTATGCTAATGTATCTATCGACGTGTATGAATAAAAGGGACTTAACAATTACCAAATATATAAAAATCTACCATCCACTGGCAATTGCAAGAAAGGGATAACAGCCACTCATGTCGTTGTCTTGCTCAGAACTTAGTTGTCCCCTCCGTTACGTAAGAAACGAATTCAATTTTATTACGAACGAAATAAAGTAAATTTTTATTTTTCAAATATTGCTTCGTAAAAATTCCAGTTATCGTATATAAGTTCCTTGACCTAAAGTGCGCGCTAGATAAGTCTGCGCGCGACTCAAGCGCGACTGATGGCGTGCAAAATGTTGCCATATTGATAAGAGCATAAATTTCCACTTCAAGGGGTAATTTAATATTTTTGATTACATATTATGAAGTTAACTGAAAGAGTATTGAAGCTAAATGATATCTCACTTTGTAGTTTGCTCACCACTTGAGTTTAATGCCTTTCTCAAAGAAATAAAGTTCATTACTGTGATCCAGTACGAAGGGAATGTTTGTATAATAAATTGGTACCATGACAAAAACAGTTATATTTTGACCGTTTCCTATTTAATGAGGGTCAAATATTTATTCACCGTCCAACTACCTATGTACTATGAAAAAATAATAACGGTAATAATTTATTCTAACAATTTACACAGTTTATTATTTATTTATATAGCTATGGTCTTGTAATGGTAATTGAAAATGTATCAGTTTAATTCGGCATGATGTAACTAGGTATTTAAGGGAAATACGGATTGTCTACACGGAGAACACTATACTATCTGCACCAACAATATGGCGGACAACATTTAGTTCCAATTTCTGCCGCGCGCAGACTTATCTGGCGCGCACTCTACCTACCTAACTTCCTAGGTGGTAGGTACTCAAGGAAGTTACATTCTACCCGGAATGTTCACACGCGCTTTAAAATCGTTCCGAAGAGTACCACGACAAGGGTGGGGATGTGTCTTTTTCTATTAAATAAAGCGCCAATCGCCATATATAAGTGCGGCCATGCGTTGTTTGCAAATTACTACTAAATAATTCTATTAATTTGAGAAACAGTTTTTGGATTGCATGAGTTATTACGTAATAATTAAAATAAGCACATTATAGAACTCACTATGCTAATTACAATACATTTTATGCTAATGTATTTATCGACGTCTATGAAAAAAAGTGATTTAACAAGTACCGAATATATGAAAATCTACCATCAGATAGTTTTATTTACACTGGCAATTGCAAGAAAGGGACAACATCCACTCTTGTCGTTGTCTTGCTCAGAACGTTTTTCCCCTCTGTTACGTAAGAAACAAATGTCAAATTTATTAGTAACGAAAAAAAGTACATTTTTATTTTTCAAATATTGCTTCGTAATAATTCCAATTATATAAGTTCCTTGTAGCAAAGAATACGACAGAAGTCAATCTTGTGTATGTACTTCACTTTTTATACCTAAGCTCGGCAGTGGCACTAGGGTTGTCACTTTGGCGTATGCACAAAAAACCAGTAAAGTAACGTATTAAATCAAAATATGCCATTCTTTTGACATTTTGCATATAATGTAGTCTTAATGATATGAAAATGACGTGTAAAGGTAATTTGGTCGGCAAATGTTGAAATAAATGAAATCGTGTTTTAAAAAAGTTCTGAATTAAATGCGTAGAACCTTTCCTCCCCTGGTCAAAATTAACCGAGTTAGAGAGGTTTTTAAGTTTAAGGTGAATGATTTTATAAATGACTTGCTGAGCTAGCGACTTCGTACGCGTGGAAAAATTTTGAAAATTAAAGTAGCCTAAGTTACTACTTATTATATCAGCTATCTGCCAGTGAAAGTTCTATCAAAATCGGTCCAGCCGTTTCAGAGATTAGCCGGAACAAATAGACAGACAGACAAAAATTGTAGAAAATATTATTTTGGTATAGGTACCGTGTATACGTGTATCTTTTAGTAAAAATCGATTATTTTAATATTACAAACAGACATTCCAGTTTTATTTATTTGTATAGATGACTTAAATTTTAAATGTGACTATTAAGGCGAGGCCTTTTGACGCGCGTGAGTTCTATACGAAATGGACGGCACGGTATGTTCTGAAACCGCTGGGAAACGTGTTAATATTCGGATAAATAAATATAGGACTTCAGCTGAAAACCAAAATTTAGTACATTCTTTTTTGTATTTAAAATGAAATATCACCAAATAAAAATCATGTGGAAGATTAGAAATATTATTAACAAATTATTTGTTTTAGAGATTTTTTAGCCTGTTTTCGGAATTTTATATGATCGAGTAAAGTACATTGTATCATGTAATTAGTTAGCACATTCCTAAGATAATATCTTCAGGTATATCGTGTAATTTTTGGAAAATTGTTATTTAACAATCAATAAAAAAGAACCAGTTTTTCCCGTTTGTCCCGATGCCTCGCCTTAATATTTTTAAAGCTTTTTTAAATATGTATAATGACATTAAATAATCAAATGTGAAATAATAATACGATATGAAGTTGATGTCTTTTTTCTTTTAAGTAGCCCAAGTTACTCCCAGTCACATCAGCTATCTGCCAGTGAAAGTCCCGTCAAAATCGGTCCAGCCGTTCCAGAGATTAGCCGGAACAAACAGACAGACAGACAAAAATTGTAAAAAAATGCTGTTTTGGTATATGCATTGTGTATAGATCCATATGCATTTAGTAAAAAGCGGTTATTTTAATATTAGAAACAGACTCTAATTTTATTTATTTGTATGTATAGACTAGCTGTGCCCGCGACTTCGTTCATGTGGAAAAAGTTCTAAAATAAAAGTAGCCTAAGTTACTCCTTATTACATCAGCTATCTGCCAGTGAAAGTCCCGTCAAAATGGGTCAAAATGGTTTCAAAGATTAGCCGGAACAAAGAGATAGACATACAGACAAAAATTATGTACAATGGTATTTTATTTGTTGTTGAGTTAATGACATAAATGACTTTCTAAATAAGTATATAATAATAATAAAATCAAAGTTCAAAATAAATAACCCACTTACAAACAAACCAAAAATAATTTAAACAATATGCCGCGGCAGTTTGTTAACGGCGGCGGAGAATATCATTAACATTATAAACTAGCTAGTAGCTGCATCCGCTCTCGCATTGAACCGAAACCACCGAGATTTCGCGTCCGTGAGAGATGTCTATGTGTACGTTGCTCGAAGACTAGGTGTATCTAGATTGTCTTCTATAGTTATTTTGTGCTTGTAGGTACTACACTGCACAGATTAATATATTATAATATATTATATTAATCTGTGCAGTGTAGTACCTACAAGCACAAAATAACTACAGAAGACAATCTAGATACACCTAGTTAAATTACTTGCCTACTACAGCAGCAGTGGCTAAAAGAGAATAGGTAGGCAAGTAATTTATTTATAATCACTCGTAGACAGAGAATACTAGTAGTATAAAGTAGTATTCTCTGTCTACGTAATCACTACCTACATACATAAATAATCTGTGATTACTACGTTGTAGTAGGGTTGTGCCATCGTGTGAAAAGAATCGATTATTTAAATATCGATTATAGTTCTTTCAGCATAAATTGATTGGTCATAAATCGATATTAGAAGGAAAAAATAATCGATTTTTGTAAAGATATCGAATTTCTTCCTTTCTTTTCGAAAAACTGCATGACTTTCATTAAACTTATAATAAAATAAGAGATTAATAATAACAATTCATAAAAATACGAGTGTAAATTAAGAAGTTCCTTGAATCGCTATAAAGAAAATATAGGAATATAGACAACATTATTTTATTTCTCTACATATTTTTCTTCTAATTCAATACATTTAGAATATCATTTCCCTAACTTTCTCATTGCCTTAAAGAAATCACGATGAGACATTGATTAAAAATAATCGATTATTTAAAAATCGATTATTCTTTTATCATAATTAATCGATTTGCCAAAAATTGATTTTTACACAAAGAAATAATCGATTTCTTAGGAAAATCAGTTTTTTTTTCTTAAATTCGAAAAACTGCATGTTTTGCTATATATATTAATAATAAAACTTAGCAATTAATATTGATTCATTTAAATGAGAACCAAATAAAATGATAAATATAAAAAAATATTGAAATGATAACTGTCTGGTTTTAAAAATAAGAAACAAAGCAAATGTTTCTTTAAGCCTTTGGAGTCAAAAAACAAGGATTATGAGTATTGCTACAAATTTTCATCAAAGTTTTATCACAATGAAAATAAGATAAAATAATACACCTCGCGTCTTTTTTCTCGTAACTGAGAGTTATTCTCCCGATGAGAGGTTAATTTGTGTCCAACTATATCTCTTCTTTTGCATGTCCTTAGTGTCGTGGAGTTCATTATGTAACTTAATTTCAGCGTTAAGCTTCAGATTTTCAGAGATAAAGATTGATCAGAACATCTAATTCTCGGCTTGCTTCCATCGACTTTGCTAGTTACAACAGGCAATATGGTCAGAGAACTCCATGATGGGTGGTCCGGTTCTACACAGGGAGACAGTTATTGGGGAGCTGTGGCAAAATCCTCAACACATTGTGTCTTGTAAACACTCTCATATACTTTGTGTTCGAATATCATATCATACGAATATGGTCAGAGAACTCCATGATACTTCGCAAACAGTAAAGTTCGTTGTATGGAAAGCAGTCTGTAGAATTTGGCTACTTTCTTGATACTGCTCTCTCAGCGTCTATAAAACGTTTTCTTTTCTATTATTTTTGAGAATAAATAAAAATATACCAGATGCTAGAGTTCTGCATTGCCTTGCTCGGGTCTGGTACTACAGCCTTATCTATTCTTGCCGCAATTGCGTAGGTTTGGTGGCTAAGGTAGCCGGTAAACTTATGTATGTGGCATCAGACCTCACCACAAGATAGCAACACACCATTAACATCTTTGGTGTCTATAGGCGATGGTTGACTTTTTCCATCAAGAGACTCATCTGCTTGTTTGTTATCTTATGATATAATAAGAAACACCATATAAAGTTCAATGCCCTTTCAGCTGCCTGGAAGGAAAATCCCGTACACTTATATAAATTATGTGCCACGTTGTTTGTCCGCTATGGAATCCTAATATGTATGGCAAAACAATGTTTGCCGAGTCTAGCTGACCCGGCAAATATTGTCTCCAAAATACACACAGATCACGCTGTTCTTTAATTGATTTGTTTAAGTAATGAGCTTTAAGTTTTTTTATCCGTCACGTATTAACATAAATCGATTAATTTGTGTATTTCTATAATCGACTCAATAAAAATCGATTAATATGATTTTGAAAATCGATTATTAAAAACGATTATTTGAAAATAATAATTGATTTTTATTAAAATCGATTATTTGTCGACATCCCTAGTTTAATGTTTTGTTGTTGGCTGTTATTGTTGACTATGTTGTCCAATGTTTAGTGACTAAATTTCGTTGTAATTATGTTGTAGCTAATTTCTTTGTAAGTTACAAGGTGTAATACTATTTTAGTAGATTCATAGCATCCGAAATGTCGTCAAATTCAACCGAAGATATTGCTGATTGTAAGGTAACAACAAACAATTTTCCCATGATGTGTTGACCTTGAGTATTTTAACAACAACTTTTTTCCCTTCTGCTTATTGTTTCATTATCTTAGTGAAGCGTTGCATCACGTCTTACTAAGTCACGATTACTATAGGTATATGAGAATTTTCGCCTTGTTTTAGAATGTGAAGAGACAGACAGAAACATATATGTAATAAATAAAGTTTTTATTTGGTGTATTTATGTAAACATAATATTACACTAAATGTTTGTAATAGGTTTCCAAACATGGGCTGTTTATGTTTATTTATGTTGTTTACGTTTTAGAATTCAGAGGGTATGTTACATATAGAATTAGGTGGTTGAGTCAACCCCTCAATCTTAAAAAATATCAATGGGTTTAGAAGTTGACTTATCTATTATTCCAGGAGGAATCGGCGTATGAGTACAGAAAACTATTCCACCTCAATTTTTTTATGCGATCCTCTTCAAATTGCCTTACTGATGATATAAATTTTTGCCATGAGGCAACCCGGTTCCATATTGTTTAAACCGAAATTGTTTAAACAATTGCAATGAATTGTTATTTTTTTTTATATTCTTTATTGAAATACCAATAAAAAAGGTCCTATGACTTTTCACGATAAGTTAATATTTTTAAAGATATGAATTTTTAAAGGTTCAAATAATCTCAAATTTGGGTACTTTCAACCCATAAAAATATATTTAAAAAAACATAATGTTTAAGTAATATTTTTTTAAATTCTCTATACAATAGTTAAAAATATTGTTAATAGAGATTTAAAAAAATTTCATTGTATATATCTTTTCTTTTAATTGTTAATTTCGTACGCTCACAAGTATGCGTCGCTTACCTTTAAGTATTGCTGTCTCTCTCTGACTCATGTGTTGCGCCAGCCTCTGTGTCTTGAATCATTATTTATCATTTATTTTAAAAACTATCAACTTTATCAAGATTGTTAAAGAGAGCAATGTTATTAATAATTAAATTGTCTACAATTTGTTTTTAATAAATTTTTTCTGAAATCAATTTTTCAAAAGTTATTTAAGCATAAATCGGAACATGTCATTAAAATTACTTTTTATCAGTTTATATTACTTTTTTGTTATGTAAGTTATTTGTTTTATAGTAGGAGTATTAATTTTATAGTAGAAGTTGCGGGCAACAGCCTACTATAAAAATACAAATCTTTCCTCTTTATAATATTGGTGTAGATTTCAGTCAAAATAGTTCAAGTCGGCACTTTTTGCTAGTGTCAAATGTTCACCATTAAACCCAAATTTTGGCTGAATGTCGAAGTTCGGCTCAAGCTGTCGAAATTAGGTTAAACCGAATATGAAACGAATTTCGCCCCATCCCTAATTATTAAGTATTTAGAATTTCTACCTTTTTCACTAGCAAAGTTAGAAGTTGTACACCAAACTGTGTTTTTAAGCTACAGGATTACAATGTCTATGTATGTGTATATTCAAAATGATTACAAATTGCCTCACTGCTGGGCATCCTGTCAAAGGTGGAAGACTAGTACATGTCATTAACATCATGACTATATATAAACAATGTGTAAAAAAACCCTGTCCAATCCGAAAGAGGCATATGACCTACCTGGCAATGACATTATTAAAAAAAATTCTTTTCATTAAAATAAAAAAATATCGCATTTTAAAGTGGCTCATTTAATACTATAATTGAGCAAATTCCCCTTAAATCATGCAAATATTTTGAAAATTTATCAATCAATATCCTTAAAATAAAAAATAATAACACAAATATGATTGTATTAAGCTACCAAATAATGCCTTTGACGATTGGACAGGGTTTTCTTTACACACTGTATAGGTGGCAGGCAGAGTTTTTTTTTTATATCATAAGATAGCAAACGAGGTAAGATAGCAAAACAACAAACACAAAAAACACCGGGAAATGCTAACCAGTTGTCGACAAACTAAACAAGCATTTCCTGAACTGAATCCCAAACTGACCAGAAAATTACTTAAACTACTAAGAGTAGAGCTAAGAAAGATTTGTGGTTTGATAACAGGGCATTGCCATATGAATAAACACATGCATGCCGTAGGGCTAATGGACAGTCCCATATGTAAAGTTTGCCTAAACCATGAGTGCGTGGAAGTTCAATACCTAACGGCCCAGTTCTTCAAAGAGAATAAAACATACAAGGAACTATTTCATAATCCTTCTATGGTACTAGACCTCTGGAATGAGATGGGTTGGCAGGAATAGCCACTATATCTTTGCACACAAGGCCTGTAGTGGCTTCACAGTGTCACTACCATCGTGATTGTTAAGTTGGTCAAGTTCTGCAATGTCACGCCCGGGTATTTGGCACCACCACCTTACCTATCCCTACTGCAATAGGGTCAATGCTTGTCATTGTCGTATTCCGGCTTGGAGGGTAAGGTGGTCGATAGACATACATGCAGCATTGCATGTTGTACAGTATAATTTTTGATCCCATAGCCCCATTATATCTCAAAGAGAGATTAACTTTTCTAAATTGTCAAGACATCCCTGAACACTCATCTAAGACACTTCTGTTGAAATTCCTTTAGTATCATTCTACACTTTATAAATTTTCTTACACCATCCAGCTATAAACTATGGAACTCGTTGCCTGTTAACATCAGAAAGGCAAGCAGCAAAGCTATGTTCAAAAAATAGTTTATGAATTTTATCTAAAATCTTGTAGCACTATAACTTTTTTGTTTAATATATTCGTAAATTACCCATTTTTTGGGTTTTAAATGTCGCTTCCGTGTAGACTCTCGAAATGCCACCGACAAGAGACCAGACTCCATACATAAACAAAGTGACATAGACATTAGTTAATACAAGGAGGACCTCTCGTAGAGAGTATACCGTGTTCTGTGAGGAGGATACAACAATATTTTTTCCTATGGCAATAAATATAAGGCAAACAAAAGTACATTCAGCCTACTGTGTTTCGTTTCACATTTATTTGTTATTTTCGAGAATCTAAGTTAAGAAAATAAATGTAATTTACGAAAAAAAAATGTATGAATTGTCGATGTAATTTTTGGAAGAAAAAAAAAGCTTTATATAAATTGTTCATTCGATTGTAGGGAACGCGAAATATATGAGTTACACCTTACTATATTTAAATTAAGCATATATTTCCCTATCTTAAGGAATCATGCATACCATTACTAATTTATATTCTATACTTTCCATCGTCGGCACTTGGTGAAATTCCATTGTTATTAGACACTTTTACTATTCCACTTGTACATAAATTTCACTTTATGATAATTTCGAAAGTCGAAAGCATCTTCAGGATGTAATAATATATTAAAAAATTGTGTAAAAGTGAAATTTATGTACAAGTGGAATAGTAAAAGTGTCTAATAATTACTAATTTATTTTAAAATCAAAAATATATTTTTTTCTATACTACATTTGACACCATAGTAATATTAATATTTTTTTTTAATATTACGCCTCTACACAGATAGCAATGCACCATTAACATCTTAGGTGTTTATAGTCAATGGTTATCTCTTTCCATCAGGAAAATCTGCTTGTAGCTACTGTATAAATATTAACAAAAAAATCTTGTCATGCCTGGCTCTTGTCATAAGTTGCCTTTTAAAATGTAAAATTTGAATACATGTTTATTCAACAGGACCTATTTACACAAGATGGAGTTTTGCTTAAAGCTAGTATGGGACGTCCAGTTACCGAATTCAACACAGTGGGCATGCTTTGCATTACTCAAGGTCCCGATAGTGCTAAGCATATTGAATGGAGGCCAAATGACCTGATTACCATAGATTCAGACACACAGGATCAAGAATGGGCTGTTGTAAATACTGTTGGTAAGAATATCTTAGTTTTTAGGGTTCCAAAGTAAACTAGGAACCCTTATAGTTTCGCTATGTTGGTCCATCTGTCTATCCGCACGATAGCTCAGAGATCCTTCTTACTAGAAAGCTGTAATTTAGCACAAATATACATATTACTGGTAACATAAAATCTTGAAAAATATTTTTTTCAGAGTAGCTCCCCTACATGTAAAGTAAGGATGTTAATTTTTTTCTAATATACCCCATTGTGTGGGGTATCATTGGATAGGTTTTCAAAAAAATATGGTAGGTTTGTGAAAACAAGTTTTCGATTAAGGGACTTGTTTGTAAAAATCTTTTAAGTGCTAATTCTTGTTTGAGTCAAGTGACCCCTCCTTCTGCATGCTAAACAGTTGGTTTTGGGGGTGGAAAAAAAAGCATGGTAGAGTAAATATAATGAAGTTAAAATGAAAACTATCACGACTTAAAAGTAATAGTCAAGCAACTTATAAAATGTATTTAGAGAAGTTTTTGAAAATATACTAGAATGTACTTAGATAAGCGTTGAGTGAACCTGTGGTGCGGATAATATTTGTCATTGATGTTGAATAGCTTAAATGTTCATAGTATGAAAGTATAAAAGCCCTTTTCTTAGTCCACATTATAGTGATGGGCCACATCGGAGCCCCAGCCGTTTGACCCGACACACACTACCAATTTATTATGTGCTTTATTTGTCTTTGTTTGTGATTTAATATGATGGCTGAGGTCTTTAGGTATCAATTTTTATGTTTGTGTCAAGCAAAAGTTATTGATGCATTTTTAATAATTTTTGTTTTTTTAAGCAATAATAATAAATGTCAAGCTGGAAAATGATCTGATGATGTGTAACAATGTCACTGAGTCCTCTGATAGTATGCATATTATTGTCTGATTATCATAACTAGGAAGCAATAGTCTTTAAAAGTTAGCATATGAGATAATGGCCAATAACCTCAAATTAACAGATAAATCACTGATTAATAACAAAACATGAAATGTTGTTAGTAGTAACGGGTTGTTATTTGAAGATCCTCTAGAATCGGACCAGCTTCAGATTTGCTTTATCGATGCAGCACATTTCTAAACCCAACCTAAATTCTCAAAAAGAGAATTTTATCAATTTGGCTGTATGTTTTTTCAATGTTTGTTACCTCAGAATTTGGTCATTAGTGAACTGATTTTCAAAATTCTTACATCCTTTAAGTGAATATATCCCCCCGTGTTATCTTATTTTAATTTGGTGAAGATCTGATACAGGGTTCTGAAGGTACAGGAAATGAGAATTCGGTTGCTGCAGTGTTGCTGTGTTAAAGAAATATTCTGGATGAATACATGACAATTAAATTCATGTTACTAGAAACATGTTACTTGTGGGCGCAATACCTCATGTTGCTTATTTTGTCCCTTGTTAAGATAGTTTGAAGTTGTACTGTTTATTCAGGTCCTTTTATTATTTGGGGTTTTCAGCTCGTCGCCGAAGAACTTTTAGTGGAAGTATGACATCAGATTATGCCGCATCACGCGCCCGTATCATACAAATACCTCTTGAAGAACTAAAATCATTTAAAGTTTCAAGAAATAATCAGCAAATGCAGTTTTCTACAAAATCAGGAATTTGGCAACATACATTTTACTTTCAACACGGAAATGCAGAGATATTTGTGGCTTCACTCAAAAATTATGTCAAAACTGCAAAATCCAGACATGAAAGAAATGTTTATCTGGTTGTTGAACCGAATATGGAATGTCAGGCACTGAATCGATCCTTTGCTGAGCTGGACATATTTACAGAAAACACAACTGATGTTGTTTGGAATTTAGTTACTAATTTAAGACATAGACCCTATGAAACAACTTTGGAGGCGTTTTCTAAACTAACAGATATAGGTAAGTTATAATTTTATTAATGAACTATACACAAAATGACGAGACAGTAGCAGTAGTAAATAGCTTAATGTATAAGAAAGAGACTTTTGATTTTTGTCATTTTTTCTCGCACTTTACTGCAATTTATGAACAGAGTCGTGAAATACGATAGAAGAATGTAATTATATTTATATAACTCTGCTGTATGTCTCTCACAAGGCTTTATCTCTTAAACTGAATTCGAAAGATACCTGAAATTTTTACAGAATATGTGTTACAATGGCAACTATTGCCACAAATAATAAAAAGGGCAAAAGTTACAGCCTAAAAGGGAGTAACTATACATGTAACTTCAGGTAGTATTGCTTGGTGGACACCTGTGTGCAAGTCGGATTCGCACTTGACCAGTTTTCTATAGACATCTATATTGATATTATAAATGCGAAAGTTTGGTTGTTTGGATGAATGGATAGATGGATGTTTATTACTCAATCACGCAAAAAGTACTTAACGAATTTGGATGAAATTTGGCATACATATAGATGATGACCTGGAATAGCACAGAGTTTAACACGAAAAAATGAATGATTCCAATGGGATTCACCAAAAACCATTGATATAAAAAGTCCAAGATGCACATTCAGTGTCTCAAAACCGTCTTCTAAAAATGAGTGCACAGTTTGAATTTGTGCACTCATTTCAAATAGAATCGCGTCGATCGCGACACTGTTAATATTATTACTTTTTGTATATTGCTTTGTAAAAACAACAATAAATCTTGCGCTTAAGTTTGAATATGCAAAGACACATGTTTTTGCCGTATCTGTAACTAATTATGTGAAATTGGGGGACAGTCTTGAGTGTCAGTTTTGTTCGGGACTGTGCATATATATATATATATACAGGGTGTCCCAGAACTCAACGTCAAGCCGAAACGGGGTGACAGGATAGATCATAACCATCACGAGAAAAATCAGAAAAAAATCTATCCCATGCAGTTTGAAAATTATGGGCATTTTAAGAAAAACCTAGAAATTTGGTCTAACTGTACCATTTTTCGGTTATTGTGGTTAATTTTTATTATTTTTGTTCATTTAAACTTTGGAACCGTAACCCTAAATAACATCTCGAGAATCACAGTCTAAAATAATGACACAATTACCCCAAGTTTCCTAGAATTTAGACTATTTGTTAAACTATGAATTTAAAATTTTCAAACTTTGTCGACTTTGAAACACCCTCCTTTAAAAAAAATGTACTAGAGTGCCTTGGCAAGTGCCATTAAGAGTTGGCGCATTTAATCAGGATTGTAAAATGGTACAATACTTGTTAGTTTCATACTAAAAAAAACGAGTAAAAAATAAAAACCTCAAGTAACCCGATTTTTGCTAACCCATTTTACTCAGTTAAAATGTTTTTTATTCGCACAAGCCTTTAGTAGATTCTTTATTTTACGGCAAAATGATGAGAGAGATGGATAGTGGACATGTTTGCCATGAGCGAGCGAGACAGATAGTGACGCCACGCAGTGAGACGGAGATGCGTCGTTTAAACGAGTGCGAATGAAACAGATACTGGACATGTTTGCCATGAGCGAGCGAGACAGATAGTGACGCCACGCAGTGAGACGGAAATGCGTCGTTTAAACGAGTGCGAATGAAACAGATACAGACGCCATACCAAACAAATAGCTACGCTGCCAGTCTGACACCAGTTAGTACATTTCGCTCATTCGTCTACTGCGCACCTTTCCGTATTCGCTTGTGTTAATTTAGTACTGACAACTTTGGCTTTTCTTTTTGGACTTGGATTTTTGTGAATTGGACTTGTTGATTACACACCGGCAACTTTGGCTTCTCTCTTTTGGAATTGGACTTTTGTGTTGACATCCTTGTCATCACTATGCCTACGCGCTACACTTCACAAGAATATGCGAACATGCATCTCATTTATGGGGAATGCAGATGCAATGCAAGTGCCGCCGCTAGACTTTATCGTGAAAGATATCCAAATTTAGAGCGCTATCCGGATCACCGCGTGTTTGTTAATGTGCACCGTTCACTCACAGAGGGCGGCCATTTTCCGAATCAAATACGGGCTGGAGGTAGACCTCGCTTTCCTTACGAAGAAGAAGTGTTGGAAGAGGTCGCAGATGACCCAAGTATTTCCGTTCGTGGAATTGAAGAAAGAACGGGAATACCCAAAAGCACAGCACATCGTATTTTACAAAGAGCTGAAATGCATCCGTTTCACGTACAACGAGTTCAAAGTCTTCTCCCTCGAGATTATCCTGAAAGGATTTCATTTTGTAGAACAATGCTACAGAGGCATAATGAAAATCCCCAATTCATCCAAAAAATTCTCTGTTCAGATGAATCTACATTTAAAAAAGATGGTCACATAAACTTACACAATTTTCATGAGTGGCATGTGGAGAATCCACATTTAATGCGAGAAAACCGATCCCAATATCGCTTTAAAGTTAACCTGTGGACAGGAATTTTAAACGGCAAAATTGTTGGGCCTTTTGAGCTGCCTGAGAATTTGAATGGCACGAATTATCTAAATTTTTTACGAGAAAATTTACCAAGTTTGTTAGAGGACGTACCACTAACAGATCGTCGCCACATGTGGTATCAACAAGATGGCTGCCCAGCGCATTACGCAGTGCAAGTAAGAGATTTCCTTGACCAAGTTTATCCGGGAAGGTGGATTGGACGTTCAGGCACTATCTCGTGGCCAGCCCGTTCCCCAGATTTAAATCCCCTGGATTTTTTTTATTGGGGCGTTCTCAAAGAAAAAGTTTATTCTAAGCCCATTGAGAGCGTAGCCGAGCTGCGTGAACGAATTTCTCAAGCTGCTGAGGACATCAACTCTCGAGGATATGCCCGGCTAATAAGTAGATCTTTTTTAAGAAGATGTAGGGCGTGTGTTGAAGCTGATGGTAAACAATTTGAATATTTGTTATAATAAAAAATGTTATTTTCAAATCTGACTTTTATTCCAATAAACCTAAACAAAACAAGGTCAACATTTTTCATTATTTTATTAGTATTTTGTTGCTTTGGTAAAAGTGGCGTCACTATCTGTCTCGCTCGCTCATGGCAAACATGTCCACTATCCATATCTCTCATCATTTTACCGTAAAATAAAAACCTACCAAGGGCTTGTGCGAATAAAAAACATTTTAACTGAGTAAAATGGGTTAGCAAAAATCGAGTTACTTGAGGTTTTTATTTTTTACTCGTTTTTTTTAGTATGAAACTAACAAGTATTGTACCATTTTACAATCCTGATTAAATGCGCCAACTCTTAATGGCACTTGCCAAGGCACTCTAGTACATTTTTTTTAAAGGAGGGTGTTTCAAAGTCGACAAAGTTTGAAAATTTTAAATTCATAGTTTAACAAATAGTCTAAATTCTAGGAAACTTGGGGTAATTGTGTCATTATTTTAGACTGTGATTCTCGAGATGTTATTTAGGGTTACGGTTCCAAAGTTTAAATGAACAAAAATAATAAAAATTAACCACAATAACCGAAAAATGGTACAGTTAGACCAAATTTCTAGGTTTTTCTTAAAATGCCCATAATTTTCAAACTGCATAGGATAGATTTTTTTTTCTGATTTTTCTCGTGATGGTTATGATCTATCCTGTCACCCCGTTTCGGCTTGACGTTGAGTTCTGGGACACCCTGTATATATATATATATATATATATATATATATATATATATATATATATATATATATATATATATATATATATATATATATTCCGGGTTTGAGTGTTTATTATGTATGTAAAAGTATTTATATATGTATTTCTATGTATAAGTATCGTTGACTAACACCCATAACACAAGCAAATAATTTGCTTACTTTGGGGTTAGATCAATAAGTGTAATTTGTCCCGTGAATATTTATTTATATTACAACAAAGAAAGTGTAAACGATTGACCCTGCAGGTCATCCCTGAAACTTCCCGCTAAATTAAGGTATATTAAGCTTAAAAGAGAAAAAAATGTAAGCATAGGTTTCTTTTAGTTCAAACATCTATTTTGTGAAAAATGGCAGTAAGTATTAAGATTTTTGAAAAGGTCTATTTTTTGAAACATTTGATGATCGATTTTAACCTTTTGAATGACACTCAATTTTTTAGATCAAGTATATTGCTTTAGCTAAATAATTTATAGGTTGAGAAATTTCGAAGCAATGCTAAAAAATTTTTTTTCAAAAATGTATGTCATTGATTGAATTGAAAAACAATTTTTTTTCGTTTTTTGATCCAATTAACGGTATTTGACGCAGTGTTTTAAGGAAAAAAGCTGATAAGATTTTTAAGTCAATCGGCGTAGTAGCCTGAAAGTTAATTCAAAAATATTGAGTGTGTGTGTGTGTGTGTTTGTGTGTAAAAACAGTGTAATTTTAATATTTGAATAGCTGTAACTTTTGAAAATTAGATAAGATTTTGGTTTTTGAAACGGCATTCGACATCGTTTTTTTTTAGTCTTAAAATATTGTGAAATACCAAAAAATTATTGGTTGAAAAATTTCGAAGTTATGTCGAAAAACATTTTTTCAAAATTTTTCGTTAACAGTTTCTACCAAACGGTTCAAAACGGCATCAAAATCAGTTTGATTTTGTATGCAATTTATGTATTAGACGCAGTTTTTTCAGAAATAGAATTGATTAGATTTAGTACTAAATTGGTACATTAATCTGGAGGTTATATTAAAAAAAATGCTGTTTCGCCAAATTTTTTTGAGGTTTTTTCAAAATTTCTTAAAATCTCCTGGGTCGAATTGGTTCAAATTTTCAGGTAGTCTAATTTGAGCGGATCCAATGGAATGCTATCAACCGCGTCTCTATCGGTCCAGCCGTTCATAAATTATGAGATGTTTACATACACACACACACACACGCACACGCACACGCACACGCACACGCACACACACACACACACACACGCACACACACACGCACACACGCACACACACACGCACACACACACGCACACATACACACACACACACACACACACACACACACACACACACACACACATACATACATACATACAGGCATACGTCATCATGAAAATAGCCGGAAAAGGTTCCTAGGAATGCAAAACGTGGAGATCTGGTGGATACTCGATCTTAACTGCTAAAAACTGAAAGCAAAAAACAAGTTGTGAAATCTAGATTTTTGTTTAGCAATATTAAAGACACTATAAAATGGTTTCTTAATCAATGCAAAAATTAATAAGTACTATTATTATAAATACGAAAGTAACTCTGTCTGTCTGTCTCCTCTTCACGCCTAAACCATTGATCTGATTTGGATCAAATTTGGTACAAGATAGTTTGAGACCCGAGAAAGGACATAGGTTAGTTTTTATCTCGGAAATCCCACGAGAACGAGAATTATATGGGTAAAAAATTTTCCATGCGGACGATGTCACGGGTACAGCTGGTTATAATAAATGCTAGGTAATAATAAATATTACTGTGGAAATGATTGTCAATTGATACCCTTTATAAATCTAGACCAGCTTAATCCAGCTCTCCTAATGGGCGATACCAGAACTGATGCTCTTTTCTTTCCAATATGATTCCCCACTGATGGTTTTGTGTTCCGCAATATCATTTATCATAAGTTTATGTTAAAACCATTTCAAATAATAATAATTTATTTTTTCATTGTATGAACATGACCAAGCAAATAGACAAGAGTTTGTAAATATTTGAGGTAGTAATCTGGATGTTTCGATCTTAAAATAGCAAGCATCATAGAAGGTCCAACACTACGCGGCGGGAATCGACACACTGTCCCTGCCCTAATTGTTTTTTTCGGCAGTCTGTCGGAAGTTCTCGTGTACCACATACGTCCTAGTGAATTTCTTATTCTAATTAATTACTATAATATATTTTTATCAAGAGGAATTGAGTTTTATATCTAACAATTTTAATGACAATAAACATAGCATGAATAGAAATATTAGTTTTGTACACATTGGGATTTGTTTCAGTATACTATGGCAACGAAGCAACAAATGGCAAAAGAGATGTTTCAGAAGAAGTTGCAGATTTATTGACCAAAAGCATGAACTCATTAGAAGAATCCACCTTGGTCAGAAGTAGTGATGAATATGAAGTTGTTAATGTTAAACCAACATTGCCGCCTAGACCTTCGATACCTAGGTACTGGATTACTTGACTATGTACTAGGGTGGAGTGAAAAAAAAAATTTTTTTTTTCTTCTTAGCCTGGGGGTCAAATTTGTAGCTTATAAAAAACAAACATTTTTGAAAAAAAATAAAATTTTTTACTCAACATCTTGAGGCAGCCCACTCATTTTTAAAATTAATTACGAGTAAAAATATTTGGTTGCAAAAAAAAATTTTTAAAAGCGTTCTAAAAACTTCAAAATATCCTCTTTTATGCCAATTAAAAATCACAAGTTAAAAAAAATTTTTAGGACTATTGTTTTAATATTTAAAAAAAATCCAAAAAAGTAACATTCCTCGTTAGGGCACTAGAATAAAATTTGAGTTGGAAATGATCATAATTGCCAATTCTTGGATGTTTTAAGACATTAAAAGACAAAAATTTTTTTTTTTTGCAACCAAATATTTTTACTCGTAATTAATTTTAAAAATGAGTGGGCTGCCTCAAGATGTTGAGTAAAAAATTTTATTTTTTTTTCAAAAATTTTTGTTTTTTATAAGCTACAAATTTGACCCCCAGGCTAAGAAGAAAAAAAAATTTTTTTTTTTCACTCCACCCTACTATGTACATCAATGATATATGCAAATAGTTCTCCTACTATACAATCATGCATCCATACAAATTATTGGACGACCTGTGCATAACCAAATGACCAAAGATAACAAACAATCAGATGGTTCTCCTGCTAAAAAGAAATAATGGCTTATAAACATGAGAAACACATTAATAATGTATTGCTTTCCTTTTTGGAGGTTATAATGCCATATGCATAAGTTCGTCGGCTACCTTAAACAAAACACGATAGGGTCAAGCATCGACGCTATTGTAGCAGGAATACCGCTGGTGGTACAAGATTTGGTCAAGATGTTGCCGAAATCTACCACTGGTAAATATACATAGATCATGCAAGTACTTCCTCATTGATTGAGTAGGTAGTATACCCGTCTATCAACACTGATTGGGACAAGCCTCAGATTCTGTGTATTCCTGTTGTGCTGTTAGTAATGTTGGCTAACATCAACATGTTCCTGCCGACAAAAAGTTATTAAACGTCATAATCAGTTTTTCGTGAATTCTTCTCTTATCACTCAATGTCAATAATATGAAGTTGTTCTTCGTGCGAGCGACTATCTGTTGTATTATTACTTATAAAAAATATCCGTTGTATTTTTCTCTATGATGAACCGATTTTGGAGTAGAATGGAGAGAAAAAAATAGTTTTAGTTATCCCGATTTTTTCTGTAGATGAAATTCAGAATGACTGATTATGTGGCTTAAGTATGTATCTAGAATCTGCATAGTTTAGATCCACAATTGGACCTAACTGGCATTTTGAATAATTTCAGACCAGATAATATTAATTTATGTTAAATATTGTTTAATTTTTGAGTTTCGAGTTTAATGCGATTTTAAATTGAGTGAGTACCAGATGAATTTAGGTTTAGATTAACAGAAAATTATTTTTAATATTTGAATTTCTTAAAATATTGTGTGATTATAAAAATTTAGAAGTTAAACTACTCCGATATATTTTTGTGTCACTTCTACTACTCGCATTTTTTACAGAGGATCTCCACTATCAGATGAAAAATGGAATGGTTTGCAGGATACTGATGGTCGGGTTTTAGAAATTGATGGCGTAAAGCAATTAATTTTTAGAGGGGTAAGTTATAATAAGTTAAATGAGCTATTCTTGAAAGGCTTTAAAATAAATACCCTTTGTAAAATTTAAAAAAAGATATTTCCCAGTTTTTTGTTAACAATTTCCTTCGTAGTTCTGTAAGTTTTATTTATTGCGTTTTTAAATTAGGAAATTTAAAAATCTCAATAAAAATGTTTTCAAAGCTAAACCGCGGAACTATTTTGATGAAATTTTGCATAGATAACTGAAGCTCTGGGGTCAATTAGCTACCTTTTATTCAATAATCGACCTCTAAAGGGCTGAAATAGGGCTTGGAACTTTGTATTAAAACTATATTGATGAAATAGTCTAGTAAAAAGTTTAATGAAACCATGATCTGACCAGTTTTGGCTCAATGAGTAAAAATGTGTTCATTAATACTTAAATAATGATATTATGAAAGAAATTTTGATTTAAATTTAGGGGAAAGGGATGAAAAAATAAAAAAAGTGTTGAAAAATGCCTTTTTTTAAAATAACTTAATAACGGTAGGAAATAGAAAAAAAAAGTTTAATGTAAAAGTTGTAGAGAAAAAAATTCTACACAAAAAAGTTCCTCTTCATTTTTTTGTCATCTGCTTTAGTTTACTTACAAAAAATAAAAATTAAATTTGCTTTGTAATTAATTATAAAAACTTACCAGAATTATTACGGCCCTGTACCATGCAGCGCGCGCATCACATAAATATATACTAATACTACTACATATGTTTTCCCATATTTATATATTTTTACATATTTTACTACAAATTTAATTTTTATTTTTTGTAGCTAAACTAAAGTAGATAACAAAAAAATGAACAGGAACTTTTTTGTGTAGAATTTTTTTTTCGACAACTTTTACTTGAAACTTTTTTTCTATTTCCTACCGTTATTAAGTTATTTTAAAAAAAAGGCATTTTTCAACCCTTTTTTATTTTTTTCATCACTTTCCCCTAAATTTAAATCAGAATTTCTTTCATAATATCATTATTTAAGTATTAATGAACACATTTTTACTCATTGCGCCAAAACTGGTCAGATCATGGTTTCATTAAACTTTTTACTGGACTAACATGTTAATCTAGTCGCAGATAAACCTGTGCAGGTCAGCTATTCCATACTAATATGATATTATAAATGCGAAGGTCTGTCTGTTTATTACACTGACACTGCTAAACCACTTAACTGATTTTAATGAAATTTGGCAGAACAAGCAGGTTATACGGTTTAAAAATATAGGCATATTTTCAGTTACTATGTTACAATTTAATTAAAACCCATTTTAATACAATGTTTAGCTACAAGCCTTAAGCATATATTAATATGTGAAACTGGTAGGCTTAAAATAGTGAAACCAGCCCAAGTATGTTTTAATAATAATTAAAAGAACATACAGTCGCACCAAGTGTCGACTGTATGTTCATCCCAAGACTTTTAATTATCACTATATGAAATTTCTTTTTTTAAATCAACCCCTAAAGGCCTGTAGTAGGGGATGAAAGTTTGTTTGAAAATATTGATGACGTGTTTATGTTAGATTAAAAAAACAAATGAATAATGTGAATGTAGATGGATGTATAGATTGGTAAAGACCAAGTACGATCAACCTGCCATGTTCAGTTTCAATAGGAGTAGTGGAATAGTCCAAGACTGGTGTTTAGTCCCATAAACCTCATCTGCGTATTTGTTTAAAGAGATTTATCTAATGCCTTTAAACAAGCTATTTTTGTATATAATATACAAATATATAATCTGAATCTCGGAAACGGCTCCAAAGTTTTTCATAAAATTTAGTATGCAGGGGAGCGATAAATCGATCTAGCTATGTTTAAAAAAGTATCTTCACGCCCGTATCCCCGAAGAGATTGGCAGAGGTACATAAAGTGCACCCATGATTAGCCTAAGATACTTGATCCCACAATATGATAGGTGGCCAGCCTATCGCAAACGGGCACTTGCCAATCCACATCAGAAAACTTTTATCAGAAAACTGAAAAAACGCATTTTTTAATTGTCCGACCTAGAAATCGAACCCGGGACCTCATGTGGTCAATTTCGATACTGGACCACTAGACCACAAACGCGACTTTTATTTTTAGATGTTTAATTTTTAGAAAACGTCGCTTATGACAAAAAATACCAAGCAAAGCTCTACTGAATGTAAAATGAGCAAGTCAAATTTCTTTAAACCATTATATCAGAAACTCGGTTCTTTCAGTCTTCCCCTAAGAAATTAGACGTGATATATATTTTTAATTATGCCACAAATTTCGACATTTACAGGGTGTTGCCCATTCGATAAGGCATTCGGTGTGGAAGTATATTCTTAACTATTACCCATGGGATATGACCCAGTTGGAACTGAAAGCTTTCTACCGGAGGAAAAGTGACGAGTATTACTGTATGAAACACCAATGGAAATCCATGACAGAGGGACAAGAGTCGAGGTTCAGTGACTACCGAGACAGGAAAAGTTTGGTTGAAAAAGATGTCAACAGGTAATTACAACAAGAGCTACGCAACAGGTTTAACATTTCATAAGAGAGTAAACAAGCAGATGATTTTCCTGATGAAAAAAGACACCATGGCTAACTATTCGATGGCACAGTATACTGGAGACTAACAGTAGTCAATCTACATACAAGTAATAT
Source organism: Apodemia mormo (assembly GCA_036924255.1). Lineage (NCBI taxonomy): Eukaryota > Metazoa > Arthropoda > Insecta > Lepidoptera > Riodinidae > Apodemia > Apodemia mormo. Next base: position 40,673,793 of record JAUPFN010000008.1, read on the forward strand.
TCGAGCAACGCACACGTAGACACCTCTCACGGACGCGATATCTCGGAGTGGTTCGGGACAGTTTGTTCCGCACCAGTCCGAGATATCGCCACAGTATACTGGAGACTAACAGTAGTCAATATACATACATGTGATATTCGAGCAACGCACACATAGACACCTCTCACGGACGCGATATCTCGGAGTGGTTTGTGACAGTTTGTTCCGCACCAGTCCGAGATATCGCGTCCGTGAAAGGTGTCTATGTGTGCTATGCTCGAATATTACTTGTATGTAACATTGACTTCTGTTAGTCTCTGAGTATTCTGTGATATCGCGTCCGTGGGAGGTGTCTATGTGTGCTATACTCGAATACTATATATTACTTGTACGGAACATTGACTTTGACTTGACTGGAGACTAACCTCCAGTATTCTGTGACGATGATAACAAGGACTGACGCTTTTGCAACAGACATATTATGCAAGTGTCAAAAATTCAAAATCATAAATTTTTATATTCAAATAATCCTTTACAGGCACTTTTGACAAGTAAACATTTTAAAATTACTACCGAATCGGAACGCGGTCACATTGAGAAGATCCGGCGGAAGAAACTCAGCCGGCGTGCCTTTTATGTCCATTAATTTCTTTATACAGGATGTAAAAAAACCCTGTCCGATCCGAAAGAGGTGTGTCCGAAAGAGGTAGGTAGGTCAATGACATTATCAAAAAAAATATAATAATTTTTTTATTAAAATAAAAAATATATATCATATTTTAAAGTGCCTCATTTTAGTATTAAATTTGAAGAACTTCCCCTTAAATCAAGCAAATATTTTGAAAATGTATCTACCAATATCCATCAAATAATGACACAGACATGACCATATTAAGCTACCAAATAATGCCTTTGACGATCGGACAGATTTTTTTTTTACACACTGTATAATAAATGCATTACAATATATACAAGAAATAAATAATATAAGCGATTGGTGTGACAACAACAACAACATGATAGTACGACAACATAAAATGGTATAAAATTGGTGTTAACAAACTCGAGTGAGCAATGCCACATGCATAAGTTTACCGGCTACCTTACCCTCCAAACGAAACACAACAGTGACAAGCACTGACGCTATTGCGGCAGGAATAGGTAAAGCGGTGGTACCAGGCCCGGGTGAGACAATGCAGAACTCTACCACTTAGTAGTCACGATGGTAGTGACTCGCCAAGCCAATCGGTCGCCTTTTAAGACCTGCCTGGCTGAACGGCAGTTGGCCTATTCTTCAAAGGAGCCCGGGACCAACACAGAGAAAATCTGTGACATGATCAAGGAATTATTATATTTCAGAACTGACAGGACCCATCCATTCTTTGCCGGCGACAACAATGCCAATCTAACCACCCTTCAGGATATTCTGATGACGTATGTCATGTATAATTTTGACTTGGGATACGTTCAAGGCATGAGTGATATTTTGGCGCCTCTGTTGTTATTGTTTCATAATGAAGTCGACAGTTTTTGGTGTTTCGTCGGTTTTATGGATAAGATAGTAAGTTACTATGATTTAAATTAAATTCTTTCATCATCAGCAGTTTGTGAAACTGAATTTTAAAACAGATATTACAACGAAACTCACTTTTTTTATGTCATAAAATAGCAAACAAGCAGAGGGTCTCTTGATGGAGAGAACCATCGCCTGTGTACACCAAAGATGTTAAAGGTGCGTTGCTATCTTGTGGCGAGGTCTAATGTCACATGCACAAATTTATCGGCTACCTTACCCTCCAAACCGGAAGACGACAGTGCCTAGCACTGACGCTATTGCGGCAGGAATAGTTAAGGCGGTGGTACCAGACCTGGTCGAGCTAATGCAGAATTCTACCACCTAGTAAATTTATACTTCTAGTTCACTTATTTTTAATATTATTTTGTACGCCCAGCAAAAACAGTAAAACTGCTACAACTGATTTCCATTCCTTGTTCTCTGAAACCCTGAATCAATTTTTTACCAAATTTATATTGGACTAACGAAAAGTATATCTCATAGCCAAAAAAGGTATTTTCCTAATTAGCCCAAGTATAATTTATCGGGAAACATTCATATATCAGATTCCTACAAATTGAGGATCTCCTCCTTTCTTTTAAGTTGGTTCTAAGGAGAGGAGCTTTGTATGTTTGTAATTATTTATTTGACTCAAAAACTACATGATCGATTTTAAAGCCTTTCAGCAGTAAAATCCTATTTTATCTCTGAATAAAATTGGCTATGTTTTAACTCCCACAAAGTTTGTATCCTTGTAAAATGTCCAACCCAAAAGTGTAGAAGAAGAAGAAGTATATGAATTCTTATACCTCCTTTACACGCTTGGCAGACCTGCACAAGCGTTCACAAACACAAGCGTGTAAACGGCGTATTTGGCTTGGGTTGCATGTGCTTGTAAGTGCTTATCGCTGATCCCCTCGGGTGTTGGTTTTTGAACGCAGATCAAAGGAAATTTGCTCCGAGCGTTTGCGATGCACTTACACGTTGGCGCGTGATTCGTGTCGTTACGGTTTCAACGAATTTTTAACACCCGACATCTTTTCCTCCCAACTTTCGCCCCCTTTAAATTTTGTTAAAATCAATATTTTTTAAATAGTTTAGTATATTACTATCTTGAATAAAAATATCGCAAGAAAAACGCAACAGGCAACATAACTTCAATTTCAACGTCCACCATGCTTGCCTGTCTGAAACACACTAACACCTTTGCAAGCATGTAAATGGCATCCAAGCATTTGTAAAGGCTTGGAGCTTGTGTACGTTAGGCGAGCCTCTCCAAGTGTGTAAATGTAGCATAACATAGCTTTGTGTGAAACCTATTATTGATAGAAAAAATATATTTGGACTCTTTAAAGAGCAAATTAAATCACATACAAATGAAGCTGTGAACAATCGCCAATCGCAAATAAGAAACAATGTTCGTTAAAACTTGATACAGTTGAAAGATAGGTGAATCTTGATTTCACCCCATGTCGGTATCTTGTGTTGAATATATGATAGAGTTTTGTGCCTATTGCCATAATTTTCTTGTTTATTTATAGATTTCAAATTTCGACATAGACCAGGCTGGTATGAAGCTACAACTATTTCAACTACAGAGGCTAGTCGCATTTGCCAGCCCGGATTTAAGTCGGCATCTTGAGGAGAAGGAATCTGCAAACATGTATTTCTGCTTCAGATGGCTACTTGTTTGGTTCAAGCGGGAATTCTCATTGCCACATATTATGAGGTTAGGCAATTTCTAACTATCCTGTACCTTTCTTCACCGTCTTCCTACGAGGCGGCCTGCAAGATAGAAGATATTCTGAGTGTCACTAGCACGGTGAATATGATGTAAAATTCTTTAAGGACTAGCCCGGGTTTGATGCCATCGGCTTTTTTCTTAGTGCAATAGCGTCAATGCTTGTCACTATAATAGGTAGATGGTAGAGGTAGAATGACGGTATACGTATACAGGTGGTATTTTATTCCTTCCAAAAATATGGAACTCAATGTAAACTCCTTATCTTACAATTATGTTAACATCTATCATGGAGAGTGTTCCGACGAACTGTTTGGATTAATCCCTGCTGTTAAATTTCATCATCGGACATCGCGGCAAAATTCAAATTTCCATCCTCATCACCTTGATGTCTGGAAATCCACAACCGTGCGATTCTCTTGCCCCTTTTTCTATATAAAAAAAATTTGCTTGTGCTGTTTCACAAAATACTTTATTTTGTTCATATCGCCAACCGGTTTCGCTTTTGACAGCATTAATCTATATAGTTTTATCGAGTTATATAACACACCCTGCTGGTAAAAGCTTTAACACTTTGAAGCTGATGCTTTGATATCTGACTAACATGGTTTTCGTTTATGGTCAACCCCACAGAACAAATATCAGTTAGAAGGAGTAAAAAATATTACGTCCTGAAGATGCTTTAAAAAGCGAAACCGGTCGATTAATCTAAAATTATATGTCTATATTTGTAGTGAAATTAAAGTACAAGTGATTATAACCTAGTTTGGACTTATAAAAGTAAAAGGCCAATAGCTAGAGCTCACGTAAAAAATCTTTCTAACATACCACTCTGAACTTACTAATTTCAACTTTAGTCCAATGTGTTAAGGCTGGAACTATTATAACTGAGTAGCGCCATGGCGTTAGACGGCAACTTTGAGAAATGTATGTATAGTTTAAATAAAAATGGACCTTAACATAATGAATATGAATTAAAGTTGACTTCCATTAAATGTTTTTTCTCGTTATGCAAATATTGTTTTATTTTCAAACTTTATTCGAAATAAAATAAATTACGACTTACGATGATACGATATGCCTCCTTTGGATACATTTTTGACCCGACTATCGATTTTGCACTCCAAAACTGCGCAATATGGCATGTTTGATTTTAAGCACGACTGACGTCTTAGATGGCGGAGTCAACTTATAACTACGCGGAGCTCCGCTTACTTTTTACTACGGTTACCCTGTCAAGTCGTAGCAAGGATTTTAACGTTATAACATTGATATGTTTGCGTCGTCGTGATTGGTTATGGTTTATGATATTATGACGTTGTTTTCTAGCGCTAGTTGGCCAACCAATCACGAAACAGCGTGAAACGCGGCGAACCAATTACGAAACAGTAAACATATCGATATTATAACGTTATAAATCCTTGAGTCGTAGCAAGTATGCTACTTCTATGTGATATCTTTTCTGTGATCAATCCCATTATTGAGAAACGTACAATTCAAAATATTTGTTACAGGCTATGGGAAGTGTTATGGACGGGCTTGCCATGTCAGAATTTCCATTTGCTTATCTGTGTTGCTATACTGGACATGGAGAAAGATGTTCTTATCAGTAATAATTATGGATTCACAGAAATATTAAAGGTAACCATTATATTTTCATTAACTGAACTCTGCAGTTTCGCCCGCAAACAAATAAACTAGTTGTTAATGTAGTAAATTTTATACAATACATACATTTTCGTGTTGGTCCGGGCTAGTGATGCGACTCATGTGATTTTTTTTCACTCGAGTCACTCACCAGTGAAAACTAATTCACTCGAGTAAAAATGATACTCAAATGTTTTTTTTATTACTCGAATCACAAAAGATGAGACTCGAGTGTCTTTTTTTTCACTCTAGTGAAGGATATGATTCGATTTGCTAAAGATGTAATTTTTTATTGTAGGTAAATAAAATAATAAAATAAGTAAAATATTTATAAATCAATCAAATCAAATCTTTGGGGTTTGCTATCTTCTTCTGCAGTTTATATTTGCTATTATATTATTACATAAATCTAAAAATACTTAGTCTATAGTAGGTACCTATTTTTAACATTCTTTTTAGGCTTTCGCATTACTTTAACAACATAGACAGGTGTTATAAAAATAATAAAATGAAATATTTTAGTGTATTAGTCGTGGTCCTGCACAAAGAACACGGGCCGTTTTAGTTTTCAACATCCCTTGTGTGTCTTTGGGATTGACAAATATTAAATTAAGTGGAATAATTTTATACGTTTTTTAAATCAATAAAACAAAATATATATCTAGGAATAATTATATAAAAAAATATAAAGACTTTGATAGACTTCTGCTATCTTAAATGTTACCATTGTACAAATACAAAACATTTTAATTCATGTACTTTAAATATAAGTAAGTTAATATACAATCATATTTATTACATATAATTACCAAATTAAAATGCTCACTGTTTTATACAAAGGGATAGTATAAAGCAAATAGCTTTCTTTATTATTTTACAGCAATTACTATCGACGTTCGTGTCTGAGAGTTCCTCTGACAACAGTATGTGTAATCTATGGTAAATAGTTATTGGGTATGTCAAGTGTCATCACGTCATTATTTTACATCTGACAAGTGACAATTTATCATTTGTCAATAAGAATCGTAACCACAGAGTATAAGGAGAGCACTAAATGTTTACGTTAATCTAACTTAAATTCCAACTTTATCTTTGTGTAACTATTATTCCCCAAGCTTAAAAAATATATAATAAATGTGAATAAGTTGAAGAGTTAATATCGAATCTTACGGAATAAATGAAACTTTAAGGTGATTCGTAAAATAAATCATGTATGGAGTCTTGCCCGTGTTCTTTGTACGGAATTTCTAATGGAAGATACATCAGCTAAGCCTGTCAAAACCAGTAATAATAAAACCAGTTGTGGGTAAACTGAAATATAAATACACTCTGTATTGCTAGCTTAAAGGATTCTCCCTTAACATTTAGGTAATTCCAGTGTATAATTTAAGCTAGCAATACAGAGTGTATTTATATTTCAGTTTACACACAACCATTTTTAAAAATGCTTTGTTTAAGTCCGGTCGATTGTAAATCAGTCGATTAATTTAAAATTACATGTATATATTTGTAGTGAAATTAAAATACAAGTGATCATAACTTTGTTTTAACTAATACAATCACTTTACTTATTCCTGCCGCAATAGCGTCAATGTGCCAGTGCCAAACATGTGCCAGTAACGCAATTATAACCATTTTGGGTTATTTAAACAATGGCTATCCCTTTCCATCAAGTGAACAATATATCAGATTGTTTGTACGATATAAAAAGAGATGTTTAATTTTAGCATCTTCATGTCTGTATCCCCGAAGAGATAGGCAGAGATACAACAAGTGCATACACAATTAGCCGAAGATACTTATGGCCAATTGCAATAACACATTAGCTTAGGACAATCCTGTCAACTAGCACTTATCCAATCCCGGACAACATTGTTTTTATCAGAGAACAAAAAAAATACATTTTGAATTACCTGACCCAGGAATCGTGCCCCAGACCTCATAATGTCAACACCAACACCAGACCACTAGGGCAGGGATTCTTACACTCGGTTCCATGGCACCTAGGGGTCCCGCAGTATAGCCATCAGGGTTCCGCGAAAATTAATTATACAATTGAATATATATATATATATATATATATATATATATATATATATATATATATATATATATATATATATATATAATATTAAAATATATATAAAATATATAAAACAATTATATTAATAAAATAGTAAACCAATTTCATTCTTCACATTAAAACTTTAAAGATAATGTATTTCAATCATCACCAGTGTTGGTCCCGGGCTCCTTTGAAGAATAGGCCAAATGCCATTCTGCCAGGCAAGTCGTAAAAGGCGACCGATTGGCTATGCGAGCCACTACTATCGTGGCTACTAGGTGGTAGCGCTCTGCATTATCTCGCCCGAGTCTGGTCCCACCGCCTTACCTATTCCTGCCTCAATAGCGTCAATGCTTGTCACTTTCGTGTTCCAGTTTGGAGGGTAAGGTAGCCGGTAAACTTATGCATGTGGCATTAGACCTCGCCACAAGATAGTAACGCACCATTAACATCCTTGGTGTCTATAGGCGATGGTTGACTCTTTGACACTTTCCATCTGCTTGTTTGCTATCTAATGATATAAAAAAAGCAATTGTTAGATAGCCAGGGTCTGGTACCCCTGCTTTACCTATTCCTGCTGCAATAGCATCATTGATTATTGCTGTTCCGATTTGGAGCTGGTAAATAAATACCTGTCCTATGGAATAAAATAAGTAATTTACTGAGGGAAAAAAACCAGCATGTTTAATTAATGAACTTTATGGCACACTGCATGGTTAGATATTTCTTGGGGTTACATAAAATAAGGTGTTTGGTTGGTGTTCCGTTGTCAGTTTAGGAGTGTCTGTCTGTCTTTATAACTAGCTGACCCGGCAAACTGTTTTGCCTTTTTAACTACTCGTTAGCCAAATCGGTTCAGCCGTTCTCGAGTTTTAGCGAGACTAACGAACAGCAATTGATTTTTATATACATATATATAATATAGAAGAAGAAGATAATTTTAAATTGATAAAATTAATATATTTATGGAAATAACAACTCACTATCACTTTTTGCTTTCTTTTTCTTTTACATATAAGTTTGTTAGCAAAAGCTTCGATTTGTTTTTTAGGGTTCCGTACCTAAAAAGTAAAACGGAACCCTATAACTAAGCCTCCATTGTCCGTCTGTCTGTTTGTCATCAGGCTATATCTCATAAACCGTGATAACTAGAAAGCTGAAATTTTCACAAATTATGTATTTCCGTTGCCGCTATAACAACAAATACTAAAAATAAAAAAAATGAAAATATTAAGGGGGGGGGGGTCCCCATACAATAAACGTGTTTTTTTCGTAGTTTTTTGCTAGGATGGTATGGAATTATTCGTGCGCGTCAGATTCGCACTTGGCCGATTCTTTCATTTAGAATATATTTGTTTTGTACGGTAAATGTTATCCATTAATAAATAATTTCTTAATCTTATGTATAAACAAATATGCCATTCAAAAGTTTAACTTATGTGTTATCTCGGGTGCAGAGATGAAGGATGATAATGGTTCTTCCTGATGGAAAGGAACAACCATCACCTATAGACACCAGAGATGTTAAAAGTACATTGATATCAGTGTGGCAGGGATATAAACAATGAGCCAAGTTCGTTCTCTTATTATAAGCTACATTGATTCAATTATAATATGTGCATTTTTGTTGCAGCATGTTAATGATCTCTCTATGAAACTAGATGTTGACAAAATCCTCAGCACAGCTGAAGGAATCTACCACCAAGTCATATCAGCTCCTCATTTAACGGATGAAATTAGAATTATCCTTGGAATCCCCACCGTGGCCAACATGCCAGAGGCGGAGGTCGAACCTGAGACGTCGACGCAGGAAAACGGCGACAGTGCTGAAAAAACGTGGGGCCCCGACATGGAGGAAGTTATGTATCAAAAAGGCTTAGATTTGAATTTTTGAGGCACGTTATTTATTATGTAGTTTTAGTAATATTACCACCGTCCAATATATTGTAAATTTACACAGATAGAGTCGCTGGCTTACACTAGTCTTAATTTGATCATCAATTTGGGCTTGAGAAATCGTTTTAGGTTTGCTCCGCATAAAACGTTTTACTTAATATTAAAAGGTTCGCTCCTATCATCTCCTAGTATAAAAATAAATAATAACACAATAAAGAGAAAAGAATTGGTAACATATTTAGATTTGGTCTTAGAAAAAAATTATAATTTTATAAATCATATTAACTATATCGATGAAAAGGCTAAACGGACTTTCTTATCCTATATCTGCCTCGACATGGGGCTTAACATTTAACACTTTAAAGATAATTTAAAACACAACGTATGTAGGTTATATTTGTTATGCATAATGCATGTTCAGCGTGGGCTGATAAAGTTACAAGTGCGCCACTCGTAACCGGCGCAAACAACTTCAAAGTCAGCGTCTAGCATTAATATTTCTGTGCAAAGCATATCGCACTGTAAGCTCCGAAGCTTTACCCGTTTTATCAGGTGACACCATTAATTCAGCATCGGGCTTCAATGTACTACATTTCTAGGAATTTTACCAACCCAGAATTTAGCAACCCGCAAGCTCAAACAAAAATTCGTCGCCTTTTTATTTCCGTAATCGACGTTGCTAATGAATTAATTGATTAATGGCAGTCACGTTAATGTTGTTCAACTAAAGGACGGCATTTATACAGCTTTTTCCCATGCGTCCGGGATCGCTTAAGTAAAACGTGGATAGAAATAGATCATTGTGTTGCACAGTTTCTCACTAGCCATGGTAATTTTAAAGCTAAATTATTCTCGTTTAAATTAATTCCTTCTCCTTTTTGCGAGTGCTCTACATTAAATTGTAAATATGATCAAACTGCAAATCACATTCTGTGGGAGTGTAATCTTTGGCAAAATGAAAGTCGTCAAATGGTTGATAGTATCCAATGTATATATAAAAGGTAGACTTATCTCAAAGGTAAAAAAGATTTCTTCCAGGCTCCCAGCTTATAAAGCGATTACAAAGAAATAGCAGACATTGTGCACAGTCAAACTTAAAGTTTTAATACACATGCGATAGGCAAAAAAAATTGAGAATGACTCATTGATATAAAAAATCCAAGATGCACAGTCCCGAACAAAAGTGACACTCAAAACTGTCGCTAATTTCACACAAGTAGTTATAGATATGGCAAAAATATATGTTTTTACATATCCAACCTTAAGGGCAAGACTTATAGTTGTTTTTACAAAGCAATGTACGAAAACTATTAAAATTGACAGTATCGCAACCAACGCGATTCTGTTTGAAATGAGCGTACAATTTAAAATATTGCACTCATTTTTAGATTTATAGAGGACGTTTTTGAGACATTGATTGTATATCTTGTTTTTTATATCAATGGAAACAAACAATGAAAAAGAAAAAAAATTCCTGTAATAACTAAATTTTTATGAGAATGACAGATTGTGATTACTTAAGCGATTTTTAAAAACTGACAGAGATGGGCTATTGCGAAGTCAAACGGGAATGAATTCCACATTTTAACGCCCTGAACACCAAAAGGGCGAGATTAAGCTTGAGAATAAGATTCAGGAAACTTCAATAACAATTTTTTAGCAATACAATACAGCAATTATTAGTTGCTGTTATGTAACTATTATAAAACTACCATCACATGTTGGTATTTCGATGGTAACTAGATAAAATCGGAGAGAATCAGAAATCATTTATTTTTATATGTTCAGAAATCATCATAATTTCATAAAAATCGTTCTGTTCCGTGGGATGATTTCTGAAAATATAAAAATTTTCAGAAATCATCATAATTTAATAAAAATGGTTCTGTTCCGTGGGCTAAGGCTAAAACATTAACAGTAGTAAAAATCAATATTTTTTGCGCGACCCAGTGAAAAACTCGGAATTGAGGGTATCAGCGTGATAATGGGTGTTTTCAGAACAACCGCTAATCTAAGATGTCTTTGTCAGGAAATCTGACCTTTGAGAATAAATAAAAATTCTGAGTGTCTGAGCTCAGTTGGTTTCGTCCTGGACCTTTAACTGTTCTGGATCTTTAACTGTCAAAATTTATAGAAGTGTCAGAATTATACAATGGCGCCTTGACTTACAAAATTAAATGGCATTAGAATGTTTCTAAGTATCTATGAACTGTCCTGGCAAAATCTTAGTTTAGTATTCTAACAATCTAACTTAGATGCTTTTGTTTCCGGGCTTCTTTCCTCCGTGTTGGTTCCGGGCTTCTTTGAATAATAGACCAACCGCCGATCTGTCAGGCAGGTCGTAAAAGGCGACCGATTGGCTATGCGAGTCACTACCATCGTGACTACTAGGTGGTAGAGTTCTGCATTATCTCACCCGGGTTTGGTACCACCGCCTTACTTATTCCTGCTGCAATAGCGTCAGTGCTTGTCACCGTCGTGTCCCGGTTTGGAGGGTAAGGTAGCCGGTAAACTTATGCATGTGGCATAAGACCTCGCTACAAGATAGCATCGCACCATTAACATCTTTGGTGTCTATAGGCGATGGTTGACTCTTTCCATCAGGAGACCCATCTGCTTGTTTGCTGTCTTATGATATAAAAAAAGATGTCTAAGATTAGAAATTGTACTGAACACACCCGTTATTAATTATTTTCTAGGGATTTTATTAACCCATGTTACGTATTGGACTGTGGTAGATGTGTGTGTATCATTCCTCACGTGTGCCGTGTTTGCTTTTGAAGTTGAATTAATTTTAACAGTATGTTGTTTGGGGTGGTGTGTTTAGTTGTTTAGTTGCTATCTTATGATAAATAAAAAAAATCATAAGATAGCAAACAAGCAGATGGGTCTCCTGATGGAAAGAGTCAACCATCGCCTATAGACACCAAAGGTGTTAATGGAGCGTTGCTATCTTGTGGCGAGGTCTAATGCCACATGCATAAGTTTACCGGCTACCTTACCCTCCAAACCGGAACACGACAGCGACAATTACTGACGCTATTGCGGCAGGAATAGGTAAGGCGGTGGTACCAGACCCGGGCGAGACAATGCAGAACTCTACCACCTAGTAGTCATGATGGTAGTGACTCGATAGCCAATCGGTCGCCTTTTACGACCTGCCTGGCAGAACGACAGTTCGTTTATTTGTCTATTATTCAAAGGAGCCCGGAACCAACACGGGGAAATTCTCTCGCTAGTAATAACTTGTTATTAATTTAGAAAGCGCATGTCAATCTAGTCCAATATTTACACATAAAAATAATATTAACGTTAATTTTCCATTGCAGGTAACACTACAATATAACGGACTACAAATATCTGTGGTCACCAAAACCGTCTGGGCGCTTCTTGCTTAGCACAGAAAATTAACTTTATCGAAGTTTTATATTTTTATATAAATTTCCCTTCACTATAAATATCGAAAATCGAATTTCACATAAAGTCGATCGAATGTCAATTATAATTGTGTTATTCATATTACTGAACGGGATTTTTGTGATCTGGCTAGGTACAAATTATTTTAAGACGAATTAGAAGATGCCATAATTTGTAAATTTTGAAGTATTATTTCTTTGCCTTCAAACATGAATTATTCCTGTTTGATGCTGAATTAAAATACTGTTCAGATGTTAGGCGACAATGTAAAATTATATACCATAGAGCAAAGAGATAAGGAGACACAACTCTGAGTTCAAAAAAGCATCAAATACATGTCGCGCTACCGTCGCATAAGAATTTTTAGAAATAAAGCGATAAACGCGCTTTATATACAGCGTGTAAGGGACGGTGTACCGAAAAATTAAGAGAAAATACCATTTTACGTTCTTATTATGATGGCAATTTCTTTTTCTGTGAGAAATGCAAAAATCGGTTTTATGATTTTTTCTTATTTTTTCGACATGCTATGTAAAGCCTACGTTACTCGGACTCGTTGTGCCCGCGTTATCTCGCACCAGCTGTTTATTTCGCGCGATATGAGGCGCATAATACATTTTTTATTTTGTGTTTCCTTAAATTTTACTTTTATAATAAGTGTATTAAATCAAATTATAGAAAATTAATATAAAAAAATCATCAAGTAAATGAAATATTTCCCACACAAATTTCCACTGACTTACATCTCAAAATGATGGTCCAAATCCATGGTTTAAATTGTTAAAACAGCGCTACAAGCGCTATTAAATACTTTTGCTTAGCACACTTCACTTCGTTCACAACAGCTATGTTCATATCGTAATTTATCCTACGCTAGTGCTATTCTCGTAGGAATTTGGAATTATAATTTTATTTTCAGTAAACAGCTGGACACTACTACTTTTTCCTGTATAAGTTGGTCCTCCTCACTTCTATACTCATGTATATTACATTCATGATTTCTTTTCAAAAATGTAAACACCTTAAAATTTAAAATACGGCCTTATTTTTATGACGTAAATATATTTTTCTTTAAGCAATATTTTTTTATTTAATAGAAAACATATAGGTACTGGGATAATCCCGTAATAATGTATCTTTTTATATAAATTTCCCTTATAGAATTAAAATGTTGAGGAATTTCCCATTTCCGTAGCTTTCGCCTTCTGAACATTAACTTTCGTTCAAAAAACAGGTTGGCAAATAAATAAGAATCATTGTAATGACAGCTATCCGTTGTTTATATATTACTTGAGTGAGCGCAGCAAGTATATATTTACACCTCTGGACATATTTTAATTTGAACTAGGTAAGATTTTAAAATCCAAGTAACTCTATTGTTGTATGCATATATTTTTTATTTGATATTGGGCGCTGACATTTAATGTTTATATAATTGTTTTTTTTATAAATGTATACGTTAAGAGTAGAAAGATATAGACAAATGTTTTATTTGTCACCACTCGTAAACGAAAGATTTTCATTTCTGCGGAAAAAAATTGTTTGTTGCAACCTGACCTAAGTCGCCAAACAAATTTTTAATTTGAGATGCTTCTGCAACGAAGGAAATCTTCTGTTAAATAGTAAGGCGTAAACGGACCTTAATGTTTCTTGTCCATTTTCAAAAAAAAATTTGCAAGGCAACTAACTGTAGTGGAAATATAAGCAACAAACTTAATGAAAATACAAGCAGAACAATCGGCACAAAAATTTTGGAAAAAATTGAATTTCAGACTTAAGCAAATTTTGCAAGCAATTCAACACTTTAATTAACACACTAAGTACTCGTACAAACCAAATCAAATACCATTTAAAGTAACATTATTCAAATAGTTTTAGATCACATTGAACATTTGTTGGAAATTCTTTGCGGTGAAATTGCTAAAGAAAATATTTGAAACATTGATATAAAAATCCCAAGATACACAATCAGTGTCTTAAAAAAAAATGAGCGCACAATTTTAAATTGTGCGTTCTTTTCTAAATAGAATAGCGTCAGTCGTACACTGTCAATTTTATATATTTTTGTACATTGCTTTTTAAAAACAACTATAAATCTTGCGTTTAAGGTTGAATATGCAAAAACATAGGTTTTTGCATAACTATAAACTTAATAGCTGTTGCCCGCGACTTCGTCCGCGTGGAATTCGTTTACTCCGCACAGCTCCTCCCCCGTAGGTGATAGCGTGATAATATGTAGCCTATATGTTCACCCGACCTGTTAGTAATATTCATGCAAAATTTTAATTAAATCCATGCAGTACTTTTTGAGTTTACCTCGGACATACATTGACTTTCATACGATTTTATTATACGTAGATAAAATTAGACTAAATAGCGACAGTTTTGATTGTAAGTTTTCTTCGGGACTGTGTATCTAGGATTTTTTATATCAATGATTTGAAAGAATATTCACGACTTAGGGCACTAATTTTGAATACGAACCAATATTTGTATGCACTCTTCGGACATTCAAGAATCCATTATCTATATATATAAAAATCAATCCCTATTTTCCTTGGTCACGACATCACGCCTGAATGGCTGGACCAATTTCGGTAATTTTTTTTTTGTTGTGTTTGTAATTGTAAGGAGAAAGTTCTTATAAAAGAAAATTTTAAGAAAATTGCGCGGAAAATTAGAAAATTTAAGAATACTTAACCACCATATAAAGTTTAATGCCATTTTGGCCGCGTGGAAGGACAATCCCGTAGTCTTATATAAATTACGTATCACGTTGTTTGTCCGCTATGGATTCCTAATATGTAAGGCAAAATAACGTTTGCCGGGTCAGCTAGTTTTAATATATAAATGGCTATGGCATATCGTATGCAACAGCATTTAATGTATGTAAATTCACTGCGCGCCATTTAGCTATGCTTTAACTTGATATTGTAAATTATCACTTTTCCTGAATAAAAAAAGAATGCCAAGCGCGCTGAGGATCCTAACTTTATAATTTAACTCCTATCGCGCTATATCAATTATTGAACTGTTAACATGTTTTAAATTCTTAAATAGATTTGGGCCCAGATCTTCCAAACAATGCAAGTCTGGCAAAACAAAATAATTATAAAACTATATTTTCTCCAATTTGTTACCATAAAAATATTGTTTTCTAATAGCATTTCAATACCTGCTTAAATGATACAGAAACCTTTATTTGCATATTTCAGGTAAAATTGTTTAAAAGATATTTATGTTAAGTTGTATATCTCTACATTGTTTTGTATTTGTTCAATTAAAGTTATAAAAATCGAAATAATGTTTAATACTATGTTATCCCTATAAAATCCCGTTTTGTTACTGGCTTCTATATCAAGTATATCTGAGTGCTAAGTGTGAGTTTTTCTTTTCGCATTCGATCGTGAGCGCGTTTCGAGTTTAGTAGGAATTTGTATGTGATTTGTACAGAGCCACCTAGTGGTAAACTGGTTTCTCACGTTTACCACTAGGTGGCGCTGTACAAATCACATACAAATTCCTAGTAAACTCGAAACGCGCTCACGATCTAATGCGAAAAGAAAAACTTACACTTAGCACTCTGATTATTTAACACGTCGCGTCGGTGCTATAGTAAATACAAGATTCAGTAATTGTAGCGGCTCAAATAATCACGCTACAAGAAAAAATAATAAAAAATAGAAAATGAAATTCAAAAATCAAATCCTGAATCGCGATATCACAATTATTTATCTTGTAACACTATATACAAGTTTCAACGCTGCTCAAATGGACTTCGGTCCCCAGGCAGTACACCTTGCCTGGCTGGGAAGATCTTCATTGTCCTTGTGTGACGTCATCAACCTTCGCAGTAATGACGTCACCTGACAAGAAGCTGGCCCGCTGGATCCATCACTATGACCCTTCAGCGGTACTGACCGGCGGCGCCACAGTAATAAAAGACTTACCTATGTATACGTAAAACAGAAACTTAAAATAAATTAAAAGTGCGTATCGGGCCGCACGCAATTTTGGGTTTCGAAAACGCTCAGTACAATAATGTGGACTAAGAAGCGAACTTTTATTGTTTCATATCTATGTAACGTCAATGACAAATATATCCATACCACAGGTTCACTGCCTGCAAGAACTTTTTATATGTTGGTCGATTATTACTCGTCTCTCTCTGCACTAGACTGCGAACGGACGGACGGACATAACAAAACTATAAGGAATCCTTCCTAATTTTCTTCCCTGAACCCTGAACAAGAGGGTTTTATTATCGTTTCGTATTATGAACATTTAACTTTTTCAATGCCAATGACAAATAGGTGTTATATCTCCTTTTTCACACATCCAGGCATTTAGTTAGCCAGTGCTAGAAAACCAGACAGTTCTAATGATTTTGCACACTGCGAAAATAGTTGAGTGGAATATTAAGTATAGGTGGGTGATTCCGTTCTAACTGTGATATTCAATGTCCTGTATTGTTTGTTCTCACAGGTCATTAATTAATAATTAATTTATGAAATTTTTGTGCTTATTGGGAAAATATAAACATATTTCAACATTATTTTCATATAATATAACTTGCCACTTACAGAAAACTTACAATATAACACTTAAATGTCAGTACCGTGTCATGTCCATTTCTAGAATTTATTTATAAATTGTTAGTTTTTTTGTCGTAATAAATGATTTAAACTAATTACCTCATAAATTCTAATGTTTACGACAAAAAAAACTAACAATTTATAAATAAATTCTAAAAATAGACATGACACGGTACTGACATTATATCACAGTTAGAACGGAATCACCCATATCTCCTTTTTCACACATCCAGTCATTTAGCTAGCCAGTGCTAGAAAACCAGACAGTTCTAATGATTTTGCACACTGCGAAAATAGTTGAGTGGAATATTAAGTATAGGTGTTAATCAATTGTATAAGTATTACGATGATATATCTATATTAACTACCGATCGACCATAGCTAAACAATTAAATTTTAAGTCTGACAACAGACTAGCCGCAAAGACAATATACATTTTTTATAGAAAAAGGGGCAAACGGCCTGGAGGATCACCTGATGGTAAGTGATCTCCGTCGCCCATGGACAACTACACTATCAGAAGACTTGCAGTTGCGTTGCCGGCCTTTTAAGAAAGAGTAGGCTCTTTTCATAAAGGTCCACAGAGGAGTAGTACGTGGAAAAAAGTGCTTCGAGAATCGCACAGTTGTGGATTTATAGATATTGAGATGGTGAGGATGAAATTTTGAATTTTGTCGCGATGTCCGATGATGTCTACGGCAATAATTAATCTAAACAGTTCTTCGGAACACTTCTCGTGATAGATCCGATAGAAGATGCAGAGCGAAGCCACATCTCTTATGTAATTCCAAAGAATCAAGCCGATCAGAAATAGTTCTGTCGTCGACGATTCGAGCCGCTCTATGTTGAATGCGGTGAAAAGTAAGCTGGTACTGAGGAGTCCCCGTCCACAAGTGAGAGCAGCACTCCATATAAAAACGGGTTGCGCCTTATAAAGTTGTAAGCGATGGGCCGGTGTGAAGTACTGCCTGGTCCTGCTGAGAACACCCAGCTTTTTGAGGCTAATTTGGTCTTGCCATCTAAGTGACCACGGAATTGAACGTTGCTCGATATGTCAACTCCGAATGTGTGTAAATTATTGTGTATCACATGAATATAGTGTTTGTATAATGTAGTGTTTATTTTTATTAATGTATTTCCAATTCATATTATTTAAAAATATTTGGTATCTGCCGTCCTTGGCAGTGTAACGCTGCGTCCGCACGCTCACGGCTTGCCGCAAACTCCAAACGTTTGGCTTGATTTTGGGAAACCAATTACACCATCCACACGCTTATGAGTTTGTATGTTCTGAAGAGACAAACTTGACGGAGTCGAGTTTGTATCGGTGGTGGTAGCATTTGGCTAAGTTATTTTTAGCCAAATGCTACCTACCTAATAAAATGCTTTGTAAAGGTGACCATAAGAATTTCCAACTTGGTTTTCAATTTATTTACTGGCTTATTAAATGTTGTACTAAGGAGATTCCATGCATTAGCTCTTTTTTTCCTTGTCATCAGTATGGTTAGAAGTCATATTTTTTATATTATTAGGTAGCAAACAAGCAGATGGCTCTCCTAATGGTAAAATAAACCATCGCCTATAGACACTAAAAGATGTTTATAGTGCATTGCTATCCCTGTGGCGTAATAGATATGTCACATGCATAAATCTACCTGCTAGCTTACTCTAAACCGGAACTCAAGGCGGTGGTACAGTGAGGCGAAATGTTGTGGAATTCTGCCGCCTAGTAGACACAAAGATAGTGACATATTCCCTGGCGGCAAAATGGTAGATGATCTATTTTCCAAAGGAAGCCTGGACCAACATGGGGAGTTAGTAATAGCTCTGTTTGATAATATAAAGAAGTTCAAAATGTATTCACTTGACCTGTCACTCGTTGTATTCAAAACGATCATACGTCTGTTCTCCGCCAGCACACAAATTAGATTGAGTACGCGTAAACGTGTCGTACACGCTTGCGGCAAATTTCCTTTGCTTTGTGAAAAAAACCGACACTCGATGGATCCGCCAAAACTTACGAGCGCTTGCAAACCTTCACAAGCCATGCCAAACTCTCCATCCACACGTTAGCGTTTGCGATGGTTTGTTGAGGTTTGCCAAGTGTGCGGACGCGGCATAAACTTTAACCGTGCCAAATTGCATACTCCACCATTCGCGTAATTGTCTTAAAGCGATAGGTGCAACGTTTTTTCTTTACGTAATATTACATAGATTAATAATATTGGGTTTTTTCCAAGTTCTACTTTTTAGTCAGCCATCGTTTTGAAACACTCCAGTGCAGTTTAGCATGCCTTTTTGCTAATTTTTTCCAATATTCCACTATGTTTATTGTGGAGTTATAACTTTTCAGTGTGTGCTTGTCAGGGGTTGTTTTTCTACCTTATATGTAGTGGACTGTATTTGGTTGAATGTAAACACTGATTCTACTTCGATTTTATTTACAATTAATTTTTTTTATATCATAAGATAGCAAACAAGCAGATGGGTCTCCTGATGGAAAGAGTCAACCATCGCCTATAGACACCAAAAATGTTAATGGTGCGTTGCTATCTTGTGGCGAGATCTAATGCCCCATGCATAAATTTACCTTTACCTTACCCTCCAAACCGGAGCACGACAGTGACAAGCACTGACGCTATTGCGGCAGGAATAGGTAAAGCGGTGGTACCAAACTCGGTCGAGCCGATGCAGAACTCTACCACCTAGTAGTCACGATGGTAGTGACGCTCATAGCTCATAGTCGCCTTTTACGACCTGCCTGGCAGAACGGCAGTTGGCCTATGGAGCCGTCCATTAATCACGTGATGTTTTATTTGGCATTTTTTAACCCCCCTCCCCCTTGGTGATTGTATGTTGATGTTTAAGATTACCCCCCCACCCCTGACATCACGTGTATTTTTTAGTACCTACAAAGAATCTTAGTTTTTTTTTAAATATTTAGGGATATGTATCTTGCAAATAAATCTCCTCCCCCCTTGTGATTTTTTATGAACCCCCCCCCCTTTCGAGGCTCACGTGATTAATGGACGGCCCCTATTCTTCAAAGGAGCCTGGGACCAACACGGCGAAAATTTATTATATTTAAATTTCTTATTATATTCGGAGGAACTGATTTTTCTAGGCTCCACACGGGTATTTATTCGGATCGGAGCCGAGACAGCTTTTCGCATCGACCAATGAGCGCTTCATTAATTATTACGGCCAATGACACGCCCGTTCTTTACTCATTCGCCATTGGCCGGCGTCGGCTGTCTTCACCTCCTATGCCTTAGCGTTAGGGTGGCGTTAGGTTCGACGGCGACACGTGCCAGAATCTGTAGCTCGGCGTTCTTGCCCTTTACACTATACATTTAATAAATATATGCAAAATTACCTTAAAAGGTAATTACCTTACCTTTGATAGACAATTGACTGTAATAGTTTGTTTAGCTTGCAAATTACTAGAGTTGGTATATATTTATCAGAGTCAAAAGACAAATTTTCCGTGTGTTGGTCCGGGCTCTTTTTAAATTAGACCGTCTGCTATTTTACCAGGCAGTTTGTGAAAGGCGAACGATTGGGCAAATATGTCTCTCACATTGTGACTACTAGGTGGTTCGTCTGTAGCAGAACTATAAGTTCTGCTGCAACATCCTTTTTTCTCGCATAGGTTCTTGAACTTCCTTACAACTTCCTGTTGCAATAGAAACAATGCTTGTCATTGTCGTGTTTCAGTTTAGATGGGAAGGTAGACAGTAAACTTATGCATGTCGCAACATATTTTCATCTTCATTACCATCCTGCCTCACAGCATCATTAACATTTTTGATGGTTGTGTCTCTATCAGGAAAGTTTTGCTCATTTGCTATTGCAAGGTAAAATAAATATTTATGGTTTAAAAATAAACAGTATTTGATAGAATATAAAAACATCATTATTATTATATATATAAAACGTGCATGCCTATAAATCTTAAAAAGGAGTCCCGGCACAATAAAGGGACGTATATAGTGTGATAGACCTTTATCCCCCCTCGAACTAGAAAGTTTTCGTTTTAATCTAAAGGGCGTGTTTTTAAAGATACAAGAGCTTTTTCAACCCTTCATTACGTGTAGTGGTATCATCTGTTGTCGAGTATTTGAACTTCATTCAGAACAACAATTATTTGGGTTGCATTTCGAAAGGCGCTGCGAGCAATTTCAGATTGTGTAGTAATGGCGCGAAAGTTAAAATTCCAATTTCAATAGTCTTGAATTACATTTGTTATATTTCAACTACCACGTAATCTCGTATCAACATCATTGCTAGTATATAATAAAACTAAGTTGATAAAATGTGCGTGCCGATAAAACTTAAAAAAGAGTCCCGGCACGATAAAGGGACTTATATAGTGTGATAGTCCTTTATCCCCCCTCGAACAAGAAAGTTCCCGTTTTAACCTAACCAACCAACGCTAGAAGAGATGCAAGGCATGAGATTATCATTAAATACACCATGAGACAATGTTCTAAGATGAAATTTATGTATTTAATTTGCAACATTTCTGCAAAATCTTATTCGATACTGCAGTGGTGCAACTGAAACAAAAGGAAGTGGGGCAAACTTATCCAAAGTCTTAAAATTAAAGGAGAATAAAACAAGACTTTAATTTTGATTTCCCAAAAATTTTAATGCTTTATAGAGTGAAGTGAATAGCACTTCTGAAGATGTTTCCGTTGCAAAGTGTAATTTGCGTTGAGTATTGAGCACATATTTTGTGTGCTACTGCCTTTGCTATTGACGTGGAAGAATGTGTGCTCGACTTGGGTGGACTATTCTGCCCTGCTAATTTAGTCGACCGTAAGTGCATATTGGGTGCAATAGAGAAAATCGCATCCAAAAATTTGCACTTTTTTTTGGACACTACAAAAAATTTAGGTAGATCGACATTTTTTCCACGTCTTTTATAGATTTTTTTGTAGTGTCAAAAATAAAGGTCCAACTTTTTGGGCAAGAATTTCTGCACTTACGGTCGATTAAATTAGCAGGGCAGTATTGTACCGCTGGGGTCTCCTTAAATTTTCAGACCTTAGATAATTTTCCCCATTCTTTACACTTCCCTCTATTTCAGTTACATCACTGCAGTTTCATATAACATAGAAATTTCGCAAATTAAATTCCTCAATTTTTTCTTTGAATTATGGGTTTCTGCAAAGTAACGCCTGAATCTATAAAATAATAAAATGTTCTACATAAAATACAAGATGTCTAGTGGTTGTAAAAAAACAAAAAAAAATCAGTTACAAATATTTATGTAAAAAATTACAGATCGGTTTTTGTACTTTAAAGTTGGCTAATTTACAACATAATAACTGCATCTTATGAAATAATACCAATTCTTGGTGCAGGCGTTTTCTTTTTGCGACAAACATTTTAATATGTATTAAATATCTGAATATAAGTCTTTCATTGTTTACAATTAAATTTAATGAAAACTAACATATATTTAAGTACTACATGACTATATCTTTATTAACCCGCCACTGATGGTTCACTTACAACATTGGTGACTCTGGTCCCAGAGATCAGGGTTTTCAACTAAAGATTTTGCCTACCATTGGCTAGTTATCCTACTTTTAGTTAGTTTAGGTTTAATTATGAACACATTTAAAAAATAAAACACAAAAATTCAGTTGATCACGGGTTGTTTTTTACTTATTAAAAAATTATACCCACAACACTAAAAATATTCTATTTACCCATATGTTTATAATTTTTTTTAGTAAAAATGTTTAATTTGTTTTAAATCAGCCTTTGTCAATCTTAGGACATTGAAAACTCTTAGATAATAAACAAAAATATTTTACCCATATGTTTATAAAAATTTTTAGTAAAAATGTTTAATTTTTTTTATTAAAATCAGTCTTTGCCAATCTCAGGACATTGAAAACTCTTAGAAAATAAACAAAAATATTTTACCCACATGTTTATAAAATTTTTTAGTAAAAATGTTTAATTTTTTTAATAAAATCAGCCTTTGCCAATCTAAGGACATTGAAAACTCTTAGAAAATAAACAAAAGTATATATCCTTTGTAACAAAAATATATAACATGTATTTTACTATATAAAAATATTACTAGTCTTACGGACAGGGTTGGTGCTAATACTTGTGACTGTGCATCCGTGGCAAATTCATGAGCGGTTTCAACGGTGTGGGACTTAAAATGAGGCAGTTACTTGAAATCTCAACTCGATATGACGGCGAGTGAAAAATTTGTTCGAATCTTCACACGAACTTCACCAATAGCGGGTTAATCACTTATTGAAAGCCTTAGATGCAGAATCATATTCTATAAACTTACATCAGCCAGTTATTACTAAGTAAACAATGCCTGAGCAAAGCAGGTACTTTTTAATAATTTGCTGTTAATGCCACATACATATTATACTAGTATTTTTTCAATAAAATAAAAGTTTAAGGCATGTTAAAGTTAATTTTTTTTGTATCTGTGGAAACTAAGAACTTAAGTTGTCTGAGTTAATTCACTATTCATGTTTAATTAACATTACCTAAACTACAAAAGTAGTCCCATATATACTACAAAGATACTTATACAAAGGGTATAGCAGGATAAGTATGATGATTCGGCCCCCAATGACAACTCATGTCCAAACTTGTATATATGTAAAATATTATAGCATGGCCTCGATGTACGTATGCAATTTATAAGAATTTTTCTGCCGTATTCCGCTTTAATCTAGAGATATGGGTGCATGTATGATTATCCTTCAAACAGCCATATCTCAAAAACTAATTAAGCTAAATGCAAAAGACCAACGTAAGGTTGTACGTAACGTTAAAGAGTATATTTTATATTTTTTTCAGATTATTTAAATAACTACGCACATTTATAAATAATAAATAAATATTTTATCTTTCATTTTTTTAGTGTTCTTGGTGACTTACAATCACCGAAAAATTATATGTTGTAGTACTTGACAAGCCCTACTTACTCATGAAAATTATATTGAAAAAAAGTTGGTGCAACATTTCGAAAAAAAAAAAAATTCGACATGCACCTGTGTTTGCCATAGAGGAATTTTTGGAGAAACGTTAGCTAATGCTATTCAAAAATATTTTGTAGTTTCGACATTAATCATTTACAGTTGAAATTAGTTCAATAAATCATAAATTGAATATATGTATATTCATGTTCTATATATATGTTTATACTAGTACAGAAGGTAGAATGAATATTTTAAATAATTGCTAGCGTTATATCTTTATAATGTTTAGTTATTTGTACAATTGTTACATTTAAAACTCTGTTCCTAGCCATATAAGGGTCTTTCTTGCTTGAATATTCTTAGTTATAATGTAGGACAAAGGTACATATAAGTATTGTATAATAATTTAAATTACTGCCATAGGAAATAACTCATACGTCATAATAATTACAGTCGAATCTCTTAATATTATTGAACTCGATCATCTAAAATCTTATTTCACTGTTTTCTTTTAAAATTAAAAAAAAATACAGTACTAAAAATACAGACCAACTCTTTTTATCCCCACTCTACTAATATTTCATGTGCACAAGTAGACGCAGTTATCTGCGTGACATAACAAAAGAAAAAACATACGGCGTATTCAAGAGAGGAATCAAGTTTAGACTTGTCATCACGTTGCTCGCTGTTTCGTACACTTAACGTACTCAAAACTAATTTCTTCATTTATTCTGTCTTGTTGTGAATAACGATGTCAGGTAAGTGCAAAAACTGCAATAAGTTTTTCCGTAAGATAACTGGATATCAAAAAGTTATTAATACTAAGAGAAGAAGCTAAAATGTTTAGTGATTGTCTCAATATGTCAATAGTAATTAACGATAAAATCGTTAATTACTATTGACTTTTGACTTTTTATTACTATTGACGATAAAATCGTTATTTACTATTCCAGTCCAGTTATCTTACGGAAAAACTTATTGCAGTTTTTGCACTTACCTGACATCGTTATTCACAACAAGACAGAATAAATGAAGAAATTAGTTTTGAGTACGTTAAGTGTACGAAACAGCGAGCAACGTGATGACAAGTCTGAACTTGATTCCTCTCTTGAATACGCCGTATGTTTTTTCTTTTGTTATGTCACGCAGATAACTGCGTCGACTTGCGCACATGAAATATTGGTAGAGTGGGGATAAAAAAAGAGTTGGTCTGTATTTTTAGTACTGTATTTTTTTAATTTTAAAAGAAAACAGTGAAATAAGATTTTAGATGATCGAGTTCAATAATATTAAGAGATTCGACTGTAATTATAATTACGTATGAGTTATTTCCTATGGCAGTAATTTAAATTATTATACAATACTTATATGTACCTTTGTCCTACATTATAACTAAGAATATATATAGAACATGAATATACATATATTCAATTTATGATTTATTGAACTAATTTCAACTGTAAATGATTAATGTCGAAACTACAAAATATTTTTGAATAGCATTAGCTAACGTTTCTTCCAAAATTCCTCTATGGAAAACACAGGTGCATGTCGAATTTTATTTTATTTTTTTCGAAATGTTGCACCAACTTTTTTTCAATATAATTTTCATGAGTAAGTAGGGCTTGTCAAGTACTACAACATATAATTTTTTGGTGATTGTAAGTCACCAAGAACACTAAAAAAATGAAAGATAAAATATTTATTTATTATTTATAAATGCGCGTAGTTACTTAAATAATCTGAAAAAAATATAGAATATACTCTTTAACGTTACCTACAACCTCACGTTGGTCTTTTGTATTTAGCTTAATTAGTTTTTGAGATATGGCTGTTTGAAGGATAATCATACATGCACCCATATCTCTAGATTAAAACGGAATACGACAGAAAAATTGTTATAAATTACATACGTACATCGAGACCATGCTATATTATAAGTTTGGACATGAGTTGTCATTGGGGGCCAAATCATCATAGTTATCCTGCTACACCCTTTGAGATGTAAGGAAATTAGCAAGTCATTCCAGTTATTTTTTTGCAATTGAGTTAAAATTACTAACCTACATAAATAAATAAATCATTGACACAAAAGTGATTTTAATTGAGTCTAGTGCAATTTGTGAATTTTTAAAACCTAAAAGAAATCGTAACTCATAACTGGCTTTCTCACAACATAACATTAGCAGAATTACTATAACAGCAATTTTGAAGATTAATCTAATTGACCTTTATTAGAATTTATGTATAAATTCTGATTCATGAGATTTGTTTGATGATTTCCATTGCTATTCTTACCAACTTTACTGGCTTTTGTTTATTAACTATTTTGATAATCTAAAGACAATAATAGCAAAACTAATTACTGACACTAAAACTCATTTGTGAATGTGATTTTAAATGTACATTTAAACCATATCTTGTTTGATAAGATTTGTCACATAAATGACAATGGAAATTTTTTACACCAGTGTGTGTTAAATTATGCCTCTGCAGTTCCGACTTTGAGAAGAATCTTTTATGACAACTTTCACATCCATACTTAGTTTCTTTTAAATGATTTTTTCTTATATGAGAACTCCGAGAACTGGACGATATAAATGTAGCATTGCAAACTTCACATTTATGGTTTCTTGTTCTTTTATGATTCCATAAAATATGTGAATGTAAACTTCCAGGAACTTTAAACTTCTTTGGACAATATTTACAACTATACCCACGATCATTGCTATGTGTCAACATATGAATTTTAATATAACCTGGAGGATAAGACTTTCCACACTGATCACACTGACGAAGGATTCTGTCAGGTTTTTTCTTTTCTTCATGTATGTTTGGTTCACATGAATGTGCATTAAAGGAATCTGTTGTGTAAAATCCTTCCCAGCAGTTCTCACACAAGTATGGCTTTAAGTGTAATTTTCTATGCAGAACAAGGGACCGAAAATCATCAAATTTTTCATTACAATATTCACAATCCCTACCTACAGCTAATTTCACTGTATGAGTTTGCGTGCAATGTTCTCTTAATGACACTACAGAGTGAAACTCTAATTTACATTCAACACAAAATAATAAAACTTCGTTTTCTGCTTTTGTTTTTATTTGTCTAGGTTCAGTTTCTGATTTCCGTTTCTCATGTTGTCTAGGGAAATTTGCCTCATCATGATCATCACAATCTAAAGAATAGTCATTATTATCACTTGTTGAATCGACAAACCTGTAACTCTCTTCTATAGTTTTTAAAGAAGATTCTATAAGCACTTTAAAAGAATATGTTATAGTTAATTGGTGAACACAGTTAATACATATATTTTCAGGATAATAGTCTTCTGATGATATCTGTAACAGAAGCAACGGGATTGAATTCAGATTCTAACTAATTCTAGTTTTCTAAAGTAGTATTTTTTACCGTATAATCATAAAAGTTATTGAGTATATCCGATAGCTTCACAGATTTTCCTGCTATTGATATTACAGTATATACATGACGCATTTCTTTGCCACTGCTTAAACATGTTCTGCAGCGGTCTTTGTAATTCATTTTACTTTTTTAAATCAAAATTAGGTATGTTTTATTAATCATAGATGTGTTTAACACAAATCAAAAATGAATTAATTAAATACAACAAAGAGTATACAAATTACAAATACAATATTTCATACTCTGACACATGTCACAAATATCTTGTTCCAGTACCAGTGTTGCCAAATCAGATTTGTAAATTCACAGTATTTTTGATATAAAATGACAGTAGTTTGGTATAAAAATACAGTAACACAAAATTAAATACAGCGCTTTTACAGGAAATAAAAATAAAATACACCATAATGTAATCAAATTATATATTTTTAATAAAATTATTATTAATCACTACCCGTTTTGTGGTTCGTTTTGATCATAAATTTTTTCTTCCTATTCGAATTCTTTTAAAGATGATTGTACATAGATATTTCACATAATATTATATTTTTAAAGAAATTAGGCAAGAACTACACACATTTTACACTGATGTTTATTCACAATGTTATGTTTAGATTATTACTTGAAAAGTTATTTAAAAATAATTCTAAATACATAACTAATGAATAAATATTATAATAAATTTATTATAAGTAAGAGTTACTTATTAAATAGGTGTACACTTAAATCGATAATTTTTGTTTCTGTATTCGATCATTTTTGGTCTGTGGTTAATCCGATACGCGAATGGCACTATTCGCGTTTTGCGTCCCATGAAGTAAGACATTTGTGTCTGAATGAATGTCACTTAAAAAATAGAAGATTAATTGATCATTTGATGAGCATGA
The DNA here is from genome assembly GCA_036924255.1 of Apodemia mormo. Classification (NCBI taxonomy): domain Eukaryota; kingdom Metazoa; phylum Arthropoda; class Insecta; order Lepidoptera; family Riodinidae; genus Apodemia; species Apodemia mormo. The sequence continues at coordinate 40,701,970 of JAUPFN010000008.1, forward strand.
TCATGTGTAGGTAGGTGTCATAGTTTAGCTATATTTTACGGACTATAGACACTTGACAGATATGTCCAAAAAGTAAATTAATACATAGGATGTATCGTTTTTACTGTATACTGTATTTTATTAATACATTATACAGTTAAAACGGAAAAAAGCAGCTAAATTACAGTGAATCTACTGTAATTACAGTGAACCTGGCAACACTGTCCAGTACTATACACAGTGTTATCAGATGAAAATTTTAAATTGATTTGTTAGCAGACTAAAATTACCATGTTCTAAGTATGATTACCTTAAATTAATTTTAATATTACAGTCTTTATTACAGTGTCGATTAAAAAAGGAAAACTTCTTTTATAATTAATTTATTTAAAAAGACTTTAGTTAAATAAATACTCACGGGACAAATTACACTTACCCGTGACGAAATTACACGCTTTTACCTTAGTTATTTCATATCTGATAGTAGTTTTGTCCCGGTGTTGGTCCCGGGCTCCATTGAAGAATAGGCCAACTGCCGTTTTGCCAGGCAGGTCGTAAAAGGCGACTGAGTGGCTATGCCTTTATGCTATAGTAGTTATGCTATGATGATGTGTCGAGCTAGCGACCGGTCCTGCTCCGCGTTACACACGCAGCAAATATTAATTAATATTTTCGTAAATCGCGCGTTACATTGCCGCTGCACGTGACCATGGTGCTCGTGGCTAACGAGTTGCCGGCGTTTATCCAGCATGCCATCGACACCATAGACGAGGTCAGCATCATGCAGATCTGCAAGTCTTCCTTTAAGAGTAAGGAGAGTTACAAGGACAAGCAGCTGCTGTATGAGACGCTCGGCCAGAGCGCGAAAATGCCATCGCGAAGAAGATATGGTACGGAAAGTAGCGTGCAGGACATCATCTCCCTGCTGAAGCAGACGCATCCGGATGAGGTGCCGGCTTTTGTGCGAGAGAGTTACATAATCATAATCGTAATTTATTTATTGCTTGAAAATAGGTAAATCAGGATGTTACAATATAAAACATAATTAGTGCACTACATTCTACCTATACGGCGTGCAATATAATTATTAAACAAATTGATTATTACTTTTTAACAGTTCTCTTTAAAAACAGTTACTGTTTAAAATTTCTCCTATTAAATTATTAAATAAAACATGTGCAATAACCTAACATTCATTGTATAAATTTCAAAGTCATAATGAATTTATATTAAATTGAATGTCAAAATTCTAACGTTAATATATAAATTTCAATGTCAAAATAATATTAATTAAATTAAATTTACAATTTTATAATTTGTCAATAAAATAACACAGATTAATTACATACACAACACAAACATTATTCAAATTATTTATCCATATAACAAGTCGCAAAATTATTAAGTATAATTAATAAGTTATTTTTAATAATATACATATAAACTGTTATGTGTAACTGGTATGTGTAATTCCATACACTCAAGTAAAAACTTCCGTTCTTTATCTTTTATAGCATTATTGCTCGCCATTTTGCTTAAATTTACTTCACGAATATAATATATTAAACACCGTGACTGACCGATCACAACCGCTCCAAACTCTGAAGTAAAAAATATTATGCAATATTAAGCCCACACAGTACAATAAAATAATATTGCACAATAAAAATTAAACTCGCTCAAACTTTCGTTCAATCATTGTGCATTCTTCAATATTAACCTTAAACGGTCAATAATATGTCACAATGCGTAATATTGCGCAATATTATTGTGGGCTGCCTTAAAAAGACATTAAATCATCGCCAGGTAATCTATACAAATAAATAAAATTGGAGTGTCTGTTTGTAATATTAAAGTAACCACTTTTTACTAATTGCGTATGGATGTATATACGATACATATACCAAAACCAAAATTTTTACAATTTGTATCTGTCTGTCTGTTTGTTCCGGCTAATATCTGCAACGGCATGATCGATTTGGACGGGACTTTCACTGGTAAATAGCTGACGTAATAAGGAATAACTTTAGCGACTTTTATTTTAGAATTTTTCCCCCGCGGATGAAGACGCGGGCACAGCCTAGTCCATACCAATAAAAAAAAATTGGAGTGTGTGTTTGTAACGTTCAAATACCACTTTTTACTAAATGTATATATATGTATGATACGATGTATGTTCGATACATATAACAAAACAACATTTTTTACAATTATTGTCTATCTGTCTGTTTTTTCCGGCTAATCTCCCGAAAGGCTTGACCGATTTGGACGGGACTTTCACTGGCAAATAGCTGACGTAATAAGGAGTAACTTTGGCTACTTTTTTTTAAATTTTTTCCCCCGCTAATGAAGTCGCGGGCACAACTAGTATAAAATAATTTATGTAAATTCATAAACAAGTCACTATCGCTCCCCGACTGAACTTCGGCCAAATTTTTTATTTTCACTGAATGTTCGGCCGAAGTTCGAATTCGCCTTAAACCACAGTCGGCCTACCTCTAACGTTTACTACAATACAGCCAATTTAGTTAGAAATATATTCAATGACCGATTTAGCCTATTAAAAAAATAGAATCCCTAGGAAACTCTTTTAGGCGAGAGCCAATCCAAAGTACGCCAGTCGACTAGAACGTGGTCATCAACAATTGTATATGTAAAGGAAAACACATTTTTCCTTTCATATATAATTTTCGCCTGTGCGTTGCCATCTTAATGTGCACACAGCACGACTATCCGCGAAGCCGTTCTAAAACAAACTGAATACTGATATGATTTGTCTGTCTAGTGTGTGGTGGCTACTTTGAAGTATTAGGTGTAGGTGGAGCTAACACTCGTATTAATCAGTTGAAACTAATATTTACGTTATATCTTTGTCTCTGAGGTCTCCCCATCTCTTTTTATACAGCTATGTTAGACAGAAAGGGTAGGACTTCAGAAGATGACAGCAGTATTTAAAGTTGTGTTTCAAGTAGGTATTAGAAGTGCTGCCTCCAGATATAATACAGCTTCATGGTGGCGACAGACTTGCCCGTTCAAACATGCCCGCGGGGATGTCTGTCTAGTGAATGCGCCGCTTTAGTCTCTAAGTATTCTGTATTTGTGGTATAATCCATGGAACTACATAATATTCACCCGAGATTACTACTATTCATCCGAATAATTACCTATCTTATTCTCAGGTAGTAATAGTTGCTTGACCTTATCTGTGGAAATCATATGTCAATTGTCATAATATGTCCAAGGATATGTCTGTGGATATGTCCTCGATTTTTGTATCTACCTGTTTCATGCAAATATATTACAATGTTTTGTCCACATTCTAAAGAAAAATTACAAAAAGAAAGTTTACAAACACTTGTACGATTACCACATAAAAAACATCATCGCAGAAAAAAATATAACAACAAACAAGGACACAAGAAACAGTTTAAAAAAGAGAATCCTTTTGTATACGATATGTCTCAGTGGGCAGAAAATTTTACTGTAGCAGCCACTTGGCAATTAAAGCATCAAGTTGCATATTGGAAAGCACGTGCTACAGCATTGGAACATGAAAATAGTATTTTACATGAGATTATTCGCAATAATAAAAAGTGCATACGTCCAGGAATCACTACAGAGGATGAAATATCTGAGAATGAAATGTGCCATAACATTGGCATCTCAAAGAACATTCAAAAAAATCAAGTTGGCATAGATTTAAATGTGTATGAAAATGGTGAAAGAATGGAATCAGGACATGGTGTAAATAGCGTCGAAGATTACGATGACGATAATGATGAAGACGTTGTTGTTAGTGAGGAATACATTCAATATCTAGCAGCAAACGCCAAATATAGGGAAGATGCAAAACGAGAAAGGGAACTTTTGAAAGCCAAGGAAAAGGCATTAGAAAACGATGTTACAGTTCAAGAATCAAATGAAACAGCAGAGGAAAAGAGAGAACGTTTAAGAGAACTTTATGGCGATCAGTGGCAAAGAATATCAGCTCTGGAAATGACAACAATGTCAAATTTTCTTAGTGAATGTGATAGAACGAAACCTGTTTACTGGCCTAATATTCCATTTAACTTTAATTATAGTTGATAATTGTGATGGTAAATAGAATGTCTATGTGAAACTAAACATGTTTTCGATACTCGAATCAGCATTATTTTGATTTTAAAATGGAAATTTTAACTAAGTTTATTTCTTTGGTTTCAATGTTTAATATTACATATTAATTTTATGTGTAAAGATTTCTACGTAACTGATTTGATTATGAACTTATCATAAACAATAAAATTCATTGACCAATATTTGTTAATCATTCAGCTAATATTTATTTTATTTTATTTGGAATACAAACAGTGATACTTATACAATATAAGTAACAAAAACTAACCACCATTTATAAGTCTCCGCATGTTGTTTAAATACATATTTACATGGCTTAAATTTGGTTTCTAGGTCTATTAGATTATTGTTTAGGTGACAATCTTTAATGAAAATTACCTTCTTTGGATTGCCTTGTTGGTTAATTTGTTAACCTGTTTGGTTCAGATCATGAGGTCCTGGGTTTGTTTCCTCGTTTGACGATAACGGTGATAATTTTTTTTTCATTACATACCTTCCTGCCTAGCATCTCATAATAGTGTCATACTATTTTGCCAATCATATGTGTGTTTGTTTTATATTTACCTACTTCTACAAGGTAAGCAGTGGAAGATTCAAAATAACATTTTATTGTCCTTTTATTCACAATATGAGATGTAAATAAAATTTAACTTCATTTAACACAATTTAACATGTCAGGGACGGGAGGGAGGGAGGGAGAGAAAGCTTATATTGTGTTCGCATAATAGATTGTGCTTCGGCATGCAAGGTGACTAAATAGTTTTATATCATTTTCATATGATGGAAAATGACAATCATTGTCTATCGACACCAAATATGTTTGTGTGGGTGAATGATAATGTCATGTGCATCAGCTTATCATCTACCTTACCTTTTGAAGCAGAACATGACAGTGACCAATTGACACAGCGTTTGCTCTATTACGGCAGGAATAGGTAAGGCATTGGTACCAAAATCCGGTTGTGAAATTGCAGAACTACCACCTAAATACTCCTTTGTCTATAGTCTATCTCCCATCAACTTGCGATATGTACTGATGAAAACGCAAGATGAATTTAATTGCAATACAAAACTGTCAAAAACCTGAAGATTTTCGATTAGGTAAAGTTGTTGGTCACACATTGTGACACTGCAAACTTGGCTGTAAGGCAATAATATTTTCCATTTCTCAATACTGCAGAATGTCATTAAAAGTGCTGTAGTAACCAGTGAAAAAAGTTTATGTAGCCTTTATGTAAATAGTTTTTTTTATATCATAGGATAGTCAACTAGCAGATAGCTTTCCTGATAGAAAGAGTTAACTGTCGCCTATCCCAAATACGTTATTACTATTAGGAATGCAATATGCATTAGTTTAGTTGCTACTTGTTAAACTAAACTGGAACATGGAAGGAGAAAAGGTTGCAATAACATTGCTATTATAGGCATGAAGTTGTAGAACCCTAACACTTAATAGTCACATTTGGATAAACATTGGACTTGTTCAAATTGCCTGATAAGAAGGTTGTCTATTCTTCAGAAGGAGCTTTAATCAACAGCTCATATAGGTTATTAGTAATTCTATGTTTTTGAAAGTGGTAATCAAGTGTCCCGGCCTCCATTGTAGAATAGGCCAACTGCCGTTCTGCCAGGCAGGTCGTAAAAGGCGAACGATTGGCTATCGAGTCACTACCATCGTGGCTACTAGGTGGTAGAGTTCTGCATTGTCTCGCCCGGGTCTGGTACCACCGCCTTACCTATTCCTGCCGCAATAGCGTCAGTGCTTGTCGCTGTCGTGTTCCGGTTTGGAGGGTAAGGTAGCCGGTAAACTTATGCATGTGGCATAAGACCTCGCCACAAGATAGCAACGCACTATTAACGTCTGGTGTCTATAGGCGATGGTTGACTCTTTCCATCAGGAGACCCATCTGCTTGTTTGCTATCTTATGATATAAAAAAAAAAAAAAATACATAATATTCAACAGGTTTTTTCTGCAATTTGTAAAGTCGCATTGAACATAATCATAATTTTGATATATAACCCAGAGTTTGATGTCATTGCAAGTAAAAATGTATTGAATAATAATTATATTTGTTTTTCGGTTCAAAAACTTAATGCAATATGTATTTTAATAGATTTGTGGGTCTGCTTACATAATTTTTGTTAAATTAAAAAACAAACAATGTTCATCAGTTAAGTTTGTTTTCAAATATCAATATTTTGTGAAGTTAACTTTTAATAAAAATTGAAAAGCAATTGGTCCATTTGATATAATTAAGTATTTAATAGGTATCTAAATTACTTAGGATGTTTTCAAGTTTTACAAGTAACTGGATAAAACTTAGGAAACTTTATCTTAAGACAGGTGAACAAAAAATATTCTATTTTTTTAAATAGCAAAGGAGCAGATGGCTCCCCTGATTGATCAAATTTCAGTTGTTCTAAATGAATGACAGTCATTCTTTATAGATACCAATGATAATTAGGATGTGCCTGATGCATAAGTTTACTGGCTACTTTAGCCTCAAAACCAGGTAATGACAAGCATTGCAGCTGTGGTATCAACATATACAAGAATTATAAAACATTTGCATTATTTTGTTGGAAAAGTGTACAATTCATGTTTGATGCAAAAACTGTTATTGTTGAATCCATCATTAAGTTACTCGTACAATAACTGTTTCGAATTTAGTTATTAGTGGGTAGATATAATTAGGTGGTTATTTTAGATATAATTTAGCTATAATTTAGTCCACGAAAATAACATAGTTATAACTTAAAATGTTATTAAATTTTATTTTAAAATTAAATAATTGAGATAAGTTTGTGAATTAAAAAACAAGATTAACAAACAAGTCACTAATTCATTATTTGCACAGTCAATACTTGGTCAAATGGATGACATTGAGCTAAGATTCAAAATGCCCTTACAGGCTACAGCCTTTTCGAAGTAGGTATTAAATTGTATTCATTTCAGCAGAATTTCACCCGAGGAGAAAATGTGAACATTATGTTTCAGAAGTAACTAAAGTACACAATTCACGCAGTGTAGATATCAGAAAACATTTTTAATAGGAAATGCTGCTGAACTGTCTATTGGCTTACTGGTTGATATTCGATACCAATGTCATTTTTTATCTAATGTTATTACTAAAAACATAGCAGATTCTATTTTATATAGATACAGCATACAGCCAAAGCCAGCTGTTAATACCGCACCTAGCCACACTCTGGGCCATTGTACACAAAAAGTACAGTAATTATTCCTGCCTACTCAGCTTATTCCAGAGATCCTGTACAGTAGTTCCTCTGAGCAGCTCCCTTTACATGCCACTCTCTTGGAAGAACTTGGTCCTTGTGTATAATATCACGTGGTGAAAGGTTTCATCGTATCTTAGGCACGCACTGCAGAGCGGACTGTCAGTTATATAGCGTGCATATGTTTATTCATTTGGCAGTGTTCCGTTAGCAGACCTCATATATTTATTAACCCCCGACGCAAAAACGAGGGATCTGTCTGATGTGGGATGATCTGTCTATCTGTGTATCTGTGTGTCTGTCCGTGGCATCGTAGCGACCAGGCGGATGGTACGATTTAGTTGCGTTTTTTTTAATGAAAGTCCTAGATTGCGAGATGGTTCTTAGGTATGATTCAATAGGAACTACGAAAAAAAGACTACGAAAACGAAGTTGTGTTAGAAATCTGCAGTATCAGTACTATAATACATACAAATTTAAATTTACACTATATCCCATATTGGGTGGGCAGAGATAGTTAAGATCACCATCCACATCACGACCCCGACAGACTGACTTGCTTTGGTTTTTCCATATTAATAACTTTCTTTGTACGAATATGCTGGGTTTGGAAACTCGACACCACGCGACTAACATAATTCTGGTGCGCCAGTATAGGTGCCCCGGTCAGGCCTATTTCACTATATATAGGTACTATCAAATTATAATCACTTAAAAGTCATCCACACGCCGGCGATCAAAACTCAATGGTTGCTGATGGCTGTTTTGCAAGCACGCGCGTTAATTTTCTGGACTTCGAAACAACATTTGTATTACGTAATTTGTTGATAGCTTCTAAATCCGAAGTCATGTGTGCAGTAAATAGGTACAGATTTAGCAAGTATAGAAACAAAAAAATCTTTCATTTTTGCATTTATTTTCGAATGTCAAAAATGTAAGTAATGGTTTTGGTTGAGCAATATTTCGTGAAAAATGAACCACTGGGCCGCCCGGTTAGTTGAGTAGTTAGTCACCATGACTACGCAATCCATGGGGCTCGGGTTCGTTTTCCGACAGGGACAGGAATTTGTGTGATGAGCATAGATGTTTGTATTTCTGGGTTTGGGTGTATATTCAATAGTACTTGGATGACCGAGCTTTTCCCGGTGTTTTTTTGGTAAAAACGACGTTTTCTAAAAAGTAAAACCTAGCTACATCGATTTATCACACCCGAAACCGCCTGCATGCTAAATTTCATGAAAATCATTTTAGCCGTTTCCGAGATTCAGATTATATATTTATTTATTATATACAAGAATTGCTCGTTTAAAGGTATTATAGATATTTCAGTATTAATAAGTATTTGCATGTATTTCTATGTATTAATATCGTTGATTAACACTCATTTGTGGTTAGAACATCCCAAACCAAAAAAATGTTCCGAGGGTGTTTATTATGGCTTAGGGCTTCGTTGTTTATAACTAATAAAAACATCAAGCATAGAGTGCTGGCCGAAAATCTTGCTACATCCTGGTCAAGAATTAAGGCTGGCGCTGAACGCGAGTGTTCTTACGGGTGGAAGCGTTATTACTCTAAGGGTGGAAGGATGTAAGTATGTTTGCATGTGTAAATAGTGTTTCCTCGTATGAAAATATAAAATTTCCTTTCATGACATGCAGCTAGCTAGAAGGGAAAATTATGAATGTAAAAAAAAGAACGGTTCAAACGAAGTTCCTTCACCTATACCTAATAGTGGTTAATATAATGCATAGCGTTAAATTATAGCGCGCTATGATTATACTCAACGTATAGCGTACGCCGTTTAGATTCGCATTCGGCGCTATAACATAACGCCACGCTATATACCTAGCGGCTACCGTAGGCCGTAGTTATAACATTATAGTTACGAACTACGCGATTTAACGAGTAACGTGCTAGACTGCAGACGCTAGACATTATAACATATTATAGTTTATAGCGTTATAGCGCTCGATCGTCGTTCGCTGTATGACGTTGTGATGAGTCACGCGCTATCTCGGCCGGATCACACGATCAATGTTCCAGTTACACGTTATAATATAGCCTATAAGTGGTTATTCTGTGCTATAATGTAGCGCGATAGAAAAACATAGCTTATAGGCTATAACGCGCTATCATAAAATAGTTATTTGGACAATGCTACCTATACTTATTCATTTATAGCTATCTGAGATTGACACCACCACAAGCGCAATAAAATGGCACGCAATGATTTATTTATATTAATAAATAGGGTATTTATACGTTAATACAAAATAAACAATTTTACATATTTTCAAAATTGAGGGCAAGCTAAATGAATTGAAAAAGTTTTAGGTTTCTAGGTGATCAGGGGTGCCTTGAAAACCACTGAAAAAGATGTCTATTTTTTTGTGTCGTTTTTCATTACAGACCGCAAACGACAATGTGTAGAGATTGTGATAATGTCCGATAAGAAACTCCGTAGCAACTTGTATAGTAGATAGGGGTGATTTCTATTACTTTCAATAATAGCAAAGCAGCTTCAACACCTTCGATGTCAATAAGCAAAGGTGACGCCTATCGCCTTTGGTTGTGTGGCCGATAGAGCTAATTCATCCTGTGCTACAAATAACAATCAATGTTGAGGCTATAATCACTTCCCGATTACGATTATTGCGCTTTAATAATCGACGATTACGATTCATTCCAATTATTTCTGTTTCTCAATAAAACGTAGGTAACTATTGATGAAAGGCCATAAAATCTAATTAACAGCTAAATTAAATAATGGATGCTTTGAAAGTAACAACAAAAATTAAGTTTTTTATTATATTTGGTATTATTTGAAAACCACTTTCACACGTTGTGAGAGTAGGTTTATTCCCGTATTCGTTGGGACCATTTTCAAAAATTGTTCATCAGCCATTCTGCCAGGCAGTTTTGAAAAAAAACTAATGATTAATTATTTTTATTCTATCTACTAAGTGATAGAATTTTTTAAGAATAGATCAACTTTATCTTTATTGTCATCTTTTTAGACATCCCGTAAAAAGCGGGAGAAAGCTAAAACATGTAACTTACATTCTGATTGTTGTTATCTAAATGGTAGAGTCGCTCTGCCGGTCCGAGCTCCTTTGAAGACTAGACCAAGTGCTGTTCTGTCAGGCAGTTCTTAAAAGGCAAGTAATTGGTTATACGTGTCACTACCAACGTGACTACTAGGTGGTAGAGTCTCGCAACGTCTCTTCGGGATATTGGTACTACTGTCTTACCTATCCTTGTCTCAATAGCGTCTTAAATTGTCGTGTTCCGGTTTGGAGGGAAAGGTAGCCGATAGAATTGATTGTGGCATTACTATCCTGTCACATTGATAGCAACGCACCATTAACATCTTTGGTCTCTAGGCAGTAGTTTTTCTTTCCATCAGGAGTTCCATCTGCTTGTTTGTTATCTAATAATATAAAAAAAGAGTTCTGCAACGTCTCGCCCGGGTGTGGTACTCCGCTTTACCTATTCCTGACGTAATAGCGTCGGTGCTTTTGTCACTGTTGTGTTTCGGTTTGGAAGGTAAGGAAGCCGTTATATATTATGCATGTGGCATTAACATCCCACGATGCGGACGGCAACGCACCATTAATATCGTTAGTGTCTATAGACGATGTTTATTTCTTTTTATCAGTAATATTATGTACATGTTTTCTATCTTGCGTTATATAAAAAGTAATCATTGCAGCCCAATACAGTGGAAACACCAGCAGGTTCGTTACCAACTTGTATAGAATCATTCCACCAAAAACAACCAGCTAAAAATGAATCGCACACTCAAAAAGAGATAATTGTCATGTACAGATGTTGAAGAGTAGTTGAGTGATGCGGTGGTCAGTATGGAATAATAATGTTAGATTTTTGCTGTATTGAGTAACCGTGTTTACTCAGAAAGCATTTTCATATTAGGCAATCCCTGAAAATGAGTTTCACGAACATAGTCAAGCATGGTTGTCATATATGTTCAAATCAAAATCACTCCCCCGTGTTGGTCCTCGGCTCCTTTGAAGAATAGGCCAACTGCCGTTCTGCCAGGCAGGTCGTAAAAGGCGACCGATTGGCTATACAAATCACTACCGTCGTGGCTACTATTTGGTAGAGTTTTGCATTGTCTCGCCCGGGTCAGGTACCACCATCTTACCTATTCCTGCCGCAATAGCGCCAGTGCTTATCATTGTTGTGTTTTGGTTTGGAGGGCAAGGTAGTCGATAAAGTGAGGTGAGGTGAGGGAAGCGACATTTAAAGATGAGGCATTAGACGACACCACAAGATAGCAACGCACCATTAATATCTTTGGTGTCCATAGGCGATGGTTGATTCTTTCCATCAGGAGACCCATCTCCTTGTTTGCTATTTAATGACATAAAAAAGACTAAATTTAGTAGAAAACTCGAAAAATCAGTAAAATTAATTTTGCTGACGAAATCATCAACAAACCCTCCGTTCCCTTTAGTGCTTACGTAATACTGAAATGGTCGGTCCCATAGACTTTCCGGTTCACCATAATTCACCGGTTTATCGGTTGGCAAGATGAGTGGTACTCCTCATCGCCGCATTTTACCGTGTTAACGATTATCGACTATTTCTAGCGATAACTGGTACCGACGGCTTTATGTGCTTATTCGAAGTATGGAACTTAAAACACACAACTTTACCAGACTCCCAGCTACTACTGAGATTTTAGATTTTCAAAAAATCCTCGAAAAAACCTACTTTTTTAAAAGATTTAATTGGAATAGGCTTTTGTCTTCCATCGCACCTGTTAGAAAGTGTCGATGAAGACGCAGGTGGTACATGCCCATCCAAAAAAGAAACCTATTCACTCTACTCTTAAAGGTTCCAGGACTATATTTGGCGGGAAAAATAGACGCTGGCTGTTCATTCCAAACCTTGGCGACTCGAACCAAAAAAGAGTTGTCGAACCGTTTTGTTCGATTTTTTGGTATATCAACAACGTACGGATGGAACTTCTGCCTGCGTCTAGTAGTCCGATAAAGGAATGGTGAGGGTCCAATAAGTTCGAAAGAACTTTTACACACTGACCAAATTGCATCCTTTAAAAAAGTGATAGGCTAGCGACCTCACTACTCTCACTAACATTTTTCCCCTCGGGGATTGAACCCGGGACCTCATGATCTGAGCCGAATAGGCTAACTCCTAGACCATGATGCAGTCAAATGATAAAAAGAGCTAACCATCGCCTATGAATTCAAAGATGTGAATGATGTGCTATCTGTGTGGGTAGTTTGATATACCACATGTATAACCTTATAGGCTACCTTACCCTCTAAATCATAACATGGCAATCACAAACATCGACGCTATTGCGGCAGTAATGCGAATATATACCTAAGGCCGTGGTACCCAACCTGGGCGCGATGTTGCAGAACTCTATGATAGTACTCACAATGGTAATTGGTAGCGATGAGTTTGAAGGACAACAAATAGATACCTTTCGTGACGGAAGGAGACAACTATCGCCTACAGACACACAGTACGGTTTTATGATGTACATTATCATCCGTATGATGTGTTGAAATGCCACGTGTTTACCGGCTTCTTCCCACCCAAATTGGAACACTACAATAACAAGCATTCAAATCAAAATCAAATTAAATTAAATTAAATCAAATCAAATCGAATCGAATCGAATCGAAACGAATTGAAACGAAACGAATCCAATCGAGTCGAATCCAATCAAATCAAATCGATTCGATTAGATTCGAATTAAATCAAATCTTTATTGAATCAAACATTGTAGATAAGATAGTAATAATAATAAAAATAATATTTACGGGACAAATTACACTTATTGATCTTACCCCAAAGTAATCAAATTATTTGGTTGTGTCATGGGTGTTAATCAACGATACTAATACATAGAAATACATATATAAATACTAGAATATATTTAATAAACACCCAAACCCGGAAATACAAACATTTATGCTCATCACACAAATGCTTGTCCCCGTCGGGGATCGAACCCGATTCCCGTCGATTGCGTGGTCAGGGTCGTTAACCACTCGACCAACGAGGCGGTTGTTAATATTACATTGTTATTATATACAGGTAAATTATTTGGCTATGAAGGCGTGCAATACGATTAAAATGATAATACAAAATGCAAGCTTAGTCTATGTTAAGCGTTAGTAGTAAAACATACTGAAGTAACTGTCGCAGTAGCGGCAGGAATAGGTAAGGCGGTAGTCTTGTACTTTTGCGAGTCTTTGCTCTTACCATCTGACTATAAGTCATGGTAGTAGTGAAACGTTTTGCCATTCGTGATATGTTGATTTTATGATTTTGTGTCCCGCTATTGCTAAGCCAAAACTAACATAGGTAAGTGTACATAAAACGAATACTCAACCTGCATTCGTGCATAAATCCGCAACCGTTATAATTAAAACGCAGTACGACCATTTTGTTTTTAAATATTAAATGTTAACAATAAACAATTTTATGTCAAAAGCACTGGGTCATTAAAATTATAACGCATGAGATCGCGATACAGACCTACTAAAATGTTGAAAGTAATCTTTACTTAAAAATTTAAAACGGAACATACAAATATGCGAATAATTTTGTATTTTATTTGGCGACGTCGCTTCGTCGGTTTATATAGTAATGTCGGAAACTTGACTTGTTTAGAAGTACAAACTAAGATAAAAGAAAATAAAGATGGAATGTTGTCATATGTCATACTGAGGCCTCTATTCGATTCATGGCTGAGTTTACTCCATATCTAAGTTTACGTGTGACCGGAATCAGCTAGGTTTGGGATTCAAAGTACGATTCACACCAACCAGCATATTGGGTAAGACCGGAACGGATGCCGTAAAAACATCTGTGTCCATAGGAGCCGTACGTGTGCTTCGGCAGCCAACTGCGCTAGCGGCATGCGTATAATTCCAACGGCATGCGTATAACTCTTGAATGACTCAAGTCACTGCGCCGCTTATTAACGTTCATATTCCGCGACGGCCGTACAGCTCTGAACAGACCCAACGCATGCCAAAGAAGTCAGCTACGTGTTGTGGAGTCCATTTGGAGCAGTTCAGAGTCGTTCAGCTATGGCATGTGATGGAAATATGAACTGTCATTCCTATTTACACGTTTTGATTCTTTTACTGTCTATAAAATGCTGCCCGGCCACGCCCGATGCGAGCTGATCGGTCTGAATCGTACCTTAGTGTGTCTGTGAGCAATGTATTAACTTACACGGAACAGCTTGGTTTTGAGACTTTAACAAAATTCGAGGTGCTCTGTCTTTATATTTTCATGGTCTGAGAGTTCAAAACAAAATGTCATCTATATTATACTATATAAAACGCGCGTCTGTACACTTTTTGTCTTATTTCGTAATAAATATTAGTTTTATGGCTCACTATCTTCAATTTTATTATTTTAAATATTTTTATCTATCTGTGTATACCATTATAACTTAATAAATAGCCAAGTGCGTGTCGAGCCACACGCAGTATACAGTTCCGTAGTTGCCCATTACAATAATGCGGACTACGAAGACGATTTTTTATTGTTTCATACTATGAAAATTTAACCTATTTAACGTTAGTGACGTACATATCCGCACTACAGGCTCACCGCCTGTAATAACTTCTCCAAGTGTATTTTATGAAAAGATTTAATTATACATACTACTACCTTGCTTTTATTACACATCCAAAACCAATCGTTTACCAATACATTTACCTGGCGGACGAGGGAGAAGAGGGACACTTGACTTTTACAAAAAATAGCACCTTAAGTACTTGACGTACTGTTTATTGTAGTCAAGAATTTTTTTGTGGCTCTTTAAATTTTGTAATTTTTGGCTCAACATAGCATCATGGCTGCGCTAGACATACAAATTTCCTTTGTTTGGATGTATGTTCTATTATAATTTAAGCAATGCCGGCATAATCAATCAGGATGAAAATAAATACACATTAAGAACACGTTACCTTTAAAATGCTTGTTTGTCCGACTACATGTTTTTACCGTTATTGAATTTACGCCCAGAGAAGCGGGCGGGAATAGCAAGTAACAAACCAAAATTAATTCAAAGTTAAATTATTAAAGGTTGACACCTTCAAATCAATTTCAGTAATTGAAATTTTCGACACAAGGATTTCCTCCTCAGCACAAGGCAGAGTTCAAAGAATTGTCAGCAAGCCTAATGCTTAACTGGTAATGTTCTAGTGTCCGACCGCAGATGAGTTTAACATTTGGGTTGATAAAACAGAAGTCTACATTACTTCTTTTCAATTCTCGACTCTACTACAACCCTTCAGGACTAAAAAATATTATTTCTAGCATACAAAGGCGAACAAGTGGATGGCTAGTTGCTTAAGAGTAAGCTGAATCATAACATAGAGAAATAATCAGCCACAGTGATTAACAGAGAATAGATAAGGCAGTTGTATCAAACCCGAGTGAAGCACGGTAGAACGCTTAACTACTTAGATACAATAGCGGTTACACATATACACACCTTTACATGTATTTTATGTATTGCCAAGCAAACATTAATTTAAATTAAATTAAAAACAAAAATTAATTTCTTTAAAAAGTGCCCAAATTAATTTGTGTTAAGTTACATATGACAATTTTTAATCCAAAGAAACAAACTTGGCCCTACAAAATAAAAACTTTTCCAAGCGGATACGACTTAGGGACCTTCAAGAAAAGAGCCTACTCTTCCTTAAAAGGCCGGCAACGCAACTGTAAATCTTCTGATAGTGTGGTTGTCCATGGGTGGCGGTAACCACTTACCATCAGGTGAGCCTCCTGTCCGTTTGCTCTCTTTTCTATAAAAAAAAAGTCTAAAAATTTTAAGCAGATTTACCAAACGCACCTGAAAAACATACTATTCTTCTTACGCTAAGCTATCACGATAAAAAAATCTAACGTATGAAACTTGATTCTTAAGCGTCATTTTAAATGGTAAAAATAATTGCAGTATTAAATTTCAATACCATAATAAGTCCGGAACTAAAAAAATACGCTAAGTTTACTATGACCTGCCCTATTGACTCTACAAATATAACAGAGTTCGTTGAAATCTTTTCTATGAGCAAAACGAGTTATGTGTAAGGCGTCTATTTTACGAATAAAATAAAATTTTTAAGATCTTGTTATGTATGAACGGGCTATTTATCTTCAGCTTTAGTCAGTGACCCATTTGAAGAATAGACAATCTTTTTTCGTTTTTAGGGTTCCGTACCTAAAAGGTAAAACGGAACCATACTCCTGTCTTTTTATGTTATTGAGATAGGCAAACTGGCAGACGTGCCATTTGATGGTAAGTGGTCAACGTCGACAATGGGGATACCTGGGCTGGAAGTAGCCCAGGTATTCCATTCGTGTGTTGCCTATCCTGAGACATAAGATGTTAAGTCTCGGTGCCAGTAATTACACTGTCTGTCTGTCACCAGGCTGTATCTCATAAACCGTGATAGCTAGAAAGCTGAAATTTTCATAAATTATGTATTTCCGTTGCCGGTACCAAATACGGGGTATGACGTTGCACAGCTCTACCACCTAGTAGTTACGATGGTATTGACATGTGTAGCCAATCGGTCGCCTTTTAAGATCTGCCTGGAATCTATCCATCAAAGGAGCCCAGACTAGCATGGGAATTGTATTTCACAAAATTCCCAAAAGGCGAACGAATGACAAAACATGATATAACCTTGGAGTCCACTAGATGATAGAGTTCCAAAATGTTTGTTCTAGATTTGTACTCGCCTCTGTGGTCTAGTCGCCTCTGTGGTCTAGCGGTCCAGCGTTGGCGTTGACCACATGAGGTCCCGGGTTCGATTCCCGGGTCGGGCACAAAAAAGTGTTTTTTCAGTTTTCTGAGAAACACAAAGTTGCCCGGGATTGGAAAGTGCCCGGTTGGCGATAGGCTTGCCACCTATCTCATTTGTGGGACCAAGTATCTTCGGCTAATCGTGGGTGCACTTGTTGTACCTCTGCCTACCCCTTCGGGGATATGGGCGTGAAGATACTTGTACTGTGAACTTATTCTTTTTCTTCTTTTTCTATTATCTTTTTCAGACGCAATAAGGTTAGTGCTTGTCACTGTTTTGTTAAGTTTTAAGGATAAGGTAGGTGGTAAACTTATATATGTGGCATTACTATACCACCATGTTGATAATTTATATTGATGTGATTGGTGTTTATAGACAATACTTATCTATTTCCATCAGGAAAGTCATTTAATTGCAACCTTATGATAAGCATGAAAAACTTCTTGCCACCGTAACTTCAGTGCACACTATGACGGGTAAAGTAATTGGTAAACTTGTGTATTGTACATTTTCGTTAACAGGTATTCTTTTTCGTTATGAGGATTTTCGTTAAGAGGTATTATTATTTTATTTTGTTTTGCTCATTGATATTTGTATTTTTATAGAAGAGGGGGCAAACGGACAGGAAGCTTATCTGATGGCAAGTGATTATCGCTACTACAACTACAGTACCAGGGGTCTTGTAGTTTCGTTACCGGCCTTTTATGTGCATGTGGCGATGTATATGTCGTGGTCTTCTATTATTATAATAGCAATAATATAATAGTAATTTAAATAAATTAATTTAATGATGTAAATTCACAATTGTAATGAATAATGTAAGATTATAATATTTTTTATAATATAATAAAATCTGGACGTTGGCTAATTTAATGTAATTATATTATTAGTAAATATGTATTATAAATCGTGGTAATATTATAAGCATGTCATTGTAATGTAAGTGGAAATCTATGTGCCTGGTACCTGAAATAAAATTTTATAATTAGTATCACAAGAATCTGTCTATTTATTTGATATCATGTGACACAAAAACTGATCTTTGATTAATCTTAAAAATTAGCAAAAATATTTGAAATTGATACACAGCAAAGATTTACAAGAAATGTTTATCTAAGAAAAATCAGGCAATAAGCCACGTATAAATAATTGGATATCCTTTATCTTTTATCATTACCTTATCCACGGATCAAGTCGAAACGTCGGCGTCCCTATCCAGAGAGCCTCGAAATTGGCGCTCAAAACGGTATGCGAGTCCAACCTGTTATGAGGGGGGGCCCCCGCCTTTACAGCGTCTCTACAATAGTGCCTTCCGAAGCTTAGGCGCGTACGGGCGTACATACGCGTCTCTACTTTTTATCGAGTAAAAAATCACGTTTTTGTGAAAACTCCACTTGAAATATAACTTAGTGCTGCTTAGATTTTAATACAAAGTGTGCATTTGGATTGCAGTGAAGTGTAGAGTTTTGTGTTCCAAGTGTTATTTTAAAAACGCATAAAAACCAAGAATTGATTATGGTGAACGAAATTGTGTAGTGTAAAGGATTCTGAAGGTGGGTTTTTTAAGTTGTTGCCAAGTTGTGGGTGCGCAACTTGTTCAAGTTAGGCCTGCATTATTGCGTTAGATGCGTATAGTTAGTCCTCGTAATTGTACTTAGATACCGTGGAGAACTCGCTTAGAAGAACAAATACAAGTTGTTGTAAATACGGTTAGAGTATTTGAGTACTAAGTGTGCCAATTGATGTAAATTCCAATCTACATTAAACAGATAGAGTGGTTTTATAATGTAAGAACGACGTTTCACATTTCAAATATCGTAATAATCATATTGAGGTCAAATCGTTTACGATTATGGTTTAACGAATAGAATATAAAAAATCTCTATTAATTTGTTTACAAAGTTTTTTTACGTAGATCTCTATCTTCTGTTAGAGCTCGTGTCTTCCACGTGTTGAATGGCTATGACTATCATAAATATAAATACAGCCAGTCAATAAAAGTTCCATAAAAGTTTGTGAAATATATATGTGGCCAAGTTTAGTTTCAACTTACTCCGTTCAATAGCTTTATCATATATTTAATGAAACGTTTAAAAACTATGCACCGTTAAATATAGTTTCACCTATATATTAATACGTGAAGCACTAACTTTGTATGCTTTTTTAAGACAATTATGCAAACGGTAGAGTATGAAATTTGGCACAATTCAAGTTTACATTGCGAACGCCTGAAGAAACCTAATAATTTTAAACAATATGTATTAGAAATACATTAAATTCATAAACATAATCAGTACACTCACACTACATTCACGTGACATGTATATTATCATGTATGTTTATTAATAATTATGTAACAGTAATATTACGGATAAAATCTGTTATCAAACTTAAAAGAAATTTTTTTCGCTGTGTTGGTCCCGGCCCGGCCTTTTTGCCAGGCAGGTCGTAAAAGGCAACCGATTGGCTATCGAGTCACTACCATCGTGACTGCTAGGTGGTAGAGTTCTGCATTGTCTCGCCCAGGTCTGATACCACCGCCTTACCTATTCCTGCCTCAATAGCGTCAGTGCTTGTCGCTGTGGTGTTCCGGTTTGGAGGGTAAGGTAGCCGGTAAACTTATGCATGTGGCATTAGACCTCGCCACAAGATAGCAACGCACCATTAACATCTTTGGTGTCTATAGCCGATGGTTGACTCTTTCCATCAGGAGACCCATGTGCTTGTTTGCTATCTTATGACATAAAAAAAATAATTATTTAAATAACTAGTACCTACTATAATATTAAAGCTTGTTAATCACGAGTTGACTTTCTTTTAGTAGTATTATGAAAATAAAACGATTTATTTATTTATATAAACTCTTTATTGCACAAAATAAACAACAGGCGAATTTAACGTCTAAAGACATTTTCTACCAGTTAACCTAGCACTTGTAGAACCATTCTAGTGCACAAGAAAAGTCTTACGGAACAATTGAAAATAATTTTCCACTAAACAAAGATAATAATTACATTTATCTAAACCTACGGGTAGACCAATAAACATACAAATATTAAATTAATATATTATATATATTTTTATATAATAAATATAATAATCACATAACTATTTATATAAAATGTACATAAATAATTATAAAGCATAATACATATACATACGAATAAAATAGAATACTATAAAATATAAAATAGTAATATAATAGTGATAATAAATACCTACAATTGCATAACTAAAAGTTAATCAAGAGTTATTTTGAATCTTTATGTGCCTATGTGCCTACTTGCCTAGTTAATAAAAGTTTCATTAACATTTATTAAAGAAAATTCAGTGTCCAAGCCTGGTTATGTTCTGTAGTATGTATATATAATGGCCTTTATAAGTAAATTTGTGAATCAGCTAAAATTTACATTACTCTGATACATATTCTAAACAGTTTTAGATTACCAAGTCTAAATTATAAACTTTAGATATTCTTATTAGCTATTAATAGATACATACATAAAAGAAATTGTGATGAAAATATTATTCTTTAAATTAAAATGTATAAATGGTTACATTTGTAAAGAGGAATACCATATTAAAATTGATTTTAAAGTAAATAAGTTCATCTTCCTTATGTTAGCGGACAGTAAATCTTGGAAATTCTTTGATGAAGTGACTTAAAATCATTACATAATTTTGTATTTTATTACAAAACTGTGTTTATATTTTTATACTGTTTATCCATATCCATACTAATATTATAAATGCGAAAGTCTGTCAGTCTGTTTGATACGCTTTCATGGCTAAACCCAGGAACCAATTTCAATGGAATTTGACATGGGGATAGTTGTGGATCCAGAATCAAATATAGGTTATCGTTTTTTTCATAAACCAACCCCTGAAGAGATGGAATAAGGGATGATGATGATTTTATAAAAAACTGTGACGACGACATCTCATTTTAAACGTGGTACACCCTGTCAGCCAATATATTAAACTAGCTGCACCGTGCAGCACGATGCTTTATAAAAGTTTTTGGTGAATCCGGCGGGAAAAATTAATTTTATCGGGATATTTTTTATACATCATCTGTGTGCCAAATTTCATCTAAATCCGTTCAGTAGTTTTGGTGTAATTGAGTAACAAACATCCATCTGTCTGTCCATCCATCCATCTAAACATCCAAACTTTCGCATTTATAATATTAAATATAGATTTACCTCAAAGTTGCCACGAAATTACTAGATTTTGCAACGTCTTGCTTGCGTTTGGAATTGCTACGCCGACTTTGTTTTAGCCGGCTTGTTTCTGTTATCTTACAGCTTAGAGGGTAACCTGGTAAGTAAACTTATGAATGTGGCATTAGATCTTAGCAACACAGATGGTAGCGCACCATTAACACGTTTGGTATCTATTGGCGATGGTTATTTATTTCCATCGCGAGAAACATCTGTTTGTTTGCTTTTTATGCTATGTATAACAGGAAAAATACATATACAGCTACAGTGAAGCGTAGTTAGCTATCATACATAGATACTGTAGCTGTATATGTATTTTTCGTCTTATACATAGCATAAAAAGCAAACAAACAGATGTTTCTCGTGATGAAAATAAATAACCATCGCCAATAGGCCATTATATATACATACTATAGAACATAACCAGGCTTGGACACTGAATTTTTTTAATAAATGTTAATGAAACTTTTATTAACTAGGCAGGTAGGCACATAGTTTTATTTTCATAATACTACTAAAAGAAAGTAAACTCGTTATTAACAAGCTTTAATATTATAGTAGGTACTAGTTATTGCTTTGTGGTCTAAATTCAAACGTAAACTAAACAATTATTATTATTTTTTTATATCATAAGATAGCAAACAAGCAGATGGGTCTCCTTATGGAAAGAGTCAACCATCGCCTATAGACACCAAAGATGATAATGGTGCGTTAAAAAATTAAATGCGTGCAATATTACAATTTTAAATTTTGCAATATTACAATTTGACCGCCTCGTTGGTCGAGTCAAAGTCAAAGTCAAAGTCAAAACATTTTTATTCAAATTATCCTTTACAGGCACTTTTGACGAGTCAACATTTTTTGAGTTACTACCGGATCGGAAACGCGGCCACACACTGAGAAGATCCGGCGGAAGAAACTCAGCGGGCTTGTCTTTTTTTGTGCATATACATTTTTTTAAACAATGTTTTTACAATTACAATTACAATGTATTTATGAATAATATATTCTAATTATTATGAGACTGCTATGAGGAGCAATTAATCCCATGCCTTATTATCATCCAAATATTCAGATATTTTATAGTAACCTTTTTTACAAAGTTTAGATTTGATACATTTTTTAAATTTGAGTATTGGTAGATCTTTAATAGCATTTGGAAGTTTATTGTAAAAGCGTATAGATATATACGCTTTTACAATAAACTTCCAAATGCTATGCCAAATGATAAGCGTATAGGTATAGAGCGCGAAGCGAGTAGTTAGCGAACCTAACTACGAATCGATGGGGCTCGGGTTCGATTCCCAACAGACAAACATTTCTGTGTCATCACATGCATCAATGCACAGATGTTTTTATTTCTGGGTCTGGCTGTATATTATGTAGGTAACAGTATTTATATATGTATTTCTATGTGTTAGTATCGTTGACTTACATCCATAATACAAGTAAATAATTTGCGGGGTTAGATTGATTTGTGTAATTTGTACAGCAATATAAAAATAAGCTTGCATTTTAGAATATAAAGTAAAAATTCTTTTTTAACGATACACAATAATCGTACTTCTCTTTTATCATTGACTTTACATTGTATAAAACATAGCCACTTTCACTGTATTTTCGCTTATATCTTTTAAACTATGTAACGGATTTTGATGCAGTTTTTATCAGTAGACGGAACAATTCAAGAAGCTTAATATGTATAATATCTGCCTTAAATAGTCGAGAATTTCAAAGATTTTTACAGCATATTATTAAAAATTTAATTAAATTAAACACACATGAGAAGCGGGAGCGGGTCGCTAGTCTATAATGATCATTAAAAAAAATATTCACGGAACAAATTACACTTACTGATCTAACCCCAAAATAAGCAAATTATTTGCTTGTAATCATATCCCTATATAATAAAAGTATGTAACAAAAATATAATAGTAATAATGATTAAGTGAAATTTTATCATAAGTCAAGAGATTTCTTTTGAATTACAACAGAAAACATTTAGGTAAACATAAGAAAAACAGGAAATGATAGAGTATAAAAAATCATCGTTTAATATAAACTACCCGTTTATTAGATGTACGACAAAAGTAAACACATTAAGATAAATAACATAAGTTATTATAAAGGAAATAGGTAAGTAATGAATTTTTGGCCGCGTTTTACGAGTATATAGATTGGCTTTTATGTACATATTTAAAAAAATATTAAGTTTATAAAATATTAATTCCTTAACTCATTATTTTTATAAAATAATTATGTAAGAGATAATTTATGAAGACATTTCTAAAGCAGCAACTAAGTGCAAATATCAATTTGCATTTATTTTAATATCAATGACATAAACAGCAATAATAAAAATGTAAGTTTCATTTCACATTATAGAAATATGATAGCTTGTGTGTACGTGTATGTGTGTGTGTGTTTGTGCAAACTATTTATAGTTAAAGATTGAATTGGATGAAGTTTGACTGATGTAGGCTACTTTTTATCGCTTAAAAAACGTTTCCGTGGGTGTCGCAACAGCGTAGGTATCACAAAAAAAAAATTTACTGTCACCGGTTATGTCCAAGTAGTCAGCCTATTCGGTTTGGATAATGAGGGCCCGGGTTTTAATCTCCAGATCTGGTAAGTGTTATTTAGGTGTTTTTGAGAATTTTCTCGAAAATTCGAATCTCAGTAGTAGCTCAGTGTATTTGTAAAGCTATCAGTTCTGGTTACTGCTAGAATAAGTGGTAATTGTTATTAGGTCGATTAAATGGGGCGTTGGGGATT
This sequence comes from Apodemia mormo, assembly GCA_036924255.1. Taxonomy (NCBI): domain Eukaryota; kingdom Metazoa; phylum Arthropoda; class Insecta; order Lepidoptera; family Riodinidae; genus Apodemia; species Apodemia mormo. Next base: position 40,726,140 of record JAUPFN010000008.1, read on the forward strand.
ATCAATCATTTCGTCAACAGATTTGGGTGAACTGCAAGTCTATTGACATTCGCTTTTATAAAATGGTACTTGATATATATAGCAGATTTATGTTACAAAATGACTTCATTCAAATTATATATAATTAATTGCAATTGCTCTGTAAGCTCTGTAACGATGCTTATGTAAGCGAAATCAGAAGAAGCTTTATTGTGAAACAGTGCAAGTGTTATAAAAAAGACATCAGTGCTTGTCACTATCGTGTTCCGGCTTGGATGGCAAGGCAGCCGGTACCGTATAATCCGTATATATATATATATATATATATATATATATATATATATATATATATATATATATATATATATATATATATATATATATATATATATTTTTATATCATAAGATAGCAAACAAGCAAATGGGTCTCCTGATGGAAAGAGTCAACCATCGCCTATAGACACCAAAGATGTTAATGGTGCGTTGCTATCTTGTGGCGAGGTCTAATGCCACATGCATAACTTTACCGGCTACCTTACCCTCCAAACCGGAACACGGCAGCGAAAAGCACTGACGCTATTGCGGCTGGAATAGGTAAGGCGGTGGCACCAGACCCGGGCGAGACAATGCAGAACTCTACCACCTAGTAAACCCTTATAAATATATATAAACTTTTATTTATAAGGGTCTTAGTTAAAAGCATCGAAGCCTGCCTTTGATTGTATTTATTTATTTATGAATATTAAATATCATAAATTAAAAAAAAAACATTAAGTCGGAATAGTTCAATTGGCAAAGATATATGCAAACGGGAAATATAATGAGCAATAAAATATTTAATAGAAATGTCAATTTAAATGAATGATCGAACTTTGGAATTAATTAATTAAGAAATGTAAAAGTATGAAACGACGCTACTACTAAGTTCCACAGATAAACGTCTAAAGATACCGCAGTACTGACTCGAGAAAACAATAATAATGTGTTTATTATCTATTACAGTGGGCTCTAAGTTATATATAAGCATATAAATTTTAAGTGAATAAGTGGTATACCTATATAGTGAAAGTCTGGTGCCTGTGGTAGGTTCGAGACCTGTGTTCCTTGTTTGTATAATTGTGACTTGTATTACAATTACAGAAACAAAGAACCGAATAAGTAATATATACTTTTCTCCGCGTTGACCCGTATCCCTTTTTAAAGAAGAGGTCTACTGTTTTACTTCTAAGCATTACGTAAAACGCAAGAGAAGGCTGTTACGTGTGACTTAGATCGTTACTACTTATTGGTAAAGTTTCATAACTTTTCAACTAGAGTTTGTAATATGGTTTTTCTATTTCTATTGCAATTACGGCGGTAGATATTTGTTTGGAGGGTAAGTTAGCCAGTAAACTTAATCATGTGTTATTCCAACACACCCACGCGAATAGCAACGCACCATTAACATCTTTGGTGTTTAAAGATAATGGTTTAAGCTCTTTCCGTTAGGAAAACAGATTGCTTATTCTGCGTTCTTATAACACAAAAATAAATAAAATAATCAAACGTGTCGGCTGCTTTGAATGCGACATCCACAGGGATTTATCTGTGCTGAGACACTTTGCCACTTTAAGACAACTGGTTTATGATATGATTTAACTGTAACTGACATATTTAATTATTATAAATGCGCGTTGCGCTAGTGTGTCTAATGAGATTAAATTTACCTGTTTCTATCAATAAGTAAGATTACATGTTGGCTATGTAAAACGTCGTAAGGTTTTTGACAATTGTCCGTTTTATATGGCGTGGACATGACAGTGCCGACGGAGCGATGACAGTTACAGTATATATATCTACAAAAATTAGAATGAGTTTCATGACATTTTATAACCTCAATCATTTTTAACTTCTCGATATGTACGTAGATAAAGAAGTTAGTGAATTTGCCCCGATTTTCAAAAATCGAGTTTTCACCAGTTCTCCATGTTTTGAGGTCCTAGGAGCCTTTTCCGACTATTTTTACGATGACAGTATGTCTGTATGTGGGTATGTATGCATGTCATATGACGTCAGACGTCATGTCTGTATGTATGTATGTAAATATGTGTGTGTGTGTGTATGTGTGTAGGTAAATATCTCATAACCTTTAAATGGATTGACCGTTTGAAATGCGGTTGATGGCATTCGATTGAATTCCGCTCAAATAAGACTTACTGAAAATTTAAACCAATTCGGTCAAGGAGATTTTGAGAAATTTTGAAAAACCTTAAAACAGTTTTGGTATAACAGTATTTTTTTTAATATAACTTCCACATTAATTAACTGATTGAGTACAAGATTTAATCAGCCCTTTTCCTCAATAAATTGCGTCCACTGCATAAATTGCATCAAAATTGGTTCATCTGTTCGAGAGTTATAGTTGACAAAAAATGTTTGAAAAGTGTTTTTCCCACATGACTTCAAGGATTTTCTTCCAATGATTTTTCGAACTACGACAATATTTTAGTACATAAGAAACTGCGTCAAAAGTAATTTGAAGAATCAAAATCAAATCAAGTTTTCAAAAGTTACAGCGTTTCAAATATTAATATTTTATTGTTTACAGCAAATGACTTTCAAGCTAATATACCGATTGAGATAAAAATCTAATCACTTTCCTCTCTAAAAACTGCATCAAATGCCACAAATTGGTTCAAAATTGGATTTCTTTGGGACATATCTAAAACGCAAATTTAAAAAAAAATGTGTTTTGATATTATTTCGATATTTTTCAGCCTATAGTTTATGTAGCTACGAAAACATTTTAGAGCTAACATATTATTAGCTACAAAAAATCAAAATAAATCATCGTTTCCAAAATATAAAGTTTTTTAAAAATTTAAATTACCTACTGTCGTTTAAATAACAAAACTTAGATTTTTGAACTTTGAAAAAATCTATACTTAGGTGTAGTTTTTGTTACTTTGCATTCCTAAAATAATTCAATTTAGCGCGAAGTTGATGTGGATGACCTGCAGGGTCAACCGGTTGGCACATTTTTTTTTATTTAACTGCATTGCGAACAAGAAGATACTTCTGCTAATGGAAAGAAACTACCACCGCTTATTGACACTGAATATGTTAAAAGTGCGTTGCTGTTCTTGTGACGGGCTCTTAATACCACTTGCGTAAGTCAACCAGCTATCCCACCCTCCAAACCGGAACACGACGATGACAACCATTTTATTTTATATATTACGACAATGATACGATTATTGCGGCAGGAATAGGTAAGGCGGTTGTACCAAATATACAATATATAAATACCGGGTGAGACGCTGCGAAACTCTACCACCTAGTAGTCACGATCCTACTGACACATATAATCAATCGTTCGCTTCTTACAACCTGCCTGGTAGAACGGTAGTTGATCTATCTTCAAAGGAGCCTGGACCAACACGATGGAAATGGAAAGGGGAAATAAGGCGGAACACTACGGATTTGTGAATAATTGACTGACCAGATTTATTGAATTACAATCAAAATATATCATTTATTAGTTACCATAGTAAGTGGTTTTAACATTTCAAGAAAAGAGGATAAATTAAAATGTGAAAATAAGTTAAGGTTTTGTAATAAGTTTAATCACGGTGTTTAAAAAATGTTACTTGTAGGTATGTTAACACTGGGAATATTATTAAAGAAGTATTACAGTTAAAAAGTTAAAAACATATAAAAACACAGTAAAATAGTGAGATTCGAAATGGTGAAATTAATTAAATATGCTATTATAATAAGATAATAGGAAATTTATTCAATTTCTCTTTTTTAATTATGGATTTCCGCAAAGTAACGCCTAAATCAATAAAATAGTGAAATTCGCCTTTCAAGCTTTTGTTTCATTTAAAACTTGTTTAAAAGAACCCTTACTAGTTGAAGTATTGTAATTAATATATGTTAATTCAGTTATTATGTAAATATGATATGTATTTTTTGTGCACCAAATCTACTTATTTGTGTTTTTATTATTCTTTAACGGGTAGTCTGGAAGATGCCTCTATAGGTAGAGGTAAGCTTGCGCTTTGCACTTGTGTTAGGTTAATTTTTTCCAGCCCCCTAATTCACCTAATAAAACGTCAATTGACTCGAAGCGTTGAGGGCTCTTACGAATTTTCTTAATAGAGCAAGATCCCAGGGCCGCCAGACGTCACGTATTTTCTGATGGATGAAATGTGGACGATAGAGTAGTGTTAGTATATACTAAGATCGTATGCCTACCTGCTAGCTTGGTCAAACGGCCAATTTCCAGGTATCAGGTAATCAAGGTGCATAAAAACATTACTTACTTTACGTAAATTCTCATGGCTGATTTTCATATATGTTTTCGAGTGTATAGTTAAAAATAAATTGTCAATACTCGAAGACACTTTCCGCCGGCCATATTGCTTGGCAGACGATTTAAGGATCGCAAAATAATTAGTTAACTTCACGTAAATTCATGGGAGTATTGACAATTTATTTTTAACTATACACTCGAAAACATATATGAAAATCAGCCATGAGAATTTACGTGAAGTAAGTAATGTTTTTATGTCCCTTGATTACCTGATACCTGGAAATTGGCCGTTTGACCAAGCTAGCAGGTAGGCATACGATCATAGTACATATTAACACTACTCTATCGTCCACATTTCATCCGTCAGAAAATACGTGACGTCTGGCAGCTCTGGGATCTTGGACTATAAACATTATGTCACGTCTTAGCTCGACGCGACGTTGTATCGTGTTTATATGTGTAACAGCCCTACTCGTTTCGACTCGATTGACATTGGACAGTGAACACTGACTTTTTGTAAAGAAAGTAAAAGATTTGCCTGTATTTGGGACGGGACGGGAAACTTGGGACAGATTTGTTTAAATAAGGAAATCTGTGTGTGACCTACGTATCATACGTAGCCCATTCACAAGGTTGCTGCTTTTTTTCGGGTTCAAAACAATAAATCCACGTTTCGTCTCTGTTCTGTGACAATGTCATAAACAGCATTAGAATGTCCGTGGTCGTACTTCAGTAGCATCTGTGAGCACCATTCCACGTGAGCCGGCTTTTGCTCCGCTGTCAGTTCATAAGGGATCCAACGACAACAAAGTTTCCGAACTTTCAATTCTTCGTGTAAAATTTTCTGAATTTAGCTCATACCAATCTCCAAGAGTCCTCGAATTGTCTCATAGGTAATCCGGGGGTTTTCTTCAATAAACCGCTTAACAGTAGCCATATTATTTTCGTTGACGGCAGTTGAAGGCCGCCCTTCACGAAATTCTTCATGTAAAGAAACTCGACCTCTCTCAAATTCAGCAAACCATCGCCTCACGGTGCTCAAATAAGGTGCTTCTCTCCCGAAAGCATTTTGAAGACGAGCGGCACAGTCTTGTGGAGAAAGAGAACTTTTAAAATCATAAAAAATCATCGCTCTAAAATCTTTTCGACTTAATTCCATTTTCGTTGCGTACGTAGAACTTTGATGTGTGATAAAAAAAAATTGACAAATCATTTCCCGCCAATTGTTTTTTTTTTACTAAGAAGGTTGCAACGTTTTAAAAATATAACATTCGAAATTCAAATAGTTCAGATTAGCTAGAAGTGCAAAACTTTTAGTGTGCCACATGTATTTATTTATCTTCTTACCCGCTATCCCGCGCAGCTTCGCCCGCTAGTTGATTCACATACCGTCCATTAAGTTTAAAAATAACTTAGCCTATATTATTAGACCCTGGGTCTTCAAATACCTTCACACCAAATTTTATTTATTTGTTTATCTGTATTGAACCACATACAGAATGTATGGGTTACAAATTGCGAGCTTAATGCATAAAGCACCAGGTAATCATACGGCTAACCAGAAAATCACACAGATTAGTTAAATTTTCGTAATATTCTTAAATCTAGATTATATAATACTAGCTGCATAGTGCAGCTCGCTGCATTATAATTTTTTTTGTTAAATCCCGCGGGATCACCTAATTTTTCCGGGATAAAAAGTAGCCTATGTGCTATTCCAGGTCATCAGTTACCTGTGTACAAAATTTCATTAAAATCCGTTGAGTAGTTTTTGCGTGATTGAGTAACAAACATCCATCCAAACATACAAACTTTTACATTTATAATATTAATATAGATACATATACATTCTTACATAAATTTCTATAACAAATAAATATATTTTATCATAATCGGTTCAGTATTTTAGCCATGAAAACGTGACTGACAGACATACAGACTTTCATATTTATAATACTAGCTGCGCCCTTCAGCCCGCTGAATTATAAGAGTTTTTGTGAATCCCACGGGAACTTATTTTTTTTGGCACAAAAAGTACCCTATGTGCCTATTCCAAGTCATCATTTACATGTGTGACAAATTTCATCCAAAATCGGTTTGGCCGTTTTGCGTGAAAGAGTATACAAACACCCATCCATTCAAACAAACTTTCGCATTTATAATATTAGTAGGATAGGGCAGGATTAGTAGGATAAGTATGGATTTATTTAAAGTAAAATATAATGAAGAACATAAAGCCGAAATATAAAAACTTGTAACAAATATGTATATATTTTGTAGATCGAGCCACCTGATGTTAAGCATTTGATGTCGCCCACGACCTAAGTCGTAATATTTACAATCTAAACCTGTTCCTCATTGTCGAATCAGTGATCTAGTGATGCAAACTGAAAGTCTCAGTGTAGACGAGAGGTCCTGGGATCGAATTCAAACTTAAGCAACTTGTTCTTAATGAGGTTTTCAATTATTCTTCAAAATATTTTTGCCTTGGATTGCACTTGATTTACTATCGATAAATCAAGCACAATAAAAATCCAAACTGGATGTTGTATGATTAAAAAAAGTATAATAGCCAATTGTACCAACATTGTCTTAGTTTAGGTAACGCCTAAGTAGTATGCTGTCACATCTTAAGTGAATGTCACAGCATATCACTAAAGACTGTTCTAAGCTAAGATAAGGTTGGCGCAATTAGCCATAAGTCTTCGGGAATATAAGCGTAATAGTAACCTCTTGCAAAATTCACATTTTACAAATCTTATTTTACATAAAAAACATTGTACTGTTTCACAATAAATTAATAATCGTTTTATGAAAACGGTTGTATTCAAAATGTTAAATCATGGCGGTTAGTATTGTTTTGTTTTTAGTTATTAGACGTAATTGCGGGGAGGTCTCGGTTCGGCAATAGCATCGTCTCGCCCGGGTCTGGTACCACCGCCTTATCTATTCCTGCCGCAATAGCGTCTGGAGGGTAAGGTAACCGGTAAACTTATGTATGTGGCATTAGAGCTCGTCACAAGATAGTAATGCACCATTAACATCTTTGGTGTCTATAGGCGATGGTTGACTCTTTCCATCAGGACACCCATTTGCCTGTTTGCTTAAGATAGCATAAATAAAAAAAAGTTGTTTGTTAAGGAATTGTTGTTGTTGATATTCCGCATTTGGAAATGAATCATATAATTGCTAACTATATATATATATATATATATATATATATATATATATATATATATATATATATATATATATATATATATATATATATATATATATATATATATATATATATATATATATTAGGGTGATTCATTTGCGACAAACATTTTTTTTTTAGGTGCTCAAGCAAAATTTTGTTCTACATATTGAAAAAAAAATTTCCACCAAGTTAGAGCTCTTAATTCGAGTTTGAAGTGCTTGCAGTTTTAATTTGATTTTTTCCTATTAAAAATGCATGTAAATATTTTTATTTTTTTTCAAATTTCTAATGCTTGGACACATTTAATGATATTGGCATTCTGATTACTGAAATATATCCAGGATTCCACGCTCTTTAAATGACTTTTCGTCAATTTTAATGTCGCCTGCTTTGGTCCACTGGTACCATCTGTCAAAGTTATGTTTTCGAATAAAATGCACATTTTTTTGTTTTTACAGCGAAAATTGATTGATAGATGGAAAAAATAATACATATTTTTATAAAAAATTTGATTCTCTTCAAAAAAGGTCGTAACTTAAGTCTCTCAGACTCATAGTTTGTAATTTGCAGTAACTTTTGTAACTTAAAATGTAGAAAAATGATAAAAAAATTACAAATTATGATGTTTAAATTCAAGTTTTTGTTTCAAATTTATTTTTCTCATTACATTGTCAATTTTACTTTTTGTACTTTTATACCTGACATGTTACACATACTGACATACAGACACACATACACACACAAATAAATAAATAACACAATAAGCGGGAAACAAAAAAGTTAATACAAAATTTTAATAAATTTGTAATTTATCATAGTTTATATTTTTATTAGAAATACAACCGAAAGAAAATGAATTGTTATTTTATAAACTTTAAATGAAAGCTCTGTTTACTAAATATATCTTCACATAAGTTAGGTATTACTTTGTTGTTGAATAAAGTTTTTTGGTACATGTTAGGAATTCTTTTCTATAATTTTGAACAGTTAATAATAGGCATTGTTTTTTATCTTCGTCGTATGTGCCAAACTCATTGAATTTTTCAATGAGCGCAACACATCGCTCGGCTGTGTCGTTTACAACTTTTACAGAGCTTTCATTTAAAGTTTATAAAATAACAATTCATTTTCTTTCGGTTGTATTTCTAATAAAAATATAAACTATGATAAATTACAAATTTTTTAAAATTTTGTATTAACTTTTTTGTTTCCCGCTTATTGTGTTATTTATTTATTTGTGTGTGTATGTGTGTCTGTATGTCAGTATGTGTAACATGTCAGGTATAAAAGTACAAAAAGTAAAATTGACAATGTAATGAGAAAAATAAATTTGAAACAAAAACTTGAATTTAAACATCATAATTTGTAATTTTTTTATCATTTTTCTACATTTTAAGTTACAAAAGTTACTGCAAGTTAAAAACTATGAGTCTGAGAGACTTAAGTTATGACCTTTTTTGAAGAGAATCAAATTTTTTATAAAAATTTGTATTATTTTTTCCATTTATCAATCAATTTTCGCTGTAAAAATAAAAAAATGTGCATTTTATTCGAAAACATAACTTTGACAGATGGTACCAGTGGACCAAAGCAGGCGACATTAAAATTGACGAAAAGTCATTTAAAGAGCGTGGAATCCTGGATATATTTCAGCAATCAGAATGCCAATATCATTAAATGTGTCCAAGCATTAGAAATTTGAAAAAAAATAAAAATATTTACATGCATTTCTAATGGGAAAAAATCAAATTAAAACGGCAAGCACTTCATACTCGAATTAAGAGCTCTAACTTGGTGGAAATTTTTTTTTCAATATGTAGAACAAAATTTTGCTTGAGCACCTAAAAAAAAAAATGTTTGTCGCAAATGAATCACCCTAATATATATATATATATATATATATATATAACACTAAAGGAAGCTATAAGATATTACACACGCTGCTTAGATATTTCATGGTTGAACACAATTATTAAATTACCAAGAACAAGATTTTAAATACTCTTTGCCAAAATTATATTTTATTATAAATGATTGATGTTAATGTGACAACCTCAGAGAAACTGATGTTATCACTTAAATGTCTTTAGAATTAGCAAGGAAATATAGAGTCTTATTTATCTACTTATTTAATTAATTCTTTGATAAAAACCACATTTACCTTAAAATTATAAGGTGATTTTTCGTACTTTATGATTCAGTGTATTTTATTTGTCGTGGCTTTAAAGAATCTAATAAGTTTATCACTTAGTTGTATAATAACTTTAGCTTCTACAGTAATTATGGGAGACACATTTTTAATTTTATTGCCGTGTCTACCAACATCCTGTATTTTCATATGTATAATCAATTTTTTATTGCAATTATAATGTCAAATATTATTAGGTCTTAAATACTTAATTATTACACACACACACACACACGAACACATAAATCCTGATAGGGTTTTATAATGTAGAGACGGATCAATCTATTTAAATTATATCAACATTTTTTTATTTTTTTATTTATCGTGTTTATGTCATCTAGAGTTTCGTGGATTGGCCTTCCAAAAATGAATGAGAAATGAATTTAAGTAGTTGGACCAAATGAGCGTTATTGCGAAACCGGGCTTTTTGGGCGAGCAGAGTGTCAGTCAGAGTTTAAGTTATGTGGGGTTAGAGGCCGTCCTAAGGGGATCTCCTGTGGAGACAGAACCTCGAACAGTAAATAGAATTAGGAAGAGACGAAACTCATTAGTAACTATTGACCTTGGTTTCGTGTGTTAGCGGGCCGAAACAGTGAATCGAGTCACCAGAGCCGGGAGAGTATGTGTAACTTGTGAAGTATAGGCTATGATGGGATCATCAGGATCGGATAAGTTTATATTATTAGATAGCAATCAAGCAGATGGCTTTTCTGATGTAAAGAGATAATTATTGTCTAAACAGAACAAAAATGTCAATGGTGTGACTGAAAAAAGTGTTACCTTCAAAAGTACTGGCTACCTTACCCTCACGGATATTGCACAGTGACAAGCACTTATGTTATTACGGCAGAAATAAGTAAGGCGGTGGAACCAAACGTGGGTTGCAGGGCTCTACCGCATACTCGTCACGATGTTAGTGACTTGTATAACCAATCGTTTGCACTTTACGAACTAACAGAATGGCAGATGGTCTATTTTTGTCGGGAACCTGGAATAACATGGAGGCAATGCTTGTCGATAGGTTTGCCTTTTACATCATGGGACTTGATTTCGTTGACTAACGTCTTCAGCCATTAAGAAAGAGTCTTCGAGAATGCGGGAATGTTGGTATTTTTTGGCAAAAATAGCAACAACGTTTATGCTTTATAAGTATAATAAACCACCCCTCTACAAGTATATAAGAATCCCATGATGCTAAATTGGTAGGTACTCTAGCATCATAGGGACAGATTATATTTTGTAGATTAAATTAGAGGAAAAATAAAAGGTTATGCAATGTTTTTCATTTCAATGGTGGGGAAAAAATCTACAGATGAAAATGTTTTAAAAACAACTGTGACATAGAAACACTAATTATGGACAGATTAGGTTAAGGTGGGTTAATTTCCACTTAAAATTTAGAAACGCTGGCGATTCAAGTTTAACATAAGGGAGTGGGAGGGTCAGAAATTTGCAAAGAAAACGTTGTTTTGACATTCTTGAGCGCGTTTTAATTTTCTTTTATTATATAGGAAATGATATAAGAATAACGAAAAAAAAATCTGAGAATTTCCACAGGCCGAAGTTATTGGAATTTTGTTTTAATTTCAGCTCTAGTTACCCGTTTCTTTAAAAGGGCTTGTATTTGGTGGAGAGCCTCAAGAGTATGCGAGGTACCGCCCTATGTTAATCTGACGCGCTCGAGTAAATGCAAAAATCACCTCTTGGGCTTACTTACCTACTATTGTATTTATAAAACATTACAAGAATTTACTCTCAGAAAATCACTTTTGTAGACTCATCTGATCCTGATGATACACTTCACAACTTAAGCGCACACACTAAAGTCACCGCCGGTTTCGCCCCACTGTTTTCGCCCCCACACACTCGAGACGCCGGTCAAGAGTTACTAACGAGTCGAAATCCTGATGCCACTCCCACTCTTCGTCAAGATATTACCCCAAGCAGAGGTTTGGTCTCACAGAAGATACTCTTATGACGAGCTCTAAGCCCACTTAATTTAAACTCTGGTCGGCTGGTCACCAGAAACGCCAGTTTTGTAGTATTGGTCATTTGGATCAACTAAAAAAGAGTAGAATGAGTTGAGTAGACTGACATTTTTAAAGTATTTTTCAAAATGGTAAAATTGAGTTAGTGAGCCAGAAAAGTACAATTTATGAAGAAATTGACATTTTTTATTAAAATCGGTTTAGCATTTTAGCCGTAAAAGCTTTAGGTATATTACTCGAAACGTAACACAGCGCCACCTACCTGTTTCAATTGTAAATCTTAACTGTTCTTGAATCTACTTGAACACAATTAAAATTTCATTCAGTCACGTGCAAACGCACAGCAGAATTATATGTGTAAAGATAGATATGGAAAGGGATAAGTATCTAAGAAGTACCGTCTTTGTGATCTAGAGGTCCGGGGTCGGTGTTGATCACATGATGTCCCAGGTTCGATGCCCGGGTCGGGAATTCAAAATGTGTTTTTTCAGTTTTCTGATAAAAACAACTTTGCCCGGGATTTGATAAATACCCGGTTGGAGATAGGCTTGCCACCGATCGCATTGTGAGACTAAGTATATTCGGCTAATCGTGGGTGCACTTGTTGTACTTTTTCTTTAAACTTTGGGGATATGGACGTGAAGAAACTATCTAAGAGGTAAAACTAAATAATTTGATCCAGTAGTCTTTGCGTAACGCGCACACAATGATAGACCTCTGCCATTTTATTGCCTTATATTAAATAGACTTCCTATTTACTAAAGTATCAAAAGTCTGTCTTGTAATAAGGTTCTTTATAAGTCAAGAACGTCTTCACTCACGACTGGGCAGCGGGCACGTTGATATGCAATGCATTGATCGATAACAATCATATTCAATGCAAAGTAGTATGTTCCAGAGCAGCTTTGTTCATAGTACCTGAGTGGTTATTGTTTGGCTTCGACAAAACGAATAAAATGTGTTAAATTGATGATTGACGGTTATGTTTTATAAAAAAATAGCTGAGTTGACGTCGAACTTTAAAATAGGGGGTTCTGTACCATTGCAAAATATTTAGAAATTTGTATGTACTGCCATTGCAAAGATCGATTTAAACTCACAGAATAATGGTGTTTTGATATTGTTGATTGTTGTTTTTAAATAAGGTAAAGGTAGGGATTTACATTAAACTTAGCAGTCTAGCGGCCGGTTTCTGAAACGCATATCAATTTTAACAAACGGTTAATCTGCGTTTAACATATTTTTTTCAAGCAAATGATCTATTAAAGACGTAGTAATTGCTTGTTAAAATAATTTGCGCTTCAGAAATCGGCCGTAAGTCATTCTAATGTAAATTTGCCTTTAGAATTTCAAAAGACTAGTGCGTTTTTCTTAGGTAATAAAAAGCTTATGTGATAACAAGGGCTTCAGACTACCTGCATACCAAATCTCAGCTAAGCGTGAATTTGTTACAAACCTACACATATGTACATAAATACTAACACACACTGAAATAACATGAAATGATATGAGATGAATTGATATAAGGTGAGATGTAAGATAAAATGAAATGAATTCAATGATATTAACTTATTTACTTAGAACACGGTCAGAGTACCGATGTTTATAAACAACTAGCTGCAGTGTGCAGCCCACTGCATTATAAAAGTTTTTGGTGAATCCCGCGGGATCACCTAACTTATCCGGGATAAAAAAAGCAGCCTATGTGCTATTCCAGATCATCATCTACCTGTGCGCCAAATTTCATTCAAATCTGTAGAGTAGTTTTTGCGTGATTGAACAAAGATCCATCCATCTAAACATCCAAACTTTGGCATATAGAATATAGATAAACAATTTAAACCATTGAATGGCGTGCAAAAATATAATTGTATATTTAAAAAAAATTGTTATTAAAAATTTGACGTGCACTTTGAATTACAACCAACAAAAATTTAAAAATGCAACGCGAGTAATTAAGTTTATCTTAATTAAGATAATAAAAATTAAGATTATAATATCCTTTTTTTGAAATAAAAAAGAATTTAGTGCTTTTTCAAAATACTATATATCTTAGCTGCTTTATTTCTTTATTATTTTACCTATTTATATAAATTTTAAAGACATTTTGGCGAAAATTGTAAGCATTCTTGGCATTATTAACTTAAATTATATAGTTTAGCCTAATTTTTAACAATAAAAAACATATTTGTATATTTACGTACCATATAAATTGTTGTAACAAGTTTATAAAGTTTATTTTAGAAAATGCAAATCCGTTATTGGCTCTTGGTGTATGTAGTTAGTAGAGTTTATAAATATTCAGCTGTGGATTTTATGCAAATAAATAAATAAAATAAATAATATATAAATCAAATAAATAAATAAAATCTAGCTTTATGTTGGGGAATAGCGCAAATTTTATCAAAATCCGTTCAATATTTTTTGAGATATGGATATAGTTGACAGATATTTGAAGCCGGATACATTTTTTTAATACTTTTTTTATTATTCTTAGTAGTAATATCAACTCGTGTCTCTTGAAATCTATACAAATAAATAAAATTGGAGTGTCTGTTATATTAAAATAACCGCTTTTTACTAAATGCATATGGATGTACCCGGTACATACTACATATACTAAGATAATATTTTTTTATAATTTTTGTCTGAATAACTGTTTGTTTGTTCCGGCTAATCTCTGAAACGACGCGACCGATTTTGAAGAGACTTTCATTGGCAGATATGAAATAAGGAGTAACGCTGCTTTATTTTAGATTTTTTTCACGCGGACGAAGTCGCGGGCGCAGCAAGTATAACATTAAAATAAGTAAATTAAGAATATTAGACCTAATTTAAGCTACTTCATAAACATAAATGAGCAAAATTTGAATACCATGTCTTTTAGTATATTCTTTGATTAAAATTAATTAAAAATACTAATTTGCTTTTTTATTTTTATTTAATAGATTCTGAGGTCAATGTAATTGATACTTAAAAATGGGATTAATAATTTTGATGTAAACTTTCACAAATTCTTAGATATCATCAATTATTGCTAATGAAACGGCTCTGCTACCGGTTTGAAAGCTGATTTTAAGGAAAACATGTCAAATAAATGATTAAAAATTGATAATAATTCATTTGTTTGATGGAGTACATCTGCTATACAATTATAAAATACTATTATTACACACGAATTATAATATTTTTATCATAGAATACCTAGCAAACGAGTAGATAGCTCTAAAGACGAAAAAATAACCATCGTGTGGCGAATATGCATTAAATGTGATTTTTTTATAGAATTAGATAATAAAAAAGCAGATGGCTCTTCTAATGGAAAGAGAAACCACCAAGATGTTAATGGTACATTGCTATCCGAATGGCGGGATCGCAATACCACTACATAAGTCAACCTGCTACCTCAACGTCCAAACTGGAACACATTGACTTTATTGCGACAGGAATAGGTAAAGCGGTGGTATTAATTCCCGGGTCAAAAGTTGCGGAACTCTATCACACAGTAGTCACGATGGCAAAGTCGTATAGCCAATCATTCGCCTTTTACGAATTGCCTGGAGAATAGCAAATGGTCTATTCTTTAAAGGGGTGCAGACCAACACGGGGAGTTGTAGAACAATGAGTTGTATTTTTTTTATATCATAAGATAGCAAACAAGCAGATGGGTCTCCTGATGGTAAGAGTCAACCATCGCTTTTAGACACCAAAGATGTTAATGGTGCGTTGCTATCTTGTGGCGAGTTCGAATGCCACACGCATAAGTTTACCGGCTACCTTACCCTCCAAATCGAAACACGACAGTGACAAGTACTAACGCTATTGCGGCAGGAATAGGTAAGGCGGTGGTACCAGACCCGGGCGAGACAATGCAGAACTACCACATAGTAGTTTCAATGGTAGTGACTTGCATAGCTAATCGGTCGCCTTTTACGACCTGCCTGGCAGAACGGCAGTTGGCAGTTTGAAGAATACTTCAAAGGAGCCCGGAACCAACACGGGGTCATAAAAGAGCCTACTACTTCTTAAAAGGGCGGCAACGCAACTGCAAATCTTCTGATAGTGTGGTTGTTCATAGGCAGCAGTGATCACTTACCATCAGGTGAGCCTCCTGTCCGTTTGCCCCCTTTTTCTATATAAAAAAAAACATCAATCGTATGACAGTATATCATTGTAACTAATTTTAAAAGTTAAGCAAAACATCCAAAAACTCTAATTGACACTTTCACATAGTATGTTTTACCTGACTTCAGAAAGTTTAAAAGGCTACATTTTTTAATTTATTTTTTAGTTTTGACTTCAATACTTATAAACGGGTATGGTATTTTTATTGGAATTAGCTGCTTCAGGTGGTCTAGTCCACTAGTTTAGGAACAGGCATTTTTTGGTACTGACTTAGATTCAAGGTTCAATTCCGGTCTCGGGAATAAATTCCTCATTTTTATTAGAAAACATATCTTACCGATTGATAAATATCCAATTGGGAACATTCCCAATTTTTTTGTATCATAAGATAGCAAACAAGCAGATGTATCTTCTGACGGAAAGAAAAACCATCGCCTATAGACACCAAAGATTCATGATACGTTGTTATCCGTGTGCCAAAATGGCAATACCACATGCATAAGTCTATCGGTTACTTTACTTTGCAAATCGGAATACGACAATGACAAGCATTGACGTTTTTGCGACAGGAATAGGTAAGGCGCTGGTACCAAATACCCGGGCGAGACGTTGCAGCTCTCCACTCTATCACCTACTAAAATACTAATAATACTAAATCTTTCTAATAACGAAGTAAACGTATCTGAAATTTCAATGGACACCTGTCTAGTTCTTATCACAGAAATCACTTAATTCTGATATAAAATATTGCCATCAACGTTCTCGCCGTGCGCTCTTCGCACAATAACTCATTCGCCCGCGCATACTTTATGTCGACATTTGAAATTCGGCATCGTTAACGCTCGCTGGCCTGCGCGGGCGCATGTGCCGGATTTTTGACGCTAACTTGTTTAGAAGCTGCAACTTTTTCGCAGTTTTCAACGCATTCGCCGACGGAAGTTTGTCATTTTTTGATAAATTCGGCTTGTTTTGTTCTAACTTTAGAAATTTTATTAATTTAGATTGTATTAACAAAATGTAGAATTATATAAAGTTGAAACACAAAGAGTTTGTGAATTTTTGGATTCCTACGTTCCTGGCGAAATAGCGTTAATGCTTGTTATTGTCGTGTTCCGGTTTGGAGGGTAAGGTAGTATAACACGGATAGCAATGCAGCATTAACATCTTTGGTGTCTACAGGCGATGGTTACTTTTTCCATCAGGAGAGCCATCTTCTTGTTTGCTATCTCATGAGATAAAAAAATACTGAAAGAAAGAAAGAAAGAAATCATTTATTTGCCAGAATATGGGAGTTACAAGTTATTAAAACCAACCAACCAATTATTACCAACATATTCTACCATGATATGGTGTGCAAATATTTTAAAATTATAATTATTTATTATATACTAAAAATGTTGTGAGTCGATTTTTACAATTACTACCGGATCGGAACACGGCCACACACTGAGAAGATCCGGCGGAAGAAACTCAGCGGGCTTGTTTTTTTTTTTTAAATTATAGTTACATGATACAATTCCAAACATTAATTCACATCACAACTTATTTCTATAAATTACAAAATTCATTTTTTGTTTAATTAAAATATTGACAGTTTAAAGACAGAGGAGTAATCTGGTTTAATGGTATGATAGCAGCAAAGACAGATAGCAGTAAATAAGGCGGGCTTTATGATACCGTGTTAACTCCCTGTCAATTAGTATAAGGATTACTATTATTTAACTCTCCAAATCGGATTACGATATTAACTCTCATTGACGCTATTGTGGCAGAAATAAGTAATCGTTGGTACCGAAACCGAAATATAAGGTTTCTGAAGTCCTGCGCAATAAATAAAAACTTTAACTGCTTTAAATCTCATACTCCACCGTTCGCGCAATTCTTGTAAAAAGTGTTACAAAGTTTTCCCTTCACGTATTAATATATAGATGTAACGGTCGCAGATCGAGCATAGCAGCGATATGTTGACTACATCTATCATGTTCCTTAATCGACTCAAGCCGACTTTACCCGAATGAGCGTTACATAACTAAGCGTGACCACTCTGTCTAAATGCAGTATAAACTGCTTAAAAACGCTTATAATTAAGGAATCTTTAAGGAAAGTCATAAACAAAATTATTATCTTCATATAATAATTTTGCTTCCAACATTTAAAAAAAATATAACGATATAAGAGCTTTATCATAAATAATCGATAAAAAAACAATTAATGAAATCACGGATCCCTAAAAGATTCATTTACATAATATATGAGTTTTAATGTTTTGAACTTGCTTCAATTTTGTTTAAACTCATTGGAATTTTAAGTCCACTAATAAAAATCCGAAATTATCGCATGGCGTAATGCGAACTGACTTACGCGGAAACGTAGGATCTTATGTGTAATATCTGATAAGCTTATCCAAGAATTTTGATCAGCGTTGAGTAAAACACGTTTAAGAATTGACATCGAGAACATAAGCAAAATTTTGATTGTTTTCGTCGGTGCGGCGTTGTGGTGGGGTTTGAAATACCACATGCGTAAGTTTACCGGCTACCTTACCTTTCAAACCGGAACACGACAACGAAATTAAGAACCGACGCTATTGCGACAGGAACAGGTCAGATATGGTACTCTATCATTCCCATCCGCCGGGTTGGTCCAGGGCCCCTTTGAAGAAAAGATCATCTACAGTTCTGCCAGGCAGTTTGTAAGAGGTGAACAATTGACTATGCGAGTCATTACCATCGTGGCTACTGAGTGGTAGAGTTCTGCATTGTCTCGCGGGTCTGGTACCATCAACTTACTTATTCCTGCCTCACTAGCTAAGTATGTCGACTTGTTTAAAGTGCCTATAAATTATGCTACCACGTTTGCCTGTAAATTATGGTATATGTTTATTTGAGTAATACATTTTTTTGGATGATTTCGAATAAATTATCCTCCAAAAACCGTAACTTGACAGTGACAAGCAATGACGAGTATGAAAGTGGCAAGGTATAATTGTACACCAAATCTGAGTGAGCCTTCGCAGAAATCTACTACCCCGTATTAACGATGGTAGTGACACTTCCATTCTTTTTTATCTGTTTTTTCGTATTTTATTCTTTAAAAGGTGTCAGAGAAACTAGGAGGGATCGTATGCACTGGCATAAAGACACACGAGTGATCCTACAAGGCTTTTTTTTCCATTGGAGGCACGGAAGCTTATTAAAAATAAATACGTTAATAACACAGTTCTCTTGTAAGGTAGGCAGAATGAAATGAACGTTAATACATATTCAGGTTTACCAAGAATCAATAGTTTATCAACTGACGAAAGGGCTACAACCGTTAACATCTTTGGTGTAAAAGCGACGATCATCTCTTTCCATCAGGACATAATTTTTTCTTTATTTCTTGCCATAAAATCACGCTCAACGTTCAATTTATTAGAACGTTACATGTTTCGCGCTTTCATAAAATTCTCTAGTTAATATTCTACGATCAAATGCCCCCTATTTTGTAAAAGGAACGGAACATTAAGCACTTTTTATGTGAAATTGTTCTTCAAATGTTACCTGCACCGGGCGCTATTTAAAATTTACCTGTTCGCGGATTACAAAAGACAGTTGCGAAATAAGCGTCCGACGGAGAAGTTTTATTTTCTTAGGATATATTTAAGTAGGCTCCAACTTTTAATGCTACAAGCAAGGCATTTTGTTTATTTACACTTACGTTCGACCATTTATTAATGTCCGATTAAGTTTCTTTTACAACCACAGACGATCTCTGTGTTTACTACCATGTGTAATAAAGGAACTGCAAATCGATAATTTACTTTTGACCTTTGCCTCTGTACAGTGCTGGATTAGCTCGTAAGCAAATTAACTGTTTAGGCCAATGTTTCCTAATTCGTGATACGTATACCACTGACGGTACGTACGGTTATATAAAGGGCCAAAGTGCAGGTGTACGTTCGGTCATTTAATGAATCAGTTAAGAATTTGATCAAAAAAAAAATCCAAAAACAACATTCTTTGAAATTTATTACGCGTTCTAGTCCTTTTACGAACTACTTGTCAAGAAAACAAATGGTAATTTCTTCAAAAGAGATCTGGAGCCCAATTCACGTAACAAAACGGCAATCGAGTCGAAGCGTTTAAGACTCTTGCACATGTTCTTACATATTATGCTGCGTCGTAGCACGTCTCGAAGTTCTATCGTGTTTATGTGTGTGAGAGTCCTAAGCGTATCGACTCAATTACGTGAATTGGGGGGCTGGAGTATGGACTAGCCGTTGGAGTACGTTCGTTTTTGACTTACGGGTTACACAAGCTTGAGGTAGTTTTTAAAGGAGTTCACAAAAAACTACGTGAGAACCACTTAATGGAGAGTTTCTGGGAGGGAGTATGTCTTGGGAGGCACAAGAAACAGCACCAAAAGTACTAGCATATTCAAAGTAAGCCTGTTCAAAAATCTGTGCTTTTTAATTGGCTGTAATGTTTAGGTTTGGACTCAAGTGACAATCCATCTTGCTGTCATAAATATATAATTTTGAGACATACCTAATAGTTTGCTTATGTATGGGAGGCACGCACAGGCGTGGATTGCGTAGGGCATCAAGTAGTCTTAATCCACCAATGCCTTTGTTAAGGAACAAAGTGCTTGTTTGTTTCTAATCAAAGACTTGTATGTACTTTCGTACTAGACAAGGCATGCGCCACGTCACTTGTGTTCCACTAATGTGCAGCCCATAGACTGCACCTACGACAGAGCTCGTATGAATGAAACGTGTAATTGCCATGAACTTAAAGGTAGTTATGACTTTTTGGTCGCGAATATATATTATACTCTATTACAGTGTTTCTTAACTTGTGGTCATCGGATCCCTGAGGGTCCGGGAGTATGTGTATGGGAGTCCGCTGTCTCATCTATGGATATTTGAATTAAGCACCGAAACATTTACTGCATTTCTCATTCATATACATCTGTGAAAAGGCATTCACCGCTCTTATATATTCCAAAAACAAATACAGAAACACATTACAATTGGAATCCGATTTAAGATTGCAAGTAAGTAATAACTGCAACTCAAATATCACTTATTTAGTTGGAATAAACCAACCTTCATATTAATACAGTAATTTTTTATTTTCATATTTTTTGTGGCACTAAATATAATTATCCTAAACTCATTCCCGTGATTTTTTATTATTAATATCCTTCAAATTGTGCTTGATTTTCTGGGGATCCGCGGGCTGAAGGTTAAGAAACGCTGCTCTATATTATACAATGCATCATTGCTGTTTAATTTTGACTATAAGTGAAGGATTTATGATATTTTCAGATTTGTAGCGAGTTTAATATAACTTCTACTTAGTGTAGCTTCTTTAAAACGTAAATTCAAATTCAAATTCAAATATTGTTTATTTCGTAGGTAATTTATACACTTGAAACAAGTCGTTTGTACATTATATTACATATTATTTTGCCTTTCACTTAAGTTTTAAAACAAAATTTATATTTTACACTTACGACAATCATAAACAATCATCTACATACATAAGAGTATAATATACTACATTATGTAGTTTATTATACTCTCTGATTCTGTTCTTTTTTTTCAAGCAGATAGCGAGAGTGATGTTAGTGGTGCGTTACAGACTGTGTGATGGGATGGTAATATTTTACTAGTAAAGCTTTTTACATATCCTCTGTGTCTGGGCTCCTTGGAGGAATAGACCAACTGCCATTCTGCCAGGCAGTTCGTAAAAGGCGAACGATTGGCTATACGTCACTATCATCGTGATTACTAGGGGGCAAAGTTCCGCAACGTCTCGCCCGGGTATATGGTACCATAGCCTTTCCTACTCCGATATTATTATTATTTATTAACCGATTTAGAAAAAAAATTTTTGTTTGGTAGAATATACCCTCACTTTGATCCCATTTAAATTAGTTAAATATAGGATCAAGGGATCTAGAAATACAGGAGGTTAGAAGTCAGTTATTGGATATTTTTTTTTATATCATAAGACAGCAAACAAGCAGATGGGTCTCCTGATGGAAAGAGTCAACCATCGCCTATAGACACCAAAGATGTTAATGGTGCGTTGCTATCTTGTGGCGAGGTCTAATGCCACATGCATAAGTTTACCGGCTACCTTACCCTCCAAACCGGAAACCAAAAGTGACAAACACTGGCGCTATTGCGGCAGGAATAGGTAAGGCGGTGGTACCAGACCCGGGCGAGACAATGCAGAACTCTACCACCTAGTGACTCGACAAATTAATTAAATTGAAGGTAAAAATGGCTTTAAATTATGCAAAGGCGTCGATAAGGAAACCATTTTGAATTTTGAGTAATCTCCATAGGTTCAAAGTATTCCTTTAATCTAGTGTTCAAAATCTATAAAAAATAGATCACATCCATAGGTCATTGACACACGAGAAACGTGTTTAGGAGTCTGTGATTTGCTTTATATTTAGAAATGTCGAAAAACCGTTTCTTTTAAAATATGCAAAGCGTAAGATAATACGTATATTAATTATTATGCATATGTTTTATGACTTATTAAATATAATCTTAGGTGATCCATATTGCTTAAAATAAACACATATATTTGTTATTTCTTTCTAATCGTACGAGCCTTTTAACTGTAAAGAAAATATTATAGATACAGGTGTGTATATTATCGTGATTTTCACATGAATGTAATTAATGTGTGTAATGATTTTAATCATTTTATTAATTTAATGTATTTCAGAAATATTTTATTTAAAAAATTGCTGTTGCCCGCGACATCGTCCGCGTGAACTTCGTTTACTCCGCACAGCTCCTTTCTCGTAGGTGATAGCGTGATAATATGTAGTCTATATGTTGACCCGACCTTTTAGTAATATTCATGCAAAATTTGAAGTAAATCCATGCAGTACTTTTTGAGTTTACCCCGGATAGTTACAGTCAAACAAAACTAAATTTTTGGCTTCTAAAAACTATATTTTTGGCTTCGATATCGATTGTAGACCACGCCCCAAGTTTTTTTTTAAAAAAAATTTCAATGTATAGTTTTGATTTTCTACGATTTTATTATATTTACTAGCTGTTGCCCGCGACTTCGTCCGCGCGGAGTTCCTTTACTCCGCACTGCCTCTCCCCCGTAGGTGATAGCGTGATAATATATAGCCTATATGTTGACCCGATCTTTTAGTAATATTCATGCAAAATTTGAAGTAAATCCATGCAGTACTTTTTGAGTTTATCTCGGACATACATACAGACAAACAGACAAAAATTCTAAAAACTATATTTTTGGCTTCGATAGCGATTGTAGATCACGTCCCAAGTATTCTTTTAAAAAAATATTCAATGTACAGTTTTGACTTTTCTACGATTTTATTATATGTATAGATACTAGATTTCTGTAGTCCTCTGCAAAGTAAACAGCTATAGTGGTACTAATTTTCAAACTCCATTGTTCGCGCAATTGTATGAAAAAGGAGATAAAAGTATTTCTTTTATGTAGTAGCGTATAGATTTAAAGTAAGTTTAGTAAGCTACCTTACCTGCAGACGAAATACAACAGATCACATGAATACTAATAGTCACGCCATTGGATAGGAAACGCGTTACCGTGCATATGAGCAAACGCTCCTATCACCCTCAAAAATATCATACATTTGTAGATATATCTATTATATCGTGAAAAATTAGAAATAAACCATGTTGTACTGTTTTATCGTACTGAACGAGACGACAAGGTTTAAAAATTACCCTTGAAATGATTTTATTTCATTGGTAAGTAGTATAACTGTATTTTTGTATGTAATTGCAAGCTACACTGATAAATTAAGAAATTGTCTTGAAAGGCGTACCTGTCCATTTAATCTGTGCGAAAAACTTATCAAAAAAAAAATGAGTCCATTTTATTATTTGTCATCTGTAGACATGTTTTGTTACTCTGCTGCAAGTGTGTGATGGCATTTGCAGTTTTCTTGTACATTATTGGATAGAAATCCTTTAAATATTCATCTGCAAACAGGCCACAGGCACTGGGTGATTCTTCAATGTTGAGGATAATACGGTTCCAGGCAGTTTTCTCTTTACTGTTATAACTACGATGAAGAAAAACAATGTTTTCCTATTCCATTATTACTTTTTTAACTATCAACAAGTAAAAGAAAAACATTTCTTATAATTAATTAACAAAAAAACGCAAAAATCTACTGAAAACGTCATTATTTCGCGTGTCCAGATCACCTGTTCTTGGCTATTTGGTCTTCTAAAATATTCAAATACCACTTAATAAAATTATTTATAGTAAAAAATTGTATTTAAAGGTCTATTGTTTCTGTTTCTTAACAATTTAAAGTATTAACTTAATTCTAAAATAGTAAAACACTCTTTCAAAAGTTTGTCACAAAAAAAGCGTCATTGTAAAAACAGGAATAGTTTTCAAATTTTTTCCACGATGATTGCAATTTTGGGGCATATTTCGTGCCTACCGGATGCCCCTCGGTACTCTTCGGTTAGGCCACACACTTTGAACGGATTGGACAGGTCATATTTCTCTCAAGGTAAGCTTGAATATGGTTCTTCGAAATTTGTCATCTTTATAATCATTCTCCTCATTCACTTTATCGTGGTAAATAATATGTTCATTGATTTTATTCATGGCTTTATTTATGTATCGAACTGCAAATAACTCCCCATAGATATTTATTAGCTGTATCTAATCTTTTAAGACAAATTTCGAGATGTTTTCTGGAATTCGTCATTATTGCTGACATCATTATCCTGAAAATGACTGTTGAGAATAATGATGTATGGGTTAGAATAATGATTTGCGGATTTTGAACAATGACAAACGTTGAGAATAATGACGTCAATACAATTATTAGCATATATAACCATTAAAATAAAGTAAGCTGGTACATCAATTGATTAATTTTTTTCGTAATGTATCTGCAGTTGTTTTGGGAAAAAAATCAGCATGCCTAGAAGTAAGGAATCCTATGAGAATCGTAAAGTCCAATATAAAATGTGTCAGAAACGGAGGTATCAACAAATGATTATTGATCTAGAACTGCTAGCCTTAGAACAAGTGAGAAGGCGACAGAATATAAAAAAAGAAAGAAGAGCGTAAACTGACGAGTATTGCTGCACCGCGCGATTTTTGCTTGCTAGGTTACGTCTAGTTATATAAGAACATATATAAAATAAGACTCGCTCATATCGAACAACGATCATTTCAGCGGTCATTTGGGAGGAGAGACTAACTTAGCCCCCAATAAGCTTGGTGTACTCAGCAGAGTAAAGCTTTATCCCAGTCCATCGCCTCCAACTTTACAAGACCCAAATTCGACCTCACATGGAGTACTGCTCCCACCTTTGGGCCGGAGCTCCTCAGTACTAGCTTCTTCCTCTTGATTGCATTCAACGTAGAACGGTTCGAATCGTCGACGACCAGGCTATTTCTAATTGGCTTGATTTTTTGGCGTTGCGCAGAGATGTAGGTTCGCTCTGCATCTTTTACCGCAATCATAATGGGGAGTGTTCCGACGATTGTTCGGATTAATTCCTGCCGTTAAATTCCACTATCGGACATCGCGTCAAAATTTAAAGTTCCATCCTCACCACCTCGATGCCTGGAAAACCACAACAGTGCGCCTTTGTCGGCACTGTTTGCCTCGCACTACTCCTTTATGGAATCAATTACGACTTGGGGACCTTCAAGAAACGAGCTTACTCATTTTTAAAAAGCCGACAACGCATCTGCAAGACCCCTGGTATTGCAGATGTACAAAGGTACTGCTTTTACCATCAGGTGCAGTACCTTTGCTCATTGGCCCCCTCTACTATAAAATAAAACAATGGAAAGATTAATTAAGAAACTAAAAGACCAGCCGAAGCGAATCTTTCAGAATTGCCAACCCTTTAGGAGTAATTGCCCTTGCCAAACACATTAAATGTATCTCTTCCTATGCCATCGGCAACGACAATATCAGTTAGCGCATGGTGGCTTCACTGTTCCCCGTCCTAACATATATTATCAATTTTTCCTTTTTTTCTGGCACTTTTCCTTAAGCCTAGAAGACAGCTCACGTCATTCCTTTTTCTAAAGTCTCAGCTCCTACTAATTTCTCTAAATATCGCCCTATACCAATTCTTCCATATTTGTCCAAGATTTTGGACACGCAGTTTAGCCTTTACCTGCAGGATAGTAATTTGTTCAATCTGTATCAATCTGGTTTCCGTTCGGGGCACAGTACTGTTACTGCTATTGTTAAAGTCACTGATGACATAAGACATGCTATTGGTAATAAACAACCTACTTTATTGGTTTTCTTTGACTTCAGTAACGATTTTATCTCTGTGGACTTTGATGTGCTGCTTGGTACTCTTCGTTCGCTGAATCTTTCCCCTCAGTCTGTATCCTGGTTTGACTCATATCTCCGAGATCGTTCTCAATGTGTTCATTTCGAGGATTCTTTCTCAGGTTTTAGTAAATTAACAGTTGATATTTCACAGGGGGGTGTTCTAGCTTCACTCCTATTTTTCATGTTTATCAACATAACATCCAATGCCATGTCCTCCAGTTTTCATTCGTCATCATCATATGCGGATGCGGATCATATGCGGATGATCTGCAATCGTATCGTCCTTTCTCTGCTCCGGATGTTCTTGAGGCAATCAGCGCTATATATGAGGATCTGTCGCGTATTCACTCATGAGCGGAGTCATCTGGTTTATTAGTAAATCCCAAAAGTTACAGTTTTTAATTATAGGTAGTGCAAATGCTAATGTTCCTGATCTCGTATATAGCAGCAGTGTTATACTGTATAGCAAATCAGCTAAAAATTTAGGTCAAATTATAAGTGAAGATTTCCCTTGGAATGCTTATATATCAGAAGTATGCAAAAAAGTTCATTCCACCTTTCATGCTATCAAACGTTTGCAAAGATTTCTTCCTTTTAAGACTAGAGTTATTTTAGTGCAAACATAAATCTTTCCTTTATTAGATTATGCTGATATTTGCTATCTTGATATCACAGAAGAAGGCCTGAATAAACTCGAGCGTTTACAGAATGTAGGAATTCGCTTTGTTTTTGGTTTTAGAAGATTTGACCAGATTTCCAATTTCAGAACATAACTCACGTAGCTTCCTATTCGGGAGCGCAGAAACGCTCAGCAGGAACGCTCTGCAGGAACGCAGACGAGCTTTTCATCAATATTACAATCAAATCTAGTTGTTTTGATTGTAATATCGATGAAAAGTATATCCATAGGTATAATAAAAACCATATCCCAAATAATAACTGTAAGTACACTGAGAATATTAATCCAAATCCTGTCGTTTCATTATCTAGTACACATAAAAAGAAGAGAGCCGCGATCCAAATCTCAGAAAAACAAATATCCTTTCTTCCTATTTAACCAGTGTTATACTCTTAACAATGTTAAATGTTATCTATTTCGATTTTATTTCTTTGAGCTGATAGTTATTAGTTAATATAATGTGATGCAGGATATAACAATTGAAAAATAATAAAAATATTGTTATATTTTAATTATATACAAGAAGTTATATTTCTGTTCATCAATATGTAATTTTTTGATTAACATTATATTGTTAAATTATATTAATTACACAAGAATTTATGTTTGTGTTTATCAATGCGTGATTTTACGACTAAATATAATTATGTTGATTCTTAATATTTTGTTTTATTTCAATGATAAGTGCAATAAAACAGGTGTAAAATCATTATCCTCAACAAAAGTCATTTATCCTAATTAAATCGTCATTATCATCAAAAAGTTGTCATTGTCCTCAGCAAGCATATTTAAAATTTTCGAATATCTCCCTAAATATTAATAATACAAAGATGCCTCTTACACCGATATCAAAGATTTGAATCAAGTAACAGTTCTAGTACTGATCACTTGTTGTGCCACGAGGTTTTTATTTTTTTCACCAAATCATTGAAAATATATTACGATCGAAGAATGACCCCACTACAATACTGTAGCAGCCACAATAGCACTCTCAAGATGTTATTGTATTGGAGCCGAAGGGCATTGTAAGCTTTCTGGGTGTATCTGACCTATAAACCACTCGTGTAGACAAAGAAAAACAAACCGTTTTTGTTTACACTTTTAAGGTCATTTTCATTTCGCAACTGAAGAATCCTTAGGTGAATCCAATAATACTTCACTAGTTGAAGCAGTAATTAAAAGAGTAAAAAAAAGTATCTTCACGTCCGTATTCCCGAAGAAGTAGGCAGAGGTACAATAACGTAGCACAGAATACTGGAGACCAATAGAAGTCAATCTACTTACAAGTATAATTCGAGCAACGCACACATAGATAGCTCTCACGGACGCGATATCTCGGAATGGTTCGGGACAGTTTTTTCCGAGTATATTGAGTGGAGTTTCTCGTTTCAGTAACATTGTAGACGTTACAAGTAAAGCCCCGTTTTCACTTTGATTAGTGCGATTGTGAGTGTTTAAAGCAGGTGCTTAATATTAAGCAAAAAATACGTGAAGACAGCAGTTGACCAGTGCGATTGATTAGTAATCAGCGTCTATTCACTTTTACTACGCTAAGTGAAAACGGGGCTTTAGGCAGATTGTAAAAGGCGAATATTTAAATAAGCATGTCACTGCTATTGTAACTGGTAGCTTATATAGGATATATTCCAAAAGCTGTACTACGTGTATAAAATCATATTATGTATATAAATAATCGCCGCTGTGGTCTAGTGGTACGATGTAAGTGTTGATCACATGAGGTTATGTGGTCAACACCGACACGGGACTACTAATCATCATCAAAAATTAGGCTTGCTACCTACATTGTGGGACTAAGTATCTTCGGCTAATCGTGACCTATTTACTTATTCCTGCCGCAATTGTGTCAATGCTTGTCATTGTCGTATTTTGGTTTGACGAGTAAAGTAGGTGGTTCCTATGAATTACTACACAACATCTTTGGTGTCTATAGGCGATGGTTGTCTGGTATAGTATATATATATATATATATATATATATATATATATATATGTATATATATATATATATATGTATATATATATATATATATATATATATATATATATATATATATATATATATATATATATATATATATATATATATATATATATTTGATCCTTTTCATTACATAATATATTTCTTAAGAGGGCATTGAACTATTTAGAGCGATTCGACATTCTGGCCTCTAAAGAACGAGGGGGAAGCGTATGTGATGTTTTATATGTTCAGACGTTATTTTGTAAAATTCCTTTACTCAAAAATTAATGCATGTTTAATATATATATATATATATATATATATATATATATATATATATATATATATATATATATATATATATATATATATATATATATATATATATATATATATATATATAAACATGCATTAACTTTTTGAGTAAAGGAATTTTACAAAATAACGTCAAAACATATAAAACATCACATTGTCTTACATCAATTATGTGTTTGAACAAAGAACACGATTTTCTACAGCAGTGACTTTTTTTATTTGTATCTAGAGAAAGTAAATTAAGCACGCAATGAGAAAGCCTTTCACCAGATATGCAAGGGTATTGTGCTTTGTATGGCCCAATTATTTTCAAACACTCATTTAATGACGTTTTAAGTGAAACATAAGGCTAATAGAGGCTTAGAGAGTCTTTCTTTGTTTCAAAGTATGGTTGCCTGCGTAGAAGTGTTACCACCTTTGTTATAGACGCTTAAGACACTGAGTTTGAATTATGTGCCAGACAAATCATTTTAAACTAATTTAACAGAAAAAAACATAACTTGTTGAAGACCAACTATGTGCCCAATTTGTCGATAGGATGACGTCCGTGTGATTTTTAGATCTCTTCTACCCAATTGGTTGAGGACCAAGCCGATGCCTATTACTTCAAAAAACACTGGTTTCAATAACTATCGTTTAATACAACAGTCTGCCACCAGGAGGGCGCAAGCTACATAACAATGAAGTGTATCACTAATATTAATATAAACTATACAAAATACTACCACGATGTAATATTATTCAGCGACATCTATTATTTTAAGACAACAACTTAACATCAAACACAATTGTTTCAACTTACCCAAAGCACCATAAAGATTTTTGTGTTAAAAAATGTTGGTTGTCTCTTGTCATCATATGCTTATTTGGTATCCTAATATGTAAAATAATGTTATATAACAGAAAAATAACTGCTCGGTTAGTCCGTTGGTAAACCTTTAGAATATTAATGCCCGCTGAGTTTCTTCCGCCGGATCTTCTCAGTGTGTGGCCGCGATTCCGATCCGGTAGTAGTTTAAAAAAATGTTGACGCGTCAAAATAACTTAAAAAGGTTTTATTGAATAAAGTACTCTTCTTCTTCTTAAAGATTTCTGATTATCATCGGGTACAAAGCGGGGCCATTAAAAATTTTGTTTTTTTAACAATCAAGGTAGATTATTTAAGATTACTATGTCTAGGCATCGCCATATGGTGGACGTTCCACCTACTCGGACAAAGCGGTTCGACTCAACATTCTTCATTCGAACCGCAAAGGACTGGAAATTGCTTCCTGAGTCTGTGTTCCCCGACGAGTACAATCTGGGGATCTTCAAGAGAAGAGTGAACAGGTGCCTTCTAGGGAAGCGCGTTCCATCTTAGGCCTCATCTTAGCTTCAGGCAAGATCGAGGTCAAGCGCTTACCTATAGATAATATAAAAAAGACATTTCGTCAACCATATCAACATATTCCTTTATAAGCATATCATGTTAAATTTAACATGTTTTATAATAACCGGTTTTTATAATATCTATTTATAATACCTAAGTTTAATGCCAATCACAGACTACTAAATACGTTTTTTGGGTGTCAATGACCGGTCCATTTTACTTTGTTTTTTGGTCTTTGGATACAAATATAGAGTAATATTGTGAATGTTAATTAACATATAGAAGTTGATAATGAATCACTAAAAAAGTCAAATAGTTTTGTAACCGTTACTTATGCATTAAAACAGCAACCAATGTGGAAATTCTACAACACATATTATATCTGAGTAGTAAAATAGAATCGATTTATTTGTCAGAGAATTGTAGTTAAATAATTTACAATATTTTGAGTACAAAGGTTATTCTACTAATTAGCGTGCGAACATGTAGGTTAATGAAATCGATTTGGGATATTTAAAAAACCTCGAAATACACTTTCGATATGCACTTCATATTTTCTTCTTACTAATTAAATTTTATATAAATATTTTTTATTTATATTTTATATCATAAGATCATAATATAGCAGACAAGCAGATGGGTCTCCGGATGGAAAGAGTCATCCATCGCCTATAGACACCAAAGATGCTAATGGTGCGTTGCTATGTTGTGGCGAGGTCTAATGCCACATGCACAAGGTTACCGGAACCCAGGGAGGGTTACCCTCCAAGCCGGAACACTTCAGTGACTAGCTTTGACGCTATTGCGGCAGGAATAGGTAAGGTGTGGTACAAGAGCCGGATGAGATATTGCAGAACTCTACCACCTAGTAAATAATAACAATATATTTAGAATTATAATAAATGTTAGTATAATAAATAAATAATAAATATTCACGGAACAAATTACACTGACTGATCTAACCCCAAAGTAAGCAAATTATTTGCTTGTGTTATGGGTGTTAGTCAACGATACTAATACATAGAAATACATATATAAATACTTTTACATACATAATAAACACCCAAACCCGGAAATACAAACATTTATGCTCATCACACAAATGCTTGTCCCCGTCGGGGATCGAACCCGAGCCCCGTTGATTGCGTAGTCAGGGTCGCTAACCACTCGACCAACGGGGCGGTCTAATAATGAGAACAGAATTACAATATAATTTCAAGTAATTGTAAGATTCATTTTTAATTAAATTACAACTATGAAATTACAATTAGATAAAATTATTAATTTATTTGTAAAGTACATTTGCACATTAATTACGAGTAATAGCACAGTGTCTTCTTTAGATGATGCTCTTTTTAGGGTTCTGTACTTAAAATGTAAAACAGAACCCTATTACTAAGCCTTCACTGTCTGTCTGTCCGCCTGTCTGTCACCAGGCTGTATCT
Organism: Apodemia mormo; assembly: GCA_036924255.1. NCBI lineage: Eukaryota > Metazoa > Arthropoda > Insecta > Lepidoptera > Riodinidae > Apodemia > Apodemia mormo. The sequence continues at coordinate 40,758,051 of JAUPFN010000008.1, forward strand.
CATAAACCGTGATAGTTAGAAAGCTGAAATATTCACAAATTATGTATTTCCGTTGCCGCTATAACAACAAATGCTAAAAATTAAAAATGAAAATATTAAGGGGAGGTCCTCATACAATCGTATTTTTTTCGTATTTTTTGCTATAATGTTACGGAAGCCTTCGTGCGCGAGTCTGACTCGCTCTTGGTCGGTTTTTTACTCCTTTAGCTGTATTTTGACGTGGCAGAAATTTATTTTACACTTATGTACGCCATACCTATCTCGGTACTTACCCTTAGTAAGGTAGTATGCATTGTCATCCCGCGTGATGGTGGTCCACATCTCCGTCAAATTTGTGGCACAATTAACATCTTTAGTGTACCTATACACTAAAGATGTTAATAGTTTATCAATTTGCCTGTTTGCCAATCCATATTATATTAATATTGTAATTTGGAAGTTTGGATGTTTGGATGAACGGATGTTTGTTACTCAATCACGCAATAACTACTAGACGGATTTGAATGAAAGTTGTCACACAAGTAGATGATGATCTGGAGTAGCACATAGGCACAGAATACTTAGAGACTACCAGAATTCAATGTTACATACAAGTATTATTCGAGCATAGCACACATAGATACCTCTCAGGGACGCGATATCTCGGACTGGTGCGGTACAAACTGTACCGAACCATTCCGAGATATCGCGTCCGTGAAAGGTGTCTATGTGTGCGTTGCTCGAATATCACATGTATGTAGATTGACTACTGTTAGTGTTCAGTATACTATGACAAGCTAGTTTTTATCCCGGAAAAATTTAGGTGGTCCCGCGGGATTCACCAAAAACTTTTATAATGCAGCGGGCGGCACGCTGCAGCTGGTATTTCTATAAACATCGTTATCTTTGTCATATCAAATAATCACTAGTACTATCATCTTGGCTCTTTCTTTTAGATATAAGTAAGTTTATTAGCATAAGCTTCGACTTGTTTCTTTTTTGTTTTCTTATTCTTAAATATTACTAGCTGATCCGCCAAGCGTCAGTAAATTAATGTCGATCTATAAAATTTCATACAGTATTATGTATAATATAATAATAAAATAACTCCATTCTGTGGCTTAAAGGATGCAAAATATAAATAATATGTTTTATTTTATTAAAATAATATATTTTAATAAAATACTTTTTTGAACAAATAATTGTAATTATCATTAACGGTATAGTAATTACAGCTATGCTGTTGTTATAAAATGAGAAAAAAACTAATTTCAGTTTTTCCTTTCAGGTGTCAGTGACAATGTGTGAGCGGTGAGGAACAATATCGCGCGATGTTGCGCGCCATAGTCTACTTGCTGGTCGCTTCGGCGGCGGCCGAGCACGTCAGGGAGTTCACAGTCCGTGAGAACGCACGAGCTGGCACGTTAGTCGGCCATCTTGGCGATGAGCTTCCCGATGCAGCCCCACCGTACACAATAGTCCCCGTTCCAGGCAGTGCAGTAAATGACGATTTAAAAATAGATCCTCAAACTGGAGAAATAAGAACTCGTGTGCCTTTAGATAGAGAAAACAGAGATCATTATGCTTTAGTCGCAATTCCCGCAAGTGGTGACAACATTCGTGTAGTGGTTCGTGTTTTAGATGAAAATGATAACTCACCTACCTTCCCAGCACCGATTATGAATGTTGAATTTTCAGAAAATACCCCTAGAGACGTTAAAAGAAAACTTAATCCTGCTAGGGACCAGGATTTAGGTAATTTTAATACACAGAGGTATAACATAGTTTCAGGGAATACAGAAAATGCATTTAGATTGTCTTCACATAGAGAACGTGATGGTGTGCTATATCTGGATCTTCAAATTAATGGTTTTCTTGATAGAGAAACAACAGACCATTACGAATTAGTTATAGAAGCTTTAGATGGGGGTACTCCACCTTTACGAGGAACAATGACTGTAAATATAACTATTTTAGATGTGAATGATAACCCACCAATGTTTGCAGAAAGCGCATATTCAGCAACGATCCCAGAAAATGCAACAGTAGGCACACCTGTGTTGAAAGTGTTTGCAACTGATTCTGATTCTGGTGAAAATGGTTTAATAGAGTATTCAATAAATAGAAGACAAAGTGATAAAGAAAATATGTTTAGAATTGATCCAGAATCTGGAGAGATTACAGTGAATAAGCCTTTAGATTTTGAAACCAAAGAGTTGCATGAACTAGTTGTTGTAGCTAGAGATAAAGGGGCTCAACCCCTAGAGACAACAGCCTTTGTTTCAATAAATGTGTCTGATGTTAATGATAATCAACCAACAATTGATGTTATTTTCCTTAGTGACGATGCAACACCTAAAATATCCGAATCTGCACAGTTAGATGAATTTGTAGCAAGAATATCTGTACATGACCCAGATTCAAAAACTGAGTACTCAAATGTAAACGTTACTTTAACTGGTGGTAATGGCCATTTTGATTTAAGGACACATGATAACATAATATATTTAGTAGTGGTAGCTCTTCCGTTAGATCGCGAATCACAGTCTTCTTATACATTAAATGTTGTAGCAACTGACAAAGGTTCGCCACCTTTGCATGCGTCGCGTATTATTAGTTTAAGAGTAACTGATGTTAATGATAATCCTCCAGAGTTTCTTGAGACTGTATATAAAACTAGTGTACCTGAAGCGGCTTCACCTGGTACTCCTGTAATACAAGTATCTGCAACAGATGCAGATGAAGGAGAAAATGCGGATATTAGATATTCTCTACTTTCAACCCCTCAATCCGATTGGTTTGCTATCGATGAGCGTTCAGGTTTAGTTACGACTCGGGTTCGTGTTGATTGTGAAACTAATCCAATGCCAAAATTAACAGTGGTAGCTAGTGATCGTGGTAGTCCGCCTTTGTCGTCAACGGCGACTCTTATTGTGACAGTGTTGGACGTGAACGACAATGAGCCGATTTTTGACCAGTCTTTCTACAATGTCACCGTGTCGGAGAACGAAGCCGTCGGCAGCTGTATTTTAAAGGTAAGATTACAAATTTTCTCTTGATTTAAAATAGTTAAATTTATTTATTATTTACTAAACATCATTAATAGAAAGAAACTATACTTAAAACTTTAGGTACAAGACTGCACTGTACCCACCAATTACATATATGTGAACATAATATACAACAAAAAATAGTGAAACTATGTAGCTAAGCCTATAATCTAACATAAATGAATAAACATTAATATAAAGTAACTGGCTGTAAAAGAAAACAACTATTTACCAAAGAAAATAATCTATATTTAATCTATATTAATAAGTGTGAAAGTTTGGATGGATGGATGTTTGTTACTCAATTACGTAAAAGCTACTGAATGGATTTGAATGAAATTTGGCACACAGGTAGATGGCCTGGAATAGAATATAGGCTACATTTTGCCCCGGAAGAATTAGGCGATCTCGCGGGATCGCAAGGGATGGTGACAAAAATTGTAAAATACTTCCATTTCATAATAAAAAGATAAAAAAAAATACTGGACTGTTTAAACCAAGCAACATATGAATATTAAGCATAAAAATAGCATTTTTATGCTTAATATTCCCAAAGTAGCATTATAATGGCATTAGATAATTATGTTAATGTTAAGTAATGTCAAGACGCGAGAACGTCTAGAACTAGGAACATGATTATATTTTATTCAACTTATATCGTGAATCAGACAATCATTTGTTTCTACTGATTAGCTGACTGCCGTGGCTTACTTAAATGTCAGGTGAATGAAATGTCAGCTTTGATTATTATTGCTTGATATGACATTGTTAGTGCAACCGCTGACGTCTCATTCACTGGCTGTTTCGACTGTGTTGCTATTTGTAATTAAGACTTTATGTGTAAGTTTGACTTGCGAACTCAATATCTCTTGAGCCCTGTTATACCAAATGGTAAATATTGATACAAATGGGAAGTATCCCCTCCCAATCGGAAAATAATTTTCTAAATCAGTTAATTTTTTTTTCGAGTTTACCTCAGATTTTACGACTTCAAGAAAACTTTTTTTAATAACATAAGATAGCTAACAAGCAGGTGGGTCTCCAAGATGTTAATGGTGTGTTGCTATCTTGTGGTGAGGTCTAATGCCACATGCATAAGTTTACCGGCTACATTAACCTCCAAACCGGAACACAAGAGTGACAGACATTGACGTTATTGCGTCTGGAAAAGGTAAGGCGGTGGTACCAGACTCGGGCGAGACAATGCAGAACTCTACCACCTAGTAGTCACGATAGTAGTGACTAGCATAGCCAATCAGTCACATTTTACAACCTGCCTGAGATGAGCTTAGGACCAACATGGGGAATAAGTCTAATGAAATCTATGAATCTATTTCGGTGTGATTAACATATATCTAAGAATCGTGCATTTCGCATTTATATATTTACTAGCTGACCCGGCAAACTTTGTTCTGCCTTTTTAATTACTCTTACTTTTTTCTACATTTTCTCACTAAACCTTCCCTGGACTTCAACAATTAATTCAAAACCAAAATTAGCCAAATCGGTTAAGCCGTTCTCGAGTTTTAGCGAGACTAACGAACAGCAACTGATTTATATATATATATATATATATATATATATATATATATATATATATATATATATATATATATATATATATATATATATATATATATATATATATATATATATATATATATATATATATATATATATATATATATATATATATATATATATATATATATATATATATATATTATTCGCAGAATAAAGTCTATGTAAGTTGTTTTGTCTAGACGAAATTAAACTATTAAATCACATCACTAAGATCTTAATTTAGATAATGCTCGTTCTATGGATGATGCATTATTAGTGGCTACTTAATTTATTGTTATATTTAAATGACATATTCATAGTATATAACGATGTCTCCAGCTGTGTTTGTCTGGACGTGATAACTTGAATATATACTACCCGGATTCAATGCGTATTTCGTATGTTTTTTTTTTGGAATTCACGGTAAAAAAACAAAAAAAGTATGATTTATTTTTCTTATTGCCGCAATATTCTGGACTATTATTATTCTAGGATATTCTTACTATGAGAGTAGAGTAGTAGGTAGTAGAGATAGAGTTCTGCAACGTCTCTCTAGGGATTGATACCATCTTCTTATTTATTCCTGCTAAAAATTGCGTCAATGATTATCACTGTCGTATTCCGGTTTGGATAGTTAGGTTCATGGGCGTACCCAGTTTCTGGGCCAGGGGTGAGCAGCTGAAACATTTTAAGACTATATTTTTATATACAACAGTAGATAGTTAAACCAATTTCAGGGGGGGAAGCAGCTGCCCTTCCCTGCCCCCCTCTCGGTACGCCCATGGTTAGGTCAGTATATTTATGCATGTATCATTAGTCGATACTAATACTTATACGAATGATTCTACCTTTTCATCAAGAGAGCCATCTGCTTGTACACTATCTATACATATAATAAAGTCGTAGAAATAGAAAAACAAAACAGATATATAATGCGAATGTGGAAGGATGCAGGTACCGGGGAAGACCAAGACTGACATACCACGATCAGATTGATCGAGTACTGTCCGAAAGTGGTGTCAAGAGTCTTCGCAACCGGTGTGTGTGTATGAAGAGAGTGATGAATGTGGAGGAAGCGAGACAAGCCTGCAAGGATCGTGATGTATGGCACTAGGTTCTCTCTGCCTACCCCGTAAGGGATCTGGCGTGAAGATATGTATGTATGTATGTATGTAGAAAAGTCAAAACTGTACATTGAATATTTTTTTAAAAGAATACTTGGGGCGTGATCTACAATCGACATCGAAGCCAAAAATATAGTTTTTAGAATTTTTGTCTGTTTGTCTGTTTATCTGTTTGTCTGTATGTATGTCCGGGGTAAACTCAAAAAGTACTGTATGGATTTACTTCAAATTTTGCATGAATGTTACTAACAGGTCGGGTCAACATATAGGCTACATATTATCACGCTATCACCTACTGGGGAGGAGTAGTGCGGAGTACACGAAGTCCGCGCGGACAAAGTCGCAGGCAACAACTAATTCTATAATATAAAAAAATATAAATGCGTAGGTAGATTGTCTTTTAGGCGCATCTAAATGTATTAGTCTATGATCACCTTAATATTTCTAAACAGACATATGTTTGTGTATGTGGTTTCACATCCTCATATGACGTCTCTTTCCATGAGGAGTATCGTCTGCTTATTTGTAATCTATGTTATAAAAAACTTGCTATAGGAAGTCAAAAGGCGTGCACAAGAAAACTTATCGTCGTGCACAAGAAAGCTTGTCATCTTGGCAATCACTTAATGGTACCCGTGAGAAGCCGGTAGCTAGTTTTACAAATTCCTCCGTATCTAATCGGCACACTCATAAGTTGTTTTAGTTGCTGAATTGGCACGAAACTGGAATTAATTTAAATTCTACTTCCTTAAAAGACATTTATCTAACATGCAAGTATTTAATCAATGTCAAAAAGTAGGTCTCCGTCTGTGACTGCAGACGGTAAATTATAGGTGAGCGAGTATCAATATTAATTTTAGTATTTTCGTGGCATTCAAATTAGAATCTATTACTTAGCAGTCACGTCAGCAATGCGACATTGGCTAATCGTTCGACTTTTTCGAATTACCTGACGGATGGTCTAATCTTCAATATGAGCCTGGACTCAAAATAAATTTCCAATATTTAATAAAACCCTTATATTATCGATGTTGCACTTTTTTGGTTTTTACGATCCTTGGCCTTTAACTTCAATTATTTTACATTGCAATCTTATCTTCAGTCAATTTTATTATCTGTGCAATTATTTTTTCAGGCGTAAGCGTTATGTAAATTAAAAAAAATCCATAAACACATTGTTCGGCCGTGTTCAATTACGATAAAACAAGTCTACATCATCGAGCGGGCAGTCAATTAGTCTTTGAGACAGATCAATCCTTTTTATCTCCGGACCCGCCTCTCGCGAATTTGTTAAAAAACGTCGCAATTTTCATTAAAGCTTATCGGCAGAATCCGGCGCGGCCTCATAACTTACACGAGTTAATATGTTTTAATATATTCTTGCCGTAAGTGCATAGTACGAGTAGTGATGGGAAATAACATGTCGAACTAGTCTAAGCATTACCGGCAATAAAATTTATTGGCACTTGGATGACTTCATTCGGTTTTATTGTATGAGGTTTATCATTCTGTTATATTGCACTGTTGCAGTCAGCAATTATTTATTCTCAAATATCATATGACAGTAGGAATTATTAATTTTGTAAAGTAAGGATGAGATTAACGTGCGTCTGTGTAATGTAGAATTAGTTAAGTAAATAAACAATTTGTTATAGTTTATGTTAGCACACCAACAAACTGGTCTTGTGGCGATAAAAACAATCCTGGTGTCAGCTCAGAGACTGGTAGCGCAGGCGGCATGAGCGTACCCAGATTTTGGGCCGGGGAGGGGGCACAGTAACATTTTAAGACTATCTTTTTATCTTATTACATTTGTATCTTCAACAGTAGATAGTTTCTAGAGATAAAATGTATTAGTATGTATTAGTATTGTTGACTAACACCCATAACACAAGCAAATAATTTGCTTACTTTGGGGTTAGATCAGTCAGTGTAATTTGTTCCGTGAATATTTATTTATTTATTATTATTTATTAATTTTTAACAATTTTATGAAGTACAGCAATGAGAATAATTGCTCATTTTAATACCCGATAAAACAGTTTGTCTACCCTGCAAGAGAACAGGCCAGCTGTTTATTTAAATAACATAAGACTAATTGAGTTATAGTTTTAATAGTAAAAAAGTATATTTGTGTTACTACTAGCAACCTGTTTACTATTCCAATACAGGAACAATTAATGAATGAAAAAGTAACTTATGTTTAAGTCTGGGCACAAGCTATTTGTATATCAAATTACACCCAAATTTTACCGGTATTTTTAGTTGTGAAGAATTGAAAAATATACATATTTCACAGTAAAAATGTAACGGATCAAAAACTGTCAGTGTCCCATCACTAGTATGAAGTGACTGAGTATAAATCTATCTCGAGAGCACAGTTTTGGAGCGCGCATCGCAAATTGCAATCTAAATTGAAAATTAAACAGAGGAGGCTCGCAAAGCAAGTGTTGTGTGCCTGCGGCTACTCTACTTTATTTATTTATTTAGACAAGCACATTTTATTTCAAATATCGTAATGTCAATTTTAATTAGAATAATAGTTATTTCAAAAACTAAACCGACTTTAAATATTAATCAACTAAACCTAGATATCAAAACTACTGTACTGATTTTGATGATAATTCGACTATTCCTCAAGTTAGATTATAGCTGATTTAAATAAAAAAAATATCTCGATATGACTTTTAGTTCCCGAGAATTACATAGGATAACATACAAACATAAATACATTTACGAAATTTAGTACACGTGCTTGAATGTCTAAGTAGATCATCATACATACATATTTTTACGCCAGATCTCTTACGTTGTAGGCAGTGAGAGTCGAGTGCCATACATCACGATCTTTGCAGGCTTGTCTCGCTTCCTTCACATTCATTACTTGCTTTACATACACACACGCTGGTTATGAACCTTCATGAACACAACCTTCGGACAGTAGTCATGATCATGGTATGTCAGTCTTGGCCTTTCCCGATACCTACATCCTTTCACATTCGCATAGATCATCATACTTAAATATTACACAATTCCAACAATAATAGGTAATATTACCCGTGTGAAGCCAGAGTAGGTCCCTAGTTAGAAATAAACTAAGCAAGTACAAAAAGGCTTACAAAAAATCAAAATTATTTATAAGACGAATAATATGTATACAGAATGTTAAATAAAAATAATATTTACAAATCCCAATATCCTGTATAATCTTATAATTCAAAGCTTCAAAAGGACTTAATTTTAATTGTGACAACACCTAATATTTCCATTCAAGTTAATACGACATAGCAAATATATTTAAAGATTACATAAGAATAGCTTGATTAATGCTAGACTGTCTATATTAGAGTTAAAACGATCGAAACAACTTAATTTGTCAATATATGTCACATACATTATCCTATGAAGTCATTTACATAAATCGTTCAATCTTCATTTGGTTTGCTATTACAATAATGGAAAATATATTGTGAAAAAATAACGTATGACGTCGGATAATGAAAAAAATTTAATGGTTTTTGACTAAGACCGCCTGTCAGTAAATCAAAATGGAAGGTTATATGTTTAAGTTATATTATGTATTAAGATATAAAATATGTATTCTTAGATGTTGTATATATACACATACAATTGTCGCAATAATGTTTGTCTTTATCGTGTACCAGTTTAAAAGATAATTTTTTAAACACAATAAAATTGCAGCAGGCAACTTCCTATTTCCTGTATTTCCGGAACCCTTAGGAATTAAAAAAACCGGCCAAGTGCGAGTCGGATTCGCGCACGAAGGGTTCTGTATCATCCCTATTCAAGTTTCTACCTGTTTATTAAGATCAAGTAAAAAAGTGCCTAAAAATTACGTTTGTTTTATTGGAGCCCCCTTTAATATTTACTTAATTTTTATTTAATTATTTATTTTGACATATCTGTGAATATTTTAAGCGTCTACCTGTTACCGTTATCAATATTGAGCAAAAAAATACAAAAAAAACACGTTTATTGTATGGGGACCCCCTTAATATTTTTATTTTTTTTATTTTTAGTGTTTGTTATCATAGCAGCAACGGAAATACATAATTTGTGAAAAATTCAGCTTTCTAGCTATCACGATTTATGAGATACAGCCTTGTGACAGACAGACAACGGAGGCTTAGTAATAGGGTCCCGTTTTTACCTTTTAGGTACGGAACCTTAAAAAGAATTTTCAGAAGACTGAGGTAACAAACATTAAAAAAAATTAAAGCCGACTTGATAGCCTCCTCCTTTTGGGAAGTTGGTTATTAAGGTAGCCTATAAACTTATCTGCATTGATTATAATTAAATAATATCAAAACATAAAACTTATCTAAGTTTATAGGCTACCTTAACGTAATAAGGGGTAAGATTTGAGTCTTTTTTATTCCATAAGGTAAAAATAAATAAATTGGTAAAGTACGCGTCGGGCTACGTGAAACGTTGTTGACGTAACTAATATGTACATTCGTGCCAAATTACAGCTTTCTAGTAATAAGGATCTCTGAGGTATCGTACGGACGGACGGACGGACATATTTTTTTTAAATTTTTTTTTAATATTATAAATTATTTTATATTTTTTATATTTTTAACTAATAATATTAAAAATAATTTTAAATTTTTTTTATATTTTTTTTATATTACATAGCGAAACTATAAGGGTTCCTAGTTTATTTCGGAACTCTAACAAGCAAATGGCTCTTCTGTTGAAAAGAGACAACCATCTCCTATAGATACCAAAGATGTTAACGATGCGTTGCTATCCGTGTAGCTAGGTTTATGCCACTACCATAAGTTTACCGGCTACCTTACCCTCCCAACCGAAACGCGGTATTGACAAGCACTGACGCTAATTGTCTCAATTGAACAGGAATAATTGTCGGTATTAGATAAACTTAAAAACTACTGGACTAATTTTAAATATTCAGTCCCCAATACACGGATTTAAATTTCGGTATTTTGTGGTAACGTTATTGCTCGCGGCATGACATAACGTTATTTTCAAGCATAGCGTTATCCAAAACTGATACAGAATTTGTTATTTTTTAATAATGTTATTCATTACGTTATGTTATACTCGTACACTACGAATTAACGTTATGACTTATGGTATATGGTATTATGACGTTGTCTTCTAGCGCTAGTTAGCGAACCAATAACGAAACAGCATGAAGCGCGGCGAACTAATCACGAATTAGCAACACGTATACGTATCGATATTATGATGTTATTTAGCGTTAACAATTTCGTTGTTATTTGAGTAGCAATACATATAATGTTTGAAAATAATTTTGTTACTGAGGTGTCGCTACAGTAATAACGTTAAGTATCGTTAAATAAGTTCTGTTATTTGATAACTTTTTAAATCCTTGCCCCAGTATAAGCTCCAAATAGCAACGCTATAGTGGTTAGAGGCACTAGCCTCTAATTCACGTAATTGTGTCGATGTGCTTAGGACTCTCCCACACATAAACGAGATATAACGTCGAGACCTGCTACGATGCGGCGTAATATATAAAACAATGCGCAAGAGTCTTAAACGCTTCGACTCGATTGATGTTTTGTACGTGAATTAGGTCCCCGGTACCAAAACCCATTTGAAACGTTGCAGAACACTATCACCTTGTAAGTCATGTTGTTAGTGACCTATAACCTTTTATCGCCTTTTACGAGACGCCTAATAGTATGAATGTAGATCTATAATTTTATAATAGTAATTTGAAAAATTAAATCCACTGCAAATATCAATTACAGTAATACCCTGAATTTACGCGATAGGTGAGTCTGAGCGACAACTACGTAAGTCGAATTCGCGTAAGTCGGGGCATATTTTTCCCATATAAATACATATTAAATACTTTTGATTGGGACTTTTAAAAATACACGTAGAGAAAAAATGTTTATTAAGATTTCAAATTATATAGTTATAAATCGCCAACCAAAGCTATTTTGATATAGAAGGCTTCGTAAAATCTAAAAAAGTAGTTTAACAACTTGATTTTTTCTCCCGCAAATCCAAACCCGAAAAAAACTTTTTCTCTTCCTTGTTTTGTAGAAGAATTTCTTTATTGGAGTCCATATTTTATACAATTTGTCTTTTAATTGTCTGAACACGTACATTGGCTAAGCAATTATAGTTTGAAGGCATTAAGTCAAATAAAAGATAAATCAACGCGATTTGAAAATCTCGTAACTCCTGGTTCTCGTAAGTCAGGGTAGCGTAAGTCGAGGTATTACTGTATATTCATATCTCAAAAACTACTAAACCGACTTTGATGAAACTTAGACTATTCACTAAATTGAAATATACCCGATTTGAATCAACAAGAATTATCCCAAAATTTCCTTTACTTTCCGACAAATTCCTGGAAAAACACAACTATACAAACATAACAAACGTACGAAATTCAGTATACGTCATTGGACGCCTAAATAGATCATCATACTCAAATAGTATCACTGTGGTTTAGTGGTGTGGTTTTGGCGTTGACCATATGAGGTCCTGGGTTCGATTTCCGAGTCGGGCGACTAAAAAAATAGGTCTTTTCAGTTTTCTGATAAAAACAATTTTGCCCGGGATTGGAAAGTGCCTGGTTGGCTGTGGGAACAAGTATCTTTTCCTAATCGTGCGTGCACTTGTTGTACCTCTGCCTACTCCTTCGGAATATGGACGTGAAGATACTTTACATATATATCAAATTAATAACCTCCTTTATTGGAGCCGGGATCAAAAAAGGATACACAAATAAACGTATACAAACACAGCAGTTCTTGCAATAATCTAACCTTTTGTTATATATTTTTAATCTATTAAATGACCCATGTCTGTCCATAACATAGGCATCTGGCAGTAAAAATAATAAACTAAACATATACAGGGTAATTAAAATAACGGAATTCTAGCGTTAACGGTTCTCTATCGTCGTGTGAATGTTATTTAAATCAAAAAATTTAGATACATTAATTAAATGTTTGATAGCTCCGTTTCTACTGACGTTGTTACATTATACAGGTTGGCTCGTAAAAGATTGTTCAAAGATTCAAATATTCGGTATCACATATTTTCCCCCGTGTTGGTTCCGGGCTCCTTTGAAGAATAGACCAACTGCTGTTCTGCCAGGCAGGTCGTAAAAGGCGATCGATTGGCTATGCGAGTCACTACCATCGTGGCTACTAGGTGGTAGAGTTCTGCATTGTATCGCCCGGGTTTGGTACCACCGCCTTACCTATTCCTGCCGCAATAGCGTCAGTGCTTGTCGCTGTCGTGTTCCGATTTGGAGGGTAAGGTAGCCGGTTAACTTATGCATGTGGCATTAGACTTCGCCACAAGATAGCAACGCACCATTAACACTTTGGTGTCTATAGGCGATGGTTGACTCTTTCCATCAGGAGACCCATCTGCTTGTTTGCTATCTTATAACACAAAAAAAATCACAATTGAGTACTGAACACTTCTCTTCAGTATGTGCAATCTTTTACCAGTTATCTATGCTCATATGCTCATCTATGCTCATCACATGTTTGTCCCTGTCGGGAATCGAACCCGAGTTCCATCGATTTATACTTAAGCACGCTAACCTCTCAACCATATTAATAATAAAAAAAATAATAATAAAAAAATAAAATAAAAAAACAATGCATGAAATAAAAAGTATAAGCAAACTTTAGTTTAAAGGATGCTGCATGAGTCACAGCAGCAGTTTATTATGAAATTTAAATAAAAAAAAACCTCTCAACCAACGAGGGGGTCAAATCTATATCGAGAAAGAGTAGAAGTCTCTAGGAGCAGTTCTGTTTTCATTAACCGGCGGTATGTGACACACAGTAGCAAGAATAATAATAAGTAAAATAAACTCATGTTGCGTTTGCGAACCGTAATCAAACAGTCAGTATGTGTCTTGTTTGCTGAGGAGCCCGATGTTGTTTACACAATGCTATATTCTGCACTTTTTATTCGTTTCACAAAGCATTTTACCTTTTATTTGGTCTTTTAGATGTGGTAAATGTTTCTCGAAGTATATTAAATTCTGGAATATTACTTTATAAAAAATATCATCCGATCTCGCCAAGTTATTATATATATGAGAACATAAAACCTGACCCGTCGACATTTATGCTAATACAAATAAATAAATAAATATTTACGAGACAAATTACACTGACTGATCTAACCCCAAAGCAAGCAAATTATTTGCTTGTGTTATGAGTGTTAGTCAACGATACTAATACATAGAAATACATATATAAATACTGGAATATATTTAATAAACACCGAAACCCAGAAATACAAACAATTTCTCCCCGTGTTGGTCCTGGGCTCCTTTGAAGATAGGCTAACTACTGTTCTGGCAGGCAGGTCGTAAAAGGCGACCGATTGGCTATTCGAGTCACTATCATCGTGACTACTAGGTTCTGCATTGTCTCACCCGGGTCAGTTTTTTTAAATATTTTAAACTAGCAAGCAAGCAGATGGGTTTCCTGATGGAAAGAGTCAACCATCGCTTATAGACACCGAAGATGTTAATGGTGCGTTGCTATCTTGTGGCGAGGTATAATGGCCACATGAATAAGTTTACCGGCTACCCTACCCTCCAAACCGGAACACGACACTGACAAGCACTGATGCTATTACGACAGGAATAGGTAAGGTGGTGGTACCGGACGGTTCAAATCATCTTCTACAAGAGAGTTTCAATGCACAGCAACTTGTGAGGTGAAGGTATGGTTTAGAATGTTTAGCCTTAATTGATCTCTTAGAAGATTTCTAGCAAGATGAAAAACATCTTATACGGGGCACAAAAAACGAAGACGAATGATATTTAGGTATGATTAATAAGTATACGGTTATACCTTTGCAATATTGTCTGAATAAAAAAAAAACAGTTAACAGACTTTCAGTAATAAATTTCAAGGCACAGCAAAATCTAATTCCTTTGCTATATTGTCTAATTAAAAAATAATCACTTAATAGATTTCAAGTAAAAATTGAAGGCACAGCAAAATCTTTGCCATATTGTCTAAATAAGAAATAATCAGTTGACAGATGTTCAGTATTAAATGGACTGTAAATTATAAGCGCTTACAAGATAAGATAGCGATACAATATCACAAAGCGATCGCGATAGCCCGTACGGTACAGTACGTGAGCCTATTACGGAATCTGGCGTTGTTAATGTATCCAATTGTTATGCGCTTTGGTGGCTTTCAACTTTGCGTTGTTAGGCGCCTTATTGCTACGTACTAATATTTAAACCATCAAGATATACCTACACATTTTAACCGAGTTACAAGAATAAATTCTTAATTGTATCTATATTGTACGATTTCTTAAACATGTCTGGACCGAATTGGAAAAACATTATTTTGTTTGAGACGTTTATTTTGTTATATCCATTTGATCCCATACAAATTTGATAAAGACGTAATTCTGGGTTCCAACAATATAGGGAGTTAAAAATCGGAGTTTTACTGCAATTAAATTTTATATTTGATTAGCGACCTGTACCGAATTCACACGGGTGCAATATAGATATTAATGTGGTATTACACCGCTTGTGTTCCCTACCATACTATGCATCCTCTTGAATTATTCCGTCTATTGATGAAAACCATATTAAATCAAGTCACAAAAGTAGGGACATGCAGGGCCATTCGTTCATCTTTTACGAACTGCCTGACAGAACGGCCATTAGTTTATTATTTAAAGGGGACCTGGACCCATATGTGAGGTTGTCTTTCTCTTATATATTATACTAGTTTTCCTATGATTTAAAAAAGTTTTAGGAAAAGCGGTAACAATATTGATAATGGAGCTTTTGTTAAATCTAGTTTAATTAAAGGCTGCAATAACTTCAGTATTGCGTACGCCTGTTGTTTAAAAACTTGCTATTTGAAGAAAGCAACATTAACATCTTTGGCGTTTTTAGAGATGTTTCACTTTTGGCATCAGGGAAACTATTGTTTGCCCTGTAGAAATGTTCTCACTGTAAAAGTTAACCCTCGTTTGCCTGCGACTCTAACCGAAGCGCACTGAACTCGACCTTTCGATTTAATATGGCGATTCCCTTTTTAAGTATAATATGTCCATAACTGACTATAGAATGTGGGCGATCTTTGAACATAGCTTTGAAATAGAAGCTAACGCTTTAATATGTTTTTTTATTTTTTTGATATAACGATCAGTAGGGCTACTCTTGAAAACCGATTTCAATTTAAAATGAATATTTAATGAATTTTGAAGTATTTCGTACTCTGGACAACTATATTCAATTTTTGGATTCGGCGACAGCGCCACACGGATTTCGAAATTTTTTGGAACTACTCATTATTGCTTTTATTCGTTATTTTGTTTAAAACGTAACTTAAAATTTCCACTTGTAACACTAGCTTGATGTGTAACGATGACATCTATTTCGAATAATTAGGTCGTTACTATACAAAATCAATGTGGGCAATATTGGTTTCAAGAGTACCGTTTTTTGACGATATTCGAAACTTATTGTTTTTATCAATATTGGTTTAAGATTTATATTGTTTTCAAGAGTAGGCCCGCTGATGTGTCTAGAGGCTTTTAATTTGCGGCTTCATTTAAATGACCCATATACCTAAAAGCCAATTATTAATGACATGCAGTAAGTGCCATCTATTGGTGGTATTTCTTTTTTTCTAGAAATTTTTAAAGCGCTCAAAATTAGCCAAATTTCACCCAATGCCATTTATCCATTTTGCGCAATTTAGTAAGAAACACACAAACAGCTTAAGCTAAATACATAAATATTGACATTTAAAATAGTAGGCCTTTGTGGTCTAGTGGTCCAGCGTTGGCGTTGACCACGTGAGGTCCCGGGTTCGATTCCTGGGTCGGGCACTTTAAAAAAAAAGTTTTTTCAGTTTTCTGAGAAACACAAAGTTGCCCGGGATTGGAAAGTGCCCGGTTGGCGATAGGCTTGCCACCTATCACATTGTGGGACCAAGTATCTTCGGCTAATCGTGGGTGCACTTGTTGTACCTCCGCCTACCTTCGGGGATATGGAGAACCTACTTTTTTTTAAAACAAATAGTAGGATACATTTTATCTCTGAGGAATGTTACAATAATAATAAATTCCTTAAAGTCATAGTATAAGTACATAACAGAAGTGAAGCCATTGTTTTCTCTCGAGTCTGTAAAAATGTTTTTCCGTGTTGATACAGGTGTTGATGTCAAAAGATCATCTGCCATTTTGTCAAGCAACTTGTAAAATGCGAACAATTGGTCAATGTCCCATCACCTAGGCTAGGCGATAGAGTTTCACAATGTCACAACCGACTTTGGTACCACCGCTGTACTTATTCTTGCTGTAGTAACGTCAGTGATTGTCACTGTCGTCATTTTGGTTTGGAGGTTATGGCAGCTGCTAAACTTATGCATGTGGCATTTTTATTCAGGGTACACGGGTAGCAATCTACTATTAACATCTTTGTTGTCTATGTGTAACATGATGATTCTTTTCATCAGGAAAGTCATCTGTTTGCAAGGACGGATCCAGCCTTCGGGTCAAGGGGGTCACATATTTGAGGTTCATTCAAGATAGGCGCTAATCCTAATTTGTTTGCAATTATATACTACAACAATTGTCGATATTTAAGTGGAGACCTAGCGTAATGCAATTAATATCTTTGATTAATTAAAATACATTTATTATCCGATTGTATTCGAATGCGGACTCCCATCAAACGTATTAGTTATTACGACTCCCTAGAAGCCAGGATTGTGGATTGTGGATTGTATTCTAACCGCCCGATACGGTTAACGCAACTGAATTTTAATACTTGTGCTCATGTAAATGCTCTTTGAATAGACTTTGGTTATGTTTTCCTTAGAATTACGATTTATTGCTCTACGTAAATGATAACTTTAAAGATACGACGTCGATTTAATCTTAAAAATAGTCTCATAAATAAGTTGATAAAAATAAAACAAATTTCGTTTCAAATATGTACCTGTATTACGAAATCAACATGTTTTTGTTGTTTCTGAATGACACTAAATTTATTTTAAGCTACGTTTATTTGCCTTGTAGGCCCATGTTTCTTTTAAAGAAAATATAATGTATATTTTCCTTGAGATTATTCTGTAAGATATAGTTTATAAAATGTGAACGAATGACCAAATGTGTCACTACTATCGTAAAAACTTGTTGATGGATTTCACCTCGTTTTAGATGTGTCAGATATGACTGTGGCTGTCAAATCCACGCGTGTCTATATGTTATGGTTATAACTCCCTCCTCAGAGAAATTTGCTTTAGTTATTCCTCTGAGACTGCCTTTCAGGAGAGAAATGTCTTTGCTATCCTATAAAATTAAGAATAATATGAGTATAAAGCCTAAAATAAATGTCTAAATGCAGTGATTCTACATATGGTTTTATGATAGAAATGGCTGATGATGATAGCTTGTAAATAAAAGACGGGCGGAACAGTGTTTTTTTATGTTATACATATCATTTATTCTTTAGTAAGTAATAGTTATATCATCATATATAAGTTTTTGGATACTTTTTGTAGAAAATAACTATATAAAGTTATATTCTACCAAACCATTAAGATTACAGAGCACGCCAAAGAAACGTATATACATACATACGCTAGAAACGTAACCGTCTTTATGCTGAAGGTTAGTTATGATATGTTAATAAATTCTACAAAAAGGGCCCCGACCAACAAGGGGTACTTCATCAACTACTAGCTGACCCGCGCAGCTTCGCTCGCGAGAAGATTAACATGTCGTCGAAATAGTTGTAATACAAAATTCATCCCCTTTTTCAGCCCTTCAGGGATTGAGTTTTGAAAAAAATTGCCTATGTTTGACCCCGGATCTTCAACTTTTCCATGCCAAATTGCATGAAAATCGGTCCAGCGGTTTAGTTCTGAAAGCGTAACAGACAGATAGACTTTCGCATTTATAATATTGGTATGGATAATCACAAACTATATACTTTTTTAACAAGCAAAACTATAGTTGCATTAAGTAAAACTATATCATATATACATATAAATAAAATTGAAGTGACTGTCCGTGATTTCAAAATAATTAGGTTTTTTCAAGTGTAGTATGTTATATTTACGATACTATAATACATAAACAACAATTTTTAAAATTTCTGTCTGTTTGTTCCGGTTAATTTCTGAAACGGCTGGTTCGATTTTGACGGAACTTTCACTCGTAGATAGCTGATGTAATAAGGAGTCACTTAGGATATTTTATTTTAGAAATTTTTGCACGGGGACAAAGTCGCGGGTACATATAGTATTAATTAACTAACAAACGAGGAAAATAGCATATCGCTGATTTCTTAATTGAATACGATTACATTAATTCTATACAAAAATGCGATTGGTAAATGAAAGTTTGTAAGTGTTAAAATTCAAAATACGTTCGTAGAGATTACAATATGGGTATAAAATCTCTATAAGATAATAATAAGATAAACAACACTTACTGTGAAGTTTTTATTGGACTAGTATTAAAAGACAATATAAACGTTTTTCAAAGCACTAAAAGTTTTATAACACTGCCAATACTTTTAGAATAAAAGTAACCGTTTATATTACTTTAATGTGTAATAAATGTTTATTTAACAAGATAAAGTTGTGATTGTAACGCTACGTTGACGAACATATACATTTTAATTAGCTAGTAAGATCTGTTGACAGGAGCAACAATACTCTTGTTAAAGTAATTATATTTTACAAAAATATATATCACACTTCCAGTTATTAATACCATTTAAATTTTAGAGATATATTTATAGAATAAGCTCCGATATTGGGAGTTTTAAGAGAAGAGGCAAAAAAATTCTCAGGTCGTTTAGCATCACCTTGGCAACTAATATCACCGCCTTCCCTAATCCTGTCGCAACAGCGTCAAAGGTAGTCATTGTCGTGTTCCGATTTGGAGGGTAGTTTGGAAGATAGCCGGTCAACGCTTATGCAAGTGGCGTTAACACCTCGCCACATGGATTATGATAGGAAGGCAACATTAACATTTTGGTGTCTATAGGCGATAATTGGCTTTCTTTCAGGAGAGTCATCTCTTTGTTTGCTGTCTTATAATGTTAAAAAAAACATTGTGTTGCTAATGTTTATGAACAGTGTTGATTGTTTTCTTTTAGGTAGCTCGATTGCTCGTATACTAGAAAGAAAATTAAAAAGTACCTGTAAGAGTGATCACCACTGTCATAAAACAATTAATAATAATATTCACGGGACAAATTACACTTACTAATATAATACATAGAATTACATATATAAATACTTGAATATAATTAATAAACACCCAAACCCGGAAATACAAACATTTATTCTCATCACACAAATGCTTATCCCCGTCGGGGATCGAACCCGAGCCCCGTGGATTGCTTAGTCAGGGTCTCTAACCACTCGACCAACGGGGCTGTCAAAAATTATTGCTTGTTTTTAGCTGTAAAATAAAAAAATACGTATCACGGAAAGGTTATATTTTTAGAATGAAATATAAAATATGCTAAGAAAAGTAAGTCTGAGGGATTTGAACTTAGGACTTCATGCATTTTTACTGAGATTAGTACTGTCAAATCAATGAGGCTATAATTTTTATTATTTAATACAAAGACTTTTATGTCTTGATTTTCTAGAGAGAATTTACTTTTCACAAAGATTAAGAGTTGTAATCATCCTAAGGTTGCGTAACGAGAGGTTCAAAACAACTGGACAGATCTCTACAACGTACACTTACCGTTCTGGCAGGAGCTCTACGTGGTAACGCTAATGCTATATTATTTCAATTTACCAAATATCGAAAATGAATGAGTATGCAACTTTATTCCATTAGAACCTATGTACCCTGCTATTAGAACAAAAGTAAAAAGGAAGGAAGGAATTATAAGTAAATCCAATTAAAGTAGAAATAACTAGAAATGACAATTTGCGTTTTGTGTATCGAAAATAGATTTTCACTGCACCGTTATTATAGACGCCATTTCTAGCTAAAACTATTTGAGTCTGAAACGTATAATTAATCCTAACGTGATTGCTCTTCAATAAATTGGACCAGGATAGTTTAAATAGTCGTAAACACCCGGGGACACGTTCTCTTATGGTTCATAGTCACGCAATTGTTAATGATGTAACCAAATGGATTTATGAGTCTGGACGCCAAGATGCCTTTGCCACGATGAGCGTTTGAAAAATGTAAAAACAAATTAAATTTGAATTCCGAATAATCACTCACACTATACTCGTATATTTAAATTTGAATTTAGAAATTAAAGAATCGTTTAAAATAAATAAAGATAGCTCATTTTTTGTTCTGAGTTTGAATGTTTGGTGATCATTCACTGCTTACCGTTATTGTTGAGATGATCTAAATGAATGTGATTTGCTGCCGGCCTAGCTCTCGTGAACGTTTTATTTCAACGTAAATTCAATACAACATAGGGTTGCTTAAATAAATGGGATTCGATATCTTAGATAAATTAGATACATGATTACATATGAACTTTTGTGATTTACTGAAACTTTTACCACAAGAGTTATTAACCGACAGGTATTTTAATAACAGCCGTTTTGCCAGTAAAGAAGTAAGGATTTCTGGAGGAAATTATTATGAAGAATATTATAGCATAGCATATTTTCGTCATGTTTTCATCATATTTGGCTAATGTTTTTAATATTAAATACTAAAATATCATAAAATACTTGGTTATGTAATACCCATATTCCTGAGCATAAAAATATTTATTTATTCATTTATAAATGGATTTTAGGTGCTTTGGCAAAAAATGTTATTGAAATATTTTCTATCAAAAATTAGACGATATCGCAATAATGTTAAATGTTATTGCTATTTTAACGATTATTATTACTATTGATTGGTCAATAGCCAAAATTCTACCGTAGTTTTTAGATGACTAGGTATATATAGCTCTTTAACTTACCTACAAAGTTTACTTTAAAGTAATAGTTAACTATAAGTACTCAAAAATGTAAAAACTATTTAAAATATTCGCTCAACGCTAAATTCGTAATGAGGTGGTAGAGTTCTGCATTGTCTCGCCCGGGTCTGGTACCACCGCCTTACCTATTCCTGCCGCAATAGCGTCAGTGCTTGTCGCTGTCGTGTTCCGGTTTGGAGGGTAAGGTAGCCGGTAAACTTATGCATGTGGCATTAGACCTCGCCACAAGATAGCAACGCACCATTAACATCTTTGGTGTCTATAGGCGATGGTTGACTCTTCCCATCAGGAGACCCATCTGCTTGTTTGCTATCTTATGATATAAAAAAAAGAGTACAAGGTTAGAACAAGGTTAGTATACCCCTAGATACTAGTGGAAAAAATCAAAATCTATGCTTGATCGCGAGTATCACATTGTTAAGGCTGCAAACATTAGTTAGGTTAGCATATTATTATTTATTTTTTGTATATAGATACTATATACACATGTTTTTCAGTATTCTTTCAAATGATTAAATGTAGCTCTGAAAAAGTAATCTGGTAATTTATTTCCAGCCTTTTTAATGAGCGAAAAGAGTTTTATCTTAAATTTCGAATACACACAGACTCTAGAAACCATTTTAAATATACAATATGGCGTTGACATTTCAAAAGTAATTATACATTTTACGTTTCAACAAATTTAACTTATAATAAAATTCCCCGCGAAGAATTTACTTCTTTAATTATTCGTCAACATTCCGTTTATAGTAAATGATACTCATATTGCTACAATTATGCAAATTCAATTGCAGTTTACTTCATGACATTTCAAACATTTTTTTATTATTTTTAAACCAATACGCATAAAATTGTGCAAAGAAAACCGAGTGCACGCGAGGAACACGATGTCAGATGGTTATTAATCATTTGTATTGTAAAGGATTACTTTAGCTTTTTTACGAATAAATATACTCAAAACATTTTACACACAAGTAGTATTTTTTATTTAACACGATAATGTGCTTAAATTGATTACAGTGCTCAATTTGACGGTACATTCTTGGTTCGTATACGAACTTTGAAAACCGGAAGAATGCTCCCTCAAGCTGTCAATAATTGAGAAAATGAAGTAGGTAAGTTTATGACTAGCGTCAAACAATAAAATCTCTTTGAAGTTTGAGAACTTACAACAGACTTTAACCATAAAAAATATAAACGTGTGTATAATATTATAACTTATGTTACATAAATTTAGTGTGTTTAATATTTATTTTTATTAATTTAAAGTTTTTCTAATGCATATTAGGTAATTAAAAATATTAGATTTCTGCAGTTCTACGAAATCTTTAACTGTGCCAAATTTTATACTCCACCTTTTGCGTAACTCTCTTAAACAGGAGTACAAAGTCTTTACTTTACGTATATATCTTATAATATATAAATAACGTCTCACGTTGTTTTTCCGCTATAGATTTCTAAACTACTGAACCGATTTCAATGAAATTTTGTAGATAGTAGTGTATGGTCCAACTTAAAAGATAGGATAGTTTTTATATCAATTAACTTTCCCCCTTCTCTCAACTCTTCCTCCCTTCTCTTCCCACCAAAATATTCAATAAGTAACTTGTATATCAAAACAACGTTTGTTGGGTCAGCTAGTAGATACTATAAAGAACAAAAGATTTGTTGTTAGTTTTTCGTAACAAAGGATATCAACTTAGCAACTTCTAATAGAGAGATCATCGCTTATCTGAACTAATATTATAAAGAGGAAAATTTTGAGTTTTTGTTTTTTGTTAGTTACGTTTTAACTTAAAAACTACACGACTGTTTTGAAAAGTTCGTTCACCTTTGAAAGTTACATTATCCAGTAGTTACATAGGCTACTTTTTTTCCGACTGAGCAAGGGAAGTAATGATTTTTGGTCACGCAAACCAAGTTGCGAAAAACTGCTAGTCCTACTAATATTATAAATGCGAAAGTTTGTGAGTATGTACGTATGGATGTTTGTTACTCTTTCACGCAAATACTACTGAACCGATTACGATGAAATTTGGTATGTAGATAGCTGAAGACCCAGAATAACACAAAGGCTATTTTTTATCCCGAAAAAGTAAGGTGATCCCGCGGGATTCATTAAAAACTTTTATAATGCAGCGGGCTGCACGCTGCAGCTAGTAAAAAAAAATGATGTGGTGTCGCGGGACACCAGGTAGGAACGAACTTCCTTCGGCTAAACGGCACTACTCGCTTGTGTACGCGACTGTCGCGCCTGCGCACGTCTCATTTAACGCTTTTATTCCACGCATTTTTCTTACGGTTTTACTATCACATTTTTTTCAGTTCGGTCGCGCAGCAAAATCCCTATCCCCTCCAAGCCTGCCGTAAGGAACTTCGTTCCAATATATTGCTTTCTATATGTACACACTGTTGCCACAAGAATAAGTAAGTCGGTGGTATCATACTCGTGCGAGACGTGAAACTCTACCATCTAGTAGTCATAATGATGATACGTATTAACATTCTTAGCCATTTTCTATATAGTGTTATTTTCGTCATAACAATTTTTTTTTTATATATTATTAGACAGCAGATGGACACACATACAGACAGATTTTTGAACTTATAATATTAGTTTTTTTTATATCATAAGATAGCAAACAAGTAGATGGGTCGCCTGATGGAAAGAGTGAACCATCGCCTATAGTCTAATGCCACATGCATAAGTTTACCGGCTACCATACCCTCCAAACTGAAACACGACAATGACAAGCCCTGACGCTATTGCGACAGGACTAGGTAAGGCGGTGGTACCAGACTCGGGCGAGACAATGCGGAACTCTACCACCTCGTAGTCACGATGGTAGTGACTCAAATAGAAAATCGGTCGCCTTATATGACCTAAATCAATATTTAATTTTGACACAAAAAAACAACATTTTCTCTATTCCTGACACTATTTTGCTACAATACTATTTATTAACTATTAAATGTTAAATTAAAATATTTTTATAAATAAATATTCTTAATTAGTATAGTTTATGTAATAATCTGTAGCACAAGTTAAACTAAACTTAAAAAGTATCTTCACGCCCATATCCCAGAAGGGGTAGGCAGAGGTACAAGTGCACCCACGATTAGCCGAAGATACTTGGTCTCACAAATGTGATAGGTGGCAAGCCTATCGCCAACCGGGCTGGAAAGTGCCCGGTTGGCGATAGGCTTGCCACCCAGGCATCCCAGGCAACTTTGTGTTTCTCAGAAAACTGAAAAAACACTTTTTTGTGCCCGACCCGGGAATCGAACCCGGGACCTCATGTGGTCAACGCCAACGCTGGACCGCTAGACCACAGAGGCGATTAACTAAACTTACATGTCATTTATCTGGAAAAATAGGTTTAAGCATATAGAAAATATTCTTCTAATCCTATTTTGTGCAAATATAGTACATATTGGTATTGTGTTGTATTTGTATTGTAAATCCTCGTGTGAAATATACAACTTTATATACAATATAAAATTTATTTAAAAGTGATTGTGTATTCCCATAAATTTCTAATTTGTAACTGTCAACTCTTGATATTTTATAGTATTCGGTGTTGCCATAGAAAGTGTTCAGGAAATGTCGGCAATATTAATGGCGCGTGTACTGGGCTCACATGTGATACTCCCATTAGAAATACCAGTAACACTATAGGTTATTATACTAGTGTTACTATTTGTAACTGACTTAAAAATAGGTTGTATAGTTACAGAAATCAGAAGTACTTTATTCAATAAAAAAAATTATAAGTTATTTTGACGCGTCAACAATTTTTTTAAACTACTATTGGATCGATAACGCGGCCACACACTGAGAAGATCTGGGGGAAGAAACTCAGCAGGTATATATTAGTTAGATATTGTATTATATTATATTATTAATTGGTACATTATTAATTATACATAGAACAGTTCGCGGATAATAGCAAATTTAATTAATTTTGCCTTTTTATTAATTGGTAGTATTTTGATGTATCATAATTTTATGGTTTCCTAATTGTTAGGGATTTTTTCATAAGATAGCAAACAAGCATATGTCTCATGATGGAAAGAGAAAACCATCGCCTATAGAGACCAAAAATGTTAGTGGTGCGTTGCTATTCATGTGGCTAAATATTATTTCTACGTGTATAATTTTACCGGCTTCCTTTTTCTTCAAAGCAAAAACGACAGTGACAAACATTGATGCTGTTGCAGCAGAAATAGGTAAAGCGATAGTTCAAAACCCGGACGAGAAGTTACAAAAGTCTACCATCATGTAGTCACGGTGGTAGTGACATATAGCCAATCATTCACTTTTTACGAACTGCCTGGCAGAATGAAGATAGTCTTTTCTTCAAAAAACCATTACTAAACCAACAGGGTGAAAATCAATACGGTTCTTTCTATAGCATTAGAGATTCTGGAAGGATGATGTCATAACTGCCCAGGCTTTCTTTTTTAAGAATAAACCATCTTCTATCCAGTCAAGCAAGTCATAAATGTGCCTCAAACGTGTCTCTGTCACATCGTGACTTCTAGATAGTAGAGTTCTACAGCGATTCGTAAGGGTGTGTTATCACAGACTTACATTTTCGTGGTTCAAATGCGTCATTACTTTTTACTGTCCCCGTTTAATTTGGAGGGTAAAGTAGCCGGAATACATTGATGCATACATCCTTCTCGAAAGATGGTAACGCCTTATAGCGTGACCCTCCAATAGCATGTACGTCATGATGATCAGTTCAGTACAACAGCACGCCCGTTCCTGCAGCGTGACCTCGTAATCACACGTTCGTTCTAGATGGTCGGTTCAGTGTGGCCTTGCAACTTTACGTCCCGTCAGCGTGACCTACCGACTACGCGAGGCTCCGGTCAGCATGTCAGCCACTCTCGTCATCATTTGTATCCTGTAAATATTATCATAATTATCATAATAAATCAGTGATCAATAAGTAGTCAGTAAATCATCATCTATCAGTAACTATTATCTCTATTACATCGTAGGGGTAACCCCTACAGATATTTTTATATATTTTTATCGAGAGTTATCTATTTATTATCATCCTACTTACTACTAGTCCTGATAATTTATATCTATATTAATATCATAAATGCGTAAGTTTGGATGTTTGAATAAATGGAAGTTTGTTACTCAATCGTGCCAAAACTACTGAATGGATTTAGATGAAAGTTGGCACGCAGGTAGATAATAACCTGGAATAGCATACAGACTAATTTTATCCCGGAAAAATGACTAATTCCCGCGGAATTCACCAAATTTTTATAATTCAGGGGGCTACACATTGCAGATAGTGTTTATATATTTTTATCCGTTTGTTTATTATCACCCTTCTTATTATCCTATTCTACATCTTACTAGTCTTACTCATTTATATTTATATTAGATAGATATAAATATAAAGATAGTAGATGGTGACCTGGAATAGCACATACATTTTTTATCCGGGTAAAATAAGTTGTTCTCGCGGGGTTCACCAAAAACTTTCTTCCAAACTTTAGAAACTTAAGAAGTTTGAATTTTGGATAACTATCAGAAATCTATTGGAAAGTTCTACTTATGTTAGATCATCTCGATGTTACCAAACTATAAACGGTGATTATCTTAAGAGCCCAGTGTTGTATTAGAAGGAAGTTTTTATACTAAGACTATGTAAGTTTTTAAACTTATTTAAATCAGGTTTTAAACATCATTATCTTAATTTATAAATATATTAATAAGTGTCGCTTTTTCTTGTTTTATTTTAATTGTAATATGTAAGTTTACACATATGTACGTATGTATGTGGTGTATATATGTTAATATATATTGTATTCTATATATCATGTTATGTGTAATACATTGTATTTATGTACAAATATGTTTATTATGTATTATACATACACATATGTATATATAATGTCCTATGTGTATTTAATATTTATTAAATATATTATTATTTATTAAGTATATTTATATTTTCTTTCTTTCTTTCTTCTTTCTTTCTATATTATTTAATAATCTAAAATATACAGATAATATTTGGAACTCATGTCACTAAATTTAATGGCACCATTACCTAAAATATATTAATTGAAAGATCTCTACCTAAAAGTTGCCTGGCGGACATCGCTTTTTAGCGATAGGACTGCCTTTGTGTACTTCCTATAAACATAATTATTAGCTATACTTATCCTGCTTTTGTAAATTTTGGTGCACAATAAAGAGTATTTATTCATTCATTTATTCATTCATTCATTCATTCATTCATTCATTCATTCATTCAATATAAAGAATATTTTTGAACGCAGTAAAACTGCAGTTATAGTTCTCCCATTTCTTATATCTCCAAAACCCTTCATCAGATCTTCACCTCATTAAAATGGGACGACACAGAAAGAATACCATCCCAAACAAAAGAATTTTCTAAATCGATTCCTAAATGACTGAGTTCTGAGATAAAGAACATAAAAAGACATACAGCCGAATTGATAATCTTCTTTTTCGGGAAATTGGTTGCAAAAATATTTATTTGTTAATTATTAGCGAGTAAGATATGTATTATGCATGGTGAATCTCGCGGGAAAAACTCATTTTCCGGGATAAAATGAAGCCTATTTGCTATTCCAGGTCATCATGTGCTTGTGTGCCAAATTTTATTCAAATTCGTTCAATAGTTTTTGCGTTTTTGGGTCACAAACAACCATTTATCTAAACATCCAAATTTTTGAATTTATAATACTAATATAGGTAGATTAAAATTTATCTGCGCGGATAACATCGCAGACATCACTATTAATAATCTAGTTTTTTTATTAAAAATGATTTACGATAATTAATTATGGTTGAAATAACGGTTACAATAAATTATTTTAATAGGAAATATTAAATAGAAATTTATAGATTTTATTTCACATTAATAACAGAATAACGTCGGCAAGAGATTAAAATAGACCGGACATAAGTAATTTTATTGTAGAACTATGTACTCGATGCAGTTAATGTATGCAGTAATTAAAGGAACTGTCATTTACGATGGAGATTCCATTCTGTTAAACAATACAAGGCCATATAACCAAACAAAGAAATTGCAACGCAATCAGTTAATCATATTTACTATTAACTAGAGTTTTAGTAAAAAAATAAATAAAAAGAACACAGATCTTAAAGATACCTACTAATATCCTATTTTCAGGAAGTTTTTGTGCGTTATAATTATTATAATAACTTGTATTTTATGATTTTTGATGACTTTTGATATAAAATTGCTGAAAACCTCTTTAAATGAACAGTTTCTAAGCTAAGCTAAATTATATCGAGGTAAAACTTACGAATTAGACTGATTAAGTAATACATATATGAAAAATAACTCAGATTATGACGTCCCGGGCTTCGACAAATATCCTTTGGTCAAAGGTCCTCAAGATCAAAGTTTGATCCTCGGACCAGGCAAAAAAAAATATCTTAGAATATACAGTTACTTCTACATATATTTTTAGAGTGTTATTAAGTAAAATTTGTGTAATAAGTAGTGCTTACTAATTAAATAAATTTAACCCCTTTCCTTTTAAGATTAGTAAAAGCTTTAAATTTTCATTATTACCTATCAAGTCTTAGATAATTCCGTTTCAAAACGACGCAGTCAATGGGGCTCGGGTTCGACAGGGCGTAAATGTTTGTAATTCTGGTTTTGGGTGTTTTTTTTTTCAATTTTATATTTTTAATTTTCTATTTTTTGACGTCCCTATATTTCTACGTAGTAGTATTGTTGACCAACATAATAGATAAATAATTTGCTTTCATTGAGTTTAGATTAATCCGTAATTTGCACACTGAATATTTAAAAAAGTAAGTCAAAGTATTAAGATATATAAAAAACAATATTTTTGTTTGTTCATCTTCATATTTAAGCGCGTAGGGATTTAACTTCGTCAATTTGTTGCTTGCGTTTGCGAAAAGGTTATAGGCATAGTAGAATTAACTAACGATATGTGGCGTGAGTGTCGCACCGCTTAAAAGAGCATTTTTGCGGCAGCAATGCATTTTCAAGGTAGTAATTTATAAAATTTCTTGCTAATAATTTAATATCCAGCTGATACTAAAAACATATCTTGATAAGAATGCACTACCTGACGTCAATTTTAATGACTTCATAACAAGATAATAGTAAAACAACACAAAACATCATACATTAAAAGCATGAGAAGTTTTTTTTTACAAAATGCATAATTGCAAATAATCCTTTGTGTTAAAAAAAGTTAATTTAAAATTCTCGTTATTCCAACGATCACGATCGGTTGCTTCTTTTTAGCTCCATTCGTTACAAATATTTATGCCGCGCCACGAGTGTTTCTGTGCTGTTCCAACGATTCTTTTAGCGTCATTGCATTTTCGACCACCATTATATTTACTATTAAGTATAACATTTCTTTTGTGTCCGTAAAAGTGAAAAAGATTTTTATGCTTTTGATGCATGACTTTTGTGTCATGCTTTATTATTATCTTCTTATGAAGTCATTTAAAATTGACGTCAGGTAGTGCGTTCTTATCAAAATATGATTTTCGGAATCAGCTAGATAGTATACCTATTATTAGCATAAAACATTATAATTTACAAGCTATGACTTTTTGAATGAAGGTAAGGCGGAGTTTATCACAATGAATCTTAGTAATTTTGTAATGCTGATGAGAATTTTTAACATAGAGAGTTTTTGTATTATGGAATAGCAAACAAGTAGACGGTTCTGATAAAAAGAGATAACCAGCGCCTATGGACGACAAAATCGCGGTATTGCGTTTACATACGTCTAGCGATGATCTAAAGTCACAAGTATAAAATTTTCGGCTACTTTACACTTGAAAGCGAAACACGATCGTGTCAGGTACTGATGCTATTGCGACAGAAAAAAGAAAGGCAGTGGTATCAAGCCTAGGCCACTCTTAAAAAAATGATGATGATTAGATTATTATTTTTAATAAATGTTTACAAAAATAATATAAGTAGTTTGTTCAACGTGTCGTTCAGTTTCGTGGCCAAACATTAATGAGGTGTTCCCTACGTCCAAGTTATTTCTGCGCATGTCCGGTACATTTGAACGTAGACGGCTAATGTAGCTAGCAAAAAGATTGCATTACGCGATGCATTCCCACAACTGACTACATTCGCTTTTAACTATCAGGGCTGACACTCGTGTACTTTTTCTCGTGTTCTAATAGTAATAGCAGAACATGTAATAATTTTTATTTGTTTGTAACTGGCGATTCTTTAGCATACTGACACTCTTTTTACCAGATAGAAGTTGTAAAATAGGTGTAGTATACTCAGCTAGAAAATGTATATTCCCTTATGTTTTAAAAGAATCTTAATTTATGTCCTTATTTAAAAGAAATTATATTTCTCTTAGGCATTCTTTTGGTGTGTTAAGTACATGGTTTAATTTTATCGCATAAAAAGAACAATTTAAAAACCTACCACAGGATTAAATTTGAGTTATAGTCATGAGTTGTAGTCGAAAACAGATTTTTTTAGGCAACTTAATTTCTTATTTTAATTGCGGTTTTTATATGCATTAAGTTCAAATTTTTGTGGATAACATTTGATTAGAACTCATACACACGTCTCACACGAAGAGACAGAAAAAGTATAGAATATGGGTGGCAAAAAATATGAGTTTTATAGAAGATTAAGAGTAATTAAATAGAATTATATTTCAGTGGAAATAATTACCATGAAAGTTGTTTGTCAAGATCATTTAAGGATTGAATGGAATCATTGATATCTATCTTAAAAATATTTTTTATCGCTTAGGCGCTTCAAAACTTGTTAGAACTAGATGGTATTATGTTGTAAAATATTTTAGTAACACAACAAGGGTTTTTCTCATTTTATCAAATATATGTATAATATCTTTGTACAGCAACAGAAATGAACTTTATGCTGCATGGTAAGAAGTAACAGTCAATATAAATTAAGTACCGTACCATGGTCAAGTTTTTCTCAGGAATATTGTTGAGAATCTTCGGAACCAGCGTATTTGTATGATGAAAAGGGAAATGAAGAGTCATGAATGTAAAGGTGGCAAGATAAAGTCTACCTGGACTGCGTGTAAAGTATTTTGTTTTCCCGCCAGCCGGACAAAAATTTAGCGAGATCATACCTATGTACATATAATTGCTAAGAAAATCGTCGTACTTTAAGTTTTTTTTTGTAATGTAGTTTTAATATTTGTCGCCTGGCATCCCTGAGTTATTAAGAACCTGCACGTCATCTACTCGACTTCGCACGTGGCTATCCATGTCCAACGTTGTCAGCGTATCGCCGTGGCGGAATAGGCAGCCATTTTGAAATGCTACCTAGTGTCTTGCCCGTCAATCGCGCATTTTCCTGTGTCTTTTTAAGACTAATGAATACCTTCAGGCTAAAGTTATAATGAGCATATCTCATTAATAATGTCATTTATAAAATTTAATATTTTAGAAACTCAAATTCGTAATAAGTAATATTATAATAGTAGTGTTCCTACCGGTTTCGGTTTAGACGTAACTCCAGCAATCGTATTTATGTCGGTGGTTACAGTATTCTAATTAAATAATCAATTTTACTAAGAAATTTTGCTGGAGACCGAAAACATTCCCGATTTGTCATAAAATTGTCTTTTACACCGTGTAATCCAACGTACAAATCAGGACTAGTAAATTGATTAGTTAGGTAATTGTTTTAAAATGTGATGTCAAAATTTTACCAAAGACTTAAATATGGCCGGTTTTCAAAGCGCAAATTAATTTTAACAAGCAATTAATCTCTACTTAACATAAATTTGACAAGAAAATGATCTGTTAATTACAGATTAACTGTTGTGTAAAAATGGGAGGCTACAACAGTGTTTTACATTTACCACTGTTATAAAATGAGCTCGGTCTATTTTTTTTACAATTTTTTATATAACTGTTTTTAACTTTACTACTGCGGTAACTGTGTTTTCTGTAACTTTTAATTAATACTTGACCCAAACTACAACTAAAAAACTGGTAATCGCAATGTTAATTAATTTATTTTTGATTAATTGAAATTAGAACAATCCGAATGGTAACCGTTAGAATCACCTCAAATATTCTAACAGGTTAATAAAACACTAGTTACTATTAAAAAGACCGTAACACTCAAATCGATTTTCACAGGTCATCGCAAAAAGTTATTAATAATTTAGGCGATTTAAAAATTCATCTCGATTGATCACGGCCGTCAACTAAATCGTTACAAAATTGTTTTAACTTAAGGCCTATTCACACTAAATTATTATGAACAAAGGTGTAAAAATATACTCCCAAGAACGCATGTTAAACGCTCATGTGAATAGATCTTTAGGAATCCAGCCCAATGGCCAATGACCTTACACGAGTCGACTGAATGAATAAAGCCTAGCTTATAATAAAAATACATTATACTAGTGTTACGCAAATAACAACTGTGATATCATATACATACAATATAATTTCCTTTGGCGGTGGGTAATGAATAGTTACATGTTAAGTCGATTCGCAAGCACCCAATCATATTTCGATGTAAGAATTATACGATTAATTTCGTTTCATATTTTCTATATAGAATCGCCGACTACGGTTACATGATATTTTTATTGTCCTCTTAAAAGGATATTAGTTATAGCGATATCGCCAACTGCGATGTAAAACCGGTAGTACAGTAACTTCAATTTGCAGTTGCGAGACCAACAAGGTGAGTTGAGCTTGGTGACGTTTGGTTGTATGGATGTTTGTTCATCAATAAAAGCTTGGACCATTTTTAATACGGGATTGATGACAAGCAGACGGGTTTTCTAATAGTAAAATGTATTTATCACTGATTTATATTAAATATGACAATTATAGGTAGCCATATTTGTAAGTGCGGTGTAGTCTCACGTGTTAGATTTTAATATAATTTTAATTTGCTTAGTTTAAAATCCAAATTATTTCTGATACATTTCTTTTTTATTATTGAAATCGCTTTTACTTTGTCT
Organism: Apodemia mormo; assembly: GCA_036924255.1. Classification (NCBI taxonomy): domain Eukaryota; kingdom Metazoa; phylum Arthropoda; class Insecta; order Lepidoptera; family Riodinidae; genus Apodemia; species Apodemia mormo. Next base: position 40,791,773 of record JAUPFN010000008.1, read on the forward strand.
CATATCATAGAATAAGTAAGCAAGGCAAAAATATCTATGAGGGTTGACATTTTATATCTAACTTTTCATTTAATTTATAAGTAAAACCCGTAAAACATTGTGATGAGAATCATCACATTATCAACTGACAAATTGGTAAATTGTGGTGAACCAGAAAGTCAATATACATTTAATTCACTCTTCCTACCCAGCAAGGGAACCGATGCGACGTGATGATCTTATTTTTTTATATAATATACATACTTGTGTATAGTTGATTTGTGTCGAAGTCTCGTCAAATTTCAATGATTTTTTTTATGATTACACCAATTTTTTTTTTATATCTAAAGATAGCAAACAAGCAGATGGGTCTCCTGATGGAAAGAGTCAACCATCGCCTATAGACACCAAAGGTGTTAATGGTGCGTTGCTATCTAGTGGCGATGTCTAATGCCACATGCTTAAGTTTGCCGGCTACCTTACCCTCCAAACCGGAACACGACAGTGACAAGCACGACGCTATTGCGGCAGGAATAGGTAAGGCGGTGGTACCAGACCCGGGCGAGACAATGCAGCACTCTACCACCTAGTAGTTACGATGGTAGTGACTCGCACAGCCAATCGGTCGCCTTTTCCGACCTGCCTGCCAGAACGGCAGTTGGTCTATTCTTCAAAGAAGCCCGGAATCAACACGGGGACATTTTTTAGTTATTCTTGCCAGTTACTTGATATTTTTTCACGAAGAATTTCCAGAAAAAATCTTAAAAAATAGTTAAATCGATTTAAACTATCTTTGGTGAAATGTGTGAACAGGATATTTGTTTAAATAAAATAATCCCCCGTTCCTAGGTCCTTTCTGAAGAATAGACCATCTGATTACTTTAGTCAGCTCACACTAGTCAAACGATTAGCCAACAATATCACTGCCATCGGTGGTTGAGTTGTACAATTTTTGTTCTGTTTTAGTAGCAATGTCTTGCTTTTACTACCATAGAGTCAGTGGTTATCACCGTCGTATTCAAGTAAGCAAGCTATGGTACCCGACCCATGGCAATAAACTATTAGTATCTTAGTGTCTATAGGCAACAGTTGTCTTTATGTCAGGAGAACAATCCGTTTTCTATCATATTATATAAAAAATATGTAATCTAAGAAATACTTAAAATAATTGCATAAAAAAATCTTGCCTTACTGTACATGAGCAGTTGAGTCGAAAGACGAAAATAAATGAAGGAGACAAAATAAAACAAGAGAGCAATATATACCGTTCATCTTTTAATTGCCGGGGATGCTAAAAACTCGGGAATAAGCTCGCTATTTATTGCATCAGGAATCTTAAAAACGTCCACTACAATCATATCGTGGTTAAAATTTATCGGCCGAGAGCAAAAGACTTCCATAAAATTAGATAGACTTTGTACATATTATTAAAAAAATAATTTAAATTGTGAACCCAAGTGATTTCTATAATAAAAAATCTTCTGTAAACATTTTTATAAATCTAACAAGTAATGAATATATATAAATAAATAAATATTATTTTGCCGATTCCACTCAGGCAGTCAATAAAATTGTTATTGTTAACAATAACAATTAAAAAATACCACCACTAACTTTGAGATATATAAAAAAATCAATTATCTTTGTATTTATTTTACAAATGAATGATTTATAGTTTTTTGATATTTTGTCTGCTTCATCATTTTTAGTAAAAAAGGTGATTTTTGCAATCGGGTGCTATAAAAAATATCATGATCAGTATGCGAAATCGAAGCCTTTTCTCAAACTAGGTTTTATAGCGCCCCAAAAACCTCACTAAATTAATTTTCTACATTATCCGCGTAGTAGTAGCAAAATTATTTTAATTGGGTTTTTGGTGAACTATAAAAACCGAAAATAGTCGAAGAAAAGGCTTCTATTTCGCTTTTTGTTTATGTTTAATTTTGCCTTCATCTTTTATAATCCCATGCTATTATAAAGATACGTAATACATTTTCTTATATATATATTTTGTGTAGCTTTGAGTTGGAAAGAACATGTCTATATAAATTTAAATTAAAGTCTTTGCCGAAGATGTGGCCGCACATAATTCACTTGATATTCGGTATCGAGTCGATATAGTTTGCTTGCTTTATCATCGGGAATAGAACCCAGGCCTTAGTTATGTGCAACGGCTATCATGTTACGATAATGTCCGCCATGCTTGCTCAGCTCACGATGTGGTAATGTGTGGATTTTGGATTTTTATTTTTGATTCCTTCGCTTTTTGTATTGGTGCATGTTCGCAAATAACAACAGACAGATTATAAATCCCTTTGGATAAAATAACATAGACAATATCGATGCGCGCTCTTTAGTGTTTGTGGTATCGTACTTTGTAAATTGTAGTAGGTATCTATTATCTGTGAATCAGGTTTCTATAGTAGGGTTTCAAGCTTTTATTACTACACGTTAACTGGTTTATTTTAGTAAAATTGAGTTTTGGGGCGAAATTAGGACTTTGATTGGACGTTTTACAATGTAATAAATTCAAATCTATCAATGTCTAGAAATTTTTGTATTTAACATTCAAGTAACACTAAAAAAAGAAACAAAAAAATGTTTTACGTTTCACTTTTAAATTCATGTGGTCCCTACAAAATGGGCCCTTTATGTAGCCTATAATATCCATAAGATTAAAACGAATTCAATATTTTAAGCTTACAATCCGCCTGGTTATTTTGATGGTAAAAGTACTTTATTATTTATTTATTTAATAAAATATAAAAAGACATAAAAGCTAAAGGTGTAAGGAACGTAAATTTTCAGGAGTTTTTATGTACTTACAAATAAAACAAAAATTGTAAAACCCTTCAAAACCGATCAGCACAACCGCTTTTAATTTCCTGAAGCTCCAGTTTTTCTCATCAGATTTACTCGGTGGTAGAGGTGGTACTGAGTGGTATCTCTGCTTTACCTTTTCCGCTACATTAGTACCGTATTCCAGTTTAGAGGGTGAGGTAGTCGGTAAACTTATGCATGTATCATTCAGACTTAGTCACAAGGATTGCAATATACTATTAACATGGTGTCTACAGGCAATTGTTTTCTCTTTCCATCAGAAGAGCTATCGGCTTGTTTGCTGTCTATGTGTGTATATGATATAAAAAAAATTAGTACAAAAAATTATATAGCCTATCTTTTGTGCAATCATGTGTTCTCACTGTATCTTTATTGATTGACCTGTCAAGTTATTCCTGAGTTACGTATCACATATCTCCGAAGGAGTAAGCACAGGTACAACAAGTGCATCCACGAATAGCCGAAGATACTTGGTCCCACAAATGTGATAGGTGGCAAGCCTTTCCCCAACCGGGCACCGGACTTTCCAATCCCGGGCAACTTTGTGTTTATCAGAAAACTGAAAAAACACTTTTTTATGTGTCCGACCCGGGAATCGAACACTAGACCAATAGACCACAGGAATATAAGTTTCAAAATTGTGTAAATAGATGAACTCACTGAAATAATTATCATATACATAGTTATAAAAACAATAATTATCATAAATTTGCCAAAAATGAATGGACACACACTACAGATTTAAATAGAGGTTTATATGAACTTTACAAGTTTATGCTCCGGGATCCATGGAGATCAAAACTGACGTAGGTCATAATGCCCAGTTTATATTCTAATAAATGTTGCAATTAAAGCAGGTGACTAGACGTGTTTTACTGATTCAGGCGTTACCTTGTTTGTGTTTTACTGATTCAGGCGTTACCGAAAGTGTTTTACTGATTCAGGCGTTACCTTGCGGAAATCCATTGTTAAAAAGGTGGCATTAATTAAATTTGCTATTTCAAGTTAGCGGATATTAGCACATTTAATTAATTTCAACTTTTTTATGAAAATGTTATCTAGATTCTCTGTTTTTAACGTCCCGTGATGCCTGTAAGCTGCGTCTTCCTATCCGATCCTAAGCCTAAGGCTGTGCCTTAGGCTTAGGATATCTAAAGGTACTGCACAAAGCAGCCGGGGAGAAATCCCCAACGTCCCTAAAATAAAAACAGTAGCATGGCACCTTAGTTAAAAATCCCTCAAATGGGGACAAAGCCGGTAGTACACTCTGTGATATCAGCACGAATTTAAACGTGCGTTGAGTACATAACTTGTGTATTTGCTATTGATGTGGAGGAGAGTGTGGTGGAATTGGGTGGACTATTGTGTCGCTTTGGTCTCATTTAATTTTCAGGCCTTGGACAAGTTTGCTCCATTCCCCAGACTACCTTTCGTTTCAGTTGCATCACAACAGTTCCATATTATAAGGTTTTGGGGAAATTTTGCAAATTAAATACCTAAATTTCTTCTTTGAATTATGTATTTCCGCAAAGAAACCCCTGAATCTATTAAAACCAAAGATGTTAACGGTGCGTTGTTATCCCTGTGGCGGGATGACAATAACACATGCATAAGTTTATCAGCTATCTTACCCTCCAAACCGGAACACAATGAAGAGCATTGAGGCTATTGCGGTAGGAATAGGTAAAGCGATGGTACCAAAACTCGGAAAAGACGTTACAAAACTCTACCACCTAGTAGTCTTTTTTTATATATAATATAAGATAGCAAAAAAGCAGATGGATCTCCTGATGGAAAGAGTCAACCATCGCCTACATACACCAAAAAATGATAATGGTGCGTTGCTATCTTGTGGCGAGGTCTAATGCCACATGCATAAATTTACCGGCTATCTTACTCTCCAAACCGGAACACGACAGTGGCAAGCACTGACGTTTTTCCGGCAGGAATAGTTAAGGCGGTGGTACCAGACCCAGACGAGGCAAAACAGAACTCTTTCACCTAGTAGCCACGATGGTAGTGACTTGCATAGCCAATCGGTCACCTTTTACGATCTGTCTGGCAGAACGGCAATTGGTCTACACTTCAAAGAAGACCAGGAGCAACACGGAGAAAATCACGATGGTAGTGATACATTCAGCTAATAGGTAAGGCGGTGATTCCAAAAACTCGGACGAGACGTTGCAGAACTCTACAACCTAGTAATCACAATAGCACTGACATATTTAGCTAATCGGTTAGGCGGTGGTACCAAATACCCGGTCGAGACGTTGCGAAACTACCTGGATATATACTTCATACGCATATGTGTTAAATATATATCCAGTTCAACAACCCCTATCCAAAAACGTAAACTGCAATTAAATCATAAATATCTCGTCGATCCAGCGCACCCAACAATCACACAAAGATAATGAAACAAAATGATTCGCGAAAAAACACCATTCACATACATGATCGTTTATTCGATTGCTTCGCAAGTTAATAGTCAGTATGGTGTGAAAAGATCGATTTAAAACATGATTTTTGGGGTTCCGTACCTAAGAGATAAAACGAGACCCTATTACTAAGCTTCCGCTGTCTGTCTGTCCGTCCATCTGTTTGTCGACAGACTGTATCTCATAAACCGTGATAGTTAGAAAGTAAAAAAAATCACGATTTATGTATCTTCGTTACCGCTATAACAACAAATACTAAAACTTACTTATTATTTTTGCTCAATATTAATAACGGTAACAGGCAGACGCTTAAAATTGTCACAGAATATTTAATTGCATAATCATTTCAAAATAAATAATTAAATAAAAATAAAGTAAATATATTAAAAGTCCTATACAACAAACGTAATTTTTAAGCGATGTTTTACTTGATCTTAATAAACAGGTAGAAACTTGAATATTTTCAAAAAAAGTAGGTATTTGGAAATATATTAACAATAAAAATGAATACCTAATACGTAAAACAAATATTTAAGTAAACATACAACAAACGTGATTTTATTTTATAGATGATGGTACGGAACCCTTGATGCACGTTTCCGACTCGCACTTGGCCGGTTTTTATATTATCATATAGCAAAAAACGGATGGAAAAGAGAAAAGTCAATACTTTTCTCTGCAGTAGACACCAAAGATGTGTAATGATAATCACTGGACAAATTACACGAATTAATCTGACCCCAAAATAAGCAAATTATATGCTTGTAGTATGGGCGTCAGTCAACGATACTAATACATAGAAATACATATATAAATACTGGAATATGGAATTATATATATATATATATATATATATATATATATATATATATATATATATATATATATATATATATATATATATATATATATAAATACTCTAATATATTTAATAAACACCCAAACCACAGTATAATGGAGACTAGCAGTAGTCAATCTACATACATGTGATATTCGAGCAACGCACACATAGACCTAGCTCACGGACGCGATATCTCGGAATGGTTCGGTACGAGTCCGAGATATCGCGTCCGTGAGAGGTGTCTATGTGTGTTATGCTTGAATATTGCTTGTACGTAACATTGACTTCTGTTAGTTTCTTATTATTCTGTGCCCAAACCCAGAAATACAAACACCTGTGCTCATCACACAAATGCCTGTCTCTGCCGGGAATCGAACTCGAACCCCATTGATTGCGTAGTCAGGGTCGCTAACCATTTGACCAACGGGGGGGTCAATATATTTATTTATAATATTATATAATAATAATTTATTTACTCATCACAAAAGTTAGTACATATGCTAGTTTTATACAGGTTGTAAAACATGTACTGGACTAGTTTATTTTACACTAGCTGTTGCCAGCGACTTCGTCCGCACGGACTTCGTTTACTCCGCACTGCTTCTCCCCGGTAGGTGATAGCGTGATAATATGTAGCCTATATGTTGACCCGACCTATTAGTAATATTCATGCAAAATTTGAAGTAAATACATGCAGTACTTTCTGAGTTTACCTCGGACATACATACAGACAAACAGATAAACAGACAAACAGACAAACAGACAAACAGACAAACAGACAAACAGACAAACAGACAAACAGACAAACAGACAAACAGACAAACAGACAAACAGACAAACAGACAAACAGACAAACAGACAAACAGACAAACAGACAAACAGACAAACAGACAAACAGACAAACAGACAAACAGACAAACAGACAAACAGACAAACAGACAAACAGACAAACAGACAAACAGACAAACAGACAAACAGACAAGCAGACAAGCAGACAAACAGACAAACAGACAAACAGACAAACAGACAAACAGACAAACAGACAAACAGACAAACAGACAAACAGACAAACAGACAAACAGACAAACAGACAAACAGACAAACAGACAAACAGACAAACAGACAAACAGACAAACAGACAAACAGACAAACAGACAAACAGACAAACAGACAAACAGACAAACAGACAAACAGACAAACAGACAAACAGACAAACAGACAAACAGACAAACAGACAAACAGACAAACAGACAAACAGACAAACAGACAAACAGACAAACAGACAAACAGACAAACAGACAAACAGACAAACAGACAAACAGACAAACAGACAAACAGACAAACAGACAAACAGACAAACAGACAAACAGACAAACAGACAAACTGACAAACTGACAAACTGACAAACTGACAAACAGACAAACAGACAAAAATTCTAAAAACTATATTTTTGGCTTCTATATCGATTGTAGATCACGCCCCAAGTATTCTTTTAAAAAAATATTCAATGTACAGTTTTGACTTTCCTACGATTTTATTATATGTATAGATGAACTATGAATGATAAATTGCTATCGGTGTAGTTGGGATAGTTTTACGCCACGTGTAAAAAAAATCTATTCAACATAGTCCACTCATCTTAACATATTAAAATCTTATGTTTGTACATTTAGTACGACATACTGGACCTATTTATAAAAAAAATTAATCCTACAACATAGTGCAGTAAAATTCCTCTATTGCCTGTACTATTAACGAAACATCTCTTTGACGTATTTTAATTAAAAACGCGTTAGTTTTAAAAACAGTTTTAATACAGTCAAACGCCCCATTAGCAAATCAATTCGTCGTTTTTTTCATTTCGGCGATGCATATGGCGGGAAATAACGGAGCGATTTAAATTAAATAATTCAAAATAAAAACATGAAACTTGATTTATTGTTGTGGCTTAAAATCGATTATACCTCTCCTTTTCCATGTAACCGTACATAATTATGGAGTTCCGTTAATTGATTTGAATATTTAGATCATGCAACTACTGGATTTGAATTTCGAAAATATTGTTTGAAATTGCATTCATATATTAGACATTTTCTTTGTATCATGGAAATGCTGCGATGAAGATCACTACTTATCTCGCCAACCGACAAACCGGTGAATTGCGGTGTACTGAAAAGTCTACAGATTTTTATGTTAATCTGCCTGCCCTGCAAGGGAATCGAGCGTGATGATACTTTTTTTACATAAACAAGCAAATGGCTCTCCTGATGGAAAAAAAACATCGCCTATAAACACCAGATATGTTATTGGTGTATTGCTATCCGTTTGGCGGGATGGTAATTATATCTACTTGTATAAGCTTACCGGCGACCTTACCCTGCCAGCGGGAATACGACAGTAACAAGCAATGATGATATTGCGGTGGCACCAAAACCGGGCGAGACGTTGTAAAACTCTACCAGTTAGTAGTCACAATGGTAGTGACACAATATAACCTATCGCTCATCTTTTACAAATAGCCTGACAGAATGGCAGATGGTCTATCTTCATACATGGATCTCTATGAAGATAGACCATTTGCCATTCTGTCCAACCAACAAGTGGGTGTTAGCTAGGCGTTCATATTTCTGCTATGACTGTCTTGTTCAGAAGCTTTGACTCTATAAAACTTGATTTTAACCAATTTTGACGAAGTGCCTGTTCTTTACAAGCATACACACACACACACACATCTATATATATATATATATATATATATATATATATATATATATATATATATATATATATATATATATATATATATATATATATTACAACTCAAAGTTTACAAGTGATTGACCTAAAAGCTACTAAGCTTGCCAATGAAATTATAAGAAGAACGAAATAGTTTTCATTCCAAACATTTTTATGGTGTACAGATCAAATCTATCGTATATTTTATATTTCCTCGACAAATATTTCACAAAAGTGCCCTACCCCTAAGATCGACACGATAACATGCAAATAAGCCACTCGACGATTTAAAAATAAAAGGATTAACTCAAGATCGTTGTCCTCTTAAGTGACCCAAATAAAACAATTCTAAGCGACGCAAGAATTTCGAGCTGTCAATAAGAATTAGGGATAATGTTGCTAACTCGAAAAAACATTAATCTTCGCAAAAGAATTGTCTATTTTTTGAGGTTAATTGGTAGTGATTGAACAATTTATTAAACTACGAGTATTAGGTTTTTATGGGCTTTGTTTTAAGTATTTTTGGCTATAAAAATCAATGATGGAATAAAATTACTGCAAAGTGTGAATAGAAGTCATACAAAGAGTTCGTTATAAAATATATCAAAACGAACAATATTTAATTTTAATGGATTCTTTTATGGCAAATATCTCTCTTCCAAGCAGACAATAGATTTTAAGGGATTAAAAAAGCTCTATGTAACTTAAACATTTGGTAACAGTAATAGCAATGCTGACATGTTAAAAATGTAGAAATAATTCCTGCCGATAACTTTGTTAAATTAACGTGAAATTTAGCGGATAATAAATACACGTTATGATGTTTCAAATAGTAGACAGTGTTGACAAAAAAATTAGAAAAGGCAATACGGAACTCTATAAAGAGCAAAAGAACGTTTTTTTTTGGTTAAACAGAATTGAATTCTAGAAGTAATATAATAGTTTGTAATTATTAAATATTTAGTATCAGTAATAACACACACGGTATCAATCAATGTTGACATGTAAAAAATATTGTAACAATTCTAGCCGATAGCATTGCTAATAGACATGAAGCTTAGCAGATAATAAATATACATTATGATGTCCCAAAATGGTGAACATTGATGACAAAAACATTGGAAGCGAAACGTCTCTACGGGAGGCAATAGACGGGCACAAACTAGTTTTTTGACGTGACTTTCATATTTGTTGTATACAGTGGAACAAGTTTGTTATTTAAATGAGTAAACCGGAACTCTACAGGTCCTGATCATCTAGTCAATCGGCATTAGTTCCATATAATTTCCTTAATAAGTTTTTCATGTCGCTTGATTTTTGAATTGTAACTTGTTCTTTTTTAAAGAAAGACCAACGCTCGCTAAAACTAGAAACCATGGTCAAGAATTAGTAACGATTCGTTATTTAGATGGCACTTATTTCACCAAGTATCGTTATCTTGCTGCCCTAAGAAGATGTTCGGTCTTAAAGGGGACAGACACCCTTAGGGCGGCCTCAAAGCCCGCTAATTATAAACATACCATTTACTCCAGAGATTTGAAACCGCTGTAAGATATACTAGTTAATAGAGGATTTTAGCGGTTTAAAAAACCTTTTGACCTATTGAAAAAAAGGTTTCGCTTGGAGCGTGTCTAAGAAAAGAGCGCTTCATAAAGCTGTTTAAGCCGAAACCCACGAATGGTAGATATATCAAGCAAGGTAGATTTAAGAAAACCCTATAAACCGGGTTATTAATTCGAGCACTTATAATTTTGCTACATTTTTTAAGCAAACCGTTATTTTTAAGGGCTAAAATTAAGAGCAGCGAACATCAAAGAAAGATTTAAGAAAATCCTATTAACCATTTTGTTCAATTCAAACACTAATGATTACTACATATTTTTTTAAACAAGCCGGTACTTTTAAGGTTAAGATAGACCTAATACTTGCACTGATTTAATACTTTTGAACTTCATAAATGTAAACTAACTGATTAACAAGTACGAAAAGGTCAGAAAGATCATTTGTCTAACGGTATTTCGAAAATAAATATAAATAGTACAAGTATTTGTTCTTGGTAGCATGAAATACGGTGGAAAAGTAAAAGTAAATAGTTTCAAAATGTTAAATATTTGCACGCCTAAAGGTTGAATAGGCTGATAGTAACTTAATAAAAACTTAACCACATGAGTGATACCTAACATGACCATACACCTGTTTTGAACGGCTTTTGTCAACTCTGCCCCAGTATCACCAAGCATATTTCAGGGACGTGAAAATGCCCCGTTCTCTAAAGCCGGCGGCAGACACAGTTTCAAGCATTTGAATTGATTGCTATGTTTGACACGGAACTTTAAATTATGTGTTCAAAATTTGAACAACCAAAGTGAAGGCATACAAAGTTGTAAAATGTATACCAATTTGTCGGCAATCGCATCAAACTTGACAAATATTCACTTATATTTGTCAAGTTTGATGCGATATAAGACGAACACAAAAATCGTGCTTAGATGTATAATTTTCACTAGGAAATCCAGCTATTTCAATACCGTTAAATCTTTTGGTAGATCTGAGATAACATTTATATTTAATTTTGGTTTTCCTTTTAGAAATAGATGCATCCTACAGACATCACTGCTATTATATACATCCTACGGACATTACTATATTATAATGTTTGCGTTGTTCACCTCACCTTAATGTCTCGTTTTAAGATAAAAAAAATTGATCAGTTCAGTGATAAAATATAGGTACCATATTCTTGCAAATAAAATATTCATTCATTCAAAAGTATATTGATACTAAAATACTAGAATTTACCAAAGAATTTGATTTCTATACTTTAAACTGTTTAAATCAAATCACATTCGACATGGAAACGTATTTAAGTAAAACCAGTGCGCACTAACAAGTTATTTTGCATATTTATCCAATTTCATGTTTGCGTTCGTCTTTATCGAAAAAACGAGAATCCCGTTCACTCATAAACAGTTTGATGCTACTAAAACCTGATGGCATGCACAATATTAATGGCGGCGGTATCGTTAATAGCGAATATCAAACAGGAATTAAAAAGTTGCACAATTTAGTTGTGATAAAACCAATCTATATCGCTGGGTTGCTTGTAAGAGAGTACAGATTAATATAGAGTTACCTCCATAAAAATTACAAATGCATGGCGTAGCTGTACATGTGTTTGCTTTTATCGTCAGTTTTATAGATGTTAAACTTTGGAATTTTCATTAGTTTGTGGAAACTTCAACATTTTTAGACAAAACTACCGTAAAAATTAGTATCGTAGTTAGCATAATAATAGCATAAATCGCCTCTGTGGTCTAGTGGTCTAGCGTTGGCGTTGACCACATGAGGTTCTGGGTTCGATTCCCGGGTCGGGCACATTAACAAAGGGTTTTTTCAGTTTTCTGGGAAACACAAAGTTGCCCGGGATTGGAATGTGCCCGGTTGGCGATAGGCTTGCCACCTATCACATTGTGGGACCAAGTATCTTCGGCTAATCGTGGGTGCACTTGTAGTACCTCTGAATACCCCTTCGGGGATATGGTCGTGGAGATACTCTTTTAGTTAGCAAATAGGACCCTAAATTCTTTCCAGTCTAAACAATAAATTAAATAAGACTAAATTCTAAACAATTAATTCCTTTTAGTTTAGGGTTAGTCTATTTGGCGCAGATTATAAGGTTTTGGGTACGATATCCAGTTCGAAAAAAAATTAAAATCTCAGTAGCAGCATGGAGTTGGCAAGTGATGTCTCACCATCCCTGGGCTTCGAATCGGTATATAAAGCTATCGCTCTCGATTATCGAAATAGATGATAATCTTTATCAGGTGGGTAAATGCTGCGATAGGTATCACCGTTCATCTCGTTAATCGACAAAACGAATTTTGGTGAACTGCAAAAACTATAATCATTCAGTTTACTCCGCCTATCCCGCAATGGATCCAGCGTGGTATTTTATATGTTTAACATGCGTAGATTGTCTTATAGGTGTATTTACACGTGTAAATCAATAGTTACCTTAATATTTCTAAACAGACGTATAATCAGACAAATTTATACATATCTCGGCAGGCGGTCGTCTGCAGTTTGTCTCGTATTCTGATTGAATATCATTTTATATTTCGACACCATTAAACAATATATGTTAAAGAATATTGTTTACTGCATAATTTAGTATTCTATTTTCAAACGAATTCCCAAAAAGGAGGTTTCCAATTTGGCTGGATATTTTTACGTTAGTCACATCAGAAGTGAGAGCTCGATTACTTATTAATCGATTTGGAAAAATATGTTTTACATCATTAGGTAGCAAGCAAGTAGATGACTCTAGTGATGGAGAGAGAAACCACCGTCTATTAACACCAAAGATGTTAATGGTGTGTTGCTATAATTGTAGCAGGAATGGCAATGCCACATTCGTAAGTCTGCCGGCTATCCAAATCGGAATTTTACAATGATAAGCATAGACGCTATTGCGGTAGGAATAGGTACCTAAGGCAATAGTACCGAATACCCGAGTGGGACGCCGTGGAATTTTATCACCTAGTAGTCACGATAGTAGTGACACTCCTTCGCTTTTTGGGTATTACTCGGCAAAATGGCAGAATGGCAGATGGTCAGATGCAGCAGATGGTATTCTTCTCCGGGGATACTGTCGTTATGTTACTTTTTTTTACTACATAAATCTGTAGTGTATGTTTGTACATTCAAATGTGTGTCAAATTTCGTGATGAATATTCGTTTTTTGTCTTACTCACATAAATGTTACCATTTTTTTGCATATGCAAAAACTTTTTTTGATTCACATATTGCAGCTTTGAGTATAGAATAACCGGTAGAGTACACATTGTCTCAAGCTCCTGGTATATTTTTTTATCATACGAGTAACACAGCAGATGGCTATTTTGATAAAAAAGAACTATCGCCAATAAATACAATGTTAATAATGTGTTGATGTCCATATTATTGTGTTTGATGTCCCATACATAAGTTATTCGGCTACTCTACCTTTTAAAGCACTCAAAACATGATAGTGACAAGCACTGATGTTATTGCTACAGAATCTAAGTAGCAATAATCTCGATGAGACGAAATATGTTGCTATTTGTAATAGAAATAGTGTAATTCGAGATTTGTTTTTTTTAAATATTTAGATATTGTGAAACGGGTTTTAAATTTGACCTTCGTTAAACCAATATATCAAATATATTTCAATGGATTTGGACAAAGCTATTTTTCAACCAATGACATCAAATTATTGTCTCCAATAATTATTGTATTTAACGTAACTGTTTTTATAAATGAATCCTTCCTAATTTTATTTGTGTTCTAGATAGCACCCATCTGTTTTGCTGGCATTACATTCATTGACAAAAAATTATATGCTAAGCTTAAACTTATATGGGCTAAAACTCACATCATATATCAATTTTTATCAAGATAATTTAAGGTATTCTTGAGTTGTGATGAGTTATACAGATAGACAATTTTTTTTAAAATGGAAAAATTGATGTAACACAATCATTGTACACTTGTACCTTATTTCTTGTGAAATTAAAGTACAAGTGTTACAATAATTGTGTAACAATAATGGAATTTTACCAAGTGCCGACGATGGAAAGTATAGAATATAGGAAAAAATAATGTCAGTAAGTCATAAAACCACGGAAATTCGATACGCCTTTCAAGGCAATTTCTAAGTTTGTCAGTGTAGCTTGCATTCACACACAGAAATACAGATTGTGTAGTACTTATCGATGAAATTAAATAACTACAGGCACAATTTAATACTCACTACTCAATACTTTATTGCGTCATATGTTAAATATTTGTAGGTGTTAAATAATACATTCTAGGCCATCATAATATAATGGCCACATATTATGTAGATACCCTGATAGGGTGTAGCAATGTAGAGGCGGACCGATTCACTTTTCTGAATAAAATATGTTTCTTATTAAAACTTATCGTTCGAAAATTCGTTTAAAGTGTAGTAACATTTATTTATCATTAGGTCTTTAACGTCACGTAGAAATGTTTTATAATTTTCATCCGATTTAAATTTTTTGCGTAATTTATTAATTATTTTTACAGCCATAAGGTTTGGCCCGGAGCTGTGCATTTAAAGGTTTATAAGTCACGGCTTCTTATTCTGTACAATAAAATAGCACAACATGGCATAATTATATTTTTTCACGATATTAATATCAGCGTTTGATACTTTCAAGCATTTGCTCAAATATAAAAATATAAATATTTTCTTTCTTTCTTTCTTTATTTCTCATATGAACGTCTACACGTTTCCCAACCTACACCGTACTTATCTGTTAGAATCTGTGAGGTCTGTGCATATAACGAATTTTGAGTGTAATTTTTAACATACATTTAGTATAGAAGTTTTTGTTTAGTGGATTCTTTTCCTGAGTAATTTTTTTTTTTTTTTTAAAGATGATGATATCGTTCAGAGAATTAATCCATATAGTCTTAATTAGAGTAATAAAGCCTTTTTATGTTTACAATCACTAAGTATCTGGCAACTACAACGAAAGTACCAAAAAACAGGAAATATAATCGGTATATGCAAATGAAGGAGATAAAAATCTTTTGAAGTCTCCGTTATTGGCAAAAAACACGGTAATTAATATTACTCGATTACAACTTCCTGTCTTTAATTACTCGGTAGAAAAGTTATCTTCTTCCCATGATTTTTTAGAATTTTGTAATATTTTTTAGAAAAATATTCTATCGTACTGGCTTCTAAGAATTGTAAGGCTAATAGCACACGTCAGATTTTCTTTTGGTCGGAAAATCGACCATTGGATTGGATACATTTTTGTCACTTTGCTGTGGATATTATAAGAGTTTAAGAGGAAAAATGATTATATTGACAATTAATAACAATAATAAAAAACTTATTTTCAATCGTATGAAGTATTTTAATTATATTTGAGGAAAAGACGAAAGAGAAGAGCTAATTAATGATAAGCAACCATATCCATCTATATTTAGTGGTCAAGTTTGACTATCTATGAGTAATAAACCTTATTGCAAATTGCAAACCGCCCCGTTGGTGGAGTGGTTAACGACCCTGATTACGCAAGCAACGGGGCTCGGGTTCGATCCCCGACGGGGACAAGTATTTGTGTGTGGAGCATAAATGTTTGTATTTCCGGGTTTGGGTCTT
Source organism: Apodemia mormo (assembly GCA_036924255.1). Lineage (NCBI taxonomy): Eukaryota > Metazoa > Arthropoda > Insecta > Lepidoptera > Riodinidae > Apodemia > Apodemia mormo. The sequence continues at coordinate 40,807,788 of JAUPFN010000008.1, forward strand.
TATTATGTATGTTAAAGTATTTATATATGTATTTCTATGTATTAGTATCGTTGACTAACACCCATAACACAAGCAAATAATTTGCTTACTTTGGGGTTAGATCAGTCAGTGTAATTTGTCCCGTGAATATTTATATATTTATACTTATTTCAAGCAATTCTAATTTTTTCTGACAATAATCGAGTTGGCCAAATTGTCCTTATTTATATTAAAGAGCCTTAAAGAAAGATAGCAAGAAATAATGCTTTAATGCAAGAATATGTATGTTAAAAATCTTTAACAAATTATGCAAAGCTAAAATATTATAGAACTTCATTTTTTAGTTAAATTTGACTCACATTTGGACTTAGTAATATTATATTCGGGGTTAGAAGTAGGTATATATTCATGTACTATTTTATTATTAAATTATAATATTGATATCCACATATGTAATTTTCTCAGATCAAAAATCGATCATTCACTGTCTGAAGTTTATCGACAGCCTAAAGCCTGGCACAGTTTTATTTTAGTTTAGATAAAGTGTGGATGAAATATTTTAACTGATTTATATTAATTAGTAGTCAAACCTTTGCTTCTCAAGAAGTTATTTGGATGAGTAGAGGTTGTTATTTTTTTTTCAGCGATCATACAGTTAAACTAGAAATTTTATTTTTCTAATCGCTTTGTTGACAGACGACATAATATTAATAATATTTTTTTGTTGAAAAGAAATATTGTTGAAATCCTAAAAAATAAACTTATCGCTGTCAAAAATATATTAAGTGAAAAATTATAATGAAATAAATATAATTACGTCAGTTCCTCCGCAAGTAAGCAGAGTCAAGCAACACATTGATTCACTCGTTCACCGGTTTAAGTAAGATCGTTGGTGATCTTCATCGCCGTACTTTACCAATTATAACGACTATCATTTATTTAGGCGGTAATCAGAACCGAGTCGGCCACAGGGCCGAATTTATTCCCTCCTTGAGACATAATTAAAATGCTGCCCTAGGGTCAATATATTAAATAGTGTTTATTTATAAAAGACGTATGTCGGTATAACCTTCAAGTAACTGGAGGCTTATTTGTAACTAACTTAGACGTTTAAAGATGGTGGTAAATACTTACCACCATCTTTAAACGTCTAAGTTAGTTACGAGTATTAATTTCTTAAATAAATGTAAAAATTACATTTAAAAGCATTTTCGATGAGGTGAAGAATTTTTTTTTCATTTTTCGAATTATGCTGCCCTGGGCCACTAGTGTAAATCCAGGAAAAGGGCCGACAGCTTTACTTGATCATACCTGACATGGTGGTGGTAATACATCATCACAAATTAATTTTTGCTCGATCCAGGGACCTTACTGATAGAATGACATTGTACAAAAAGAAATGAAGTTGTCTAGTGTCATTGGTATCAGAAGATTAATATAAAAACATTCAATCAATATCTCGTAGTTATAACAAACGACTAGCCATAAAATATTAAATGATTACAATTTTTTGAAAGGAAATTGTACCCAGTAAAAACTGACTGTCCCGCCATCTATGCTCGGATAAAGCAATCAATAGTTACATGAGCACGTCGGTGTATAATATTAAATGTATTATGCTCTAAGAACTTCTATAGTCAAGTACAGTTCAGGCGAAAAGTACAGGGCACAATAATAAAGTCGTTAGTCTAAAAAGAAACAACGGTATAATAATAATGAGTCGACAATTTTTTTTGAAATTATACCCTTGAATTTTTTGCTCTCTGTAGATTTGAGTTTTTATGTAGTATGGAAGGTGCATAAAGCGTATTGTGTCCATACAACAATGTTATTATGAGTCATGATTATATTGCATAATTTATGCAAAATATTGCAATTAAAATAAATTGCAGTGTAGCAGAATATCTACACGCCGGATTTTTTATGGCGGAGGCAAGCCGATCTGAAACCATAATAATTCAAACGCAATACAACTGTCACAACAGATTTCCTATTTCCTGTAGGTATATCTGTAATTCTGCACTAAATTAAAATGGGACGACACGAGAAGTATACCCTCCCAAACAGAAAAATAATTTTCAAAATCGTTTCATAAATGACCGTGATCTGAGGTCCTCGCGTGTTGGCCCAGTCTCCTTTGAAGAATAGACCAACTGCCGTTTTGTCAGGCAGGTCATAAAAGGCGACCGATTGGCTATGCGTGTCACTACTATCGTGACTACTAAATGGTAGAGTTCCGTAACGACTCACCCAGGTATTTGATACCACCGCCTTAACTATTCCTGCCGCAATAGCGTCAACGCTTGTCATTGTCCTGTTCCGGTTTAGAGGATAAGGTAGCCGGTAGACTTATGCATGTGGCATTGCCATCCCGCCAACGGATAGCAACGCATCATTAACATCTTTGATGTCCATAAGCGATGATCTTTCCATCAGGAGAGCCTTCTGCTTGTTTGCTATCTTATAATATAAAAAATACAGCCAAATTGATTTTATTCAATCCCTTATTTTCAACTGACTTTCAAAAAGTAAAAGTTGGTTGAAAATAAGGAATTCTTTGAGATTTAGGCTTCAGTCAACGATAACGTTTACAAAAAAATATGTGTTTAATCTATATGATCTATACTAATATTATAAATGCGAAAGTTGGATGTTTAGATGTATGGATGTTTGTTAATTAATCACGCAAAAACGGCTGAACCGATTTGAATGTTGATGGAAAAATTGTCACGTATATAGAAAAGGATGTTTTTATTCTGGAAAAATAAGTTGTTCCCGTGAGATTCACCAAAAACTTTTATAATGTAGCGGGCTGCAGGGTGGGCAAGTACTGTTTTTTAACTAGCTGTTACTTGCAACTTCATTCGCGTGACCCAAAATCAATACTTATTTTGCTCAGTCGGTCAAGGATGTAGCCTATGTAGCTCTTGGATAGTGTAGCTTTTGGTTTTTACAAACATACAAAAGTACAAATGTTTTTGTGAAGTGTAAAATGTCATGTTTCCTGTTTATAATATTACTAGCTGATCCGCGTAGCTGCACCCGCGAGTAGAGTAGCAAGTCATCAATGTAATCTTTTTTACAAACTTTCATCTTCTTATTAACCCCTCAGGGGTCGATCTTTGAAAAACATTCTTTGTTTGAACCTGGGTCTTCAATTATCTCCTAGTCAAATTTCATCAAAATAGGTTCAGTGGTTAAGCCGTAAAAGCATAACAGACAGACGGACAGACATACCGACAGATTTTCGAACTTATAATATTAGGATTGACTATATTAGAGAAAATATATAGTAGAGATAAACAGCCACATCCAAAAATACAAATACATATCTACTTAAAAGAAAACAATCTGGATCTCGTAGGCTCCACAGAGTTTTAAGACATAACACTTGATAAAAAACTACAATGGGGACCACATATAGATAAGTTAAGTACCAAGTAGACCTAATTTCACTGCATATGTAAAAAATGAGACAGCTAAGTGATGTAGATAAGAAAAAAACATAAAAAGGAAACAAACAAAAAAAACAAAAAGAAAACAAATAAAAATATAATTATAATTACATTTAGACCCTTAATTTACGTTAAGTATACATGTGTGCCTTATTAAACAATCTGTAATGTAATACTAGTAATTATTACAGAAATAACTTCATAAAACCATTCAAATTAAAAATGTAATAAAGAAAAATTAATAACATATCTAGATCGATGCGGTTTATTCCATTTGCGCCCTTCTTTCTATAGCCTATACACCTCTACTAAAAAAACGATGTTGATACTGCTCGCATTGTATATATTTCAATTACTTTCACGGCATTATGTGTTATGGTCGATCCAGTAGTAACTTTAAAATTGTCGACCCGTGAACAGAAACAGAAGTGTCTGTAAAATTTAATTTGAATAAAACTTCTGCTTTGACTATGCTTATCGTTCAAATGTTGTCCCAGTCAAATATTGAACTCGAATTCCATTAATTGCGTATTGACGGTCACTGACCACTTGACCAATAAAGCTTTGATCAAAGCTTTGAGCTTTGACCTAATAAACTGTAACAGAATAGATTAGCTACCACTCAGATATCCTTATACCGTTTCTCCTAAACTTACATTATTGAAACTTAATTATATTTAAAGCCAAATCACTAAGGGCGGCTTGCACCAAAATGCTTAAATCATATTTTTAAGTCACTAAATACGTTTAAAGTTACAGTATTTAAGGTGTTTTGGCATTTGCTAAACATGTTTAAGGGACTAAATACATTGAAACATTTTCGTGCAAGCCACCCTAATTTTCGTATATTGAAAACAGTTACCTACGAAACAGAGAAATCAGCAAGCGTAACCCTCGCTTATAGACCCCAAAGGTATTAATGGTGCGTTGCTATTTGTATGGCGGCTCAAAATGAAATGCATAAGATTACCATCTTCTTTGGCCTCCAAACTGGAATACGACAGTGGTAAGCTTCGACGGTACTGCAGCAGGAATGGGCAGGTCGATGGTAGCAAGCCGGGTCGAGACGTTGCAGAACTCTATCACCTAGTAGTCAGGATGTCACTGACAGTTCAATGTCTGTCATATTTAACGGGATGCCCAGCGGAAAGGCAGTTGTCCTGTTTTTCAAAAAGGAGTCCAGATCAATACTGGGACTCTTACAATTCCATAATAACTATAGGTTATTGATGAGTATTTGTAAGTTTCAGATAATTAGTTATAGCCGTTACTACAAGGTAATACTGATGTTAACAACCGCAACAGTCTTTGGCTTTGTAGCTATTATCGAATTTATTTGATAGGATAGCAAACAAGCAGATGGTTATCGTGATAGAAAGAGATAATCATCGCCTATAGACATTGACCCAAAAAATTAGCTAACCAGCTGTTTTACCTTCTTAACTGGAACATGGCAATGGCAAACATTGACGCTATTGTACAAGGAATAGGTAAAGCGGTGGTATCAAATACCGGGCGAAACGTCACGCAAAAAAGTATAGCCAATCGATCGCCTTTTGCAAACAGCTTGGAGGATGGTCTACTCTTCAAAGAGAGCTCGGACCAACACGGGAAATCTCAAAATTAGTAATCTGTGCAGTTTATGAAATAAACTTGCTATTTCAAAACATTTTTTTTTTATTCTTCGGCGTAATGATTGTAATAGTAATTTATGTAGTTATGTAAGTCTTTTTGTATTCAACATGACACCTCGTAGTGTGTACAGAAACTCAATAACACAATTATTCCAGGAACGCTGTAACTAAGACATCTTTAAAACACCTTTTATTGTTAAACAGCTGGTGATTATTTTAGTTATTTCATAACGTAGTGTAGCGGGAGAAAATGCACACTTGTAATTTTATATATTTTATTTGAATTAAACTAAACTTTAAAATTGTGACGGTGAGTTGATTTGATAACTCGATAAGATTTAGACTGAATGAAGACAAACGGAATTTATTTGAAATATTAGGATTGAGTGTATTGCAATCTTAGATGGGTATATATTTATTATTTTGTACAGATAAAATTCTTCTTAGTGGTGTTTAGAAGCGTTTAAAAGAGATTTTGGAATATACGTTGATGATTATGGAAATCCATTTTTCCGAACGCGACTGTACATTAGCATTATTCAAAAATTATGTTTGTAGGTTATAAAGGGCGGATGCAACCATTGCCTTCATACGCCAAAGATGTAAACGATGCTATCTGTGTGGACAGATAATAATTCCGCATGCGTAAATTTACCGGCTACCTAACTTTTAAACCGGAATACGAGAGTGATAAGCACTGACCTTATTACGACAGGAATAGGTAAGGTACCAAACCTGAATGTTACAGTGCAGAACTCAACTACAGTAGTCACGATGATAGTAACATGCGTTGCCAATCGTTTATCCGATACGAACCGCCTGGCACAATGGCAGATGATCTTTCTTTACAGAGAACCTGGACTAATACTGGGAAATTAAGATGAGATTCTAGCCAGAGCTGGTTGCTGGATAGGTTGTTAAGCTTTATATACAAGCTTCACGTTATCTTAACATTTTCTTCACTCGCAACTATACAGTATGTAATAAAAAAACTCTGTCCTATCCGCATTAGGTATTATTTGGTAGACTAATACAATCATAGACTGCTTCGTGGTCTAAGGGTAGCCTATTCGGCTCTGATCATAAGGTCTTGGGTTGATTCCCAATTCAGGTATAGGTGTTATTGAAGGGAACGGAGCGTGACGATACCTTTGATACGATCATATAATATATGCTATTATTTCGTAGATTAATTTTTGCAGATCAAAATAATTAATTTTAAAATATATTTAGAATATTAAGTATGGTCACACAAAATTCCGGGGAAAAAATAGCAACGGACACAGACGCAACTACGAGGCCGTGACCGCTTACTCAAAGGAGTGTTGTAAAGTTACAAATATTCGCTAATTTTTAGCGAAATTGAAGATAAAATACACGTCTTTTAAAAATACCACAATATATTTTAATTTTATATATATAGAATCATTTCATTATTTTTTTTGATAATGTCATTGACATACCTATAGGCCCAAGTCGAACTGGATTTTTTTTATATGCTGTATACGAAATATTTTCAACTTTAAATAATAAACAATTCACTGGAATTATGATCATGATCTATAGCATATCGTATTACAATACCGCGCCTATAATGGCAATTATAAATTATACACCTGCGTTTAATGATCTTCTATGATTAACACATTAGTTAATTCTAAACAGGACGAAGGATTAAGGCTGTATGAATTCGAAATTGTTATCAGTGCTTTAAAAAACCACCACCATATTTCTTTTCAATGTTGTTACATAGCATAATTTGAAGCCGTTATGAACACATCTTCACCGGATAGGAAATGAATCATTTCAAATGTTCTCGTACGTTATCAATGCTGACTGTACGTTATTACAAATTTCAAATTTAGTATCGTCTCACGCGTGTTCCACATTCCATCACCGGCCCTATCATGTTTTTTAGAAAGCTTAATACGGTCTTGGCTAACTACAAATGATTTTTAGCCTTAACATCATATGTTTAAAATTTATTTTCTAATACAACGTGACATACTGGTTTGTAATTAAGGTCCGTGTACGGCCGGCCGACATGATATTGTTTTTTATGGTTGAATAGTGGACCCCATAGATTAAAGTATTTGAAGCTGTATTCGTATTCAGGTTTAGCAGCATCACCATTGAAAGTAAAGAAATATTGAAAGCATTTAACGTCTAACAACATAACACATCGACGGTTTGATTAATGTGTATATTTATTATATTGTTTATTAATACGTAATGGACGTGATTACTTATAAAGTATAATTTGTTTCTCATGTCACCTCCTTGATAATCATAGCTTTAGATGTATTTGCGTTAATGTGTTTGGATGTTCAAAACTTCCATCTTACTTTAATTGATGGCTGATGTGTTCATTTTACAGTTTCGAAGTCAGTTACGATAGTCCAGTCAATTCAGCTTTACAGACTTCTCATCAATTTCTATCTTCTGGAACAGTGAATGTACAATCATTATATCTATTCAATAAGGCGACCGACTGGCTATGCAAGTCATTAACATCGTGGCTACTAGGTGGTAGAGTTCTGCATTGTCTCGCCTGGGTTTGGTATCACCGCCTTACCTATTCCTACCGCAATAGCGTCAGTGCTTGTCACTGTCGTGTTCCGGTTTGGAGGGTGGAGTACCCGGTAAACTTATGCATGTGGCATTAGACCTCGCCACAAGATAGTAACGCACCATTAACACCTTTGGTGTCTATAGGCGATGGTTGACTCTTTCCATCAGGAGACCCATCTGCTTGTTTGCTATCTTACGATATAAAGAAAAATAAAAAAATAAATAAATAAAAAAATAAATATTAAATTATGATCTATTACGCTGGCTTTCTTGCGGAATTTGGTGGGGTGAACCGAACATTCAGAGTCACAGTTTGATTTTCATCTCTGCATTTGTGAATTTAAACAAAACGATAATCGCTTGTTCTTTGCAATAACCGATACGAACAGTTTTACGTAATTTTCACATTTTCCTTAGCAAATCGGACCAGGCAATTCATGATATAATCTGCACAGGTCAATTAAAAAATAGGAAAATGAGGCATATTAACATTTCTTAGACATAAGCTATCGTGAAATTTGAACTTTAGAATCATTGACTTGAAAGTAGTCCATTAAGAAAAGTGTTTCTCTTTTTATGTCCATAAAAATTGATAACCGATCGCAGTACCTACTCTATAGTTTTTAGAAATACTCTTGCAAGATATTAATTGAGGTTATCTAAATGTTTTTACGATATTTTCTAAATTCTTATGGTATGTCATAAAAATATAGTTATTGTCACTCTGGTTTCTTAGTAGCACAAGTCAGAGAAATAAATAGCGACAGACATGAATCACCACGTTTTATTGGTTTTTCGTTTGGTAAGATGGGTTGTAATCAAATCGCCGCTATCTTAGGGAAAGGCTGGTGATCTATTTGCGGGATACCCCACTTATATATACATTATACTTTTACATTGAACATATTATATATTACATTATATTATATATTTTCATGACAGATTTTTACATCATAAGGCTAGCAAACGAGCTAACGGTTCTCTCTAGTCCCGTGTCGCGGTTTTTACCGTTTAGTCCGGGCCAGCTTTTGAAGAATAGGCCAGCTGTTGTTCTGCTAGGCAGGTCATAAGGGGCGACTGATTGGCAGTATCACTACCATTGTAACTACTATGTAGTAGAGTTCTTTAATGTCTAACTCGACTATACGGTAACACCACCTTGCATATTCCTGCTGCGACACCATTAATGCTTGTCGTTGCCGTCATGGGCGTCGTAAGGATTACTTTCAGGGGGGTGCATAGCATCTACATATCATACCATTCACTAAAAAATAAAGAATATTACATATATTGTTATTATTTTATACGTATTTTGTTTCCTGCCAGGGGGTGCAAGCGCACCCCCTTGCACCCTGCTGCCGGCGTCCATGATTTACGCATTTCAGTTTGGACAGTAAGGTATCTGGTAGACTTGTAGTATGCATAGCAACGCACTATTAATATCTTTGGTGTTTATAGGTGATAATTTCTCTTTCCATCAGGGATGTATCTGTTTGTTTGCGAACTAATATATAAAAAAGCATGCAGCCCTCTAAGCTCCGATGGAGCAGGATTTGCGATGGAAAGACATGATGATACACCACCACACATGCAACAATAACATTAAGGATATTTAACTATCAGTGTACCAGAGATGCAATGCCACATGCATAAGTTTTGCAGATATACCGTCCTTCAGAATGGCAAACGACAGTGAAAAGCTCTGGCGCTGTTATGGCAGAAATAGCTCGACGGGTCCCAAGAACAAAATCTCATGGAGAGATCAGACGAAATTTGTTTTATAATAAAATTCGCATTAAACACGCATAAAGCTACAAGGCAATATATTTTTTATATTTATTTTTGGAAATACTCAAGTGAACATTTCATCTTATCTACAATTTACTTCCACAAACAAACATATTGTAATTTGGTAATTTTGTAGATAAGATTTTGTTCTTGGGACCCGTCGAGATATAAAATTAGGCGAGATTTTGTAGAACTCGACTACCTACCTGATTGTGTCGCTAGAATCATGATGCTAGCGACACAATCAGCTTGCTCTCGCCTTTTGCGACATGTCAAAAAACATGCCAGTTAATTTTATCTTCAGAGAAGCCCGGATTAACAAAAAGAAAATATATAATTAATATATCTGCTATCTGCTTTTGAAAGCACCATTTTATATATTATATTAGTTATAATTAATTAATGTATAATTTTTATTTATTTCACTAGTGATTTTACTTGATATTACTGCTGAAAACAATTACACTGATTGTAATTAGAGTTAATGAAATTAGATGTCTTCCCACGAGGTTATTCAGTCATTGTTAATGAAAAATAAATTACCGAAAGCTTCTGAATATACTGTTAGAAATTAATTTGGCGAGATAAGAACGCCACCCGTGGTAGTATTAATATCGCTACATCTGACCTATAGTTCAATAGTGAATTGCAAAAGGCAGTTGTGCGCAACATTTGTAAGGCATTTTGACAGTTTTCTTGTAAGTTTTTATTAAAATTTATGTTATTTTGATACACAGTTACCCATTGGAGGCCCATTATCCAGTGTTATGCCACATGCATAAGTTTACCGGCTACCTTACCTTCAAACCGGAACACGATAGTGGCAAGCATTGATGCTATTGTGGCATGAATAGGTAAGGCGATGGTGCCAGACACGGATGAGGCGTTGCAGAACTCTATCTACTACCTAGTCTTACATTTTAGTGTCAGTGCCTTGCTTAGCCTTCCGTCATAACATTATGCTTGTCGTTATCATAGACTAGCATAAAAGTTACAGTCACCAGAAAAGACACATATATACTACACCGCAAATACCAACTCACCATTTACATATTTTTTCTGTAAACGACGGTTGTTCCCCACAATTAACAATACAACAGTCGCCGAGGCCAAAACCTCCATCCACCTTGACTTATGGCGTTCATCAACATTACGGTTTAGTCGGAACTTTTTTTTTGTTTTAACTACCAAATTATGGAATGACTCCCTAAGTCTATCTATATTTCCTGAACTTTGATTTTTTTAAGAGGTGGATTAATGAATTTCTTAAAAGTCGACAGCGCATCTCCTCTTATGTTATGGATGTTCATGGGCATCGGCGACAGTTTCTCATCAGGTGGCCCACTAAGCTCGTCTAGTAGCTTATCTAAAATAAAAAAAACAGTAGCAGTCGTGGGACTGCCGATAGAAGTGAAAACGGAACTATTAAGTTGAGAGTAATTAAAACTATATGCAAAACATAGCTATAGATATACTATTATCATTAGCATGTCGGTGACGCGAACCGAGGATTTTACCCTCTACCAAAACGCTCAACGCGCCTAAAGAAGTTTTCACTTCAAAAAAATAGCCGTCAGGTTTTTGTTATCCTGCAGTATCAAACGATAAATGAATGATTTACATAAAATGTTTTTAACCCCTGGTTTAATGTGGGGCACTGAAAGTAAGATCGCCTATCTTCAATCTCGATCGCCGCAAGTTCACCGAGTGCCGTGACCAATGCGATTCGCGCATACAGTAACTATCACATTATATATGCTAATATTATATTTAAACGCTACCTTTTCGATATTCTATAGCTACATGATAATAGAATTTTGAAAAGGTATTATTTTCTGGAAGCATTTTTGTTTTTTTCATTCAGTTACACTGGAAATAACTTTTGCTTTACTATTTTTATCATCGATATTATTAATGCGTTGTCACATCACATCATGTTATCACGTCGTATGTATAAGTCCTGAGGGCTAAGTGTGAGTTTTTCTTTTCGCATTCGATCGTGAGCGCGTTTCGAGTTTACTAGGAAATTGTATGTGATTTGTACAGCGCCACCTAGTGGTAAACTGGTTTCTCACGTTTACCACTAGGTGGCGCTGTACAAATCACATACAAATTCCTAATAAACTCCTAACCCGCTCACGATCGAATGCGAAAAGAAAAACTCACACTTAGCACTCAGATATCTTAACTTTCAAACTCGAACATTACAAGCACTTGCAGCAGGGATCGATAAAACGATACTATAAAATCGAGGCGACCCATGACTCATTATTTTCAATAAATTATCTGACAGAACGGCAGACAGTTTATTCTTCAATGGGGGCCCAGACTGTACTTGAGGTTTTTCTATCCATACTATCCATACTATAATATTATAAATGCGAAAGTAACTGTCTGTCTGTCTGTCTGTCTGTTACGCTTTCACGGCTAAACCGCTGAACCGATTTGGATAAAATTTGGTACAAATATAGTTTGAGACCCAGAAGTCCTTTCTTGGGTCTCAAATAGGATAGTTTTTATCCTGGAAATCCCACGGAACGGGAACTGCGGGTTTTTATTTTAGAATTTTTTTTCATGAGGTCCCGACTGGGCAAAATTTTGATTGAAGTTTTTTTGGAGGTTTGAAAAGTAGTAGAATTCCGCAACGGCTCGCCCGGATGTTTGGTACCATCGCCTTATCTATTCCTGCCGTAATAGCGTCAATGCTTGTCATTGTCGTGTTCCGATTTGGAAGTTAAGGTAGCCGTTAAACTTATCCATGTGGAATTGCCATCCCGCCACACGGATAGCAACGCACTATTAACATCTTTAGTGTCCTTAAACAGTGGTTTCCCTTTCCATCACGAAAGCCATCTACTTGTTTGTTTGCTTGTATGATATATAAAAAAAGGTTTTTTTCGAAAAATATCAGAAGCAGCTAGGACGGGCGGGTGGTGGGTTGCCACTTCCATGTCTCGGACAATCGTTATCGCTTAAAACATTCCAATGGCGATGGGGATCACCACTCATCTCGCCAACCGACGAACCGGTGAATCGTGGTGTACTGGAAAGTTTATAGACGCTTTACTCTGCTTACCGTGCAAGGGAACCGGGCGCGAAAATATTTTTTTTTACCTTCTTCCTTCAATACAACGTTGCGTTGAAAACCAGCAGCAAATAGGCGTGAGTGTAATATTGAACTGCGATAGTAAACTGATGTGGTCGCGTGCGCCGCTCCGTCTGCAGATACAGCCTTCGGGTCATGATCATTACGCTTATTTATTGCAAAGCAATGTTTTAATATGCAATCAATTGTCTCCTTAGAGCATATTAGACTAGAATTCACGCAATAATACCAATTTTGTATCACTACATAGTATAAAACAATAATATAATAACAGTATGCTTAAATCTTCAAAACTACGTAACGGATGTTGATGCGGTTTTTTTAATAGATAGATTGATTCTTGAGGAAGGTTTTGGTATATAAACCTTTCAAATATTCCCACGGGAACAAAAGCTACACGGGTGAATCCGCGGGCAGGTCGCTAGTTCTCTATAATTTCAGTTTGATGAAACATGCTGTATCTATTAATGTTGAGTGTTAAGAAGACAACGCATTTTTAAATTTCTCCAAAACTATTTATTTTTTTCGGACAAAAATAGCCTGTATATTATTCTGGATACACGTATACCAAGTATCTAATATCTTCACGCCCGTATCCCCGAAGAGGTAGGCAGAAGTACAAGTACATCCACGATTAGCCGAAGATTAGTGGCAAGCCTATCTGCAACCGGGCACCTTTTTCAATCCCGGGCAACGTTGTTTTTGTCAGAAAACTGAAAAACACATTTTTCAATTGTCCGATCCGGGAAATCGAACCCGGGACCTCATGTGGTCAACTCCGATATCGGACCACTAGACCACAGAGGCGATACCAAATATAATGCACATCCGTCTAGCCGTCGAAGAGTGAAAAAAATAATAAACGTGAACACCCACACACAAAATTTCGAAGAGGATTCAATTAGAATAACATATTTATTCTGTTAAACAAAGTTTCGATATTAGAGACATCTTTATCACGAAGAAAATTATTGTGCTATTTTATTAGAATCAATAATTTATTTAAATTATCAGCATGTAGTTATATATGACTAAAACGAAGTAAGTATAAAGACAATTCAATCGATAGTCACGAGCTTATAATTCCACTGATATCATAAATACTAAAGTTTTTGTGTATTTTTGTTATTCCTTAACGTCAATGTAATAAAATATTGCAGAGAGGTAATCGCGATTTAAAATAAATAAATAAATTTTAAATATTTACACGTTATACAAATTACATATGAATTTAAAAGTAATACAGCACTTGGTGAAATTATTTGGGAATAATTTTTCATTACATTTAAATGTAGTAAAACTGCAATGGTCTACTTTTGTGATCGTTACGTGATAATTTTCACAATTTTGAATTGTTGAGAAACAAGGGAATTCATTGTTTCTTTATAATTCACCAACTTTTAGACAGGATCAACTCGCTGCCTTATATTAAAAAAAAATCTAAAATCGCTACACAGTATTTATTTATAGCTTTAATATACATTTAGAGAGTTTTTAAGATTATCCCACTACCTGTAACTTTATATGATATTATAAATTCGGCCTCATATTTTGCAGTTTTCGTTTCTGCCAATAGCACCCCAAAATCAGCTTATTATTTTTGATTACATTTAGTGTAGAGCAGTTCAAATCGTCAGCGGCCAATTTATTTCTAATCGGCTTGATACATCCATCAGTGCAGCTTTATGTTCGTTTGCCCCTTCTTCTAAAATCATTTTCAGAATTGATAAAAGAAATATCAATCCAGAATTAACCTCTTAAATAAAAAAAGTCTGACTTCATAAAACAGATTTTTATAGAACAATTGGATTTCACAACTCCAGGATCTGCTTATCGATAGATATTTGTCAGTTTTGTGCAATATCAGCAATTGATAAAGTAGCAAACGGTTAGTTTTACCTACCTTTTGCTTTTTTAACGATGTCCCACTTATATTTTTCTTCTAAGATGCGTGCACTCTACACTTTTTCATGCTCTTTGTTTCCCAGTCATTAGATGGTGGACCTGACGTTGCACAGACTCTGTAGTGTCGTTTAGACTTCATTAGCTTCCATCATGCAGATCGTTAACTGGACTCTTTTTATTGAGGTCTTAGCCATTAATTTGATTAAGATCGCTCGATTCTCTTAATGCAAAGTTAAATAGACAACTAAATTGTGCTAAAGACTTTGCTCATATCTATATATACATGTATAATATACTTAGGCAGACGGACAGTTTTTCAAAAGGAAACCAGGGCAAAACGGAGGAGAGTGTTCCGCATTTGTGAGTCCCTTAATAAAAGCTTTGGGACAAAGCGGTTCCGCTCAACATTCTTCATTCGAACCGCAAAGGACTGGAACCATACTTCCTGAGTCTGTGTTCCCCAACGAGTACAATCTGGGGATCTTCAAGAGAAGAGTGAACAGGTACCTTCTAGGGAAGCGCGTTCCATCTTAGGCCTCATCTTAGCTTACCATCAGGTGAGATCGAGGTCAAGCGCTTATCTATTGATAGTAAAAAAACATCGGTTACTTCCGAACTAGTGATGGGATCCGAGTGACATTTTTTCACTCGAGCCACTGTTCTACGATTTAACACCAAACTACACGACCGATTTAAAAAAAAATCACTTTAGACAGCTAAATTAGCTAGATTACCAGTTACTACATTATCTGGGAGTAATATTGGTCTATTTTTACCCAACTATGCAAAGGGAGGTAATGATTTTTGGACAGGCGAACGAAGTAACTGTTAGTATGCTATAAAAAGCTAGAAAAACCTTTTTTTATATCATAAGATAGCGAACAAGCAAATGGGTCTCCTAATGGAAAGAATCAATCGCCTATAGACACCAAAGGTGCGTTGTTATCTTGTGGCGAGGTCGAATGCCACATGCATAAGATTACCGTCTACGTTACCCTTCAAACCGGAACACGACAGTGACAAGCACTGACGTTATTGCGACAGGAATGGGTAAGGCTGTGGTACCAGATCGGACGAGACAAAGCAGAACTCTACCAGCTAGTAGCCACGATGGTAGTGACTCGCATAGCCAATCGGTCGCCTTTTATGACCTGATAGTTGAGAACGGCAGTTGGGGTATTCTTCAAAGGAGTCCGGAGCCAACACGGGGAAATGCTCCTCACCTTGCCTTGCTTTGAAATCTACTTGCTCAGAATAACTTAAGCATATAAAATGGAAATAATTAAGTATTTTAGCTAGTAACACGCTGTTACGTATGCGCATCGCCCCACCCAGCGGTAGGAGTGGGGATGCTACGACACGGTTCATGATTAGTGGCCTCCAATCCAGAAACTTTATGCACTAGTGGACATACTTCCTACACGTACACAAACATAATATATATCCTATTCACATGTTCTGAAGTATACGCTTCTACAATAAGCTGCCTGATGCCATTAGAGATTTACCAGTTAACAAATTCAAAAAATGTATTAAAACAAAACTGTGTAAAAAAGGTTACTATAGAATATCTCAATACCTTGATGACAGGAAAGCATGGGATTAACTGCTCCTCATATCGGCAATCCTTATTATTAATGTAACAATTAGATACTAATTAAATTAATATTTAATTGTAATATTAATGTAATATTTTATTATTATATATTAATGTAATATTTTATTTAAAAAATGTTATGAAAAAAAGACAAGCCCGCTGAGCTTCTTCCGCCGGATCTTCTCAGTGTGTGGCCGCGTTTCCGATCCGGTAGTGGTTTAAAAAAATGTTGACGTGTCAAAACAACTTGTAAAAAGTTTTATTGAATAAAGTGCTTCTGATTTCTGATTTCTTCTGATTTAATACTTAAAAAACATGGTTCAGTTAATAATGTTTGACGATGTAAAATGTATATTTACACTGATAAAAGAAAAAATCTTCATGAGCATAAAAAAGTCGTTTTCTTAAATATTTGTGGAATAATCGATCAAATTTTCTTCCAAAGCAACATTAGGGCTATGTCATTGTAGTTTGTTTTTGTTGTCAGTATATGTCTTTCCTAGAGATTGCTCCGCGCTCCTTCGAAGAATAGACCAACTGCCGTTCTACCAGGCAGGTCGTAAAAGGCGACCGACTGGCTATGCAAGTCACTAACATCGTGGCTACTAGGTGGTAGAGTTCTGCATTGTGTCGCCCGGGTCTGGTACCACCGCCTTGCCTATTCCTGCCGCGATAGTGACAGCGCTTATCACTATCGTGTTCCGGTTTGAAGGCCAAGGTAGCCGCTAAACTTATGCACGTGGCATTAGATCTCGCCACAAGATAGCAACGCACCATTAACATCTTTGGTGTCTATAGG
This sequence comes from Apodemia mormo, assembly GCA_036924255.1. Lineage (NCBI taxonomy): Eukaryota > Metazoa > Arthropoda > Insecta > Lepidoptera > Riodinidae > Apodemia > Apodemia mormo. The sequence goes on from JAUPFN010000008.1 coordinate 40,824,622, forward strand.
CGATGGTTGACTCTTTTCATCAGGGGATCCATCTGCTTGTTTGCTATCTTATGATATAAAAAAAATGTCATAATCTATACAGATAAAATGATATTTTTTACGGGGTAAGAGACAGAATCGAGTGCCATACAGCACGATCCAGGCAGCCTTTCCTTGTTTTATTACGTAATGGACTCTATCGTTGGACAGTTGCCTATAAAATATCTATGACTATGCCATAATCTATACGACTGAAATCACAGATTACTTATGTATAAAATGTGACTGAAATAATAATTGCTTTCAAGACAAAGAGAATTTGGTTATTAGTTAAAATTATGCTGTTTATAATAAATTTATATTTTTATCAGTTTATTAAAAAAATCTAATCATATCTTCTTATTAAAATATTGTGTTTACTACTGAGGATTACATTAAAACCGATTGATTCGTATGAAATTTATTAATAACGAATAGCTTTGACAAAAGTGTTTTTGACATTACTTCGAAATTTTTCGTCAAATTTATTTTATAGTAATACACCACTTTAGTGCTCAAACATTGTGTTGAATGTTATTCTAAATATCAAAATCGATCATCGTTTTCGTAATTTACGGCTTTTGAAAAACCACAATACTCTTTTGAACTCTAAAAAAATGTATCCTTTCAGGAAGTTCCGGAAATTACCTGCAGGGTTAACCAGTTTACAGATTTTTTTATTAGCAAGAGATTGGATTTTACCCAAGTTTGCATGAAAATCAGCGATATAAATTTTACTTAACAAAAATCAAAAGTATTTCTTAAAATTAGAGGATCGATATATAAGTACCTTAAATCAAACATTTCAATCAGCCTTTACACTCCCAAAATATAAAGGTTTAAACTTTGTAAGATAATCTATATGAAAAAAATCAAAATGGGTTGCCAGTATTAAAAACGTCTAGAGTATCGAATAAAAGCGGGTAAATATTTCATACAAAGTCCGACACATAACTCTCCTTTCGTAACACACGTTAACATTTATTTTAGCCGTGTTCGTTCGCCAAAGAAATGTGTCAGCACAATTCAGCGGGCTCCCATTGTTTTATACTAAGATATAGAATATATTTTATTTATAACCTGTTCTGCTGGTCCTATGATCGAGTAACAAACAGCTTTTCACTTTTATTTTCTATTAGATCTAATACTGAGGTATGCAAATATTAAGGCGAAGAACCACTGTAAAGCCAGTTGCACATTGTGGTTTTTAAAGCTCTTGCTGAAATCAGCCTGTTCACAAAAATTTTCCAAGTATTAATCGTCATTGTTTTTTTGGCAAACTTAAAATAGTATGGTTTTAAAAAGATTTTCAAAATATAATAACTACGGGGTAACGCCGAGACTATATAATTTTATAATCTTAACCTTTCCTTACGGAAAAAAACATGTTCAGCTGACGATGATCTGTTGCTGCACGTAGGAGTAACAAAACATGTTTAAATATTTTTGCATTTATATAATTAATTATTCGATATGAAACAATCGTATGCAAAAAACGAAATTTATTTTTTAATAGGTGCACTTGCAACAGATCAGTGTTTGTTGCAATGACAAAGAAATAGCGCATCCTTTGTCCTTTTTTGAGAATTACGAGTATTATATATTTTTAAATACTTAAAAATTATCTCAATTTTTAATTCAGTTATGAAAGCAATAGCCTTTTTCCGACGAAGCATAATATATATGTTATTTTAACACAAAATATTATACGTGATGACTATGTGAATACAGCCTTAAGCCGCCCAGCGGACGTATCCTACGCTGGATATGCTAATATAATCCTTGGCAGGCTTCAGTAAAATGGAGAAGGTATTTTATGCAAACGGCTGTAAAATGGAGAGTTATGCTGATTTTAGATGCGCTCCACGTTTGCATTTTCATTTCACTCAGATAGCTTTTGACCTTGGTTTTAAATCACGAAGTATATAAAGATTATCATTTAATGCTTTGATTTTTGTACGTCCCATAAACAAAAGATTTCGTTTTATTTTAATATTTATCCTCAATAAATCAGTAAAAACTGCTTATTTTATAATAAAAAATTTTATTGTTATTTTACCTATAACAATAAATGAGCTTTTATTGAGTTCTTACTTATTTGAAATAGACGAACAAAATTATTTCGTAGGTATTTATTCTTTTTAAACTAAAAAAGGAAAAAACTATCAAAGTTTGCTTATTCAGCTTGTTTATTTTATGTCATAAGATAGAAAGTAAGCAAGTAGAAGATCTACGATAGTAGTTTTGCCTTATAAATGAAATCTCCCCACACTAATTAAAATTGACTATCGTTTTTTTTTATCATAATATAGAAAACAATCAGATGGATCTCGTGATGGAAAGATGTGAGTGGCCAAAGATGTTAACGGTACATTACCATCTGATAGTTTAAAATGTCAAATGAATAAGTTATGAAATATAAAAGGTGCTTTTACCTACGACTTTATGACTGTAAAATCTGTTTTGCCTGGACATCACTATCTGTTCTACATGCAAAACTAAATTATGCAAGAATTTCAAGATAAATGTTAGTAAAAATACCTATGTGAAGAAATTAACTTAAATTTTACACAATACTATAAATATTAAGATAATTTGTTATAAAATTTAAGTTTTTAATATTTTTTTATTTGTAAACAATAATTATGATCAAAAAAATAATCTTCGTTAAAGGGACATACTTCAGGAATTTAAATATTACTGCCATGTCAGATTCATTCGGAATCGCTTACCAAATTAATTGTATAAACGGTTCATTTAAATTTGAATCTCTTTTATATTTATCCTTTTGACATAATCTGAGTGCTTTTACAATTCATTTACCATATTTAAAACGGTTATTCTATTCCTACTGACACACATACACACAAACATACATACATTTCTACAAACATTCTGACGTCATCGTGAAAATAGCCGAAAAAGTTTCCTAAGACCTCAAAACGCTGAAGATCTAGTAAAAACTCGATTATCGAAAAACGGGGCAAATCAGTAACTTCCTTATCTACATACGTAGCGGGTAGTTAAAAGTTAAGCATGTAGGTAATTACACTACTCGTGCGAAGCCATATATATACACACACACATATCTATACATATAATAAAATCGTAGGAAAGTCAAAACTGTACACTGAATATTTTTTAAAAGAATACTTGGGGCGTGATTTACAATCAATATCGTAGCCGAAAATATAGTTTTTAGAATTTTTGTCTGTTTGTCTGTATGTCTGTATGCCTGTTTGTCTGTATGTATGTCCGGGTAAACTCAAAAAGTACTGCATGGATTTACTTCAAATTTTGCATGAATATTACTGCCCCGATATGTACTTGTATTTTAAACAGAACTAGAACAATAGCTTAAATCGATTTAGCTGTTTTACTCTAATACTCGTTTAAAAATCTGTAGTAATTTGGTGATATATGTTCAATGGCAAACAACTATCATTTTGTATATAGATATCAAGTAGGTACATAGACGCATATTACATATTACTGTTTATTTGCATCTGATTTAATATTCATAATGCCACATCCATATTTCACAGCTTCTAAGCTGGTACATCTCTGACAACAGCGATGACGCGGCGAGATAGTGTGAAATCATAAATATAGCTCTTACTGTCTACCAGTGCTTTGTCTCAGGATACTGTTGCGCATGCCCAGAACGAGACGTGGGCTTGAATTTCAAACATGTGGTGGACTTTTAACAGACTGCATAGTAATAAAATAGAGTAGGATACATGTCTGTATTAATTTGTGATTTCCAAACAAACAAAAATTGAAATGGACGGAATCGATCTCAAAACAAAGAAGAATTTTTACCACATGGAACTAGTCAACCGTGGCTCAATTGTTTGGCGCGTGCTGGCCAGAAGTAAGGTCACAGGTTCAAGTCCTGTCCTGACGAAATTTTTATCTTATATTTGTATAAAATATTCGATATTTTAGTGTGAAACTCTAATTTTGCCCCAGATCAAGCCTAATTCTGTCCTCTTAACCGGAGTTGACACTTAGTCTTTTTGCCATTCACTCGCCCCTCAATCACCCGCCTACGTTAACGCGACACAGTTTTAATTAAAATATATTACAGCCACGCTGTTAAACGGCTGAGATGACAGATACTGATAGGTTTGACCGGTTATGTAACTAAAAATGAAAGTAATGATTCCTTGTAAAAAGTTAAAAAAAAAAGTGTAATTAAAAAGACTAGTTTAATAACTTAAAATCAGATAAGCATATTTTGTTATTTGTGAAAAAGTATAATTTCTTGATTAATTGCCAAATCTGATTTTCCATAACGAATTTGACATCAGTTTGAATGAATATTACTACGAAACCCAGTTTTTTAGGCGTGTGTGCTTAGGCAGTGTTTTTTTTAATATAATAAGATAGCAAACAAGCTGGTGGCATGGCAGACACCAAAGATGTTAATGGTGCGTTGTTACCTTGTGGCGAAGTCTAATGCCACATACATAAGTTTACAAGATACCTTACTCTCCAAACCGGAACACGACAGCGACAAGCACCGACGCTATTGCGGCAGGAACAGGCAAGGCGGTGGTACCAGGCCCGAGTGAAACAATGCAGAACTCTACCACCTAGTAAATTTAATGTTAACAGGCTTAGAGCAAACACTATTGGTGTCTCCTGTTATACCAGAATATGACGTCGGCGACGGTGTCACTAACATTTATATTTATGCCAAATTACAGCTTTTTAGTCCTAATAATCTGAGCTAATAAACAAATGGATGGATATGGCAAATCTATAAGGGCAACTTCAATAGCCGCACAATTAAGTATTTAACGCACGTTTCACTTCGTAACCGAAGCATCCTCAGGAGTGGTGGACGTTCCATATACCCGTACAAAGCGTTTCGACTCGACATTCTTGATCCAAACCGCAAAGGACTGGAATATGCTTCCTGAGTCTGTGTTCCCCGACGGGTACGACCTGGGGATCTTCAAGAGAAGAGTGAACAGGTACCTTCTAGGGAAGCGCGTTCCATCTTAGGCCGCATCTTAGCTTACCATCAGGCGAGATCGTGGCCAACCGCTTTCCTATCGGTAGAAAAAAAAGGAATATAAATGACTTTACTGAACCAGTGAGATTATAGACGGTGCGGCTTAGGGTAGTATCTTGTAAGCATGAAAATAATTGCTACTTTTAATTAATTTTCATTGTATCAAATGAAACAAACGAAGTATAATAATTTAACATATGATATTTCACTGGCAATGATTTTTGACCATAAAATTATCCGTCAAATAACCGTAAGCTATTAAAAACGAAATATAAAATATTATAACTACTGCCGCTCCTATATGAATAGGATGGTTTCATTGAGTGCGACATTTCATAGACAATGAAATGTCACACTAAATGAAACCATCCATAGATGATGAGAGGTAGCAAATGCGATGTATGAAAATGCATGTCATATAAAATTTCACATGCTATTGGTTGAATATTCCATGCCTAGTGTCTTGAAGATATGTGGCATAGTATAGTGAGTCTTAGATATTTATATCTATCTATATATGCTATGTTGTTTATTAATAAACAAACTTATTCGAGCATGCGTATAGGTGAGCACATATTCTATCGCATCGATTACGATATGGCAATACGTGATGATGAACGGGACAGAAAGGGCGCTGATTTACCTACATGATCTAACTTTATTAAAAAGACACTTTGTGTTCAGATTTAAATAAATAAATCGGATTTTTGAACGCATATACTATTAAAAAAGTATCTTGATGCCCATATCCCCGAAAAAGTAGGTAGAGGTAGAACCAGTGCACCCACGATTAGCCGAAGATACTTCGTGATACAATATGATGCTTAGCAAGCCTGCCGCCAACTGGGCACTTATCAAATCCCGGGTAACGTTGTTTTTGTCAGAAAACTAAAAAAAAACACATTTTTGAATTGACTCATCTGGGAATTAAACCCGGGACCTCATGTGGTCAACACCGACACCGGACCATAGACTACAGAGGCGACAATTAGGGTGGCTATAATATCCAGGCCCCGTTTGTGAAATACAAATCAACCACTTATTGTTAGGCATCTCGTAAAAAGCACGAAAAGGCTAATACTTCTCACTAACTGTATATAAACTAACGTGGTAGAATTACCACCACCGGCACATTTTTTCCTGCCGCAATAACGTCGGTACTTGTCGTCGTCGTGTTTCGCTTTGGAGGGTAAGATAATTAGCACTTATGCAGGTAGCATTCCTACACCACTACACGAATAGAAACGCTCCATTAATATCCATGTTGACCATGAGTGACGATTATCTTTCCGTCAGGAGAACCATCCTCTTGATTGCTGGAATATGAAAAAACAAAAAATATATGGCTGTTGCAAGATTCTCTAGTCTGATTAAAAATTTCTGTCGCAATAAAAATGATATTAATATTTATACATTATATATTTTTTTCTAAAATCGACATCAGATTGCTCTTAGGAGTGTTAATTAATTTTAAAAATACCTACATAATTTAATACTGACACTTTTACGGTACAAAAAATTACTTAACACACAACATGTTTGAGTTCGCATATATTTGAATAATTAATATTGTAATTAATTAATCTTGGTGTAAAAGTGCCTAATAAGACGTTCAGTATGCGAATTTGTTGTTAAACACGAAATACTGCTGAATACAAGACGACGTTATCTGATTTTCTAAAAGCATTTGCCGTCAACGTTTAATCATTGACTGACGTATACTGATTATATTCACTAAACTGATTCATTTTTATTCTGTCGCAACTGTAGTCTATTGGTATTGGCTTTGGTGTACGTGTTTGAAGTGAGGATTTAAATCACTGGTCGTTCAAATCGTTTTGAATAACTTTGTATTATTCTGTTTTTTTTCTGAATTATGAACTTACAACGGCAACCATACTTATTTATTATTATAAATGCGAAAACATGTTTGTCTATTTGTCTATATGTCTGTTACGCCTTTACAGCCAAACCGTTGAACCGATTTTAATGAAATTTGAAGATAATTGAAGATCCGTGGTCATAGTATTACGTAGACTATTCAAAAGTGAACCCTTAAGAGACTGACATACGCGACAAAAGTTAGTATGGAAAACGATATGGATGACAGGTTAATCTTGCTAGATTGCGGGGTATATGGACAACATGCTATGTTGTCCCTATAGCGGGCACTTTCGCGGACAAAGCTGCGCAATTTAGCTAGCAGTTTATAAATTAGATTATTATATACTGTATATTTCGACAGCCGCCTGACCGATGAGCCGAGCCGACAACATATGCAAACGCCGGATTGTTCGAAAAGACTCGATAAGCTTCGCTTGTCCGTTCAAAAAAATATTATCCCTACAAGAAACAAAGGATTTTCGTTACAAGGTTTTTAAAGATTTCCTGATACTTACATGTTTATGAATCATGAAATCTTCGAAAACCCACCCGAACTTATTAATATATACATATGCTCATCATCATTATCTTAAAAAATAATAGTTCTTTGGAATGTAAGTTAAGATGAAGGTTTACAATGTGTAAAACAGCGATAAGTGATAACCCTGGTTCTAGGAAAACTTAAGTTGTTCGCACTCTGTGTATTCACAATAATATTAAAAGCTGCAGTCAAAAGACGCGGTGTGAAAATGAGAGTCTGGCAATTAAGATTGAATTGCTCGACGACTATTGCAAGGATAGTCAATAGTGATGTTACTGTTAGACAAAATATCGATACTGAATATTCGATCCACTTTTCGATAAATATGCTTAGACAATGTTGGCCAAGAAATAAAATTAGACGTATTTTATTTATGACGTATGTAATTATAATGTCTTACTGAATATCAGTCGTCAGAAAAGCTTAATTAACAAACACTAAATCCAGTAAATATGAGGTAAAAATATCGACTGGGCGCAATTAATAGTTAATTTAAATCAGTTATAACAATAAATAATATTATTAAGAATTAACGGAATCTTATCGCGGTTATCCGAAGATAAATTTCCCTGATATTTTTAATTTGTTTGAGAAAAGCCGTAAAAGCTTAAAAGAAATCAAAATAAATAAAATACGAGGGAAAATATGAGCATGTTTCATGTTGTTTATGCACAGAGATTAAACACGTCATATTCTTATTTGAATGCGTTGCAGATGGATAACAAATGAATTAAAAGGTATATGTATTAAATCTGAATACAAATCATAAAACTATATACATATTTTATAACCATCGCATAACAAATAGAAGTTCATACACCTTATTTCAAAAAAAAGATTAACGTTTGACGTATAATCGAACATCTCTCTTTCTATCTACACGCAATGAATCATATATTCATGCTTTAATATCTAAAAACATAGACTGATAAATGCATTCAGCTTCTTTGACTGTACCATAGCCAAATAATGAAATACTAAGAGTAGGGTAGAATATATCATTATAGTAACTTTTGTTATTCGCGTTTTGATAAATTTTTCGGCCGACTATTCATCGATAGCTAGCAATATTTTTTAGATATTTTCCATCCCTAAAACATTGACAAACATTTTGTATTTTGTGCCTACTAAAGATTACATAGTTGAGACTCCGTCTTAAGCTCGGCGTTAGCCGACAATGGCTAAGAGCAATAAAGCAGCACAGCTCCAAGGAATGGATATTAGCTTAGTCGTCATCTTGAGAAACATTGTAGTTTACTATTTTCAAAGAATTAAATACTTATTGACTTATTGCCGAGAGACGTGGCCGATTACTGTTAGTGTTTCCACTATTGTAAAATCTATGTAAGTGTTTCTCGAGATTCTCAAGATCCAACTTGAAATAAAATACCAGAGATATTTTTGATTATGATTTTCTTATCTTTCTTTACTAAAGTCAGTTATAACAATCTACGATGAAAGCGTACAAAAACGATGAATAATGTACATATATATAATTATTTTTGTTTAATCATGTGGGTTTTTAATTTTTTTTTGACGTGACATTTTACATCCTACAAAGTTAGACAGTTCATTTGTCTTTTAAACATGCCTTAGAAATCACAAGATTTGTGTCCGCCTATCTATATGTAGATTGAAATGGCGACTACGAAAACTTTCCCCAACCCAACCCAAAGTTCTACTGGTGGCTGGTGGTGAGTAGCTACTCGTTCTGTAATGTCAGTGATAATATTAAATATTTTACTATTATTAACAGTCTAATTAAACCAATAGCTGGCTTAAAAAAGAATAGGTAACTTTTATGAGGCCATCTACTTATATATTTTTTAAATAATCTTCCTAAAACCATAACAGAGTTACCCGTAAAAAATAATCAAAGAAGCTTAACAAAACACTGTAAAAAGCTTGTTATGAGATTACATAGATTATTAATATTATTTATGGAACAAAAAAGCTTGGGATTACTCCTCAAATAAATCTCTAATACAATTATTTATTGTAGTTGGTTAGAAATTATACATCATTATTATCTTATTTAAAAAGATTCTACTGCATTACTCTATGTTTCTTTCGTCATTTTCTGATTCCATACTAATTATAACATTGTTGGTCCATCAAAAGCACTTGAAAAGATGTATTTACGTTAAATTCATCATTTTTCATTGCTTAGGCATATTTTGATTATCACAGAGAAAAGTAACAACTTTAACGATAGTAAATTATGCTGTGTCATAAAATCCAGGTAATTCTTTGCAGATATCTATTAGCTGCGACAACCGTAGCATAATCAGCCTTTGCTTTCCTCGCAAAGTGCCTAACAGAAAGAAGTCTACCTACTTTTAATTTAGGAATCCCAAATAATATGTATATACCAAAGGCAAGACCGTGATTGCTTTGAAGCAATTCGGCACAAGAATCTATGGTTATCTTTGGTCATAAGCAAAAAAACTTAATAAAAGAGAGATTATCATTGATTATTTGTCGAATACTTTACAATTATATAATCGCTTTTTAAGCCGACTATTGTCACAATAACAATAGATATTGAAACATCTGTAACCAATAGGTTTATGATATGGCTACCTGTGTGTATATTGTCCGTTTTACGGAGAAACGTCTAAAGGCTAAATTTGATTATTTTATTATTTTCTGAATTTCTAACTTCGTCTTCATATTAAAGTTAAATGTGCCATATTTTGGAACTCCTCAGTATGCACATTTTTTAAAAAAGGATCCAATATTTTTCTATAGGTACGTATTGAAATATAAAAATACTAGCTGCAACTTGCCACCCGCTGCATTATAAAAGTTTTGAGTGAGTCCCACGGGATCAACTTATTTTTCCGGAATATAAAGTACGAAATGAGTTATTATAGGTAATCATATACATGTGTGCCAAATTTAATTCAAATCAGTTTAGCAATTTTTGAATGATTGAGTAAGAAACATCCATACATCCCCCGTGTTAGTCCGGGCCAACTGCCGTTCTGCCAGGCAGGTCGTAAAAGGCGACCGATCGGCTATGCAAGTCTAGGTGGTAGAGTTCTGCATTGTTTCGCCCGGGTCTGGTACCACCGCTTTACCTATTCCTGCCGCAACAGAATCAGTTTTTGTCACTGTTGTGTTCTGGTTTGGAGGGTAAGGTAGTCGGTAAATTTATGCATTGGCGTTAGACTTCGCCACAAGGTAACAACGCACCATTAACATCTTTGTTGTCTGTAGGCGATGGTTGATTCTTTCCATTAGGAGACCCATCTGCTTATTTGCTATCTTATGATATCCATAAAAAATATTACATTTAAACACCCAAACTTTCACATTTATAATATTAATATAGATGTTATCCCATATTATATTAGTGTTGATGACTAACAACCATATCATTGGAAAATTGCCTAGGTTGAAGTTAAAGCAATTCGTGCGATTTGTTTATTGATAATGTTAGTATATTTGTCAAACTTAGAACCTAGAAACATGTGTACCCGATTTGAAACGTTGTATTAAAATCGTTGAAAATCCAATAGCAAGAATAACTTCATGAACGAAATTGACAATGTAATTAAATTATTGAATTACAACACGGTTTTGTTTACTAATGATAGTCTTTATGGCTATGTTAATAGAGAACACTTTTTAATCTTGGAGCTTTAGGTAATAGAGTGTCCGGTATAGGCAGATAGGGTGTCACTAATTTTGTCATAAAAAGAAAATAAGACTAGCATGAATAGTAAGCTTATGCTAGGATAAATCTAACACCAGATTTTTACAATCCCTTTACTCTGCAACCCCTTTACTGATTTAGCTAATAAACCATTTTATTTATAGTGAACATAACCGGCCTTTTTTATAGAATCACATAATTTCGTTCGCTAGTTCAATAGATATTACGTCGATAGCTTTGCAGGTGAGGCAGATTCATAGGCGCATATAAGGTGGGTGTTTAGGGGTTTGGACTCCTCTTAATATGTACGTAGAATAGGTATTTACAAATTGTATCCGCTATGGCATTTATTACACCAGTTAAAAAAAAACTAGTTGATCTTTATAAATTTCGGAACCCTTGAACCCGCCCATAATAAAGTTAAAGCTACACCCATGTGTAGATTGAAACAGTCCTGATGTTCAGGTTAACCAAAATTCACATCTACTTGTTTTTATCATAATAAAACGTTTGTCGTGGCATAAATATTAAAATACCCAAGATATTAATTATCTTAAGCGAGAGAAGCCGTACTATATGGTTGTATGTAGTGTTCAATTCAATTTCAGTTTCAATTTTATTGCATATTTCATAATGTTACAATGGATAATATAATAAGGCTTAAAGCTAATTAGAGCATTATGGACCCTGTTGGGCACAGCAACTTATAAAAGGAGAGGGGGCGACTTGATTAGGGGGTGTTGCTTCCTGCCACTTCACGATTTAAGGTTACCAGAAATAAACATACGGGTATTAGATTTTTTATGGGAGATCATTGAAGTTGTACTGCTTCACGACATTTTTTTTATTTTTTGATTTAAAGTTGGCAAAGGAAACAGCCTTTAAAAGACCTTAATTTTGTGAAGCACATGTAAAAAATCTTTACCTATATGCTAAAAATAAAAACGAAAGAATCCAAAGTCTACCTGCCCCGTCGAATCAGATAGAATGTTAGTGTTTAGCCATGCTGGCCAGGTACGACAGAATTTGTCCAAATCCGGGAGTTTTATTTACCCCGTATTCAATGTTACTAATCACGAGTTTGTAATTTTTAGCTCGTAAAATATAAGGCATTTGGCTATCCTAGTTGTATGCTATCCTATGATAAAAAAAACATCAACAAGCATATTTTGTTAATATTGACTGTATTTAGTTTACGTAAAAAATGTCTTCAAAATAACTACCTCATTGTTACCGAAGTCAAGTCAGTAGCTGTGGGCGTAAAACTAAATCTACGTTGGATTAAGATAAGGTAAGAACAAACAAGGGCCCAAGTTCGTAAACATTATGCATAACCGTTTACCTGACCTTATTTGAACCTTGTCTATTTGTACGCTAAAACTTTGTTTACAGAGAAATAAACACAGTTGTATCTGCCAATTGGGCCAAAAATTAAGCGTGAATATATGTATGATTATTTTTATAATAATTCAACTTTTAAATTAATTTCTAGGTGGTAGAGTTCTGAATTGTCTCGCCCGGGTCTGGCACTACCGCCTTATGTATTCCTGTTGCAATAGCGTCAGTGCTTGTCACTGTCGTGTTCCGGTTTGGAGGGTAAGGTAACCGGTAAAATTATGCATGTGGCATTAGACCTGGCCACAAGATAGAAACGCACCTTTAACATTTTTTGGTGTCTAAAGGCAATGGTGGACTCTTTTCAGCAGGAGACCCATCTGCTTGTTTGCTATCTTATAAAAAAAACTCAGTACTGTTTAATGCTTTTTCAAATTACTGCTGAATTTTTCCGTCAGATATCTCAGGTCTAATCGGTGCTCTTATCAGCTTGATAGTATTTATGGCCGCCCCGTTAGTCGAGTGGTTAGCGACCCTGACTACGTAATCGACGGGGCTCGGGTTCTATCCCCGACGAGGACAAGCATTTGTGTGATGAGCATAAATGTTTATATTTCCGGGTTTGGGGGTTTATTAAATATATTCCAGTATTTATATATGTATTTCTATAGTATCGTTGACTAACACCCATAACACAAGCAAATAATTTGCTTACTTTGCGGTTAGATCAGTGAGTGTAATTTGTCTCGTGAATATTTATTTATTTATTTATTATTATTTGAACTAGCTCAGCGCAAACCCATAGCCTTGCTGATTTCTCGGTCATACAAACTGCGTCTTTGCCGAACTGTAGGCGATGCACTGGGAATGTTTCATCGTTCACTCTCATGTGCACGCCTTTAGATCACTCTCTCTCTCTCTCAGCTTTGTAGTAATGTAAAAAAACTTGTCATATTTAATACAAAAAAGAATAATTTCTATACTTTAAACGAGCAATTCTTGTATATTTGTATATAATTGGTTTGCCGCAGTCGCTCTAATGATTTTGAAGAAATTTTATATTAAGATAGTCTATTACTCTAGGCAAGTATCATCTCCCTAGTAATCCATTTTCACATGAAAAAAAAAAAAAACAAGCGAATCGCGGTCGCCCAGCTAGTTTAACCTGATATACGTAAAGCTTGTAATTAGATCTAACTTTTAATGGAAATAACAACTTTGTTTCCCAAACATAACACACCCGGCACCAAATTAAGCATTTTAAAATAAAACGCTACTTCCTTCCACAGATAAGAACTATCTTATCTGTTGAAAATACCTCCCAACACAAGGCCTTTTTTAATGAATTCGTGAAAAAGTCGTAGATGTTTGTAGATCTAGTATTCTTTAGGATAAGGAGTCCCGGTCGGGACTTCCGGCTTTTTTATCTGCAAGCTGAAATTATAAGGTTTTGAGGAATGAACCTATGGAAAACCTTCCTAATTTATACTTATACTAAATTAATATAACTCGGTGTACCTGTAAGCACGTACGTACGGTGTGCTTGCTGGTCACTGGATGCACATTTTGGGATGTCACGATACTTGTGCATTGCGAGATTCGTGATAACTCCGCCGTACACAGTTAAGTTGCCAACAGGCAGATTGCTCTCCTAATGGAAAAGATAACTAGCGGGTATAATTAATCAAAACATGACAGTGATAAGCAATGACGTCATGTATAGTATGGTGAATACGAGTATTCGTTAAGTTGGTGGCACTATATCCGGCCGAGACGTTACGAGTATGGGGTAAAAGTTAGATCCCAAATCCCTTTGAGACCTTATTTGTTTTTTTTATTAGTTTTTTTTATAACAAAGGCTACAGTTACACGCATTTTTAAAACTATCAGATATCCATTTTTTTCGTTAAAGAGACAATGCCAGTGTTACCTTAACTCGATTTTTTTTTCGATTTCGTAGGTTTATGTCTGAATTTCTGTAGAACTCCGTATATGCTATTTGAAATATCAGTAGATCTACAGACGTTTTTAAGGACGAAACATTTTTGGTGTTGCCATAGAATAGATCAATATTTTTTTTCAATTTCTTTTTGGCAGGACTGCTTTCATTTCTTAATATTTCAATAATCTATTATAGCTAAATCTTGTGACGAAATAATCAACAATAGCAAAATGACAAAAAATATTCAGCTATTGTCTTAAATGTAAATATTGTAACGATGTGAGCTATATTGATAGAAGGCAGTAGTAGTAAGTGTGCATTAATTTAAAAGAGACAATTTACTATTTATACTGATAAATTATAGTAAGTTTTCAAGGATTTTGAAGTACAGAAATAAAATTCCGTAAAATAAAACTAAACTGTTGTAGGTATCTACGAAAAAACCTGTAGATTTAGCAACCCTGGACAGTGCCTAGTAACAGACAAACAAATAGACATCGGAGATATAATATAATATATATAATCAATCAGGTTCCGTTTGTCACCTTCTCGGTACAGAATCCTAAAAACTACACTGAAAATTTTCAACTATTACTAAACATATAAATTATATATTTTTGAATAATTTAAATAAGGAATTAAAAATATTTTAGCACTTCTAAACATTACACACATCCGTACACACATATTTAGTTAACATAAAATATGTCAAGTGTAATTTAAATATACACGCATTTATACTTTATAATATAATCTACAAATCATTTAATATATATTTGAACTGTAATTATAATATTTTTCTTTTGTTCCCAGGTACGTACCTGTTATTATGTTAGTGATGATTTACGACATCAACGCAAGGAGATATCAATCTTATATTCCATGTAAGCAATTTCATATCCTATTATTATGTGGCAAGTATGAGAATCGAGTGTATATATAAAGTGTAATGGACTATCTAGGTGTGATGTAAAAGTTACTTAGTATTTTTAAGATATTCATTTTTTAGATTAAGACAGCGGCACTCAATATGAATTATATATATACGTAGGGTAGTCCTTTTTTGAGCATATAATATACAGAAATATGAACATGTTTTTTATTCGGAGTGTAAGGGACAGTCTATCGAAAATCAAAACCATAGGTTTGGATCATGATTCTGAGATGAGAACCATTGGAACTTTGTGTAAGAAAATTTTGTTTTTTTTGACGATTTTTTACCTTATTTTGCATATGATTTATTGTAATATTCTACGGTAATTTTTCAAAAAAATATAGAAAATTTAAGGAAATACACAAAATAAGCAAATTACTATGAGCCACATGCTGTGCATTCATGCAAATGGCTGATTTGAGAGTTCCGCGGTTAAGACAAGTCCGGGCAATGTACGCTTTCCGTGGCGTAAAAATAAGAAAAAACATAAAACGCAAATTTTGCATTCCGTACAAAAAAGCAATTGCTATCATGACTAGAACGTAAAATATTTTTCGGTACACACCCCATTTTCGGCATACGCTGTATTTTTAGGTTTTTTTTTACTATAGAATAGGTTAACGGTGCGTTGTACAGACCATATAAAGACACGGTGTTGGGCGCAAAATACGTAGCCGCTCAAATGAGCAAAGGTAGTAAATATCAAACGCTTGTAGATATGTTATATCGTAAAAAATAGAAATATGCGATATTGTGTTATTTTATGATTTCAAATAAAAAGCTAAAGCTTAAGGAATACTTCTGGAGAAACTTTATTTCTTCGATAAGTATTATAACTCTGTATTTCTCTGTGTAAATGCAAGCGACGTTGGCAACCAAAAAAATTGCCATGAAAGGTGTATCCAGTTTGATTGACAGATCGTGGTGCATTGGTACCCGTGTTGCGGGAATGTAATACCATTTGCATAAGCATTTACTAGATGGTAGAGTTCTGCAACTTATCGCTTAGGTTTGGTACCACTCCTCCACCTATCATATCCTACTGCCGCAAAAAAATACCGACATTGTTTGTTACTAACGTGTTTCGGTTTACTCCGTAAAGCGGATCGGACCAACACGGCGGAAATATAATAATGTAACCATATTTAAATCATACATGTATATGTGTATCTGTATATGTGGGACTTCTCGACAATGACCATGTCTGTACCTGTAATAATGGCAATTATTTTGGGTACAATTTGGATGCCCGATAGACAGGTAGAGCAGTTGCTTCTGTCAATGATTGTCAAACTTTAACAAATAGAGTAACCCAGTTTATTTTAAAAATTAACTTCATTATGTATAACAATTCAACGGTTTTATACATTTTTATGTAATTTTTCAAATAGTTCATCAGTTTTCCCGTTAGTAAAAACCTCTAAGTAAAAGATCATCAATATTCCTGCTAGACAGCTAATAAAATGTAAAGAAAGGTATTAAAGGGAAAAATGTCATTACTATCGTAACTATTAAGCGGTAAAGTTGTGTCGACAACAGCAACGACTCGCAGGAGCAGGAGGGGCAGGAGCAGGATTAGCTTCGTGTTTCTCTTTCGGAATAGTAATTGAGCCGAACTTATGAATATGTAATAACAATCTTGCAGACATAAATTTCTTTGGTGTTTAAAGACCTCTTTATAACCGAAGGTGATCTATTTATAACCGGGGAGATATTTGTTTTTTAAATCATAGCACAGCAAATAAGAAAATGGCTCACTGATGCAGAAATAACTATTGCCAACACACTAAATATATTAATGGTGCATTGCTACCTAAAATTGCTACCGAAATACTACATTCATAAGTTTACAGACTACACTAATCCTAAAACCTACCTTACCTTAAAACTAAAATACAACGGTAACAAGAACTGTCGCAATTGTGGCAGGAATGGTTAAGGCGATGACACCAAATTCAGGCGAGAAAATAATAATAATAATTTATTGTGTTTCGAAATGCATAGGTATTTACACAATTCTCAGGGTTTAGAACCGCTTATTTATATTTTATACCTTAACATTTCATACATTTTGTCTTAAAACATAAATAAATAGTACATCACATAGGTACGTAATGTTTAAAGTGGAACAAGTTATACCCATTACTTGCTTTTTACGGACTGCCTGTCAGGAATTAAATACACTATTGTGTATTCTTTAAAAGGGTCTTAGAGCAATACTCTTTGATGATATAAAAAAGTTACACATTTATTCAAAAACTTATAAGTTATGTAGCCATAGAATATTAAAGCTCTATTTTTTACATAAAATGTTTGAGAACCGTAGCATTACAGGTACAAAGCCGGCGCCAACCAGACACAGTTTTTTCTTCCCATGTCCCTATCATTTGACAATTCTTCCATCACAATAATAACAGGGTCTTCTCATGATTCATTGAATCGTGACGCGCTTGTAAAAAATTCACTGTATGATCCATACGGCTAAAATATAACCTGCAAATGAATTTCGTTTCAATAAGTTGAGTTTTTCATAAAATAAAATAACAACTAAACAAATAGCTCTCCACATGAAAAGAGATACCTATCCATTACCTTTTTTTTTATAATCAAGGGACAAATTACACTAACTGATCTAACCCCAAAGTAAGCAAATTATTTACATGTGTTATGGGTGTTAGACAACGATACTAATACATAGAAATACATATATAAATACAAGAATATATTTAATATACATACACCCAAACCCGGAAATACAAACATTTATGTTCATCACACAAATGCTTGTCCCCGTCGGGGATCGAACCCGAGCCCCGTCGATCGCGTAGTCAGGGTCTCTAACCACTCGACCAACGGGGCGGTCCATTACCTATGGAAACTATAGTTGTTATGTTGCTATTAATTGTATCGCAGGGATGGAATGCACGTGTATGAAATTACCGGCTATCTTAACCTTTAAGCTGTGATAGGCGTTGATCCTATTGCGGCAAGAATAAGAAAAACTAGCAGACTCCCTCCTTTTACGCGATGCTAAGACGTAAGGCAGTTGATCCAAATTTACTAATTGTCGTGATGTAAACTAAATCTATTGTATAGAAAGGGATACGTAGTTTTTATGAGTTATTTTTAATCAAGTTAAAAAAAGGAAGACGTTCGTCGGATTTTTTAAGGTATATTTCCCGACTAGCTGTTGCCCACGACTTCGTCTGCACGGACTTCGTTTACTCCGCACAGCACCTCCCCCGTAGGTGACAGCGTGATAATATATAGCCTATATGTTGACCCGACCTATTAGTAATATTCATGCAAAATTTAAAGTAAATCCATGCAGTACTTTTTGAGTTTACCCCGGACATACATACAGACAAACAAACAAACAGACAAAAATTCTAAAAACTATATTTTTGGCTTCGATATCAATTGTAAATCACGTCAAGTATTCTTTTAAAAAAATATTCAATGTACAGTTTTGACTTTCCTACGATTTCATTATATGTATAGATTACTCACTATACCTACACACACATATATGCATGTATAAAAATGAATATCTAAGTGCATAATTTGGTTTAAATTGTTAGAGCCAGTGTTGGGTCACATCACTTTTTGAAATGCAATAATAAATAGGAAAATAATTTTCGACCACTATAATCTACTTTTTACCCAAAAAGTAAAAGGTCATGCAACGGAATTATTGGATTACGCAAACGAATTCGCGAGTAACAATAAGTAACCTATTAAGCTAAGTTGTGGATAAAATAAATTGTTTTTTTTATATCTTTGAGCTGATGGTTCTCTTGATGAAAAGAGAAACCTTCGCCTATGTACACCAAAGATGTTAATGGTACGTTGCTATCCGTGTGGCGGGATGGTATGCCACATGTATAAGTCTACCAGCTACAATATTATCCAAACCGGAACACATCAATGACAATCATTGACGCTATTGCGGCAGGAATGGGTAAGGCGGTGGTATCATATACCCGGGTGAGACGTTGCGAAAATCTATCACTTGGTAGTTATGATTGCACGGAAACGTATAGCTAATCGGTCGTCCTTACGATCTGCCTGGCAGAACGCCAGTTGGTCTATTCTACAAAAGACGCCGGACCACCACAGGGAATATGCATTAAAAAGAATCATTCTTCTTGTTTATTCGAAAAAAAGAAATCACATGGAGACTCGAGCCTTGAAAATTCATTTCGGCACCAAACCTTCAAACTTTAGCCGCCTGAAGGGTTAAAGCGGTATTACAACTAATTATTTTCTTCAAAAATGAATCATCAAGAGCATCTTCTTGCTTTCGTGCCTATTATTAACAAAAGCATTCGTCTGAGTTAAAACTCTAATAAAAACTACATTGTAAATAGTATTTTATTAGCGTTGATGGCGGAGGGTCCAAAGAGCCCGCGTATTATGCACTATAAACATTTAAAAGTGCACTTAGAGCAGATGGGCCGTAATGCTGCAAAAATTGCTGAGTAAGTCGTTTATTGACATGAACAAATAAATGTTTTTGTTCCATCATAATTATAGCTATAATGTGTAAAAAATATAATCGATTTGAAGTGCATTGACTTAAATATTCAGGGTTCTGTAGTTACCTATTTGTATGAAATATTAAAATATTCCACGCCTGAAATACGAATGTTGGAAGTGTAGAAATTTACAGCCGTGTACGATAGCCATTAATGTATATTTTTTAGTTGATGCACGTTGAAACGCTTAAAAGCATTGGGATGAAATTTTGTGTACAGAAAACCTATGACCAGATATATAGCTACTTTTTACGCCGCAAAAATGCGTTTTTCTTGTGGGAACCTAAAAAAATTCATTATGTATCGAATCGTATGGCGAGTCGGTGGATAATAACATTTATAGGTCCCAATTTGGATATAGGGGCTTGGTTATAGGGACACTTTTCAGTATGTAACTACATACTCGTCTTGTAAAAGTTGTACCCTTTCATTCTTATAAAAAAGACACTAATTTTTAGGGTTTCGTGCGTGAAAAGGAAAAACGGAACCCGTACGAGTTCCGTTTTTCCTTCAATGGGTCACTTAATTGTCCGTTTGTCTGTATATCTGTCAAGGCCCTTTTTTTCAAGAACGTTCAAAGGTATTATGTTGAAATTTTTATAAATTACTCTGGTTTGTAGTCCCTGTCAGTTGTGAAAAAAATCAAAGTTGTAAGTCAACGCGATTGAAATATATGAACATTTGTGTCGCATATTTTGCGATTTCAAAAGGGAATCAAAACCTATTATAGGGTACTTCTTGTTTACCCAGAATTATGAAATTTGGCAAAAAAAATCTTACAGTACATGTCAAAACAAAAATTTCAAACCGTACATTTTTACTTAAATCGCAAAATAATACAAGTTTATACGGAACCCTAGTTATACCAGTCCTACTCACACTTGAGCGGTTTTTATTATATACACGCTAATTGGAAGTGTAAATATATAGATGTGCTTAAATCCTTCTGGATTCGGCAAAACCTTAAAACAGGAAAATATTAATTTTTCATGCATAATAATTGATTCTTTGAGACATAACTTGAATCTCGCAGCTTATTGCGTATTAAGATTTTCGTAAATCTCCGGAAATACATTTTTTCCGGAACAAAAGTTCAGACTTAACTCTAAGCATTACTTCTAGATATAAACTGTGTATCAAAATTTTATCCATATTGTCCCAATTTATTATGAAGTTGTAACAAATAAATAAATAACGTTGTATTTATAATTAACTAAATAATACCACGATATTATGTAATTATTAATTTATATGACTTATTAGTTATTTGCTTTCTTCGCTGACCGTTAATGTTTATTAACTTTTTTATATTATATGATAGCAAACCAGCAGAAAGTTTCTTGATTGTAAAGAAACAAACGTTGTCTATAGACACCAAAATGTTAATAGTGTATTGCTATCCGAGGGATGACAATGCCACACTTATTAGCTTACTGGCTACCTTACCCTCCAAATCGAACATAAAACGGACAAGTATTGATGCTTTTAAGGCAGGAACAGATAAAATGGTAGTTAAGAAATCCAGTGCCACATTGCGGAACTCTATCGCTTATTAGGCACGATGGGAGAGACACATGTATCCAATCCTTCGCCTTACGGTTTTCTCTTCAAAGAGGGCCCGGACCAATATGAGACTAATAATAATAGCTATACATGCACTTTCGAACCATGACAATGAGAAAACATATCTCTTTTTTTTATAACATAAGATAGCAAACAAGTAGATGTGTCTCTCAATGGAAAGAGTCAACCATCGTCTATAGACACCAAAGATGTTAATGGTGCGTTGCTATCTTGTGGCGAGATCTATCGCCACATGGTTAAGTTTACCGGCTTCCTACCCTCCAAACCGGAACATGACAGTGACAAGCACTATTGCGGCAGGAATAGGTAAGGCGGTGGTCCCAGACCCGAGCGAGACAATGAAGAACTAGTAGCCACAATGGTAGTGACTCCGCATAGCCAATCGGTCGCCTTTACGACCTGCCTGGCAGAACGGCAGTTGATCTATTCTTCAAAGGAGCCCGGAATCAACACGGAAAAATACTTTAATAATAAAAAGTCTTTATTAGACTTAGGACTGCTAAGATTTTGCGTTATAGAAAATATTTCGTCCGATGAAGATTTTGTTATCTAGAAAATATTTTTTCAGTTTGTATATTTTATCCGACTAAGAAAAAGGGACAGTATCCATGATCCAATCGTAGCAAACTAAACAAACCAATGAGACAGTGGAAATTATCTAGAAGAATAAAATCATAAACACGAAATTCTATTTCATAAAACCCAAAATTTCTAAGAAGCAATCATTGGCCCAAAATTGATGCCTCAAAGCGTAATAGTTATCCTACTTAGCTATTAAAACTCCGACCGCACTATAAAAGTAATTAAGTCGGACTGCAGATAATTGATGAAGCTTAGAGATTACTACTCCATCTATTAGTTTTTAATATTGAAATCTATACTTTAATACATTAGTGTA
This sequence comes from Apodemia mormo, assembly GCA_036924255.1. Lineage (NCBI taxonomy): Eukaryota > Metazoa > Arthropoda > Insecta > Lepidoptera > Riodinidae > Apodemia > Apodemia mormo. Next base: position 40,846,980 of record JAUPFN010000008.1, read on the forward strand.
AAGTTAATTTTTGATTGAGGATCAGCCACTGTAATAAAGGTCCGGTAAGGGCGTGCCAACGAATAGTGGAATAAAGTTTTTGTAGACGCTTCCCTTTTGGTATTATTATAAAATTGTCATGTTCGTATTCCATTTTCTTAGGACGTAACGATGACTGATTTTTTGAAAGTTTATAGTATAATACGTAAAAATTATAATATACATCTATTATACAGACTGACTGGTGAGTTACCTTCGATACTCTTGGAGACTACTCGGTACTCGACTCTCGTTAAAATGAAATAATAAAATAAAGTTAAAAAAATATTTCTATAGAAATAAGTGAAATGTGGATATTATACTCTCTAAGCACGTCGCGCTATTCGACATCAAGGACACGCCACCGCCACCCCCTGCCCTCAACCTCACTACCTGCGCGCGTAATTAATGTTTATTTTTCTCATCATATATGATCGCCAACTATCACGTCCTTTAATATTGAAGGTAACTCACCAGTCTGTCTGTATATAATACGTACACGTACACACACACACACACACACACATACATATACACACACACACATATATATATATATATCTCTTATAAGCAATATTAAATATTTTACTTTTATTAACAATCTAATTAAACGAATAGCTAGCTTAAAAAAGAATAGGTAACTTTTATAGGGCCATCTACTTATATATTTTTTAAATAATCTTCCTAAAACCATAACAGATTTACCCGTAAAAAATAATCAAAAAAGCTTAACAGAACACTGTAAAAAGATAATTGAGCTAACGGTGGAGTATCAAATTTGGCACAGTTCATGTTTACATTACGGAGGATTGCAGAAAGTTTAAATTTTTAAATAGAATGCATTAGAAATACATTAAATTAATTAAATTAAAAATTACACACACTATATTCATGTGACGTACACGGTAATATACACACATTAATATTTCTTTACTATTTTCTTTACGTCTAAAGTCAGTTGTCAAACTTAAAAGATATTTTATTGTTTAGTCTATGGTCGAATTCCAACCATAAGGCGATAACTAGTATAATTTAAATTGATTTAAAAATATTTTAAAATTATCATGAATCAGTCACTCTGTGGTATTTTGCATATATAAAGATTGCATATATAAAGCTATAAAATGATAATGCGTTAACTTTTATCTAAATAGCCTTATTTTAAAGTCTAGTGAATTTTGTTTAATTCGTCTTAATTGCTTTGCTATTCATAGTTCACAATTTTTACATATCAATTTTTGTTTTGTCTGATTTTAGGGTTCCGAAGTGTACCAGTACCTTATATTTTCGCCATCTTCGTCGTCTATCCGATTGTCCGCAAATTAGCTCAGAGACTCTTAATACCAAATAGCTTTCATTGGGCATGACTATACATAAAGTGATAAATTAAAATATTAAAAAATATTTGGGGTACCTTTGGGTAAATTGAGGATGTCTCTTATTTTCTGGCGTACCCAATGTTAAGGAGTATCTTCTGTAGTCTAAAGATATTGTGGGGTTGTGAAATCATTTTTTCGATCGAGTGATTATTTTGTGAAATATTCAGATATAATCATTGATATAAAAAAAACCCTAGATGCACAGTCCTGAACAAAACTGACACTCAAAAGTGTCCCTAATTTCATTTAAGTAGTTATAGATATGGCAAAAACATATGTCTTTGTATATCCAACCTTAAGTGCACGACTTATAGTTGTTTTTACAAAGCAATGTACGAAAAGAAATAAAATTGACAGTGTCGCGACCGACGCGATTTTATTTGAAATGAGCGCACAATTTAAAATTGTGCACTCGTTTTTGGAGGACGTTTTTGACACACTGATTGTTTTTTATATCAATGGATATAATGGTCAAATTATTGATATAATCAAGTGTCCCCCTTTCCTGTCAACTAAATGACTGTTTCTGGATGTGTAAAACAGTTACACTAGTAGTATATGTAACGAAGTTAAAGGTAAAACTACCACATCTAAGTAAGCCAGTCAAGCTTATGAGTAATCGACAAACTTTCAAAATGTACTCGGAGAGGCATAAAAGAATATACCCATCACCCCCAAAAAAGTTCGATGACGCAGTAATGACCCATAAGATCAAATATAATAGTCATTTCGAAAAAAAATCGCGTTAGAAAGGTAAGGTGTAGTATAAAACAAAGAAAAGCTGTCTTCTTTGGTCACAACTCACATTATTGTGATGGGCTTCTACGGAACCCTCCATTACGCGTGGTCCGACACGCACGTGACCGATTTAATTTACTATAATACCGGTTATTTTATTATAGTTTGGGATATACTGTTGTCTAATATTAAATTTGTCCTCTTATTTTGGTTCATAAAAATATCGTTACAGTCAATTAATTTGTTTTTTGTTATTTTAATATCTATTTTATCTTTATTTATGAATAACTGGCTGTTACTAGTGACTTAACTCGCGTGACCCGAGGATTAAATGAATACGCCTTTTAAGGATAATTTCTTAGTTTGTCAGTGTAGCTGGCATTTACAAACTGAAATACAGAGTTATATTACTTACCAATGAAATAAAATTAGTTCAAGGGTAATTTTTAAACCTCTCCATCTCATACGGTACGATAAAACAGTACAACATGGTTTATTTCTATTTTTATATATCTACAAACGTATGATATTTTAGATAGTGATAGGAGCGTTTGCTCATATGGACGGCGATACGTTTCCTTCCTAATAGTGTGTCTATTTGTATTCATGTAGTCTGTGACGTGACCCAAAAACATTTATGATTATATAATATAATTTATTTTTATCATTTAAGTTTTATTTTTTATTTATGTATTATCTTTTTATTACTATTATCTTTTTTATAACATAAGATAGCAAACAAGCAGATGAGTCTCCTGGTGGAAAGAGACAACCATCGCCTATAGACAACAAAGATGTTAATAATGCGTTGCTATCTTGTGGCGAGGTCTAATGTAATATGCATAAGTTTATCGGCTACCTTATCCTCCAAACCGGAACACGACAGTGACCAGTACTGACGCTATTGCGGCAGAAATAGGTAAGGCGTTGATACCAGACCCGGGCGAGACAATGCAGAACTCTACCATCTAGTAGCTACGATGGTAGTGACTCGCATAGTCAATCGGTCGCCTTTTACGACCTGCGTGGCAGAACGGCAGTTGGCCTATTCTTCAAAGGAGCTCGGGACCAACACGTGCGAAGGGTGATTATTTTACTGCATAATCATGGCCGGTTCCCTTACGGGGCAGGCAGAATAAACCGAAAGTCTAAAGATTTGGTTCACTACGATAGTTTGCCGGTTGGCGAGATGAGTGGTGATCCCCATCGCCGCATTTTGCCGACCTTATAATGATTATCAACTACTTCTAGGGATAACTGGGACTGACTGCTTTACATGCTTATCTAAGTCCCACCAAAGTCTGATCTCCTGCTGAGATTTTGGATTTTCAAGGAAAACGCAAAAACAACCTCAATGACACTTTTACCTGGCCCGGGGATCGAACCCGGGACCTCATAGTCTAAACCAGGCCGAGGCAATATTATTTTACTGTTTGCTATTTTAAATGATATAAAAAACCGGCTAAATGCGAGTCGGACTCCCGCACAAAGTGTTCCGTACCATCATCTTTAAAAATTCGAAAAAAAAACAGTTTTATTGTATGGGGACCGCCCTTAATATTTTCATTTTTTTATTTTTAGTATTTGTTGTTATAGCGGCAACACAAATACATAATTTGTGAAAATTTTAGCTTTCTAACTACCACGGTTTTTGAGATACAGCCTGGTGACAGACAGACAGACAGCAGAGGCTTAGTAGTAGAGTCCCGTTTTACCTTTTAGGTACGGAACCCTAAAAAGGACTTAAAACATTACTTAAAAAACATTACTTACTAAAACTTACAATAAGCTTCCACCTCATTTGCGTTGTGAAGAAATCAATGCATTGCGATTTAGCATCTACATTTTGGATGCGCTTTGTTTGAAATAGGAAAAGTTTTTGTACCTGCGCTTGGGATGGTTTTTGTGTTCCCAAATTGTTCCCGTCCAACCTGCAATATAGCTCCGAGGTACGTCTAGGAATGTACTGTTGACACGATAAATGGTTATATTATGTTTTATTTTATAACTATGTACATTTATGTGAAATGTTGATGTAATAATAAATAAATTATATTCAGTGCAACCAAATATCAAAAGTTTATCCTTTTTATTTAAATAAAACATAAAAAGTTTTTTATGTAAAATCAATAAAAAAATATTTTACGCTTTCAGCGTAGACATTTGATTAAATTTTATCACCCTTAAATAAATAATTTTATTTATAATACACCAATAATATTATCGTTTTATATGTATACATATAAATAAATAATAAATAAATATTCACGGGACAAATAACACTTACTGATCTAACCCCAAAGTAAGCAAATTATTTGCTTGTGTTATGGGTGTTAGTCAACGATACTAATACATAGAAATACCATAATATATTTAACAAACACCCAAACCCGGAAATAAAAACATTGATGCTTATCACACAAAAGCTTGTCCCCGTCGGGGATCGAACCCGAGCCCCGTTGATTGCGTAGTCAGGGTCGCTCACCGCTCGACCAACATATAAACGACATTTTCGTTTTAATTTTTATACTCATTATTATTAATGACAATTTACCAATAATTATCTCGAGTTTGAAAATCCACAACCTGCGATTGTTTTGGTTCGTGCACTAGTCGATTACGCAGACGAAACTTCGTGAAACAAACTGTTATTGAGGGATTCCTGAATTGACTCGGCTTGACTTTTAAGAAATGAATTTACCCATCTTTGAATCGGTAGTAAAGTCTGCAAAACCGGTATTAGAAATGTTCATGCGCGTAGGCGATTATTTACTATCCAATGATTCCTTTTCGTTTACCCCCTCTTCTATAAACAAAGGTAAGTTTTAATTAATGTATCTTCACGCCCGTATCACCGAAGATGTAGGCAGGTTAATAACCAGTGCATCCACGATTAGCCGAAGATACTTAAGTCCTACAATATGATAAGTGACAAGCCTATCGCCAATCGGCCACTTATCCAATCCCGGGCAACGTTATCAGAAAAATAAATAACTTACATTTTTCAATTATCCGATCCGGGAAACGAAACCGAGACCATATGTGGTCAATGCTGACTCCGGACCACTAGACCACAGAGATGATGTTTTATTGTTTTAAATTTTACACTTGTACTGTTTCACAATTCACTAATTATATATAATATATACTTTTTTATTTAAATAGCCAACCGGTTTCGCATTTCACTGCATCATCAGGGCTAAAACTTAAATTGCCAACAAATACGTTATGTTAGGAATTGTTAATAATGGTCGGTAGATGTAAAATATTGAGTTTGATAGAAAATATTAATGTTGCCAACCATTATTTCCCAATTACCACAGTACGAAGATACAAAATGAGGTAAACTACCAAATAAAAATTATACAAAATTACAAATGAAATCTAAACTAATAACGGATCTAATGTAATAATAAAATCAAATGTCACTTAAATTACTAATTTAAAATTATCCAAAATTAAGATATGTCATTGGGTTCAAATATGTCAAAATATTCGGTAAATACTCTATAAGGTACCCCAATATATATACACACACACACACACACACACTTACATACACTTTAATGTCAGGGATTAAATTTAATAATTTAAACAACAAAATATACTAAATTGTACTAATAAACTAAATAATATGTCAAGCTTAAAATTAATATGATTAAATTGAATTAAATTATATAAATAATATTAACTTAAATTATATAAATTGAAATTAATTATTAAAAATATTTAATAAGGGGGAAGAATTTAAATCCCTATGATCATTTAACAATTTCGGATTATTTTTCTTTTTTATTAATTTCTAGGGCTTCAAGGGCATTCAGCTTTTCACCTTTGTTACAAAAATGCAAAGCGTTGAAGTTCTTAGCGAGGTCAAAATTGTGCCCTTCCGTTCTGAGGTGTTGGCCGAACGCGGACATCCCTTGTCCGGACTTCCAAGTCCTGACATGTTCCTCTATTCTCTTTGTAAAGGATCTTCCCGTTTGACCAATGTACTGTAGATGATAAGTCTTCATTAAGATGGATAAATATAAAGTTTAACTTCTGAGTGTTTTATCATAGCACTGTTCAAGTTTTAAACACTTTAGTATGTGACGATCCTATTTCGTACGCTCCAAACGTGTTAATGCGCGGTTTCTTAGACAAAGGGGTCAGTTTTTACGTGCTGAGGGTTGTATAACCCATCTTTTATGCGTTTATGACGTTTGACTGTAAAACAGAGATAAACCATTATCACGGTCGTTGTTTATCGAGTAACATCGGTAGCCCCCATTGTGTGGATTTGTTATTGCTAGAAATATCAACAACTTACAATTTTAAATTTAATCCGATTTATCTTATAGACATCTTTAGAAATACATTCTATTCTTCCTAATGTAATATTTTATCACTTATACACTTGTACGGTTTCACAATAAATAATATATCTTATTTCCCCTGGGCTCCCTTAAAAGAATTCACCATCTGCCGTTCTGCCAGTAGTTCGTTCTGGTACCACGGACGTTGAGCGGCAATGATCACTTACCATCAGGTGAGCCTCTTCTCCATTTGCCTTGTTCTCTATAAAAAAATCCCTTCTCATTTTCAAAATAACATTTTCTTTCGAAATTCATCTAAGTTTTTAAAAACTCCTTAAATTTTTAAGCCAGTTTAATTTTTAATAATGATAATTTTAATTTATACGTTTCTAATCTTTAAATGTGCTGAAGCTGAAACATGGTTGACTTTTTATAAACCGTATTTTATGTGAAATATTTAAGTAATTACAGGTGTTTCGACATGTGCAGCTCTAGACAAACACTTCACTCTAACAACAACATACCTGGGTAAGAATAAAAAGGAAACCTTAGTGAAAAAAGCGAGGATTGGTGGGAGTTTTCATCTTTAAAACGAAGTAATAAAGCCGTTTTGGATTTTAATATTATATAGCGATCGTTACAGTAAGCTTTTCTCATAAATTGACTCTCATTAAGTCAAAACAATTAAAACCTTTCTACGTAGAGCTACGCATCCTGTAGATGCGGTATGTCTTGATATTTATGCTTCCCTTTCACCAAGTTAATACTAAGAGAAACATCAATTCGTAATCTAAGGGTCTCTGAGTGAAACTAGTTTAGATGAAACTTTTAGAAAGTAGCAAAATCTTCAGTTTAATTTAGAGTTTCTACAACTCGTAACTGTTTTTGCCGGAAAAGACAGACGTTAAATCGATTATGCGTGTAGAGTAATTAACTAATTTTATGTCACTTTGCATATAAACTGACGTCAATTTGGAAATAACAAATAATAAATCACAACTTCAAAATATTTAAATCAATTACGTTTGTTCAAAAATATTTTTTGACCATGATTGGTAAATTTATTTCTTATATTTTTTATCGCAGTAAAACTACAGTAACTGACTGGTTTTTACTGCCTGACAGTACAGGAAATGGGATTCCTGCATCTCCAGAATCCTGCATTAAATCTTCATTAAATTAAAATCGGGGTGCACGGGGAATATACCTTCCCAAACAAAAAAATAATTTTTCAAATCTATTAATAAATGACCGGTTTCTGCGGTAACAAACATTAAAAAACATACGACCGAATTGATAACCTCCTCTTTTTTAGAAGTAGGTCGAACATTTTTAAAATGTATTTTTTTTTAAATTGTTTAAATCTAGCTCTCCAATACTAAGATAGAAACTTGATTTTGAAAGAAATCTGTGAAATGGATGTCAAAATAATGAAAATAGGTGTGTAAAAATTATTACTTTCATTTAACTGATTCGTGATCCTATCGTCAACCTACTTAACTTCGATATTAATTTAATGTGTTTGTAGAGCATCCATACTAATATTATAAATGCAAAAGAAACTGTTTGTCTGTCTGTTTCTTCTTCATGCCTAATCCACTGAACCGATATAGATGAAATTTCGTTCAAAGATAGTTAGAAACTCGACAAAGGACATAGAATAGTTTTTAACTTAGAAATCCCACAGGAACGGGAACTATGCAAGTAAAACCCCAGAAATGAAAAGTAACTTAAAATACTTTTATTTTACAATTTTTCCACGCGGACGAAGTCGCGGGCATACCTAGCCTACACCTACATACATACATCTAATATAAAAAGTATTAGTTTTCTGCACTTCTTCTACAAATAAATTTTAACTGAGCTAAATTTCATACTCAGTTGGCTTAATTTGCGTAAGAAGACATATAGTTAATAATTATATGTCACGTAAGTTTTGCTAATTTACATACATACATACATATGTTCACGTCAGATCCCTTACGGAGTAGGCAAAGAGAACCGAGTGCCATATATCACGATCCTTGCAGGCTTGCCTCGCTTCCTCCACATTTATCACTCTCTTCATACACAGACGCCGGTTGCGAAGACTCTTGACGCCACCTTCGGACAGTACTCGATCAGTCTGATCATGGTATGTTAATCTTTTTCTTCCCCGGTACCTACATTCTTCCACATTCGCATTGTATATCTGTTTTGTTAACCTTTCATAACCTTTCCTTTTTGTTAATCTAATTTTTTCTAGCAAGTATCTGTGCGTAAACCATGTACAAAAACTAAACTTTTTGATTTATCATCTTTACGGTCCCTACAAACTGGAGTTGGGTCAGTTATTACGAAATAAAATCATATTTATGTGGCCGTAGCATCGTCGTGACTTAAAAGTGTCAGTAAAGTTTCATAGCCCAGACACACCATCTGCAGTTGCAGAATGCGGGAGTTATTAAATTTCTCTGCAATTATTATCGCTGGTTTAGAAAGATTTATAACCATTTAATATCAACCTGTGTAACCTGATTCGGAGTCGCTTTAAAAGAAATTAAGTGAAATTTAATTTTATATCAAAGGTGTTCCGATAAATAAATCATAGTTGATGTATAAATCATACACAAGAGGATTTTTTTAAATTTTAATATATATTTTACGTGTCACGTTGTTTGTCCACGATGGACTCCGAAACTAATGAACCGATTTTAATTAATAATAATTTTGCGCTCGATTATTGTTGGTGGTAAATGACAAGCAAGCAGTTGGTGACGTTTTTGACAATTTTTTCGTTACGTTTAAGAGTTATGCTGGTCGCTGGCGGATTGCAAATGTTAGGTGATACGCCTGTGGGTGTCTCAAGACTTTGGTGTTTTCTTCACCTCAGATTCATCTTATTGTTAAATCTTTTACAAGGCTAGGTTTTGAATGATTGTTATGCATTAAACCACATCTTGTGTCACTAAAATGATGTGGTAAGTGTAAAAGTAATTGTTATACACCTATGTTCTTTTGTTTGCGTTTCTCATCGACAGCCTCTGCAATTACTCTAAATAGTTGTTGTACTTATAAATACCAGGTTCACAGATTTTATCGCTATGAGAAAATATAATAGAAGGAACTATTAGCATTTGTTCTTCTGTTCTAGGTACATTTTAATTATACAAAATACTAGTGATAACATCCACACGGCCAACGACTGCTGACAATTTAAATTTTACTGGAAACGTAGAAACTTATTGGTAGACCTGGTGATTCGGTTGTTCGGCTTAGTTTATAAGGTACCTACCATGTTTGATCGGGATATATTTTTTATATGATTAAATAGCAAACAGTGGATGTCTCTCTTGATAAAAAGAGAAACTATCGCATATAGACACCAAAGATGTTAATGTTGCCTTGATATCCGTGAGGCGTGATGGCAATGCCATATGCATTTTACCGACTACCTTACTCTCCAAACCGGAACACGACTATGATAAGCATTGACGCTATTGCGCCAGAAATAGGAAAGGCAGTGGTACTATATACCTGGGCGAAACGTTGCGGAACTCTACCACTTAGTAGTCACGATGGTAGAGTAATTACGTATAGCAAATCGTTCGCTACTTGAGACCTGCCTGGCAGAACGGCAGCTAATCTGGTAGTCGACAATCATGATAGGTGCCGAAGATATAAATAAATAAATATATATTACTAGAGAAATTTCACGAATCGATCTAAAGTAAGCAGTTTATTCTAGGTGGTAGAGTTCTGCGTTGTCTCGCCCGGGTCTGGTACCACCGCCTTACCTATTCCTGCCGCAATAGCGTCGTGTCGCTGTCGTGTTCCGGTTTGGAGGGTAAGGTAGCCGGTAAACTTATGCATGTGGCATTAGACCTCGCCATAAGATAGCAACGCACCATTAACATCTTTGGTGTCTATAGGCGATGGTTGACTCTTTTCATCAGGAGACCCATCTGCTTGTTTGCTATCTTATGATATAAAAAAAAAGTTTATTCGCTTGTAGTATAGGTGTTAGTCGACGATACCAATACATATTAAGTCTATTTTGTATATAAATACAAAATAGATTTAATTAACACCTGAACCCAGAAAAAAATATGTATTCTCATCATATAAATATCGGGAATTGAACCCGAGCCCCATTGATGCATAGTTAGGTTCACTAACCACTCGAACAACGAGGCTGTCGCACTTTTTAATCAGAGTGCTAAGTGTGAGTTTTTCTTTTCGCATTCGATCGTGAGCGCGTTTCGAGTTTACTAATAATTTGTATGTGATTTGTACAGCGCCACCTAGTGGTAAACTGGTTTCTCACGTTTACCACTAGGTGGCGTTGTAAAAATCACATACAAATTCCTAGTAAACTCCAAACGCGCTCACGATCGAATGCGAAAGAAAAACTCACACTTAGCACTCAGAATGAAGTAGAGATGACAGGGTAATAGTATATATAATTGAGTAGATAGAAATTGACACCTTTTATGTTCAAAAGTTTAATTATGCATGTGTTCTTTGTAAGGAGAAATTTGTTTATTAAAGCAAGTGAAATCTAATTTCCGAACTAAATTATAGAACATATTTTCATGCTCTATAGATATTAATGTCAAATTTATAATTCAATTACCGTAGTTGACATAATTTGCCAGTGACTACTACTATTGATATGATATCTAGATAAGATCGAGTTTTAAACTCGATATAACCTCTCGAATTTATCTTCTGCTCGCCGATATAAACATGTCGCTCGGCTGGATCATAAGATTGCAGGGAAAGCATTCAGCTTTCTAGCCTAAAGCGATATCGCATCTCATTTACCCGGCTTAATCGACCCTTGGTTAGGGATAATAATCTTTGTCATAGTCTAAGTACCGCTTTGTTAATAGGGACATAATTCAGCGTCTAATGAGACTTGAACTAGGATATCTACTAGTGACTCGTCATTAAAAATTTCTCATTTATTTGGGATTAGACACAGTCAAGGTTTATTATGAACTAGCTGACCCGCGCAGCTTCGCTCGCTAATATGATATGATATCGTTGAAAAAAATACACAAATCGATCTAATCCCAAAGTTAGCAAATTATATGCTTGTGTTATTGGTACTACTATAATATAGAAACGATAATTTTTTACGAAATTTACGTTCATTAACCACTCAAAAAAACGGGGTTTGACAAAGATTTTTATGTAAACTTTTAGACCCTTAGATTTTTTTAAAGTTAGCCTGTATTTGACCCTGGATCATCAAATATTTCCACGATAAGTTCAATCGAAATAGGTTCAACGGTTTAGCCGTAAAAGAGTAACAGATAGACAAACTTTCGCATTTGTAATATTAGTATGGAAGTTTGAACAAATATAAGTAAAAAATTAAAAAAAAATATTCCAAGATTTTAAAGTAAAAATTTCATTGCAAGCAGCCCTGCGATTAGGCCGTGATAACGTCATCCACAGACAAACAGTGCTACTTTCGTATTACAATATTAGTATGGATTAATATGGATAAGCGTAATAAACCTTAACAAGTATCAAATCCCATTCGCGTAGGTGTCGTAGAAAGGGTAGAAAGTTTTCAATTCATATATTAAGATATAAGTATATACGGGAAGCTAAAATTTTAAGTCCCTTTTTAAAGAAAATTGCACGCATTGAGTAGTTTGAGACGAAGAATACTAAACATTTGCGTGGAGAAAAATTCAGAAAGTCATAATTTATATGTAATAATTTATATGTATATTTATATATTAAGTCGAAGTAAAACCTTCGTTCCCCTAGTTACGAAAGTTGCGCCATGTGAGGATTATGAAATTTGGCACGGTAAAAGCTTATTCTAAAAAGAAACGCAGAATGCTAATATTTTATATAATGTTCATTAGAAATAAACTAAATTAATAAAAAAACCTCACCCAGATTTCCATGCGTTTGCCTCATACACGTATATATATATAACTTGTTTACACTTAAAGTTTGTCTTCAAACTTAAAAGTTGTGTGTGTGTGTGTTTTCTTTTTATTCATAAGATAACAAACAAGCAGATGGGTCTCCTGATGGAAAGAGTAAATCATCGCCTATAGACACCAAAAGTGTTAATGGTACATTGCTATCTTGTGGCGAGGTCTAATGCCACGTGCATCATTTTACCAGCTACCTTACCCTCCAAACCGGAACACGACAATAATAAGCACTGACGCTCTTGCGGCAGGAATAGGTGAGGCGGTAGTATCAGACACGGACGAGACAATGCAGTCTCTACCACCTAGTAGTCACGATGGTAGTGGCTTGCAGAGCCAATCGGTTGCCTTTTACGACCTGCCTGGCAGAACGGCAGTTGGCCTATACTTCAAAAGAGCCCTAGACCAACACCGGGAAAAGTGTATTTATGTAAAATTGTGAATTTGATTTAGTCTATGATCTACCTGAGCTGTCGAACTTTGTTTTCTCTATAATTTTAACATTATTAGAATTAAGGTCATTATATGTTGAAACTACTTTACAATACACTTGTACTTTTATTCCACTATAAGTATCCACTCAATTCTTTAAATTAATCGACTAGTTTCGCTTTTAATTTAAATAATTGAGTGGATACTTATAGTGGAATAAATGTACACGTGTATTGTAAAGAAGTTTCAACATATAATAATGGAATTTCACAGACGACGACGAAAGTGCCGACGATTGAAAGTGTAAAACCAATTACGGTCGTGTTTAGACCAGAAGGCGATCGTTAGTAATGGTCATTACATGAATTGTGGCCGAAATTAACCACTATCATACTATAAATTTATTTATTTATTTATTTACAATGGAACACCAATAGCAAATACACAATAAATACAAATTATAAATAGAACTTAAGGTACAAGTCTAGTATACCGGCCAATTACAGGTGAACACATAAATCATACTAAAAATGAAATAGTGAAACAGTTTAACGAGAATCTTGCAAAAAATATACATTAACATAAAATAACTTCTAATAAAAAATAACAACAAGAGAAACTTATTTATAAAAAAAGGAATCATAATACCTAGTACTAACTCATTAAATGGGAATATTAGATTTCGTAAATGAGTTAAATTATTCATATTATAGCATGATTATGTCAGATAGACATCGCTAATGGAATAAGAATGACGATCGACACATAATGCGATAACATAGACCACTACACTGCTCAGCAAACTTGTTTGTCAATGCTTTTGATATAATTCTGATACGGATTCATAAAATATGTACCCTGTTATGGTAATTTGCTATTTCAGAACAATTTCACCTAATATATTGTTATATACATAATTTAATCGCCTCCGTGGTCTAGTGGTCCAGTGACGGAGTCGATTTCATGAGGTCCCGGGTTCGATTCTTGGGTCGGGCAATTTAAAAATGTGTTTTTTCAGTTTTCTGATAAAAACATCTTTGCCCAGTATTGGAAAGTGCGCGGGATTGGAAAATGCCCGGTTAGCGATAGCCGGCCACCTATCACATTGAAAGACCAAGTATATTCAGCTTATGGGTGCACTTGTACCTCTGCCTACCTCTTCAGGGATATGGTCGTGAAGATACTTTTTATATACATAATTTAATCAAACGAACGATTGGCTTTACATGTCACTGCTATCGTGATTTCAAGGTGGTAGAGTTCCGCAACGTCTCGCCCGAATGTATGTTACCAACGCGTTATTTATTCATTTATTTATTTAACTTTATTGTACACCTAACATAAATTTTTACAAAAGGCGGACATAATGCCTATTGGCATTCTCCTCCAGTCAACCTTTGGGCAAATAGAAAATATGTAAACGGTGCCTCAGAAAATGTACACTAATTATACTATACAAATTGTTATATATACATACTAGCTGTTGCCCGCAACTTCGTCCGCGCGGACTTCGTTTACTCCGCACAGCTTCTCCCCCGTAGGTGTTAGCGTGATAATATGTAGCTTATATGTTGACCCGATCTGTTAGTAATATTCATGCAAAATTTGAAGTAAATCCATGTAATACTTTTTGAGTTTACCCCGGACATACATACAGACAAACAGACAGACAAAAATTCTAAAAACTATATTTTTGGCTTCGATATCGATTGTATATCACGTCCCAAGTATTCTTTTAAAAAGACTTTCCTACGATTTCATTATATGTATAGATTACTTATATATACACACATATATATATATATATATATATATATATATATATATATATATATATATATATATATATATATATATATACATACAAACACACATATATAGACATATACCTGTTAGCTAACTACTATTTAGCACATGCATTTTTGGTTTCGTTAGCATTTCTAGCGTTACCTATTTCTGCCGCAATAGCATCAATGTCTGTCATTGTCGTGTTCCGGATTGGAACGTAAGGCAGCCGGTGGATTTATGCATGTGACGTTGCTACTCCACCACACGGATAGCAAGCTGATCTTGGGGTTAGGTTATTCGACTCAGATCTTGGGGTCTCAGGTTAGACTAGCGGATCAAGCAAAACTTTTATTATTAAGTACTAGCTGACCCGGCAAACTTTGTTCCGCCTTAATGGCAATAAATAAGCAGATTTATTTTTTAATTGGAAAAAATACAAAAAAAAATAAAAGGTATCCTATGTCCTTCTCCTGGCTCTAAACTACCTCCCTGCCAATTTTCAGCTAAATCGGTTCAGCCGTTCTTGAGTTATAAGTGGAGTAACTAACACGACTTTCTTATATATATATATATATATATATATATATATATATATATATATATATATATATATATATATATATATATATATATATATATATATATATATATATAGATTTATAAATGTATGTTTTTTGTTTTATCCTTGGAAGAGTCATATGGTATTTTCATATAATGAGATAGCATACAAGCAAACAGCTTTCCTGATGGAAAGAGACAGCCATCGCCTGAACATACCTTGCAATGGTGCGTTGCTATCCACGCCACATGTATAAGTTTATTGGTTATCTAACCCACAAACTGGAAATATTCACAGTGATAAACATTGACATAATTGCGGCAGGAATAGCTAAGCGGTGGTACCAAACCTGGGTGAGACGTTGCGAAACTCTACTACTAGTAAAATAACAACTAACTTCCCCGTGTTGGTCCCGGGCTTTTTTGAAGAATAGACCAACTGCTGTTTTGCCAGGCATATCGTAGAAGGCGACCGATTGGCTATGCGAGTCACTACCATCGTGGCTACTAGGTGGTAGAGTTCTGCATTGTCTGCCCGGGTCTTGTACCAACGCCTTACCTATTCTCGTCGCAATAGCGTCAGTGCTTGTCACTGTCGTGTTCCGGTTTGAAAGTTAAGGTAGCCGGTAAATTTATGCATGTGGCATTAGACCTTGCCACAAAATAGCAACGCACCATTAACACCTTTGGTGTCTATAGGCGATGGTTGACTCTTTCCATCAGATAACCCATCTACTTGTTTGCTATCTTATGTTATAAAAAAACTTGGTGTCTACAGGTTATAGTTGTCTCTATCAAAAAAAGGAATCTACTTGTTTGCTTTTCTGTGATATAAAATTACGATTAGAAAAGGATGTGTGTAAGCTTAATTTTCGACATATCCGTATAAATATTATAAATGCGTAAGTCTGTCTTTATATCTTTGTTTTTTTCAATAATCAAACCCTATAGTGCTGGAATAGACCTAACTTGTAAATCTACTCTGGAGTGAAGCTGCGTGTTTCAGTTAGTTAATAATAATAACAAACACAATATGTTGCAATTAAAATTATTAATACAATAAATAATTACTTAATAAGCCAACTACACAAAACCCGTAATAAAGGTACGTGTGAAAGAGTCGTTACTGTAAATTCGACCGTGATTACTATCAGAGAAATATGCGCGCGCGCCGGCTCAGATCCGCTCAGCTATGCGACTTCAATGTGTGTGTCCTGATTTAAGAGTGTGCTAACTCTCTGTCGATAAGTTTAAGGCTTTCTGTACACAAACGATCTCTGATAACACATATACGTGCGATTTAAATTGTATTTGGAATAATTATGTTTTTTTTTTATAATCGGGTTCTCGCTCTAAAATGGAATATCTACGCATTACTTTTATTGTTATGTGATGTTTGGTATCAGATATATACGGATATTTATATGTTGCCTTTAAGGCATTATGTATATAAAAGATATCTGCTTAGATATACGTGCGATTTAAAATCATATTTGGAATAATCTTTATTATTATTTTTCTATATTAATATTATAAATGCGAAAGTTTGGATGTATGGATGGATGTTTGGATGGATGTTTGTTACTCAATCACGCAAAATCTACTGAACGGATTTAAATGAAATTTGGCATACAGGTAGATAATAACCTGGAATAGCACATAGGCTACTTTTTATCCCGGATAAATTAGGCGATCCCGCGGGATTCACAATAAAAAAGTATGATGCAGCGGGCTGCACGCAGCAGCTAGTTAAGTATCGGTTTTTTAAATAATCGGTTCTTGCTCTAAAAAGGAACACCTAAGATTACTTTTATTGTTATGCGATGTTTGGTATCAGATATATACGGATATTTACGTATTGCTTCTAAGGCTTTCTGTATACATAAGATTTCTGCAAAGATACACGTGCGATTAAAAATCGTATTTGGAACGATTAAGTATGGGATTTTTACATAATCGGGTTCTTTATCTAAAAAGAAATACCTAAGATTATTTTTATTGTTATGTGATGTATCTGACACAGATAGATACGGATAATTATGTGTTGCCTCTAAGGATTTCTGTATATAGAAGATCGCTCATAAGATATATGTGCGACTTTAAATAGTATTTGGAATAATTTAGCATGGGTTTATTACACAATCGGGTTCATGCTATAAAAAAGAATACCTACGTATTATGTTTATTGGTATGTGACGGATTTATGGGTCAACAGTCTTAAGTCTTGGTTCAGTGTGGCTATGAATAATGGTGCTTATATCCTCGGTAAAGATCGTTTAATTTACAGTTTTTCTGAAAAAATAAGTTTTGAAGGGGAATGCTAACTGGTAAATTCATGTATGTGCTAATAAATCTGTCACATGGATGGAACATAATATTAGCATCTTTAGCATTCACAGGGGTCATCGTTTTCCATGAAAGGAGCTCTTTTTGTCTTTATTTTCAACTTACTAGCTATTTATTCTAAGTTAAAGTCAATTTTTTATTCTTTACTTGTTAGAATCATAAAAAATGGACTTAAACTTTAGTTTTTTAAGTGATTTTTCTTCTTTCTTGATTTTTTCTCTTCTGCTTAAATTTGATTTTTTCTCTTCTGCTTGTTTGCTATTTTAAATTAAATTTGAGCTTTTATAAATCTAACGCATGTAGATGACCTAAGTATCTTTGGATAAGCGATTTACAGCTAAAAATAAGATCTTCCGGCGTCTGTAATTAGATAGTGTTGTGCGTGTGACCTTTGATCACAGTAACGAGAGATGAAACCGCTTTTTAATCCAGGTTGTAATCTTATTTGCATTTTCTTCATTTAAATAAGGATATCGTATGCCTCCCGATAGAAACCCAGGTGCATTTAATTTAAATTAGAAACATATACACAAGATGTATACGTTAAAGTTTTAAGAGAGAGGAGTAGTGAGATATAGAAAGTGAGAGAGAGGAAGAGAATGACTGATTGTGACGAAATTAAACAAAATGGAAATAGTTATAATTTATTTTTAAATATTTATAATTTATTTTTATCTTACTATGTTAACATTCAATATTCTCATCGTGTAGGCTCCCGGTATTGGCCTAGGCTTCGTTTTATTAAAAAACTATTTATATAGTTTACCTTTTTGACTATTAACTATGTCCTCACTGTGCCATTTTATCTTAAACTTTCATCGTCACTATGCTATTCAACTTTCGTTTGACGCATTCAATAATTGAATCCACCCGATGCAGAAACACGTGTATCACAGTGCGCGCTACGCCAACGCTACGCTTTCAACTGTCATAGCGCATGCGTCAAGGGCATGCCTCACGTGGCCTGTTGTCTGCGCTGTGACGCATGCTCTTGATGAACAATAAATTACATTAAGTGAATATAGCTATTGAGTGGTAAAATTCTGCGACGTCAGTGAGTTGATAGTGGTTGTATACCGTCTTCCCTTTTCTTGACGCAATAACGTTAGTTCTTGTCATTGTCGTGTTTCAGTTAAAAAGCAGGCTGGTAAACTTATGCATGTTACATTATACCCTTGTTATAGAGATGGCAATGTTTGATCGCGTCATTGTACTAGTGGCCCGGTGTCGATGTTGACCACATGAGACCCCGGGTGCGATTTCCGGGTCGGACAATTCAAAAATGTTTACTTTCAGTTTTTTGATCAATATATTATACTTTTTTCTCATAGTATTCCTTTATTATTCATAGTATTCAGTTAAATAAAATAAGAATTTGTAGTTTTTTTTCTTTATGTTATATGTTTCTAAATTAATAATTTGTACACTGTATATTCTACATTTCTTTTACGCATTCTCATTCTTTTGGGTTTGCTGGAACAAATCTTTTGCAGAGATAAGCTCGCCTTTCGTAAGTGTTCACAAATAAAAATGTAATATGACTTTTAATTGTACAATAAATTATTAAAATAAAAATAAATTAAAATAAATATCATACATACTACATTCCTGTAAAATAATATAATATACGAGTACACACATGTATACTATTTTTCTTTACATCTCAAGTCTGCTGTGACACATAGAGAATTTATTTTTTAGTCTATAGCCGAACTTCGACCACAGTATATCATAAATACGTAAAGGAAAAATTTTGTACCCCTTTTTTCAGCAAACGCAAACAGTGAATTGTAATACTTAATAGTTTTATTTTACGTTGCGGAGGACTGCACAAACCCGAGTCCCATTAATTGCGTATACAGGTTCACTAGCCGCTCGACCAATGAGACGATCATTGCGTCTTCTCCCAAGCTTTGACATCACGAAACGATGACCAAGCGATATTGTCAGGTGTCCATGCAAACAAATAACAGTAATAAATTACGACACATGCGAATGTTCGAGCCAAATAACGTACTTTAGCTCTATTGTCCGCCCTATCTCGATGAAACCACTTTACCACTAAAGTTGCCTCGTGGTCTAGCAGTTCTAGCTTCGGAATAGAGTGTAGAAGCATAACGCTTAGGATTCACATCTTCGGCGTGATCACGTGTGTTCTGGGTAAAATCACGTAAGTGATTTTACAAAACACACGTCTACCTCTAAAAAATAATTTTCAGTAAACAAAACATGTTCGAAAAAAATATGACTTAAGAGGTTTCTGAAATGACCGGTTCATAAGTTACGAGTAGTACATAAATGTTTGTTTCTCATAACAAATAGCTAAGTTTCGCAAATTGAAGCTAATTCCATTGAATACGTGTAGACAGGTAACGATCTGCTAATAAACGTTAATGTCGGAAAATTTTATTGCTCACTTAATAACTTTGAGTGTTGCTATTATTTATTTAAACATTTCAATACATTATATGGTAGATTTCAATTTTGAAAATTTTTTGCTTATTTGCTTGTGTATTTCGTTGGACTTAGGCCTCTACAGGAACCCAGACCAAAACGGTGTGATATATCATCAATTAATGTATTGATCTTAAAAGATAGCAAACAAGTAGATGGGTCTTCTGATGGAAAGAGACAACCATCACTCGTAGATACCAAAGATGTTAATGGTGCGTTGCTATCCATGGCGCGAGGTGTTCATGCTATTTGTATAAGTTTACCGGCTACATTACTTTTATTTGTTCGTTTTTAAATTATTATTTTGATTACAATGTTTAATTTACAATGTATATTTATGTTTATTGATAATTGTCGGTACTGTAATTGATAATTAACTAAGTTTTTATGTATACTTATATTTTTTACTTCTTTCTTCTTTTCAAGATTAACATTCAATAAAATGTATCACAGGAATACTTATTTTGAATAAAAGGTTATTTTATAAAAGGCTATTCAATTATATTTACGCTTCATATTGGAATACGACACTTACAAGTATTGACGTTATTGCGGCAGGATAGATAAGGCGCTGATACCCAATATCCAAGCAACATGTTGCGGAATTATTCCGCCTAGTAATCACGGCAGTATTGATACGTATAGTCAATTGTCCACCTATTACGAACTGCTTAGCCGAACGGTAGATGTTCTATTTTTCAAACGCGGCCTGCCGATTAATTGACAGGAAGGCTTCATAAAGCGATTAGCCAAATATATCACTACCATCGTGTCTCCTAAGTGCTAAAATTATTCAATATCTCAACCGGATTGATATCTCCACTTATCCCTTTTTTGTTTTGGTAGAATCAGCACTTATCATTGTTGTGTTCTGATCACCACTATTTTTGACGATTCTCGCTTGGACTATAGCGCTTACGTCACTTGTCTAGGCCCGCAAGAGAGTTATCTACTAGTTTGCAATCCTATGATAGTGTTTGTCTGGCGTGATTGTAAGGCGACCTGTAAACTTATGAATGCGACATCCTCGCTACACGGATGATAACCATTAGGTTGTTGATGAGGATAGTTCCCCATCAACATCTTTATCTAGAGGCGACGGGTTTCATTCTGTATCTAAAAAACCACTAATTGTTTGGTATCCTACGATATATGTACTAGCTTTTCCGCTGGTCATTAAGGCGAGTCATCGCGACAAACGGGAAAAAACTGGTTTGCTAAATCACATTTTTTTTGTATTGATTATTAAATAACAATTTTACTAAAATTACACGATATACCTGAAAATGTTATCTAAGGAATTTGCTAACTGATTACATGATAGAATGTACTTTACTCGATCATATAAAATTCCGAAAACAGGCTAAAAATGCTCTAAAACAAATAATTTTTTAATAATATTTCTAATCTTCCACATGATTTTTTTTTAGTTTGTAAATACAAAGAAGAATGTCCTAAATTTTAGTTTTCAGCTGATGTCCTATATTTATTTATCCGAAAATTAACACGTTTCCCAGCGGTTTCAGAACATACCGCGCCACCCATTTTCTATAGAATTGCCGCGCGTCGAAATACCACGCCTTAGCATGTCATCAATGTAGAAAATATCATATAATCATTCATCCACTAATCCCTCAAGAGTCGGGGTTTGAAAAAAATTTAATGTAGCCTACTTTAGACTCTGTATTCATAACCGCCTCTTTACCCATTGAAATCGGTTTAGCACTTAACCGTAAAACCGTAACAGATAGATAGACTTTCGTATTTATACTATTATAATATAGTATAATTTTTACAGTTACATGTACATTGTAATAAAATAAAATATATTGGGCAGAGCCAACTTAACGTTCATCCATTTCGAAAATTATTATGTGGACGTTAATTTGATATTAATTCCGAAAAAGAACGAAACAAATTAATGTAAAAATATCAAGATGTTATATAAAATTGATTAATGTTTACCAGTAAAAAAAAAATACTGGAGTTCTTAAATCAAAAAGGTCTATACAGATTTCAGGATCATATTTTAAGGTAATCCAATACATTTTATTGAATGGGCGTCCAAAACGTTATGCTGGGGAACGTTGTTTCGGGTTCACACTTGATCAACTTGACATTAGTGGGTTTCCTTGAAACTCGCATTTTAGAGTTCCGTATCAATACCGACAATATGTAATTTTTATTAAGTTACTGCTTCTGTAGTTTAGTGGTCCGGTATTGATATTGAACATGAGGTTCTGCCTGGATTTGAGTTCGGGGTCAGGCAATTCAAAAATGTGTTTTTCAGTTTTCTGATAAAAATAACGTTGCCCGGATTTGGATAAGTACCCGGTTGGCAAAAAAGCTTGCCACCTATTATATTGTGGGACTAAGTACCTTCGGCTAATCGTGGGTGCACTGGTCGTATCTGTGCTACCTCGACGGGCATACGGGTGTGAAGATACTTTACTTTTGTAATCTTTATATTGGGTCTTTATCCGACCATTACAAGAGAAATGAATATTAAAAATTAATAATATATAATTTTAATATTTATTAATAGAAAAGTAATAAAACATTTGCAAATTCGAATTCAAGACACTACCAAATAATGAAAATTTAAGTAATGAGAGAATAGATTTTATACAATTATTTTTTTATTTGTTATTTATAAGTGATATATGATATATATATATATATATATATATATATATATATATATATATATATATATATATATATATATATATATATATATATATATATATACTTATAACTGACCTACTCTTAATTAATCTAAACTTTAATCGTCTCATTTTAAATAATATTACCTTATACTATTTAGTAAGCAATTCACAATAATTTATGGTTACAGAATGAATAGTTAAATATTAAAATAATAATGTAAATAAGTCAATGTTCTCTCATAAACTACCCTTAAAATTTGATTGCAACTGCAACTTTTGGTTTTGGGTATGGTGCTTCAGTTTTAATTTTTTCTGATAGTTTCTATTAGTGCAACCAATGTCGTTAAGTAGATTCATGTTAATATATAAACACCGACATTGGAGAAAATCTCAACCAAGTAACTCACGTTACGTGACGTTTAAAAATATTATTATGTAGGTATACTTTTTTTTTCAAGTTACGGAACCCTCTAAGTATAAGCTTCGACTCCTACGTGACTGTTTTTTATTTTTTGTAATCTTTAACTCTGTTGTATCGGATGTCTTCGTTTAAGTTTCTGCCGACTCACCTGGTTTAGTTTTAGGACATTGTTTTTTGTAAAAAAGTTGAGAATTACGCATACCTGTTGATTTTATGCTTGATAGAAATAGTTTTTGTCGATTTAACGGGGAAGGTGTTTCTTTATGGTTTTCATTAAAATGCATTGTAATGCGGTGCTGCAAATACTCCGTAGAACTTTTTCACTTTATGATCAAGTATAATCGCTTGTATAATTTTAATAAATTCATTAAGTATTAAACTTATTTTTGTGTTAAGCACTCACCCCATGCTTGGAAAAACTTGAAATAAAAACAACAAAGAAGAATATCGACACGCAGAATTTGAACCTACGACCGTCTCCCTAAAGCCGAGAGGGATTAGAGAGACGACCGCAGGTTCAAATCCTGCGTGTCGATATTTTTCTTTGTTGTTTTTAAAATTTTTCAAGTATTAAACTGTTTTGCCGGGTATATGGTACTACCAGCTTACTTTTCGCAATACCGCCAATGCTTATCATTATAGTCGCGTTCCGGTTTTTTTTAAATCAGAACATAGCAAAAAAGCAGATGGGTCTCCTGATGGAAAGAGTCAACCATCGCCTATAGACACCAAAGATGTCAATGGTGCGTTGCTATCTTGTGGCAAGGTCTAATGCCACATACATAAGTTTACCGGCTACCTTCCTCTCCAAACCGGAACACGACAGCGACAAGCACTGACGCTATTGCGGCAGGAATAGGTAAGGCGGTGGTACCAGACCCGGGCGAGACAATGCAGAACTCTACCACCTAGTAGCCACGATGTTAGTGACTCGATAGCCAATCGGTCGTCTTTTACAACCTGTCTGGCAGAACGGCAGTTCGCCTATTCTTCAAAGGAGGCCGGGACCAACACGGCGAAAAACTTGTAGAGTAAGGTAGCCGGTACGGTAAGTTTATGCATGTGACATTACCATCCCGCCACACAGATTGCAACGCAACATCAAAATCTTTTGTGTCTATAGGTGATGGTTTTTCTTTCCATCAGGAGAATCATTTTCTATCATATGACATAAAACAGCCAAAGTCAATGCTACCACACAAAATGGCGCGCTGCTAAATTATAATTAACCTTAAGATATGCAAAACACATATATTTATGGTAAATTTTATTTATCTCTTACGCCCGTTAGTCCACCGTGCAATGGAATATAAATAAACGGTTGTCACAGGACAGCGGAAACTAAATTCAATAACAAATACAGCGATACAATTGTCAAGTAAGTTTAAGTTAGTGCGAAGTTAGCCCAGAAAACTGTGCGTGGGTAAATTGCATGCATAATGTCTTTGTAAATATTGATCTACTTGTGTTAGCTGTATAAATGAGGATATTGTAAGAAGGGAATATATTAAGATTAGTTGTAAATTGGGACTCTAGCTGTCAAAACATAAGTTAAGATAAACTGTTGGTTTAATTGATAAATCTAAATAAAATTAACTATTATCCGTTACTTTGTTATCGTGACTCAAAAACATGACTTCCTTTTGTGCAATCGAATAAAAAGTCAGCTATAGTATTCCCCACGATTGTGGCTATTATATACCAAAAGATTTTTTAATCCGACATTTCAAGTAGAGATTAGTGTGTTAGTATTGGTAAACAAACTCTTAAAGTTTTTATAAATTAATGAATATTATCTAGCCTGTTCCTTTGTGATGTATGCAGAGTGTAAAAAGAACACTATCGTCTTCTTATTTTTAACCAACTTCCCTAAAGGAGGAGGTTACAGAGTATAAAAAATAGTAATTATTTATTGTTACCTCAAAACTCCACAAACAGAAACAAAATACCAAAAAATAGTAATTATTTATTTATGAACCGATTTTTAACATTATTTTTTTGTTAGGGATACATTACGAATAGTCCCATTTTAATTTGATGGTCTGCTACTATTCAGTACGAAAACTGAAAAACACATTAACTAATTCGGTAGTTAGAACCAATGAGATGATATTATCTATATATATAAAAATTAATACCACTTTTCGTTGTAATTTTATAACTCAAGAACGGGGTCACCTATCCGAAACAAATGATTAGGCTTTGTTCGGGCTATTTAAGTAGATGGTTTATGTGAAGTTTGCACAAAATCGGTAGAGCCGTTCTTCAATTATCACATTTTTTATAACAATTGAATTCAATAAATGGCGATACGTAGCGAAGCACGTAACGGGCCGCTAGTTTTGTATATATGTTATCATTTTGTACACTAAAACTTATACAACGCAAATAGTCCTTATAAGATTAGTCAGTAGTATGAAGTCATACGTAGAATATGAAGTCGTACGTAAGTAGCAGAATTGTCATACGTTCCCAATTTATCGAGAAATCGGATACATACACAGTTTCAATCAAGTTTTGTTTTTCAAATTAACTAAAAAAAATATTTAAAACCAATTATATGACTGGGGTTTGGAGTTCAAAAACTCTTTCGTCTAAAACAGATCTTGTTAGAGGTTAGACCATAAAGACGATAAGTCAATATTTCCACTTTCAAAGTTTCCACTTTGAAAGTGGAAACTTTGAAAATCAACGGGGCGGTCATATTTAGATACTTAAAGTCTCTTTGTGAATCCCATGGGAACATTGCCGTTTTCCAGCATAAAACATAACCTATACGTTAGATTAGGGTATAAAATCAGGGTGTCATTAAGGTACAACATCTAGTATTCTTTCCTCTAATTCAGGGAACTATTTAATCGCTGCAGCTTTGTCATACCTACCATATTTCTAAATATAATTATCTACCTCCATTTACATGTTGCTGTTGGGTGTTGATAAGTTGTATTTATAAACAAACAAGATATCTGTGCATTGGTAATAGTAATATATTTTTGGGATGATGTATAAGTATATTTTAATTTGTTTTGTATTTTGTTATTTGTATTATGTTATTGTATTATTTTTTTATTTTGTAATAACTTTTTCTTTTAAGCATAAACTATTAGTTACTGACATATTTCAAGTGTAAAAATTTTACCTACTAAATAAAGACATTTTGAATTTGAATTTTGAACTTGAAGAAACTTGAACCTACTGTGTATATCTATAGTCTATAGACTATCTGTATGATAAATTTCATTTAAACCGTTTCAAAGTAAAAAATTTACAAACATTTACACTATTTGTTTTGTATTTATGATATAAAGTGAGATTATGTTGGTATGTTGATTTAACTGCCAATACCCCTTCGCTTATAATTAATGAACCATCGAGCTGAGAGATAGCAGGTCATTCATTAGCCGTCTCGTAAAATATGAAGGCTGATGTGTACAGGGCTACTGTGTTTAAAATATCTGGGATCGACAGAAAAATCGATAACTTTCGAGAACAAACTACATAATTGTAAAATTATTATTTTAATATCGTAGGATTTATAATTTATTTGCTAGCCTATAATTTGGAGGAGAAAGTGAGTTTCCTGATGTAAATTTGTTTGTCCTTTTCTCATTTAAGTTTTAAGTACATAGTTTGTATTTTTTAAATTTTAATTTAATTAACGACTTTGAGTTTATATAAATATAGGCTTAATTTCTTTACCTTTTACTACTTATACTATATAAAGTCGGAAAGCAAAATGAAATCCGTAATTGCCTAATGTTTAATTTATATACTACTATGACTTATTTTTTGTGAAATAAGCTGTGGATTTATGTTGATGTAAAATAAATAAATAAAAAGACGACCATCGCATATAGACATTTAAATGTATTACGAAGCGTTTTTTTTTGCGTCAACAATTAAATAAGACGTGTATAATTTCAGCGGCTGCTTTACCTTCGATACTGCAAAACGCTGACGCTATTGCGGCAGAAAAATTAAAAACAGTGAAAAAGTTGAATGGGACGTTACAGAATCTGTTAGAGAGAAGATGACACATTTTTATGTAATATTTTATCACTTATACGCTTGTACTGTTTCACAATAAAGCTTTTTTTATTTATTTCCAACCGGTTTCGCTCACACAAGCATCATCATGGCAATTTATAGTTACAAACTTTTGTAAGTAGTTTACAGTTTTAGAATAGTTACAAAGTTTTGTACGAGTTTGTAAATTGCCCTCATGATGCTTGTGTAAGCGAAACCGGTTGAAAATAAATAAAAATAGCTTTATTGTGAAACACTACAAGTGTATAAGTGATAAAATATTACATTAAAATGGAGTTTCATCAAGTGCCGATGATGAAAAGTGTAGAACATGACACATTTTACTTATTTTCTTTCATTTTGTTTTCATGATCAGAATGACATGATGATATGACATGACATGATCAGATGCCATGAAAAGAATTAAATAAATAACAAAATATTGTCGTCTCTGAGCAGTATTTGTCTCACACAATTAGATTAGTTATCTCCTAATTCGTAATTTTTATTAACAACTTTATCAAAGATAATTTATTAAAGACAAAAAATACGAGTCCAACCCAATCTGAAAAAAATAACCCTACATATTGTAGTAAGGTAAGAATTATATAGCTTATTTAATACTCACAAGGCAAATTTAATCTTAGTTTTAAATCTATCAAGGCATCAAAATTTAGACTACAAACTGGGTCACAGAAATATACATGCAAATATACAACATATGTATATACAGAAATAGACACACACACATACACACAAACGTACACTCCAAAAAAACTCATACAGCCCAAAAAACTTTTTAATTTACATTCAAGAATTGTTTTTAAGTAACATTAACAAAAAAACATACATAATTCCATCTATACTAGGAAGTATAATAAAGCACCAGGTTTTTACAACACCTGAACAAGAACTCCGTGGCACGCCAGAGTACATTTCACATCAATAAATAGTTGTTACAGACGGCTAATGTTTTATGCAACTAAGCAAGTACCTAAGTGCATTTTAGCTAAGTGGAGTCTGGATTGATTGTACTTTCAGTGTTTCCGATATGGTGTTCAATGGTTTAAACTAACTGAATTATGGCTTGAAAGACGCATGTTGGCTAATAGAATTTTATTGGCGTGGCCCTTAATGTCTTGAAAATCTTTGAGATAACATCCTATATTTGTTACACTCTGGGAGATTTCAGTACCAGGAAATAGTTCTTTGGTGAGAAGTAAGTATGTTTACTTGAGAATATTTGTGTTATTAGCTACTTTTATTTGTTGAGATAGAAAACAATCAGTTATCTCTCAAAAACCTATACCTATAGGTGCCAAAGATGTTAAAGGTGCTTTATCTGTGTGGCGGGAAGGTTACCGGCTACCTTACCTAACTGAAACACGAAAGTGACAAGCACTGATGGTATTGTGGCAAGGCGATGGTATCAGACCGGGGCCATATACTGTAGAAATCCACCACCTAGTAGTCACTTTGGTAGTGACATGCATCTAGGATGGTCACATTTGCTTTTTACGATTACTCTCTGACATACTGGGAGATGATCTATTTTTCAGAGGTCCCGGACCGTAGGGAAAATATAATAAATTAGTAAAGTGCGTATCGGGCCACGCGCAATGTAAGGTTCCCATCACAATAATGCGGACTAAGAAGAGGGCTTTTATAGTTTCAAACTATGAACATTAAAGCTATTCAACGTCAATGACAAATATATATATCCGCACCACAGGTTAAACATTTATAAAATTTCTCTACCTACATTTTATAAGTTGGTCGACTATTACTCAAAAACTTGTAAAGCCTTATAAGCCGTGGTAATTTTTCTTTTAACTTCATTATATTTACTACTACCATGATTTTTTTCCCACCCCCAAAACGAACCGTTTAGCCTCCAGAAGGGGGGACACTTGACTCTAACACAATTTAGCACTTAAAAGCTTAATATTTTACAAAACGAGCGCCTTAATCGAAAACTTGTTATCATAAACCCACAATAATTTTTAAAAACCTGTCCAACGATACTCCACACAATGGGGTACGTGGGAAAAAAATTAACATCCTACTTTATATGTAGGTGAGCTACCTTGAATAAAAATATTTTTCAAAATTTTATGTTACCGCTTTGTTAACGTGACTAATATGTATATTCGTGCCAAATTACAAATTTCTAGTAAGAAGGATCTCTGAGCATGGATGGACGGACGGACGGACAGACACAGCGAAACTATAAGGGTTCCTAGTTTACTTTGGAACCCTAAAAACCAGTGGGTTACAAAATTTCTAACCGATCCAAAAGATGCTTAAAAGTCTATTGAAAGGAATTTGATATAATGATGCTAGTAATATTTTTTTTATTATTATCGATAGGGAAACGCTTGACCACGATCTCGCCTGATGGTAAGCTTGGATGCGGCCTAAAATGGAATGCGCTTCCCTCGAAGGTATCTGTTCACTCTTCTCTTGAAGATCCCCAGGTTGTATCCGTCAGGGAACACAAACTCAGGAAGCATATTCCAATCCCTTGCGGTTCGGATCAAGAATGTTTAGTCAAACCGCTTTGTCCGGGTACATGGAACGTCCACCAAAGTAAAAATATTTTTATTTTATTCCTTCTATTTTCCTAAAATTTAGCAAATATTTAAACTGGACATCTCTGGACGCCTCTGTGGTATAGTGGTCCAGCGTTGGCGTTGACCACATGAGGTCCCGGGTTCGATTTCCGGCCCACCACGGCCAAGACCACAATAACGATATTCTAACGGAAAGTAAAGGGTAGGATTACGATTTATGTTTTCTTGTAATTCAACGGTCCAACACTTCAGTGTAACTCAACTCGGCCGATACTGGGTTAATGGGAAATATCACTTCATATCTAAACACTGACGGATATTGATATTTATAACTTTCTAACTGTTGTGCAGAATTTATATTTAATCAATTTTTATGTGTATTCTTCGTATAAAATACCCTTACAATCCGATTTCCTTCTAATAAATAGAACATCTGCTTTCTTACTTCTTGCCTAGTAATTAAAAAAGTCGAATAATTGTTTAAATATGCTTTTACCATCGTGATTACTAGAGTTGTTACGTTTCGCGTGGGCAAAATAAAATAATAACTCATTGAGTAGGGTAATACAAAATGTCGGCTTTCTTACATATACATGCAGTCTTTGTAAAACGGTCTACTTAGAAGCGACTTCAGCATCTGGTGTCACCGCTGACATAACTTAGTATTAAAAGTATCTTCACGCCCATATCCCTGAAGAGGTAGGCAGAGGTACAACAAGTGCACCCATGATTAGCCGAAGATACTTGGTCCCACAAATGTGATAGGTGGCAAGCCTATCGCCAACCGGGCACTTTCCAATCCCGGGCAATTTTGTGTTTCTCAGACAACTGAAAAAAACACTTTTTTTATGTGCCCGACCCGGAAATCGAACCCGGGACCTCATGTGGTCAACGCCAACGCTGGACCACTATACCACAGAGGCGTCCAGAGATGTCCAGTTTAAATATTTGCTAAATTTTAGGAAAATAGAAGGAATAAAATAAAAATATTTTTACTTTGGTGGACGTTCCATGTACCCGGACAAAGCGGTTTGACTAAACATTCTTGATCCGAACCGCAAGGGATTGGAATATGCTTCCTGAGTTTGTGTTCCCTGACGGATACAACCTGGGGATCTTCAAGAGAAGAGTGAACAGATACCTTCGAGGGAAGCGCATTCCATTTTAGGCCGCATCCAAGCTTACCATCAGGCGAGATCGTGGTCAAGCGTTTCCCTATCGATAATAATAAAAAAAATATTACTAGCATCATTATATCAAATTCCTTTCAATAGACTTTTAAGCATCTTTTGGATCGGTTAGAAATTTTGTAACCCACTGGTTTTTAGGGTTCCAAAGTAAACTAGGAACCCTTATAGTTTCGCTGTGTCTGTCCGTCCGTCCGTCCATCCATGCTCAGAGATCCTTCTTACTAGAAATTTGTAATTTGGCACGAATATACATATTAGTCACGTTAACAAAGCGGTAACATAAAATTTTGAAAAATATTTTTATTCAAGGTAGCTCACCTACATATAAAGTAGGATGTTAATTTTTTTCCCACGTACCCCATTGTGTGGAGTATCGTTGGACAGGTTTTTAAAAATTATTGTGGGTTTATGATAACAAGTTTTCGATTAAGGCGCTCGTTTTGTAAAATATTAAGCTTTTAAGTGCTAAATTGTGTTAGAGTCAAGTGTCCCCCCTTCTGGAGGCTAAACGGTTCGTTTTGGGGGTGGGAAAAAAATCATGGTAGTAGTAAATATAATGAAGTTAAAAGAAAAATTACCACGGCTTATAAGGCTTTACAAGTTTTTGAGTAATAGTCGACCAACTTATAAAATGTAGGTAGAGAAATTTTATAAATGTTTAACCTGTGGTGCGGATATATATATTTGTCATTGACGTTGAATAGCTTTAATGTTCATAGTTTGAAACTATAAAAGCCCTCTTCTTAGTCCGCATTATTGTGATGGGAACCTTACATTGCGCGTGGCCCGATACGCACTTTACTAATTTATTATATTTTCCCTACGGTCCGGGACCTCTGAAAAATAGATCATCTCCCAGTATGTCAGAGAGTAATCGTAAAAAGCAAATGTGACCATCCTAGATGCATGTCACTACCAAAGTGACTACTAGGTGGTGGATTTCTACAGTATATGGCCCCGGTCTGATACCATCGCCTTGCCACAATACCATCAGTGCTTGTCACTTTCGTGTTTCAGTTAGGTAAGGTAGCCGGTAACCTTCCCGCCACACAGATAAAGCACCTTTAACATCTTTGGCACCTATAGGTATAGGTTTTTGAGAGATAACTGATTGTTTTCTATCTCAACAAATAAAAGTAGCTAATAACACAAATATTCTCAAGTAAACATACTTACTTCTCACCAAAGAACTATTTCCTGGTACTGAAATCTCCCAGAGTGTAACAAATATAGGATGTTATCTCAAAGATTTTCAAGACATTAAGGGCCACGCCAATAAAATTCTATTAGCCAACATGCGTCTTTCAAGCCATAATTCAGTTAGTTTAAACCATTGAACACCATATCGGAAACACTGAAAGTACAATCAATCCAGACTCCACTTAGCTAAAATGCACTTAGGTACTTGCTTAGTTGCATAAAACATTAGCCGTCTGTAACAACTATTTATTGATGTGAAATGTACTCTGGCGTGCCACGGAGTTCTTGTTCAGGTGTTGTAAAAACCTGGTGCTTTATTATACTTCCTAGTATAGATGGAATTATGTATGTTTTTTTGTTAATGTTACTTAAAAACAATTCTTGAATGTAAATTAAAAAGTTTTTTGGGCTGTATGAGTTTTTTTGGAGTGTACGTTTGTGTGTATGTGTGTGTGTCTATTTCTGTATATACATATGTTGTATATTTGCATGTATATTTCTGTGACCCAGTTTGTAGTCTAAATTTTGATGCCTTGATAGATTTAAAACTAAGATTAAATTTGCCTTGTGAGTATTAAATAAGCTATATAATTCTTACCTTACTACAATATGTAGGGTTATTTTTTTCAGATTGGGTTGGACTCGTATTTTTTGTCTTTAATAAATTATCTTTGATAAAGTTGTTAATAAAAATTACGAATTAGGAGATAACTAATCTAATTGTGTGAGACAAATACTGCTCAGAGACGACAATATTTTGTTATTTATTTAATTCTTTTCATGGCATCTGATCATGTCATGTCATATCATCATGTCATTCTGATCATGAAAACAAAATGAAAGAAAATAAGTAAAATGTGTCATGTTCTACACTTTTCATCATCGGCACTTGATGAAACTCCATTTTAATGTAATATTTTATCACTTATACACTTGTAGTGTTTCACAATAAAGCTATTTTTATTTATTTTCAACCGGTTTCGCTTACACAAGCATCATGAGGGCAATTTACAAACTCGTACAAAACTTTGTAACTATACTAAAACTGTAAACTACTTACAAAAGTTTGTAACTATAAATTGCCATGATGATGCTTGTGTGAGCGAAACCGGTTGGAAATAAATAAAAAAAGCTTTATTGTGAAACAGTACAAGCGTATAAGTGATAAAATATTACATAAAAATGTGTCATCTTCTCTCTAACAGATTCTGTAACGTCCCATTCAACTTTTTCACTGTTTTTAATTTTTCTGCCGCAATAGCGTCAGCGTTTTGCAGTATCGAAGGTAAAGCAGCCGCTGAAATTATACACGTCTTATTTAATTGTTGACGCAAAAAAAAACGCTTCGTAATACATTTAAATGTCTATATGCGATGGTCGTCTTTTTATTTATTTATTTTACATCAACATAAATCCACAGCTTATTTCACAAAAAATAAGTCATAGTAGTATATAAATTAAACATTAGGCAATTACGGATTTCATTTTGCTTTCCGACTTTATATAGTATAAGTAGTAAAAGGTAAAGAAATTAAGCCTATATTTATATAAACTCAAAGTCGTTAATTAAATTAAAATTTAAAAAATACAAACTATGTACTTAAAACTTAAATGAGAAAAGGACAAACAAATTTACATCAGGAAACTCACTTTCTCCTCCAAATTATAGGCTAGCAAATAAATTATAAATCCTACGATATTAAAATAATAATTTTACAATTATGTAGTTTGTTCTCGAAAGTTATCGATTTTTCTGTCGATCCCAGATATTTTAAACACAGTAGCCCTGTACACATCAGCCTTCATATTTTACGAGACGGCTAATGAATGACCTGCTATCTCTCAGCTCGATGGTTCATTAATTATAAGCGAAGGGGTATTGGCAGTTAAATCAACATACCAACATAATCTCACTTTATATCATAAATACAAAACAAATAGTGTAAATGTTTGTAAATTTTTTACTTTGAAACGGTTTAAATGAAATTTATCATACAGATAGTCTATAGACTATAGATATACACAGTAGGTTCAAGTTTCTTCAAGTTCAAAATTCAAATTCAAAATGTCTTTATTTAGTAGGTAAAATTTTTACACTTGAAATATGTCAGTAACTAATAGTTTATGCTTAAAAGAAAAAGTTATTACAAAATAAAAAAATAATACAATAACATAATACAAATAACAAAATACAAAACAAATTAAAATATACTTATACATCATCCCAAAAATATATTACTATTACCAATGCACAGATATCTTGTTTGTTTATAAATACAACTTATCAACACCCAACAGCAACATGTAAATGGAGGTAGATAATTATATTTAGAAATATGGTAGGTATGACAAAGCTGCAGCGATTAAATAGTTCCCTGAATTAGAGGAAAGAATACTAGATGTTGTACCTTAATGACACCCTGATTTTATACCCTAATCTAACGTATAGGTTATGTTTTATGCTGGAAAACGGCAATGTTCCCATGGGATTCACAAAGAGACTTTAAGTATCTAAATATGACCGCCCCGTTGATTGAGTGGTTATTGAATCTAACTACGAATCAAGGGGCTCGGGTTAGATTCCTGACAGGGACAAACATTTGTGTCATGAGCATAGATGTTTGTATTTCTGTGTTTGGGTGTTTATTATGTATGTAACAGTATTTATATATGTATTTTCATGTATTAGTATCGTTGACTAACACTCATAACCCGAGGTCGGAATTAGGTAGAGTTATTTATGTACTTACACTGATTTCATACAGCGAAATAATACACTGGATATGCCTCAAATCCCGGAATTAATTTTAAAGAGCAGAAAAATTCCTTATGATTAATTAAATAAAAAAGTTATTTATTTTTACACAATTGAAACCATTGCAGGCGCGACGTAAATAACTCAATGGTCGATCTTATGGTCGAACGGTTAGCGACCTTGACTGCCCAATCGACGGGGTTCGGGTTCGATCCCTGACGGGGACAATCATTTGTGTGATGAAGATATGTTGTATTTCCAGGTTTGGGTGTTTATTAAATATATTCTAGTATTTATATATGTATTTCTATGTGTTAGCACCGTTGACTAACACCTATAACACAAGCAAATAATTTGCTTACTTTGGGGTTAGATCAGTAAGTGTAATTTGTCCGGTGAAAGAAAGATGAAAAGAAAAATATTAATAATGTAGCGGGACTCGTGTTTTCACTATGTCAAGGCCAAGGCCATATTAAAGCTCTAGATAAGACTCAATCTAAGCCAAGTGTCTTCTCCCAGAGGACGCTGCGTACCGGATAACCTGCTTCTCCAAACTTTTATTATTATTTAGAATTCACAACGTAATAAAGACTTTATATCTCAATTGGTAGAATCTAAAATAAATCAAACATCATCCGTGCAGAGATCAGCCACTCACTCTTATTTAAATATGGTAGTCGGTGTGAGAAAGGGACGAGCGATTATAGTGATTTCTGTGCGTGAGAGCAGGATCTGCTGTGGCAATGGTGTTTGCTTTGATTTAATGCTTGCGTTTAAACTTTGTCGATATCGATTTGAGTTTTGCATACTAAATTTAAAAAAAACATATATTTTCTTTTACATTCATTCATATCTAAAAACGTTAATTTTATTTATCATGTTTCGCTTTCAATCAATAAGTTCTAAATCTAAAATCTTATTTAATTAACTTATTTACTCACGAGTATTGTAGAAAAATAATATTATAGTATATTTACATACATAATATTGAAATTTTGACTATATTTATTTATTTGCTGTTTAATGTTTTTATTACATTTATTATTTGCAGTATGTAGTTGGTATCTAAAGATGATACATAATTTAATGTATCCATTATCATATTTTTTTACTACGATAACTTTAAAATCTACACCTCAAAATGAATTGAAATTCATTTAAACCAAGTGTGGACCATAAATAAATCACATTTATAATCCGTCTCAATGTATCATTCTTTTAATATTATAAGATAGCAAACAAGCAGATTGTTCTCCTGACGGAATGAGAAATTATCCCCTATAGACACCAAAGATGTTAACGGTGCGTTGTTATCCGTGTGGTGAGACGGAAATGCCACATGCATAAATTTACCGGTTACCTACCCTCTAAACTAAAACATCACAATGACAAGCATTGACGTTATTGCAGCAGAAAAAGGTAAGGCTGTAGTACCAAATACCCGGACGAGGCGTTGCGAAACCCTATTACCTACACAGTACACGTATAGCTTATCAGTCGCCTTTTAGAACCTGCCTGGCAGAAAGGCAGTTGCTCTATTCTTCAAAGGAGCCCGGACCAACACGGGAAGGCTTAATTTACATTTGTATTAATAAAGCGAGTACTATAATTTTAAGCACGAAAAATTCTCTATCGATACATTGATAATTCGAAGCACATCACTAAACACCAGATGGCGTCGACAGGCTCAGCAAGCCGACAAGTCGATTTAGGCCTGTTCGGAATTCTCCGCGTCGCCTCCATCTCTTGTGACGCATACCCAACGCAAATGTTTGGGAATCTGCTTTACGGTTCCTTGTCAGCAATTTTTGATATTCGAATGTTATCCAAAAATATATATGATTTTTTTTATATTGTAAGATAGTGAACTTGCGATGGTTGCCTTTTTCCATCAGGAAGGTCATCTGATATAAAGACACAACCATTGCTTACCAAAAATGCAAATTTTGCATTATCATCCGCGTGCTAAGGATTTAATACATGTGGTATTAAATCCTTAACACGCGGATGTACGTGGTAGGCTAAGGATTTAACACATTTCTTTGAGTTTACTGGCTTCTTTACAAATCAGAATATAAGAGTGAAAAGGTGACGTTAAAGGCAGAAAAGAAGAAGGTGATTCAAAATTCAGGCGAGACTTTGTTCATCTCTATCACGTAGATAGAGATGAACATAGAGAAGATAACAAATAAACAGATGGGTCTCCTGACGGAAAGAGTCAACCATCGCCTATAGACACCAAAGGTGTTAATGGTGCATTGCTATCTTATGGCGAGGTCTAATGCCACATGCATAAGTTAACCGGCTACCTTACCGTCCAAACTCCAAACTTTTTTTTTTTTTGAAAATTACTATTTCAATACCGTTTTATTAAAGAAGACAATTTTAATAATCATTCCGAAAATATTAAACTTTAATCATAGTTTGATCATGAGTGGTAGAGTTCTGCATTGTCTCGCCCGGATCTGGTACCACCGCCTTGCCTATTCCTGCCGCAATAGCGTCAGTGCTTGTCGCTGTCGTGTTCCGGTTTGGAGGGTATGGTAGCCGGTTAACTTATGCATGTGGCATTAGATCTCGCCACAAGATAGCAACGCACCATTAACACCTTTGGTGTCTATAGGCGATGGTTGACTCTTTCCACCAGGAGACCCATCTGTTTGTTTGTTATCTTATAACATAAAAAAAATCAATTGAGAAACTTTAATCAAAATGCCATATTTACAAACTTTAATCACCGTTCAAAAATACAATGTTGTTTACAAAGATTTACCCAATAGTTATTTTTAGAAAGGTTTGCCTACAAATTGTAACGTATTGCACTCAGATTTTCAGATTTTCACTCTGATTATTTTGTTATCAAATCTTCATATATAAAAATGAATGTTTGTCTGTATGTATTTGATCATGTGACAATCTTCAGTAAAGTTGTTGTGCATGAGCCCACGGTTTCTGAATTGGTACGGTCAATTTTCGACAGACATTTTGGTTGGTGGTAACATAGGGGTACAGCCAGTTTGACATATAAATTTGAAAATCCTTTTTTTCCTAGTTTGTATCCATTAATTCTTAACTTTAATCTATGTTTAGCTATGACGTCTCATAAATCGTAAATTACTTATAGGTAATAAAATTGACGTCAAATTTTGATCGATGTCTCTAGCTTATAATAATAGTAAATAATCTAGGCAAGTCGTTCTTCACTTTCCAGTTCCTTAATACAACGGGATTGCGAATCGATTGTATTTAATTAAAAAATGTTCTTAATTTATTGTGTCAGTTGCTATCTTAAAAAAAATAACAAAAAATTAGGAAACCAGTAGAAGTTGGTAGCTCTCGTGATAGAAAAAAGTAATTATCGCCTATACACAATAAGGATGTTGATGATGGGTTGCCATTCATATGGTGAACATTTAATGAACCATACAGTGAAAAATTATGAAGTTCTATCTATTGCGGCAGGAAAATATTTTGGTGATATCAAACAGGATGGAGTGAGACGTTGCAGAATTCTACCTTGTGATAATCACATTAATAATGATGCGTTGTACTTAATTTTTTTCCTTTTACAGACCGCAGGAAGGCAAGGTTTTATCCTTAAAGGGAGCCCGACCCAACACGGGGATACTTGACGTATTTTGAATTTCAGTTAAGTATTTACACCGGTATTGGTCCGGGCTCCTTTTGTAAAAGAGACCATCTGCCATTCTGCCAGGCAGTTTGTAAGTGTCTAACAATTGCAAGTTATTATCATCATGGCTACTAGGTGGTAGAGTTCTGCATTGTCTCGTCTGGATCTGGTACCATCACCTTACTTATTAATGTGGATTGGGATCCTGCCACAAGAATAGCACTGTTAACATCTTTGTCTGTTTTTCCATCAAGAGAGCCATTTACATCTTTGGTGCAATGCACTATTAATATCTTTAGTGTATGTTTTGCCATCAGGAGAGCCATCTGTTTGTTTGCTATCTAATAATATATAAAAAATACTTCTATTAAAAGACCAAAACGCAACGTAAACCCTCTCAAACAGTACATTTTACACTTTCAATTGTCAGCACTTAATGAAATTCCATTGTTATTAGTTAAAACTAGGTTATGATCACTTGTACTTTAATTTCACTACAAATATAGACAAATAATTTTAAATTGATCGACCGGTTTCGATTTTTAAAGCATATTCAAGACGTAATAGTATATACAAGGTACTCTGTGGACGTAATAATCTTTACTGTCAGTTTAACTTTAGATAAGACATAAACAAAACATTGTTAAGAACAGTAGTGGGTAAACCTATGTATAAATACACTCTGTATTGCTAGCTTAAAGGATTCTCCCTTAAAATCTAGTTATTTTCCAGTATGATATATAATATTTATTCTAATTAAATTACTTGTAATTAACATAACATACTCTCAAACAAAACAAAGCTTTTCAAATTGGTCAATAAATCACTGAGTTATGAGGTGACAAACATAAAATTAATGTATGCGAATTGAGAACATTTTTCTTTCTGGAAAGTCGCTTGACCTAAGTCCCTTTTTGAGAATTATTTTTTGGAATTGGATTTTCTAAAAAAAAAGTAAAAGGCAAGATAACATTAAGACGACTTACTGACATCTTGGCTACTAAGTGGTAAAGTCTCTGTCTAGCCTGATTTTGGTATTGCTGTGGTATTCCAGTTTAAAGAGTAAGGTCGCTGGTAATCTTATGCATGTGGCATTCCGTGACACGGATAGCAATGCACCGTAATATATTTGGCATTTATGGTTATTTATTTTTGTCCGGAGAGCCATCATTTTGTCTGTTATTTTATGAAATTAATTAAAAACTAAATAAAATGAAGATAAAGAGAACAAAAGTCGTTGAGATAAAGTTTGATTGGTCAGTGAGCATTTATAAAAATACACAATAAATGTAAATGATCAATATAAAATTAATAGCTAAAGTCGGAACCGGTCGTAGGACAGCTGAGCAAAAATGAACCGGTGTCATTATTTTCTCATCACGGCAGATAAAAAGTTATTTCCTAAGTAATTATAAATCTATTTGTTATCCCCTATACTGTCATTAAGATCAAGGGTTAGATTTGTTAAACACGCAGTCAGTTCTAGGAGCTTTATTTTGTTAATAAAAATAATTTGCTTGAGATAGTATATGTGGCAGTTTTGTCAATAATAGGTAGGTGTATTTTAACAAACCAGCTATCGCTTTCTGGTCGAAACTTGCTCTTATTTCTTTTAATGTTAGAGCACAAACATCTGTAAGCAAACTTTGATTCAGTTTGATCATAGATTATTTCTCTAACCAACACAAAAAACATATTATATTTCTTGTTGGTCTGAATATTGGTCGGGGAAATTATTTTATTAAAATCTTTTTTAATGCCCGGTTTCTGATATCAAAAGACAAAACAAAAGGAGAGGGGGATTTTTGGGCCCAAATTTAAAGGGTTGAAGTATGGTTCAAAAAAATGATACTATTTTTCTATTTCAAAGTTCAAAATATGTGCTTAATCCGCTTTCTGAGAAAAAAGAAATCACGAAAATAAGTTTGTGGTACTATAATTGTATAATCGATATAATATAATCGATTTATGTAAATAATTTTAATCGAAATATAAGCTCGTAAATATACGTAAAAGTGTATTTTTGATTAACATTTAGTATAATCAACAATAAACACCATCATTATTTCACAAACCATTTATAATACAAAAAGAAAAAATAAAATCGATACAATTTATATAATCGATTGTTTACGTTACTTCAAACTTAATACGATTTAGTGTCTGTGGATTTAATACAGCTAAAATTGACAATTACAACTGACATCACTGACGGCTCGCAAGCGGCAAGAGTCGCATTCGCAAGTGGCGGACTTCACTCTTCGCTATTTTACGTACCTACCTACAGAGAGGTATCCTGCAATTTGTGTTTTCCAAAAATGTGTTTTAGTATTGTGTCAATTTATAAACATGAAGCATAGTTGCCTGTATTACAAGTATCAGTTGTTTATATAATAGTAAACGATTACAGTGAGTTAAACTATACCATAGTACCGTAACCTTACTTCTAGTGAATATCTTATATCTCTATTCTCAGATTGATAAAATCTGTAAAATTTTCAGTATTTATATAACGTTAAACTAGCTATTAATTAACATAATATTCATCTTATTACAAGGGGGCCCAAGTTTGTATGCAACGGTATCAGTCTCCTTTCTGACATTAAAAAAATTATTGATCGGTTAAAGATATCAAAAGGATAATACTGTCAATTAACTTTAACACGTGGTATTTGTAGTGCATAAATAATAGCTGTGCCTGCGACTTCGTCCGCGTGGAAAAAATCTAAAATAAAACCCGCATAGTTCCCGTTCCCTTAGGAATTACGGGATAAAAACTATTCTGTGTCTTTTCTTTGGTCTCATAGTATCTTTGTACAAAATTTCATCCAAATCGGTTCAGTGGTTTAGGCGTGAAGTAGACAGACAGACATACAAACAGACGGACAGACATAGTTACTTTCATGCTATTTTTCACCTACAAACTTTAACTGTAATAAATCTTATACTCGCGTAATAGCCATAAAAACGGGTGCATACCGAATACCATCCATATGTGAAATCAACCATGGAGTCTTTTTTTTGTAGTCAATAACAATTATTTACTATTACTGGATAGTTACCCTCTTGACGTACTTTTTCCCTTATTTTCAACGGACTATAAAAAATAGGTGGTTTACTTAATTGATTTTTTTGTGTATGTTCCCTGATCATTCACAGGTATTTGGACTAGTTTAGAAGGTTAAACATCCTATTGTTGTAGTGGTTATTGCAGTTTTACTGTATTTCAATTACGTTCTTAATAGTTCGGCTTTGCGCTCGTTGAAATCTTTTTGTTGGGGTTATATGTAATATTATGAGCGAATAATAAATTGCTGCTTTTGTTAGTTTCCAAAATATACAATTCTCTCAGTTGAAAACATAAAATCGTGGAGCTTGTTTTACTAATTTACACAGTTAGACGCGACCGGATAATAGGCTCCGTGGTTGTGCGAGGCACTTTTAATATGGATGTTTGTCAGTGAATTATAAAAGTCGGCGGGCTAATATAAAGAGTACATATCTCAGTAACATTTTAATTACGATGGGTATATCTACGTTTTACATATTTAAAGTTAAGTAATCTGTTGCATTGTTTTATTTAATCGGTTGTTTATTTCATTCGCCTCTGTGGTCTAGTGGTCCAGTGTACATAAATATAAAGTATCAACGCAGTAAAATTTTAAGAATTAACTTTAATCCCAAAAGGGTTTCAAGAAGGAGGGTATTTTTTTAAATTAATTTATGTATTTAGGATAACAATAGCGTTTAAGTATAAGTATCTTCACGCCCTTATCCCCGAAAGGGTAGGCAGAGGTACAACAAGTGCACCCACGATTAGCCGAAGATACTTGGTCCCACTATGTGATAGATGGCAAGCCTATCGCCCACCGGGCACTTTCCAATCCCGGGCAATGTTGTTTTTATCAGAAAACTGAAAAAACACATTTCTGAATTGCCCGACCCAGGAATCGAACCCGGGACCTCTGTGATCAACTCCGACACCGGACCACTACACCACAGAGGCGATTAGCGTTTAAGTATATATAGTATTAAATTGTAAAGAATTACAAATTTAAGAAAATAATATTATTACTAGATATTATTTAGAATAAAAACAAATTTATACAATTAAAATAATTAAAAGAGGTACAAAGCGAAATAAAAGAGATGAGTCGAAAGTATTAATAGTTATACATAATATAATGTATTATAGATAGATATTTGTTTTTATTCTATTTAAATAAATAATTATAATATACAACAATAAAGCCACATAAACAGATCCATATGTAAACATACAATATATATCATACAAGATACAATGTATAACATACAATAAAGTAATTAAAAAAACAACAACAAAAATAATATAAAGTTATCTATGGAAACATGAAATAGATCTTAATCAAATTAATATACTTCTAAACGAGATTTATATCCTCAAAAAAACAAAAAAAGATTTTTCCGAATAAGTTACTATTTACTGACTGAAATCTATAATATCAAACACAAAGATGTTAAAACAGATATGCCTCAATGGAATATATTTCTATTAATACACTTGTACTGTTTCACCAAGTGCCTGAAAGCT
Organism: Apodemia mormo; assembly: GCA_036924255.1. NCBI lineage: Eukaryota > Metazoa > Arthropoda > Insecta > Lepidoptera > Riodinidae > Apodemia > Apodemia mormo. Next base: position 40,889,971 of record JAUPFN010000008.1, read on the forward strand.
GAGAATAAATAAAAACCTTTTACTTTTTAGTAAGTTGGTCAAAATATAAACAATAAAAGGCAATAAAAACTGCATCCAACTGTACATAACATTTGTAGAAGTTCGAATATCGGTAGCTCTTAATATTTGTCCATCAATTAACACTCGAAGGCTCTAACTGAGAGCTGGCTGTGTGAAATCCACTCTCACTACAGATTAAAAAGGTTCTTAATTCTGGTTCAATAATTATTAGGTTTAACTGTGGATGTTTCTATTAGAATTTTTGAATTCCTGGTATTTTAATTAAACAAAATCATTTAAGTTTTGGTACACAGACAATTTTACAACATAACATATAGAATAGTCTTCATTTCGAAAAAATATATTATTTCGTAGAATGCGTTGACATCTATGTGATGGGAATAATCAGGAAGTTTCAGATTTTTCTGGATGTTTTATAATATGACGTGGTTATATGATTATTGGATTTAGGAAATTAAAAATATATACCAAGAAGTACGATTAAATTCTCTCTGCGATAAAAACTGTCCTAGCAGACGTTTTATATACGCTATAAAATATTCATATTTAACTGGAATAAACCATAAAAGACAAAACATGGTATTTATTATATATTTTTTATGTTTTTATTTACGCACAAATATACTAATCTAATGCTGCATGGTATTCTCTACCAGTCAACTTTATTCAAACAAGAAAAGTATTTAAGATGGTGCGCATAGAAAAACTTATTACAACCATTTACTAGCATATTATTTCGTAATTAATGTTATTCTGAATTATAACTTTATTTATAAATTATAATGCACAAAAGGAATAAATAAATTACCGTTGCGGCTGTACATAATACAATTTCGATATATTTGGCGGCACAAGAGCTGTCAAAGCGCGAAGGTAAAAAGGTACTCTTGAAGTTTTCTGAAATATTCCAATTTTCTGATATATTTGCACGTTATGATAAACTTGAAGAAATGTAATAATGAAATCAGTAGTCATTCTCAGTGAATGGCGTGAGCAAGGGAAATAGGGATGCATTTTATACATCAAATAAGATATAGACTACAACTGAACTTCGAACCACTGTGCGACAATTTTATAAAAATCGATTGTCACCCTATAAAAGTCATGTTTATTTAATCATTTAATGTTCTTCTAAACACAAGAACTACGGAAGCTACGCGGTTCGCCTAGACCACCTACAGTGAGGTTTTATCTCTAATGACTTTATTGCTATAATTTTAGTGTTTGATAGTATCACTGTAGAACTTAAATACAGTTTGTCGAGGAACGTGCAAAAAAATTAGGAATAATAAATCCATATCGAGTACTTCAGTAAGATTTGTCCAACAACTTAAGGTAAGTATTTGGTCAATTTGATCTGAATGATTAGATAATTACGAAACCCTTCGTGAGCGAGTTCGACTTACACTTGGTTGGTTTTTCTATTTTAAGATACCAAATAAGCAGATGGCTCTCCCGATGGAATATATTAATCCCGGCGATGTAAATATATAAATGGTGCGTTGCTATCCTTGTAGCGGAGCTTAACGCCACATGTATAAGTTTACAGGTCACCTTACCCTCCAAACCGGAACACGACAGTGATAAGAACTGACGCTATTGCAGCAAGGACGCACGCGGACGAAGTCGCTGGCAACAGCTAGTACAAAAATATTCGCATGTACAAATAACATGTACCTCCAAATACAACGTCCATGAATATGATCTCCCACTGCGAGACTGTCTCACACGACGTGTAAATTTACTCTGATTACCTGTGTAAAGAAACTAAATTAGCTTTATTGTTTTAATAAGGTTTTTATTATGCGTGGACAATAAACTGCGGTCACGTGGGAGGATAATAAACGATTTTCGAGAAATCAAAAAATCATCCCACGTACCTCGTAGCGCTCAAACTTATGAATCTACAAAAAAGTTAAATGTCGTGTCGTAGTGAAATATTTTATTATTAAAACAATGGTTGCGTTTGTTTTAAGTTATAAGCGAATAATTAAGTTGTATATTTAAATACATTAATATTATAGTGTCGTAAAATGATAAAACATTTTATGGGGCTTTGTTTTTAATTGTAACTTGCGTAGAATTATTCAAGAGTGGTTTCCCTCGTATTGTAATAATTTGTATTGTTGGGGGGAGAGATTGTTTATTACTTTACGGTGAAATACCTGGGTATTAAAAATGTGAAAATAAGTTTGTTTGTTGTGCTTGTACAAATTAATAACTTAATAGTTTTTTTATTAGTATGGTTATTTATTCTTACATGTTATATTATCGTCTCTGTGATCTAGTGGTCAGATGTCGGTGTATACCAAACAAAGTCCCGGGTTTTTCCCAGGCCAGACTATTAAATTTTACGGTTTTCTGATAAACCCAACGTTGCTCAGGATTGTTAGGATATTTTTAATAACTGTGTGTAAATGCGTATGATTTTTTTAGTAAATATATAAATTAATATTTTAATTATAACGGATGTTTTAATTTTAACGGCAGGGCCGTTAAAATTTAAACTAAACCGCGCCACTTGTCGCCTGATTGTCGGTGGCGTGAGTAGATTCCCGCCTTAACGGTTTGGCGGGGGTAATACAAGGATTCCATTTCTGTCAGTCCACAAGAACGATTCTATTTTTGATACTTGTCGAATAAGTAAGTCGTTATGTTGAATGTAATGTAATGCAATGCATAAGAATGTTTGATTATGTTGAATCTATCGAAAACTATTTAAAATGAGAATTGAGAATAATCGCATGTAAATGAAGGATATTATATGAGTCAATGTAATAAATAATATAATGAACACTCATGTGTTTTTCTGGATGAATTATAAATGCCCGGTTAGCGATAGGCTTGCCACCTATAACATTGTGGGGCTAAGTACCTTTTACTAATCGTCGGTGCACTCTGCCCACCTCTTCGGGGGTACGGACGTGAAGTTAAATATTAACATGATTTTTATTTTATTGATTATACCGGCCCAAAAAAGTGATCTATACCTTTAACCAAACCAACTTTAGGTTACGTATTTTGATGCGACGAATTCAAAGTCGTTTAACCAGCTTACTCTTAAAATTCTGAGTGCATTGCAAAAAACCTCTAACGATGGCTAAAACTACAGTTTTCTCAAAACTTTTAAGGGTGAAAGAATTAGACAAACCTCAGATTTGGAGTCAGCGTATCGAAAAATATAAACCTAGAGGAGCCCTGTCAGAAGTACAGAACACTTTTTTCTTGTGGACTGGTGATCAATAATAACACTTGGCACACACGTTGTCAGGAGCACAGAAAAGCACAAATGTATTTTCATATTGTCACTAGAAAATTTACTTTAGCATTAGTGCTTGCCGAGATCATTTGCTGATGGAAAAAGACGGCGCTGGTCACCTTTCCATTAGAAGAGAAATCACGTGATTAAACATAAATCTTGAAGTGTTACGTCACAACGTGGTAAAACGTCATCTTGATATTATTTTCATAGAAACCATAAAGTATGTAATGTGGATATTACTACGACGTAATCATTAGGATGCCGTGACAGTTTAGAGCGTTTTTGCGGTAAATTTTTATGTACCTAATTTTTATGTACCTAACCCTTATTACAGGAATAAATCTTTTTTTCAAAATTCAAAGCCTATAAGCTTTGCCCCGTAAGCCCTGTGTTGGATCCGGGCTCCTTTGAAGAATAGACCATCTGCCGTTCTGCCAGGCAGGTCATAGAAGGCGACCGGTTGGCTACGTGAGTCACTACCATCGTGGCTACTAGGTGGTAGAGTTCTGCCTTGTCTTGCTCGGGCCTAGTACCACCGCCTTGCCTATTCCGGCGGCAATAGCGTCAGTGCTTGTCGCTGTCGTGTTTCGGTTTGGATGGTAAGGTAGCCGGTAAACTTATGCATGTGGTATTAGACCTCGCTACAAGATAGCAACGCACCATTAACATCTTTGGTGTCTATAGGCGAAGATTGACTCTTTCCATCAGGAGACCCATCTGCTTGTTTGCTATCATACGGTATAAAAAAGCAGATAAAAGTTTCTATGAAAGATTATATCAACGAAATAAATAAAAATATCTTCTAACCTTCTAATCTATCTTGATTTAAGATTTAGTGTCCTTGTATTTCGACCGCCTCGTTGGTCGAGTGGTTAGCGACCCTGATTACACAATCAATGGGGTCCGGGTTCGATTACCGGCAGAGACAGGCATTTGTGTGAAGAGCACAGATATTTGTATTTCTGGGTTTGGGTGTTTATTAAATATATTAGAGTATTTATATATGTATTTCTATGTATTAGTATCGTTAACTGACACCCATACTACAAGCATATAATTTGCTCCTTTCGGGTTAAATCAATTTGTGTAATTTGTTCAGTGATATTTATTTATTTATTATTTATTTCGAACATCTGATAAATAAAAGAACGAAAATGTAATGTTAATATACGTAAAAAGGTAAATTATTAAACTTTTTTTTTTAAATTAGTCATTTAGCCTATTGTCGCTACTCGCTTAGGACTTTCATTTAACCCACACAAGATGAAGTTCTCAGTAAATTCTATCTCATACATTTATCATACACGTTCATCTCGCTTCGTGTATACTTCGCTCTCTTTGTCTGTTCTCGACGTAAGCTCACAGGAATCCAAATATCTGCATATGAAAAATATATACATCTGTATCTATATATAAAAACCAATTGCTATTCGTTAGTCTCGCTAAAACTCGAGAACGGCTGAACCAATTTGGCTAATTTTGGTTATGAATTAATTGTTGAAGTCCAGGAAAGGTTTAAAAGGTGAGAAAATATAAAAAATATAGAAAAAAATAAGAGTAGTTAAAAAGGCAGAACAACGTTTGCCGGGTCAGCTAGTAAAATATATTTATTAATTTTGGAAAACCTATATATATCAAAATGCTACTACTACATATAAAAATTAATAAACTTATATTGCTAAGCAAATCATTAATCGATCAAAACAAAGTAAGCAACTTATTTGTTCATGACCGGATTGTTAATCAATGATACTAATACAAAGGAATACATACTCGTATATAAAAAGTGTAATTTTCATTTTAATTTTTTAATTTTATCATCAGCAATTTATTTTTCGTTTCTTTTTATTTTTACGTTTTCTTTTAATTATTTTTTTAGTAGTTTTAAGGTCACATTTATATTCAGTATTGTATGTTTTGGGCACAATTTTCCATGTTTATTTACTGCGCTCTTCATGCGATCTAACTGGAAGAAATTTCAATATAAAACAAGCTCGCCTTTCGTTGTATATTTAATCTAATAATTTCCTTAGTTGTTTGTTTGTTGTATTTGTGTACAATAGCAAAGTACTTAAATATATTTAATAAACACCCATATTAAATATATTTAATAAACTTTATTGCACAATCAGGGGTGGTTGCCAGGGTTTGGTGCCACCGCATTACCAAGTCTTGCCGCAATAGAGTCAGTGTTTTTCAATGTCGTGTTCGGGTTTGGAGATTAAGGTAACGGGTAATCTCATGCATGTGACTTTACATCCCGTCACGCTATAGGTGGTGATTGTCTCTTTCTAATACGAGAGCTTATTCCTTATTGGTTGTATTATTACATGTAATAAATACTTCGACTTAATATTTATGGTCAAGTATTTCACTCTACCGGATTGGCTGTAAGAAATCTCTTTTTTTGAGATAAGCTCGTCTTTTTTACCTTTTTATACAATAAAAAATAAATAAAAAATAGTAAGTGATGTTTTTAACATCACTTACTGTTTTTTTGTTCAGTTGTGTACAATAAAGTATTAAATAAATAAATACATAAATGTAATTAGTGTACTGTGAATATCTATGACAAACAATGTATGGCTCTTGTGGAGTAAAAGCTGAATATTTTTTTTATGTATAAGATAGCAAACAAGCAGATGGGTCTCCTGATGGAAAGAGTCAACCATCGCCTATAGACACCAAAGGTGTTAATGGTGCGTTGCTATCTTGTGGCGAGGTCTAATGCCACACGCATAAGGTAACCGGCTACCTTATCCTCAAAACCGGAAAACGACAGCGACAAGCATTGACGCTATTGCGGCAGGAATAGGTAAGGCGGTGGTACAAGACCCGGGCGAGACACTGCAGAACACTACCACCTAGTAGCCACGATGGTAGTGACTCGCATAGCCAATCGGTCGCCTTTGCCTTTGCCTAGCAGAACGGCAGTTGGTCTATTCTTCAAAGGAGCCCGGAACCAACACAACAGTTAAAGATTATAACAACGAAATAAATAAAAATATCTTGATTTAATATTTGGTGTCCTTGTATTTTGAAGATCTGATAAATAATTATAGTTTAGAATTGAAAAAAATCGATCACGCCAGAAATGTTCGGCAGATGTACCATGCAACCACATGAGTAGATAAGGGGAACCTACTCTTTGATGCAACTAACATTAAGTCGTATAATGTGACAATTGGCCAGTCTATCAACAAATCTGCCACAAATCCAGCCTCGGGCAAGTTATATGTGTAATTAAATGAATACTTTTTGTCCACAGGTAAAGGAGATTGGTTCAGATATATGCTATTATAATGAATGGTGAAAAGAAGGAAGTATTTTTTGTACTATTTTTTCTTACTATTTTTTTTTTTGTTAAATTATATTATAATATTGTATTTTTTTAATAATGTTATAATAATAAATAATCAAATAAGGATTTAATGTAAATAAAGAGATAATAATAATAATTTACTTATAGGTATTATAGGTATACTTGGGATACATTTTTCACGTAGTAGACTACGTGAAAATGTAACCCAAGTATATACCCTGAGATTATGCACCTATTCTTCTTGAAATGTGACTAAAACTTTACTTTTAGATTAAAAAAATATAATGTCTTTTATAAGCCATCTAACGTCGACATGGCCGAATCACAGAATATATAATAGTACTAGTACTTGGCGTAGCCAAATGTAATAAAAGGAATATTCCTGAGATTCTTTTCTATATCATATGTGAGCACATCGAGCAGATTCGACGTCTCTTTAAAAAGCAAAAATCTGTCTTTACGCCCACGAGACAACTGGTAGCTTTTACGAAGTTTTATATAGATCTTTACAAATGAACGATATGCAGATTTGGATGGAACTGACTTTATGCGTCACTTCTAACTTTTATTTACAGAACGCTAACCATTCATTCGCTACGATTTTCCACTATAAAAATAAAAGCAGTGATTTTCGTGCGTAAAATACTTGTAAAACAACTTGTACTATATTATTCGTAAACTACTTGTACTATAAAACGACAATACGAGTTATTCGAATTATACATATACATATATACATATATATATATATATATATATATATATATATATATATATATATATATATATATATATATATATATATATACGTTTTATCAAGTGTATATTAGAGTAAAATTGTATTAAATGTGAACAAGTATAATTTTTATTACATAAAATTGTGAAATTTCACGCAATAGTAATATTTAAATAATATAATTTATATTTTGGAAATCTGTACTCCAAAAGTCAGACAATGGATATCTACTGTATCAAAAACCAAACTCATACCCCCTATCACAGGAATAAAATGATTATATTTTTTTTCAAAAATTGATGCCTATGGGTTTGATATATCAGATGAAAGATTATAATAACGAAATAAATAAAAATAACTTGATTTAATATTTGGTGTCCTTGTATTTCGAACATCTGATAAATAAAAGAACGAAAATGTACGAATACCTAGGCGGATTCATAAAAGTCTTCAACACATTGGTTATTGTCTTGACCTATAGATTTAAATGGTAATAACCTTATATTTCTCTTAAATATGAGCTTCTGTAATATTAAAGACGATTCGCAACCAAAATCCATTAAGAACGAACATAAAACCATAATGCAGATAGAGTGTATTTATATTCAATCGAATATGGGTCCGTTTTTAGTAAAAATGCGATATAAACGTTATATTGTCCTGATGTTTTTACGATTCCACATTTTAATTGTCGGTTAAAAATACATGATAGTGTTGTGAATTATGCTTGTCGGTATTATAGTTCCACACATTGAGATTTTTTTTTTTAAATATAAGATAGCAAACAAGCAGATGAAAGAGTCAACAATTGCCTATAGACACCAAAGATGTTAATGGTGCGTTGCTATCTTTTGTCGAGGTCTAATGCCACATACATAAGCTTACCGGCTACCTTACCCTCCGAACCGGAACAAGATAATGACAAGCACTGACGCTATTGCGGCAGGGATAGGTACCAGACCCGGGCGAGGCAATGCAAAACTCTACCACCTAGTAAATGAGATGTGAGAATCCGTACGTATAGCTTAAATTTTTGTACTTTTTCCACTCTTTAAGAACAGATGGAATATCTAGTTAACGGCAGTAAAAAATAAATTATGAATCGTATTTCTAACACTCCACTTTAAATTACCGTTCTCTTTTTAAATTACCTAAGATGACATTAAGACTCTTTTATTTCACAAAAAGAGCAAACAGGAATACTTTATTTAACAGAAGTTATCGATCATTGTGATTCTACACATCACTATAGCTAAGAATACCTTATGTGTCCCACCCTTGGCGGCATCAATAAAATATCCATTTTACGTGTTTAACAAGTTTTTATTATTTTATTTGGATTAAAAGACCAAAGTTTGCAACATATTGCGGTTTTAGTCCTTTATATTGTCAGGTCAATTAAAGCTGATAAGTTTTTATTACATTGAAATAGCTAACAAACTGCCATAAAGCTACTGATAGAAAGTCTATAAAACTGGTATAATTTACGTTGAATTTTTATTCTGTGGTATTTTAAGTACTACGTACCAAGTGTAAGGACTAGAAGCATAAACATATGGGGTTTTTTAAGTCAAAAAGTGTTCATTCATATCTATACTAACATGAGTACATATCTATATTAAGTGTAAACTTTGTATGCAAGACTACATCAACATTTATATCATCTTTTTTTGGAACGAAGTTCGTTACGGCAGGCTTGGAGGGGATAGGGATTTTGCTGCGCGACCGAACTGAAAAAAATGTGATAGTAAAACCGTAAGAAAAAATCCGTGGAAAAAAGTGCGTGGAATAAAACCGTTAAATGAGACGTACGCAGGCGCGACAGTCGCACTACACAAGCGAGTAGTGCCGTTTAGCCGAAGGAACTTCGTTCCTACCTGGTGTCCCACGACACCACATCTTTTTTTATTATATAAGATAGCAAATAAGCAGATGGATCTACTGATGGAAAGAGACAACTATCGCCTATAGACAAGAAAGATGTTAATTGCTAACCTTGTAGCGGGATCGTAATGCCACATGCATAAGTATACGGCTTCTTTACCCTCTAAATCGACATACGACAGTGTCAAGCACTTACGATATTGCTGTAGGAAAAACAATGGTACCAGACACGGACGAGACAATCCTGAACTCTATCACCTAGTAGCCAATTGTTCGCCTTTTATAAACTGCTTGGCAGAAAGGCAAATGGTCTATTCGACAAAGGGACTCTAACCAACATGGAGCAGAAAAGGGAGTTTTTATTATTTGTTACGATAGCGTTTAAATTTTGTCATATTGGCTTTCACGTATTGTCTAAAAATATTAATTCTGATAACCGTTGACATTTATAATTGCACATACCTGTCATTTTCGGTTTGCAACGCGGCCGCGGTCGTGATACTAGAAGGTTTATTAAAGCAAATGTCACGTAGCATGCAATTTAACTTATAGTACCGATTAATAGATGCTAATGAATTGAGTTATGACTATTGCGTGGTCGCTACTGAGTTTAATTGGGACCGCGTTTGACTTTATTCATACAATTACAATGTACTTATTCTTAAATCATTTGGCTTCGGGCCATAGTCTAGACTTGTGTAAATGATACAAAATACAATCGTTTTCAATTGACTTCTCAAAAGGAGGTTATCAATTCGGTCGTATGTTTTTTTGTATTTTTTTATATCATAAGATAACAAACAAGCAGATGGGTCTCCTGATGGAAAGAGTCAAGCATCGCCTATAGACATCAAAGATGTTAATGTTACGTTGCTATCTTGTGGCGAGGTCTAATGCCACATGCATAAGTTTACCGGCTACCTTACCCTCCAAGTTGGAACACGACAATGACAAGCACTGACGCTATCGTGGCAGGAATAGGTAAGGCGGTGGTGCCAGACCCGGGCGAGACAATGCAGAACTCTAGCATCTAGTAGCCACGATGGTAGTGACTTGTATAGCCAATCGGTTGCTTTTTACGACCTGCCTGGTAGAACGGCAGTTGGTCTATTTTTCAAAGGAGCCCGGGCAAACACGGGTATTGTATTTGTTGCCTCAGAATTTTGTCATTTGTAAACCGATTTTGAAAATTTTTTTTTGCTTGTGAGGTATACTTCCCTTGTAGTCTAATTTTAATTTGGTGAAGACCTGATGCAAGGTTCCAGAGATATAAGGTATCATTTGCTGCAATTATATGGCATTAAAAATTATGAATAAGTTTATTGTGATGTTCTTTAAATGCCAGTTGCAATTTTAAGATTGATAACTCGCAGTATATTAGAATATTTGTGTTTTTATCTAAATATTAATTCGTCAAGCAAAAACTTCGATCTGATATTTGGCACGGGTACAATTTACATTGCGGAAGACTGCAAAAATCTATACTCTATACAAATAAATAAAATTGGAGTGTCTGTTTGTAAAATTAAAATAACTTTTTTTCGACACTTTTAAAGTTATAAATAATAAAATTTTACCAAATGCTGATCATATATGCATAGTGTAAATCTTATTAGATAGTCGTGCAGATGCACTGCGTAATCTTAATAAAACTCCAATATATTATCCTTTTTATTGTCCTAAATGTGGAATTTAAGTTCTGAAACAGTTGTATTTTAAACTTCGTGGTACTTCTTTAACAGTTGTATAAATAAATGCTTTATTAGCCATGACTGCATACATTGATCAATATTCAAACAGTACAGATACAAACAAAATTCCTAAAACATTAAATGTGAATAGACATTAAATCTTTTTTACTACTTGCAGTGCGACTTACGTAGCGGTCAATTCGCTACGTAAAAATAGCTGCATTTTTTATGTCAGTCTTTTGCAGATTTTTTAAGTGTATCTTTTTAAAGTCTGCTGCTATTACAATGTTCATCGTAAGGATTTAATTGATTAAAAATCATCTAAAATGAACAAGAATACCCGTAACTATTATATATATAATTGAACAAATAAAAAACTAAAAATTAATCTCTATAAAAATCCGTTTTAGATAGTATCAAATATATATTTGAATTAGCCTGCTGTACACAGCAGATTTTTTCCGTTGCATGTTTTGGTAGCAATTGAATAATATAAATAGTCTTACAATAAATTGAATCGCCTCTGTGGTCTAGTGGTCCAGCGTTGGCGTTGACCATATGAGGTCCCGGGTTCGATTCCCGGGTCGGGCACTTGTGCAGGCACACGTGAAGATACTTTAAAATAAATTGAATTAATAAGAAAGAAAAATTAACAAGTATTCTTATTCTTATTAAATAAAAAGCCACTTATGTGCTGAACTGTCCTTGGTAACTATTTTTAAACACTAATAAAACTTTTAAGAGTTGACAAAAGTAAAACAATTGATCTAAAGGAGTGACTGTTAGTGGCTGTTTGTTATCCGATACGCGTCGTGAATACTAATGAATAACCTGTTTGTTTGTTTGTTCATCTGTCAAGGTGTTAAAGTTAAGTCAATGCACGTATTAGAAATATGAATTATTGAATAGACGGTTAACGCTTTGTCTACTAAGTACACTCCTTTTGAAAAATAATTTTGATTATATCATTGAAAATAAGGAATTGTATAGAAAATCAACTAGCTGTGCCATCTTTTAAGAAATTTGTGTTATCTTTCATATCAACGTGAAAATTTAAAACCTGGAATTTATAACACACCTAAGAAGTTTATAATTTGGTTAAGTTAGCAGTTAATTATACTTGTAATATTACGGAGGCAGGTTAAAATCTGACGGTATTTACAACTTTACGGAGACATATGTACATATAAAAAAATTTGCTTCCATATGTTTTTGTCTACAAAACTCAAAATCAAGTTAAATGTTATATCAAAGAATAGAACTGGAGAAATATTTAATTTGAAGTTCCAACGAAGAATTAATATTAGACTGTACCACAACGAAGCGAGACTGTACGGCAGGAGTAGGTAAGGCGGAGGTACCATAAACTGATCGAGACAACACAAAACTCTACCACCTAGTAGCCATGATTGTAGTGATTCGTATGCTCTTCTATTAAGAAGATTTTGAAGAATTTCCGTGCGACAAGCACCACAGACACGAGAGAGCTCAATTGAGTTCTTCCGTACCATACCAAAATCTAAACGCTGTAATGTCTCTTCCCTTGCGGGGTGAACAGAGTGAATTTTTAAGATAAAACTGTTTTATACAAATAAACCTTTAGTGGCACTTTTAACAAGTCGATACTTTTTACTTAACTACTATCGGATCGGAACGCGGCGGTCTGCAGATATTTTACGATTCACAACTAATCATCTGTGTGCCTGTTGGCAGAATAGATAGTGATTCAAATTGTCACATGTAACATCTTTAATTAATATCGCTTGCTATCTAAAAAAAATATAATGCTGCGACTGCATTTATCATGTTACGGCGAATATTCGCGTTGTCACGGTGGCCAAACAATTTGTTATTTTATAGATTTTTTAATTTGCAGATTTCCGCGAACTTACACGCGTGTCCTTGCGATGCCACTGAAAAAAAAAGTAATACTTTGGCTCTCGCTCCACATCACGATAACGCAAATCTGATAGTTTGATTGAATCCTGGACTAGATCGGAGTTCAATAGGCAATTTTTTTCATCAAATTGTTAATCAAAGAAATATTCCATTAGATTGCAAAATATTTAAAATCAATTTATTATATAAAGTTAGTTTCTTTTTATATTATTAGATAGCGAACCAGCAGATGAGTATCCTGATGGAAAGATTCAAACATCGCCGGGCGAGACAATGCAGAACTCTACCACTTAGTAGCCACGGCGGTAGTGAATCTTATAGCTAATCGGTCGCCTTTTACGACCTGCCTGGCAGAACGGCAGTTGGCCTACTCTTTAAAGTAGCCCGGGACTAACACGGGGAATCGCTATTAGTTATTCTGATAGAGTAAAATTATAAAAGAGATATTTGCATAATGAACCACCATGTTGATCCGGGCTTCTTTGAAGAATAACCCACTGGTGTTCAGCCAGGCAGGTCGTAAAAAGAAACCGATTGGATATACGTGTCACTACCATTGTGACTACCAGGTGGTAGAGTTCCGCAACGACTCTGCCGGGTATTTGGCACCACCGCCTTACCCATTCCTGCCGCAATAGCGTCAATGCTTGTCATCTCGCTACACGCCATTAACATCTTTATTGTCTATAGGCGATGGTTTCTCTTCCTATCAGGACAGCCATCAGCTTGTTTACTATCTTATGATATAAAAATGTATCAGTAAATAATTATAAAGTAACATGCTTTTGAAATTGTTTATAAAACTGGATTTTATTGCCAAACCGTTATACTTTATATGTTTTCATTTAAAAAATGGAGGCAGTCGGTCCATTTAAGTTTATACCTAATCTAGGTTATCGATAATAATTAAACAAATATAGTCGTTAGAGTTTAGTATAATGTTTTTTAATATTTATGTAAAGTGTTTTAAGGAATAAATAAGTTATCATCTATACATTATCTCAGTTTTGATATGAAATGTAAAATGTAGAATTAGACCTGATTTTAAACGACTTCGTCTATATTAAGTTTGCATTTTTTAATTTCCTTTATGTATCCGCATTCCACATCGCTTGTGTATATGTGTATCATTAATCGTTAGCTGAACTATGTATGCGTAAGTTTTAAACTTTGGGTGTACTAATTGAGCACATATAATAAAGCAACTGTTCAAATCGTATCATATCGATTCCCCGTGCTGGTCCCTGGCTACTTTAAAAAGTAGGCCAGTGGTCGTTCTGCGAAGCAGTTCATAAAAGACGACCGATTAGCTATACGATTCACTACCACCGTGGCTACTAGATTACTAGACTACTAGGTGGTAGAGTTCTGCATTGTCTCGCCCGGCGATGGTTGAATCTTTCCATCAGGAGATCCACCTGCTTGTTTGCTGTCTTATAATATAAGAAGAAACTAACTTTATATAACACATTGATTTTAAATATTTTACACCATGACCAACTGCCGTTCAGCCAAGCAGGATTGTAAGGGGCGACCGATTGGCTATACGTGTCACTACCATCGTGGCTATAAGGTTGTAGAGTATCGCAATGTCTCGCCTGCGTATTTTGTACCTATTCCTGCTGCAATCATGTTAGTGTTTGGCATTGTTACGTTCCAGTTTGAAGAGTAAGGTAGCCGGTAGACTTATGCATGTGGCAACACCATCCCGCCATACGGATAGCACCGCACCATTAACATCTTTGGTGTCTATAGGTGATGGTTTTCTCTTTCCATCAGGAGAGCCATCTGCTTGTTTGCTATTTTATGGCTTTCAAATGCCGGTTTAAATTTTTAAAATTACTATTATTAAAAAGTTTGGTTGAAATAAAAATCATTTTAGTTTTAAATCTGAAAAATAAACTAAAATAAAAAAAAATGGTATACTCACAATGTTCACTAAAATACTCGTATGACGATTAAATTAAAATAATTAAGAGATTAATAGCGAAAAAGGGCCACACTCATTGGCTATGTTCACTTTGGTCCCTAGTGAGCACCTTTTATTTGTATGGAAAATTACTTCATGCAATTTTACTTTATTGTAGTGGAGGATATACATTGTAGAGGAGGTTATGTATAGCTATATTTTATATATGTACAGTTGAAATGTACCTTTGAAAAGAATGAATGGGTGAACTACATTAAACAAAATGGGTCCTCAAATTAACACTAGATTTATATTTGGCCAGATAATATTATTACAACTCTGTGGACTCCTTTACAAACTTAATATAACAATCTTGTTATATTTAAAATGTGAGTTTAGAGGGTCTTCGGGAGGGTTGGTACACAGTTTTAAGTTATTGTAAATGTAATAGTACATATTTTATGGATATCCTACTCTACCTTAAAATGTTGTTCTTATCAACAAAGGCTGTCTGGTAGAGGTCGCTCTTTGGCGATAAGACCGTCTTTGTGCACTTTCTTCAAATTGTCTTTAACATGTTTGTACTAAGTATGTATTTTTACTGTAATAAAGAGTTATCATATATAATATAGAGTTATCAATATAAAATAATATAGAGTTATCAATATAAAAGTTCCAGTTTTTTAAATTAAATATTTTTGCCTTTTCTCAGAAATAAAATTTTCACATTAACCTACTTTAAAGTGGCGTTTTTACAGATACATTTTTTAAATTCATAGCTGTATATTGAATGTCTTAATAGCTATATAAATATATGCAAATGATGAATAGTAATCTTAATCATTATTTGCAACATATTTTACTTTTAAAACATCATCCAAGAATGAATCGTTTCTATTATAAATTGATACATAAATCTCATTCGTACTTTTTGTGGATTAATGTTGCATTCTTGTTTGGGTTAAGGGATATAAAAATATATTATAAAGCAAAAATAAAATGAAATCAAAATAAAATTCATTCAGACAAATAGACATTATGATAATATAAGGGTTCCGGACTGGCCATTTAGCTATGGAACCTTAAAAATTATATCTTTGTGTTTTCTTATACGATTTTTTTATATTCCTGAAAAGTAAATATGGTGAAACAGGTTACACAATAGTATCTTTACGAAAGTTTAAATAAAGTAATGCAAATAAATGCTTCAATTGAATATCGATACAGCCCCGCCTTAGTTATTAGTATATCTTGGCACGATTGACAGAATGCGGACTTCACTTGATTTATCGCCAAGCCAGCTACCGTGGTCCATGACCCGGTTCATATTTCCTGAAGTGTCGAAATAGGGTTTTGCTTTTTCATTGTATCACGTTTAAGCAAAAGGCTAGTCTTCTAGTTATGACAAAAAAATGGCCTTGTTGTGTCGAACGTATAAAATACAACATATTGATGGATTTTTTAAATATTTGCATGAGGAAATTGCAACTTATAGTCTGTACTGTAATTAATTTTACATTGCATGAGACTGTTAATTAAAGAGAGGAATTTTTATTTCTGGGATAAATAATTTATATTTATCAATTTTATTGGTTTTCTAAAATCAAACTTGTGTACCGTTTCACATTATATACTCTTAGAATATGATTATATTAAAACCTTAGATAAATAATTGGTCT
This sequence comes from Apodemia mormo, assembly GCA_036924255.1. Taxonomy (NCBI): domain Eukaryota; kingdom Metazoa; phylum Arthropoda; class Insecta; order Lepidoptera; family Riodinidae; genus Apodemia; species Apodemia mormo. Next base: position 40,906,374 of record JAUPFN010000008.1, read on the forward strand.
CGCTGTGCTTGACTAGATACTGCCGACCAACCGCCGACGTACTTGTCAAATGCGGCAACAAATACTACACCAAAACCGGCGTACCCGATTCAGTCACCAATCACAATGCAAGCTCTAAGAGCACACTACTCACTATTATCCATTTGCACACTGTCATATCACACACACTACAATATAGAGTTGCCGCATTCACGGAGTTGTTGTTTTTAGATAGAGCAGTATCTTGTCAAGCGCCGCGAGACCAATTATTTATAAAAAGTATCTTCACGCCCGTATCCCCGAAAGGGTAGGCAGAGGTACAACAAGTGCACCCACGATTAGCCGAAGATACTTGGTCCCACAAATGTGATACTTGGCAAGCCTATCGCCAACCGGGCACTTTCTAATCCCGGGCAACTTTGTGTTTCTCAGAAAACTGAAAAAATACTTTTTTAAGGTGCTCGGCCTGGGAATCGAACCCGGGACCTCATGTGGTCAACGCCAACGCTTTACCACTAGACCACAGAGGCGATTATATTTATCTTTATCCAATATCCAATTATTTATCTGTGATTAAAACCTATTTATTTTACTTATTAAAGTAACCTAAGTATAAACTAAAGTTTATACGATTAAACTGAAGATGTTCTAATAAGATAAACTGATTAGCTTCAAACAGATCATCATTACATAGTATAAAACAAAGTCGCTTTCTCTGTCTGTCCCTATGTCCTTATGTCCCTATGTATGCTTAAATCTTTAAAACTACGTAACGGATTTTGATGCGGTTTTTTTAATAGATAGATTGATTCTTGAGGAAGGTTTAAGTGTATAAACCTTTTTGATATTCCCACGGGAACAAAAGCTGCGCGGGTGAAATCGCGGGCAGGTCGCTAGTATATTCTAAATGTGAAACAGGACGAGAGCTTAAGTGAAGAAAATTAATATGATGCAGTTTTATTATTTAAGCATGCAGATGGGAAGAATAAGTCTTATTCGTTTACATTAACGTAAAGTTTTTCAAATTTTGTAAAATAAATTTTAAACTAAAGATAATTCAATCAAAATGAAAGATAATTCAGTCAATATTTTTGAAGTGAAAACTTCTTTAGGCGCGTTGAGCGTTTTGGTAGAGGGTAAAATCCTCGGTTCGCGTCACCGACATGCTAATGATAATAGTACATCTATAGCTATGTTTTGCATATAGTTTTAATTACTCTCAACTTAATAGTTCCGTTTTCACTTCTATCGGCAGTCCCACGACTGCTACTGTTTTTTTTTAATTAGTACTCTACAAACGAGTTTTAGCTTGGATTAAATTCTACCAGTCAGCATTAATAAAGTGAGAGCAACATATTATCCTTTTGTAGTTGTTCTAATTGTATACCCCTCGATTCTTTCTGAGATATAAGTGTGGTGGCATTGTAAAAATATTACTTTTTAACCTGTCTGCGCTTGAAAAAGGGTTATGTTTTTCGAGTGTATGTATGTTTATAAGTAGGTATGCATGAAAATTTACTTAGCACGCTCTGTAGCTTAAACGGCTGAAAGGATTTAAGATTAAGAGGTCTCATTAGATTCAACTTAACATGTATAAGTTTTACTCGAGCAGTTTAGAAAGATGGTTTGTTTTTTGTTGGTAAGTGTCGGTTTGATTGTCTGTTTTTGGATCAGGTAGAAGTCAGATTTTTTGTTATTATTATAATTACTTATTACTACTTCGTCTAGATATTAGAGTTCTATGATAACATTCAGTATAGGGTAACCACTAAACTTTATTCATTTACCGCCCCGTTGGTCGAGTGGTTAGCGACCCTGACTACGCAATTGACCGAGCTCGGCTTCGATCCCCGACGGGGGCAAGCATTTATGTGATGAGCATATATGTTTGTATTTCCGAGTTTGGGTGTTTATTAAATATATTCCAGTATTTATATATGTATTTCTATATATTAGTAAAAAATGGACAAACGCTTTTAGAAAAATTAAATTTTTTCGGTCGGCTTTTCGTGACGGTGGTGTACGCGCGTATTGTAAAAATTTACTCTCATCATTTTCCCCTGACGTGGCAAAAGAAGTATATCTTCAATAATATCCACCGCCTATGGATATCTTCAGTATGATTAAATAGTATAAATAAAAATAACGTATAAAAATTTTACATCATTAAAACTTTAGCAATCGCTAATAAAACAACAAAGATCTTTCGTTGCTTAATGGATCATTTCCAGAACGATTAAAATTATAAATAACTTACAGAATTAGCACATCACGGTGTACGTGAAGTAAAGCGTGAATAGATGCCGGATAAAATCCAGTTTGCAGGCGATAATTACCTTTGAACTTATAAAGGCACAAGAATATTAATGCCGTGCGGATCCCTTTATACAGTATCAGTGTTAATGTGATCAGGTAATCTGTTTTTATTTTAATACATGCTTGATATTTTATACAGAATGATGGAAATATATTACCTTATTATACTCGGATTGTTATGAAAAGAGCTGTGATCGACGCTATTTGTGAAATCAATAGCAATAAAGGATAAAGGTACTTTTAAGTAATTCTATTTAAAATAGCCGAACCCGGGTCAGTTATTATTACAATTTTTACTTTCCATTGTCGGCATTTGATGAAACTACACCATACTAATTTTCTTACATTTATACTCTTGTACTCTGCCAAATATAACTTACTACCTGCAGCGTACAGCCGGCTGTCCGCTGCGTTATAAAAAAATTTGGCGAATCCCGCGGGATCACTTAATGATTCCGGGATAAAAAGAAGTTCCAAGTCATCATCTATCTGTGTCAAATTTCATTCAAAACCGTTCAGTAATTTTTGCGTTATTGAGTAACAAACATTCATCCATCCAAACATCCAAACTTTCACATTTATAATATTAATAATAAAGATTTATTTTATTTTTCAATCACTGTAATTTATTCGTTTTAAAGCCAACAGAACCAGATTAGTTTATATGAACTATAATTTAAGCGCAGCAAAACTATAAAAACCGACTTCCAACTGGCGAAGTTTTATTTCTCCCGTGTTGATCCTGACTCCTTTGAAAAATAGATCAACTGCAGTTCTACCAGGCAGGTTGTAAAAGGCTATCGATTAGCTATAGGTGTCACTACAATCGTTAAGGTGGTAGAGTTCCGCAACGGCTCGCCCGGGTATTTGGTACCACCACCTTAATTATTCCTGCCGCAATGGCATCAATTCTTGTTATTTCGTTTTCCAATTTGGAGGGTAAGATAGCAGGTAGACTTATTCATGTGGCATCGCCATCCTGCCACACGGATAGTAATGCGTCATTTACATCTTTGGTGACTATAGGCGATGTTTTCTCTTTCCATCAGGAGTGCTATCTGCTTGTTTGCTTGCTTATGATATAAAAAAAACAATGGTAATTTTGCAATGGCTGATATGATTATAGTAGATTACAAGCTGATCAGTGTAGCTCTTTATAAAATTACCTGATTATAGTTTCGATAAATTAGCAATTAACTTTGAGATTGTAAATAAAGGTTTTTTAATTTTTTAATAGCAATAGTCTGTGGCCGCGTTTCCGATCTGGTACTAGTTTTAAAAAAATGTTGATGCGTCAATATAACTCGTAAAAAGTTTTATTGAATAAAGTACTTCTGATTTTCATCTTTTTCATTTTAATAGAACAGGCCCAGAAGCTCAGATGATCAGTACTGCCCTTGAATAATTACACAACTAGAAAACTTGCAGTTGTTCCCCTGTTACGACTTCACACGAAAATAGAAAGGCAAAGATGTTAAAGATTAAATTATGCATGTGGCATTTGACCTCGCCACAAGACAGCAACGCACCATTAACACCTTTCGTGTCTATAGTGTCTCTTTCCATCAGGAACCTATCTGCTTGTTTGCTATCTTATGATATAAAAAAAAAATATCTGAATAGCATTGCGATTGTATTTTTATCTATTTTCTTAATTCGCGTTTTGTTTTGTTTAAAGCCTATGAGTGAATCATGGTTTTATTAATACAACTTTGCGTATTGATTATTAATTGATATTGCAATTACGTTTTAAGGTATAAGGGAAGTCACGTCAAGAATAATATTATTACAGTAATTAACTCTTTATATTGCAGATGTAATGGCATCGGAGCAAGTGGCCATTTTGATAATCTAATTTCCATTTTATAATTAAAATATATACGAGTACAATAGAAATATATATGTCGGGAGTCAGCTGTAAGTAGTTTTTCAACACGCTGTATATTATAATAGTCACCTTAACACTTTTTAACGGACCTGTAACCTGACACTATAGACGACGTCTTAAAAGGGAAACTAAGTAATGCTTTCGCGGCAGTCGCCTGGTATTTATGTCATGCAGACGCGACGTTTTTTATCGATATTCCGATTGGCGCAACACTAGTTCATTTTAATTGGCCACGGAGTTGTTCGACAAGCGACGAGGTGTGTAAACGTTTTAATGACTTTATTGTGTTCTTAGTTTAAATGTGATGCGCGTTTCTGCGGATTTCATTTTAATTCGCGGACTAGTGATGTGTGCTTATCGATTTCAATTACATTGACAGCAAAGCTATTAACAGATATAATAGCAATTAGTAGAATTTATTAGTATGGTGTGTTTTTAATATCAATAGTAAAATATGTCTTCACGTTTATAATGTAAATAATGTTCCTAGATTTTTTCAGTTGTTCATAAGTTCTATAGGATAATATATACACTTATAACATCGATTTTGAATAAACATGTGAATGATATAAAATTCGTAAGTTAAGTTTGAATTATAGAGAAACATTTAAATTTTCGAAACCAGTCGTTAGCCTCGTAAATTTGAGTAAAAATATTGTGTAAAAAGTGTAGGTACATAAAAGCTGTTAAAGGACACGTAATTTAATGGTTATTGGTCATAATCGTAAGTAAACATTAAAAATATAATAGAACGAGAATAGTGCTTAAATACATAGTAAACTTTAATGAAATTATTGTAATGTTGTGTAATATTCAAAAAGTATGATCACCGCAAGTAGTCTTTTTCGCTATTTGTAAACAATGAACATATGCGCAGGCATCTATCATCAGGCGCGCGCAGGTATCTGTACTAAACATTTTATTGGCTAATTAGGTCAGAATTTCAGTGCCTATTTTTTTACATATTCGGTATCAGAATCGAGTGCTGCAGAGTTGAAAATTGGTAATATTTGCCTGTCTCATTAAATGCACAAAAAAGTGAGAAATGAAATTGGTAATTACTACAATTTTTACCAATGAGTGACATTGATCACAATAAATATAATATAACCTACTAACATACGAGTAGTTATTAAGAAATTATACTAACATTACATGGATGAAATTTCGGAAATAAAATTCAATTTATTTATTATTTATTATTAGAGTAAATATGTTGGTAACATTAATTTTTACATTTTAATTTAAATACTAATTTTTATAACTTTTAACACCCATATTCTTGCAAATAAACTTTATTTGATTTCATTACAACAACGGCGATGAAAAGATAGTCTGACGAATGTCTGATTAGTATTAACATCTTATATACCTACGGCCATAGAATAAAATAAGTCTATGCCTACGGCTAACTGAATATTTCTTCTGACATATGAATTAGCGGCTCTGTGCCGCTAAAATGCCATGAATATTTCTTCTGACATATGAATTAATAAAAAATGCCAAATTAATAATTTTATTTAAATAGTAAGAGTAATTTTAAGATGCTATCCAGCGATATATTTTCCTCGTGTTGATCTAAGACCCTTTTGCAAAACAGACTATCTGCCATTCTACCAGATAGTTCATAAAAGTGAGAGACGTGTCTATGTCGTAAGAAAGTTCTATAATTTGTCCGCATACAAATGGCGTCGTCGTTTAATAAACTTAAACTTCCAATACAAATTGCCGAATGCAAATTCTTGATGACATAAATGGTATCAATTTCAACTATAAACCCTGATATCACCGACGGTTGACGGAGCGCCGCTGCGCGGGACTGCTTTTTCCATGTTTGGGACCTAAAGGTAACCTAACAAACTTACTTCTTTTTTATATAAGAAGCTGGATAGGAGACAAGTTCTAAATAAACGACTCGTTTACATAACAAGTAATCTAAACAATATAACGCGGCAAATTGTTAATGGGCGGTAAATGTCGTGCATATTATATAATGACGACATTTTACATTCAGCGTAAGGCATTTTCTAAAATGCATTTATCTTTGTAATCAGACGACTCTACTTGTGTACAGACGATTTATAGAATTTGCATGAGACATCTATACCATCGTAACTATTAGATGAAGGAAAGTTCTGCATCGTCTTACTCGGGTATATCTAGCTGTTCCTGGCGCAATAGCTTCAGTGCTTCTCACTGTCGTGTTTCGGTTTAGAGTGTAGCCGGTAAACTTATGCATGTGGTATTATCATCCCGCCACATACGGATAGCAACGCACTATTAACATCTTTGGCGTTTATAGGCGATGGTTTATCTCTATCCATCAGGACAGCCATTTGCTGGTTTCCTATCTTATACATAATATCCATATAAAAATGGGTATTGTCATCCCGTCTTATGGTTAGCAACGCAACATTAACACCTTTGGTGTCCATAGCCAATTGTTTCTCTTTCCACCAGGAGACCCATCTGCTTATTTACTGTCTAATAATATAAAAAAGCTAAAATGTTCAGCGCCAAACTCAATTTTTAAGTGCATTTCTCTTCGTGTTGTTCAGGTTTTTCATTATTTAAACCTGACTGATTTATAGTATTCGCCCTTTGATTTAAATTTCAACTTTTTACCTAAAACCTCGTTGTTACCACGGTATAATTAAATTATTCATTTCAACCATAAGCATAAATTCAATTACAATTGTGTGAAAGAAAAATAAAAGAAGTTTAAATGAAGGCAACATTGTAAGGGAGAAACAATTTCGGAGGCTATTTGCGGTGCTCCGGCAATTGTACGGTATTATTTGGAATGAATGCTGTGGTGTATCGGACTCTTAGTTTGCGGTCTTGTTGTGTGGTACTATGTAGAAGAGTTAGCGACAAATAATGGTACGATTCTATAAAAAAATACTTTGATTAAAACTGTTTACTTAGTTTATACAAAGAAATGTTTTTATCAAATTTACAGCATTTTAAATATCGATGAAATAAGTGTGAAAAAAATAGTGGAAAAACTTTCTTGGAGTATTATTGCAATGCTCTGGTAATACGGCACGGTACTGTATTATGCTGTAGTGTATCGAAATCTTAGTTTCCGGTTTATTGTACGTATAAGAATTCGCGAGCAAATAGCTATTGGATTCGATAAAAACCTACCTTGAACAACACTGTTTAATTAGTTATATACATGAAAATGTTTTTGTCAAATTCACAACAGAAATACCCTAAATGTGTATACGTCTAGATAAGTATATATCACGCCACATTTTTTACGTGGTAGGCAGAAAAACCTGAGTATCATATTATATTATGATCCTTGCAGTTTTGTTTTGTTTCCTGCACATTAGTACAATATACTCACTTTATAAACCATACAATGCACTGGTTGCAACGATTGTTGATACAACCTTCGATCCACTAAAATATATTAATGACAACAATGAAAGAAAAGCGGGAGAAAACAATTTTGGAGCATTTTGCTATGCCTTGTTAATTGTGCAGTATTATTTGGCATAAAGCTGTGGTATATCGGACTCTAAGTTTACGCTCTCGATGTATGGTACTACATATAATAGTTAGTAAGAGTTGGTAAATAATCTACTTTAATTAAAATTGTTAATTTATGTATAAAAAACGTTTTTATCAATTTTACAATAACATTTCATTAAACATCATAGACAAAAATTAGAGAAAAACTAAGGAAAAACAATTTCGAAGACTATATTTGATACTCCGGTAACTGTAAGTGCACAGTATTATTTGGAATAAGGTTATGGTATTTAGTGTTTTTTTTTTATCATAAGATAGCAAACAAGCAGATGTGTCTCCTGACGGAAAGAGTCAATCATCGCCTATAGACACCAAAGATGCTAATGGTGCGTTGCTATCTTGTGGCGAGGTCTAATGCCACATGCATAAGTTTACCGGCTACCTTACCCTCCAAACCGGAACACGACAGCGACAAGCACTGACGCTATTGCGGCAGGAATAGGTAAGACGGTGGTACTAGACCCGGGCGAGACAATGCAGAACTCTACCACCTAGTAGATGATTAGTTTAGTTAGCAGTCTTGATGATGATCTCTTGTCTTCGATATTGATGATTGTAGTACGTAAAAGAGCCACAAGATAGAGCTATAACGTTGTCTTATTTGTAACATTATTTGACAATTAACTTTTTAGTTATATTCATCCAATCAAATTTTATAGTACAGTATTTTGTTAGAAAATAAGGGGTTACCTGGAACGTTATCCTAGAGTTTTGAAAATTGTTATTTTTATAGATTATGATGCGTTCTTTCAAAATTTTAACTTTGCCACCTCGAATCTTTGCCTCTCGCGCCACCATATTTAAAAAATGCCATCTAATAACAATTTTTCGACAATATCTCTTTTATTATTCATTTTACGATAACGAAGTAATATCTGTAATAACTAATTGAAAATAAAACTAATACTTTATTAATTTCGAATTAAAAATAGAATTCGCTACATTTGATTACTTGCGCCACAGAATAAAAATTTCTCTAGATACAGTATCAAATTTTATGTTTGTGTGTGATGCTTATAATATTATGAAATTATATTGCCAGATCTTTTGTTATTTACCGCAGTATACCCACAATACAATGTAAAAATATTAGTAAAGGTCTCTTAATTTCTACTTATTCAGTGAATTTGTTTCATTTCTCTACTTTCTGCTGCTTTATCCAGTTACTATTTTTTGTTTCAGTGGAAATACAATATAACTTATAATTTCTCTGTGTCGATACATCTTCCTTTCTAGACCAATATGGCAGATGATCTGCCATTCTGCCAGGCAGCAAAAGTAATTGACTATATAAGTCACTCCACCGTGAATACTAGGTGTTAGTAAAACGGGGTATAATAAACGACCAATAATCAGTATTATGATCGTGACATCTTACGGTATTTCAATATTTTTGACAAATACCTAAATTCAATGTGTTTTTAAGTTCTATCGACTCTGTTAAGCTGTGCAAGTGTGCAATTATAGGGTGAATTATTTTAGAAACGCATTACTATAAATTTAGATCTAGACAGACAGCGACCAAAGCCATTTCGAGTTACATATGAACACGCGGCTTACAATAGAAAATAAATAAAGATATTTATTACAAAGCCAAACGATTCCTAGATGTTTTAATACACAGCAACATCAACATGTTCGAATGTAATTAAGTTGGCGGTGTTGGAAGAACCGCAAATAGTTAATACTAAGCCTTGGGTGGGAGGCATTGTTTAGAACTTCACAGATATTATGATGGTAGTCTGTTTATTTGAAATATTTTAATTATATATTTGATTACCTATTACTTGCGGTTTTCCACATATTTACTTCGATTTTACTTCTTAAGGGATGTATTTTTAAAACCTCTTTATGGCTAATAGTGTGTTAGCTTATTTAAAACAAATACTGAAGTCACTGGTAACTCATATTTTAGAAATAATAAGAAATTATATGTGCCTAACCAAAAACTAAATATTTGAACGTTTATACTAACGCGTTCTACTATTTTTAAAATATAAACGGGTCAAAAACGCGTACATATTATATAAAACTTATTTGTAAGGCTTGACGTTTCGGTCAAGTTACATTAGTATTAAGTCAAGTTACATACGGTCATTAGTCAACGGCTGTCTACACGTGTTTTTGCCTAATACTTAACGCACAAAGGCCTAAGTGGCTAAGGGCGGAAAATATAATAGCGAAAAAAAATACTAAGCACCTGCATTAAACATCGACTCGCACTAATCAAAGTGTAACCGGGACTTTAAGCCCCGGATATCTGGCACATCATGTATATATAATCTTAGTCTTTATACAGGTTGTATGTGTAAATTTAATTCAAGAGTAATGTATTAATTTTGTATTCTATGCTATTGCGTGTATTGCTATCGCTGCGTTTTGTAGAGGACCTGCATTAGTATCAGCCGTATGCGCATACGCAAGCACCAATTAGCGGCGTCGCAGATGCACCGTCATAAATGAAGGTACAGTTGCAGTGGGCTAGAGGTGCCGTGAACGTCGCTGTACTAATTGATATTAAGATCACTTTACACTGAGTATTAGCCAAACTTTGCTAATTTACTCGCCTCTGTGGTCTAGTGGTCCAGCGTTGACGTTGACCACATGAGGTCCCAGGTTCGATTCCCGGGTCGGGCACATAAAAAAAAGTGTTTTTTCAGTTTTTTGAGAAACACAAAGTTGCTCGGGATTGGAAAGTGTCCGGTTGGCGATAGGCTTGCCACCTATCACATTGTGGGACCAAGTATCTTCGGCTAATCGTGGGTGCACTTGTTGTACCTCTGTCTACCCATTCGGGGATATGGGCGTGAAGATACTTTTTTTACTCGATACTAGCGATGGCCATATGTTCGAAATTCAAATATAGACTAAACAATAAAATCTCTTTTAAGTTTGTCAACAGACTTCTTCTTCTTCTTTATTATGCGAATGGCAACCACAGACTTTAGCAGTAAAGAAAATAGTAAACTTCACCATGTGTGATATAATTATGTATGTCACATGAGTGTTGTGTGTGTAATATTTATTTTTATTAATTTAATGTATTTCTAACGCAATTTACTTTTTAAAATACTAGGTTTTTACAGTCCTCTACCAATGTAAGCTTTAAATGTGCCGAATTTTATAATCCTTCTTTCGCAAGATTGTCTTAAAAAGGTGTAAAAAGTTTTTCCTTCACGTATTAATTACAGCGCAGTAGTGTAGAAAATATTTTATATCGGATAGGCACGTTGATTTTACTTAATTAAAAAATATCCAATGGTGGCCTAAAACCATTTTTGTTGTATTTTAATTAAAATCGGTTTGGAGCTTATATGGATGGGTGCATTGATTTAAATCTATAACGGACATAGTGTTTTAGGATTCTGTACAAAAGTTAGGGTTCCAGACCTTATTACTAAGAAGAAAAACATACCGTTCTTACGTGGTAATCATGATGGCAATACCTTTTTGTGGGAAATGCAAAATATGCGTTTTATGATTTTTTTCTTATTTTCACGACATCCAATTTAAAGGGTATGTTGCTCAGACTCGTAGAGTCCGCGGAACTCTCGAATCGGTCGTTTATTTTGTGAGATATGTGGTGCGCAAAAATATCGTTAAAAAATAAAAATTTTCTTACACAAATTTTCCCCCCGTGTTGGTCCGGTCTCCTTTGAAGAATAGGTCAACAACCATTCTGCCAGGCAGGTGGTAAAAGGTGACCGATTAGCTATGCGAGTCACAACCATCGTGGCTACTACTATGTAGAGTTCTGCATCATCTCGCCCGGGACTGGTACCACCGCCTTACGTACTCCTGCAACAATCGCGTCAGTGACGCTATGCGAACAATTGGCTCTGCTAGTCACTATCCTGTCCTATCCTTTCATCATGGCAATAGCGTCAGTGCTTGTCACTGTCGTGTTCCGATGGTAGCAACGCACCATTAACATCTTTGATGTCTTTAGGCGATGGTTGACTGTTTCCATCAAGAAATCTATCTACTTGTTTGCTATTTTATGATATAAACAACACAAATTTCGAACGATTTTCATCTCAGAATAATAATTCAAAGTCGTGGTTTTAACCTTCGGTAGAACATCATATACATGTTGTATATCCCATTATTATAAAGTATCTTCACGCCCATATCCCCGAAGGGGTAGGCAGAGGTACAACAAGTGCACCCACGATTAGCCGAAGATACTTGGTCCCACAAATGTGATAGGTGGCAAGCCTATCGCCAACCGGGCACTTTCCAGTCCCGGGCAACCTTGTGTTTTTAAGAAAACTGAAAAAATACTTATTTTATGTGCCCGCCCCGGGAATCGAACCCGGAACCTCATGTAGTCAACGCCAACGCTGGACCACTAGACCACAGAGGCGACTATTATTATAGTAAAGCAATATTTTTTTTTTATATCATAAATAAATAAATAAATAAATAAATATTCAGGGGACAAATTACTTATTTTGCATTGGATTTAAAATATTTTCTTTATGTATTACATATATTTTTTATTCATAAGATAGCGAACAAGCAGATGGGTCTCCTGATAGAGTCAACCATCGCCTATGTTAATGGTGCATTGCTATCTTGTGGCGAGGTCTAATGTCAAATGCATAAGTTTACCAGCTACCTTACCCTCCAAACCGGAACACGACAGTAGCAAGCATTGACGCTGTTGCGGCAGGAATAGGTAAGGCGGTGGTACCAGATCCAGGCGAGACAATGCAGAACTCTACCACCTAGTAATCACGTAGGTAGTGACTCGCATAGCCAATCGGTCGCCTTTTACGGCCTGCCTGGCAGCCCAGAAGCAACACGGGGAAAATAATAATAATGGGACAAAATAGAATATGTATAACATAATATGGTTTTACGATATGGGATATATTGCAAGTGATCAGTTCTATAGCACTGATTAATTATTTGCAAACATTCCCGAGTTTGCACTTTGTAAAGGCCGGTTTCAGCCCGCGGCATCTCTCGGGCCGCGCCAGATTTATCACTATCTAATTACAATTGCTTTGTTTATTAATTACTTATTGATTATTAATTCAATGAAGAAGGATTGTGGGATATCCTTCTTATACCTAATATAGAATATCAAATGGTTCTATAACAGGTATATTTATTGTAAGTAACGGTCGCCTTTTGGTCGAAATTCGAAAATAATTCGATACGACAGCGACAAGCGTCGTCGCAATTGCAGGAATAAGTAATACTGTGATATCAAACCCGCTTGAGACGATGCAGAACTTTACCAAGTTAGTAGTCTCAATTTTAGGGATCTGTATTCCTTCTCTCGCCTTTCACAATATGCCTAGTAGCAAATATGTGTGGACAATCTTCATATACTTCATATACTATATATATACTTCATATACATATATAATTCTTCTGTGTGTGTGTATGTCACGGAACTCCTAAATGGCTGGACCAATTTTACGACATATTTCGTGTGTCTTTAGGTGGATCTAAGAATGATTTAGATTCACAATTAAAACCAGTAGGTGGCGCTGCGATCGGGTACGGGTAGTATCATATGCGAGCGAAGCTGTGCGGGTCAGCTAGTATATCATAAAGTTGAAAGTTTTCGTATAAGTCTGGTAGCGTTTTAAAAAATATTCTGATAATTATTTTACAAAAAACATAATATTAAGGACCATTTTAAATAAATAACATTTACTCTGATATATCGTAAATCAATCAGGTTACTTAATTAATGTCGATTGTATCTCGAGAGCTTCAGAGTGCATTTAAACACAACAATACTTCGATTTTTTCGGTGCAATGTCGTGTAATAACTTTGAACTGGGAAATTTGGGTTTATACGGGATCAAATTTCATGAAGCATTACAGTAAAACTTTTATCAGGTCAAATATTTTTTACATAATTACTGATAGCAGTATTGTTATTTTTTTTTATAATGGTTTTAATACAAACCAAATATGTATTATTATTATTAAAAATAAACTTAAATATTTAACTTAAGATTTTATGTACACTCGGTGATGTTAGCTAGCCATCAGCCGGTACGGTTGTCATGGTGCCTTCCAAACTTATAGAACTCATTCATATGAAGTTGATAGATACTCACTAACCTTGCACTATATTAAATTTTTTTTATTTATTTACATTAACTGTTAGCTTTCTACTTTTATTAAAATTATGCAAATTGGAAACATTTGTAAAGATTAATTAAACAACCATTGCTCGAAAACAAACTCCCCCAAAATTTCATAATACTTCACTAAACTTCTAATTGCTTTTACTCCTGCCTAAATCAGCTATTTACTAGAAATATTAACAACATCATTCGTTGTAAATAAAATAAATGATTACAATTCTGAATATGTATATGCCATTTTTATTGCAACAGATCGTAATTGAGCAACCATCGAGCAAATGTTTGAAACATTTTGCAACAGTATGTTTTTATTATAAAAGACCTCCCGTAATGGCGCAGGCGTTTTTATGATCGTACTAATTGGCAATACCAAATAAACGTGAAAATACGAATGCATAAAGCTCCTTGAGGCGAGGAGTTCATTCGTAATGGATTTAGTAACCCTGGCTTCTATTTTATACTTTATCCCTTTGCATGCCATATTATTTACAAAAGATTCCGCATACCGTTAGCAAACATTTGTTTTTGAGGTGAAACTACTTTAGAAATGTGCTGATTTAAAATTCGATAAAACGAAAATACGTTAAGATAAATAATGGTTGTTAATTTTAAGGGAATACATTACACTGTATTTTATATCTACTAGCTGCAGCGTGCAGCCCGCTGCATTATAAAAGTTTATGGTGAATCCCACGGGATCATCTAATTTTTCCGGGATAAAAATCAGCCTATGTGCTATTTCAGGTCATCATCTGCCTGTGTGCCTTAACTTTATTCAAATCCGTTCAGTAATTTTTGCGTGATTGAGTAACAAACATCCATCCATCCAAACATCCAAACTGTCGTATTTATAATATTAATATAGATATAGATTAAAAAATAAATTGGTAAAGTGCGTGTCGGGCCACACGCAAAAAAAAGTGGCGAATCACAATAATGCGGACTAAGAATAAGGCTTTTATGATTTCATACTATTAAATACGATATATACTCTTCTTTCAACCTCAATGACAAATAGACCATGGTCCCACGAAAAAACTTTGTTTTGATTAATAACAAGCTGAATTTTTGTGAACAGCTTCGTTTTGACGAGAAAACCATATTTTCTATCTTCGAAAAATCTCGAATCGGGGGGGGGTGACTAATAAAGTTATTGGGCTTTGAAAATTTTGATTCGGTGAAGGATAAATATTTATTAATAACAATAATTATTTTTCAATTTTAATCGCTTGATTATATTATGAAAAACACGATGAAACTTTTGTCCTAAACATTCGACGGATTTTCCGATCGGTCCTGAACTCTAAAGTTTCGGAATTATATGAGATATATATATTATGAGATTTTTAATTGATTTTAAATACAACCTGATTTTCTCATAACAACTTGTTAATTATTATTGATTCAACGGTAACTTTGTCCTACACGTGAAGTGGAAACTTTTCTTAGTCCTGACACTGTAAACTGTTCTTATTTATCAATCTTTTTTAGTTACCCGATTCGAGAATTTTCGAAAATAAAAAAGATGGTTGTCTATGAAACGACGAGGATGAAAACGAAGCTGTTCACAAAAATTCAGTTTGTTATTAATCAATGTAAAGTTTGTTTGTGGGACCATGGTCTAAAATATACATATATCCGCATCACAAGTTCACCGCCTATAAAAACTTCTTTAAGTACATTTTACAAGTTGGTGGACTATTACTCAAAAATTTGTATAGCTTTCTAAGCTGTGATAGTTTTTCTTTTAGCTTCATTATATTTACTACTGCCATGACTTTCAGCGGCGTGCACAGGATTATGATACTGAGTATGCGGCGGAGTACTCGGCCACAAAAACTTTTTCTTTTGTAGATTTCAGCGGCGTGCACATGATTATTTATTTTATTTTTATTTTATTTTATTTTATTTTATTTTATTTGGAAAGCATACAGTGTACATACTTAATTTATATTACAATATCATTATCTACGCACCATTTATTTGCTTTCGCATATTGACACATTTTATTCATTTACTTATTATTAATTAAAATCATCTAAAACGTACGAACGTTTTATTAAAATATCTGTGAATGGCAAGTAAAGCACTGCTTTTCTGCCTATAAGGAGCGCACGCGCCTGATGACTTTTTTCCCATCCCCAAAATCAATCGTTTAGCCTGCAGAGGGCGGGGTAGGGGGGGATACTTGTCTCAAACAAAAATTAGTAAGACGACCATTTTTTTTTCATAATATCTGCAGGCATACGATCAAGAGGGATACCTCATGGGAAGCGGTATACCAATACACATGGACATTTGTAACACAAAAGTCTTAGTTACCAATGCAATGCCAGGTTTTCAGAATTTTGTTGACCTTCGTCTTAAAAATCCCAATATCAAAGCAACTCGGCAAAACCGTGTGAGCTATTCGGCAGCTTGACTGACCATAATAATATAAAGAAGGTACTACGTGCAAATCGAACAGTCGTACTACGTGCAAGTAACTCTGTAACTCTGTCTGTCTGTCTGTTACGCTTTCACGGCCAAACCACTGAACCGATTTGGACAAAATTTGGTACAAATATAGTTTGAGACCCAAGAAAGGACATAGGATAGTTTTTATCCTGGAAATTCCACGGGAACGGGAACTATGCGGGTTTTTATTTTAGAATTTGTTCCACGCGAACGAAGTCGCGGGCACAGCTAGTAGGCAAATAAGTTTAAAAGTAAAGCCCCAATTTGTAAAATATTTTAGCTTTATTTTAGTTGATTAGAAATTATGAAACAATAATAATACAACACAAGTGTTTGTCCCTGTCCGGAATTGAACCCGAACCCGTCGATTCTTAGTTAGGTTTCTTAGGTTCGCTAACCACTAGACCAATGCAATGGGGCGATCCTAAATCACTACGTTGATCAAGCGGTTAGTGACTTGAAAGTCGATGGGATCTGGACTCATTTTTTTATGGAAGAGGGGGCAAACGAGCTGGAGGTGCACCTGATGTTGAGTGATCACCGCCGCCCATGGACATCCGCAATACCAGAGGTCTTGCAGTTGCGTTGCCGTGCTTTTAAAAATGAGTAAGTTCTTTTCTTATAGGTCCCCATGTCGTATCTGTTCGGAAAAATCGGTAATTGATTCCACAAAAGAGTAGTGCGAGGCAAAAAGTGCCAGGAGAACCGCACGGTTATGGATTTCCAGACATCGAGATGGGTTTTTTTATTATAAGATAACAAACAAGCAGATGGGTCTCCTGATGGAAAGTCAACCATCGCCTATAGATATCAAAGATGTTAATGATGCGTTGCTATCTTGTGGCGAGGTCTAATGCCACATGCATAAGTTTATCAGATACCTTATCTTCCAAACCGGAACACGACAGTGACTAGCATTGACGCTATTGCGGCAGGAATAGATAAGGCGGTGGTACCAGATCCGAGCGAAACAATGTAGAACTCTACCATCTAGTAGCCACGATGGTAGCGTCTCGCATAGCCAATCGGTCGCCTTTTACGACCTGCCTGGCAGAACGGCAGTTGGTCTATTCTACAAAGGAGCCCGGAAACAACACGGGGAGTAGCCCGGAAACAAACACGGGGAAAATCAAGGGGAACTTTAAACCGACTTTAACAAATATTAATACGATGAGCATAGGTGCTTGTGTTTTTTGATCTAGGTTTTTTTTAATATATTTAAAACATGTGTGTCTATGTATTAGTATCGTCAAGTAACACCCACATTATAAGCAAAATTTTGCTTTACTTAAATACGATCAAATCGTGTTATTGGTCCAAGGATATTTATTTCAATGTCAAACAAAGCCTTTTTCATTTCTCCGTGTTCATTCCGACTATTAACTAAGCGGACATAAAACCCAATGCACTGAACTAAAAACGCACAAACAAATCACTTACATTTTAATTGAATACTAAGCAACATCGTTGCAGCATTAAACAAAGCGAAGAAACATCAAGCGCGACGCTCAAGTCGTTCCAGCGCACGCAGTTAAAATGATGATAAAAGTTTATTACAACGAGTGCCAAAGCCTGAGTTACTTGTTATTGTTAGCTCGCGTATGGCGACAAAAGCCTAGGCAAGAACGTAAATAGTATAATTTTTAGTTGACGCTTCTTGTCTTCTATCTAAAGCTTAAGGGTTCCGTACCTAAAAGGTAAAATGGAACTCTATTACTAAGCCTCCGATCTCTGTCTGTCCATCTGTCTATCTGACACCAGGCTGTATCTCGTAAACCGTGATAGCTAGAAAGCTGAAATTTTCACAAATTATGTATTTACGTTACCGTTATAACAACAAATACTAAAACTAAAAAAATTAAAATAATAATAAATATCTTCTTATATATAAAATTCCCATGTCAGAATGTTAGTCAGCGTACTCCTCCGAAACGGCTTGACCGATTTTGATGAAATTTCGTTTGCATATTCAGTGGATCTGAGAATCGGCCAACATCTATTTTTCATCTCCTTAAATGTTAAGGTTTGTGTAATTTTTTTTTATTTTATGGACAAAAAATTTCATTTTTATTTTTTATGAATCAGGATTTAAAAATATATACAACCATTATTATTTTCAGCCCTCTACGATCAACCCCTATTTTTTAAATAAATAATTTATATGGCAAAACAACGTTTGCCGGGTCAGCTAGTTAATAGTATAAAAAGATCTAGGGTCTCCAAACAATAAACGTGTTTTTTTTCGCTATGATGGTACGGAACCCTTCGGGTGCAATTCCGACTCGCTTTTGGCCGGGTTTTTTCTATATCATAAAATAGCAAGCAAGTAGATGGGTCTCCTGATGGAAAGAGCCAACCATCGTCTATAGACACCAAAGGTGTTAATTGTGCGCGCGCCACATGCATAAGTTTAAAGGTTACCTTACCCTCCAAACCGGAACATGACAGTAACAAGCACTGACGCTATTGCGGCAGGATTAGGTAAGACGGTGGTACCAGACCCGGGCGAGACAATGCAGAACTCTATCACCTAGTAAAGTAATGTTTAGGTTTATAGTGCTAGACTATATTTTATATATTACTAGCTGACCCGGTAAACGTTGTTTTGCCATATAAAGAAGGCTGAAAATTTAGGGTTGTGTTTTTTATTACCACATTATAAAAAAACAAAAATTTTGTCCAAAAAATAAAAATAAAATGTTACGAGTGGACAGGCCTTATAAATTAATAAGGGTCTGAAAAACATATACCTAGTAGACGATTCTCAGACCTACTAAATCTTTATATAAATTTTATAAAAGTCGGTCGAGCCGTTTCGGAAGATTATGGTAACTGACATTGTAACTCAAGAGTTTTATAAATAAGATGTAAAGATTTTAATAGATAGAAAAGTGTTACTATGACGTCTCGCTAGCTTTAAAGTACTTACGTTCTAAGGCCCTGATTGCAATTTGATTTAAGTACGATTGCGAGTGTTTAATGCAGGTGCTTAGTGTTAAGCAAAAAATACGTGAAGACAGCCGTTGATCAGTAATCAGCAGTAATCAGCGTAGTAAAAGTGATCGCCTCTGTGGTCTAGGGGTCCGGTGTCGGAGTTGGCCACATGAGGTCCCGGGTTCGATTCCTGGGTCGGGCAATTCAAAAATGTGTTTTTTCAGTTTTCTGATAAAAACAACATTGCCCGGGATTGGAAAGTGCCCGGTTGGCGATAGGCTTGCCACCTATCACATTGTGGGACCAAGTATCTTCGGCTAATCGTGGGTGCACTTGTTGTACCTCTGTCTACCCTTTCGGGGATACGGGCGTGAAGATACTTTAAAAGTGATTAGACGCTGATTACTAATCACTCACACTGACCAACGGCTGTCTTCACATATTTTTTGCTTAAAACAAAACTATTCGGAATTTAAAAATTAAAAAAAATACTATTTTATATGTACCTGAATAATTTATATTTTTCTATTACCTGTATAATCGCGGGGACGACGATATACAATGGTTTTTTCTTTCCATCAAAAGAATGATCTTGGCCATACTATGAAATAAAAAGTCTGTAAATCAGTTAACCCTCTGCAGGCCATCCCTGAAACTTCTCGCTAAATTGAGGTATTTGAAGCTCAAACAAAAACTATACATAGGCATACATTTTTTTCATAGTTGAAAAATGTAAATTTTGTTATAAAACAGTAATTTTATTTTTGAAAAGCTCCAAGTATATTTTGGAAACGATGATTGATTTTAATCTTTCGAATGGCGTTCAACGCAATGAATGAGCTCTAAAATGTTTACTTCGCTACAAAACCTATAGACTGAAAATGTCAGAGAAATGTCAAAAAACATTTTTTTTCCAAATATTTTCGTTATTTATAAATCCCGAATAAACCGACCGATTTTGATCCAATTAACGGTATTTGGCGAAGTTATTTAGAGTAATAAGCTGATTAGATTATTAAATCAAATGGTATATCAGCCTGAAAGTTATTTAAGAAATATTAAGTAAGTTTGCTGTAAACAACAAATATGTTAATATTAGAAAAGGTGTATTTTTTTAAGATTTTGATTTTTGAAACAGCATTTGACGTAGTTTTTTAAGTACTAAAATATTGTAGAATGTCGAAAAACGATTGGCTGAAAATTCTCAAGTTATATCGAAAAACACTTTTTCAACGATAACTCCCGAACTAATAAACCAACTTTGATGTAATGTATGAATTGGACAGTTTTTTGAGAAAAAGAGCAGATAAAATTTTGTATTCAATTGAGGTTTTTGATCGAAAATCGAAAATTTTCAGGAAGTCTAAGTTGACATATATATATATATATATATATATATATATATATATATATATATATATATATATATATATATATATATATATATAATTGGAATCTTGGAAAATCACAAATTAGGGGTTTTTCGGGTCAAGAAATCGATTTATCAAGGTCCCAGGTCCAAGAAAAGCTCGGTTCCCAAGATATGGGTATGTGAAAAACCGAGCAAAGCTCGGTCAACCGGGTAAAGAAAAAAAAAGATATTTATTCTATAGGAATTGATTTATCAAAGTTCCAGGTCCAAGAAAAGCTTGGTTCCCAAGATATGGGTATGTGAAAAACCGGATATTATATATAAAACATAAACATTTGAAAGATATGTTATGATACGTGTTATGATACGTGTTTACGTTTTATATGATATATATAAAACATAAACACGTAAACACTTGAAAGATACATTTCATTCCCTCGGCTTGTCATTGGTCACTGACATTAGCAGAGCGGACCCTTTGCACTGAGGCGACGTGGTCGGCTAACTCTAAAATAACCGTCGATAATTAATTTTATTACATTGATCCTTTGAGAAGGATTCCACCGCTAATCGGAAATTGATATAATGTTTTTAATAATTAGTAAACTTAATTAAAATATATACAACCTGTTCACCCGAAATCATGAAATTTAATTTCAAATATATTATTCCTGCCTTATATAGCCAATCGGTTGCCTTTACGACCTACCTGGCAGGACGGCAAGTCTATTCTTCAAAGCAACCCGGATCAACACGGGGAAAGTTTTATAGCAAATAAGCTGATGCATTTCCTGATGGGGAGAGACAATTATCGTCTATAGAGACCAAAGATGTTAAAGTGCGTTACTATCTGTGTCGCAGGATGATATACCAATATCCGTATGCATGTTTACCAGTTAATCTTACCCTCCATGTCTAATACATATGGAAGGTAAGTTAGAGAGACTAATAATATAATAACAAACATTGATGTTCTTGCAGCGGGAGAGGGTACGAAACCTTGTCAAAATTTTGCGGAACTCTACTACCTACCTAGTTGTCACGTTCTTAACGACACAGTTAGGCATTAATTCACCTTTTACGAATTGCCTGACAAAATGACAATTGGATTTAAAGGAAATAGAACCAGAACGGGGAAAAGATAAAATAATTTTTTTATTGGTTGTGCTCCGCAGAATTCTGTTACCTGTTCATCGGTCCTGTTCTTTGACCATTATCTTAACAAATTATTGGGATATATCAGCCTTGTTTCCTTTTCGATTTTATTAACTCAAGTGTAAACCTTTAGAAATGGCCATACAGTGAATTAGTTCTGTCTCAAATTAAACAGTTTAATATTAGATAACGAGTTAAGTGAGCGTACGAATTGGTTTTATCTGCTTCGTCTACATCCCTTACGTTAAATGACTACATACACATTTAATGTTAGTAAAACTTTTACCGGAAAAAAATCTGGCAAGAATTTATTTTTGCCAGATTTTTTTCTGGTGAAGAAAGTGATAATAAATGATGAACTGTTATAACTTTAATGTGATTTAAAAAAAATGTTTTTGCTTCGTAAAAAAAAGTTATGTACGAGTAAGTTTAATAATGATAAACTAGCATGGCGACCGAGCTTTGCTCGGATAATATTTTTCACGTGTAAACGGATTATGATGTATAAGCCACTTACTTAGATAAATTTAATAATAAAAGACTATTTAAATATACAATTTCGTTGAAATTGTTAAAGCCGTTCCAGAGATACTAACTACATATAAATATACAAGAATTGCTCGTTTAATGGTAAAAAAATATCTCGTATTGAAAGTATGATAAAAAACAAGAATTCAACACATAGAGGCCCAATTCACATAACAAAATGTCAATCGAATGGAAGCGTTTAGGACACTTACACATTTTCTTACACATTGTGCTGCATTTTTGCACGACGCGATGTTGTATCATATTTATGTGTGTAAGAACCCTAAGAGTATCGACTCGATTGGCCATTTGTTACGGGAGCCTGATCTCTACTGGGAACTCAATAACTGTGCTGATTGTCAGTAGACTCTTAGATTCACCATGATGTATCAGTTTGTCTGTTTGAATAGATGGACAATGTGGCTATTGTTATATTTGTTAAAATGTAATGACTATTGTATGTTACTGGCGATAACCGGGATCTAAAGTTCTCGTACTTTTTGAAGAATGCACTTGTTAAATCACCATCATGAAAGTTTGAGCTCTTCAAACTGCCAGTATTTTGCTGAACCTAAAAAATTACAGGTTCAATCTTTGGGTTAGGTAGTTTTTTTTTTGTTTCAGGTATCAGAAATTTTGTTAATCCATATATTAATATAAAAATAAATCGGGTTTTCCTTCCTGACGCTATAACTCCAGAACGCACGAACCGATTTCCACGGTTTTGCATTCGTTGGAAAGGTCTCGAGCTCCGTGAGGTTTATAGCAAATAAAATTTAAAAGCAAAGCAAAGCAAAGCCATCTGGTGGCGAAACGGAGTTCGCCGGGTTTGCTAGTTAGTAATAAAATAATATCAAAAGTTTAGTTTTTGTTTTTCAACACTTAAATAAGCATTTATTTTGGAAAATCAGATCAACTGATCTAGTTCTTTCAAAACTTATACACTGTGAAATCTTTTTTATGATATTCGCGTTCCAGTATCATAACTTCGCCGTAGTGAGCGATTTTATCTATACCATCTTGACGATTGGTAGTTCTCGGTTGTTTAATTTGCTCACAACTTACAGGAACAGTCTTACAGAAACTTTGAAAGAGTCTACCTCGGAGAGTTTTTGGCAAAAGTTTTGGTATTGAAACCTTTAAGGTGATGGTGAGCAAATCATTACAATTCGGTATTACATTGACAATTATAAACTCATTGTGGAAAATATCCGCGGGCGTTGGTGTCTAATTTTTATTATGTGGCCCGCTCGTTCTAATGCCTGCTGTATTATCTATACATATAATAAAATCGTAGGAAATTCAAAACTGTACATTGAATATTTTTTAAAAGAATACTTGGGGCGTGATCTTCAATCGATACCGAAGCCAAAAACATAGTTTTTAGAATTTTTGTCTGTTTCTTTGTATGTATATCCGGGGTAAACTCAAAAAGTACTGCATGGATTTACTTCAAATTTTGCATGAATGTTACTAATAGGTCGGGTCAACATATAGGCTACATATTATCACGCTGTCACCTACAGGGGAGGAGCAGTGCAGAGTAAACGAAGTCCGCGCGGACGAAGTCGCAGGCAACAGCTAGTAAAATGTAACTATTAATATCGCTGCGCAAATTATACAAATTTATCTAATCCCAAAGTAGATAAATTATTAGTTTATGATATGAGTGTTAGTCAACAATACTATAACAGAAATATGTATACGTATAGTAATACTGAATCATATTTAAATAAGCAAACTTGTATATGTGCATTACATTGACACTTGTTGGGAAGTGAACCCGGCCCCAATCAGTTCCATTATTATGATAAATTGAACAGGAACCGTATGTGCGTTGTTCTTTGCAGCCATGTGTATCTCCAGAAAATCCTTTTTAGATCTCAGATTTAGTAACATTCAGATCCCGCGATATAGTTACAATAGTTGTCGTTTAAAGGACAAAATCTTGTTATTTGGCCGCTAGCAGTCACATTTCACATTGCCGGGACTCTGAGGATGTTATTTTATAGAGTTTCATACGTGTAGATAGGCCTTGTTCAGATAAATTAAAAGAGATAAATAAATTGCTAGCTTCACTAGAACACGCCCGTATAAATTGCAGGGGTGTTTCTATTGGTTTTAATTAAAAGATAGTTACTGTATAAATAAAAATAAGAGAGGATTTCAGATGGTAAAGAATAACAGGACGATTTGTGATAGAGAACAAATTACGTCGTAGTTCGTAAAAGTACGGCTCGTGATGTTTCTACGTAATATAAATGCAAAGAGATAATATTTTGTAACATTACTACAATTCAGTATTTTTTTTATAATTTAATCATAAAGAATATCAATATTAATAAAATTTACGACTGTGTGTTTATATGTGTTTTTAAGAAATAACATTATGACCTTTTTTAAAAATATATAACTTAAAGTTCTATATATGTACGCGTTATTGACCCGTTTATATATTTTTAAAAATGATATTAGAACGCGTTAGTTTAAAAGTTAACATTATGACCATTTAAATTTATTATTTGTTTATGACCTTAAATATATTTCATTTTTCTGTACTGTATGTGACTATAAAAAAGAATATACAAGTTTTATAATTGATAGTTAAAAATATACATATTTAGCAAACATTTGAGTTAGAAATATAATATGAAAGATACAAATCAGCTCTTTAACTGTTGCGTTCTTAGTTATTAATTGCTAAATACAATTAAATGTAACATTATAAATGGCCTATATTAGTTTTATTTTTGTGTAACACCATATAATATAAAAATTAAATTTGCAACTCAGTAGATAGATCAGAATCAAAGGACTATAAATCATGTTAAATTTTTAGGTGAAATTAAATGTTAGATACTTTATAGGTTGGTATTACTAACAGACTTCGACCAAAAATAACTTCTGATCGAAGTTAACAGATGTTAATACATATTACGTTTGAGTATAGTCTTAGATTTTGTTTTTGTTCTGTGCGTTTAACCTGTTCAGTTTTTCAGTTTTTCTTATATTCATTGCTACAAGTATATTGATACTAAGTTGAAAAATATGAATGTCGTGCTGAAATACTAGCTGTAATACTTTATTAGTATATTACATAACGCTGAAATACTTTATTAGTATAAAAGTTTAAAATATTTTTGTAATTCAACACCCATAAGGCGCATAAATTATATTTATCGCAAAAGCAGATTTTTGTGACTCATTTCAAAGCAAATTTCAAAGCAAATCGATTTAATTCTTGATTAGAACTCCCTCATCTATATTTATTTATACACAATAGTACGCACAATAGTTTATAACTTTATTATGCAAACGTGAAATATTTATGTACAGAAAGAAGAGCGTTAATAATGTAAAGGTCGTAAGGTCTAGAACGTATGCGCATATTTTATAACCCCACGACTTATGTTTGAGATCAAGCGATTTGATTAGATGAGACTTTGGTTACATCACTATTTCGTCTTAAAAGTTAAAAATATTTTTATTGAGATGTAAATCTTTTGTAGTCGAAAATGTCAACTTATTAAGAAAATTAAATGCTTTATATATCATCTTAACAATTAGGCTGATGTTTCTTTGTCCCTGGGGTCACAATTTGTTAATCGGTGATAACGTGGTAAAGAATCTGATAGTGATACTCATAAAACAAATTTATTTTGGAAATATTAGGCGACATCAATGCTACGTTGTGTTTTAGTGTTTTGTATGAATTGGTTAACACTTATTCAAAAATACATGTCTTTTAATATGCAAAGTATATGAAATGTAAATATTTGCTTTTAATCTTGTTTCAATTTATACATTTTTATGTCTCTTCAAGAGCTGGGGGCGGATTAACTTATTTTTCATCGTTTGATGCAAGTAGACTTCTGCGGCTTTTAGAGAATTTCTCAAGTGATGATACAATTATGATATATAGCAGATTGGACTGTATCAACATTTGATCTCGTTGGATAGATTTTGTTGCCTTGTATGTGATCTGATAATGATGTGAGATGATTATATTACCCAACACAAAGTAAATAGACAAATAACATAAATTGAGATTATCTGTTACTAAAATTTCTTTAATTTCGTTAATAAGTGAAAAAATAAAAGTACAATTGGTTAAAATGTTTGTACATTTCTGATATTTTTAGCTCTTTGATATTGCTACAAGTCGCGTATGTTTGTACAGTTAACATGGCGTCGACGCATTATTTCCAACTTTATCAGCACCAGCCGATGCAATTGCGCACTCGCGTATAATTCAGGGCGGTGCGGTGCTAGAAGTGCCACACGTAATGTTCCTATCACCCATGGGATAATAGGAGAATTGTAAGGCCCTCTGCAAAAACATTACTTTGAAATTATTTCATATGATTATTTGAATTAATTCAATTTTGTATTTGGAAACTAAAGTTAATAATATCTTCTTTTTCCTATATGTTTAAACGCTTATCCCGTGTTAGGGAAAACTTTAAAAACAAAGAAAATTTTAAGATATTTTTTTTAAATTAAATTTTTAAAATTTTCTTCACCACGAGATAAGTTCTCAAATAAATACATAATACTATTAAATGCAATCGTGAACTAATTTCTGCTGTTGCTATCTTATGATATATAAAAATATATATTTTATATTATACTAGGGTCAGCTATAATATTAGCTTTACCCTGCGCGCGTTGCTACGCCACCAAAATAAATTTGACGAAAAGAGATTAGCAACTCAGAAATCTTGTAGGCTCATGCACACAAATTTTGCTAAAGATCATCACATGATCAAATGCATAGTTTGCGATTCTATTAATCATATTTATGTTTCTTAAATAGGTAAATTTCAATCTACACGTTGTACATTTTGATTGGCTGGGAAAACTGTTGTACAGTGACCGTAGCGAATTGTCATTTAGATCCGCTTGCACCATACTGTTTATACACATTTTATGTGTTTATACACATTATTTTGCAATATATATATATATATATATATATATATATATATATATATATATATATATATATATATATATATATATATATATATATATATATATTGTATTTGAGATTCTTGGGTAGTTTTAAGGGTAAACTTGGTTTATAGAATCGGATGCTTAAATATTTTCGTCAGAAGTTGGTATACTTCAAAAGTTTCATCATAAAAGTTATATATCATTTCAAAGTTTCATCGTAAAAGCTATTAGCTGGTAATACAAGGTCACTGAATTAGTTTTAAAGAAAAAATATTTTGTATTTTTTCTGTATAAGTAAAGGACCATAAGGACCCGATTTGTAAAGTGGCATATCCACTTTCCTGCCAGGCTGCTTAAAAAGGCGAGTGAAGCCTGAACGTGTCGCAACTATTGTAGGTAGCTATTTGGTACATATTGTTTGTAAAGTCTTACCTGACTGTAGTACCACTGCCCTACCCATGTTTGCCTATTTTTTCCCAGTTTGGAGGTTAAGAGGCTGACAAAACCTAATTTGTTGAAATTGATGTTATTTAAGCAGTTTTTTAAGAAAACCTATTTGTTATAGCACATTACAAAAATATATGTTAATATTCATCATATTATGTGAAAGAACATGGCCGGCAAAGAGTATACATTCACTACGTTTTAGTGGCTGGACTCGATACATAATTGAACAAAATTGGGTTGATAGAAAATAATTGCGAAGATTGGTCTAAAATCATTATTAAATATCTATATTTTTATTTTTTGACGTATGGGTCTGTAATTAATAACATGAAGTCATCATATTTATACCTAAACTGCTAGCGAATCATATTTGACACTTAATCTACACTTTTTTAATATTTCAATATTTATTTATTATATAAGAACTGGCCGCTCAGTTACATTGATACTGGGCTCTCGTTTATTCCGATGGAATGAGACAGAGTGCGCGTTTTTGAATGTTGACAGTGCCTTAAAGTAAATTTACACATGTAAGATTACATTCCCTCATCTTCTATCTATATATATAAAAATCAATCCCTATTTTCCTTGGTCACGACATCACGCCTGAATGGCTGGACCAATTTCGGTAATTTATTTTTTGTTGTGTTTGTAATTGTAAGGAGAAGGTTCTTATAAAAGAAAATATTAAGAAAATTGCGCGGAAAATTAGAAAATTTAAAAATACTTAACTACCATATAAAGTTTAATGCCCTTTAGGCTGCGTGGAAGGATAATCCCGTAGTCTTATATAAATTACGTGTCACGTTGTTTGTCCGCTATGGATTCCTAATATGTAAGGCAAAACAACGTTTGCCGGGTCAGCTAGAATAAAATATTAATATGTTATTTAAAAATATTAGAACACTTAAAGAAATTCAGTATTTTAACCGCCAAGGAAAAATTGTTATGGGCACTTTTAAGCAAGGCAGAAATAAGTCATAATAAAAGGCACAGTTGACGTGCGCTGAGAAAACTATTGATGATAGAATATAATAATGTTCCAGGCGTTTATAAACTTATTGAATTCTACAAAACATCTTCTGAGACAATAGTGATGTCCAACTATTATAGTAAGGCGACAGTAACAGCTTTTGTCTTTAAAATTTTTATTATTTACGCGTGCGAAACCATTTGTACCAGCGCAGCGTACGTTACGAGCGAACTAAATCCTTCGAGTCTACTAAACAATCCGGCATTGGTTGTATATATCCATACTCATAAATATGTCTGATTGTCTATTATGCTTTCTCAGCCAAACGGTTGAAATGATTTTGATGAAATGGCTAGAAGATAGTAGAAGAGTCAAGCCCCCAATTCACGTATCAAAACTTTAATCGAATCGAAGTGCGTAGGGCTCTATTACACATAAAAAACGTCGGATCGTGCTACGATGCGGTATTATGTGTGAGAAAATGTGTAAGAGCCCTAAACGCTTTGACTCGATTGATGTTTGGTTTCGTGAATCGGGTCCAAGGTCAAACATAAGCTTTTTTTTCCAAAGGGAATAAAATATATATTTTTTTATATTACTTTTATTTTCTCCTGATGGAAACAGACAACCGTCGTCTATAGACGCCAAAGATGTTAATGGTGCTTCGGTGTCCGTGTGGTGAGGTATTGATGCCACTTACATAAGTATACCAGTTACCTCACTCTCTAAGTCGGAAAAAGAAAATGGCAAGCATTGACTATATTGGGACAGGAATAAGTATGGCGGGACATAGTAATCGCAATGGTAGTAACACGTATAGTCAATAAATTCTAAGCTTCTATATAAATAATAATAAACAATAAATAAAATAAGTAAGATTGACTTTGAAAACTTAGAATTTATTCTTGATTTGAAATTATTAACAGTTCGATGTTTGCTGGAGAAGTCTGTCTTATACTCGACATCTGTCGATTCTTATCTTAATAACTAATTAAATAAAAATATTTTATTAACTTTTAAAACGTTATCTTGTTGAGGGTGTTTTTAAAAAGGGCTCCAAGAAACAAAAACTCATAGATTAATTATTTAAACTTTTATACTGCCATTTACGACAACACAAACCAGTGGAAAAACTATTAATTTACAATTACACATTTCGAAAAATAAGGAAAAAACTTTTATTATCGTGGAATCATATTCATTGAAGTGTCTAGATGACGCCAATTTTTTTCAAATTTTTGAATTAATATTTAATGGCATAAAAAATATATTTAAAATCTACGCTCACTATAGTAGCGGCGCGCGCATGCCGAAACTGTCGCGCGGAAGCTGATTTTCAACATTAAATTAAAATTATAAATATTGGAGCTACAATTCCTAGAGTTAAAAACTCTTACTAAAAGTTTCTGCTCTTTCAGAAACTTTTATAATATTTGAGCTAAGTGATACTTTTTGAGATTTTGTCAAAAAACTGGTCGGCTATTTTTTTTGCAGTTTTTTGTTAATAACAATTGCAATTTTTTTTCCAAAAAAATCCGAAATATTTCTTTTTTTAGATATAATTTCGGATTATTTAAGTCATAAACCATATTTTAAGAAACTTGTAACTATTATTCGCAGGAACTCAACTTCCCGACTAGACTGATAAGGAACTTCGTTCCAAAAATATGATATTCATCGATAAGAAAAATATCAATAAACATTAATCTTGCTGCCACGTCACTTAAATACTTGATTTTTTTCTATTTTAATTAAAATATTTAACGAGTAGAGTAAATCAGGCTCGCGCCCGCGAGAAGAAGCTCATCAACATACGAAATTTCACGAAATATTTAATTCCACATTTCCGCCCTTTATGTTTTGATTTTTTTAATAGCCTATGTTTGACCTTCGATCTTCAACCATTATTTATAATATCAGTATGGAAGGATAAATTTACTACTTGGAGGTACATAATTATTTTTTTAAATGTTTGCTATTGGATTAAATAAAAAATTAAACAAAGAAAACTGCTGACCTGACTATATTTTAACCACCAACCTTGTCTTAAAGTCAGGCTAAAAACAGGCTTAGGTTTTACTTCAAGCCTCCTTTAAGCCTAGGAATAAGAAATAGTTAAAATATTTGAAAGGGATTGTGGTGTTATTTTTGTTACATAATTTTCGTTTGAGGTTACGTCTCTCATATAAGTATACTAAGTTCGTGGACTCAAATGCTAATACGACGTGATATATATCGAGTTGTGGTATTTTTCTATGTATTTACGTCACAAGTGTACTATTAAACGGCATTGTGGTATAAGTTATACGCTAATACAAGGTTCTCTCGTAAAATTTTATGTTTTGGTGTTCAAGGAAAACTAAATTCAATGTTGCAACTTTGAATGTGTAATATAATTTGATTTAAATAGCCTTCTGTATTTATTTATTGCTTTGTTAAAATTATTTCTTTTCAACCAGTGTTATTTTCTTTTCTTCGCGTCGATTCTGGTTCTCTTTGAATAGTTGTCCTAATAAATGACCCAGTTTTGACTATCTATAACTGAATTGAAAAACTTCTCTTTTTTGAAAAGTCGGTTGATGACATAACGACATTTAATGGAAGTCGTGTTTTATAGATCAACAAACAAACCAAAATATATGTGAATAAGAGTCTTTGTGTGTCACCTAACACTTCAACACTTGTCGGTAGCTCTGCGGTCGGCTACATTCCCAATTTGAGACGCTAGAACACACTATTGTTATTAAGAATACAATTTCTTTCTACAAATATTTTATTAACTATGGAATAATATGTTTAAGAATAACTTTGCTGTCTATAGTTTTTTTATTTCGATGTAAATTATTCAACCTCACACTTTTTACTTATATTACTTCCTATTCTTACATTGACTATCATTTTGTGAAACAGTCTATAAAAGATAAACAAAGACTAACTATTATGTTATCGATAACGCATCATTAACATCTTTGGTGTCTATAGGCGATGGTTATGTCTTTCCATCAGGAGAGCAATCTGCTTGTTTGCTACGTTATGATATGGATTAGATATAATAAATATGGATTAGAGCCTATCTTGACTGAAACTCAAATATGACCCCCCCCCCGTCTTGACCAGAAAGCTGGAGCCACCACCACCACCACCGCTTTAGTTATTCCTGTCGCAATAGCCTCAATGTTTGCCATTGACGTGTTTCAGGTTGTAAGGTGAGGTATCCGGTTGACTTGTGCAAATAGCATTGCTTTCTCGAATACCAACGCATTATTAACAATTTTGGTGTATATAGGCGAAAATGTCTCTATTCATTAGGAGAGCCATCTGCTTCTTCGCTATCCCATAATACTAGCAACCACCTGTGACCGTAATTAGACCATATACTCAATAAATAATACTTCTTTTAAGTTTGACGACTTTGACAACGAAATAGTTTAGTATACATGTGTGTTTAATATTATATATGTCACATGAATGTAGTGTGTGTAATATTTATCTATCTATATATATATATAAAAAGCAAAAGTGACTGACTGATGTATCAACGCACAGGCATACGTATTTATCCTATAATGTAGGCATCCACTAAGGAAGGATTTTTCAAAATTCAACCCTGAAGGGTGTGAAATAGGGGATATAATTTTGTATTAAACTTTTTATTCCCTGGACATATTTGCATGAAATTTCGTACGAATTGATTACAAAAAGAAAATGAAATACGTGTTTAGGCGTTTTTCAAAATTCGATCCCTAAGGGAGTAAAATAAGGGAAGTAACTTATAAAGGTTAAATCCATAATCAAAGGTTAAATCAGCAGCGCATGGCATCATCATCATCAGCAGCATGGCAGCGCGAGCGAAGCCATGGCTAACAGCAAGTTTTTAATTATTACATATATTTATAATGGATTTAATTTAAAAATATTTGGTATCTTGAGTCCTCCGTAATGTAAACTACCAAATTTCACACTCCACTGTTCGCTCGATTGTCTTAAAAAATGGTATAAAGTTTACGTGTTAATAAATATATACATATTTTATAATTCAAACCTCATGTTCTGAGTGGAATGAGTACTTCATACTACTATAATACCAACACATAGTCAATAGGGGCTATCAACTCTGCATTACTTATAGGAAAGCTGTCTAATGGTTGTACTATTACATGTAGTAGGCAAAAAATCAGGTCCAACTACACCAAGCCATTTTTCAATGGGTTGCTATTTACTGCTTCAAGGAAATATATAATTTAGATCTAACGATCCGACTCCGTGACGACGGGTTGCTCGATATTAATTGCTATTTACGACTTTATCTAGACGCCATCTTAGAGAATAAAATGTTCGTTTTCTTAGCTTCCGTCTTTTGGTGTTATTATTTCCAAGTCATCGTCCTTTTAAAACTACATAGTTTTTTGCAATATCTAACGTCTCATACATTATGTTTACGTTGATTTTAATAAAATTAACAAAAATGAGGTCCTTGAATGACCAATTATTAAATAAGTTTTCTGAATTATAAAAAATATAACTTGCTTGGTACAAAGTATAATTAATAAATAAATATCATTGGACAATTTATTTTTATTGGATTTAACCCCAAATATTGGTTTTCAACGGTACTGATACATAGAAATATATAAACACCCAAATCCAAAAACTTCACAAATAGTTTATCCCTTTTGGGAATCGAACCCGAGTCCAATTGATGCGTAGTCAAGTTCGCTAACCACTCGACAAACGGGGCTGTGTTCATTTTGTCGATAGATCAGCTGCAACAGACATGTCTATATGATAACTTTGCCTAACCTAGGCTTTTGAAAATATGCCCATAACAGTATAGCTTATCATGATTTTTACAGATGATTACACTTTTAAGAGCAATGATATAAAATTATTTTAATAATTTTGTTTTATTTATTTATTTAATATTTTATTGTATACAACAGTAAATAATATAACAATTACAAACGAAAGAAAAATCGTACAAAAGGTATTATTATGCTCAAATTTATTAAATAAGTATCAGATAATTGATAATAATCAAGACCAATATAAAGTGTAATTTAAAATGATTGTTTAGCGTTAAAGTTCATTATTAGTATAAAGTAACATTCTAAATTCACTCCTTTTTATTTATTTACGTCAAAAAAATATGTGTAGGTATGTTTTTAATTTTTAGAGCGAATATTATATTACATAATTAAGTAGCATAATATTTGTGCTAAAAATCAGCAACTAGTCGGCAACTGCAATTGTGCTGTATACAACACTAGCGAGCTGCAATGTATTTTATGTGATATGATTAATTTTTTTTTGTGAATTCTATGGAAGCACGCATTCTTCTAAACCAAATCCATCCAGCGACTTCAGTAAAAAGTAACGAAAATACACACACACACACACACGCACACACAATAACATTTTGCATTTATTTTATTAGTGGAATACTTTTTGTCTTAGCAGTTTCCGGCGAATTCACCTGAGACTTCAGTTGGCACAAGTATTAGATGTGGTACAAATTTGATGTTATTAGTGAAATATTTATTACTTAAGCAACAACTTGCGCCGTTGCCTTGCTTAAGCAGTACTGTTGTTTTGACACAAAAAAATATTTTTTAAAATTACGAATTCGAATAAATCGATGAGAAATTACATCGACGTCCTCCGCGAGTATACCGGTAATAGTAAAATATAATTCTTTCAGAAAAACTGAAATGATATTTTTTTAATGTTTGCTCCGGAACTAAAATAGTTTCTGAGTACTTTTGTATCCCAAGTGAAAGCTATTTTTTGGCTATCTTCATATCGAGGCAAAATACACTTGCTTTCAAAAGTTTGATATTATTTTCGTAAAAGATTAAAACCATTTTTTTGTTTGCATAAAGTATATTATTTTCATACCTTTGTAAATATAATTTGAAAAGTTATGAAAAAAAATTTTACAAGGTGAATCATGACCCTTAACTGTTTAAAAACACATATCATGATAAATCCAGTAATAGCTTATTACTAGAATACTCTTAAGGTACGTTGATATGAATATATGTATAATATTAATGCTTATTATACGAATGCTTTAAAATGCAATTATAATAAATTTTACGACTACGTTACGACTGCTAATATCGTAAAGTATAAAGTGTAAAAGTAATTATATTACAAAAACCTGGATGAGCTTCTACATTCTCTATAAGCTTAGATCCCATGTAATTTATATAGCAATTGCAAATTATATTGTATTATGAATTGTATGAAAACGAATTAAGGTTCATTTCTGAATACCAGCTGCTGCCAGATAGGATTCTCCATGTATTGTATGGGTGAAAGAATGTCGTATTACATGACAGAGAATTAATATCATACGTCTTTATTGCACTTGAAGTATTGAAGTCATATCATAAAATATGTGACGCTGAATATAAAAATATGATATCGCAATCTAGATGATACCACAAACATAGCGAAGTGTCACAAAGAAGCAGCTGGCTGTCCTGATGGTAAAAGAAAACCATCGTCTATAGACACGAAAGATGTTAATAGTGTGTTGTTATTCGTGAGGCGAGGCGGTAATGGCACTTTGCATAAGTTTACCGGCTACCTTACCCTCCAAACAGGAACACAAGCACTGTTGGGGCACACACTATTGCGGCATACATTTTATTATATTTGTTTCGGAACAGACGATTGCTTATTTACTATTCTATATACCTATCATAGGAAAAAAAGAGATAGTTGTCCTCATCCCTGCTGTAATAGCATCATTAACATCTTAAGCGTCTATAGGAAATGTTTATCTCTTTTGCTATTGTATACTTACATTGATGCGTGAAGTAAAAACTTTGTACACCTTTTCACGACAATAACGCGGACGGCATGAAACTTGGCACAGTTAAAGTTTACGTTATGCAAAAGTGCGTAAAGTTTAGGTTTATCTATACATATAATAAAATCGTAAGAAAGTCAAAACTGTACAATGAATATTTTTTTAAAAGA
Source organism: Apodemia mormo (assembly GCA_036924255.1). Lineage (NCBI taxonomy): Eukaryota > Metazoa > Arthropoda > Insecta > Lepidoptera > Riodinidae > Apodemia > Apodemia mormo. Next base: position 40,942,025 of record JAUPFN010000008.1, read on the forward strand.
ATACTTGGGGCGTGATCTACAATCGATATCGAAGCCAAAAATATAGTTTTTAGAATTTTAGTCTGTTTGTCTTTTTGTCTGTTTTTCTGTATGTATGTCCGGGGTAAACTCAAAAAGTACTGCATGGATTTACTTCAAATTTTGCATGAATATTACTAACAGGTCGGGTCAACATATAGGCTACATATTATCACGCTATCATCTACGGGGGAGGAGCTGTGCGAAATAAACGAAATCCACGCGGACGAAGTCGTGGACAATAGCTAGTATATAATATGCGTAGTATAAATAATATCGTCGAATTTCGACCAGAGGGCGATCGTTAATCTTCTCTGTGTTGGTCCGGGCTCTCTTTGAAGAATATAGTACTATCTGCCTTTCTGCCTGGTAGCTTGTAAGAGGCGAATGACTGGCTATGCCAGTCACTACTATCGTACCTAGTTACTAGATGGTAGAGTTGTGTAACGTTGGTACCAACACCTTATCTAAATCCCTGTCGCAATATCATCTATGCTTATTTATTTATTTATTTAATGCTTTATTGTACACAATTGAAAGAGAAGGAGAAGTAATACATAGACTTATTAAGAACAGACTGTACAATGGGCGAGCTTATCCCCAATAAAAGAGATTTCTTTCAGCTGACCCAGCTGGAAGAAATCTCTTTTATTGGGCTGCTGCTGGAAGAAATCTCTTTTATAGCTGCTTGTCACTATTGTGTTTCGATTTTAAGGTAAACGGTAAACTTATATACCTATGTAGCATTAAGAGCCAGCCACAAGGATAGCGTCGCATCATTAAAGGCCTAGTACAAGGTATTCAGGATTCAGTAGTCAGGGAGTGCGTGGTCCCTTACAACAGCGTCGAATAATACACTGCACAGAACACCGGCTCCTTCGCTTTCGGTGTAGTCTGAATGTGAACGCGGATAGAGACGTATCATGGTATGTACGTTTTATTTAAACCATCAAAAAAGCAGCGATTGCTGTGGTTTTGGTTGCATTAATGAATATTATAGTAGAAAAAAGAGGAGAAGAACAATCAGGGTCAAGCAATACTTGAAATTAAGAGAAAAACACTCTAATATGTGGATAATCACTGCTCTGGAACCAGTAGATTTTAAAAATATTTAAGAATGGAGAGGAGAAATTTGAATAGTTATTAAATTTTGTAACTCCTTATATAAACAGACGATAGAGCGCCCTTACTCCCCTAGGTATTATTACACTACTCGATCGTAAGGGTGATTAGGGAACAAGGCTTCCCGGGACCGTCCGGTTGCCTTTATTAGGGACCCTTAATCCAGGGATTCTATTATAGTTCCCTAAATAAAAGTAAGGTTCCCTGAATACCATGTAGTGTAATAGGCCTTTAACATCTGTGGTATCTACAGATGATGGTTATCTCTTTACCTACAACAAGCAGATTGCTCATCTGCTTGTTTACTATCTTTTGATATAAAAAAATAGATACATTTTACTAGATTAATTTTAATACTGATTTCTGTTCTGTTTCTGATCGTAAACGTAAGTAACAGTAAGCTGATAATAATTTACGTCCATATTCACTCTTATGTACAGTTTACTTATTTATTACCCACTTACTCGAGATATAGTGCTATAATCATAATTTAGATCATTTTAAATATTTACAAGTATAAAGGAAACAGCACACATTCGTATTAATGGTAGGCATTTATCCTACTTCTTTCCTATTTAAATTATATTAATATATTAAATGTGAAAGTTTATATGTTTGGGTGTATGGAAGGATGGATGGATGTTTGTTATTCACGCAAAAACTACTGAACCGAATATAGATGGTGATCTGGAATAATTGATGATTAACAAAAAACTTTTGTAATGCAGCGGACTGCATGAAGCAGCTACTATTATTATAAATGTGACAGTTTGTGAGGATGGATGGGCAGAATGATGGATGTTTTTACCCTTTCACTCAAACAGCTTAACCTATTTGGATAAAATTTGGCACACACATGTAATGATGATCTGAAATAGAGATGTTTTTGGGAAGAGAGAAAAAAATAAAAAGAAAACATGGGAGACTTTTTATCCCGGAAAAATCAGTTGTTCCCGCGGAATTCACTAAAAAACATAAAATGCTGCGGGCTGCACGGAGCAGCTAGTAATTATACCTATAATTGTAAAATTATACAGTTAAATTTAACTCTTCTAAATTAAATATTTATGATAATATTTAACATTTGAGAAATTTATAAAAATTAAATTAAAACATGTAAAAGATTTTCGCCGTATTGAACTGACCATCCGCCAGTTTGCCAGACACTTCGTAAAAGGCGAACAATGGGCTATCATGTCACTACCATCGTGACTACTAAGAGGTAGAGTTCTGCAACATCTCGCCTGAGTCTGTTACTACTGCCTTAACTATTCCTGTTGCAATGGCATCAGTACTTATCACTGTCGTGTTCCGGCATTGTGGTATTGTGGCATTGCCATCAAAACGGATAGCAACCCACCATAAACATCTTTGGTACCTATAAGCGATGGTTCCTCTTACCATCAGGAGAATCCATATTTAATGATATAAAACGATGAAAACGTCTTTTTAAAAAATGAACCATCCGCTTTTTTTTAAAACAGTTTGTAGCAGGTGAACGAATGGCCAAGCTTGCCCCTACTAGATGGTAGAGTCTTGCAAGGTCTAGGAAGTTTATCGCCATTTCTGTTGCAGTCGCAATACCGTAAGTGCTTTTCATTGTCAAGATTCCGGTTATGACGGTAAGGCAACTTTATAACGAATAGTAGATTAACCATTATAATATTTGTTCTTAATAAGCAATTAGCATTTTTTTTTATATTAGGAGTGCCATCCGGCTTTTTACTTACCTATGACAAAAAAAAAAAACGATAAACGTCTAATCCTCATACGAAAAAAAAATTTTTTTGTGAGTCTGAAATCTGAGCATAGATTCCGCCAGTTGGAATATATCCTTAAGCGGAAAAGTTTCTCTTGATTTGATGCTAAAACCCGTTTAGTTGTGACAGTCTCTTTATTGGCCAATCAGACTGGACTATTATAAAGTAACTCCTAAGGCATTCATCGTAAGCTAGTGTCAAGCTTAAACACGGGAGCTAGGTACTAATGTTTCTAACTTTTAATACGATTTATCGTTTAGTAATATCATCTCGGCGGTTTTCCTTGTGGAGAAGGCGGAGCGAACCAAACACGTTTCTGTGACTATGATTCACCGTTATGTCAGTTGTCGAGATACGTGGTGATCCATATCGCCGCATTTTATAAAATAGGTAGTGATTTTGGTTTGTTTTTTTGACCTTTTTTTATATCATAAGATAGCAAACAAGTTGATGTCTCTCCTGATGGATAGAGACAACCGTCGCCTATAGATGTAGACCAAAGATGTTAACAGTGTGGCGGGTAATCGGTGCGAGTCACTATAATCGTGACTACTAGGTGGTAAAGGTCTGCATTGTCTCGCCCGGGTCTGGTACCACCGCCTTACCTATTCCTGCCGCAATAGCGTCAGTGCTTGTCGCTGTCGTGTTCCGGTTTGGAGGGTAAGATAGCCGACAAATTTATGCATGTGGCATTAGACCTCGCCACAAGATAGCAACGCACCATTAACATCTTTGGTGTCTATAGGCGATGGTTGACTCTTTCCATCAGGAGAACCATTTGCTTGTTTGCTATCTTATGACATAAAAAAACCACGCATAATTTTACTCTCTACCTTACCTTCAAAATAATCAAAATAATCGAAATAATCCAGGTTAAAGTGGTCATACGAGGCACGAGGGATGGTAAAATGCCATCCACCAGACTTGAAGCAACTATGGATTTTTTTGAGAAAAAAATTAAAAAACCTCAATAAAGCTTTAGTTCGATCTGCCAATCCTGTGATTGAACCCGAAAATCGTGATTTCAGAATAGAATACACTTTAGACCACAAGGTACATATTTAAAAAAAATACCTTTAAAGTTATTTAGGTAGTTGAATTATTAAATGTATCCAAAAATATAAATTTTTCATATACACACATACATAAATAATTTTGTAATTTGGAATTGTTTAGCAAAATTTATACCACATGCTTTTATACTATTATTAAAATTAAACTTTTTTTTCCAGGTAAGAGCAACTTACAACGTTAAAATCATTAGAAACTCAAGGTAATTACTTTTTATATAATAATACAATCAATGTATAAAATGAGTTTTTTCCCTCTAACATTGTGTGAAACAAATGAAATTGAAAAATTTTATTCGATCCATTGTTCCTACCCTTTTAGGGTTTAATACGCGTTATCTCTTTCTAAAGTGGGCTTTCCGTTACAGCTGGAAAGAGACGGAAGTACGCGGTGGAATCCACCGGTTTGGCAGGTCGTAGGCCCGTGTTGAAATACTTACACGGGATTTGGATTAAAACTTGTGTGTTAGGTTAGCGTACGATGCACAAAAACAGATTATTTTATTTTATTTTTTTATAAATGAAAAACATTTTTCTGACATCAGATAAATTTTTGTTTTTATCATAAGCATTTTATGTATGTGGCACTATGTATTATGTACATGAATGATAACGCACCATCTTTGGTGTTGTTTTTTATATCATAAGATAGCAAACAAGCAGATGGGTCTCCTGATGGAAAGAATCTACCATCGCCTATAGACACCAAAAATGTTAATGGTGAGTTGCTATCTAGTGGCGGGGTCTAATGCCACATGCATAAGTTTACCGGCTACCTTACCCTCCAAACCGGAACACGACAGTGATAAGCACTGACGCTATTGCGGCAGGAATAGGTAAGGCAGTGGTGCCAGACCCGGGCGAGACAATGCAGAACTCTACCAGCTAGTAGCCATGATGGTAGTGACTCGTAGAGCCAATCGGTCACCTTTTACTGCATGGCAGAACGGCGGTTGGTCTATTCTTCAAAGGAGCCGTTACGTTTTTCAAAAAAACTGATCTACAATGCGAACCGGAATTCCAGGTGGCATTTTTTGTTTACTACAGTGGTTTAACGGTACAACTAGATTACTGTGGCGACAAAAAGTATTGTTTCCAATTTTTATGTAAACCGTACAACACGTCGGCTTGAGGCTAATGTCCAAAGTTGAAACTGTCACAATGGATTCTATTTAACATCAGTTTATCGCAACACCATCAGATAACATTGCGCCTTGATAATTTTAATGATGGATGACTTTAGACAATTATTTTTAAATAATCACAACGATGAAAAGGCCGGGTGTGATGCTCATGGGTGGGAATGGGAATTTAATATTTATTTACTAGCTGTCCCGGCAAACGTTGTTCTGCTTTTTTAACTACTCTTATTTTTTATATTTTCTCACCTTTTAAACCTTCCCTGGACTTCAACAATTAATTCAAAACCAAAATTAGCCAAATCGGTTCAGCCGTTCTCGAGTTCTAGCGAGACTAACGAACAGCAATTGATTTTTATATATATAGATTGTTACTAATATATCTAATAGTGAGTAGGTTAAATGATTTCCGCGTATTGGTCCGGGCTCCTTTGAGGAATAGGCTATACTAATCACTACTATCGTGGCTACTAGGTGGTAGAGTTCTGCATTGTTTCGCCCGGATCTGGTACCACCGCCTTACCTATTCCTGCCGCGATAGCGTCAATGCTTGTCACTGTTGTGTTCCGGTTTGGAGGGTATTGTTGCCAGTAAACTTATGCATGTGACATCAGACTTTGCCACAAGATAGCAACTCACAATAATTAACATCTTCGGTGTCTATAGGCGACGGATAACTCTTTTTATCACGAGACCCATCTGCTTGTTTTATGATATAAAAAATATATTTTATTGTATTTTTTAATTATATACTATACGTTGAAGATAGACATTACAAACTATTGTTATTATTCCGATACTCTAAACCTTTCTTTTTATCTATCTTTATTAGTTACCCGATTCGAGATTTTTCGAAGATAGAAAAGATGATTGTCTCGTCAAAACGAAGCTGTTCACAAAAGTTTAGCTTGTTATTAAATAAAAATAAAGTTTGTCCATGGGACTACGGTCTATTATTTTTGCACTACAGACTTATATATCGGGATAAAGTTTATAGCTTTATCGAAAACTGAGCGGGTCTTATATTGTTATTGATACGAGGGTAAACTATATTATTATTAGTTGTTTTTACAAAGGATTAAGTCGATCAATATTTTCAAAAATTACTTATTTATATCGATTTTAATTCGAACTTAATCACCTCTGTGGTCTAGTGGTCCAGCGTAGGCGTTGACCACGTGAGGTCCCGGGTTCGATTCCCGGGTCGGGCACTTGAAAAAAAAGTGTTTTTTAGTTTTCTGATAAACACAAAGTTGCCTGGGATTAGAAAGTGCCCGGTTGGCGATAGGCTTGCCACCTATCACATTTGTAGAACCAAGTATCTTCGGCTTATCGTGGGTGCACTTGTTGTACCTCTGCCTACGTTGTCGGGGATACGGGCGTGAAGATACTTTCTAGTAGATACGTGTCAAGGTGTTAAATGTATTGGTTTATAGTATAATATGTTTACACATAATTATAGACGTAATAGTATATATAAGGTATAATTTTTAATTGAAAATATTAATACCGAGTAAATTTTATGCTTACGAGTCTCGGTATTGTCGATATCGATTTGTTCGAAGTAACTCGATACTCGATCGAAATCGTACACCGTCTCCAAGGTGTTTAGCTCTTAAATAATCTAGATATGATTATGAATATGACCCCAAATCCAGGACGTCCCAAACAAAGCGACATTCAAACCATACCCAAACACTCGCGTACCCTTTCAAGATTCTTTGACAAAAACACCCTTATTATCGTTGCCCGCTTCCTTTTCTGTGTTTTTATCGAGTTCACACTACGTAGAACAAAAGCGAACAAAACAAAGCGCCGCCGCCAGCGACACCTGACGAAGTGAGAAAGAAACGTGATACCTGATTTCGACACTGCATTCAATAATCAAATCTAACCATTCAATTTTAAAATCCACTTTACAAAAGTTGAATTCGTAATACATTTATAAATTCAAATGTCGATTTCAATTCTATTATTTAGAGGTTAAGGGTCTGAGTGCATTGGCCAGAATACAATTCAGGGCATGCGTGATAACGTCTGCCTTTCGCCAAGTAGTTTTGTATTGGAATAATTTTATAGTTATTACATATTATTAGAATGGTATCGGTTTGTTACACTCAGCACGGTTTATGCTACAGAACTTCTCGATGCAGTCGATGAAATCGATCAATACAATCGAGTCGGGTTGTAAAATCAGTCGTATTTTAAAAAGACTGGTTTCTTTCAATTCAGTTTTTATGTGCAGAATAATCGAATATAAAAGTTTTTGATTATTCTTATAACAACTTTAAACTTTTATTGTTCTTTTCTGTGGATTATTGTAGGGTTTGAGAGTTGTTTAGGATTAATCACTGCGTCTCAAGCAGTTTATCCGGTATCTTACACTTTATGGATTTTTAACTTTGTTGATTAAATACTTTACTTTTGTTTTATGATTATGATTTTCTCGACAGTATGCTATAAAAATGATATCTTGAATTAAAATTATACAATAATAAACTAAAATTGTCCAGGGTATAAGAATATTACAAGCTTCTATATTTCAATAAATTTTTATCGTTGTCTTTTAAACTGTCAAGTCCAAGGCTCTAATTACAGTAAGTAAAAGTTGGATATAATGTCAAATAGCTAGACATTTAACAAAATAATGCTCCAAATCCCGAGATTGCATATATAAATTAAGTAAATTTTTAATTCAACTCTAAATCGTACCTAAACATACTGGAGAACGTAATTACACCAAAGTTATTTAACCTGTATTGATGAGTTTATTAAAAATTCTTAATATAACTTAACATGAAGTAGTCGGGATATATTAAATCTTAAATCCCACAAACACTTACGAAGATAAAAATGGAAGAAAGAAAAGAATATTAACTAGATAATTCTATAGAGGTAGGCAAAGTGAAATTGTTTGTTTATAACGATTTCATGTTTTAATAATTTTAATTATTCATCATTATGAAATATTTTATACAAGTAGAGAAGAGGGCATAGATTTAGGATACTATTAATTAAAATAACGTACTGTAAAAAAGTGCAAGCGAAGTTACGGACAAAGTCGACTTCTTACAAAAAAAAAAAAAAATCACAAGTCGTACATTAGATTCAAAGCCTACTAATATTTTAATGAAAGCAATTATAACAAAAATCTTTTAATAAAACTTTGAATGTCAATACATTCAAAGTAAACGGCACAAAGCGACTTTTAATAATTCGCACAATTGAATTCCCAGCAATTTGACCGCAATACCTACAAGGCTAGATGACAGGTTGAAGTAATAACACAATTACCGTTATAAAAGACCTACTCTGTTGTTGCAAGAAATACACAAGCTAAGGCATTTATTGAATCAGACTTTAGCGAGATAGTCCTGATTTAAGCTGATGTCAGCTGCTGCGTAGACATTTAAATGACAGCAAGTGTGGATGTCTAATCGCATTCCTCTATCTTATTGTTATACAAACATACAAAATACAAAATACTATATGTTCTTTCACACAGACAATTAAAAAAAACTTTAAGCTATATCTACACCAGGTTAACATTATATTCAGTTTTCGTGCGAAACTGCCTATACTATACTAGGAGACCTGTGTTACAGATTACCAGCCTCTCTCAGGTGGAGTAGTACAAAGTTTTTTTTACTCCTATACCTCATAAGTAGTAGCAGTAAGTGCGTGGGGTGCTCTTAAACGACTGTGTGTACTTAATATTTATTACAAAAACGAAATTTTCTAAAGCAGTTGCTATTTTAACATATTATGGTTTAAAATATAGAACACTTATTACACACGAAAAAGTATAATATCCCGTTGAATTTCAATAAAATTAATTATGCAGTAGGGTGGTATAAAATAATTTTCATGTGTATTCCTTGGCCTGTTGCAAGAACTAGATAAGCATAGTTTTCTGCTCAAATCGTAGTAAAACTCCAAAAGTTTTATAGCAGGCTACCTCTCTAATTCGCACTGTACTTCATATAAAAAAAAATAAAGCTATATAAAGAATAAGATCTTGACTTAAATGGTACCACCACCTTTGGTTTATATCTTTTTGACAAAACAGATAGAAAAATATCTCACACATTGTTTCAAAAAATTTTTGAAAACAACAGAAAATCATGTTTGAATTTATCCCAACGTTTAAAGACAACCCTGATTTTTATTAATCAAATTTTTGCAAAAGATTTTTACACTTTTGTCGTCACAGATAATTAATTGTAAAATATCAGAGAACAGTTTTCCCCTTTTCTTCTGAATAAAGAATTCATTAAGAATTGTTCTGTAGTTCGGTGATTTATTTGATGACGTTAAGAAATTAAGCCCTTAATAATGTGCAACATGTGTACAACGTATGTCGATGTTGCTAGCCCCAAATTAAAAATTGATTTAAGTATCAATCAAATATTGGGGGATTCAATATCAAAGTTGAAAGTGCTCTGTCTGTACTTATAGTTATTAACATTATTTTATTACTAACAGCAGCAACATAGAGATTAGACATTCACTAGTGCAGTATGTAATACTAATTACAAACTTTGTCTTAATTACTGTCATATAAAGATAGTATCGACTGCTAAAAGCAGCGTAAAACCAGCTTCTTTTTGTAATAACTCTTTAAGAAAATGGTGATGAGAATCGTAATGGTTGTGTAATAACTTCGTAGTGATATTGCTTCGAACAGTTATATTGATGCGAAGATTTTAATATCGGATGGATTATGTCTGATAATTTAGACATTGATTAAGGTCCATAGATTATTCATAATGTTCAAAATAAGTTAAAAACGTTGTAACTGCAACGCCGATATCAAAGGAAGTGACCCGAAATGTATGGACGTCAATTTATGTACTAGCATTAGTCTATTGGTTGAATTTCAAACCTAATTAATATTGATTTTTTTTACTGATAACACTTAAGCTATTTCTCGTTTTCGTCCACGCCTCTCTTTTTTTGAATAGGCTTTCTGCTTTCCTGTATCGCAGTTCGTAAAAGGCAAATGATGGCCAAATCTGTCACTATCAATATGACTAGACTTCTGCTGACTTCTGACTTCTGTAATTTCTTATACAATACTTCTAGCAATATCTTTTCTATCACAATAGCGTTAGTGTTTATCACTGTCTTGTCTTAGTTTAGAGGCTTAGATAGCAGGCAAGCTTATGCATATGGTATTATGCTGTCGCCACACAAATGCCAACGCACTATTGATATCTTTCGCCTGGGCGATTTTTTTTCTGTCCATTATACGACTCATTTGCTTATTTGCTATCTTATAATAAAAAATATGTTAGATATCTTTTGCCTTTGTCAATTTATATATGGATTGTGTAAACGTGTATATTCCTGTCTGCTCAAAAGTCTTGCGCTAATATCACAGCTAACGAAAACATCTCTAAAATGGCACATTACTTACTTTTCACGTTTCAAAAGTTGAGGATTTTATACACTTTTACATGATTATAGAAGAAATTATTTAAAATATTCGTATAATATGTATACATATTATCGAAATGTTGAATATAAAAGGATTTAGGAAAAAATAAGCATAAGTAATAGATTAAATAGAAACTTTTTCAGCTATTAGTTATGCTTTTGAATTTTGCTACTACAATTACTAATATAATGGAAAACTATTTCAGTAGAAGTAAGGAATGCACTATAAAAAGTCAAAATAATCATACAAAAGGGTTATATTTCATTCACTGATGGGATGGGATTTATTGTTCGCGTGGTATCCACCACCCACCACTTTTATAGTGCAGCAGGCTGCGAGGCACAGCTAATGACGTATGAATTAATGTATTTTCTTTATCCTGCATATAAAAAATTGTACCCTTTTTCAAAAAAATCACGCAAACAGCGGAGTATGAGATTTGGTACAGTTAAAGTATACAATGCGGAGGACTGCAGAAACCGATTTTTTTTAATATAATGCATTAGAAATTCATAAAATTAATAACAAATAACAATTACACACACTACATTTATGTGACATACATGATAATACGACACACATGCATATTATTTTCGTCAGTTCGGCTAAAGTCTGTTCACAAAATTGAAATGGATTTTAATGTTTATGGTCAAATTTCGGTCACAGGCGATCGATAGTAATAGTAATTTTCTATTGTTGAGATCCTCAGCATACAGCATACTAAGGTTTATTTAACATATTCGAGATTGCGTGTAGATTTGTGTTCATTCTATAGCAATAATGAATAAACCTATTTGAGCGTGCATGTAGATTTGCGCTCATTTTATCGCAATAATTAATAAACCTATTTTAGGACGCATGTAGATTTGCGCTCATTCTATCGCTATAATTAATAAAACTATTTGGGTATGCGTGTAGATTTGCGCTCATTCTGTCGCAATAATTAATAGACCTATTTGAACATGCTTGTAAATTTACGTTCATTCTATCGCAATAACTAATAAACCTGTTTGAGTATGCGTGTACATTTGCGCTCATTCTGTTGCAATAATTATTTGACCTATTTGAGCATGCGTGTAGATTTGCGGTCATTCTATCGCAACAGTTAATAAACCTATTTGAACATGCGTGTTTTGCGCTCATTCTGTTACAATAATTAATAAACCTATTTGAGCATACGTGTAGATTTACGCTCATTCTATCGCAATAATTATTAAACCTATTTGAGTATGCATTTGCACTTATTCTATCACGTCGCATTGACTACGACGCGAAGTACGAGTAGCAATTGCCTGAGAATGACCAGATAAAATGAGCGCAACTTATGAACAGGATCGACTAAAACTTGTTAATTAATAAGACTGTAATGTTTATAATAACGAGAGTTATTCATTAAAATATATATCCTGGATTATACTAGGTATTTGAAACAAAGTTCCAGGAAATTTCATTTTAATAAAATAACTAATCAATCGATTTTGAAAAGTTTACGGATTGTTAAATTACTGCGGATACTGTTGGAATTACTCCATGTTCTCAGTAATTATTTCCTACCATATATCTAAAGAGTGCATTTATCTCTGAAAAATGTTAAAACGGGCATTAGTTTAATAGAAGCAATACATATTATATGCGTTTATGTTTTTATTGAATTCTTTAGATATGGAAGAAATCGCAAGTGAAATATGTAAATAAGTTCAATTAAAAAATGTATTACTTCCACCGGTTACATCACAGAATAAGATGAATCCACTTTTGTATTAGGAATTTCGTCTTAAACAATAACATTCATAAATTATATTACGAGTATGTTCTATATTTCATGCTAAATCTAGATGTTAGATACCTACTAAAATGCCATTTACGATTCGACGAAGATTGCTATTTTTATACTTTTTCCTGTTAGCTACTGTTGCATTTGATTTTACTCTCACCAAATTCAGTTTTAAAAAAGTCAGACATTGATCTGCTTTTACATAGCTAGTAAAGAAATTAGTATATGTGTTTATTATCGTGTATGTCAAATAAATGTTGTTTGTGCAATGTTTATTTTTATTAATTTAATGTATTTATAATGCTAGTTTTATTTAAGGAATTAAAATTGGGCAGTCCCCCACAATGTAAAACTTTAACTGTACCAAATTTCATACCCCTACGTTCGCGCATTTGACAAATTTGTCTAAAATCAACTTCCAAAGTTTTTCTTCACGTATTTATATATAGCTTAGTATGGATTACGATCGAATTTTCTGTCCAATTTCGATCACCGTTCACTAGTATTGCACATAAGTTTAGTTAAGTTTAACTAAGGCTAATTTTCATTATTCCGCTAGGGTCGTGCGTTTCGCAACTAGAAGCTATGTGAAGTTGATAGGTATTAATGGGAATGCAAAAATAATGTGACTTCTACAATTTTGGGATTAAGATTCGGTAAATAGCGAATTATTTACGTAATGTAAATAATAGACATTTTAGGTCCGTCAATTTAGGAAATTGTGCACGAGAACTTGTTTGTTTCCAAAAGTGATTGTCCAAAAACCCAATATTACAAGTAAAACTATGCCATCACAATTTTCCCAGTCTTGGTATGAGTCATTGACATTTTGACTACTAGGTGGTAGAATTTTGCATTGTTTCGGCCAGGTCTAGCATCACCGCTTTACCTATTCCTGTCGCAATAGTCAATGCCTCTGTAACCATCGTGTTCTAGTTTGGAAGATAAGGTAGATGATAAATCTATCTCAAAGTCAAAAATGTTTTATTCTAGCAGCCCAGACCATGGTCAAGCGCTTTCCCGTCGATAATAAAAAAAAATCAAATAAAACTTTACAGGCAATTTCGAAAATTCAAGAGATGGTTGTCTCTTTTGATCACGAGATCCATTTACTTATTTGCTATCCAGTGATATAAAAAAGTGAAGTTGACAGGAATGCCTTACCTATTGGTCCCCCCTCCCCCCCGAACCGCCCCGTTGATCAAGTGCTTAGCAACCTTGACTACGCAATCGACGGGGCTCGGGTTCGATCCCCGACGGGATCAAGCATTTGTGTGATGAGCATAAATATTTGTATTTCCGGTTTTGGGTGTTTATTAAATATATTCCAGTATTTATATATGTATTTCTAAGTAATAGTATCTTTGACTAACTCCCATAACACAAGCACATAATTTGCTTACTTTGGAGTTAGATCAATAAGTGTAATTTATCCGGTGAATTTTTATTTATTTATTCCTGCCACAATAGCGTCAGTGCTTGTTATTTTCGTGTTCTGGTTTTGGAGAGTTATGTAGCCGTAGACTATGTATGCGATATTGCCATTCAGTCGCATGGATAGAAATCAAACCATTAACATCCACCAAGGACGTTAATGGTTTGATTTCTATCCATGTGACTAGTAAGCAAGCAATAAATAAGCTAGTAAACAAGCAGATGGGTCTCCTGATGGAAAGAGTCAACCATCGCCTATAGACACAAAAGATGTTAATGGTGCGTTGTCTTGTGGCGAGGTTGTAATGACACATGTATAAGTTTTCCGGCTACCTTAGCCTCCAAACCGGAACACGACAGTTCCGCTAACACTAACGACTAACACTGACGCTATTGTGGTAGGAATAGGTACCACCTAGTAGCCACGATGGTAGCGACTCGTATAGTCAATCGGTTGCCTTTTACGACCGGCCTGGCAGAACGGCAGTTGGCCTATTCTTCGAAGAAGCCCGGGACCAACACTAGGTAAATTATTAAAAAAAACTTCTCAACAGCCTCATCGATTTCGATCGTAATATTGTTTTTGAGTTAGCAGTTTTCACTGTCGTGTTCTGGTCCCGAGGGTAAGGTAGACGATAAACTAATGCATGTGACGTTGTAAAGGAAACTTACTGTTATTAGATAGTTGTCTTTCCACCAAGACAACAATTTATATTTACGAGTACCTAGTTCTGCTGGTGGAAAAAGTAATAAATAAAATGTATTAAATGTTATATAGCTTGTGTCTAAATTGCGTAGATCAAATTAAAACGAGGCCTTACTAAATAATTAACCTAATTAATTAAATAACTTGATTAATCAATTACTGGCAGCTGGTTGAGTTTTAAAATCACGTTTTAGAAACGATGTGTATAAAGTATGGATAAAAATGTATAAAAAATCATACAAGACTAAGTTCTTGATTTTCGGTGTTTAAACCAATGTTGGCTAAAGTTATACATTAATTTATAATTTTAAATGTTATTATAATGTTAATTTGTATTTATAAATTTATAAAAATATGTATTAAAAGAGTTCTGCATTCAAAGGCATTAGTTTTAATGGATTCATGTTTTTGTATTATACATCTAATAGCTTGTTTATTGTTATTTCTTATTGGTAAAGTCATAACTGCAACACTGCAAAAAAAAAACAAAAAAAAGTAACTTAAACTTTTGAGCTTACCGTGCTATTGAATAACCGACCAAAGTTGTAGTTCTATTGAAGTGCCGTGTGTTAAGTGTTTTTTTTACTACATTTTAGACCACCCCGTTGGTCTAGTGGTTAGAGACCCTGACTACGCAATCAACGAGGCTCGGGTTCAATCCCCGACGGGGACAAGCATTTGTGTGATGAGCATAAATGTTTGCATTTCCGGGTTTGGGTGTTTATTATATATATTCTAGTATTTATATATGTATTTCTATGTATTAGTATCGTTGACTAACACCCATAACACAAGCAAATAATTTGCTTACTTTGAGGTTAGATCAGTAAGTGTAATTTGTCCCGTGAATTATTATTATTATTATTATTTTACAATAATGAAATTTTCGAGCTTATGGTATATTTTGAATGTTTTTTCCCTACTCCTTTCCGAAAAATCAAATAAGCAATATCTTTCTTCAGAGAGTTGCAATATAGTCAACTATACCCACTTTATAACTGATTTATTTACACCAGCTTGTGTGTAAAGAACCTTATGTGAGGAAATATTTTAGCAGAAATTACGTTGACCTTCTCTGGAAATTTTTTAATTAAGTATTTTCAACTTGTTTTCTAGGGTATGTTATTAACTGCTTCGTGGTCTAGGGGTTAGCCTATTAGGCTCAGATCCTGAGAACCTGGGTTCAGTCCTCGGGTCAGGAAAAAGTGTTACTGAGGTTTTTCGAGATTTTTTTTGTAAATCTGAAATCTCAGTAGCAGCTCGAAGTCAGGTGGAGTGGTGTATTAGCACTCCTGTGCCTTGGATGAGCACGTAAAGCTCTCGGTCCCGATTATCGCTAGAAATAGTTGATAATCGTTAACATGTCTGTAAATGCGGCGATAAGGGTCACCACTTATCTCGCCAACCGATAAACCGGTTAATTGTGGTGAACCGCATATTCTATACACGTTCAGATTATTCTGTCTACTTCGCAAGGGAACCGGGCGTGATGTAACATTTTTTAAGTATTTTCATCTTTCATCTAATATCTAATAAATAATCTTATAATATCTAATAAATCTTTATGAGCTTATTTCGCTTTCAGATTTGATTCAAAATATCTTTCAAAAGGTGAGTAGCTAGTTATTGAACCTATACTGTCGTTGATAAAAATATTGATACCAGCTTGTGTGAATGGAGCCTTATTTACGGGACACTGTAGCCCGGCTATTGCCCTAAACTGGTCCAACTAGAAAATAACACTAAAGATTGCGTCAGCATGATATTAATTACAAATATCTAATATATCTATATTGTGTTATATTCTAATTTATTTGGCTTTTTAAAAACTTCCTTTTATCACATTTATCTGGCATATTATGTGTTTGATATCTTAATCTACTTTACAAATGATGGACTTTTCGGATAGTATAGTTTGTTCTTGTTTTATCAAAAATATAAATATAAATACATTTTCTGAAAATTAAATGTTGTGGAGTAAAATTAATATTATTAGATATTTGAATTCATCGGTTATCAGGTCATCGGTTTATCATTTTTTGTTTTTCATATGTTAGTAAAAAATCGAAGCTATAGATTTAGGTAGGATATATTAGTGAGTTTTGATACACAGCAGTGTACACCTTTGTGAATGCATCAATTATTAAACAACTTTTTGACAAGTAGCATAGATATTTATATTTCTGTGTGTTCATTTCGTCATTATATATATTGTTAATCGATTCGATAGTAATGATAAAAAGTTGACTCCCCACAAGTGCCTGTAAAAAAATTTAAATAAAACTTTTTTGACTTTTTCAAAATTTTAAAATTTTTAGTATTGCAATTTGCAAAATTGAAAATTCACGTGCTCTCTTATGGATCGTGATACGTTAACAGTGTCAAGATCTAGCTAGTTTTACAGATTTATATAGTTAGTTTTACATATTTTTAATATAATTTAAAATTGCTTATCATAGTAATCAGAATGAAGAAGTTTAGAAATGATAAGGGTTAAAATAATCAATAATGTGATTTAAGAGATACTATTCGAAATATCATAAGAAATCAGTGTCAATAGCATTGATATAACCTAAAAGACTTTGTATTAAAATTTTAGTGCTATACAATCACCTTAAGTGTTCGAATTTGTAAAGTTTAATAAATATTAGAAGCTACTAATGTCTATGCGAATTTCAGCCTTGTCTTGATTAATGGTAGAAATCATAGCTTTTAGAATTAATAATATAGTGTTGCAACATTAATGCACAGTGCACACCTAATTTTAAATTGAAGATTATTCTTATATTTAAATAAAAAATTACATTAGCCGTGGTGACGTTGCTAAGAGGCAAATACTTTTTTAAAATTGATTAAGTGAATTAGTAACTTATATGTGGGGCAGTTTGTACTTTGTATGCTTTTACAATAAGATTCCCGAAGGTGTAAGAGACTTATTATAAATAAATTTGAAAAAAATAATACTTTTTTATTCACAATTATTACGTAAAAAAGGTTATTATAAAATTTATGATTATTTAGAGGACAAAAAAGGCAGAGAATGATTGCTCCTCTAATCACTGATGATTATTGTAATTAATTAAAAATTGTAAAGTATCTTCACGCCCGTATCCCCGAAGGGGTAGGCAGAGGTACAACAAGAGCACCCACGATTAGCCGAATATACTTGGTCCCACAAATGTGATAAGTGGCAAGCCTATCGCCAACCGGGCACGTTCCAATCCCGGGCAACTTTGTGTTTATCAGAAAACTGAAAAACACTCTTTTTATGTGCCCGACCCGGGAATCGAACCCGGAACCGGGTTGGGTCAACGCCAACGCTGGACCACTAGACTACAGAGGCGACAGAGGAAAAATCGTATTTAAAAAAACACAAGCCCTCTGAGTTTCTTCCGCTGAATCTTTTTAGTTTAAGACTGCGTTCTCATCCATTGGCATCTATAAAACTGTCAGCCCGTCAACAGTGCCTTCAAAAGATAATTTGAATAACACAATTTGACTTTTGAATATCTTGTATAGGTGTAATGGACCAACTGCCTTACTGCTAGGCGTCTCGTAAAAGGCAGGAAAAGGCTAATACGTTTCGCTAATATCGTGACCACTGACTAGTTGGTAGAGCTCTGCATTGTTTCGCCGGGTATTTTGGTACCTCCGTCATGTCTATTCTTGTCGGAATGCTTGTTACTTTTATATCTCGGTTTGGAGGATAAGGTAGCCGGTAAACTTATGCATGTAGCATTACAATCCCGCCACACGGATAGCAACGCACTTTTAACATCTTAGGTGTCTAAAGGCGATGGTTTTTATTTTTATCAAAATAGCAATCCTCTTGTTTTTCTATTAAGTACTAGCTGACACGGAAAACGTTGTTCTGCCTTTTTAACTACTCTTATTTTTTTCTATATTTTCTCACCTTTTAAACCTTCCCAGGACTTCACCAATTAATTTAAAACCAAAATAAGCTATATAAATAATAAATAAATAATAATAATCGGTTCAGTCATTCTCGAGTTTTAGCGAGACTAACGAACAGCAATTGATTTTTATATATAGATATAAATAATCGTAAGCCATTTTTATTAAAAATCAAGTTGATAGAATAATCTTATATATAAAAATCAATTGCTGTTCGTTAGTCTCGCTAAAACTCGAGAACAGCTGAACCGATTTGGCTAATTTTGATTTCTAATTAATTGTTGAAGTCCAGGGAAGGCTTAAAAGGTGAGAAAATATAGAAAAAAATAAGAGTAGTTAAAAAGTCGGAAGAACGTTTGCCGTATCAGCTAGTTTAAAAATATTTTCGTCATTGGTTTTGATTGAATGGGTAGGGGAACTAGAAATTATTACATTCTTTTTGCATCAAAATTATACGTATCTTATGTTTACTCACATGGAAGTAATTATTAGTTTTTAATATTAATAAATATAAAATATCACCTTAGCGATTTGTACATTATCTACTAAATATATTTTCCTAAAGCGATGTTGCTCATTTCAATAAATTAACATATAAGCAGTCTCAGATTTCTATTAAAAACTTAGCTACTGTTGCATTAAATTAATACTGACCACCATTTTAGAACGAAAACCAGAATTTTGTATTTATGTCAATTTTTCACAGTGCTTGTCACATTATTAAAATATATAGCTTAGACTAGAAAATTTAAATAGATGATGCAATTCAAATTCTGTAGAGATAATATGTTTGTTTTACAAATACGCTAACTACAACCACCATACATGTTGAAAAAAAATAAATGTCTACGTTCTTTTTAATGTTAAAAAATGTATTTAAATCCTCTTACTTTTCTGGAATAGGGATTTTATATTGTAAAATAGATAAAACATATATTTTTATAATATGCCAACGTAGTATGACTTAAGTTTGCTTTCTCTCTTAACTTAACTCTCAAAATATTTCTCAATTGACAAAATTATCATTTTTTTTACAAAGAGAATCAATGGGCGTGTGTTACTTTAGCAACCCTGCTCGCTTTGAATGAGCACGTTAAGCTGTCGGCCCCGGCCCCGTAAAACCAACGAACCGATGAATAGATAAAAATGCACGATTTTATAATAGTTATTGTAGAAACAAAAACTTAAGAAAAATACTATACGTGTGTATATTATTATAGTTATTAATATTAATAAATGTTTTTTTTATTATTATCCATATGGAAGCGCTTGACCACGATCTCGCCTGATGGTTAGCTAAGATGTGGCCTAAGAGGGAACGCGCTTCCCTAGAATGTTCACTCTTCTGTTGGAGATGACCAAAGTGTACTCTCGTCGTAAAGAATGTCGAGTCGAACCGCTTGTGCAGTGTGTGTAATATTTATTTTTATTAATTTGATATATTAAATACATTACAAACTTAATATTTTTAAATAAAATGCGTTAGAAATTTTCTAACGCATTTTATTTAAAAATATTAAGCTTCTACAGTCCTATAAGTCCAAACTAGGTTATAATCAGTTGTACTTTTATTTCACTACAAATATAGACATGTAATTTTAGATTAATCGACCGGTTTCGCTTATTACGTCCTGCAGGCTTAGGATAAACACCACGAGATATATATCGATCGAGAAAGTGACGTTTCCTTGACATTTATTAATATCTCGATGGACGTTATTAAGCATGCCACGATAAACATTTAAAACGTCAGAGATAAATTAAACAAAAAGTTTACTCGAATAGAGAAATAAATGTTGTCACTAGAAGACATAGATATTATACTAATTCTGATTTTTAAGATACACCTTTGGTGCATTTAACTTGTGTTAATCATTATGAGCTTTTGTTTACATTTATAACTTCCTGTCATCATTTCTCTTCTTTGTCAGAGTCTAAGGAAATATAACCAAAGCCTAGCGTAACCGTACCTATTTACAATTGTAATTAAAGATATTTTACAGGTTTTTGAATTATTCTCTCTTTTTAGTTTTGACCATCAAAACTAGTTTTTTATTCTATAAAACTGAAACAATGAATTATGATTCATAAGATGTTTTAATGTAAAGGGCAATTAAGATGCCAGCGTGTATTTATTTCTGGGTGTATAACTGCGTAACTAATTATGCGTAAAAGTGCGTAACAATTATTATTAACAAGCTATTTTTTTCCACTATAATTATTCCTTTCAATTATAATTCTAACATTATTGAGTAAATTAACATCTTCTTTTAGACTAATCAATCAACATTTTTGTTTAATTTTTTTGATGAGAAACTTCCATAGAATTGTTGTGATTTGACAATGACACGAAAATGCATTACGATAAACAAACATAAATGTATAGTATTATGCCAACTAGAAAATAAGATAGAACAGAATACAATTCACAGTATTTTATGTTACAAATAATGTTATCTATTAATAGCTCCAAAAATCAGCCAGATGCAAGCAATCCAACCTAAGACACTGTTAGACCGTGGTCTTCAAGAACAAACTGAATTTTTGTGAACAGCTTCGTTTTGACGAGACAACCATATTTTCTATCTTTGAAAAATCTCGAATCGGGTAACTAATAAAGATAGATAAAATAAGGAAACTTTAGAGTGTCAGACTAAGAAAAGTTTCCACTTTACGTGTATGACAAAGTTACCGTTGAATTACAATAATAATTAACAAGCTGTTGTGAGAAAATTAGGTTATTTTTAAATTGATTAATATCAATTTAAAAATCTCATAAGTCGGATTGTCAGAAAAATCATCAAATATGAAAAGTTTCATCGTAGTTTTCATAATATAATCAAGCGATTAAAGTCGAAAAATAATTATTGTTATTAATAAATATTTATTATTTACCGAACCCAATGTCTTCGCAGCATTAACTTTATTAGTTACCCGATTCGAGATTTTTCGAAAATAGAAAAGACGGTTGTCTCGTCAAAATGAAGCTTTTCACAAATATTCAGCTTGTTGTTAATCAAAAAAGTTAGTTTGTGGGACCACGGTCTGTGATTTACATCTCAAGAACGAAAAACATTTTTCTTCGACTTTTCAGTTTATCTCTCTTTGATTCAAAGACTTACTCAAAGAGTATATAAATTTTATTTTATTTTGTCTTCTTACATTTACTTCTAACGAAAAAACGAGTGTGAGCTACACTCGATTTTTTTGTTATTTTTGATTGATTAATTAATATTTTGATTATTATAATATGTTTTATGTATTATTTTTCCTGAGTATATGTTATTAATAGTAACATTAAATAATACAAAATAAGCACCAGCTTTAAATTAACCTTTTATTTTACATTTAGTTTTCTACTGAATTTTGTAGAAAACTTTGTAAGTAGTTGTAATTTTGAATAGAGTTGGTAACACTGAGTAGCACGAGAATTCGTAGAATTATTTTCTCTATACGAAAAATTAAAAGTATATTTACATTACTTCAAAAAGTATTGTACTTTAACTAATTTGTATTTTGTAATTAATTATAAATTAATTAATTATCTAACCATTACATACAAGGAATTATTGATTTATAATGTTTGGTTCTCACATCTCTAAAATCATCATCATTCTTCCGATTCTAGTACAAAATTAAATTGTGATAGGTATGTGAAATGGGAACACAAAATAAAACGTAAGTAGTGTACTTCTTTATACTTATATTTTTTAAAAGCCTATATAGGTTATTAAAAATAATTATGATTTTCTTTTCAGGATAAGAAGTAATAAGCATAAATTAACTTTGTCGCCATGGTGGATTCATGGACTAGACTTGTAGCACCAAAGATTAAAGTCTTTAATATTGGGAAAGCATAATATAACACCATATATTCTACAAATACTTCATACATTATAGTTTCTAGAGGAAGAAAGGAAAACAATAGAACACTGTGTAAGTATTTATTTACATACATATCTCCATGACAAATCATCTAACAAGGTAGACTGAAAGAATCAAATTTTAAACATATTTTAATATATTTCTTTCATTGTAAAAGTTGTGGTTTTTTACAAAATTAATATCATAAATTCAAGATTATATCAAAAACTTGATTCTTGTAAAAAAATCCTGAATAATATGAGAAGCTTTCTCTGGAGAATAGTGTAGGCTTCTTTCACTCACTTTTATAAATGTAACTAATTGTTTTTTCGACCCCATTATATAATTTACAATGCAAATCTATATAACACTACACAAAATGCAACATGCAAGACTGGAGTCATAAGTCCTGAGTTAACTGACAAAAAAATATATTAAGTAAACATATATAACAACATTTTGATAAGATATATTTGTTTACAGGTTGACTAAACAGCGAGTAATAGAAATAGAATAAAGAAGCCTTTCTATTTATTACATTTTTTGAAATTGTTGATTAAGAAGATTTATAAGTTAATGCTGAATATTATATTTTTCTTGCTGTTTTAATGGTTGTGCAAGATTGAAAAATAAATTTTAATTTGTAGAAAACAAATAAGGTTATAACATGATAGTCTTAATGTACCTAATATGTGTAATTTTTAAAATTTAAATTAATAGAAAGTTAATGTTACCTTAGGAAAAAATATTTTACTTGTTGATTTTTTATTTTCAAGTGAAATTCCATTCTACTCATACTATATAGTAAACTAATTTTTGATATTGAATTTTCATTACTGATTAATTATGCGAGATAACAAGAGATATTTAAATTGTAGAAAACATTTAAATTTAAAATATAATAGCTTTAATATAGTGCATGTAATCTTCTATAAGTTTGTTACATTAGTGAAAATTCAAAGATACATGTTAATAAATTTAAGTCATAATAAATAATAAATAGGTGATAAATTGTGAAAATTATATATCTATTCTGAGAAGTAAAACATTAATAATAATTGTTAGTTTAGTAAAGTAGATGTGTTTGTATATTTTTTAAAACTCAAATTTAATTTTCTTTACAAGACTGCTTCATATTACACACTTTTTATAATTATTCATTTTGTATTTTGTGTGATTTATTCATTTTGTAACTTTATTAAAGAAAATAAAAATTATTTCTCAAGACTTTTCCATATAGTAAAATCTATGTTTGGCATTAAAACATTAAATACTATGAATAGTGTGTCATTAAACTTATACTTAAAATTAGCCATTGATGACTATAAGTTTCATTTTTATTATATAAAATTATTTAATACTTAGATAGAAGGTTTGCCTAGAGTATATATTTTTTTAAATAAATCTTATACAACACTAAAGTATTTTATTATACCAATAATCCACTAAGTATTGTTACTACCAAAATCACTTCGATTAAAAAACAACAACAAAAGTAACAAAGTTAACACTTCTAAAAAAATACTTGTAATTATCATATCGAAGGGTCCTACGTATACTTGTGCAAGTGCAATGACACAACTTTACTGGAGGCCGGATTAAATGTTCTGTAGCTTGTAATCTATACCTTCATATAATAAAATCGTAGGAAAGTCAATGTATGTCCGGGGTAAACTCAAAAAGTACTGCATGGATTTACTTCAAATTTTGCATGAATATTACTAACAGGTCGGGTCAACATATAGGCTACATATTATCACGCTATCACCTAAGAGGGAGGAGCTGTGTGGAGTAAACGAAGTCCGCGCGGACGAAGTCGCGGGCAACAGCTAGTTTTGACATAAATCAATAGAAGTATTTGAAAATTTGTATAAATTTTCAAATACTTTATTACATTAGGACAAATATAAGGTAATTTTAAGGCTTTTGAGGCAAGAAAATGGTTTCCGTTGTTTTGCAAGTTGCACCAGTATACATAGGATCCATCAATATCTTCTATTATGTAGTCTTCGCATTTCATCCATTTCAATTATGCCATATGAGGGCATCATTTGTTCTTCTAGGATATTTGTCAGTAATATTAAAAATTCTGCAGTTGAAGTCTTATCTGCAAATAATAATTATATTTTTTATTGACATATATTATTGTAATAAACAATAATAACAAGAACTGACTGCCTTTCTGTATGGTAAATTATCTTTAAATGTAGACAAATATAAAATAATAATGTTTACACATGTAGGTACCTAGGTAATTGAGAACTACATGTGTCATATTGGATATTTTAAGTTATGAATATTACAGAAAATAATTCATCGTAGTAGTATGTTAATCATACATGGAACTTGGTCTGAAAACAACTGATTAAAACAAATACTTTTTTTGACTAAATATAACTTGAATGGGTAGTAAAAACTCCTTAAATACATAATCAATGCAAGCCTTAGAGGAATAACACATTCGCATCATTATTCTATGATGTAAGCATTGTTGTTGTTTGTTGGTATGTGGCTGTAAGTATTGTGAAAAGTTGATCACCAAGAAAAGGATTATTACTTGTATCCAGCTGAAATTTAACATACACTTGACATGTATAATATGTAACATATTAACTGAAAAGAAACTAGAAAAACTACAGATAACTTTTGAAAAAATATAACTTTATTGAGTTCACCTAAGTCAAATTAGTATTTACTACAAAGATATTCTGTTATTACAGTTAATGAAGTTGGATGGCTGTCATATCTACTAGAAACTGAATTACAAGTCTCTTATGTTCACTTACCTTTAACTAAAGAGGCATGCCTTGATCGGTGTGTGGCTCTAAACCTTAAAATTCACAAGGGTCTATATTATTTAGAGAGCCATGGTTATTGGGTTTATTGAAGCGCTATAGTGATTGGAATGCTCCGTCCGTTGTGTAAAAAGATCACACAAATTTCCTATGTGCCTTCTTTGTATTTTGCAGGCTTGCCGTTAACCGTAGATATTTAGCACATAATAGGTATAATATGGAACTGCCACCACTATTAAATACATATATGTCATACTGCCTGCCTGCCTGCCTGCCTGCCATACATACTACTGCCAAAACTGGACCGAAATCTATTTTTAATAAAATGAATAGAAATCAAAAAGTTTTGTAATTATTGTATAATTAAAGTATAATAATATGAAATAGTGGATAAGGTTATCAACATTTTAACCAAATTTTAACGAAATGTCAAATGACAAATCGATAAAATGACAGCAAGACGTTTCGATCGATAGAGAAAATAACTACCGTCGAGTAAAATTGATCATTTTCTCTTCCTTTGAAGTATCATGTCGAATCAAGTGTCAAATGCGTTAGCGAATCGAGAAAGTGACATAAAAGTCGAGAAAACGAGGTCGATAAAATTTTATCGTGTTGCTTATCCTAAGCCTGCTGAAGATGCTTTAAAAAGTGAAACCGGTCGATTAATCTAAAATTACATGTCTATATTTGTAGTGAAATAAAAGTACAAGTGATTATAACCTAGTTTGGACTTATAACAATGGAATTTCACCAAGTGCCGACGATTGAAAGTGTAAAATTCTACAGTCCTCTATAATTTAAAACTTTAACTGTACTTAATTTCATATTTAAATTATATAGTTACTAAATTTTATATCGTTTTAAAAAGGAGTCCAAAATATTTCCTTCGCGTATTAATACTCGTATATTATATAGATGTCACCATTTACACTCAACACATGAAATATTATACATAATTCAACGAAAATGGAATATTTGTATGGCATGAAGGTACTTAATGTAATCATTTTTTTAGTTGAAACTAGTTTATCACACACTTGTACTTTTATTTCACTATTATTATACACTAAATTATTTAATTTTATCGACCGGTTTCGCTTTTTAAAACATCTTCAGCAGGCTTAGGATAAGCAACACGATAAAATTTTATCGACCTCATTTTCTCGACTTTTATGTCACTTTCTCGATTCGCTAACGCATTTGACACTTGATTCGACATGATACTTCAAAGGAAGAGAAAATGATCAATTTTACTCGACGGTAGTTATTTTCTCTATCGATCGAAACGTCTTGCTGTCATTTTATCGATTTGTCATTTGACACTTCGTTAAAATTTGGTTAAAATGTTGATAACCTTATCCACTATTTCATATTATTATACTTTAATTATACAATAATTACAAAACTTTTTGATTTCTATTCATTTTATTAAATATAGATTTCGGTCCAGTGATGGCAGTAGTATGTATGGCAGGCAGGCAGGCAGGCAGGCAGTATGGCATATATGTATTTAATAGTGGTGGCATTTCCATATTATACCTATTATGTGCTAAATATCTACGGTTAACGGCAAGCCTGCAAAATACAAAGAAGGCACATAGGAAATTTGTGTGATCTTTTTACACAACGGACGGAGCATTCCAATCACTATAGCGCTTCAATAAACCCAATAACCATGGCTCTCTAAATAATATAGACCCTTGTGAATTTTGAGGTTTAGAGCCACACACCGATCAAGGCATGCCTCTTTAGTTAAAGGTAAGTGAACATAGGAGACTTGTAATTCAGTTTCTAGTAGATATGACAGCCATCCAACTTCATTAACTGTAATAACAGAATATCTTTGTAGTAAATACTAATTTGACTTAGGTGAACTCAATAAAGTTATATTTTATCAAAAGTTATCTGTAGTTTTTCGGTTTCTTTTTTAAACAGTTAATATGTTACATATACATGTCAAGTGTATGTTAAATTTCAGCTGGATACAAGTAATAATCCTTTTCTTGGTGGTCAACTTTTCACAATACTTACAACCACATACCAACAAACAACAACAATGCTTACATCATAGATTAATGATGCAAATGTGTTATTCCTCTAAGGCTTGCATTGATTATGTATTTAAGGAGTTTTTACTACCCATTTAAGTTATATTTAGTCAAAAAAAGTATTTGTTTTAATCAGTTGTTTTCAGACCAAGTTCCATGTATGATTAACATACTACTATGATGTATTATTTTCTGTAATATTCATAACTTAAAATATCTAATATGACACATGTAGTTCTCAATTACCTAGGTACCTACATGTGTAAACATTATTATTTTATATTTGTCTACATTTAAAGATAATTTACCATACAAAAAGGCAGTCAGTTCTTGTTATTATTGTTTATTACAATAATATATGTCAATAAAAAATATAATTATTATTTGCAGATAAGACTTCAACTGCAGAATTTTTAATATTACTGACAAATATCCTAGAAGAACAAATGATGCCCTCATATGGCATAATTGAAATGGATGAAATGCGAAGACTACACAATAGAAGATATTGACGGATCCTATGTATACTGGTGCAACTTGCAAAACAACGGAAACCATTTTCTTGCCTCAAAAGCCTTAAAATTACCTTATATTTGTCCTAATGTAATAAAGTATTTGAAAATTTGTACAAATTTTCAAATACTTTTATTGATTTATGTCAAAATTAGCTGTTGCCCGTGACTTTGTTTACTCCGCACAGCTCCTCCCCCGTAGGTGATAACGTGATAATATGTAGCCTATATGTTGACCCGACCTGTTAGTAATATTCATGCAAAATTTGAAGTAAATCCATGCAGTACTTTTTGAGTTTACCCCGGACATACATTGACTTTCCTACGATTTTATTATATGAAGGTATAGATTACAAGCTACAGAACATTTAATCCGGCCTCCAGTAAAGTTGTGTCATTGCACTTGCACAAGTATACGTAGGACCCTTCGATATGATAATTACAAGTATTTTCTTGTAGAAGTGTTAACTTTGTTACTTTTGTTGTTGTTTTTTAATCGAAGTGATTTTGGTAGTAACAATACTTAGTGGATTATTGGTATAATAAAATACTTTAGTGTTGTATAAGATTTATTTAAAAAAATATATACTCTAGGCAAACCTTCTATCTAAGTATTAAATAATTTTATATAATAAAAATGAAACTTATAGTCATCAATGACTAATTTTAAGTATAAGTTTAATGACACACTATTCATAGTATTTAATGTTTTAATGCCAAACATAGATTTTACTATATGGAAAAGTCTTGAGAAATAATTTTTATTTTCTTTAATAAAGTTACAAAATATTCATTTCAATCACACAAAATACAAAATGAATAATTATAAAAAGTGTGTAATATGAAGCAGTCTTGTAAAGAAAATTAAATTTGAGTTTTAAAAAATATACAAACACATCTACTTTACTAAACTAACAATTATTATTAATGTTTGTACTTCTCAGAATAGATAAATAATTTTCACAATTTATCACCTTATGACTTAAATTTATTAACATGTATCTTTGAATTTTCACTAATGTAACAAACTTATAGAAGATTACACGCACTATATTAAAGCTATTATATTTTAAATTTAAATGTTTTCTACAATTTAAATATCTCTTGTTATCTCGCATAATTAATCAGTAATGAAAATTCAATATCAAAAATTAGTTTACTATATAGTATGAGTAGTATGGAATTTCACTTGAAAATAAAAAATCAACAAGTAAAATATTTTTTCCTAAGGTAACATTAACTTTCTATTAATTTAAATTTTAAAAATTACACATATTAGGTACATTAAGACTATCATGTTATAAACTTAATTGTTTTCTACAAATTAAAATTTATTTTTCAATCTTGCACAACCATTAAAAACAGCAAGAAAAATATAATATTCAGCATTAACTTATAAATCTTCTTAATCAACAAAAATTTCAAAAAATGTAATAAATAGAAAGGCTTCTTTATTCTATTTCCATTACTCGCTGTTTAGTCAACCTGTAAACAAATATATCTTATCAAAATGTTGTTATATATGTTTACATAATATATTTTTTTGTCAGTTAACTCGGGACTTATGACTCCAGTCTTGCATGTTGCATTTTGTGTAGTGTTATATAGATTTGCATTGTAAATTATATAATGGGGTCGAGAAAACAATTGGTTACATTTATAAAAGGGAGTGAAAGAAGCCTACACTATTCTCCAGAGAATGCTTCTCATATTATTCAGGATTTTTTTACAAGAATCAAGTTTTTGATATAATCTTGAGTTTATGATATTAATTTTGTAAAAAACCACAACTTTTACAATGAAAGAAATATATTAAAATATGTTTAAAATTTGATTCTTTCAGTCTACCTTGTTAGATGATTTGTCATGGAGATATGTATGTAAATAAATACTTACACAGTGTTCCATTGTTTTCCTTTCTTCCTCTAGAAACTATAATGTATGAAGTATTTGTAGAATATAAGGTGTTATATTATGCTTTCCCAATATTAAAGACTTTAATCTTTGGTGCTACAAGTCTAGTCCATGAATCCACCATAGTGACAAAGTTAATTTATGCTTATTACTTCTTATCCTGAAAAGAAAATCATAATTATTTTTAATAACCTATATAGGCTTTTAAAAAATATAAGTATAAAGAAGTACACTACTTACGTTTTATTTTGTGTTCCCATTTCACATACCTAACACAATTTAATTTTGTACTAGAATCGGAAGAATGATGATGATTTTAGAGATGTGAGAACCAAACAGTATAAATCAATAATTCCTTGTACGTAATGGTTAGATAATTAATTAATTTATAATTAATTACAAAATACAAATTAATTAAAGTACAATACTTTTTGACGTAATGTAAATAAACTTTTAATTTTTCGTATAGAGAGAATAATTCTACGAATTCTCGTGCTACTCAGTGTTACCAACTCTATTCAAAATTACAACTACTTACAAGGTTTTCTACAAAATTCAGTAGAAAACTAAATGTAAAATAAAAGGTTAATTTAAAGCTGGTGCTTACTTTGTATTATTTAATGTTACTATTAATAACATATACTCCGAAAAAATAATACATAAAAACATATTATAATAATCAAAATATTAATTAATCAATCAAAAATAACAAAAAAATCGAGTGTAGCTCACACTCGTTTTTTCGTTAGAAGTAAATGTAAGAAGACAAAATAAAATAAAATTGATATACTCTTTGAGTGAGTCCTTGAATCAAAGAGAGATAAACTGACAAGTCGAAGAAAAATGTTTTTCGTTCTTGAGATGTAAATCACCGACCGTGTTCCCACAAACTAACTTTTTTTTGATTAACAAGCTGAATATTTGTGAAAAGCTTCATTTTGACGAGACAACCGTCTTTTCTATTTTCGAAAAATCTTGAATCGGGTAACTAATAAAGTTAATGCTGCGAAGATATTGGGTTCGGTAAATAATAAATATTTATTAATAACAATAATTATTTTTCGACTTTAATCGCTTGATTATATTATGAAAACTACGATGAAACTTTTGTCCTACATATTTGATGATTTTTCTGACAATCCCACTTATGAGATTTTTAAATTGATATTAATCAATTTAAAAATAACCTAATTTTCTCACAACAGCTTGTTAATTATTATTGTAATTCAACGGAAACTTTTCTTAGTCTGACACTCTAAAGTTTCCCTATTTTATCTATCTTTATTAGTTACCCGATTCGAGATTTTCAAAGATAGAAAATATGGTTGTCTCGTCAAAACGAAGCTGTTCACAAAAATTCAGTTTGTTCTTGGAGACCACGGTCTAACAGTAAGTCTTAGGTTGGATTGCTTGCATCTGGCTGATTTTTGGAGCTATTAATAGATAACATTATTTGTAACATAAAATACTGTGAATTGTATTCTGTTCTATCTCATTTTCTAGTTGGCATAATACTATACATTTATGTTTGTTTATCGTAATGCATTTTCGTGTCACTGTCAAATCACAACAATTCTATGGAAGTTTCTCATCAAAAAAATTAATCAAAAATGTTGATTGATTAGTCTAAAAGAAGATGTTAATTTACTCAATAATGTTAGAATTATAATTGAAAGGAATAATTATAGTGGAAAAAAAATAGCTTGTTAATAATAATTGTTACGCACTTTTACGCATAATTAGTTACGCAGTTATACACCCAGAAATAAATACACGCTGGCATCTTAATTGCCCTTTACATTAAAACATCTTATGAATCATAATTCATTGTTTCAGTTTTATAGAATAAAAAACTAGTTTTGATGGTCAAAACTAAAAAGAGATAATAATTAAAAAACCTGTAAAATATCTTTAGTTACAATTGTAAAAGGTACGGCTACACTAGGCTTTGGTTATATTTCCTTCGACTCTGACAAAGAAGAGAAATGATGACAGGAAGTTATAAATGTAAACAAAAGCTCATAATGATTAACACAAGTTAAATGCACCAAAGGTGTATCTTAAAAATCAGAATTAGTATAATATCTATGTCTTCTAGTGACAACATTTATTTCTCTATTCGAGTAAACTTTTTGTTTAATTTATCTCTGACGTTTTAAATGTTTATCGTGGCATGCTTAATAACGTCCATCGAGATATTAATAAATGTCAAGCAAACGTCACTTTCTCGATCGATATATATCTCGTGGTGCTTATCCTAAGCCTGCAGGACGTAATATTCTTCTTGAAGATGTTTTAAAAA
Organism: Apodemia mormo; assembly: GCA_036924255.1. Classification (NCBI taxonomy): domain Eukaryota; kingdom Metazoa; phylum Arthropoda; class Insecta; order Lepidoptera; family Riodinidae; genus Apodemia; species Apodemia mormo. The sequence goes on from JAUPFN010000008.1 coordinate 40,973,841, forward strand.
GCGAAACCGGTCGATAAAATTAAATAATTTAGTGTATAATAATAGTGAAAGTACAAGTGTGTGATAAACTAGTTTCAACTAAAAATATTGGAATTTCACCAAGTGCCGACGATTGAAAGTGTAAAATCTTAATGTAATCAATTCAAAATGCTTATGGAATTAAAATCCTACAAATAGAAATATATTTTTATTTATAGTAAGTTTATTTTCTAAATACATAATAACATACGAATTATATATAAAAGGGCCAATAATTAAATCACTTTTGTATTATTATCGATTATAAATGTACATCAAAGCAATAAAAAATTTATTATCACCAATTTTGTCAAAGTATCCGAATCATTTTGAAAATGGCGTCAATTAAACGGCGCACAATTAACGTTCAGGGAATGTCGCGATGCGATTGTATCTGGTGACCCGGGGCTATCGTCCGGGTTCGAATCCTGGGCTACCGTTCGAATGTTCGTGATTTATCGGCGCGGGCCCGGGCGCGGGTTAATTGAAGGGAAGCTTTGTTTTGAGTTGTTATTCGAACGTGAACTCGTGCCATTAGCTTCGTTTCGGTGTAACAATGGCTAGGAAATACACGTAACGGGATATAAACATTCATTTATACTTTTCGTCGCCTGCGTTATGTGAAACTCAATCATAATAATAATTTGAATTTAGACACTATTACTGTTTCACAAATCAGATACTACTAAATTTCTTTTTATATATATTAATCACAGTATTAGTCATTTAACAAAACTATTTAAATAGTTTGGTAGAGGGAGACCTATACCCATACCCATAGTGAGGGATTCCACCCACACCATCATGACAATTGGTTATCTAGGACTGTTTAATTTGTCCATACTTTTTTATATGGATATTCAAACTTTGGAACCGCCTACCTCACATTGTTTCTCCGAGTAGCTTTGATATAGGGATTTATTTATTTATTTATACTTCATTGTACACTTACATAAGTAAAATTGCACAAAAGGCGGACTTAATGCTAGTTGCATTCTCTCCCAGTCAACCTTTGGGCTAACAGAAATAGTAGTGTGTAGGTACAAAGAAAATATGGATATTTAAAATTTAAATATTTCTAAGCGGAGGATCAACAAATTCCTTAGAAGCCGGTATCGCATTGCCAACTATTGTAAATGTTTATGGACAGTAGTGACTGATTTCTATTAGGGTGCCCACTCACTCGTATGCCTACAAACTCAATAAAAAACATATACGTTACATCGTTGAGGTCAACAGGCACACGTGGTCTATAGCCATCAGGTACCTATATTTTATTTGGTATTCCACTGGTTTATTAAGCTAAAATATACATCCGTCTGTCCAAGCCTGCTACAATTCTTGTGTTTGATTTTCTACATCGACCACTTACTAGTTTTAAACTGTAAAACTTATCACCAATAAAGTGGTTATACTAGTCTACAAATAAAAACCTAATTGATATTCTTAAGGCGAATAAATTATTAATATATACAGAATACTCCGAGAAACTGCAATAAATAGATTCCCGGACAGACGAAAGTCGACATACAAGACATTAATACCCCTTTAAATATTTTTAAGGATCAACTAACAATCTTATTATAGAACAATCTAATTAAGTGAGTTTAAATAAAGTTCAAAGTGGAGTGAACACATTTTGGAGGTTACGTCACGAATGGATAGTCGTGAAGACAAAGCCTTTCCTTTTTTAGGAGTAAGTGAAGGCGACAGTTGGTCACCGGTTTTTGGACTTAATTCGCGACGGGCCGTTTCGATACCACAATGAGATCGATGTGACATTGAGTGATGTGCGGGTTTGACAGATAAGATTTAGGGAGGCTGACAGTCCCAGAATTCGTTGGTAATGTATGATAGCAGATTTAATTGTCCGGATGGTAGAACGGTTAACAGCTTTGACTATAAAGCTAATAAATTTCTGATGTTAAATCAGTTTTTTTGGATTGACGTATGTACGTATTTTAGTCCCAATCATGTACTAGGAAAAACCTTAAAAATATTATTTTCATTACAACAAATTAAATAATTCTTTTTTTGTTGTGTTTGATATTGTAAAGAAAAGGTTTAAAAAAATTAAAACTCGTAAGGGAAAATCTTATAAAGTAGCTTTAAAAATAAAATTTGTAGTTGCTGAGTGATTAAACATAACACATTTGGGGAAGTATCTTTAACAATATATTACTTTTAAAAAATAGTCGAATTTTTTAACGTGGTCGTATTGTAAACCGTAGATTTTTTCTCATTTTTTTATTAGGTACACCACCCGTGCGAAGCTGGGCTAGGTAGCTAGTGTGATATAAAATTGTTAGCTTTCTGCAATTCTTGGAATCTGAACACGGTCAAGTAAAGTGTCACATGCATCAAAAATATGTAATTTGAAATTTCATCAAACAAGCTTCAGATTTTTGGAGCTTGTTTGATGAAATTTCAAATAACACATTTGAATTAAACCATTTGATAGTCTCGGGGGTTTTTAGTGGTGTCGGTTTCTATTTGATAAAAGCATTATTCTCCATCTAAAATATCTTTAACTTTTAACACGATATATCTACATGATACAAAAATACCACGGCTGTTTCTATTTCAAGTAATAACGGTATTCGTTTTCGTTAACATTCAATCGCAGAAACTGGAGTAAACTTTTATTACCTCTCTTAACATTTCCCATAAAATCATCTCGTAAAATTATTTCGATAAAACCTTTGACATGTTTATTGACTTTTCGCGCTCAAACAATATTTCAGAATGATAATGAGTATTAAAACCTGCACCCGAAAACGAGTCTTACTTTTTTGATTTGTGCATACTTTAAAATTTCATTATATATTTATAGCGGAAACATATAATGTAATTACATTACATTAATTAAATGCAGGTAATTAATTAATACTTTGCTTTAATAAATATGTTTGCACACAGAAACAGACTGACAATACTTTTGATGCTAAAAAAGTTCCTACTTAAACGTCAGTTACACTACCCAATTTCTTGGGCCCTGTTGGCAGAGATAAGGTGGTGTACCTAATAACTACAGGGAGTTAGGGTGTATACACAAGGCGATCGAGTAGTTTCAAACTCTCGACTTATCTGTCGCCCTGCAAATCGGGTAGTGTACTAAGAAAGAGGGATGCAAACAATTGCAGCAGCGCGAGCGCCGAGTTCTCTCGTCTAGTAATTTTCTTGTTCGTGTCCGTAGTTGTCTGCATAAAATGTGCGTTATCCTAAAAAGGAACAAATAATGGATTAATTTTTGTAAAGATAACGATTTCATTATTAATAGTTATTACCTACCTAAATTAAATGCTTAGATGATCCAAGTGTTTATATTAAATGAAAAATCATTAAATTTGTTAGTCACACAGACAGCCATTTCCAGCGTAGTGTATCGTCATCCTAACTGGGAGACGGGGGCGCCCGAGGGGCAGGGCCTGAGAAATCGCGTAATATAATAGGCGCTTTATAGATATGTGCAACACTATGTCACTACTGTGGTGTTTTATAAAGGCTAGGCGTTACAAACTTCATTTCCAAAGCAACCGCCTACTCTGTTTTTTCGTGCATAATTGTCAGTTTGAAGGATTACGTAAAGGCGTTTGATATCTACCGCCTCTGTCGATATTTATAATTAATTTAGTGGTCGTGACGGTAGTGACGCAATAAGCACCCTAATTGTGGCTTCTTATTTAGCTACATGGCAGCTATGCTAATAAAACCCATGTAGAGTTGCAGAATTGAACACAGCTTCAATTTGCATAAGAAAATTAAAAAAGTGTCATGTACGGGGGAGACTCCCGTGTTGGTCCCGGGCTCCTATGAAGAACAAGCCAACTGCCGTTCTACCAGGCAGGTCGTAAAAGGCGACCGATTGGCTATTCGAGTCACTACCATCGTGGCTACTAGGTTCTGCATTGGTTCGCCCGGGTCTGGTACCACCGCCTCACCTATCCCTGTCGCAATAGCGTCAGTGCTTGTCAATGTCATGTTCCGGTTTGGAGAGTAAGGTAAACTTATGCATGTGGCATTAGACCTCGCCGCAAGATAGCAACGCGCCATTAACATCTTTGGTGTCTATAGGTGATGGTTGACTCTTTCCATCAGGAGACCCATCTGCTTGTTTGCTATCTTATGATATAAAAAATGTAGAAACTTCATAAAGTTTTTTATTTATAATTAATTTCTCTCTTTTTGTATTTTTTTATATATAATTAATGTATTTTATTTTATTTTACTTGGAATGTGCGTTTGTCTTCCATCTCAGCAAATGGGAAGAGTCGACGAAGACAAAGGCAGTAAGTACAAACCCATACAAAACAAATCTATTTACTCTACTATTAAATTAATATTTGTCAGGAAAAATACACGCAAGCAGTTCGTTTCAAACCTTGGCGACTCGAACCAAAAAATAGTTGTCGAACTGTTTTGTTCGATTTTTTGGTATATCCACAACGTACGTATGGAACTTCTGCCTGCGTCTTGTAGTCCGATAAAAGGATGGCGAGGGCCCAATAAGTTTGAATATCATAATCACAACAGTACAAGAAATGTTTCATATTAAAAAGAATATACGAATTACGATATTTTGCTTTACGTTTTGCTTTCTTAATAATCTGAGATTTTATAATAGCCTTTTTTATAGAGTTGTGTTTTAACAATCGCCTCTGAGGTTTAGTGGTCCAGCGTTAGTGTTGATCACATGAGGTCCCGAGTTCGATTCTTGGGTAAGGCAAACCCAAAAGTTTCTGTTGTTTTAACAGAAAACTGAAAAAAGTGTTTTTTCAGTTTGACAGACTTGTCACCTTTTATTTTGTATCTGTGGCTAAACGCGGGTGCACTGGTTGACCCCTGCCTACCTCTTCGGAGATACGGGCGTGAATATACTATTTTATTTCAGTATATTCTTAATGTAATTGGAGAAGTAATAATTTGGTATCACGAAGGTTTCTCGCTAAATTTCCTTTTTCGTGTAGTTCAAGGCAATAATCCTTAACAATGGTTTGCTATTAGAGTTAAAGATAAGATAAAAATGCAACAGCAATGAGTAGGATTAAAATATTTCCATATTACGGCCGAAGCTTTATTTCGAAACAAAACCGTGATAGCTTGCCATTTAGCGAGAAACTCTTAACGTACAATCATGTTCAAAAATATGTTTTGTGTGACATTAAAATGGCAAACTCGCTAACAGAATACGGAATAGTAATCGTAAAATTAGCGCCCAGATATCAGAAATTTGATTATTGTTACCAGGATCTCCTCACTGATATGAGTTACTCGTGATTTATCACGAATTATAAATAATTTGTAGCTGAGAAATATGATATTTGTTATTTTTAGAAAGTCTATTTATTTAAAAGTAAATTGATGATAATGATAGTAAAGTTAGACACATTTTGTTCTTACCTTTCGTAATGATGTGCTAGTTTTAATGTACCTTTCATAGGTAATACTTTGCCAGAGAGATTAACTACGTACACATCTTCTTACTACAGATTACATGCGAATGATAACACTTTATAATTGGTGGAGAATATAGTACTTTCTTGATACATTAAAAATGAGTTTACAAGTACAAATTCATGTAAGAATAATTTATATTACAACTTCTTGTAATATAGAAAATACGGAAATAAATTATTTGTCAATGTTTTGGTAGCTCTAGATAAATCTGATAAATCTAGATCTATCAGTATCTTTTTACCTTTATTAAAGTAATAATAAATAATTTGTATATTTTGACTAAATTATCCCTCAACAGTTGAACGGCTAGCGTATCACCTAACATTTGCAATCCGCCAGTGATCAGCGAGGACTCTTAAACGTATCGAAAAAATGGTCAAAAACGTCACCAATTACTTGCTTGTCATTGGATGCACTTTTTGGGTTGTCACAGCACCATCAATAATCAAACGGCAACGACTGTCACTAATATACAACGCTATTATGTGTCTTGCAATAATTATACAATTACGATAATTGCACACTGCAAGTTACGTGATAACCCCGCGAATTTAAAAGAAATTTGATATTTGGGGATTTTTTTTTAATAAATATATGACTGTAATCTATAAGAAATGCATTGTTCTTGGCATTTCTAAAAACTTTTAAGCGTACGACAGGCTGTGGAGCAAGTTTAAAAATATCTTTAACACTATTTACCATAACTGTACATTTTGATAGCTGTTACGGATAATAGAATTTATCTGATGGCTCGGCCAATATTTGGCTTGAATTATGTTATTGAGTGGGGCCAAACACATTGTTTAAAATGAATGGATGTTGTAATTACTGGCACTACGGCTTGCACGAACAATGTGAAACTTGAGTGGAAATGTTTTAAACAATTGAATTATTATTAACTATCCTGTGGATTATAAGTCTAAATATAAGAGAAAGGTCACTTACTGGCCGATCAATTGACTTATCGCGTGGCCCACGTTGGGCTGCCTCTTTTCAAACGATTGAAAAGAAACAGTTCAATGGAGGAGGTTATCAAATCGGCTTTTTTACACAATGTTTCTTCAGAATTCGGTCATTTATTTGAAAGGGTTATACTGCCCGTGCAATTTTAATTTGTTGAAGATCTGATTTTTTTTATAACATAAGATAGCAAACAAGCAGATGGGTCTCCTGATGGAAAGAGTAAACCATCGCCTATAGACACCAAAAATGTTAATGGTGCGTTGCTATCTTGTGGCGAGGGCTAATGCCATATGCATAAGCTTTTCGGCTAGGTACCTTACCCTCCAAACCGGAACACGACGGTGACTAGCACTGATGGTATTGCGGCAGGAATAGTTAAGGCGGTGGTACCAGACCCGGGCGAGACAATGCAGAACTCTACCATATAGTAGCCACGATGTTAGTGACTCCCATAGCGAATCGGTTGCCTTTTACGACCTGTCTGGCAGAACGGCAGTTGGTCTTTTCTACAAAGCAGCCCGGACCAACACGGGGAATATCTGATGCAGGGTTCCGGAGATGCAGGAAATGGGAAGCCGGTTGCTGCCGTTTTACTGCGTTTATTTTATTAAATATTAATAAATATTGTGTGTATGTAACAGTTGACCTGTTAATGATGATGATGACTCTTTGATAACACAAAAATAACATTACATGACATCCTTGCAGATTAAACAAATTAATTTATTTAAAAACGTGTGTATACGTTCCACTTCTATATATATTGCGCTTACTTTAGTATAGACTAAAAATGTTCACTAAAATATTGTAATAAAAATCGTAAAAAAGGAGTATTATCGTAATTTAACAAACTTGCTTATTTCATGCAATTCGTTCGGAGCCACTATTTGCTTTTGTTAACAGTATAAATAAAACGCTAAATGTTGGTACATGTGGTGCTTACTCTGCCTATATATATATATATAATAGTAGTATAAAACTATTAAAATATAAAACTATTCTTTTAACCATAAAATGAATTAAAAAAATCTCAACATCTTACATAACATCTTAACATAACGAAGTGTAACGAACGTTTATGCGAATGCCGAGCGAGGTCGGCTTTATCAGCGGGAATCAGAAAGTTCACAAAAAAAACACAAACGAAGCGGTGAACAAGAAATTATGATACTACCAAATACGCAGGAAAATAAGTATTTCAATGGCTGCAAACGTCTGTCCAATTATCTGTTTTTGAGACAGTTATTGGATGAAGGTTTTTTCTTGTTTGTAAAAATAATGAACACAATTTACGTGATTATGAAAGGTGTACGGACAAAGCGAAATAAAACCCTTTACTATGGTTATTTAAAGTAATAATAATAATCCTTATTGTCAGAAGAATATAGTAGACATGGTAGGTACATAAACTTAGATATTATTTAAAAATATATAAGTAACTAAATATTTCTTCTATACGTTAAAAATTAAATTTTAACTTGTAGTTTAATTTAATGACTGTATATTTATTTAGCGTGTGGTATGCATTACGAAACATTTTATGATACTGATATAGGTTATAAAAATGGAGGCACACCACTGTCGACAGATATTTTAAAACTTTTATGAATTTATTACTAAAATGTTACTAAAACAAGTACAAACTTCCAGCTACTTAATTGACTAATTTTACTTAATTGACTAATTTAACATTTGTTGTAAACAGTACTTGTGTTTTACAATTTTTAACAGAAAGCTTAAAGAACTAAATCTATTGTATAAAATAAGTACAACCTTTCAGCAATTAAATTGACTAATACGTACGTTCAACATCTGTTGTAAACAGCACTTGTGTTTTACACATTTTAATCGAAATTTAAATAAAATAACATTAATAAACAGCATTATGAAATGTAAGTTGGTGTCTTGTAAAAACTTTCCTGTAAGTTTATGTAGTGTACTAAAAATCCCACTCAGTTAATTTAGCGACTACTAAATACATATATACTAATATTGTTGAAAACTATTTCAGTAGGGTTTATATAAAGCACTATAAAATTTAAAATAATCATAATAAATGCTTCTACTTCCCATATCGATGATGAGAATATTTTTCCGAATACCTTTTATAATCATCCAGTATCTATATATATAAAAATCAATTGCTGTTCGTTAGTCTCGCTAAAACTCGAGAGCGGCTGAACCAATTTGGCTAATTTTGGTTTTGAATTAATTGTTGAAGTCCAGGGAAGGTTTAAAAGGTGAGAAAGTTAGAAAAAATAAGAGTAGTTAAAAAGGCAGAACAATGTTTGTCTGGTCAGCTAGTATTAAATAAATAAATGGATGTTGTCACGCCTATATTCCCAAGGACATGGGCAGAAGTTTTAGTCTAACCACAGAATACTTAGAGATTACCAGAAGTCAACGTTACACACAAGTAATATTCGAGCATAGCACACATAGATACCTCTCTCGGACGTGATATCTCGGACTGGTGCCGTACAAACTGTACCGAACCATTCCGAGATATCGCGTCCGTGAAAGGTGTCTATGTGTGCGTTGCTCGATATCACATGTATGTAAATTGACTACTGTTAGTCTCCAGTATACCGTGGTCTAACTACGAGAAGTTACTAGTACACTTATAATAAGCTAACGATATTAAATCCTGTGATGTTATATGACAATTATGTCCAATTGCACTAAATGTTAGTCTTAGCTTTAGACAATCCTAAAGAGTATGCTGTAACTTCTTGTCTTAAATGAAAAGAATGTGACAGCATACTATTTAGGATTGTCCAAAGCTAAGATAATGTTTGTGCAATTGGCCATTAGTGCCTAACTTATTGACAGTCTCAAGCAAATTGTGGTTTCTAGAAAAACTGAAAAGCTTGTTTTAAATAAATTTCCCGACACTCAATGTCATGTCTAAGCTTACTGCCGCTTGACCCTTGATATTCTACTAAGATTGTAAATGCGAAAGCTTGTGAAGAAGGACGGATGGATGTTTATTCTTTCACACAAAAAATGGCTGAACCGATTTTGACGAAATGTGACACACATATAGACGATTATCTGGAATAGAACATACGATATTTTAATATTTTTTCTTTCCTTCCTTTTTAACCCGGAACAATAAGTTGTTCCTGCGGCATTCACCAAATACTTTTTTGATACAGGAAGCTGCAAGAGGCAGCTAGTTATACCTACGTAAAAAAATACTGTAAAAGATAGTAGAGAGATAGAGAGAGAGGTAGAGTTCTGCAACGTCGCGCGTCGCGAATATCTATACGTATAATAAAATCGTAGGAAAGTCAAAACTGTACGTTGAATATTTTTTTAAAAGAATACTTGGAGCGTGATCTACAATCGATACCGAAGCCAAAAATATAGATTTTAGAATTTTTGTATGTTTGTCTGTTTATCTGTTTGTCTGTATGTATGTCCGGGGTAAACTCAAAAAGTACTGCATGGATTTACTTCAAATTTTGCATGAATATTACTGACAGGTCGGGTCAACATATAGGCTATATATTATCACGCTATCATCTACAGGGGAGGAGCAGTGCGGAGTAAGCGAAGTCCGCGCGGACGAAGTACCAGGCAACAGCTAGTGTTTGATACTGCTATATGATATCGCAATATCGTTACTGTTTTTGTCGCGTATTTCAGTTTTAAAATGTAAGGCATAATGTATTTCGATTTGATTGGTAAACTTGCGCGTATGGCATTGTATTCGCGCAACGTGGACAGCAACTTCGTAACCATTGACATCGTTGGTTGCTATGTTTTTTTTATCAGTTCCATTTTCGTGACTTTTTTTTATAAGATAGCAAACAAGCAGATAGGTCTCCTGATGGAAAGAGTCAACCATCGCCTATAGACACCAAAAGTGTTAATGGTGCGTTGCTATATTGTGGCGAGGTCTAAAGCCACATGCACAAGTTTACCGGCTACTTTACCCTCCAAACCGGAATACGACAGTGACTAGCACTGACGCTATTGCGGTAGGAATAGGTAAGGCGGTTGTACCAGACCCGGTCGTGCCGATGCAAAACTTTACCACCTAGTAGTCACGATGCTAGTGACACGCATAGCCACTCGGTCGCCTTTTACGACCTGCCTAGCAGAACGGCAGTTGGCCTTTTCTTTAAACGAGCCCGGGACCAACACGGGAATTTTCCAAGGAATTTTCGTGATTGCTTTATTGTATTGAAATAATATTTTTTTAACGCCGTAAAATTGCTACTAGGTGGTAGAGTTCTGCATTGTCTCGCCCGGGTCTGGTACCACCACCTTATCTATTCCTGCCGCAATAGCGTCAGTGCTTGTTGCTGTCGTGTTCCGGTTAGGAGGGTAAGGTAGCCGATAAACTTATGCATGTGGCATTCGACCTCGCCACAAGATAGCAACGCACCTTTAACATCTTTGGTGTCTATAGGCGATGGTTGACTCTTTCCATCAGGAGGCTCATCTGCTTGTTTGCTATCTTATGATATAAAAAAAAATTGCAGCAACATCTATGGCAGCAGCCATTGTTTCTATCTCGGAAACCCTGCATCAAACCTTAACCAAATTAAAATGGGACCACATAGCGAGTATATCCTCTCAAAAAAAATTCAAAATTGATTCATAAATGATTGAGTTCTGAGGTGACAAACATAAACAAACATACAGGCCAATTCATAACCTCCTCCTATTGAAAACTTGAAAGAAAGAAAGAAAAAACATTTATTTAGCAAGACAGTGAGACACAAATAACATATTAAAAGCTTTAGTAAAAAAGTAAAATCTAAAAAATAATAATGCTAAACATACTAAAAAAAACATACAAATAGAACATAGTCTCTGTATATAACCATGTGTGTGTCCCACAGTTTCGCCAAAAAGGATCTAATTCAGCGTATGTCAGACGTTAGCCTGGCGCTGGTTTTCAATTAGACTTGGGTAAAAATTAGATTATTTTGATATAAATATTTAAAGACACGTAAATGAAGATAATCCCGACCACTTAAAAACATATCCAATGAGAACTAGTCAGGTTCGGTAGTGAAGTTCCGAGACGGGCTATTCAATTTTTTAAAAAGACTGCTTATTTAAGATTATTATAATAATTAATCGTGATACGTAAGAATTTCGGCTAATTACAAAATTTTGTTGAGTTTTATTTTAAAACCAGTTTGGTTACGGTTGTAAAAAATTGTAATTCTGTTTCTCTCATAGAAATTTACTTTATACTAATATGCAGCAAATGAGAATTAACAGGCTTACTTCTAGAATTGTTATTGAACAATATAGAAAACAAACTAAAGATACATTTAGCAACATCAAACAGGCTTACTTCTAGAATTGTTATTGAACAATATAGAAAACAAACTAAAGATACATTTAGTAACATCAAACAGGCTTACTTCTAGGATTGTTATTGAACAATATAGAAAACAAACTAAAGATACATTTAGCAACATCAAACAGGCTTACTTCTAGAACTGTTATTGAACAATATAGAAAACAAACTAAAGATACATTTAGCAACATCAAACAGGCTTACTTCTAGGATTGTTATTGAACAATATAGAAAACAAACTAAAGATACATTTAGCAACATCAAACAGGCTTACTTCTAGAACTGTTATTGAACAATATAGAAAACAAACTAAAGATACATTTAGCAACATCAAACAGGCTTACTTCTAGAATTGTTATTGAACAATATAGAAAACAAACTAAAGATACATTTAGCAACATCAAACACGCTTACTTCTAGAATTGTTATTGAACAATATAGAAAACAAACTAAAGATACATTTAGTAACATCAAACAGGCTTACTTCTAGGATTGTTATTGAACAATATAGAAAACAAACTAAAGATACATTTAGCAACATCAAACAGGCTTACTTCTAGAACTGTTATTGAACAATATAGAAAACAAACTAAAGATACATTTAGCAACATCAAACAGGCTTACTTCTAGAATTGTTATTGAACAATATAGAAAACAAACTAAAGATACATTTAGCAACATCAAACACGCTTACTTCTAGAATTGTTATTGAACAATATAGAAAACAAACTAAAGATACATTTAGCAACATCAAACAGGCTTACTTCTAGAATTGTTATTGAATAATATAGAAAACAAACTAAAGATACATTTAGCAACATCAAACAGGCTTACTTCTAGAATTGTTATTGAACAATATAGAAGACAAACTAAAGAAACATTTAGCAACATCAAACAGGCTTACTTCTAGAATTGTTATTGAACAATATAGAAGACAAACTAAAGAAACATTTAGCAACATCAAACAGGCTTACTTCTAGAATTGTTATTGAAAAATATAGAAGGCAAACTAAAGATACATTGAGCAAGGGTTAAAATCACTGAAATGTAGGTATTTACTCGTAGCTCTGACATGGTACCTACGGTTAAGTTCAAACCCATACAAACACATGAACAATTTCCCCATGTTGATCTCGGGCTCCTTTGAAGAATAGGCCAACTGCTGTTCTGCCAAGCAGGTCGTAAAAGGCGACCGATTGTCTATGCGAGCCACTACCATCGTGGCTACTAGGTGGTAGAGTTCTGCATTGCCTCGCCTGGGTCTGGCCCTGGTCTGCCTAACTCATTCCTGCCACAATAGCGTTTGCACTAGTCACTGTCGTATTTCGGTTTGGAGGGTAAGTTTGCCGGTGAATTTGTGCATGTGGCTTTAGACCTCGCCACAAGATAGCAACCGCCATTAACATCTTTGGTGTCTCTAGGCGATCAGGAGACCCATCTGATTGTTTGCTATAACACGGGCGAGACTTCATACACGGTTTCTTTTAGTTATTGCCTTAAATCCGTTAGATTCTATAGCAATTTCTTAGCTTATCTGCATTTAATAAATATTTTGTAAGCTTTGAGAATCACTTGACAAATTACATCAATCGATCTAACCGGGTGAATTTCAACAAATGCCTTTTTTTTCATCACATCGGTGCACTTTTTCATTTATATAATTTTTTGCCTTTTTTCAGGTTTTATGTAGACTTTAGAATAGTAAATATCCCCAAATTTAATGTCATCAACGTATCATTTAAGACTAAGGAGAAAATTGAGTTTGAATTCTGGTTTCCACCGATATCACAACCCGGCACCGATTATTTTTTTATGTATACCGATATGAAAAGTTTATCCACCGAAATGATAAGTTTATCCATCGAAATGATAAGTTTATCCAGCGAAATTATATTCATATCACCATCTTGTGCAACAAATCGATCCGCCGTTCTTTTCAGTAGCCCACCTATTTCATCTGGCGCTCCTGTTCCATGCCCACATTCACTATAGTTCCGTATTATATTAGTCAGAGAAGAGCAGTAAACACTGAGTTAGGACATAATATAAAAAAATCTTATTCCGATACTGGCCTGATGGAGAATCCGAAATAATAGTAAGATTCTGAACAGTTGGAACTTCCTTTTTAATTTCTTCTAATATTGGTACAAGGTGAGCCCAAACGGCGGCAGCATCATGTCGCAGTGAAGAATTAATAGTGCAGAAACATTGAGTTTTTTTACTATTCTCTTCCTTAGTTTTATAGTAAATTACAGCAGTGTGTAATGTAAATTGTTGACGACTGCCACTAAAGTGCACAGATTGTACTTCGGACCCGTACTTGGTTTTTTTTTCTATCATAAGATAGCAAACAAGCAGATGGGTTTCCTAATGAAGAGTCAACCATCGCTTATAGACACCAAAGGTGTTAATGGTACGTTGCTATCTTGTGGCGAGGTCTTATCCCACATCCGTAAGTTTACCGGCTTCCTTACCTTCCAAATCAGAACACGACAATGAAAAGCACCGACGCTATTGCGACAGGAATAGGAAAGGTGGTGGTACCAGACCCGGACGAGACAATGCAGAACTCTACCACTACTACCTAGTAGTCACGATGGTAGTGACTCGTATAGCCAAGCCTTTTACGATCTTCCTGACAGAAAAGCAGTTGGTCTATTCTTTAAAGGAGTCCAGGACCAACACGGGGAAAAATTTGTGCTATAGTTCTCACTAAAGTCAATGTGAACAACACAATCCTTTTCAGTCATATTTCGTTTATAGTGCTTAAAAGCTTGACTTTGATTTCGTATATTACTGCAATGTGCTAAGAACGGTTTTAGATTATCTTCAAATATATTGATCAGTTGCAATGGTTTAACTGTAATTTTCACTTTTTTTACATTAATCGCTATTTTATCAACTCCATTCTTTTTGTACATTTTTTTTATCTTCTTCCAAGTCCAATAAACAACGTCTCTAGAGTTAACAAATTCCTGATAATTTAAGTGATGATTTCTACAGATAGGACATGTTCTTTGTAGGCATTCTACCTTAAAAATATCACAGCAAATACTACTAAGAACTTCAGTCACGGTGTTTTCTTTTATGATCCAATTTCGTTTTAAGGATGTTATGAGAAGATTCATGTTCTCATGTTTCTCACATAGACATGTATTTCTCGTGTTTAATTTTGGCTGTGTGACCCAAAACGTCCTCATTCATGTAAAATTGACATAAGGATTAAGGATGGCCCGAAGTCAAGTATTTTGTTTTAATTGTGTCTTTCATCAGCCTTTTCAGTTTTTTTACTCCATTTTGTGTAACAGTATCCTTTTTACCTGGGCAAAGATTCGAATCGTCATTATCCTCAAAAAACTGAACGACAATCTTACGGATACGTTTTTGCAGGTCTGTGTTATTTGACTTCTTCGGCTTTTGTCTTACTGCTAAATTACTCTGTTTAAATTTCTTGTATGTATCTGTATGTATCTCTTTTTGTATCTCAATTTCTATTTATTAGCCCTTTGCTAATTGTTTCTTAAATCGCATATTTGCTGAGGTTTAAATGTTTGATATTTATTAAACTTAATTTTAATGTCTTGATTGAATATAATAGTTGCAAGGGACGACTCTAATTTTAGGCGTAATGTTGATTCTTCTGAATTTATTGAACTAATGCTTGGCGTCCGTAAAGGAGATGCTATTGAGAAATCTAGAGGACTGCTTGTACGTAAATAGTGAGAACTACTCGCTACTATGGCACCAAAACGCAGATTAGGACTATTACATCGAAAATTCTGTCGCAATAACCGTGGGCTATGAGGTCTTATTGGTTCTTGAGAAATACCAGGCTTATTATCTCGATTTTTCGGTAGCGATTCTGTTACATTATTTGTCACTGAAATACTTGTTTGGTTGTTTCGGAAAACCTTTGCTTTGGCTTTTTTCCTCTAAAAATATGCACGGGCACTGATTCGGTTATTTTTTTGTGCAATGCGACGTGCATATGCAGTCATTTGGCTTCGGGTTAGAATAAGTCCGGCAGCCTTTCATCTAACTAAACGTTCTCTATCTTTCCTTAAATGCTTCCCCTCCTTCCTCTTCTCTCTTAGCACAGGATCACTTTTGATTTTAGCTTTTCTTATTCTTTCCAGCAACTTCTTTCTCCCTTTTTTCTCCTCCTCTGTTAGTTTTGGCCTCGGCCTTCTTAAACAAAATTAAGCTATTATTATGTTTTCTTTTTATCTATTCATTATTTTGTTATTTATTATTATTAACTTACTATTTTTTTAACTAAAAACATATTCTAGGGAAACCTTTAATGCCTTTATTTGCTCCACCTCACCATCATCATTTCAGCCTATAGACGTATATTACCGAATCAGACTTCCCCTAATCATACATTTATACATCTACTACCCAGTGGTACCGTGGTAATGATTTTGACAGTCTATTTTAGAAAGTATGTATACAATGTGTGTATGTATAAATTTTTGTATGTAGGTATGTATATAATATGTGTGTTGTTACCACAGACCACATGAATCCGTGGTTGTTGCGTATGTACTATTGTTTTTTTTATGCTTAACGAAAAACACGAGATCTACCGATATGATAAAACGACTCACCGAGATGATAAATGAATCTACCGATATGATAAAGCCATCCACCGATGTGACAAAACTTCGCATTGATCATGAAACAAAACACCGATATTACATACCTATGACACCGATTGAGTTTTCTAATCATTTCGGTGTAAATAATCACATCGGTGGTAATAATGACCACCGATTACAGCGATATGAGAACAGCGACGTGAGAAATAACACACTTTTTAGAAAATTAGAAAAAATGCATAATATTTAGAATAAATTCAATAACTGTCAATGAAGCTAATTCACTTACTACCTCTGTTAGAACCAAGTGATAATAATAAAACTACTCATTATACTGGAAAAATGAAACCACCGATAATATAAAATAATTGTCCGGGAGCAACTGAAATGGCATACTTACGTTATTGGTGGGAATATGCAGCGATTTGACACGTCTATCCTGATTACGCACTAGCGCACACTAAGAGGGAAATAATATTGGAGTGGGGAGGTTGTCGGACTCGTCGATGTAAAGTTAGGTTTAAATTACTTTTGTCCAGCGATATGAGAACATTTTGCAGGACAAGTACGTTTTTGCCTCTCAGTTATAATAATCGTTAATTATGTAATAAAATATGCTATATATTAATAATAAAACTAGTATTCTATGAAATAGAATAAGTTATAAACATTACTTATTTATTTTTGTTAGTGTATAAGCTTTTTTGTTTGTAAAAGAAGTAGGGGGACAACACCGATTTGAAAAAAATAGAGGTTTATGTATTTATTTCTACCTTTATATATAGTCCTTGGCTAATTATATTTTTGCCACAACCCATTAGCTACCTATTGAATACTAAAAAAAATAATTTAGAACAATATTCCTTTTTTCAAATACTAATTTCATCGAAGACAAAAAAAAAGTCATTTGGGAAATTCACCCAACCCCAAAGAAAGAAAAAATATTTGCCTTCTTTCGATATCTATCGTATCCAATACTTTCGGGTTAATTTTAGTTTTGGAATCCATGCATTTTTTCTTGAATTGCGTTCATTCACTCAAGGTCACAAAGCCATTGTAATTTGCAGTTTATAGGATTTAATACCCTATAAAGTCGAGTTATCACTCGACTTTTAATAATATACACTGGACAAATTACACAAATCGGTCTAACCCCAAGGTAAACAGATTATTTTGCTTGTGGTATTTATGGATATTAATCAATTATATAAATAAATAGAAATACGTACATAAATACTTTTATACACATAATAAACACCCAAACCCAGAAATATAAACATCTATGCTAATTCACACAAATTTTTGTCTCTGTGGGAATCAGACTAAAGCCCCATTGATTCGTAAGGTTTGTTAACCACTCGACCAACGTGGCGGTCAAACGGTCAAAACTTTTAATGTTTTAAGTTAAATAGTGTTAGCTAAAGTGGACAAGAACAGAAAATGTCTTCAATGACGAAAAACTCGACGTTAATTTTTCATGTCGCAAATTTCAAGGTAGAATTTTAAATAATACATCATCGCCTCTGTAGTTTAGTGGTCCTGTGTTAGTATTGATCATTTAAGGTCCCGGGTTTGATACCCGAGTCAGGCAATTCAAATATTGTAGTTTTTTCAGTTTTCTGATATAAACAATGTTGCCAAGGATTGGATAAGTGCCCGGTTGGCGATAGACTTGCCACTTATCACATCGTCTGACTAAGTATCTTCGGCTAATCGTAGGTGCACTTATTGTACCTCTACCTACCTCTTTGAAAATATGGTCATGAAGATACTTTAAATAATACAAAAAGTAAACACCTCCTTAACTACTAAGTAGCAAAAGACAATTAAACAAAGAATCCGTCAGGTTAAGCAAGTAACCGCTGACATTTGGCTCGCAATCTCCTAACGCATCAACTGAATACATTAGACTTAATAAAGCCTACAAGGCGCTTTTCATTAGTACTGCGGCCATCAGATACTTGTACCCGGAATAGCGCGAGAGTCCGATCGGGGTTTTTTTCGTTAGATTTTTTTGCAACTAATTAGTTTAATGAGGTGTTTTGCGCGTTTCGTGCATGAGTTTTTTTCTTATAAAGTTTGAATTTAATCATACTGTTACTACCTACGTGTTTGTCTGAGTTCCCGTTCAAGAAAAACCAGCCTTCTACGAGGGGGTTTGAAAAAGCCAACAGATTGGCTAAGCCTGTCACTATAATAGAGACAATTAGATGGCTGGACAATTTTTTTTATATCATAAAATAGCAAACAAGCAGATAGGTCTCCTGATGGAAATAGTCAACCATCGCCTATAGACACCAAAGATGTTAATGGTGCGTTGCTATCTTGTGGCGAGGTCTAATGCTACATGCATAAGTTTACTGGCTACCTTATCCTTCAAACCGGAACACGACAGCGACAAGCACTGGCGCTATTGCGACAGGAATAGGTAAGGCGGTGGTACCAGACCCGGGCGAGACAATGCAGAACTCTACCACCCAGTAGCCACGATGTTACTCGATAGCCAATCGGTTGCCTTTTACGACCTGCCTGGCAGAACGGCAGTTGGCCTATTCTTCAAAGGAGGCCGGGACTAACACGGTGGAAATTTGAACAATTTTTCTATGTTGATCCTGGCTTTTTTGAAGTATAGACCAACTGCCAAGCAGTTTGTAAAAGGCGAGCAATGGTTATAAGTGTCACTATTATTGTGACTAGTATATGATAGAGTTCCGCAACATCTCAGCTGTGTATTCGGTACCACCACCTTACCTATTCCTGCCGCAAAAGCGTTAGTGATTTCGTTTTTTGAGTCATTATCATGTTTTCATTGGGAGTCATGTAGCATTAAAACTCAGCTATTAGGGTATCATCGTAACATTGACATCTCTGTTACCTATAGGCGACGGTTGCCTCTTTCCATCAGAAGAGTTGTCTGCTTATTTGCTATCTTATGATAAAAAACCGTACAATTGCGAGTCGGATTCACGCACGAAGGGTTCCGTACCATCATCTTTAAAAACACGTTAATTGTATGGGGCACCCTTAATATTGTTTTTTTAAGTTTTAATATTTGTTGTTATAGCGGCAATAGAAATACATAATTTGCCAAAATTTCAGCTTTCTAGGTATCACAGTTTATGAGATACAGCCTGGTGACAGACAGCCAGCGGAGACATAGTAATAGGGTTTTACCTTAGGAACGGAACTCTAAAAATACGCCTTATCAATACCAATAAAGAAAAAAATACTATTCTAAAATAATAGTATTTTTTTCTTTGATACCTTTTTCTAATGAACACTGTCACGTTCAAATCTCTAATGACGTAGACAGAGGTGCTAATAGAGCAACGATGAATAGCCAACCATATTATGACGTACTAAGATGAGACAAGTGGTCAACTATGGATTAATTGGGTGTGTTCAGTATCGAGCAAAGTTATATTTTCTAGTAAAGAATGGCTTGATCTGGGACCCAACCCTAGTACCTCATGCGTCACTACTAGAACGAACACCGCTAGGCCGTTAATTCATAACTACAAAACAAATAAATAAATGTCGCTGAAAAAATTATTCGAATTTATCTAACCCCAAATGTATGCAAATTATTTGCTGGTGATATGGATGTTAGTCAACGATACTAATATATAGAAAAGCATATATAAATTCTTAGATATACTGATATTTATTTTACCGATGGGAGGGATGTGCTGTGCCGCGCTCCTGGCTGTATGGGTACCACCATCTTGCTTGTTTCTCCCGTGAAACAGCTTTGATGTGTTTCGGAGAGAAGAGCAAGGCAGGCAGTGTAATTACTGGCACCGAGACTTAATATCTTATGGCACAGGATAGGAAACACATAAATGAGTCACCTGGGCTAGTACCAGGTAAACTAGTTTATATTACCATCAGAACCACTTACTATCAGGTAGCACGTCTGCCAGTTTGCCTATTCAATTAATATAAAAAAATCATTCAAACCAAAAAACAAAAATATCTGTGTTCATCCTAAAAATGTTTGTGCCCCTGTCGGGAATCAAATCCGGGGCCCATGATTGCGTAGTCATGGTCGCAAACCATTCGAAAATTGTAGCTGTTTTCCTAGTTTTTTATTTCTAGGTAACATATTTTATTACATGCCAATACTAAACTCAATTCTTCGTAAGTACCAAACAGTACACACGATACGATATTATCCATTCAAATAAGATATAATCTAAATTTATGACTAAAGTGACTTTTGTCAGAAAATTACATAATCTGCCACTGATTTATAAAAAATAGATGACTCACGTCAAGTTGCATGTTATTTGTAATTTCAGTTGAAATTATCTTACTACCATTCTGTATTTATTACTAAGTTTTGTAGAAAATTCCTTTTGTTGTAAAAATACTTATGGCTAACCGTTGGCTGTAAGAAAACCTAATGGTAAAATACTGTCTAATAATCCAGGTACAAAAGTCAGAAAGTAGACAAAAAGAACAAAAAATAAAAAATATAATACTATTAATTATGAGAAACTGATGAAGTTTTGAATGCACATTGTAAAAAAATTAAAAGTATGTTTTAAAAGAATAAAATAATATAATAAAAAATATTCATTAAAGAAAATGTATTCACAAGAGGTTTTTGGAGGGAGAACAGTGTGGAGAAAATCCACAATAAATATTATAAAATAAAATGTGGGAAATTCGTATGTATATGCATGTTTGTAAATTCTTCGCAATCAAACTAGGTACTGCACGGATTTGAATAAAATTGATTTACAAATGCACAATGACATATAAATAATCTTAAACTTAAAATATATTTACTATATAAATGCTTATTTACTTAGAAAACATGCATACATTTCGCGGGTATCACAAAAAAATTACTCTACGGGCTGGGACTGCGGGGCGCAGCGTAGCAGTGATAATAAATGCTAACTCCAGGCATTTTAAAAGTTATCGGAGATAATAAAAAATAGAAAGTTTGAACGTTTTACATATTCTACAGTTTTAAAATGTTTACAAATTGTCCATGTCAATTTCAAAAATTTCCATTTTAAAATTTCATTATTAATTCTAGTAAGATGGTATATTTGTTGTGATTCGAACCACTGCATTACAATAATTGGTATAAGTACTATATTCCAGTTTTTCAAATAATTTTATTTAGAACATTAGATTTTCGTAAGCCTAATGTTCTACATACAATTTTTAATAACTCATAAAAACTAAGGACGGCTATCCTATAAATATATACAGGGTGACTAGTAAAAGGTTGTAAATATTGAAGTAGGGGAGAGTGGCGGGAAATCGGAGAGGGGAGTGAAACCAGACTAAATGCTATTTCACTATTTTGCCTAGCGCTGTCTCGGTCTAGGTGGTTGAAAGATACGTGTGAATCCATGCATGAGTATGGTTGCAAATAGCGACCACGATAATATTGAAGTGCGCATTGTTGCCAACCTGAAGAAATTGGAAAAGTAGGTAAAAATGTATGTGCCTATTTTTTACATATTCGTTATTAGAAACGAATATTGAATTTCCTTTAGTATGTACAATCTTTTACCAGTCAACCTGATATAATTTAATCTTAATAAAAAAACAACAAACTTTTCTGTTTTTTCTCTGTTTCTCGTAATTTTTACAAAGGTATCTATTTAGTTTGGTTTATCAGTGGCACTGATAGAATATACAGGGCACTCCGACGATGCAGTACTTCAAAATTTACGACTTTAGCAATAAATTCAGTTTTATGTGCAGCACTGACTTCTGCATTTAGTCTATTATGTGAACGATGCTCAATACACATCTAGCGAGATGTTTTCTAAAGTTTGATGTTGCTTCATATTGAAATTTAAATTATACTACTAGGTGGGATTTTATTTATAATATTAATTTTCTCGGAAAATCTGGTTACGACGAATGCGAAAATCATGATTTGATAATATTAAACTGGAATATATATTTCACTAGCTGTGCCTGCGACTTCGTTCGCGTGGAAAATTTTCTAAAATTAAAACCCGCACCCAGAACCCGTTCCCGTTCCCGTGGTATTTCCGAGATAAAAACTATCCTATGTCCTTTCTTGGATCTCAAGCTATATTTGTACCAAATTTTATCCAAATCAGTTCAGCGGTTTAGCTGTGAAAGCGTAACAGACAGACAGAGTTACTTTCGCATTTATAATATTAGTATGGATTTTATGTCATATTTAATCGTTTTGAATTTCAATTGCAAGCAGTCGCAAGAGTAACACAACTTGTTTTTATTTAAACTAGCGATCGCCTGTGGCTGAAATTCGACCATAGACTAATCAATAAAATCTCTTTTAAGTTTGACAACTGACTTTAGACGTAAAGAAATGTTAGAAATGTGTGTATAATCTCATGTATGTCATATGAATTTAGTGTATGTCATATTTATCTAATACCTTTAAACGAGCAATTCTTGTATTTATTATAATAATAACAATACCTTTAAACGAGCAATTCTTGTATATATATAATTGGAATCTCGGAATCGGCTCCAACGATTTTCATGAAAGTCACAAATTAGGGGTTTTTCGGGTCAAGGAATCGATTTATCAAGGTTCCAGGTCCAAGAAAAGATCGGTTCCAAAAATATGTGAAAAACCGAGCAAAGCTCGGTCAACCAGATTTTTTTATTAATATCATGTATTTCTAGTGCATATTATTTAAAAATAATAGGTTTCTGCAGTCCTCCACAATGTAAATTTTGACTGTGCTAAATTTCATACTCTACCGTTCGCACAATTGTCTTACAAAAGGGATCCAAACTTTTTCCTTCACGTATTAACATATAGATATTAGCCGACTCCACGTACTTCGTACCATGAATTATTAGGTATAAGTGGAGAATTATTCGTAACAACTCGTAACACTTGCATTAATCGATTGAAACAAATATTTACGTCATATTTCTGCCTATGAGGTCTCGCCATCTCTTTTTATACAGCTGTGTTAGAAAGACAGGGTAAGACCTCAGAAAATGAAAGCAGTATTTAAAATTAAGTTTCAAGTAGGTATTAGAAGTGTTGCCTTCAGATATAATTGAGCTTAATGCTTCGTACCGCCTTAGAACAGATTTAAAATGTTAAATATTTGGCAGTAGGAACAGTTTCTATAGTTAAAGAAAAGTGTTGTATTTATTATTTTCTTTACAATTATTTCAATTATTCCCTCCATAAAAACCTTCCTCGGAATCCAACGAATATTTAAAAATAAAAATTAGCCAAATTGGTTCAGTCGTTCTTATGTTTTGTGCTTAATAATACAATTAGGGATTAATTTTTATTTATATAGAAAGATGAATCATAAACAAATTTTGTAACTGATTTCCCAAAAAGGGCCTCTTTCTTTTTAGGAAATCAGTCACTTTTCTCAATTTGGGTGTTATTGTGTTTTTTTTATCTATTATTGGGCATAACAAACGAAAAAAGAACAGAAAAGACCGTCGTGACTTCTAGGTATATTTCTTAACTTTTTGCTTGGCACTATATTTCTATCATATTCGCATTAATGATTAAGCATAAGGTAGTCGAAAACTAATATTTATACTACTAAATCTTTAATACACAAATGGCAATGAGCTATGCATTTCTTAATCTTTAAAGATCATGATTATGTCTCGCCCGGTATTGATATCATTGCCTTACTGTTTTTTGCGATATAAGCAATAATGATTAAGCGTAAGGTAATTGAAAAACAAAAAGTATGCATTTTTCATTAAATCTATAATACACAAATAGTAACGAAGTATGGTTTTATCTTTTTTTCATTTATTTTAAATAAAACGTATAGAAACAAACATTTAGCCCTCAAGCATTGCAAAAACCTTTAATTTTAAACATAATGGTTTAGAGATTATAGTTGTCGCTTTCCACCACAAGATATATCTGTTTGTTTTCAGTTCTAGAATATCTATATGGGAAAATTTACAAGGTAACTGACAGAATGTGTCTATTTATATCACACACACATATCTTCACGCCAGATCCCTTACGAGGTAGGCAGAGAGAACCGAGTGCCATATATCACGATCCTTACAGGCTTGTCTCGCTTCCTCCACATTCATCACCCTCTTCATACACACACGCTAGTTGCGAAGACTCTTGACACCACCGGACAGTACTGGATCAATCTGATCACGGTATGTCACTCTTGGTCTTCCCCCGTACCTACATCCTTCCACATTCGCATTGTATATCTGTTTTGATAACCTTTCATCTACCATTATTTCTACATGTCCGAACCAACGGAGCATGCCCTTTCTCATCTTTACACCGACATTTTCTTTCAAGCCTAATCTCTTTCTCACTTCCACATTATGAACCCAGCTCGCGAGTGTTACACCACATATTTTTCGTAACGATCTCATCTCGATCTCATCTCATCTATGTGTCTATTTCTCACGCAATATCACTTCCTTGAACGATCAAGGTGAATATTATTTTCCACCTTGATCGTGAGTTTCCTTGTTAACGGACTAGCGTTAACTGTAAGAACTCAATATCAATTAATCGAAGTTAATAATAACCACTCAAACTCTGTCAACAGAACTTGTACATTATCAAGAAAATCGTTGGAATAAATTACAGTCTATTCATGTTTTATTATAGGCTTTGCATTTGCTATTAGAAAGTTAACCTACATTGTAAATAGGAGGAACGTCAAGTAATGTGTGTAATCAAATAGAGATTCTTAAGTATTTGAGTACTATGTTGTTAGAATTAATTTTATGTTTAGACTAGTAAAATACAGATTTTGCTTGACTAAGGAAAAGCTTAATTTTTGATAGTTTTTATATCAAAAGATAGCAAATAAGCTATGGCTCTCCTAATGGGAAGAGAAAACCAATGCTTAGAGACACTGAAGGGTTCAACGATGCATCGATATCTGTATGTCCGGATGGTAATGCTACATCTAAAATTTTATCAATAAATTACTTTCCAAAACGGGAAGATGACCGTGAAAAGCATTAACACTATCGTGGCAGGAATAGGTAAGGTGGTGGTGGCAAACACCGGCGAGACGTGGTGGAACTCTACCACTATTCGTAGTTATGATACATCCCAAATTTAAAAACCAAATCTATACTAATATTATAAAATTCTACAGTTTGTTTGTTTGGTTGTACGCGGTAATCTCGAAAACTACTGAACCGATATGAATAATTCTTTTTGAGTTGAATGGCCTGTTTGTCGAAGAAGGTTATAGGCTATATAACATCATGCTACGACCAGTAGGAGCGGAGTAAACAAAATCCGCGCGGACGAAGTCGCGGGCAACAGCTAGTACATAGATATTTTAGTACATAAATAGAACGAAATATTATATTTATAATTTTATTTAGGTTTTTTTTTACTGTTTATAGGGAAGCGCTTGACCACTAACTAACTTGTAAGCTAAGATGCGGCCTAAGATGGAACGCGCTTCTCTAGAAGGTGCCTGTTCACTCTTCTCTTCAAGATCCCCAGATTGTACCTAGGTTAGATTTAAGTTACATTGACTTGTTTTGGTTATATCTGTAATCTAAATTACACACTAAATACACCTAGTGATACTACAGTTAAGTATTCTTTTTTTATGTTATAAGATAGCAAACAAGCAGATGGGTCTCCTGATGGAAAGAGTCAACCATCGCCTATAGACACTAAAGGTGTTAATGGTTCGTTGCTATCTTGTGGCGAGGTCTAATGCCACAAGCATAAGTTTACCGGCTACCTTACCCTCCAAACCGGAACACGCCAGTGACAAGCACTGACGCTATTGCAGCAGGAATAAGTAAGGCGGTGGTACCAGACCCGGGCGAGACAATGCAGAACTCTACCACCTAGTAGCCACGATGGTAGTGACTCGCATAGCCAATCGGTCGCCTTTTACGGCCTGCCTGGCAGAACTGCAGTTGGTCTATTCTTCAAAGGAGCCCGGAACCAATACGGGGATTATTATGTAATAATATTATTATTCTGTAATAATACAATGAAAATGTTATTTCTCTTTGTTGATCCGTGGTCAGCGCTGTGGGTTGCATTATTATAAATACCTATTTATAAATAAAATACTTCAGTTTTTAAGTTTATAATATAACTGTTTGTTGTGTTAATAAAGAAAATAAAATATAATAAAAAAATTATAGTAGTAACACGTAGAGCCAATTGTTTGCGTTTTACGAAATGCCTGGCGGAATGGCTAATGGTATATTCTTCGAAGACGTCCCGGAATAACACGAGAAAAATACGGAATTTATTTTAATTCAAACTGTTTCATTATTGTCGTGTCTGTTTCAGGTACTTATTGCAAAATACACGAAAGTTATAGATGATAATGAACTTCGGTCCGTGGTCACCCTATGTAAGTTTATAATTTTATTTTTATAACAGATTGTCGATTCCCTGGCCTAGTGGCCCGGTATCAAAGTCGACCACATGAGGTCCCGGGTTCGATTCCCGGGTTGGGCAATTCAAAAATGTGTTTTTTCAGTTTTCTGACAAGAACAACGTTGCCCGGGATTGGAAAAAGTGCCCGGTTGGCGATAGGCTGGCCACCTATCAAATTTGTGGGACGTAGTATCTTCGGCAAATCGTGGGTATACTTCTGGCTACATCTTCGGGAATGCGGGCGTGAAGATACTTTTATAATAGATAATTTGTATTTATCCTAGGAATATAAATAAATAGTACATCCATATTAATATTAAAAATGTAAGAGTCTGTCATCTATCTGTCTGCCTGTTACGTTTTAACGGCTAAACATCGAATTGATTTTGATGTAATTTTGCATGGAGCTGAAGGTCTGGTGTTAAACACAATTCAATTTTTTTCAAAAATCTACCCCTAAGGGGCTACCATACGAAATGAAAGGTCGAATGAAAAATTATATCGATGACACGCTAATTTAATCGCGTGCGAAGTTACGCGGGTCAGCTAGTTGATTTTTTATATATTATACTAGTTTTTGCTCGCATCTCAATTCAGGTAGTCAAAACATTACTTCCTTTTGGTTATTCGGGTAAAAAACTTGCTAATAGCGGTCTAAAACAGTCTCCAAATTATTGTCTTTCAAATGAAACGGTTCGAAAAAGTTCGGTTAGAGGCACATCGATTGAATGGTTTCAAAGTCAATCTACGTTCAGAAATATTTTTTCTGTCTTATGGATATTAATAGACTAGCTTAACCCGGCAGACGTTATCCTGACAGTAGAGTTGTTTTTTCTTTATTTCTAGTCAAAAATTTCTGTGTCCGGCCCATCCGGCCTTTGCCAGGCTTTTTGTTGCGAAAGTAGTAAGTAGTTGCAAAGTGTAAAATCCATACTAATATGATAAATGCGAATGTAACTCTGTCTGTCTGTCTGTCTGTTACGCTTTCACGGCCAAACCACTGAACCGATTTGGATAAAATTTGGTACAAATATAGTTTGAGACCCAAGAAAGGACATAGGATAGTTCTTATCCCGGAAATCCCACGGGAACGGGAACTATGAGGGTTTTTATTTTAGATTTTTTTCCACGCGAACGAAGGCGCGGGCACAGCTAGTGATAAATAAATTTGGCTACTAGAGAAGCTTAACAACAGACTATAGGTAACCTTTAAACATAATAATAGTATGTGTGATATTTATTATATTAATTTAACGTATTTCTCGTATATGTATACTTATATTAACAAAAAAACACAGATTTCCGCAATCCTCCGTAATGTAAACTTTGTGCCAAATTTTATACTCCACCGTTCTCGTTTCTGTCGTAAAAAGGGGTAAGGGAGTGGCATTAGACCTTGCCTCGAGATAGCAACGCATCATTAACATCTTTGGTGTCTATAGGCGATGGTTGATTTTTTTATATCATAAGATAGCAAACAAGCAGATGGGTCTCCTGATGGAAAGAGTCAAACATCGCCTTTAGACACCAAAGGTGTTAATGGTGCATTGCTATCTTGTGGCGAGGTCTAATGCCACATGCATAAGTTTACCGGCTACCTTACCCTCCAAACCGCAACACGACAGCGACAAGCACTGACGCTATTGCGACAGGAATAGGCAAGGCTTTCCATCAGGAGACCCATCTGCTTGTTTGCTATCTTATGGCATAAATATGTATAACGACACTAAATAAACAAATGTGAAATGTGAAATTAAATAATCAAATAACACAATAAGAAGTTAATGTTCTTCTTACTCATTTTTCACTAAATTTTTATATTTATTAATGTTCTATAGTAATATGATCCTGGACAAAAATATAATTAAAGATGCATTATCAGATATAATATAGGTATTAATAATAACATGTAATTGGACATTTTTTTTATATAGATTCTATGAGTTTAATTAATTGTAAGATAATTCATGACCTTAAATTTATAAAATACGAACATTAATTATGATTAAGTAGATTATAGTATGTATTTGCACACCGGCATTGCCGGTAGATTATGGCGATCTGAAAAATGTAAGACCTATTTATTGTAACCCATATTCATGCAAATAAAATATATTCTATTCTATTCTATTCTATTCTATTCTATAAAAAAGTAAGAAGTTTTCGGTACACGTGGTTATTAAGTAAGATAATGGCCAGCTTTTAGGGCAAAATATCGTGCCTAATACAGTATAGAGTTAGACTTTTTCTTACGTTTTTCAACAGTTAAAGTAATAACCTAACCTTTAAAATCATTTGGATCTTTGAAAATCATGCAGACAAAGCCGTGCTCGCAAACCAGTACATACACGTAAATATTTATTATGGTCAGGTTATGTAATGACAGTATCCATAAAACCGATGGATTATACATTTGAAATAATTAACATGTTAATATAAATTTGGCGTAATAAAAAATATGTTTTTGCCGTTCCGGTTCGTGTACCTCTGGCTTGTTCCAATTTCGAATGTCGTTTTTTCATTGGTCGCATTGACAAATTGTGTTTTCGCGCAAACGCCACGTGATTGGCTGACAAAACCGCGAAAGGAAACGAAATGCTATTAGCCCCTGCCTTCTTAAAGTTGCCACGATTATTATGAACCAAAATTATCTTCAAACGTTTTCTTTGCCTACGTATTTTAATTAATTCCTACTCTAAAAAACACAATGTATATTTATTCGTTTTCTCAGTATAATTACGGTGTAGTCTACAGACTTTTTACATAATATAACATGTAATAATAATATAGCAAACATAATAATATATAATTATACAGCACACAAGATGGCTCTCCGGTTGGATAGAGTCGACCATCGGCTTTGCTGAAGCTGTTAGTGATAAGTTGAATTAATGGTACATCCTTAAATTTACTGACTATCATCATAAACGGAATACGACTGCAACTGGCATCCACGCTATTGCAGTAGAACGAGGCAAGGGAGTGGTACCAACTCCACAAGAACTCTGACACTCGCTGGTACTGATGTTTTTGCCAACTGTTTCTCAGGAATATAGATGGTAGGCATATTCTTTAAAAGGGACTGAGACTTTAGTAGGTATATGGTGCAAGACTAAACTATATGTTATTATGTTGAAATGCACTTGTACTGTTTCACAAAACACTTTAACCAATATGTCTTAGGTGTTAGATAGGTGGCAAACTTACTGTCGTATCGGGCGCATATATGACTTCAGGTGTAGGAAAATGTTTTTATAGTTTTGAAAAGCATGAATTATTCGATTTTAGAACGTTTTGAGATTGTACAATCGTGCAAAAACATACTTATAAAAAATAAAAGAATTTATTAATACACAATATATCATTAGAGAAGGTGGTAGTCCTGTTGACAAATTCAACAACATAGTGTTGCGCAAATTATGTTTAAAGGTAAAATGACTTGGGAAGATTCTTTTTACGTCTGATCATAATTTAGTAAATAGGGTTAAGTATGTTTGAACTTACACTAGCACTATCAATAAGGCAGAGGTTTTTTCCGAATGAATACAACTTATATAAAAAAATAATGCAACTGCATGAACTCTGGAATTGCGAATGTCCATGGGAAGCGGTGATTATTTACCATCAGGTGAGCCTCCTGCTCGTTTAACTCCTTTTTTATAAAAAATAAGACCACTTCTACTAGATTATTTGGTGATAATTTTATAAATCCCTACTATCATTATTAATTAAGCAATTAATTACAATCAAAATATATTACAGAAGTTCTTAAAACAGAAGACGTATTAATGTTATGCGTAGGATGTAATTGAATGACTCACTCGGTGATTTATGTTTAGTAATTAAAAATGGTTAAATATTAGGTTCTATGAAACAATTATGTTAAATGTGGCTGCATAGTCACACAGCGTCGGAATAACCTTTTTTATTTAGCGTACAAGTCAGGATATTGACCCTAGCCTAAGGTGGGCTAAATAAATTGATTTAGAAAGAGCGTGATTAATTTTTTAGAGAAATCCACGTGTAGGTACAATGCATTTTTTGATATAAAACAACCTTTAAGAATAGGTACTTAAAAGAGCGTATAGCAATTAGGTACCTCATGCAAAATTGTTAAGTTTAATTGTTGTTAAGAATTACCAAAGTCTAATATACATATATAAAGTAAATTAGTCACATATAAACACACCCACAAACGCGCGCGTATATAGCATTATTATGCTCAGCTATGCATTTTTTTGAAATGACTAGTAAAGCTTCACTGTGACACCGGGCTTTTCTGGCTAGAGAGTTTAAGTTAAAATTTAGGCCACTAATGCCCGCATTTAGAGCTTTCTCCTGCGAGATTGAATCTCAAGTTAGTGCGGCGTTCTAACTAAACGTAGAGGAAACTATTCCTAGTAGTGGCATTGCACCCCGTGTTAAACGCGATGCGCCAAAGAAATCTTCGTCGTCAAGACAACAGTGTAGTGTTGTGTGTGTGTTAGTGTCACATATGTGTGTATGTTACATTTATATTAGTAGTACTATTTTTTACCTACCTCGTAAGGGATCTGGCGTGAAGATATGTGTATATATACATGTTTATTTATTTTTACATGTTCATTTTAATTGACTTAATTTAAAAAAATACACTAGAGAAGAGATATTTATCGATGTCTATCATCAAGACTAAAGAAGATATATTTTTACATCGAAGTTATAAATTGCTTGTGTGGACAAATCAATGTTGCTTTTTTAAGCCACTTGTGTGAATTGCGATATGCATGCATTTCTAAATGAAATGCATGCTTTAGACTAACAATTATAGCTCAAATGTAATAAAAAAATAGAACGGGTTTATTTCTTCACTTTATTGAGATCACATATTAGTACCTATAATATGTTTCCTCAAACATTTACTAAGTATACCCTCATATACTTTTAAGCATAGCATGCTTGTGTCAGGATGCAGAACTCTTTCAATATATCTACAAAAGTGTAATGTGAAGTAACGGGTATAGATAACACTATATACAATTTTGTTTTATATCATAATAAACAAGCGGATGGATTTCCTGATGGAAAGAGTCAATCGTCACCTATATACACCAAAGATGTCCAACTATATTGGAATACAGTTTTAATTGATTTTTTTCATAAAGGTTACGCTATAATGAGATAAAACAATTTTTTTAAAGTATTTTTTCATCAGAAATTAATTATAGGTTTTGTTGCTAAAGCGATCATGCCGCCCTTAATAAAATTACAGCAATATGCTAAGGGCGGTAGATTAAACGTCTATTAACAAAGAAAAGTGATCAGTATTCATGTTAAAATACACTTCTAGGCAAGTACTGTTTCACAATTCTTTTAAATTTATTTTATTGGCCGTTGGCTTCGCTTTTTACGGTATCTTCAGGGTTATGATACTATTATAACTATATGGTATATACTAAATGAAAAGTGTTTAGTGAAACAGTACGAAATATGCATTTTAAAATGATTACGAATGGAATTTCAGCAAATAAAAAGTATAAAATAAAGTGATAAGTATTTTTTTACTAATTGACATATCATACAACCATGTTAGCTATAATGGCTAAATAAAAATAAAACTTTCTCACATTGAAAAGTTGTAAAAATTTTCTCACGTAGCACTTCCGTCCAAATCAGATTGATAGTGGTACACAAAATTTTACATCCGCCTTTATAATTATTGTCTTTAGAAGCACAGTTTTTAGTAGGATGGTCAGTGCTTGTCGCTGTCATGTTCCGGTTTGGAGGATAAGGTAGCCGTTAAAATTATGCATGTGGCAGTAAACCTCGTCACAAGAGAGTAACGCACTATTAACATCTTTGGTGTTTATAGGCGATGGTTGACTCTTTCCATCAGGAGACCCATATATAAGATGTAAAAAGAAATTGTAGCCAATGCAGCCTGTCACTTAGAAATAACGTATCTTTCTAGTGATGAAAAAAATTGAAAAATATAAGTATTTCTGGAGATTATTTCCTAGAAATAAACTCATAAACTTACAAACTTCACTTTTTTATTAGTATAGATATATAGGTATTAACTTACAAAATTGATCGATCAGACAAAAGTTTTCTTAATGACTGTACCTAATTTAATTTAAATGACTGCCAATGTTTTTATTCGAGTCGTGCGAAGTTGAGGGTGTCCTTTTTTATGTTGTACCTTTTCTCTCGTCCCGATATCGCTCGATTTAATCGCTCTAATGAGTCAATACTGAAAATTCGGACGCGGCTGACAGTATTGTCAATTATTAATTCTGTTTAAAAAACCTTCATTTGCAGTGGAATTCTTCCGGCCTATTACAATAATCATCATGAAAAATACAGTACTTATTAAAAAAAAGAGATTTAGAGACATATTAACGGCCGTTTTCAAAATGCAAATTAATTTTAACAAGCAATTAATCTCTGTTTAAGATTATTTTTACAAGAAAATGATCTGTTAAATACAGGTTAATTGTTTGTTAAAATTAATTTCATTTCGGAAACCGGACGTAAGTTAGTTCTTATATCATAGGATAGCAAACATGTCGATAGTTTTTCGGCTGGAAAGGAACAACCGTCGCAGATAAACACTGGAGATAATAATGGGGCTTTGCTATCCGTATGGTAGAGATGTAATGTCAAGTGCGTAAGTAGTAGTAGTGGTTACTACTATCTTATTCCCCAAACGAAAACCATAGTGGCAGGCTATTGCACCAGGAATAAGTAAAGTTACGGTACAAAAAACCGGACAAGATATTTTAGAACTCTGCCACCTGTTTAATAATTAATCATGATATATTTGACATTTACTAGTGTTTTCTCGACTTTTAATAGATGCCTGATTGTAAGGCAGGTGATCTATTCTTCGAAAGGGTGTCGGATCAAAGTTAGTTTATATTAAGTTGAATGAATGCAGCGCTACCTACCGGGTCCAACTGTAAATGTGATTAAAATAATAGTATAGTTTTACCAACCACATGGTAGATAAAATACTACTATTACCATATTTTATTATTATTATTTCTGACGCAAAAGCGTCAGTGCTAGTCATTGTCGTGTTCCGGTTTGGAGGGTAAGGTAAGGTAGCTGGTGTACTTATGCATGTGGCGTTAGAACTCGCCACAAGGTAGCAACTATAGGCATAGGTGTCATAGGCGATGGTTGACTCTTTCCATCAGGAGACCCATCTGCTTGTTTGCTAATTTATGATATAAAAAAAATATAGTACTTACCATGTGGTAGGTAAAACTATACTATTACCATATGGTACCTACCATATAGTAGGTAAAACAATCTTGATATTAATATGTAGTTATTAAAAATGCTTACTAAACTATAATTAAAATGTAAGTTACATTCAAATGACAGTACACCTGATAATAATTTTAAGACCTAGGGAGCTAGGGAGTGGAGGTCTGATATCCTGAAATAGACACCTAACTAATTCAGTCATCAGTGTCCTACAGAAGAAATAGTTTTATGACAGAACTTTATAAAATATGCATTTTACTTTTATTTATTTATTTACTTAACACTTTATTGCACACATAAAATTAATGAAAAAAGGAAATAACCGGTAAAAAAGTACAAAAGGCGAGCTTGTCACTCAAAAGAGATGTCTTACAGCTAACCCAAGACAGAGAAAATTCAATACATTGAAAAGTAAGGTAGACGGTTGTTGTGAAAGGTGAAAAAATTAAATTATTACTAGCTGACCCGGCAAAAGTTGTTTTGCCATATAAACTATTGAATTAAAAAATAGGGGTTCGTGAAGGGTGAAAATGCCACATTATAAAAAAATAAAAAAATAATGTTAGGGGTGGACAACCCTTATCACTTAGGGGTATGAAAAATTGATAGCAGCCGATTCTCAGACTTACTGAATATGCATATAAAATTTCATCAAAACCGGTCAAGCCATTTCGGAGGAGTTTGGTAACTAACATTGTGACACGAGATTTTTATATCTAAGAAAGATATACGGAAATCTAAACCACAAAGATATTTATATGAGTAGTCATAAAAAGCATCAAAATCTGTCCAGCCGTTTAGTTTATTGAAATACACATGTCCACGATTATTTTCTATTTATCATAGGGTAGCTATAGATGGGACCATAGGATATCAAGCTAATGTGTCCCCTAATGGAAAGAGATAAACATCGTCTATAGACACCAAATGTAAATGGTGCGTTGATATGGCCACATGCATATACCGGCTACTTTACTCTCCTAATCAGATAAAGGTTATATTTATAATGTTTTGTAATGTGAAAAGTATAGTAATGATGCATTTTGATGCTTTTGAAATAATCTTTACATAAAATAAAATAATTTTAATTAGATTAAAATTTATTCCAATTCTACGCCAAACATGACATTTACAGTAGAATTTTGTACTTGTTTGGTAACACCAACTTTCCTATTCCTGCCTTAATAGCGTTGTCATGTTTGGAAGGTAAGGTAGTCGGTAAGCTTGTGCATGTGGCGTTTCACACCTCACAAGAATAAAAATGCAATTTTACTATTTTTGATTTTTCTTTTGAGAACTATATTATTTATCATCCTATTATATAAAAAAAATTATTTTGAAAAACGAGGAAGTTTTCAATTCGGGTGTATTTTTTACATGTTTTTTACCTCAGAAATGTTCAAAAATCGACCGACTTAAAAAAAAATATTTTTTTTTCTGCGAGAATACACTTCCTATTTGATTCAAAATAAATCAGGTAATGAGCAGATCCAGCGGCGCAAAGATATGGAAGATCGGTTGTCGGTTTTTGCAGTTTTTTTGCTTTAATAATTACGTTAAATTTTTTCATCTGGAAGAAATTACCAATGTAAGATTTTTTAAATAAAGAGAAAAAAACAGTGTTAATCATATTTTTTCAAAATATAAGAGCAATTAAGTTTTTGTTTTGTAGCACGTACATTTTATAAGTATTTATCATACTTGCGTCATACTGGAACTGGAATTTAATTCTCTATCTTACTTTAGCTTATACAAAAAGGGCATATACTTTTCTTTGTCTTAACTACAATAATTATTTTATTATACAAAATTTAACTGATCACGCAAGCGAATTAAGTTCATGCCATAACCTACTTGTAAAAGTTGAAGCTGGGATTACGTTTGGGTGAAAAATATATACATTATATGTTTGCATTGAAGATGCCATGATGAAGCACATTTTAGACTTCTTTTGTTTTTTTATGGCTTGGGCGTTAACACTGTTAACAACTGCCATTTGTCAAGTTTGAGACTTTTTGTGTTATTAGCCAGCGAAGTCAAAGCTAGCTAAAAAACAAATAATTCTCCTGGTATTATTATTAGCGTGTGATACAGTCGCTTTTAAAGAAAATTGACTATAGTCAGTTGGATAGCTATGCATTAACGTTAAATATATATTATCAAAAGTGGGTAGTTATTTTTGAACGTAACTGTACTATGCTGCTGTTACCATATAGATTACCCCCTGTTACCAACGACCTGTTGTAACCCAGTAATTTTATCTTATTAAAGCCCCAAATCCCAATCAGCGGAAAAATTGTTAGTGTGGTGAATTTTAGTATACGTCTTTATTACGGTGTTTTGATAAAAATTTAAAAAATCGATATTTATATCGTGTCGGCTAAAAAAATTATTAACGATCAAAGTCACAAAAATCAGTTTATTTTGCAAATATTTCACGTCCTATTGCTCGGAGGCCAATCTATATTATTATTATAAATGCGAAAGTTTGGATGTTGGGATGGATGGATGTTAGTTAATCACGCAAAAACTACTGAATGGATTTGGATAAAATTTGTCATACAGGGAGATGATGATCTAACTCGTATGAATAGCACATAGGTTACTTTTGAATCCTGAATGTATTTTCTTAAATTTTACTATTATTTAAAAAAAATCTGTAATGTATTAGAAAAAATTAAATTATTCAAATTTAAGGTGAAATAATTGTTAAAAATAGTAAAAAAAAATCCAAACAAATTTCCAACGGTTCTCATCTCATGATTATGGTCCAAAATTATGATTTCGATATTCAGTAGTCCTTCCCTTATACGCTGTAGGTATATAGTTGCTTTCAGAGAAATTATAAGACAGCAAACAAGCAAATTGTTATCCTGACGGGAAGTGACAACTGATAACCATTGCCTAAATACACCAAATATGTTAATGATGCTTTATTAACCGTTTAGTATGGTTGAGATGTCAAATACATAAGTTTTACCGGCTACTTTACCCTCCAAACCGGAATAGAACAGCGGATAAGGTGGTAGTACTAAACCCGGCCAACACGTTACAGAACTCTACAACCTAGTAAGTAATCAAGAAGTAAGTAACACGTATTTGCCTTCGAGATGCCTAACGACACAGTAATAGTAGTCATAGATATTTTACAATTATTTTACAAGTAGTAGCAACATCTGAGTGTGACTGATTTTGCAATTAATTAAAATTAATTGTAATGAGGTGTATGTTTTTAAACAAATGTTTAAGTTAAATACGTTACGATTATAAAGTTTATTTATGATCACTACACATTGATTGGTCATTTTATTATTCGAGCCAATACTCTTTTATAGTTTACAACCAATGTTATTAAATAGCTCGATGTGAATAGGCCCCAACACCTAAATAGTAAACATAATTTCTTACAATAGGAAAACATAAAGTGGAAAATGTCAACAAAGCTTTTGAGATTACGTACGAGCAAATACTACTGTATTTTTATGAATTTTATTCTTATAACAGTAAAGGCGTTTTTCGTGGCTTTAGTTCGATTTTGAAATTTCTATTATAATATAACAGAGTACAATTGCCTACAAAAG
Source organism: Apodemia mormo (assembly GCA_036924255.1). Taxonomy (NCBI): domain Eukaryota; kingdom Metazoa; phylum Arthropoda; class Insecta; order Lepidoptera; family Riodinidae; genus Apodemia; species Apodemia mormo. The sequence continues at coordinate 41,011,410 of JAUPFN010000008.1, forward strand.
TAAATACACAGAATAATACAATAGATTTATATTTTAAACATTTTATAGCTGCTGAGTGTAAGGTGTTAATGTTAGTTATATTATTATGTTTGCAAATCATATATTACAAAGAATCGCACGGGAAAATATAATCATTAAATTCTGAGTTACGACCAGTTGCAGATTTGATCAAGCATTGTTTTCCAAGCAACACATTTTTACGTTAGGCTAGCCCTAGCGTTATTGTATGATTAAAAGTTTCTTTTCTTAAATTTTACTGAAGAATATACAGGTTGACTGGCACAATTCTGTTTATATTGCAGGAAACGATCGTTCATGGTCATATGTAACCATTGATATAAAAAACCCAAGATGCATAGTCCCGAACAAAATTGACACTCAAAACTGTCACTAATATCACATAAGTTATAGATATGGTAAAAACATACATTTTTGCATATCTAACCTTAAGCGCAAGATTTATAGTTGTTTTTACAAGGCAATGTGACGCGACCGACGCGATTCTATTTGAAATGAGCGCACAATTTGATATTGTGCGCTCATTTGTAGTGAATGGTTTTGAACACAGACCACATGGTTTTGAGACACTGAATGTGCATCTTGTTTTTTATATTAATGAATGTAACCAATAAAAAAATAATAAAATGAAAATATTGCGTGACTGATATAAACTTCATCGCAATAAGTGGAGAAATATTCAAAGAATATGGTCACCGCGTCATCTAGTCATAAGTTTGATAAATTGCCTTTTATAAACAATGAATTGCTATATCTATGCGGTATCTGTAAATAAATATTTTTATTTGATAATTTGGTCAACATTTAATTGGCTATTTTTCTTCACTTCTTCAGTGTGTACCATTCTAGTCAATCTGTAAAAGGTTTTTGTTATATAATTAGCAAACAAGCAGTTTTTGGCTCTCCTGTTGGAAAGAGAAACCTTCACCCACAGACATCAAAGATGTTAATGGTGCTTTGCTATCCGTGTGGCGGGATGGCAATGCATAATCATATCGTATGCATAAGTCTACCGACTATCTTACCCTTGAAACCGGAACACGACAATGACATGCATTAACGCTATTACGATATGAATAGGTAAGGTGGTACCTTACGAAGTCGTTGTGGAACTCTACCACGTAGTAGAAAGGTGGATACACCTAGTAGTAATATGGAATAATATATAACCTAAAGTACATAACGAGTTCAGGCTTCCAGACATATTTTATTATATGGAACGTTAAGAAAATTGATATACAATAATGCTTAAACAATCAAGGTGTACTTCATCCTCTTTAAATGGTCCCTGGCACCGAGCTTGTCGTATTTAAGGTATCCGCTACCAGCGCGCTCTGTAATGGTAAGCATTCCCTTGAATTCCCAATTACCTACCTTATTGGGTTGGGAGCTATTGTATGGGCTGTACTATCGCTGAATTAACTGTTTAATAAAACGTCTTGCATTTTTCACTGAGCATAAAATATTTTTAAAGCAGAAATTGAATACTGTAAGTGCACTAACTGTTAATCGAATTTTGGTATTTTCAAGATATTAATTATCAACCGGCGAAAAAAGGTTATCAGTATAATATGTAGGTATGTAATATTGTAGGAATTGGATAATGTTTGAGTATGACGGTTTATTTAGGCGTCCAAGCACGTGTGTTAATTTTCATGTGTTTTTGCATGTTTATCTACGAATTTCTCAGAAAGTAAAAGCCATATTGAGATAATTAATTCTCTTTCATTTATATCAGGTATATTCCAATTTAGGGAATAGTCCAAGTTCCATCAAAATGGGCTTAGTAGTTTTTGAGGTATAAGTAAAATTGTTGTTTGAAATCGGTTTAATTTTTACGTGAAGGAAAACTTTGGAACTCCTTTTAAGACAATAGTGCAAACGGTAGCGTATGAAATATGGCATAGTTAACATACATAGCGGAGAACTGCAGAAACTTAATAATATTTTAAATAAAATTTATTAAAGATACATTAACAAAAATAAACATTACACACATAAAGTTCCATCCTCACCACCTCGATGTCTGGAAATCCACAATCGTGCGCTTTTGTCGACACCTTTTGCCTCGCATTACTCCTTTGTGGAATCTATTACCCTCGGGGGTGTTTCCGAATGGATACGACTTAGGGACCTTCAAGAAACGAGCTTATTCATTCTTAAAAGGCCGGCAACGCAGCTGCAATACCCCCGGTATTGCGGATGTCCATGGGCGACGGTGATCACTTACCATCAGGTGCACCATCTGCTCGTTTGCCCCCTCTACTATAAAAAAAAACACACTACAATCATGTAACAGTAATATACGCACATGTATATATTTTCTTTACGGCTAAAGTCAATTGGCTTACATGCTTACATGTATGATATGAGTGGATGCACTTAGTAACGTTAGTCTAAGAGCAAGAAGTTTTTGGCGGTATACATATTAGATTAAACAAGATATTAGTCGACATCGAGATATTCTTCTTTTCCAGTGTGTAACAATTCTCACATTACACATCCTTATTAAGCTAGACGATATTAAATAAATAAATAAATATTCACGGGACAAATTACACTTATTGATCTAACCCCAAAGTAAGCAAATTATTTGCTTGTGTTATAGGTGTTAGTCAACGATGCTAATACATGGAAATACATATATAAATACTTTGACAACATAATAAACACCCAAACCCGCAAATACAAACATTTATACTCATCACACAAATGCTTGTCCCCGTCGGGGATCGAACCCGAGCCCCGTTGATTGCGTAGTCAGGGTCGCTAACCACTCGACCAACGGGGCGGTCATATTATAATTTAGAAGCGCCTGAAACAGAATAGAGAAGAATGAGTCATTAAACAAATAAAATGCTACGTAGTTAGTTGTAATCTCTGAGTTACAAGCTTATCTGAATAGTAAAAATTGATGTTAAATAAGCAGGATAGTAAGCAAGCTGGTTAATTTATGCATGTAGCATTTTTCTGTTATACGGGTGCCAAAATTATTCCTACGTCAATAGCTTGTAATCAAAGTGTGTTCGTAATTGTTAATAACTATTTATACGGTTCAAGCCCTTTTTTGATGAATAAACTATCTACTATTTTACCAGTCACGAAAAATAGTCTTCGTATCTTCAGTAACGTCGATGTGACGACAAATAGTCACGTCGACGAAGTCACGGGTTTCAGCTGGGTAGGTAATGTATTTTCCGGTAGACTGTACGTACCACGCAAACCTGTATACTCAGGATGTGTAATAGTTTGATTAGCCACCGTGATTCTTTGAATGATTCCACTAATATACGAGTTAATTGGAGCACCATTTCCATGTTTATCTGACAGTTTACGTAACCAATTAACTAGAAATACAACTAAGGTGTATTTAGATAACGTATCTGTCCTTTGCGAGAAATAGTTACTAGTTTTTTAATGTAATTAAAGTGGTTAGGTAATAGGACGTTTAATTACGAACTAGCCAGATGACCAAGTTTCACCTGAATGATATTATTTCATGGGAAAACTAAGGGACGCGGGAGATTACACTTACCTAGATCAATTTTAATAGAAGACTAATATACTAATATATAAGTATAATAGACTAATATATAATACACAAATTTAATAAAAGACTATCCAAATAAAACTTTGTATTTGGAGAGTCTTACTATCCAAATACAAAGTTTTATCAAAAACATTAGAGTCATTACGGAGAAACCAATTAGATGTGAATATACAAGAATTCCTCGTTCAAAGTAGGTATGAAATTATACGCGTACAGTGATTTACAAAAATTCTCCTCTTTCTACCAAGAGCGCTATCGCTTGTTTGCTATTTTATGATATAAATAAAATTCACATCTTTGCCAAAATTTATATGACATATAGAACCAAATGGAAAAGTAGATATATCCGCCCAAAAAAAATTAAATCGATCAAGTACTGAACGGAATACCGAAATAACAAACATAAAATACACCCATATTAAAAACCTCCTCCTTTTTAGATCTCGATTGAAAATACACCATTGAATTTTATTTTATTAAAGACAAGTTTTCTAAAAGATACCTGTTTTATATTATCTGTATTTAAAGAAACATAAAAATTATAATACTGTAAATCGAAAAAACAGTCTTAAGTAGTTGAAAATCAGAGCACGGAACAGTGTAAACAGTGTAAATTATCTGACAAATTAAAGGATACACTTAAAATCGTGCTAACAATTTGGTCGCAACACCATAATTCTCACTCCGATCCCTAACCCTCACTCGTGACTGCAGGTCTGCAGCAACCACCATATTTGGTGTCAGTGGCTATTTAGTGACAATTAAAGTTGGCTGCGATCACGAGCCTATTACCATGCGACTAGGATGGTTTATTAGCTGGTAATTTTATGTATCTACCTTCACATGTTGTAAGGGTGATATATTATCACTACTGATACGTTAAATAGATTTTATAGAATTATTGCTGTAAAAAGATAAAAAGATTTTATAAAATTATTGCAATTCAATTTGTAGATACATACAGAAATTCAATTCTATGCTTTAAATTAAAGGATGAAAAGATTCTATAAAATTATTGCAACTAAGTTTGTAGAGAGATTGAAAAATTTAATACTATACTTTAAAAATATATAAGATGTTACAAAATTATTGTAACTGAGTTTGCAGAGAGACACAGAAATTCAATCCTATGCTTTAAAGGATGAAAAAATTGATAAAATTATTGCAACCAAGTTTTTAGAGAGATATTAGAAATTCAATTCTATTATTTAAAAGGTGAAAAGATTTTAAAAAATTACTGCAACTAAGTTTGTAGATAGATAGAGACATTCAATTCATTGCTTTAAAAGGTGAAAAGGTTTACAAAATTAATGCAACTAAGTTTATAGATAGAAACAAAAATTCAATTTTGTTTCTATCTATAAACTAAGTTTTTGATTTAAGTGATGAAAAGATTTTGTATGATTATTTTAACTAAGTTTATAGATATATACAGAAATTTAATTGTATGCTTTAAAAGTGACCCGGACCAATACAAATATAATGTACAATAATATACAATACTTTTTAATATTTGGACTTTTGGATTTGAATATTATTATTTATACACAGTTTTAATATTATACAAGCTTTCCAGAATAAGCTTTGCATTATCGCGTAACATAATCATCAATCATCAAAAGCAGAAATTATTTTCTTTTTGCGAAAATTCTTGACTGAAAGCAGAAATAAAATAATTATTTGAAAATTTTCACGATTTCTTACATGTGACTTCTGCCATGCAACTGAAATATAAATATATGTAATCAGTTGACCCTGCAGGCCATGCCTGAAACTTCTCGCTAAATTACGGCTTTTAAAGCTTAAAAGAGTAAAAACTATAAGCATAGATTTTTTCAGTTCGCTATTACAGCTAATTTATTAAAATGTTAGTTTATTGATGTTAGTAACTTTTAGTTGTAATTAGTTGGAAAAATAACTTTACAACTCAACTCAACTTTAACTATCTTACTTCAGTTTTCGAGTATAATACTAAAGATTTTCTGCAACACTCACAACAGATCTATATATTAATACGTCAAGTAAAAACTTTATACCCTTTGTTCCGACAATTACGTGAACCAAGGAGTATAAAATTTGGCTCAGTTAAATTTTACATTACGGAGGACTGCAGAAACCTAATATTTTTAAATATTATGCATTAGAAATTCATTAAATTAATAAAAATAAACATTACACACACTACATTTATGTGATACATGATAATATACACACACCACACGTGTATACTAATTCAGCTAGTCTCTGACGAACTCAGGAGAGATTTTCTTGTTTTTATAGTTCAATTTCAAAACCTCAGGGCACACACTAATTTATTTTTATTCTTAATCTACACTAATATTACAATCAGGGAAAAATTTGGTGTGTTAAAATGTGTAACCGTCAAAAATAAGTTGACCGATTTTAGAAATTCTTTGACCTATTGAATGCTACATACAATGGCGGAACATATATTTTCTTTGACTAAACATATATTTTCTTGTTTTTGATTGACAAGCTGTATATTTAGGAAACGATGATCAATTTTGATCTTTCAAATGCCATTCAACTCAATTTTTGAGATCTAAAATATCGCTTTGGCTAAATAATCAATAGGTGTCTAAATAATCAAATTTCAAAGCAGTGTCAAAAACATATTTTTTTTAATTTTCGTCATTGATAAATCCCAAAAAAATGGACCGATTTGGATGAAATTAACGGTATTTGACGCAGTTTTTAAAGGAGAGAAGATGTTAAAAATTTTAAGTCAATCGGTGTATTAACCGAAAAGTTATTTGAAAAATATTAAGTAAGTTTGCTAAAAACAACGTAATTTTAATATTTAAAATATAACTTTTGAAAATTAAATTCGATTTTGATTTTTAAAACGGCGTTCAACGTAATTTTTTTAGTACTAAGATATCGTAGAATACCAAAAAATGGTTGATTGAAACATTTCGAAGTTATTTCGAAAAAACACTTTTTTCAAAAGTTTTTGTCAATCGATTACTCCCAAACGGAGAAACCGATTTTGATGCAATTTTTGCATTAAATGTAGTTTATTGAGGAATAGAGCTGATTAGTTTTTGTACACATTTGGTTCATAAATCTTGAAGTTATAACACACACACACACACACACATACATACAAACAGGCATACAGACATACTGACGTCATCGTGAAAATAGTCGAAAAAGATTCCTAGGACTTCAAAACTTGGAGATCTGATGAAAATTCGATTTTCGAAAATCGTTGCGAAATCAGGTACTTTCTTATCTGCATACGTAGTGGGAAGTTAAAAATTATACACACTGCAATGCGTTTAACACATATCTACCTATTATTTTTTATGGTAAAAGTCTGATGTCAAACTTATAATATATGTTTCTAGTGTTTGAATAAAAATATTAGCTTTCTGCACTTTTAATTTTAACTTTAATAATTTATCTGGCAGATCATAAAACATTAACTAAAATATTAGCTTTCTGCACTTTTAATTTTAACTTTAATTATTTGTCTGGCAGATCAAAAAATATTAACTAAAATATTATCTTTCTGCACTTTTAATTTTAACTTTAATAATTTGCCCGGCAGATCACAAAATATTAACTAAAATATTAGCTTTCTGCACTTTTAATTTTAACTTTAATAATTTATCTGGCAGATCAAAAAATATTAACTAAAATATTAGCTTTCTGCACTTTTAATTTTAACTTTAATAATTTATCTGGCAGATCAAAAAATATTAACTAAAATATTAGCTTTCTGCACTTTTAATTTTAACTTTAATAATTTATCTGGCAGATCAAAAAATATTAACTAAAATATTAGCTTTCTGCACTTTTAATTTTAACTTTAATAATTTATCTGGCAGATCAAAAAATATTAACTAAAATATTAGCTTTCTGCACTTTTAATTTTAACTTTAATAATTTATCTGGCAGATCAAAAAATATTAACTAAAATATTAGCTTTCTGCACTTTTAATTTTAACTTTAATAATTTGCCCGGCAGATCACAAAATATTAACTAAAATATTAGCTTTCTGCACTTTTAATTTTAATTGTGGCAAGCCAAATATAGTCTATCGTTCGCGTATTTTTGCTAGACGAATATATATGTAGATAAAATTACCTTTGTGTTTTAATTAGTGGTCAATCGCTAGTTCTTTTAACATTTCATTCCACAATATCTCAATAAGATCGGATTAGCTCGGATTTATTAGATAAACCCTTTTTTCGCATATAAATTTAATTTGTAGCATTAAAATACTCAGAATTCGATTTTACTGTCGCATAAACCTAATTACAATAAACTATAAACCACAATTATCGCAAAGTAAACAACGATCTTTAGCGGTAAAGTAAAAATATTCGTACAACAACACCAATGAATAAATACTTTTACTGTAAAATCGCCTTAAAGAATTGTATCGTAGGGTCAAAATCCCTTCAATGATAAAGGTATACATTGTATATTTTATTTTTAAAGGTACTTTTATGATAGTGGTCATTAGGGCTTCTTAATGCAGTCATATAATTATAGTCCAGAGTTTATAACATGCAGCATTATCAAGGCTGGAGATTCGGTCGAGTTGTTGATTGTTGCTTTATAGTTAATAAGAATTTATTTTCTTTATCCGCACTCGTATTATAAATGCAAAATAATTTTTGTTTCTTTTACGCATAAATAGAGCAATCGTTTGTCATTATTTTTGCATATAGTTTGAAAGCCATCGGATCTGTGAAAAAATACGGTTCATTGGAATTGAAATTTAGTTTTAAAACGCGAGCCTGCTTTAAATAGATGAATGCATTAAGATTTATAGTATTAATAATACATGATTATATTATAATGTATGAATTAAAAAATTATCATCACACACGTATCCGAAGAGGTAAGCAGAGGTATAACCATTGCACCCACGACTAGCCGAAGATACTAATGGCCAATTGCACTAACGTTGACTTAGCTTAGGACAATCCTAAATAGTATGCTGTCCCTTCTTGTCTTAAATGAAAAGAATGTGACAGCATAATATTTAGTATTGTCCTAAGCTAAGATAATGCTTGTGCAATTGAGTATTAGTCCCACAATGTAAATAGGTGGCAAGACTATCGCCAATCGGGCACTTTTTCCAATCCAGGGTAACGTTGTTTTCACCAGAAAATTGAAAAAACATTTTTTCTGAATTGCCCGACTCTGGAATCGAATTCGAGACCTCATGTAGTCAGCTCTGACATCGGACTACAAAACTACAGAGACGATTAATATAGAAAAATATATCACTAATATATAAACATACTATATTAATGATATAAATCCATATAAACTATCTGAAAATACGTAGAATGTGCGAAATATGGCCGTATGTGTATAGGTATTTTAATATTTGATTATAACAATAAATAACAAACTTTAAACGTAATAAAATTGTAACACCGAATTTAAAATACCTGTATATGTAGAAACCTAAATCAGATCTTCACCAGATTTATATGGGACCAAAATAAAACAGGTTTTCTTTATATTAATATCAAATGTATTCTTACAACATTTCTGTTGTCAATGGTCTAAGGTTTTGAAAACTTTTTTCGACTACAAAAATGAAAATTTTAAAATTAACGGAGAAAAAATGCAACAACCGACTTACCATTTTCTATATTTCTCGAAATTTGCATTAGATTTTCATCTATTTTGGTCTATATGGGACCACACCGCACTCTCAAACAAAAAAAAAAAACCAAAACTGGTTAATAATCATTTATTCTGTACTGAGGTAATATGAGACATTAAACACATACATCCGAATAGATAATCTCCTCCTTTGATGAAGTCCACAGACCACATGAATACCAATAGACACGCCATTGGGAAGGAAAATGTCGCCGCGCATATGAGGAAACGCTCGTATTACTGTCAAAAATTTCATACATTTGTAGATTATATTATATTGAGAGTAAAAAATAAACAATGTTGTACTGTATTATCGTACAGAATGAGATGACAGGGTTTAAAATTACCCTCTAAATCATTTTATTTCATTGGTAAGAAGTATAACTCTGTATTTCTGTGTGTAAATGTCAGGCCACGCTGCCAAACTAAGAAATTGTCTTGAAAGGCGTATCCATTTAATCTGTAGGGAAGTCAGTAGAAAATGAGTAAATCCGATATAAAACCGCAATATAATTTTTATTGTGCAAGTAGCAACATATTATGAAGGTTCAATCGCGTTACTAACGTCAAAGCGAAAGGGGCCTGTTAAGTTTTATTTTATTTACAATCGGATAATTTCAAATTAAACTTTTATGAGTCTGACATTTTATTGTAATTAACTTCCGATCAATTTATGGGGGTTTGCTGTATGATATAATTGGATTACTGGAATTAACAAATATTTTCCACCGATTTCCCAAACGGAATTCATTGGAATCTTTGTTATATATGTACACCGATTATTCTAAGACGCCTGAACAGAATTGAGAAATTCTTTTTTGTCTTAAAAAGTATGTATTGATAGTTATACCATTGACGCACCGACCACACAGCCCATAGACACCTAATAATAGGCGAATCACTTGTGTCAACACATCTGACTTATAGTTCCGATGTAAATGTCCACGCGCCAATGAGTAGTGATTGGGTAATCAGTGTCGACCAATCAGATGCTCTGTACATTACTCTCTTTCACTGTGGCCTTGAGTTAGCCAATTACGGCGTTGCAACCCCACTTGGTCTAACCTCAGCTAGTTGCCAGAATGCATTCAATACGGAAAATCAAACATTAGCCGTCTATAGGCTGTGTGGTCGGTGCATTGACGCTATTGCGGTAGGAATATGAAAGCCGGTGATCCAAATACCCGGGCGAGTAATTGCAGAACTTTACTACTCGTTTACCACTCGTGTATTCCCCGTGTTGGTCCCAGGCTCCTTTGTAGAATAGGCCAACTGCCGTTCTGCCAGGAAGGTCGTAAAAGGCGACCGATTGGCTATGTGAGTCACTACCATCGTGGCTACTAGGTGGTAGAGTTCTGCATTGTCTCGCCCGGGTCAGGTACCACCGTCTTACCTATTCCTGCCGCAATAGCGTCAGTACTTGTCGCTGTCGTGTTCCGGTTTGGAGGGTAAGGTAGCCGGTAAACTTATAAACGCACCATTAATATCAGGAGACCCATCTGCTTGCTTGCTATTTTATGACATAAAAAAAACTCGTACCTAGTAGTCACGATGGTAGTGACACGTATAGTCAAACGATCGTAAGATACGATACGAGTCGTGTTCTGGTTTGGAGGGTAAGGTAACCGATAAACTTATGCATGCGGCATAAGACTTCGCCACAAGATAGCAACGCACCATTAACATCTTTGGTGTCTATAGGCGATGGTTGAATCTTTCCATCAGGAGACCCATCTGCTTGTTTGCTATCTTATAATATAAAAAAATTAAATGTTTGTTTGTATTTAACTTGTTTCCTGTATATCATACTAGCTGTGCCCGCGACTTCGTCCGCGTGTAATAAATATAAAATAAAAGTAGCCTAAGTAACTCCCTTATATTGTGGTTTACAAGATAGACAGTCCTGGAGTTTTACTCGTATAGTTTCGTTATAGGATGTCCGGGATAAAAACTATTCTAAGTCCTTTCTCGGGTCTCAATCTATCTTTGTACCAAATTTCATTCAAATCGGTTCAGTGGTTTAGGCTTGAAGAAAAGACAGACAGGCAGATAAACAGATTTACTTTCGCATTTATATTATTAGTATAGATAGCCCCAAAGCTAATATTGAAAATATGCCAAATCGAATCCGAAATTCATCGCATTACATAGCCTGGGTCGCTAACGACTCGACCAAAGGGACTTTAAATCTGGAACTTATCCAGTCACGAGCAAGTTATTTTGATTGAGAAAAACTATTTACTTATTCCGAATAAATAATCCGACTGAGCCGAATAAGCTTGGTTAGCGTGGTTTGAAGGAACGAAGAAAAATATGAACAAATCGTGATCTGAACCGAATAAGTTACCCTCCAGATCACAAAGAAAAATATGAAAAAATCGTGATCTGAACCGAATAAGCTACCCTCCAAATTACGAAGATAAGTATGAAAAAATCGAAAAGTGATTCGAGCCGAATAAGCTACCCTTCAAATCACGAAAAAAAAATTAAAATTTCGTGAGCTGAGCGGAATAAGCTACTCTCCAAACCATGAAGATAAATATGAAAAAATCGTGATCTGACTGAAATAAACTACCCTATAAATGACGAAGAAAAATATGAAAATCAACAAAAAATTGAAAAATAAACAAATTAGGCTATCCAGGGGTTACCAATTAAAATATGAGGTCATGAAATGGTCGTAAATGGTTTTAATTCTCTTATCCAATTACATAAACCTAAGAAGCCTTAATCAAAATTTTCCTAAATAATCACCCACATTTTCACGGATCCTGTTTCTTTTTATCCAATTTCGGTACCTGAATTAGAAGCAGTCAAGAAATACCGACAATGACACAGCCTGACCTATAATTACCTCCCTCCGGAACCCGCACTCGCAATTACAGAACCCACCATTAACCACTATCCCGGGATTATAAAAAGGCCTAAGAAAAAAGTCATATCTCGTCTTTACCAATGGCAGCCCACTATACAACACAAATAAGATTAAACCCTAATTCAATGATATTTGAATTCAAACTTGTATACTGCTACTAAAAATCATTAAGAGATGACGTAATTTTTCAACAGTAATTTAGTCTAGAATTTCATGATTAGGGTGCCGGTTTCAACGAGTTTTTTACTGGATTACAGACGTATATAATAATCAATATCTGTTTTTATAATATTGGGCTGTAAATTATGATTCGATTCTTTGATTTGTAAGCTCGAAATTGTGTTAAGTTATAGATTCCTATTGAGATTTCAGTCGAACATAAATCGATTTTATTACTATTGCGAATGTCTCATCAGAATCCCACTCTCTTGTTGGTGTGAGTGTCGTACATTTTCTCCATTCATTCGCAAATTACTACGCGAACAGTTACAGTAAGGATATAATATTAATAAATGGAAATGTTTTGTTCGCCTCTTCCTGATCTTTCAATTTATGTGTTCGCTTCCTGATCTATCACATAATGCTTTCGATATATGGATTTTATTTTAATCCGGGTTTGGGCAATACGTTCTAAATTTTTTTTCTATTTTTATGAATAACCTAACGACTGATATGAGTCATGACTATATCTATAATTCCTTGTCTGTTCATATCATTTTATGAGAATTAATTTTGTTGAATAATCTTGAGTGGGATAGAATATTATTTATGTCTACAACTTTTTTACAACCTTGTGTTACTGTTTGTTATCAGATGTCTATGAAAAAATAATTTATTTATAGGCCGAAATAACTTTTAAGATAGTTGCAATAAATATGTTGTCATATATATTTATGTATCTGAAAATGATACATAATACGTGTATTATCGATCTGTCTAATGTTAGACTGATCCGTACAGTTAAAATCCCAAAAAACATATATAACAACAAACGATAGGTAAACTAAACTAGTAAAAATAAAGAAAAATATTACAACGTTTGAGCTTACCTATCTGTTTGTCTGTATGTATGTACGGGGTAAACTCAAAAAGTACTGCATGGATTTATTTCAAATTTTGCATGAATATTACCAATAGGTCGGGTCAACATATAGGCTAGATATTATCACGCTATCACCTACGTGGGAGGTGCTGTGCGGAGTAAACGAAGTCCGCGCGGACGAAGTCGTGGGCAACAGCTAGTGAAAAATAAAAGAACTATTTTCTTTTTATATACTTCGATTGTTTGTTAGCTACAAGCAATAGCTCTCCTTAGGGAAAGAAACAACCGTTGCACTTAGATAACTAACATGTTAACTGTGCGTTACCAAAGATAACTCCCGTCAAGATGCTAATGCCGTTAACCGGCAACCTTAACCTCCAAGCTAGACTATAACAGTGAAGAAATATTGTCTCTACTGTCGCAAGAACACCTAAGAAAATAGTACCAAAAGTATGTAAGGCTAAGACGTTGCGAGAATTTGCCACCGACTACTAATTTCACTAATACACCGATAGTCATTTAACTAATATGGAAATCATTTGAAAAAAAAAGCAAATTTGATATTTTTTACGCTATTATATTGTTTCTTTGATCACTTTTCACGAAATTCGACCATAAACTAAACAATAAAACCTCTTTAAAGTTTGACAACAGACTTGAGCCGAAAAAAAATAGTTTAGTATCCATGTGTGTATAATATCATGTGTGTCACTTGAATGTAGTGAGTGTAATGTTCATTTTTATTAATTTATCATATTTTGTAATGCATTTTATTTAAAAATTTTAGGTTTTTGCACTCCTCCATAATATAAACTTTAATTAGATCAAATTTCAACTTCACCGTTCGTGGCAATGTCTTAAAATGTACAAACTTTTCACCTCACGTATTAATATATTGATTAGTTTTTACTCTGAAATTTAAGAAATGCTACTACAAAAAATGTCTCGCTTCATTTGTGTTTCAGAAAATAAAAGCAATTCAAAACCAAACAGTTGAAATAAACTTAACTTTGGCTCAACGCAACCTAATCTTATTTTTTTAATATTTGAAACAAAACTACATAATGACATTGGGAGATACATATATTTTTTTCCACGAAGATAATCTTAGAGCATGTCGATTTTACGAAAATGTATACGAAGCTATGTTAATAGCTGGCCGAAACGCTGTGCCTTATAATTTAGTTTCATACCATTACCAACGAAACTGGCCAGCCGGATGGATAATGACGCTACGAAAAAACTTTTGTAATAACGGATGGCATAGATTACTTTTATGCAGATACAAAGATATGAATTTATTTTCGAATTATCGGCACAGATAATAGCGTGCCTCCCTCCTCATCCACGTGTTTCCTCCACATCCATAACTCTCTTCATATTAAACACCGAATTTGGAAATTATTTACACCACCTTTGGACAGCAGTCGACCAATTTGATTACATTTTGCCACTCTTTGTCACTCTTAGTACCTAACATATTCACATTCTATATTAAAATTAATTTTTAGTTTGGTTTTATCCAGCAAACAAACAGCGAACATGGTATTTATGTATTTTTTAAGTAGTGGGGATATTGACTACCGATATATCTAATTTGTTGGTCCGTACCGATATCATTTAATCGAAACAAATTCAACCAATGTTTCTATCTAATGATATATATTTAATGTATTACGAAATACGATATTGTTACGAAGTTGTGGGCAAACTACGACCTAAAGACGCATATTTGCTTATACTTTTGTTTAATAAAATAATGTTTAAAAATAGGGATTTACATTAACATTGAAATAAATAAACACTGTAATTCTGGAAACCTGAATACAATTACCATTACATTTTGTTGGTAAATTTCCTGTAAGTAATAGAAAACGTTACGTAAGATAACACGTTTAACGTGATATATTTTCAAATATTTTCATTTATTACCACTTTATCCTAAATTGTTTGTAAGGAACCGCTGTGAAAAATACGAGTAAATAAACTATTTTTGTCAAAAATTGTTTTAGTGCGCATATATACAAAATATAACTTCCTTTTTTTCGAAATTTGTTAAAAATGACACATAGTGGAATTTAAATTTCATTCACTTCCAAATTTATGTTAAGAAAATGCAGAGTCTACAACTTGTTGCTCTGTGTGATTTGGAAGAAACCTACAATTTAATTCGTCTAGCGGTGAATTCGGCCACATTAGAGTTATCTTTGATGATGCTATATTTATGTTACTGTAGGCTTAAAGTACATACTGTGTACATTTTATTCGTCATTATATTTTGGTTACAATTATCGAAATTGATATGCGATTGTAGTTTGTTTTAAATTTAGATTTTCGTTGTGAAACTCTCACATAGATTTTAAAATTAGATTATTACTTTGTAAGTTTTCCATAACATGCAAGTATTTTTATATAAGTACGTCATATATTTCCTACATAAGGTTCCTGTGAACTGAAATGGAACTATTTATTTGCAAGAATATGGGCGTTATTAAAATTTAATTAAGTTAGCAACGTATTCTAGCATAATATGGTGTAAATTCATTTCATGCTTATTAACATTATAAGTGCAAAATAAATAAACATGAAATTGCTAATAATACGTGACTTGGTGAATATTTATGTCGTGGCCCGATCGCAAAATTGCCCACATCATGAAATACTCGAGAATTTCATGAAATGGTGGTATTTCATGGAATGTTTCATTGACAATTGGCCACATCATGATGATCAGACGCCCAATTCACGTAATTTAATTGAGTCAATGTGCTTAGGGCTTTCACACACATAAACACAATAGAACGTGGAGACGTGCTACGACGCGGCATAATATGTAAGAAAATGTATAAGAGTCTTAAACGCTTCTACTCGTTTCCCTTTGGCCCCAGATCAATGATAAGCAATCGTTTATCGATATGGTTAACTAAACGCGCGATTACTTCATGAAATGATCAAACTTAATTGATAATATCGTAAAATAGTTACATTATTATCGATAGAGGCTCTGGAAATGTTTTATTTATGTGTCAACATGGCGTCTCCCCTTACCATATATTATTTAGTAATTACCTAAAAATTATGTTAAAGGACTTTTAATATTTCCTACCGTTCCTACTTCTTATAAATATCTGTCGTACTCAAAAACAATAAACAAGTTACTAATATATTCTGGGTTTTTTATGAAATATCTCATAGACATCCAATTTACAAAATATGGCAATATTATATCGTGGTTGATAAAATCGTGAAACATTAACGATTTAACGATCTAGTCAATCTCAGTTGCCCACATCATGAAATGCCACCATTTTATGAAATAGGTACTAAGGCTTCCCAAGTTACTATTTATTTAAGATTTAAATACTATGTTATTATTATTTATATATGTAATGCTTTTATTATTATATTAACACACTTTTATGTACTGACTTATACTTTTTATATATAAACACTGAAACAAATCACTAAGTTTCCTTTTTTGACCGTCTTGTGGGCGCATCATAGAGGACTCACTGAAAATCAGTGTTATAGCAAATATTGCTATAGCGCAGCGTTTTCCATTTGCCGGGTCGAGAACCGATACCGGGCCATCAAAAAAAATACCGGGTCGCAACATTCCCGCCTTGCATTTAAAATATTACCTACTAGATTGACGCAACGCGACACGACGAAAATTCGTAAGCGTTGAGTGATGACAAAATAGGCGACATCAAAGTATGTAGCATTAATTAAACCTTTTTACTATTATTAATATATGTATTATTACACCTAATAGAACCAGCTTGGGTTTAAAAGTATTAAGTGGGTCACGAAGGGGCAGTGTGAAAATTGCCGGGTCATATCAAAACAATGTTTGGGAAACACTGTTATAGCGTATGCTGAGATGAGCATCCTTTTGGTATCACATCACTTATAAAAAAAAGTAGTATAAGTTTACATTTTATTAATTGCTTTAGTTTTTGTTCTTGTTTCTTTCTCATTGTAAACTAAAAAATATTGTATATTGTATATTGTCTGCTGTAACAGATTATGTAAAAATGTGGAACTAATAAATACTATCTTATCTTGTCTTATCTAAATTATCGAGCATTTCATGATGTGGGCAATTCTGCGATCTTTTTTTATATCATAAGATAGCAAACAAGCAGATGGTTTTCCTGATGGAAAGAGTCGACCATCGCCTATAGACACCAAAGATGTTAATGGTGCGTTACTAACTTGTGGCGAGGTCTAATGTCACATGCATAAGTTTATCAGCTACCTTATTCTCCAAACCGGAACACGATAGTGATAAGCACTGATGCTATTGCGGCAGGAATCGGTAAGGCGGTGGTACCAGACCAGATGCGGAACTCTACCACCTAGTAGTCACGATGGTAGTCTCGCATAGCCTTGGTCTATTCTTCAAAGGAGCCCGGAACCAACACGGGAAAAAATCCGATCTGGTTACGACATATATACTAATTATCACCTGATCGTTGAAATTCGACCATATATATATATATATATATATATATATATATATATATATATATATATATATATATATATATATATATATATATATATATATATATATCTATATATATATATATATATATATATATATATATATATATATAACCTGAAACGTAAGTAAAAACGTAGTAAAATATCTAACAAATTTGTGCAACTAATTTAGTACCCATTTAAATAATAATTATAATAAAAAAAGACATTAACAATTTGATGGAATGAACTTAAAAATGATAATAGGCCACAGTTCTATTAATGTACCATATTTTATGCAAATAAACAAATTATTATTAAATTTTAAAAAAGTCTGTACGTATATATGGCACGCTTTTACGGCCAAAAATGTTGCTGAACCGTTTGGGTAATTAGCGAAGAATATTGTTGATAACTCGGGGTCTAACAGACTGAAGTAGGGGATGAAAGATTGTGTGAAATTTCTTATATCTAGATGACCAGTTAATATATTCACGGATGAAACTGTGCGAATCAGTATATTTCAAGTAAATTTATTTTATTTTGTTTTCGTCTCTGATTATGTGCAGTTACGGCCGATGATTGCGAGATAAACATTATGACAATCGTCAATTTTATCAAAATGGTAATGTCATATTTATATTCTGTGACATCAAATGACACTAATTGTCGGCTCTCGGATGATTCAGATGATATTTTGACACGCTATGTCGCTATTAGGATAGGTTAAAGAACTATTCAAGAGAACGTTGTACTAAAAATACATTTTATTTTTGTATTTTAAGTAAGTAAATATTTTTTATATCAATAGGTAAGCCGGTAGTACCAGACCCGGGCGAGACAACGAAAAACTCTACTCTAAAAACTCTAGCCTGGGACCAGCACGGGAAAATTCAATAGGATTATCATCACTAACTTCGATTCTTTTCGAGCGAAGCAGTCTTATAGATCCGGATCCCAGGAACAAACTTTTTTGATTACTAACAAGCTAAATTTTTGTGAACAGCTTCGTTTTAACGAGAGAACCATCTTTTCTATCTTCGAAAAATCTCAAATAAAATTATGGGGCTTTGAAAATTTTGATTCCATGAAGGAAAAATATTTATTAATAACAATAGTTATTTTTTGACTTAAATCGCTTGATCATATTATGAAAAACACGATGAAACTTATGTCCTACACATTCGATGGTTTTTCTGGCGAACCCTCCACTCTGAAGTTTCGGAATTATGAGATGTTTAATATTAAGATTAATCAATTTAATAACAACCTAATTTTCTCACAACAGCCGTTAATTATTATTGTTATTCAAGGGTAACGTTGTCCTACACGTAAAGGTGAAACTTTTCTTAGTCCAACAATCTAAAGTTTTCTTTTTTATCTATCTTTATTCGTTACCCGATTCGAGATTTTTTGAAGATAGAAAAGATGGTTGTCTTGTCAAAGCGAAGTTGTTCACAAAAATTCAGCATGTTAGTAATCAAAAAAAAGTTTGTTCCAGGGGTCCCCCAGTTTCAACGCGCGTCAGTTCTATAGGAAATAGGTGGGGCGCGGTATGTTCTGAAACCGCTGAGAAACGTGTTAATTTTCGGATAAATAAATATACGATATCAGCTGAAAACCAAAATTTAGCACATTTTTTTGTATTTACAACTAAATATTACCATATAAAAATCATGTGGAAGATTAGAAATATTATTAACAAATTATTTGTTTTAGAGATTTTTTTAGCCTGTTTTCGGAATTTTATATGATCAAGTCAAGTACATTCTATCATGTAATAAGTTAGCACATCCCTTAGATAATATCTTCAGGTATGTCGTGTCATTTTTGTAAAATTGTTATTTAACAATCAATACAAAAAAAAACGTGATTTAGCAAACCAGCTTTTTCCCGTTTGCCGCGATGCCTCGCCTTAAGATGCTTCAGTTCCGAAGTAAAATGTATGGGGAGGACAATTGTATCGTGAGATCATATTTTATCATATTGAAAAGTAATAAAAAGTAAGATTTTAAGAGCTTGAAAAACAAAAGTATTATTTATTTTATGGCGTCTTAAGCCACGCGCAAATGTCAGGTCTAATTGAAAAATATAATTTGTCGGCAGCGGCGATTGTCTGCAATTTGTTTTTATATCGCTGTCTGGATTTATTGTAATTAAACCCGCAATTTATACATCGTAACGGATTCATCTAGGTGAAGCCTGTGGGCTTTAATATATGGAAAATTTAATTTATTTTATTGAGACAGTAAATAATCGAAGATAATTGTAAATTGTAAACACTTTGAACAAAAGAAGAACTTTTTTCCCCGTGTTGGTCCCGGGCTCCTTTGAAGAATAGGCCAACTACCGTTCTGTCAGGCAGGTCGTAAAAGGCGACCGAGTGGCTATGTGCGTCACTACCAACGTGACTACTAGGTGGTAGAGTTCTGCATCGGCTCGACCGGGTCTGGTACCACCTCCTTACCTATTCCTGCCGCTATAGAGTCAGTGCTAGTCACTGTCGTGTTCCGGTTTAGAGGGTAATTAATGTTACCCCGCGGTGATTTTTCACCCCTTTTAGAAGTAAATGTAAATTGCCTTACTGCTAGGCATTTCGTAAAAGGCAAAAGAAGACTAATATATATCACTGGTTTTCTGTAATTAAGTTCAGCAACGTTTCGTTCGGATTTTGGTATCACCGTCACACATATTCAGGTCGCAATAGCGTCGGAGTTTGTCGCCATTTGTAGGGTGAAGTAGCTTATGCGTTTGCTATTCCATCCCTGCCACAGGGATGGCAACATATCTGGTGTCTATAGGTAATAGTTGTCTCTTTCCATCAGAATAACTATCAGATTGTTTAATATCCAGTATAACGCGATATATGTATAAAAATGCGCGGTTAAAAACTTCGTTCTTAAAATACATAACTTTGTTAAATGTTCAACTAATATTTAAGATTTTTTTTATTAAATATCGACGATTACAACACGTATGGTCTAAACGTTTTGCGACAGGTTTTTATTAATAATTGTGAATAATGGACCGTACAAAAAAATTGTGTGAACTACAGCAAACAAATTATACATTTCGTTCCGGTTTTCCGTAATTATTTTTTAAGTTATAAATTATTGTATTCATGGGAAACATAACATGGCGTAATTGGCCGGCAATCAATCGCTAACGGGAATATGGGCGATTGATTTTTGTAACAGGTTGATTTCTTACTATTTTCGGTTAAGGCCAAGTTAGTTCAGTATAGAAACAACTCTATATTACCTATTTCAATTTTATATTTGATTTTTTGCTACATTATTTTTAGCATCGTAATAATTGTAATTTATAAAGTACTAGCTCTTATCTGTAGTTTGCTTGTTTTAAAATATATTTTTGTCCATCGGAATAGTTTTTTAGGATAAATAAAAGTGCATATGCAGTATGCCTTTTCCGCAGTTATATATTTAAAACGTAACAAACAAACTTAATTTCTTAATATACTACTTTTTGATACTTTTCTTATTTAAACTAGTAAGCATAGTAATATTTATACTTTAGTAACTTTTGTTTATTAATACGGTTGATTTTTTCTTTTATATCATAATATAGCAAGCACGCACATGGTTATCCTGATGGAAAAAAGCCAAACGGCCCCTATAGATACCAAAGATGTTAGTGGTGCGTTGCTATCCATGTGGCGAGGTGTTAATGTCACATAATTTTACCAGTTAACTTACACAAAATGACAAGCGCTGACGCTATTGCGACAGGAATGGGTAAAGCGGTGGTAGAAAATATCTGGGTGAGACGTTGCAGAACTCTACCACCTAGTAGTCAAGATAGTAGCGAGTTGTATATTAAATAATTCGTCTTTTACGAATAATAGATAATCTATTCTTCAAAGGAGGGCCAAATACAGGGGAAAACAGTATTAAAAAAAAAGTGTAAACGGTTGTTGACCCTATAGGTCATCTCTGAAACTTCCCACTAAATTAATGTATTTTAAGCTCAAAAGAGTAAAAAATATAAGCAGACATTTTTCAGTTCAAACATCTATTTTGTTAAAATGGAAGTATAATAATTTTTGAAAAGCAGTATATTTTGAAAACCATGATGCATTCAACTTAATTTTTGAGATTTAAAATATTGTTTAAACAAAACAATCGATAGGTTGAAAAATTTCAATGCAATGTCAAAAAACATTTTATTTTTAATTTTTTTTATTGATAAACCTCAAACAAATTGACCG
Source organism: Apodemia mormo (assembly GCA_036924255.1). Classification (NCBI taxonomy): domain Eukaryota; kingdom Metazoa; phylum Arthropoda; class Insecta; order Lepidoptera; family Riodinidae; genus Apodemia; species Apodemia mormo. Next base: position 41,033,267 of record JAUPFN010000008.1, read on the forward strand.
ATTTTGATTAAATTAACGGTATTTGACGCAGTTTTTAAAGAAGAAAAGCTGATAAGATTTTCAAGTCAATCTGTGAATTAACTTGAAAGTTATATAAAAAAAATTAAGTAAGTTTGCTAAAACGACGTAATTTTAATAGTTGAAAAGCTATAAGTTTTGGAAATTAGATTCGATTTTGATTTTTGAAACGGCGTAGTTTTTTTAGTAATAAAATATCTTTGAATACCAAAATATAATTGGTCGAAAAATTTCAAAGCTATGTCGAAAAAACCCTTTTTTTTCAAAAATTTTTTGTCAACGAATACTTCCAAACGGATAAACTGATTTTGATGCAATTTATGTATTAGATGTAGTTTCTTGAGGAATAGGTCTGATTAGTTTTTGTACTCAATCGGTACATAAATTTGGAAGTTATATTAAAAAAATACTGTTTCGTCAAAATTTTTTTTTGGTGTTTTTCAAAATTTTTCAAAATCTTGACCGAATCGGTTCAAATTTTGCAGAAAATCTAAGTTGAGCGGAATCCAATCCGCGTTTCAATCGGTTCATCTGTTCAAATGTTATGAGATGTTTACATACACACATACATACAATCAGACATACTGACGTTATCGTGAAAATAGTCGGAAAACGTTTCTAAGACCCCAAAACATGGACATCTGGTGAAAACTCGATTTTCGAAAATCGGGATAAAACAGTAACTTTCTTATCTATATACGTAGTGGGAAGTTAAAAATTAATGATTGCAGTTAAATGTATTCATTCTCTCATGAATTACTTTCCATATATATATTTTATTATTTATTACAAATACTGTACTAAAAAATAACTGAATTATAAAATAACTGTATTACGGGAATTATATTTTACGTTGTTGGATGGAAAAACACTTTTATTTTTTTGTTCTGGCAATATGAGTTGCAGTCTACTGCGAGGGTAAAGTTTTTATAAAACACACATGAATAATCAATTTTTCCAGAATAAAACGTAGTCGTGTGTGCCTGTACATCGAAATTCATTCAATACGTCTAAACTTTTCGTTGTGAAGAAAATACAAACACACACACAGAGAGAGATTTTCAAGTTACAATATTAATAGAAATGACAGGATTAATTGAATAAAAAGTTAAGCACAGAACTTCCTCTTAACGAGAGCGGGCAGATCAAACCAACGCGTCTATTATCGATTGGCTATCCCACACTCCGTAGTATCAATGAGCCGTGTATCTAATAGGTACGTCATTTAGTGGTATTTAATTGCTAGCATCTTTCCTAATATTTTACTAATGAAAGGATTTACATAGAACAATTTATTCCAGAACTCGCGACCTGCCACGCCCGGTGCGTGATATAATTTTATGAATCCAAAAACAAAACGTTTTTGTAAATAAATCTCTCTAAAATATGTGCTATGTCTGAAAACATTTCACTTGTATTTTAAATTTCATCCAAATCCATCTAGCTGTTTTAGCTTGAAGATTTAACAAATCCAAACACACATACTCACAAATTTTCATTTTTCCCACTGCCACTAATATAATATGCAATAGCGGGATGTTTTTTCCAAAAAACGGGAGTAACAATATTTTTACCATGTGAGTCGATTAAAATGAAAGTGAGAACTTGAGAGAAATGGCTGCTGATGATACTACTAAGCTGTTTCTAGATAGATAATCTAACTAAAAATAGTATAAATACTTATTAGTTTTGTCCATCTTAGTACCCTTTCTGGCCATTTGATATTTGAATCAATGTACAAATAAATATAATGTTAAATAATTTTTTAATAAATTTTCAAAACTTTCATATTTAAATGGATCAAATCTACAACGATAATGTATGCACATTTAGTTTCATAAGTTTTTGACATTAAATGGCCACACCATGTGGATATTTCCTACCCTAACTCATGATTATATCGGACATCAATGAAACAATCAAAAATTTATTCTTCACAATTAAAAAATCTAATGATTATATAAAAATAATATAAATAAATTATCCATCATATTTTGATAGCTTTACTCTTTTTACACCGAGAGAAACGATTCTACGACTGTTAATTACAAATCATATTATAGCTATTAAAGCTATTAAACGTTTACAAACAAAACTGCTACTGTTAATTGCAACACAGAGCTATAATTTTTTTTTCTGTACATAAAAGGAGGTTTATTGTTAGAAATACTGGAAATTATAAATAAATTCAATTTACGGATTAATAATTGATAGAAATTATAAGATTCTGTGGTTTCATTAACCTGTATATTCAATATAATTGCTAGTGACGTTTAATAATCGAAGTATTTTATGAACATTGTAGTTTTATGACTAGAAACACGTTTGTTTTATTGTGCCGTCATATTTGAAGAGATATGAATGCAACTTATTGCGGATGTCCGATGTCACGATTTTTTAACTGAGATAATAGAAAGATTACTTTTAAATTACAGAATTTGAAAGACTTACGGCCGGTTTTCGGAACGCAAATTAATTTTAACAAGCAATTAATCTATATTAAACAAAATGTTTACAAGCAAATGATCTGTTAAACACAGATTAATTGGATGTTAAAATTAATTTGCGTTTCGGAACCCGGCCGTTATTCAATTTTAAAGCTTTAGAAGGAATCTTTTTGCGGCATGTACTATTATTATTATTGTTTCTTTTTCATACGATAGCAAACAATCAGATGACTCTACTATTAAAAACAGATAACCATCGTCTATAGATACCAAAGACGTTAATGATGCATTGCTATCCGTGTGGCGGAATGGCAATTCCTCTAACATAAATTTACCTATATACATAATATGACAGCGACATGCATTGACTTTTCTGGCAGAAATATATAAGTAGTGATACTAAATCCGGGCGAGTCTTTGCAGAACTCACCATCGTGTAATTTTTTTTTACTCCAAGTAAGCAAATTATTTCCTTGTGTTATGAGTGTTAGTCAACGATACTAAAACATAGAAATACATATTATATAAATGCTGTTACATACTTAATAAACACCCAAACACAGAAATACAAACATTTATGCTCATCACACAAATGTTTATCCTTGTCAGGAATCGAATCCGAGCTCCCTCGTTTCGTAGTTAGGTTCGCTAACTATTCGATGTAGTAACGGTAGTAATGACACGTACAACCAACAGTTCGCATATTACGAAGTGCCTGTCAGAATAGCAGATGTTTTTTTCATAACAGAAGGCTTAACAACCTCATCATGTCTCTAATAAAAATAATCTTATATCTTATATATATATATAAAAGAAAGTCGTGTTAGTTACTCCACTTATAACTCAAGAACGGCTGAACCGATTTAGCTGAAAATTGGCAGGGAGGTAGTTTAGAGCCAGGAGAAGGACATAGGATATTTTAGAATTTTTTCCACGCGAACGAAGTCGCGGGCACAGCTAGTATTCAACATAAAGGAACCGACAACGATGAGACGTTGGTCGAGTGGTTCCCTAACCTGGCTATCAATGGGGCTCGGGTTCAATTATTCCATTTTAAGTGTAAATTCAATTCAGAATAAAACAAAAATCTTGCGCTAAGTGTATGGTGAAATCAGAGAGAACTAAAATAAGAAATAAAACAATATTAAAAAGTTTATAATAAATTACTAGGTGGTAGAGTTCTGCATTGTCTCGCCCGGGTCTGGTACCACCGCCTTACCTATTCCTGCCGCAATAGCGTCAGTGCTTGTCGCTGTCGTGTTCCGGTTTGGAGGGTAAGGTAGCCGGTAAACTTATGCATGTGGCATTAGATCTCGCCACAAGAGAGCAACGCACCATTAACATCTTTGGTGTATATAGGCGATGGTTGACTCTTTCCATCAGGAGACCCATCTGCTTGTTTGCTATCTTATGATATAAAAAAAAATTGCTTTTTGTTATATTTTATAAAAATCTGGAGCACGAGAGCGACCAGCGCTGGTGCTATGAATTCTGGTACTCTGTCTACTTCTTCCAGGTGTAGTGGTCGGCTCGGTCGACTCATATTATGTGGTTTAAGGTTCGATTCTCTGGTCAAAAAAAGTGATATTGAGCGTTTTCGATCTCGCTTATATTTTAAAAGCAGCCTGTGTTCAGTTTTATTATATCATAATATAGCAAACAAACAGCTCATGACTCTCCTGATGGAAAGAGACAACCATCGCCTATAAACACAAAGATGTTAATGTTGCGTTGCTATCCGAGTAGCGAGGTGTTAATCATTAGGGTAAAAAAGTAGCCTATGTTACTCAATGACGATGTAGTTTAATTGTAGTGTAAGTATCTGCACGTCCGTATCCCCGAAAGGGTAGGCAGAGGCACAACAAGTGCACTCACGATTAGCCGAAGATACTTGGGTCCCACAATGTGATAGGTGGCCAGCCTATCGCCAACCGGGCGCTTACAAATCCCGGGCAATGTTGTTTTTAGCAGAAAACTGAAAAAACACATTTCTGAATTGCCCGACCCAGGAATCGTACATGGGACCTCATGTGGTCAACTCCGACACTCGACCACTAGACCACAGAGGCGATTGTAGTGATTTTTTTAAATATCGATCCAGTTTATTATTTTTTTATTTTTTTATTTATTTTATTTAACAAAGCATACATTGTAATTATTTTCTAAACATCCTTAAACCTATAATTAGAGGTTTATGCGGATGTTGCACACTCCACATTTTCGAGTTTGTCAATCTATACAAATATCATAAACTAGCTGTCGCCTGCGACTTCGTCCGCGCGGACTTCGTTTACTCCGCACTGCTCTTCCCCTGTAGGTGATAGCGTGGTAATATGTAGCTTATATGTTGACCTGACCTGTTAGTAATATTCATGCAAAATTTGAAGTAAATCCATGCAGTACTTTTTGAGTTTACCCCGGACATACATACAGACAAACAGAAAAACAGACAAAAATTCTAAGAACTATATTTTTGGCTTCGATATCGATTATAGATCACGCCCCAAGTATTATTTAAAAAAAAATATTCAATGTACAGTTTTGACTTTCCTACGATTTTATTATATGTATAGAATAGGCAAGTACATGTGTGTGTATGTTAAATGTTTGTCCGTCTTTCACGGTACTACGGAGCGACGAATTGACGTGATTTTTTAAGTGGAGATAGTTGGAGGGATGGAGAGTGACATATTTTTGTCTATTTCTAACCCCCACTTCCCTTAAAGGGGGGTCGAAGTTTGTATGGGACATTTTGCAATTTCATTAAATTTTATTGATATGTATAGATAAGTACAATTCTCTCGGCCTACAGTGTAAAAGATGTGATGGGAAGATGTCACGTGTGCGTGTATACTTGTTTAATTCAAGTTTGTTTATAATTCTGTAGAGTGTAGAGTATAAAATGTCATTGCTCGTTTGATGCTTCGCTCGCATTGCCAAAATTGCCCGTTGGTACTATTATACAGACCACATGAATACTAACAAATACACCATTGGGAAGGAAAATGTCGCCGCGCATATGATCAAACGCTCCTATCACTGTCAACAATTTCATACATTTGTAGATATATTATATCGTGAAAAAGTAGTAATAAATGTTGTACTGTTTTATCGTACTTAATGAGATGACAAGGTATAACCCTTGAAGAGATTTTATTTTTTCGGTTAGTAGTTATAATTCTGTATTTCTGTGTGTAAATGCAAGAAACACTGACAAATTAAGATATTGTCTTGAAAGGCGTATCCATTTAATCTGTGTATACCCTATAATATTTAAAAATGCGAAAGTGAATTTATTTGCACGGCTAAATTACTCAATTGATTTTGATAAAATTTGCCTTGAAAATACTTATAGATTTGGGGTGAAACACGTAATTTTTTTTTTAAATTGACCCTTTTGGGGCTGATATAGGGGATGAAAATTTTTATAAAATCTATACCACGACATGTTAATCTAATCTCAGTCGATTATGTACGAGTCTAGTAGTACAACAATAAAATTTGTTGGTATCTATGACACAAAAATTGAATCCGACACTCTATAAACATAATACAAAGCAATACTTTATGACCAATTTATTGAAAATTTATAGTCACAAAGACATTTATAGTATTGTAATTCTTTAAATGGATGTTTTTAATGTGTGTGTAATAAAAATACATGTATAACAGTAAAAAAAATAATTATAAACTGTATTTATATCTTCATAGCTGATTGATATAGGCAAGTTTACAGTTATATTAATAATAATTCATTTATTTTGAACATCAAGATTTATTACGTATTTTATATTATACTAGCTGGCCCGGCAAACGTTCTAAAACTCTTAACTTAACTCTTTAAACTCTTATTTTTTAACTACTCTTATTTTTTTCTATGTTTTTTCACCTTTTAAACCTTCCCTGGACTTCAAAAGTTAATTCAAAACCAAATTTAGCCAAATCGGTTCAGCCGTTCTAGAGTTTTAGTGAGACTAACGAACAGCAATTGATATTTATATATATAGATTATTAACCCCGTGTTGGTTCCGGGCTCCTTTGAAGAATACACCAACTGCCGTTCTGCTAGGCAGATCGTAAAAGGCGACAGATTGGCTATGCAAGTCACTACCATCGTGACTACTAAGTGGTAGAGTTCTGCATTGTCTCGCCCGGGTCTGGTACCACCACCTTACCTATAGCTGCCGCAATAGCGTCAGTGCTAGTCACTGTCGTGTTCCGGTTTGGAGGGTAAGGTAGCCGGTAAACTTATGAATGTGGCATTAGATCGCGCCACAAGATAGCAACGCATCATTGACATCTTTGGTGTTTATAGGAGATGGTTGACTTTTACCATCAGGTGACCCATCTGCTTGTTTGCTATCTTATAATATAAAAAAAAACATTGCCTATAAACCCCAAAGATGTTAATGAAGGCGTTCCTATCCGTGTAGGAACGAGAGGTGCCCTTTAAAAAAAATATCGGTGTGGCGGGATGACAGTACCACATGATAAGTGTACCAGTTACTTTACCGTCCAAACCGGAATATAAAAATGATAAACATTGACGGTACTATGGCAAGAATAGGTAAGGCAGTGGTACCATATACCACGGGTAAGCGTTGCGGAACTCTACCACCTAGTAGTCACGATGGTTTTTTTTTTCCTCAAAGGGTTAGATCTGCCCTCTGAGGGATTTAGCGATACGTATTACCAATCAGCGGGTCTAGCCAAGTGGCATAAACGCTTGGAGAATAGAAAGATAAATGTATGGATTTGACATAAGCATAATCGAACGCTTACGTCAAGTCCGTACATTTATCTTTCTATTCTCCTAGCGTTTATGCCACTTGTCTAGACCCGCAGTCGTCTTTACGAACCTGCTTGCCATAATGGCAGATGATCTATTGTTTACAAGGAATCCAGATCAGCACGGGAAATTTTCCATATAGTGCATAATTTTTAAAGCTTGCGGACTAAAATGTCTGCAGGACAACACACTAATTATTAAATTATGAATATGTATAACTTATAAAAAGTCACAAAGTTATTATATAACTTATTAACTTTGTGAGTCGTGTCCTTTTGGCGACATTTTTTATAAATAAATATAAATATTCACGGGACAAATTACACTTACTGATCCAACCCTAAAAAAGTAAGCAAATTATTTGCTTGTGTTATGGGTGTTAGTCAACAATACTAATATATATATATATATATATATATATATATATATATATATATATATATATATATATATATATATATATATATATATATATATATATATATATATATATACATATATATATACATATATATATATACAAACATTTATGCTCCTCACACAAATGCTTGTCCCCATCGGGGATCGAACGCGAGCCCCGTCGATCGCGTAGTCAGGGTCGCTAACCACTCGACCAACGGGGCGGTCAAACATTACATTAATTATTAAATTATGAATACATATTTGTAACTTTGTGAGTCTTTTGCTTTTGATGAGTCTAACAAACTTTTTATATAGCATTATTTTCAAAAATTCGTCGAAACAGAAATCTCAACTGAGAAAAATAAGTAAATAAACATACGACGCTATTTTGTGACAACAATGTAAGAAACGTGTAGGATTATTGTTAGTTCTTTAAGTATTTCAGAGCAGACTTTATGGCACTCAAAGTAATGTATTGTGAAGATGCAATGGGTTAACGGACCTGTAAATCTGTTCATCCGGACGTGTTTTCTAAACGTTGTTGCTTGTCATATTCTTGGGTCGATTGTTCACTACGAGTATGTATACTTAGTCTATAATGCCTACATGTAAGGTGTAGTTAATACTATAATAACTACTTCGTTTGTCGAGTGGCTATCGATACGCTATACCATAAGGTTCAGATTCGATTCTCGACATTGGACATCTATTTGTGTGGTGCGCATAGATGTTTGTATTTCTATGTGTGGGTGTTTATTAAATGCTAGAGTTCGCCTTATGGTCGAAATTCGACCATAGACCAAACAATCTGTTTTAAGTTTGATAAGCAGACTGAAAGGAAGAGGATGGAGGCATTCAAGATGTGGTGTTGTAGGAGAATGGAGAGAATAAGTTGAACAAAGAAGATAACAAACGATGAAGTGTTCAGAAGGGTCGGAGAAGAAAGAACGCTGTTAAAAACATTAGAAAACAGACGAGGTAAAATGATAGATCATCTTTCGCGACACGATGAGCTATGAAAACTAAAATTAAAAAACTACTCTTAACTGCACTATAAACTTCCATGTCAGGCGCAGCCACTGGAATGGCAATATAGTAGCGATTTCTTATTAGAGTTATTTCTCTTCTAAATATTCTTTGACAGAGTAACAGGTTTTTTCATTTGAAAGTTTATTTATATTATTTTTGAATTTATTATAGTTAAGTTCGCTTTCAGATTTTCTGGATATTTCATTATTTATATACTTATTTATTTATTTTAATTTTGGGTTAGATTAATTCGTGTAATTTGTCTAGCAATATTATTATTATACACAAAAAGAAACGAGTAAAGACAATGCTAGCTAAACTATCTGCGCCTCGTAGCACGATGTGACAACGCAACAATGCATTAAGTAAATAAATACAAGACATTTTGATATCTTCGAATAGATTTTCCCTCGGATTGATTCGGATTATTTTATGAAGAATAGATTATCTATCTTACTTTTAAGCATCTCATAAAAGGCGAAGGAATGCTAAAACGTATCTCTAACATCGTAGCTACTAACTAGGTGGTAGAATTCTGCAATATTTCGATCGAATTCGGTACTTTCGCCTTACCCATCCTCTAACAATAACGTAGGCGCTTGTCGTAGGTGGTACAGTTCTACAACATTTCGTCCAGATTCAGTACTACCGCCTTACCCAATCCTCTACCAAAAGCGTAGGCGCTTGTCGTAGGTGGTAGAGATCTGCAACATTTCGTCCAGATTCGGTACTACCGCCTTATCTAATACCTATCGCTATAGTGCTTATCACTATCGTGTTTTGATTTGAAGGGCGTAGAAGCTAGTAACTTTATACTACTGGTATTTCAACTCTGATGTACGAATAGTAAAGGCACTATTAACGTTTTTAGTTTTTAGGTAATGTTTACCTTTTCCATCTACCTTGTTTGCTATCCTAGGATATAAAATATAAATAAACAGGTATAAACTTCCTCATAAATGTCGTTATTAGAGACAAAAATATAATTTCAAATCCAATTGATTCTTCCAGAGATTAGCGTGCTTAAACAAACAACTGTTCAACTTTATTATGATACTAGCGACCTGCCCGCGGTTTCACCCGCGCAGCTTTTGTTCCCGTGGGAATATCGGAAAGGTTTATACATTAAAACCTTCCCCAAGAATCAATCTACCTATTAAAAAAACCGCATCAAAATCCGTTGCGTAGTATTAAAGATTTAAGCATACATAGGGACAGACAGAGAAAGCGACTTTGTTTTATACTATGTAATGAAGCAACAGTGTGCAGTCCACGGCATTATAAAAGTTTTTGGTAAATACCGCTACTCCTAACGCTAAAGTTACTCCCAACTTATTTTTCTGGGATAAAAAGCTTATTGCTGAACTGGAATAGCCATGTGTTCTTTTAGATCATCTACTTGTGGGCTAAATTTTATTCAAATCCGTTCAGTTTTTGCGTGATTGAGTAACAAACATCCATCTTTTAAACATCCAAACTTTCGTATTTATAATATTAATGAAGATTATCTGACCCGCGCGGACTTGCCTATCCATCCATCCATTTCTATCATAGTAAGAAATTTCATACCATATTTCGCCTCCTATTATATCATTGAGGTGATAAATTTAGAAAAATCCTTTACTGTTCCTCATCTATCTTTTTTTATAGCATAAGATAGCAAACAAACAGGTGGGTCTCCTGATGGAAAGAGTCAACTATCGCCTATAGAAACTGTGTGTTAATGGTGCGTTTCTATCTTGTGGCGAGGTCTAAAGCCACATGCATAAGTTTACCGCCTACCTTACCCTTCAAACCGGAACACGATAGTGATAAGTACTGACGCTATTGTGGCAGGAATAGGTAAGGCGGTGGTACTTGACCCGGACGAGACAATGTAGAACTCTACCACCTAGTAGCCACGATGGTAGTGATTCGTATATCCAATCAGTCGCCTTTTACCACCGGTCTGGAAGAACAGCAGTTGGCCTATTCTTCAAGGAAGCCCGGGACGAACACGAGGGAATCTACATCGTAAGATCCTCTTCTAATAAAAATTTCAGCCATCTTAGTCCAAGAGTTTAAGTTGGACGTTGATATGTCAGTCAATGAGTCAGTACTTTTCTTCTTAGACGTATCAATACAGATAGATATAACATAAAAAAATACTAGGTTGGGATGTTAAAAGCCAATTGCAATGGCTATCACTAATAGGTTAATTTATTCATTAATTTGAATCATCAGCGATAAACTCGAACATATTTCATAGATATAAAAATGGCTGGCATATAACGTATTAATAAAATACGAAATAAATTGATTTTAGTCTAATTTAAATATGTGAGACAGATTTACAATTTTTATAGGTCAGACACAAAGCCAATATATTATATATATATTTTAGCACGTAAAAGAATTTTAAAATTGGTTGATTAATTTTTGAGATAAATTGTAACAAACAAATTTACTAGGTGGTAGAGTTCTGCATTGTCTCTTAAGGGCCCCCAAACAAATTTTTATACGGGGCCCCGTCAAGGCACGCTGCGCCACTGTCGCGTATTTCTAGACGAGTCGCTACTGAGCGAACATCGAACTTACCCTGCGGAAAGACCTCATATATGTCCGAAACTAGTCGACTTTAAAAGGATTTATAACGTTATAATATTGATATGTTTGCGGCGTCGTGATAGGTTATGGTATCTGATATTATGACGTTGTCTTCTGGCACTAGTTGGCCAACCAATCACGAAACAGCATGAAATGCGGCAAACCAATCACGAAACAGTAAACATAACGTTATTATAACGTTTTAAATCCTTGATTAAACGTCAGTATAGCCGTTTTTAATTATTTAATTTATTTCATCTTCTATTTTGATACCGTCTCCGACACTCAATAGACATTGGGACTGTTTACAACTGTAAACAATCTTTGTAATACGTCTATCGCTGACTGTTAAGTTAATCCTAAAGTTTATATATTCATCAGTGTATTCTGTAGCGTTCTCAGTAGTAAAAAGCACCGACGAGCAACAAATCTCCTTCAGAATGAACAATGCTCAGGTCAATTATGCGAGGGAGTGCAGCGACACGCGTCACCTGGAGTCACTGGTCGTTGCAATATGGCGGATTATTAAGACAATCTTTCATTTAAATACGTTTTATTAGTTATGCTTGTCCACTTAGAATATGCAGCTTGAGAAATATGTAAATTTTTTATATCGTACGATAAAAAAGAAGCAGATGCCATGATGGAAAGAAAAACCATTGACTATAAAGTATCTTCACGCCCCATATCCCCGAAGACGTAGGCAGAGGTATAACTAGTGCACTCACGATTAGTCGAAGATTCTTAGTCCCACAATGTATTAGATGGCAAGCCTATTATTGGCAACTGGGCACTTATTTTGGGCAACTTTTTTTTTTGTCAGAAAAACACATTTTTTTGTTTGCCCGACCCAGGGAGTGAAAATACAGGACCACATGTGGATAACACCGACACCTGACCACTAGACCACAGAGGCGGTACCGCCTATAAGCAAAATAAAACGTAACAAATGGATGTGTTACGTTGTTGTTAATGCAATGTCACATGGAAAATTTTACCGGATATCTCATCCTCCTAACACAAACATGTCAGAGATAAGCACTGATGTTATTCCAACAAGAATAGGTAAGACGTTGGTACCAAGGCTAGACTTTATTTTATATCATAGGAAGCAAACAAGTACATGGGTTTCCTGATGGAAAGAGTTAACCTATAAACTACAGCCTATAGACACCAAAGATGTTAATGGTGCGTTGCTATCTTGTGGCGAGGTCTTATGCCACATGCATAAGTTTACCGGCCACCTTACCTTCCAAACCGGAACACGACAGTGACGAGCACTGACGCTATTGCGGCAGGAATAGGTAAGGCGGTGATACCAGATCCGGGCGAGATAATGCAGAACTCTACCACCTAGTTGTAACGATGGTAATGACTCGCATAGCCAATCGGTCGCCTTTTACGACCTGCCTGGCAGAACGGCAGTTGGTCTATTCTTCAAAGGAGCCCGGAACTAACACGGGGAGACGTTGCATTACTCTAGTAGAAGTCACTCTAGTAATAGTGACAAGTTTGGTCAGTTCTCCGCTTTATACAAAATTTTCCATCATTCAAAAGGGAACTGGACCAAAATCACGTTGTTGAAGGAATTGTCTCATTATTGAAGCCATTGTCTCAAAATAATAATCATAAAGTCAATTGTTCGCTTCCGCGCAACTTCAAAGCGTCTTTACCTATTTTGATAATTCTTTTATTGTATTTGTAATTGGAAGGATAAAATATTTAAATTTATTATAATATTTAAAATATTAAAAATTTAATATATTAAATATTTAAAATATTATTTTATATAATATTAAAATATTTAAATATAAAATATAAGTAATAATTGTATGACAAAATATTTAAATATCGTATGGAAAAGTTGAAATTTGAAGTTAATAATAATACTAAATAAATATCCTTTGACAAATCACACGAATTGTTCTAACCTAAAGTTAAGCAATTAATTTGCTTGTAATATGTGGTGTTAGTAATTGACACTAAATACTAATACATAGAGAAATACATATATAGATACCGCAATCCATACTTCCATACTAATATTATAAATGCGAAAGTCTGTCTGTCTGTCTGTTACGCTTTCACGGCTAAACCGTTGGACCGATTTTCATGAAATTTGGCATTGAAGTAGTTGAAGAGCCGGGGTCAAACACAAGCTAATTTTTTTTCAAAAATCAACCCCTGATGGGTCGAAATAGGGGATGAAATTTGTATGAAAAACTATCTCGACGACATTCTAATCTCCTCGCGGGCTAAGCTGCGCGGGTCAGCTAGTATATTTAAGAAACACCCAAACCCCCGAAATACAAACATCTATACCCATCGTATAAATGTTTGCCCCTGTCAGGAATCTAGCCTGAGCCCATCGATTGCATAGTCAGGGTCACTAACAACTCTACCAACGGGGCAGTCAATATAAGTAATATAAAGGTGACATAAGGTTAATTAATTATCAAATTTCTATAATTAACCTCATTATTACAGCTATGCAATGTTGTAGCTATTATAATAAAGCTAGTCGGGGGGCTAGTTTATATGGATTAAATTACATACTTAAGTATATTCACGTCCGTATTCCCAAAGAGGTAGACAGAGGTACAACCAGTGCACCCACGATTAGCCGAAGATCTTCCACAATGTGATAGGTGCCAGCCTATCGCCAATCGGGCACTTATTCCAATCCTGGACATTTGACCTGGTTTTACCAGAAAACTGAAAAATCTCATTTTTGAATTGCCCGACCCGGGAATCAAACCCAGGACCTCATGTAGTCAACTCCGATACTGGACCACTAGACCACAGAGCCGATATACTAAGCTGCCAAGAATAAAATTGCAAATAACATTTGCCAAGCAAGTATCAATAATAAGTCATTATTATCAAATAAGGCAATTCGTATGAAACACGGGTATATTCAGTCTATTCATATATAAATCACGTATTGTGGTGTACGAAGCAATCATATCAATGCTTTCTATATTGTTCTTTAAAGTACGCATGTACCTACTAACTAGAGGCATCAGCACGTATAAAACCGCTATAGTCCATTGAATAGTCTTTTTTCGTGTTGCTAAAGTCAGAGCACGCAATTTTTTGAATGTCGAGAGGAGGTTAAGGTAAATTTAAATTCAAGTTTGTAAACGTACATATTGGAGTACATAATAGTCAATGGTCATCTATAACCAACTAAAATATAATAAAAAAAGAAGAAAATATGCTATGCGCGCCATTGGCTATACGAGTCTCTACCATCGTGACTACTAGATGGTAGAGTTCTGTATCGACTCGACCGGATCGGGTACCACCGCCTTACCTATTCCTGCCGCAATAACATCAGTGCTAGTCACTGTCGTGTTCCGGTTTGGAGGGTAAGATAGTCGGTAAACTTATGCATGTGCTCGCAACAAGATAGCAACGCACTATTAACATCTTTGGTGTCTATAGGCGATGGTTGACTCTTTCCATCAGGAGACCCATCTGCTTGTTTGCTATCTTATAATATAAAAAAGGAGAAATTAATGCACTAATATTCAAAACGTATGGTCACCGCGCGGCCCATTAACGAGTGTAGTTTCGAGTTTGGTAAAGCGCTGTTAGTAAACAATGAATTTCGATATCTTAGCGTTCGTGTCCGTACATAAAAATTAGATTGGATAATTAAGTCAAAACTTCAGTAACTATTTTTTTACATAATCAGAATCGAGTACTGGGGTACGATTCACGTAACAAAACGTCAATCAAGTGGAAACGTTTAGAGCTCTTACACATTTGCTTACACATTCATGCCACGTTATAGCACGATGCGACGTTGTATCGTGTTTGTCTGTGTTAGGGCCCTAAGGACTTCGACTCTGACTGAAGGTGGGTGTTCAGGGCCCCAATTCATGTAAAAAAACTCGATTGATGTTTTTTTTACATGAATTGATGCCCTGAACACCCGCCTTCAGTATGTACAGTCTTTTATCGGACAACCTGTATATATACATTATGCATATACAGCGTGTAGTGGACGGCCTATCGAAAAAATAAGAAAACATGCCATTTTTACGTTTTAGCCATCGATATAAAATACCCAAGGTACATAGTTCCGAACAAAACTGACACTCAAAACTGACGCTAATTAAGTCTAAACAGATGGTTTAAGGCAATTCCTTTTTTGTGGGAAATGCAAAATTTGCGTTTTAATTTTTTTAGGGCTCTGTACCTAAAAGTAAAACGGAACCCTGTTACTAAGCCTCCGCTGTCTGTCCGTCTGTCTGTCGGTCAGGTCAGGCTGTATTTCATAAACCGTGATAGCTAGAAAGCTGATTTTTTTACAAATTATGTATTTCCATTGCCGCTATAGCAACAAATACTAAAAATTAAAAAAAAATGAAAATATGAAGGCGCAGTTCCACTACAATAAACGTGTTTTTTAGTATTTTTTTTAAAGAAAAAGCACTGTAGAATATTACCACAAATCAAATTAAACAAAAATAAGGCAAAAATATCGTCAAAAAATCAAAAATTTCCCACAAAAATTTTGTAACGGTTTCATCGCAGAATCATGGTCCAATGCTATGGTTGTGACTTTCGATAGATCATTCCTTACTGTAATGTTTACTGATATACCTGGGCCTAGTCACACTAACACTATACACGCATATGCACTTACTGACGATCTGAATCGTACTTTGAATTGTGATACCAAACCATACCTTATCTATACATATAATAAAATCGTAGGAAAATCAATGTATGTCCGGGGTAAACTAAAAAGTACTGCATGGGTTTACTTCAAATTTTGCATGAATATTACTAATAGGTCGCGTCAACGCTACATATTATCACGCTAATAAAAATCCCCCTCACGGGGGAGGAGCTGTGCGAAGTAAACGAAGTCCGCGCGAACAATGTTGCAGGCAACAGCTAGTCTACAATAACGCGTGCCCCCCCCCACTTACTCGCACGCAAAACACAGACAACGAACTGTATGATCCACAGACAACACATACACTACACTTACTATATATATAAAAGATATATTAAACACTTAAACTCAGCTATTTACAACTTCATTGCGTTGATATTTTAAACTTCTATTGTAATGTGATCATGTGAACAACAAATAAACTACGCGAATGGTCTATAAAAGCCAACAGTTATGATCAAATTTTAATGGCTTCCTGTCATCTGTGTATAACGGGCTTTCAGGTAATCTTACGATTGACCACTAGGACCTTTATCTGACGCTATCCGATTTATACACGCTGTAAATTTAAATACTCGAAAGCGCTATATCGGAATTGGAAAATAGCAAAATGCTCACGATTTAGTAAAACGTGGAATCAATAAGGTTTATAATCATCCGCTATGGCTCACCTTACTGAGTTTTTTTTTTATAACAGAGGTGACAAAAGGGAAGGGTGCTCTTCTGGTGGTTTGGATACAGATCTTATAGTAGGGGTGCCCAAGAGGGGATTTTGGTTTTTTTTGTTATATCATAAGATAACAAACAAGCAGATGGGTCTCCTGATGGAAAGAGTCAACCATCGCCTATAGACACCAAAGATATTAATGGTGCGTTGCTATCTTGTGGCTAATTCTAATGTCACATGCATAAGTCCACCGGCTATCTTACCCTCCAAACCGGAACACGACAGCGACAAGCACTGACGCTATTGCGGCAGGAATAGGTAAGGCGGTGGTACCTGACCCGGGCGAGACAATGCAGACTCTACCACCTAGAAAGAAAATTTACTCGAGCGCGTCGAATTAACATAGGGAAGATACCTTGCAACTGTTAAGGCTTTCTGCCAAATATAAGCCATTTCTATAGAAGGGGGTAACTAGGGCAGAAAAAAAAACAAAATTAAGATAACTTCGGCTTGTGAAATTGTCAGATTATATTTTTTTCGTTATTCGTACATCATATCCTATATAATAAAAAAGAAATCAGACGCGCTCGAAAATGTCAGAACAACGTTTTCTCTGCAACTTTGTGACCCTCTTACTCCCTTACGCTACATTTGAATCGGCAGATTTTCCAAATTTTAGGTGAAAATTAGCCCGCCATAACTTAATCTGACGCGATGTAATGTTACCATGGCACCGTTTTTTTAAAACTTTTTTTTATCTGTAGTTTTTTTCCCCACCATTGAAATGAAAAACTTTATATAACCTTTTATTTTTCCTATAATTTAATCTACAAAATTCAATAGGTCCCTACGACGCTCGAGTAACTACCAAATTAGCACCTACTATTATGATTGCGAGCGATGTTGGGCCCGTACTCGATAATTTATAAGTAACTAGCTGACCCGCGCAGCTTTGCTCGCGAGTAGATTAGCATGTCGTTGAAATAGTTTTTCATACAAATTTCATCCCCTATTTCAACCTTTTAGGGGTTGATAAAAAAAAAATTAGCCTATGTTTGACCGTAGCTCTTCAACTACTTCCATGCCAAATTTCAATTAAAATCGGTCCAGCGGTTTAGCCGTGAAAGCGTAACAGACAGAGAGACAGACAGACAGGCAGACTTCCGCATTTATAATATTAGTATGGAAAGTATGGATGTGCCTCAAATCATAAGATTGTAAGCAAGCTTGGGAATCTAAGTTCTCAATATTTAGAGTTGACTCCTAACACTTCTTGATTTAAGGGTTATCAACATCAAAATACGGGTTTTATATTTTTATGGGAAATCAAACGGCATAATTTTGTACAAAAAATGAAAAATATAATACCAACATTTTTAATTTATATTTCTTGACAGGGGAAAGAACCGTAACAAAATCTTAATTTTTAAAGAAATTAAAAAATTTGGCATGCTCAACACTTGAATACACGTCAGAATTTACAGTCAAACAGCTGCGACGAGTCAGATAGAAAGTAGAATGCTTGTGATTAGCAGCGTTGGCTAGCTATGACCGAATGTAATGCGGGAGCTTTATTTACCTCGTATGCAATTTTTATAATTAAGGGTTCCTAAATTTTTGTACCGTTAAAGACGGGTTTACCTGTAGATAACCCTATCGAAAAGTATATCATTGGAGTACCTCAAATCATAAAATTATGAACGAAGCTCGAATTCTTCCAAGTACACATAATAAGCAGTGTGACTCAAGCCACGAGATAATTTACACGGTTTTTCTGAGTAGCTTTAATATTGGGGTTTTGAAAAGGAAGGTAACAAAAAAATCTTAAAGCCGGGATCACGTTGGCAATTAACCTTTTGTGTTGCAAATGCCCATAGGCAGTGGTGACCGCTTTCCATTAGCTCACTTGCTTCTATGCCTGTAGATACTATAAAAAAAGAATAATAAAAAAGATAGCACTCGAAACTGGGTCGACCAAGTATTAAGCAATATACCTTAAAATTATACAAATGTGAGCGACGTTCGGTCGTCAGGAACTCAGTAATATAAAAGCAGAGTGTCTTAAATCATAAAATTGTTCTGTTTGATGGTCGCGGCGCCTCAACATACGATTGATTGGCAAACTTCTATGGACAGGGCAGTGCTAACAGATTTATGGGCACATCAGATGGCCCACTTACTTGAAAGTCTGCCAATTCTATGAATAAATGCCGCATTTATCTAACAAATTTCTTGACTAGAGGTCACGTCCGGGGTGACGTTCTGGGGCAATATTATAAACCTTTTTTTATATCTACCTATATTTTATATATATAAAGGCAAAAGTGAGTGACTGATGTAAACTTGACATTTTGCACACGTACTTCTCTTATGATGTAGGTATCCACTTAGGAAGGATTTTTCGAAATTCAACACCGAAGGGGGTGAAATTGGGGATAAAAGTTTGTACGAAACCTTTTATTCCCTTGACATATTTACATGAAGTTTTGTACGCATTGAGTACAAAAAAAAAGAATTACATGTTTATGCGTTATTCAAACTTCGATCCCTAAGGGGGTAAAATAAGGAAAGTAACTTATAAAGAAAGGTTAAATAAGTTTTAAAGTAAAATTGCGCCAGCGAAGCCGCGGGTAACAGCTAGTCTACCAATAATCCTACTCCTACTAATATTATAAACGCGAAAGTATATTTGAATGGATTGATGGATGTTTCTTATTCTTTCACGCAGTAACGGCCAACCTGATTTAGATGAAATTTGGCACACAGGTAGATGATAACCTAGAATAGCCTATGTGATATTCTAGGTTATCATCTACCTGTGTGCAGCTAGTACGATATAAATCTTCAGTGTTTGTTTGTACATTGAAGTTTTTTGTTTAGTTTTATGATAAATATTCATTTAATGACTCACTGATATCAATTGAAACTTTTATCTATCCGTTTGTTTGTCCCGTTACTACCAGTTCTTGAACTGGTTAACCTTCTCGATGAAAATTTGTATACTGTGATTACGTGATTGCGCAAATTATACGCTATATGTATTTTCTGTCAATCTGTTTGTATATACCGTTATAATTACAGAACTGCATGACTGATCTTGATTAAAATTGGCATACAGTAAGGTCACGTGTTTTCGCAAATTATAGGTCATATTATTTTTACCTGTCGGTCTGTCAATATTTATATTCTTAATAGGATCCCGGAGTTAGCGGGATAGTACTGAAATATCTGTCTGCTAAAAGGGTAGCCACCGACTCAGTCATTAAAAAAGTATATATATTTTAATAATTTACATACACTAGCAATCACCTGTGGCCGAAATTCAACCATAGACTTAACAATGAAATCTCTTTTAAGTTTGGCAGCAGACTTTAAACGTAAAGAAAATAGACTTATACATTGTGTATAATATCATGTATACTTTGACAAGAGACAGATAAGGACTTGGCATTAATTTCCATAAACAATCACAATTATAAAATTGCATGCATTCCAACGCTGAACAAATAAAAATGGCTTTATCTCTATCTAACAAGTTAGAATTTTCATAATAGACAAAGCTACAAAAATTTTGTCAGTGTTCTAATTTCAAATCATTCAAGAAAATTAACGTCACCTTAAACAGCTTGCGGCCAAAACGCCATTATTAAATACGCTGTCAATGTAGGTAAGTTAAAATTTAATGTCAAATAACACTTTGATTACAAAATATTAAATTGATTTTAGCGTTTATTTGTATTTTTCTCCAACTTTAGTGTGTACCTTAAATCTAAAATAAAAACTAATAGTTAAAATAACATTCTCAATTGCAATATAATTTATCAATTGTTATGTAGATAGTAGACAGCTGTTCTTAAGTCCGCCATTGTTAGGGACTAAATGACGCGGTTTTCCCTTGGTTATTTCATATCTAGTAGTAATTTCCTTTATCTAAGCATGTATATCACGTAAATGTCGTATGTGAAAAGTTTATTTTTATTAATTTAACGTACTTCTGATGTATATCACTTAAAAATATTGGGTTTCTGCAGTCCTCCGCAATGTAAACTTTTATAGTGCTAAATTTTGTAATCCACCGTTCGCGTAATTCTTGTAAAAAGGGGTACAAAGATTTTCCTCCACTTATTAATATATCAGAAGATACTGAGCTATAGATGCAGCATTCTTATATTTATTTACGTTTATCTTCATATAGGTATGAACTTGGGCCGTTGAGACATGACGTCACTTATTGGCCTGTCAATCAGCCTGTCAGGACTCGGGTAATGAATTCAATACTATATTGAACTAAGTGCTTAGCCTTTATAAATGCCGTTTATCTATTCCACGCCTGGAATAAACCAACGCAATTAGCAGCAGGGAGGTGCCTTGGTTTTGCATAAGTAAGTAAAGTAGAGTGATGCGTTTGACACCTTTTACATATTAAAAATACTTACTAAAACCACTGCCTCGTAATATAGACACCTTTACATAATAACAAATACTTACTACAACCATTGGCTCGTGGTATATACATCTTTTACATAATGTAAAATACTAACTACAACCACTACCTCGTGGTACAGATACCTTTTACATAATAACAAATACTATAACCACTGCCTCGTGGTATAAATACCTTTTACATAATAAAAAATACTTACTACAATCACAGCCTCGCGGTATAGATACATACATACATAATAACAAATACTTACTACAACCACTGCCTCATGGTATAGAAACCTTATATATAATAGCAAATACTTACTACAACCACTGCCTCGTGGTATAGAAACCTTATATATAATAGCAAATACTTACTACAAACACTGCCTCGTGGCATTGACACCTTTTACATAACAAAAATACTTACTACAACCACTGCCTCGTGGTATAGAAACCTTATATATAATAGCAAATACTTACTACAACCACTGCCTCGTGGTATTGACACCTTTTACATAACAAAAATACTTACTACAACCACTGCCTCGTGGTACAGAAACCTTATACATAATAGCAAATACTTACTACAACCACTGCCTCGTGGTATTGACACCTTTTACATAATAACAAATACTTACTACAACCACTGCCTCGTGGTATAGAAACCTTATATATAATAGCAAATACTTACTACAACCACTGCCTCGTGGTATAGATAGATACTTTTTACATAATAACAAATAATTACCACAACCACTGCCTAGGGGTATCTAAGACACCTTTTACATAATAACATATACTAAAACCATGCCTCATGGTATTAGGGTTAGTCTATTTGGATCAGTTCATGAGATCCCGTGTTCTATCCCCAGGTAAGGAAAAAGTATTATTGAGGTTTTATCGATGTTTTTCTCGAAAATCCAATATTTTAGTAGTAGGTCGGAATCTGGCAGGTAGTGTTTTATCACTTCCATGCCGGAATGAGCACGTGAAGCCATCGGTTTCGGTTATCGCTAGAAATAGTCGATAATCCTTAGCAGGTCGGTGAAATGGGGAGATGGGGACCAAAACTCGTATCGCCAACCAATAAACCGATAAAATAATAATAAGACCAGTGTGAATCGTGGTGAATCAAAAAGTCTATAGATTGTGCTTACCCTGCAAGTGAACCGTGCGTGATGGTACCAAAACCAATCAAAGAATGTTACAAGATGTTACGTTTATTTTTGAATCATGTCTAAATAAAATATTCTTCAACCGACTCCCTAATAGGAGAGGGATCCCAGTTCCGTTGTATTTTTTTAATGTTTCTTAACTCAGAACTCGGTCATTTATAAACCGATTTTGAAAATTCTTTTTTTGTTTGAAAGAGTATACTCTCCGTGTAGTCTCATTTTAATTTGGTGAAGATTTGATGCAGGGTTCCGGATATATACGAAATGGGAAGTGGGTTGCTGCAATTTTACTACGTTAAAAAATAAAATGCTTTTAAAACATGAAATGTTACATTATGGTATTTTTGTTACATTCCATATAGCGCGGTTGTAATACCACAATTTTACCGGCTACCTTACCCTCCAAACTGAAACACGACAGTAAAAAGTCACCGACACCATTGCGGTAGGTAAAAAGAAAGGCTTTGGTACTAAAACCCCTAAAACCCGGTCGAAACATTTTAGAACTAGTCAAGAAGTAGGCAAGATGTTAGTGATATATTAGCTTCCTCTAGTCTTTTATGACATGCCTAGCAGTAAGACTTTTAGGATTTTCAAAAAAGGCCCGGATCAAAAGGAATATTCTCGAAAAACTTAAAGAGATCTTCGGTTTATCTTGTAAGCTCGGGTGAATTAATTTATGTTGACATTTTGACAAAAATTATCGAAAAGCCGTACTTTACGAGGCGAATCGCGAGCGTTCTTTATGACGGGAGCGAATTACAAATCCATAATGTATGTCTGGAGCGTTTGTCATGAGTGTGAATAATCGGTCGACCTGGTGACCACGAGAATATTTATGACGTCATATTTTCAACACCATTATTAGGGTTTCCATGAGTCATGAGTAAAAAACAGGTACCTTATAGGATCTCTCGTGTGTCAGTCTGTTCGTCCGACTTTCGTAGTCGATTTTCTTTGAAACTACCCACATGATCGATTGACTTGAAAATTGATTGACATTAAAAGCTTGTGATCCAAAAACAGAAATGTAACGTAAGTAAGCAAATAAATTTTAAATTTAATTTTTATTTTGGGGGCTTAATTAGAAAAATTAAAAAAGTTTTCTAAACTGTATGCAGTGACATATCAAATAAAAAGAATTATTATAAAAATCTTAAATATTTCCTGAATTATTTTCTTAATCGTCTAATCATTGTGATAGTAATTGTAATTTTATTGGTAATGGTGATTTGGTTTGAAAGGGGGATTGTGTGGTTTTTATTTGAATGTGATTTTTTTTAATATTGTATAATGAATTTAATTTTTGATATTAATAATTTTTATAATAATTTTATATTTATAATGATCAATTCATTGAAGATTCATTAAAGATTTAAATTTGGATATTTAAGATAGATTTGCTATGATTGTTATAATTTTGTGACATTATTTAACTACTAGGTGACAATTTATTTTATTTGTATTTAATTTTTAATGACATTAGATAATTTTCTACGAACACGTCAGATTTTTTCTTTTCTTTCGGGCCATAGTGCGGCCATAGTGCGGACAACCCTCCATTGGTATTGCTATAAATCAGTATTTATTGAAGGTAGGATGTACATTTTCCTTCAAATCTGTTATTTGTGATATTTGTATTTCGTTGTTAGTAACTGAAATACTCTGATGAGGATGCTTGTGTAAGCGCAACCGGTTGGAAATTAATTATAATTACCTTATTGTTAAACAGTACAAGTGTTATTAATTAATAAATGTTATATTAAAATTTATAATGGAGATTCTCAAATACGAGAATCTATATTACTTTTATAATCTAATATATATATATATATATATATATATATATATATATATATATATATATATATATATATATATATATATATATATATATATATAATCAATTGCTGTTCGTTAGTCTCGCTATAACTCGAGACAGGCTGAACCGATTTGGCTAATTTTGGTTTTGGATTAATTGTTGAAGTCCAGGGAAGGTTTAAAAGGTGAGAAAATATGGAAAAAAATAAGAGCAGTTAAACAGGCAGAACAACATTTGCCCGGTCAGCTAGTTTTAAAATAAATAGTTTTGAAATTAGGAGGAAATTTACAGTTTTCCCACTTGATCTTTAAAATTATTAGATCTAAAATCTTTTGTCATAATACATTTCGAGATTTTTAAAATTTTAAAATTTTGAAAAACGCAGAAAATTTTTTTTTTACATTATTATAGGAAAAAGGATTATAGGAAAACTCATAAGGAAATAATTATGTACAGAACCCTCTCCACGCAAGTTTAACTTGCACTTTTCGGTTTTATTTTTATACCCATCCTAGTTAGTGTAACTGACGTACGTGTATTTCTTTTTCTTAAGTATGAGATAGTAAAGAAGCAAATGGCCCTCTTGAATGAATGTCACATTGCCAGAAAAAGGTATCAAGTTTCGAGTTACTACCTACATTTAGAGATTTAATTCCATAAAGTATTACATGGATATCACACCCATTTTCTTGCAAGGTAGGCAGAGTGAATCTACCCTCCATAGACCTTTTAATTTACCACAATTCACTGGTTTATTGGTTCACGAGCTCATCTCGCCTGGTGATCCCCATCGCCACAGATTACCTAATTACTAACGATTATTGTCTATCTGTACTAATAACCATGATTCACGATGCTAAGTACTCATCTGAGGCACGGATCGTATCGCACACCTCGCTAGACTCCGAACTTCTTCTGAGAAAAGATTTTTCTCGAAATCCCTCAAAAACTAATTTTTTTATAGGGTCATTGTCAATTATCAGTCTAACACTGGTCAACCACTGGTCAGTCAAACTAAAATAGACGTTTTTTATGTCATAAGATAGCAAATAAGCAGATGGGTTTTCAGATGGAAAGAGTCAACCATCGCCTATAGAAACCAAAGGTGTTAATGGTGCGTTGCTATCTTGTGGCGAGGTCTAATGCCACATGCATAAGTTTACCGGCTATCTTACCCTCCAAACCGGAACACGACAGTGACAAGGAGTGATGCTATTGCGGCAGAATAGGTAAGGTGGGAGTACCAGACCCGGGCGAGACAATGCAGAACTCTACCATCTAGTAGCCACGATGGTGGTGACTCGTATAGCCAATGGGTCACCTTTTACGACCTGCCTGGCAGAACGGCAGTTGGCCTATTCTTCAAAGGAGCCCGGGACCAACAAAGAAACATAGACAAACCCTGACGCTATTGCAGCAGGAATAAGTAGAACGTCTAATTGCGGTGCTCTAATATTCAAGGACACGAGGGTTGTCAAATTTTTATAATTCATCCAGCTTTTACAAATTACATGTGCGTCTCGGAACGCGCGACCGACAGAAGTGATATCTTAAAATAAATAAATAAATAATCACGGGACAAATTACACTTACTGATCTAACCTCAAAGTAAGAAAACTATTTGCTTGTGTTATGGGTGTTAGTCAAAGATACTAATACATAGAAATACATATATAAATACTAGAATATATTTAATAAACATCCAAACCCGGAAATACAAACGTTTATGCTCATCACACAAATGCTTGTCCCCATTGAGGATCGAACCGCTGCCCCGTAGATTGCGTAGTCAAGGTCGCTAACCACTCAACCAACGGGGCGGTCTTGGGCAACTTAGCGCTGTGGGTTAGAGCGGGAAAGGAGGAATCTACATGCCGCTACCGTATGCGTGAGAGAAAGGGAAGCAAGCCCGACTGGCGCCGTAACGCGTTACGTAACGAAGCGGTTTACGCTCCCATTTGAAGTTATCACTTCAAAACATATGATTTATTCTTTTTTTTCTTTTTTTTATATCATAAGATAGCAAACAAGCAGATGGGTCTCCTGATGGAAAAAGTCAACCATCACCTATAGACACCAAAGGTGTTAATGGTGCGTTGCTATCTCGTGGCGAGGTCTAATGCCACATGCATAAGTTTACCGGCTACCTTACCCTTCAAACCGGAACACGACAGTGACAAGCACTGACGCTGTTGCGTCAGAAATAGGTAAGGCGAATCCGGGCGAGACAATGCAGAACTCTACCTCTTGGTAGCCAAGACGGTGTTGACGCGTATAGCCAATCGGTCGTCTTTTACGACCTGCCTGGCAGAAAAGCAGTTGGTCTATTCTTCAAAGGAGCCCGGGACCAACATGGGGAAAAACCAGAATCAACAAAAACATTAAATTGTGAAATCTAATGCTGGTATGTGGAGTTAAGCCTAATAAAGAGTACCTCAGAGTTACGTAAGGACAGGATCTTAGGGGCACTAACTCCGTAGGGACTGAGTTCTAGGCATCAGATACGTGCATATCTTGGGCGTTAGGCTACCCCCTGAAAAGCCGCTTTTACAAGTGGGGGGGGGGGGGGGGGGCTCAGGCAGGGTCAAGAATCGGTCTTTTCACACTAGGGGATAGAGTTCCGTAATATCTCGCTTGGGTGTATGGTACCACCGCCTTAACTATTCCTGCCGCAATAGCGTTAGTGTCGTGTTCTGGTTTGGAGGATAAGGTAGACCGTAAGCTTATAAATGTGGCATTGCCATCCTGCCACACGGTGCCATACGGATAAATAAATAAATAAATAAATAATAGCAATACATATATAAATACTAGATTATATTTAATAAACACCCAAATCTGGAAATACATACATTTATGCTCATTACACAAATGCTTGTCCCCGTCGGGGATTGAACCAGAGCCCCGTCGATTGCGTAGTCGTAGTCAAAGTCGCTAACAATAGCAATACATCTTTGGTGTATGTAGTTGATGGTTGCTCTTTTCATCGGGAGAACCAGAATACTGGTAGTAACAAAAACACTGTCTAATCCCAAAGGCGCATATTGGTAAAATGATAAAATGATTATAATATTTATTATACTTCTGTGTTTTCGTATTTATCCTGCAATTTCCCTAAACAAATATTTTAAAGTGGACAACGCCACCTCATGTCTGATGTCAGCACCGGCAGCGTCTTTGTGTCCATATACATATACATATACATATACATATACATATACATATACATATACATATACATATACATATACATATACATATACATATACATATACATATACATATACATATACATATACATATACATATACATATACATATACATATACATATACATATACATATACATATACATATACATAGATATAAATATACGAAGGTCATATTTAAAATATCATTCAAGTTTTTTTCGATCGGGAGAAATTAATTTCAATATGCCCAAAGTAATACATGATATAATATATGATTGATAACGCATTTGATGATCGACCAGGATTTTTTTTACCAACGTATAAATGTTTTCATAACTTTCATAATTTACATTGACGAGTTGGCAAGACATCGAATAGCCAAGATTAGAATTGCTGTTATTAAAAACTTTATCACCATGTCCTCACTGATTGGAGACTAATAAAAATGGTTTGTTTAATGGGAAACCTCACCAACTAATGGGAAATGCAATCGAGTCAAGTAAATGTTTTTTAAGTTCTCAGAAACTCTCTAATCTACTTTTCTTTGGAATTTTTTAATTAAACTGATGTTCTTTTACACGATTACAAACTAATTTTTAAACAGTACCAAACAGTCTAAAGAAATCAAGCAGTTTCAGCAAGTGCTAACGGTGGATTTTTTGTTATAGTAGATTTGAGTTTGCAGATAGCTCAAGTTGAATGCTTTTTTATATATATGACCGCCCATTTTTAACACGCTTTTATTAGCTTGGTTCGTATGTTTGTCTATTAGTATATTACTATATAACTCCGCATTTACACATTCGTGTTCACTATTCGCCTCGCCATGCGCCTCGCTATTCGTGCAAATGTGTAAATGCGGCTCGAGCAAAGGGAGTCGCGAGGTGAGGCACGAAGCGAATAGCGAGCGCACTGTTTACACATGCGTGTTCGTGGTTCGCCTCGCCATTCGCCTCGCTATTCGTACGAATGTTTTAATGTGACATAACGGAAATTTGAACATGGATTTAACGTATTTTATTTACGTACTTTATATCGTCGGATTAATTTGAAACTTTGCAGTTTTATCAAGGATCGATCACAATGCAATAATATTAATTTTAGTCCTGTTATCTTTACTAGCATCTTCAGTTTTTTTTTTCACCCGATAAGCTATAATTCAACTAAAAACTGAAAACAAATAATAGTTAAAAAAAATTTAAAAGAACACGCTTTTATAAAAACCAAACGAAAAATGAAAAATAAAATAAAATTAAGAATAGTCCGAGAAATTTGAATAAATTTGAATTAAAAATTGTAAATAATGTAATAAAAAGAGTGAGGTACATGGTGTCAATAGTAATTTAAAAAAAACACACGCTTTTCTTGCAATGGAATACATTTCTTTTTTCCACTTTAACTTACTATTTCTTAATTCAAATTTATTCAAATTTTTAAATAAAATTTATTTTTCATTTTTTAGTTTCGTTTTTATAAAATCGTGTATTTTTTAGTTTTTTTTAGCTATTATTTATTAAAGGTCTTTTTAATAAACATGTTGAATCATGTGTGTAAGTCAATCGTGTGCACCATTTTATTTCATTTATTATTGCGCAGTAATTTATCGTAGTCTATGCAATAGAATGAGCATTACTTTTTTATATTATAACATAGCCAACAAGCAGTTGGCTCTCCTGATGGAAAGAGAAATCGTCACCTATAGACACCAAAGAGGTTAATAGTGCATTGCTATCCATGTGGCGATATGGCAATGCCACATACACCGATAGACTTGTGCATATGGCATTGCCACATCGGTAGACTACTTTACCTTCCAGACCACAGAACCGGTCTACGACAATGACAAGCATTGATCCTATTGCGGCAGAAATAGGTAATATAATAGCGGTAGTACTAGACCCAGATAAGATGTTGCAATACTCTACCACCTGGTAGTTACGATGATAGTTTTACGAGCTGCCTGGTAGAATGGCAAGTGGTCTATTCTTCATAGGAGCACGGACCAATACAGGGTAAATATAGTCCTATAGTTTATTACCCGCGCTCTCGTGTAAAGTTAAGTCCAGACCAAGGCTTCCTAATATAATGTCCATGCCGAGAAATTTAAAAAAGGAAGAAAAAATATGTCATTATCATGAAGCTGTATACCTAATATCTGGCGGTAGCACTTTTAACATCTACTTAAAACCAAATTTAAATACTGCTGTCATCTCCTGAGGTCTTACCGTCTTTTTTTAACATAGCTGTATGAAAGGAGATGGCGAGACCTCATAGAATGAGATATAACATAGGTATTTGTTTCAAGAATTAATGAGTGCTTGCTCCACTTATACCTAATACTTCATGGTCATTACTCACTATTACAAAATATTTGTGTGTGAGTGAATCGTACAAGGAGTATTAAAAATATTACATAATATAATAATAAATTTTCTCCATATCGTAAACATGATATTTAGTTTTCGCTTGCTTTTTCCGAGTTGTTAGTGTGGCTAAATTATGTCCACCCCGATTTTAATTTCTTAGAATCAAGAAACATAAATCTGTCCATTGCACAGACACGAGAAGTTACAATAATTTAAATATAAAATTAGGACATAAAATCTTGAATTAAACAGGTTTTCATTCTCTTATCTCAGTTTATCGGTTAGGTAATTTTGTTTATAATAGAATGTCCTAATAAAACATTTTGATACACCGGTTTTAATATAGGTACTTTGACAATGTGCTATTAATTAAAAATTAGTAACAGAATGCCGTAAACACCGACCACATAGCCCATAGACGCCTAATTTTTGATTTTCCGTATTGAATTCATTTTGGCAACTAGCTGAGGTTAAGAAGAAGCGGGCTTGCAACACAGTAATTAGCTAACTCAAGGAAAGATAATGATGATAGAGGATCTGACTGGTCGACGCTGAATAAATATTTCCGCGTGGACGTTTACCGGAACTATAAGTCAGAAGTCGAGAATCAGTCTCGCAGGACACCCTTAGAGCGGAGGGCATACAGCCTCTACCTCCTCTTAATTTTTACGCGCGACCTTTGAAGCTGTGACGGCCCTTGAGGCTAGCAGTAATTCAGACATTCCGAAAAAATGGGTTGACAGAAGCCATTCGCCTATTATTGGGTATCTATGGGCTGTGTGGTCAGTGGCTGTAATCAAATTATTAAATTGATATACTCGGATTGAATTAATTTATGTACTAGCTAGAAGTTTCTGATTTTACTCTTGTTTCTAGCATTTTTACCTCCTGTTAGTTCGAGCTTCTCTAAAAAATAGACCAACTACCGTTCTACCAGGCAAGTCGTAAAAGGCGATTGGCTATACGGTCACTACCATCGTGACTCCTAGATGGTAGAGTTCCGTAACGTATCGCTCGGGTATTTGGTACCACGACCTTATCTATTCCTGTCGTAATAGCGTCAATGCTTGTCATTATCGTGTTCGGGTTTGGAGGGTAAGGTAACCGATAGACTCATGCATGTGGCATCTCGTCACACGGATAGCTACGCACTATAAACATCTTTGGTGTCTATAGGCGACGATTTCTCTTTCCATCAGGAGCGTCATTCATAACTGCTTGTTTGCTATGTCATGATATAAAAAAGTAGTGCTCATTCTATTGCTGCAATAGCAGTAATACTTGTCATTGACGTATTATGGTTTGGAGGGTAAGATATGCAATCCCGTCACACGGATAGCAACGCCCAATTGACATCTTTGGGTTCTATAGGCAATGGTTCCTTTTTCCTTCAGGAGAGCGTTCTTCTGCTTGTTTGTAATTTATAATGTATAATATGTTAAGGTATAATGAGTTTTATGTATTTTTCAATATGAATGAAATATCTCGTTTCTATCAACTCTGGTTGAGATGAGAACACTAATTATGTTTCTATGGAGCGCGCGGGGTGTGGCATTCCGTAGGGACGATGAACTTTTAACGCAGAGCTATGTCTTGGTTAGAAGGGAACATACAATGAAGTAAAATGTAATAAAGTAAATAAAAAAATTAAATCGACTGCAAATATCTGTCAACTATAAGCACCCATATCTCAAAACTACTGAACAGATTATGATGAAGTTTAGACTATTACCCAAATTGGAATATATCTGATTTAAATAACAAAAAATAACTTGATATGGCTTTTAGTTTTCGAGAAATTATCTTTAAATTAATTTCTATATTAATACTAGCTATTTATTTTTGTTTTGTAGTACTCACCCCGTGCTTGGGAGATTGGAAAAACCTTAAAAACAACAAAGAAAAATATCGACACGCTATATATACATACGTATAACTAGTTATACGTATGTATAGCTGGCGATCAGTACAATCGACGTAATCGATCATATAGCAAAGAAGAATTTCGCTGCCTCGAGCCTGTCGACACTAGCTCAGTGGAAGAGCGTCCCGGCTTTAGGGAAATGGTCGCAGTTTCAAATCCCGCGTGTCGATATTTTTCTTTGTTGTTTTTAAGGTTTTCTAATACTAGCTATGTCCGGGACTTCGTCCGTGTGGAAAAAAATCTAAAATAAAAGTGACCCAAGTTACTCCTTGTTACCGTAGTTTAAAAAATAGAGAGTCCAGAGGTTTTACCCGCATAGTTCCCGTTCCCGTAGGATTTCCGGGATAAAAACTAACCTATATCCTTTTCCGGCTCTTAAACTATCTTTGTACTAAATTTCATCCAAATCAGTCCAGTGGTTTAGGCGTGAAGAAGAGACAGAGCGAAAGTTTGGATGGATGGACTTTTTTACTCAATCCCATCAAAATTAATAACCGGAGTTGGATGAAATTTAGCACACAGGTAGATGATGATCAGGAATAGCACATAGGCTATTTTTAATACCGGAAAAATTGTTTGTTCCCACGGAATTCACCATACATATATTTACAAAATTTAGTGCACTTGCTAGGATTTAGCGTGATGATATTTTTATGTGAAATAAAACGAAAATTTACTTAAATCGTTGAGATTTCTATAGTTCTTTAGCCCTTAATGGTGCTATCATAGTGTGAGGCTTAAATGTGTTATCTCCCAACCGCTCTATCTGCGAGACAATAATTATATGCGCTTGAATATGATTACGTTCACGTTACTAGACCACGTACAAGTCCCGTAACTTGCCCAGCTGCGATGTGCTTTGAACAAAAAGTGGATTGAATCAACACTATGAATACTTGCAACTAATGGGGAAATAGGATCCAATCTTGGTACTACGAGACTTACACTGTAGCGTATTTTCATAATATATATTTTTTCATTTTTAATTATTTGATTTTGAATTCTATATTCATATCCATACTAATATTATAAATGCGAAAGTCTGTCTGTCTGTCTGTCTATCTGTTACGCTTTCACGGCTAAACCGCTGAACCGATTTTCATGAAATTTGGCATGGATATAGTTGAAGATCCGGGGTCAAACATAGGCTATTTTTTTTTCAAAAACCAGTCCCTGGAGGGCTAAAGTAGGGGATGAAATTTTTATTAAAACTATTTGGACGACTTATTAATATACGAGCGAAGCTGCGCGGGTCAGCTATTTCGATATATATTAAGATATTGACTTTACATAACTAATTTAATTGACTTATGAACGTTATTAAAAGCACTGCGGTCGTAAAATCCATATCTAATATTATACCTAAATGCGAAAGTAACTCTGTCTGTATGTCTCTTCTTCACGCCTTAACCACTGAACTGATTTGAATAAAATTTGGTACAGATATAGTTTGAAACCCGAGAAAGGACACAGGGTGATAGTTTTTATCACGAAAATCCCACAGGAACGGTAACTATGTAAATAAATTCTATAAAGACATTTTTTTAACTTAGTTGAAAATTGTCGTTATAGTTGAGTCAATTTTGACAAAACATACACTAGCTGACCGAGAAACGTTGTTATGCCATATAAAGTACCCACGACTTCGTTAAAAAATTCTAAAATAAAAGTAGCCTAAGTTACTTCTTAACTACCGTGATTTAAACAATAATCTCGGAGTTTAATCCTTATAATTTCCATTCCCGTAGGATTTCCGAGAAAAAGCTATCATATGTCCTTTCTCAGGTCTCAAACATTTCAAACTATCTTTGTAACCAATTTCATCCCAATCGGTTTTGTTGTTTAGATATAAAGAAGAGACAGACAGATCCGTTACTTTCGCATTTATAATACTAGTATGGAGTGAATTACTAATATCGCTATTAAAAAATAAAGATTAGTAGTAGAAGGATGACAACTCAGGGTTGTATATATTTTTAATGTTACATCATAAAAAGATAAAAATAAAAAACTGTACAAACATAGAATAGATTTGGGGTGGACCATCCTTATCACTTAGGGGTATACGAAATAGATAACAACCTGTTATCAGACCTTCTAAATATACATATAAAATTTCATCAAAATCGGTGAAGCCGTTTCGGAAGAATATGGTAACTAAAACTGTGACACGAGAATTTTATATACTAGGTAATATGTATACTTCATCTGAATCCATTTGATGAAACTGTATTGCATAAATATGTATATTTCTTCTGAATCCATTTGATGAAACTGTGTTGCATACATATGTGTATTTCTTTTGAATCCATTTGATGAAATTGTATTGCATACATATTAGTGATGGGCCGAATGTGGTTTGAACCGAATTCGAACTTCGGCCGAACATTCGGTGAAAATAAGAAATTCGGCCGAATTTCGGCCGAACTTCGGTTTAATTTTGGGGAGCTTTCTTAAAAGCGATATGTCGTGACTTTTTTACGAATTTGCTTAAAAATTTAATTATTTTATACTAGCTATTTACCTATTTTACTATTTACTACTAGCTATTATATTGCCCGCGGCTTCGCTCGCGTAAAGTAAGAGAAAAAAGTAACCTATGTCACTCTCCATCCCTTCAATTATCTCCATTAAAAAAATCACGTCAATTCGTCGCTCCGTTTTGCCGTGAAAGACGGACAAACAAACAGATACACTTTCCCATTTATAATTTTAGTATGGACTAGCTGTTGCCCGCGACTTCGTCCGCGCGGACTTTATTTACTCCGCTTCTACTGGTCGTAGCAAGATGTTATATAACCTATAACCTTCGTCGATAAACAGGCTATCCAGCGCACAAAGAATTATTCAAATCGGTTCAGCAGTTTTCGAGATTACCGCGTACAACCAAACAAACAAACAAACTCTACAATTTTATAATATTAGTATAGATATATAGGATATCGTTAATGGGTTTCGCAACGCACGTGAATTAATGACGTAAAAGCAAAATTTTGATACATTGAGTTATATTGTTCCAATTTAGGCATGGATTTTTATTTTTAACTTTCTGCTATGTAGGTATATAGATAAGGAAGTTACTGATTTTGCCCCGATTTTTGAAAATCGAGTTTTCACCATCTCCACGTTTTGAGGTCCTAGAAATCTTTTCCGACTATTTTCACTATGAGGTCAGCATGTCTGTATATATGTGTATGTGTATATGTAAACATTTTTTTTATGTCATAAGATAGCAAACAAGCAAATGGGTCTCCTGATGGAAAGAGTCAACCATCGCCTATAGACACCAAAGCTGTTAATGGTGCGTTGCTATCTTGTGGCGAGTTTACCGGCTACCTTACCCTCCAAACGGGAACACGACAGCGACAAGCACTGACGCTATTGCGGTAGGAATAGGTAAGGCGGTGGTACCAGACCCGGGCGAGACAATGCAGAACTCTACCACCTAGTAGCCACGATGGTAGTGACTCGATAGCCAATCGGTCGCCTTTTACGACCTGCCTGGCAGAACAGCAGTTGGCCTATTCTACAAAGGAGGCCGGGACCAACACGGCGAAGCACATCATCTCATAACTTTGTACATAAATAACATACATAAATAAATAACTTTGTATAATCTAAGTACATAAATGTATAGATTAGGTACAGAATCTAATCAGCTCTATTCCTACAAAAACTGCGTTCAATGCATTAATTGCATCAAAATCGGTTTTTCCACTCAAGAGCTATCGTTGACGAAAAACTTTAGAAAAGTGTTTTTTTGAGATAACTTAGTAATTTCTCTAACTAATTTTTTTTGACCTTCCACAATAGTTTAGTGCTTTAAAACTACGTCAAATTTAATTTCAAATCGAGTTTTCAAAAGTTACAACTTTTTTAATATTAATATTTTGTTGTTTACAGAAAACTTCTTAATATTTTTAAAATAACTTTCCGGCTAATACATGGCTTGATTTAAAAATCTAACCAGCATTTCTTTCTAAAAATCTTTGTCAAATATCGTGAATTGTATCAAAACCGGTTTATCCGTTTGGGAGTTATCGTTGACGAAAATTTAGAAAAAAGTGTATTATTTATATAAAATAAGAGACTTTTGGACCAAAACTTGTTTGAATGTCAAACTTTCTACAATATTGTGGTACATAAAACAATTACGTCAAATGTAGTTTCAAGAATCAAAATCGAATCAAGTTTTCAAAAGTTATAACTTTTGAATAATAAAATTTTGCTGTTTACAGAAAACTTACTTAATATTTTTAAAATAACTCTTAGGCTTATACACCGATTCACTTAAAAAATCTAATCAACTTTTCTCTTTAAAAATTGCGTTAAATACCGTCAATTGGGTCAAAAACAGTTTATTAGGATTTATTATAACGAAAATTTTGAAAACAAATTTTGATATTACTTCGACATATTTTAGCCTATAGACTATGTAGCTCAAAAACATTTTAGAGCTCAAAAATTTCGTTGAATGCCATTTGAAGGATAAAAATCGATAATCGTTTTCAAAATATACAGCTTTTTAAAAATTAATTTGCTGTCATTTTCAGAAGTCAGAAGTCAAAAGTCAGAATTTTGAAAAAAAAAAATGCTTAGGTATAGTTTTTATTCCTTTGAGCCTAAAATACCTCAATTTAGCGGGAAGTTTCATGGATAGCCTGCAGGGTCAACTGATTCAGCTATTTTTTTACCTTTTTTTCGTCATTTTTTAACCTACTGATTTTGGAGCTAATAAAACCATTTAAAGGTAAAAATTACGTTGAATGCAATTAAAAAGATTTAAATCATCATGTTTTAAAATATATGCATCTTCATCTATATCAAACTTTAGATTTTTAACTTCCCGCTACGTATGGAACATTTTCTGACTATTTTCGCGATGACGTCAGTATGTATGTATGTGTGTGTGTGTGTGTGAGAGAGAGAGAGTGTATGGTTGTATGTATGTGTGTATGTAAACATTTCATAACTTTTGAACGGCTTGACCGATCGAAACGCGGTTAATGGCATTGAATTAGATTCTGCTCAACTTAAACTTCCAAAAACTTTATCCAATTCGGACTAGAATATTTTGAGAAATTTTGAAAAAATCGCAAAAAAATTGACGAAACATATTTTTATAATAAAACTTTCAGATTAATGTATTGATTGAGTATAAAATTTTAGCAGCTCTTTTTCTTAAAAAACTGCATCTAATTCATAAATTGTATCATGATCGGTTAATCCGCTCGGAAGTTATCGTTGACAAAAAAATTTGGAAGTGTTTTTTCGACATAAATTCGAAATTTTTTCAAATAGTTTCAAAAATCAAAATTAAATCAAGTTTTCAAAAATTACGGCTTTTCAAATATTAATATTTTGTTGTTTACAGCAAACTTAGCATTTTTAAAATGACTTTCAGACTAATATACCGATTGACTTAAGTCTAATCAGCTTTTCTTTCTGTAAATTGCGTCAAATAAGCAAATTGCATCAAAATCGGTCGATTTATTTGGGATTTACTAATATCGAAAATTCGAAAATATTTTTTTTTGATATTGCTTCGACATTTCTGAGTCTGTAGATTACGTAGCTATAAAAACATTTTAGAGGTCAAAAATTGCGTTGAATGCCATTCGAAAGACTAAAATCAATAATTGTTTTTAAAATATATAGCATTTCAAAAATTTTGAAATTACTGTCATTTACAGCGACTTCTATATACTAACGAATATTTGTAACAAATTTAAGATTTTCGAACTCTGAAAAAATGTGTGATATGCTAAGATATAGATAAAAATCTAGCGGGAAGTTTCAGGGATGACCTGCCGGGTCAACCGTTTTACATATTTTTTGAACTCTTCGAACTCAAAAATCTATGCTGAAGTTTTTTCATTTTTGTTTTTATGTTTGTTATTTAGCAGGATGTTTCAGGGATGGCCTTGGGGGATCAACCGTTTTACGTTTACGTAATAGTGAAAGATTTTTTCAAATCGGTTTAGTAGTTTTTGAGTTTTGATGATGCAATATATAAAAATATAGAATACAAATCTTTCCTCTTTATAACATTAGCGTAGATTTCAATCAAAATAGTGCAAGAAGATACTTTTTTCTCGTGCCGAATGTTCGGCATTTAAACCGAATTTCGGCCGAATGTCGAAGTTCGGTTCAAGCTGCCGAAATTCGGTTAAACCGAATGTAAAACGAATTTCGGCCCATCCCTAATACATATGTATATTTCTTGTGAATCCATTTGATGAAACTGTATTGCATACAGATGTATATTTCTTCTGAATCCATTTGATGAAACTGTGTTGCATACATATGTGTATTTCTTTTGAACCCAGTTGATGAAATTGTATTGCATACATATGTATATTTCTTGTGAATCCATTTGATGGAACTGTATTGCATACATATGTATACTTCTTCTGAATCTATTTGATGAAACAACCTCTTAAACTTTCATGCAGTAGTTTTTTTATTATCATCAACTAGTTTTATATCTATGCAAAGATTACGAGTATTGAGTCTATAGGTATTTAGAACTTAAATGCCTCTAAAAACCCGACATATAAAATCAAGTCCACGTTATTGCAATTTGTTTCTAATTTCAAATAGTAATAGAGACTTTTATGATTGAACAGCTTTTTATTTAAACTCAAATCAAGAAGTAACAAAGATTTAAATTAAGCTACGATTCGTGTAAATGTATGTTTTATTATATTTTAATCTTTATTTGGGCCTCAAACATTATTTTCTAGTGAGTGACGAAAGAGTTCACTGACATATTTTAACTCGAGACTTTTTAAATATTTTTATTTTAAAGCTTAATTGGCTTTAAATTCAAACATTAAGATAATAGTGTAATAAAACATTTTGCTTGTTGAAGTAAAACTTTAAAATCTGATTAAAACGTGACTAGAAGTGGTGAAGGACTCATCCTGGCTACCACACATGCATTAAATTACTATATTATTTTAAACTAGCTGTGCCCGCGACTTGTGCTGAAAAAACCTAAAATAAAAGTAGCCTAAGTTATTCCTTTTTACATTTGGCATCTGCTAGTGAAAGTCCTGTCAAAATTGGTCCAGCCGTTTTAGAGATTAGTTGGAACAAACAGATAGACAAGAATTATAAAAAAAGTTATTTTGTATCTATACCGTGTTTACATGCATTTAGAAAAAAGCGGTTTTTTAATATTACAAAGAGACACTTAAATTTTATTTGTAGGATAATACATTGGATTTATGCACTTAGGTCCATATTAAGCTATTAAAATATAAATGAAGTTAACCATGGTTAAAGTTATTCAACGTTAAGTTGTATTTAAAAAAACGTTATAATGTTTAAATTAAACTGTGAAACCATGAGGTCTTTTTCGAATTCTGAACCAGATAATTCATTCGTTTGCCCGACTTGCCGTTAGGTTGAGCACCTGTCACACTATG
The DNA here is from genome assembly GCA_036924255.1 of Apodemia mormo. Classification (NCBI taxonomy): domain Eukaryota; kingdom Metazoa; phylum Arthropoda; class Insecta; order Lepidoptera; family Riodinidae; genus Apodemia; species Apodemia mormo. The sequence goes on from JAUPFN010000008.1 coordinate 41,072,237, forward strand.
AGACTTCGGATGCTGGCTGGTTTGGAGTACGTTGCAACTTTATCTAACCATATTGTCTGCCAATATTTTTTTAAACGAAAATTTGTATCTCCGCGTTGAACTTTTCCGATTGACCGTCACGTAAGCCAAAATTCATAGTGCCACAAGCCGTTTTGCATCACAAACGTCTTGCAACAATATGAATATGGCTGTGTTTAGTATTTCATTATTTAACCTATTGTGGTGTTTTAGCTAGAGTAGCGTAGGGTAGGTTTCATTAACTCTCTGCAGTCTCCGTAATTGACTTTAATTGATTAAGTGAAGATTTCTTTAGCCACGTTAAGTGATTTATAGTTCGAAAAACCTCTGGGCACAGTTTTAAATGTGTAGGCGGTTGACCCTACAGGCCATTCCTGAAACTTCCCGCTAAATTAAGGTACTAAACTATAAACTATAAACATAGATTTTTTCAGTTCAAACATCTATTTTGTTAAAATGGCAGTGTATTGATTTTCGAAAAGTTGTATATTTTGGAAACGCTGATTGAATTTGATCTTTCAAATTCAATCAGCGTTTTTCAAATAAACATTTTTTTTTCAAATATTTTCATCATTAATAAATCCTAAACAAATTGACTGATTTTGATCCAATTAGCTATATAGTATTTGACGAAGTTTTTAAAGGAGAAAAGCTGCTAAGATTTTTAAGTCCATCGGTCTATTAGCCTGAAAATTATTTTAAAAATATAAAGTAAATATGCTAAAAATAACGTAATTTTAATATTTGAAAAGCTGTAACTTTTAAAAATTAGATTCGATTTTGATTCTTGAAATGCCATCTGGCGTATTTTTTTAGTACTAAAATATTGTAGAATACCAAAAAATGATTGGTTGAAAAGTTTCGAAGTTAACTCGAAAAAACACTTTTTTTTTAATTTTTCGCAACGTTTTCTCTTAAACCGATTTTGATGCAATTTATACAGTAGATGTAGTTTTTTGAGAAATAGAGCTGATTAGTTTTTTTACTCAATCGGTACATTAATCTGGAAGTTATGTTAAAAAAATATTGTTTCATCTAAATAATTTTTGGGTTTTTTCAAACGTTCTCAAAATCTCCTAGGCCGACATGGTTCAAATTTTCAGGAAGTCTAAGTTGAGCAGAATCCAATCGAATGCCATCAACCGCGTTTCGATAAGTCCAGCCGTTCAAAAGTTATGAGATGTTTACATACACATACACCCACACACACACACACATACACACACACACACACAGACATACTGACGTCATCGCGACAATAGTCGGAAAAGATTCTTAGGACCTCAAAACGTGGAGATCCTGTGAAAACTCGATTTTCGAAAATCGGGGCAAATTTAGTAACTTCCTATCTAAGAGTAATGTAGGTCATTACGTACTACGTATCGGGAAGGTAAAAATACCGGCCATCCAGGTAGAAACTAATATTTTAACTGTTTCAAACTCTTTTCTCGTAATGATTCTCTCGTTTACAAAGTTTTTGTATCACATATTAATATTTAGAGAACAATAGTAATAGAAACTAGCTGGAGAGTCAGTAATAAAATCCAAGGTTTGATGGTTGTACTAAAATTAATATTTCCATTCAAACAAAACAATGGCATCTGAGTGGAAAGTAATTATTCACTGCGGATCCTAATGTCAAACCCGTTCTTACGATAGCAAATACATTAGTGACTTCAACTTCTAATCTTCGCAAAGTTTTACAATAGTAGACGATAGATTGCTTTTCAACTTAGATGATAATGAGTTTTCGAGCGAACTTCCTTGCCATGTACAGGATACAATTATTGTAGACATGGGGACTAAGATTTTATTAGGTACTATGCCTCAAAGTCTTACTTCTTTGGAAACATCTAATTACCTACCTAATAAAATAGGTACAAGTCTTGTGACAGAGTTAGCTTATTTGATTCAGATCCTAGGTTTGTTCCTCAAGCAGGTTAAATGTTGAATTGAGGTTTTTTTTCAAACAAATTCCAAAAAGGAGTTTATAAATTTGACTGTATGTTTTTTAAATTTTTTTATGTTTTTTGCTACGGAACTTGGTCATTTATGACCCGTATCCGTATCATGTATCCAGTATATTTTATTGCAGTGCCTTAGGTTGATCTGGTAGAAAAAACTCAATTAAATATTTAATGTTGAATTAAGTTTTTCAACCAAATTCCAAAATGGAGGCTATTAATTCGACTGTTTGTTTTTTAATTTTTTTATGTTTGTTACTACGGAACTCTGTCATTTATGAAACGCATACGTATTATGCTAGGCACTGCAGTATCTTTTATTGCAATATAGTGCAATAATATTCACTACAATATCTTTTAGAAATCAGAAATCAGAAATCAGAAATCAGAAATCAGAAATCAGAAATCAGAAATCAGAAATCAGAAATCAGAAATCAGAAATCAGAAATCAGAAATCAGAAATCAGAAATCAGAAATCAGAAATCAGAAATCAGAAATCAGAAATCAGAAATCAGAAATCAGAAATCAGAAATCAGAAATCAGAAATCAGAAATCAGAAATCAGAAATCAGAAATCAGAAATCAGAAATCAGAAATCAGAAATCAGAAATCAGAAATCAGAAATCAGAAATCAGAAATCAGAAATCAGAAATCAGAAATCAGAAATCAGAAATCAGAAATCAGAAATCAGAAATCAGAAATCAGAAATCAGAAATCAGAAATCAGAAATCAGAAATCAGAAATCAGAAATCAGAAATCAGAAATCAGAAATCAGAAATCAGAAATCAGAAATCAGAAATCAGAAATCAGAAATCAGAAATCAGAAATCAGAAATCAGAAATCAGAAATCAGAAATCAGAAATCAGAAATCAGAAATCAGAAATCAGAAATCAGAAATCAGAAATCAGAAATCAGAAATCAGAAATCAGAAATCAGAAATCAGAAATCAGAAATCAGAAATCAGAAATCAGAAATCAGAAATCAGAAATCAGAAATCAGAAATCAGAAATCAGAAATCAGAAATCAGAAATCAGAAATCAGAAATCAGAAATCAGAAATCAGAAATCAGAAATCAGAAATCAGAAATCAGAAATCAGAAATCAGAAATCAGAAATCAGAAATCAGAAATCAGAAATCAGAAATCAGAAATCAGAAATCAGAAATCAGAAATCAGAAATCAGAAATCAGAAATCAGAAATCAGAAATCAGAAATCAGAAATCAGAAATCAGAAATCAGAAATCAGAAATCAGAAATCAGAAATCAGAAATCAGAAATCAGAAATCAGAAATCAGAAATCAGAAATCAGAAATCAGAAATCAGAAATCAGAAATCAGAAATCAGAAATCAGAAATCAGAAATCAGAAATCAGAAATCAGAAATCAGAAATCAGAAATCAGAAATCAGAAATCAGAAATCAGAAATCAGAAATCAGAAATCAGAAATCAGAAATCAGAAATCAGAAATCAGAAATCAGAAATCAGAAATCAGAAATCAGAAATCAGAAATCAGAAATCAGAAATCAGAAATCAGAAATCAGAAATCAGAAATCAGAAATCAGAAATCAGAAATCAGAAATCAGAAATCAGAAATCAGAAATCAGAAATCAGAAATCAGAAATCAGAAATCAGAAATCAGAAATCAGAAATCAGAAATCAGAAATCAGAAATCAGAAATCAGAAATCAGAAATCAGAAATACTTTATTCAATAAAACTTTTTGCAAGTTATTTTGACACGTCAACATATTTTTTTAAAAACTACTACCGGATCGGAAACGCGGCCACACACTGAGAAGATCCGGCGGAAGAAACTCAGCGGGCTTGTCTTTTTTTTCATATCATTGATTTTTTTACATTATCACAATATTACAAAAAATATATATGAGATCTGTATGAGGAGCAATTAATCCCAGGCTTTTTTGTCTTCTAAATAATCTGAGATTTTATAATATCCCTTTTTACATAGTTTTGTTTTAACACGGTTTTCTCGCCGTGTTGGTCCCGGCCTCCTTTGTAGAATAGGCCAACTGCCGTTCTGCCAGGCAGGTCGTAAAAGGCGACCGATTGGCTATCGAGTCACTAACATCGTGGCTACTAGGTGGTAGAGTTCTGCATTGTCTCGCCCGGGTCTGGTACCACCGCCTTACCTATTCCTGCCGCAATAGCGTCAGTGCTTGTCGCTGTCGTGTTCCGGTTTGGAGGGTAAGGTAGCCGGTAAACTTATGCATGTGGCATTAGACCTCGCCACAAGATAGCAACGCACCATTAACATCTTTGGTGTCTATAGGCGATGGTTGACTCTTCCCATCAGGAGACCCATCTGCTTGTTTGCTATCTTATGATATAAAAAAAAAAAAAAAAAAAAAAACACATTTTTTAAATTTATTTACTGGTAGATCTCTTATAGTTTCGGGAAGTTTATTGTAAATTATTGCATATATAATTATTGCAGTATAGTGTAATAATAGGCACTGCAGTATCTTTTATTGCAATATAGTGCAATAATAGGCACTGCAGTATCTTTTATTGCAGTATAGTGCAATAATATGCACTGCAGTATCGTTTATTGCAGTGCCTCTTAGGTTGATCTGGTTGAAAAAAAGAAGGCTATCAATTCGACTGTATGCTTTTTTATATTTTTTTATGTTAGTTAGTACGGAATTCCGTCATTTATGAGCCGTATCCATACCATGTATCCAGCATCTTTTATTGTAGTGCCTCTGTGGTTGATTTTTTAAAAGGATCCTTGGTATTCTACTGTGCCTTGCAAAATTTCATCAAAATCTGTTTAGCGGTTTAATCGAGAAAGCGTTACAGACAGACTTTCGCATTTGTATAATTAGTATGAATATTCGTCTCTTTAACGTTCAATAAATCGTTTCATAAATAATACCTACTACTAGTCAAATTTTGCTAAAAATATTTCTGAATCATAGTTTCATGTTTAATATTACTATAGATCAAAATAATATTATAATATGTCAACAATATACAAAAAAACACCTGTTTTTAGTCAAATTGATGTATGTATTCAAACAACTTAAATACGGTAAATCACAGATAATCTACAGAATCAGTGAAGAACTTACGTTTTTAATATTCAACGATATTTATACGGCTTCATATCTTCTGTATCTTAATATATTTGACACGCATTACCCGTCTAATATTACGCGTGGTAATGGGTGACGGTAGCTGGTAACAGTGGGTGGTCTGTCATTATCTTTAAATTTTAAGTTAAATTTTAAATAATTTCATCAAGTCTGTCAAGCGAAAGTGAAATGACGAACCTTGATCTATTTTTAAGATGATATTAATATTATTTTAGTTATTATTGTATAGTTTCCAAACGTCTTGTTTTCCCAGGACATTTCCTGGTTAATATAATATCTTAGGATGTGCTGAATAGTATATTAAGCAGCATATTTTTCTTTTTCAAGCCCCCTGATAAGGAAGTGCAAGTTTTAATGTTATTTTTTGTCACTGAAATGCGTGTGGCTTAAAATTATCACAAACTAAAATGATTGCGGTTTCCCTCGCGCATATTTATTTTAGGACTTACTTAACCTTTCTTTATAAGCTTTTTCCCTTATTTTACACCCTTAGAAATCGAATTTTAAAGAACTGTGTATGGTCTCGTGGTTTGATATCGGTGTTCATAAGGTCTCGGATTCGATAGTTTTTTTTTCAGTTTTCTGACAACGGTGCCCGGGATAGGATAAGGGCCTGGCGATAGGTTTGCTTATCTATGTATCTTCGGCTAAGCGTGGGTGAACTGGTTGTACCTCTGGATACATCTTAGGGGATATGGGCGTGAAGATAATTTTAATGTAGAAAAGATTCCGACGAATCAAGAACTTTTCTCGGTTAAAATACTTTTACCTCCATTACAATTACCAAACATGAATTCCGATTAAATTAAACGGAACATAGAAAATTAGCTTAAACACGGTAACATAGTGTACTTTGTATCAAATTATTTAAATTACTGCGACTTAATAAGGTACAACAGTTAAATTACAATTTCATACAACATTGTCTTGTTAAAAGGCGTAATCGATTTTAATATAATTTTAACGTTCGCTTTTAATGCGAGGTGTATCAGAAAGTGATTTCAATACACGAATAATTGCCTATTTCGCCGTAACCTTTAGTTATTAATTAACTTGACCACCCATAAAGTGTATTAATAGTAAAATGACTGTTTTACGACTATGTACGAATTACTTTACATCGACCGTTTTTAATAGATACTTAGTAATATAGGAATTAAAGTTTAAAAGATATTAATCGTAATTCTTATAACAGAAAAAGTATAAAGTTAATACAATCGTTTGTGTATCATTTAAATTTATGTTTATTGCATACACAGAACTACATAGGTTTTAGGGTTCCGTGCCTAAGGAGTACAAATTACTAAGACTCCGTTCTCCATCCGTCTGGCTCTCACTAAGCTGTATCTCATGAATCGTGATAACTAGACGGATGATGTATTAATTATGTTGCTGCTATAAGAATTAATATTAAACACAGAATAAAATATATATTTAAGAGGGACTCTCATACAACAATCGCGATTTTTTTTTGCTTTTTTTTATCTTAACAACGAAAACTTGAACACGCTTGAAATACTCAGAGAGTATTTAGTTATATATTCACTTTAAAAATTAATAATTAAATTAAAATAAGATAAATATTTAAGGGTAAAAAATCACGTTTTTTTATTATCGATAGGAAAGTGCTTAACCACGATCTTGCCTGATGGTAAGCTAAGATGCGGCCTAAGATGGAACGCGCTTTCCTAGAAGGTACCTGTTCTCTCTTCTCTCGAAGATCCCCAGATTGTACTCGTCGGGGAACACAGACTCAGGAAGCATGTTCCAGTCTTTTGCGGTTCGGATGAAGAATGTTGAGTCAAACCACTTTGTCCGAGTACGTGAAACGTCCACCATATGGGGATGCTTAGAATCTGTGCGCCTCGACGATCAATAGAAAACGGCGATGGCGGAATTAGGTCGAGCAATTCCGCAGCGCACTCTCCCAAGTTTATCCGATAAAAAACCGATAAACTAGTCTCTCTGCGTCGATGAGCGATGCTCTGGAATTTTTTTGCCTACCAGATCATCGTCGTTTATGAGCCCACAGTACAATGAAACGTTATTTTTTTCCGTTTTTCATAGATTACCGGTACACTTAACCGGTTTTATTTATTCATACTTAATGATATAGGAAGTAAAGTTTAGGCGCTTAGTCGTAATTCTTATAATAGAAAATGTATAAAGTTAGTGTTTTTGTAACATTCAAGTTTGTATTTATTGCATACGTTTTTTTTATAGAAGAGGGGGCAAACGAGCAAGAGGTAGAACCTGATGGTCTTGCAGTTGCGTTGCCGGCCTTTTAAGAATGAGTAAGCTCTTTTCTTGAAGGTCCTTATGTTGTATCCGTTCGGAAATATCCCTGCCGGTAAATGGTTCCATAACAGAGTAGTGCGAGGTAAAAAGTGTCGGGAGAATCGCACAGTTGTGGATTTCCAGACATCGAGATGGTGAGGATAGAAATTCAAATTTCGTAGAACTAAATATTCTTTTTACATACAATAGGAGGAATTCTTTATAGCGCCGTAGTTGCGTCATATGTATAAGTATAATGCTCAAAATAGCCGCAAGTAATCATTACTCGTCCTGTTACATTTTTTCTTTTTTTTAGTATCGCCTCTGTGGTCTAGTGGTCCAGCGTTGGCGTTGACCACATGAGGTCCCGGGTTCAACTCCCGGGTCGGGCACTTAAAAAAAAAGTGTTTTTCAGTTTTCTGATAAACACAAAGTTGCCCGGGATTGGAAAGAGCCCGGTTGGCGATAGGCTTGCCACCTATCACATTGTGGGACCAAGTATCTTCGGCTAATTGTGGGTGCACTTGTTGTACCTCTGCCTACCCTTTCGAACACGGGCATGAAGATCGTCAAAAGTGATTGTAAAGGATAATTTGAATAAAAATGTTTTGACTTTGACTTTGACTTTGAAGATACTTTTTTTATTATTATTGATAGGGAAGCGCTTGACCACGATCTTGCCTGATGGTATGCTAAGATGCAGCCTAAGTTGGAACGCGCTTCCCTAGAAGGAACCTGTTCACTCTCCTCTTGAAGATCCCCAGATTGTACTCGGACAGATCTTTACTACTAGTGTTCAAGTGTTCAATTATTTTACCTATTAAGACGCTTTTAATTTTTTTTAAATACCAAGTATAATTAAATATGTATATTGCACAGTTAAATATTTTATTTATTATATGCATTATAATATCTATATGTTAATACGTGAAGAAAAAATTTTGGACCCCTTTTTAAGACAATTGCGCGAATGGTGAAGTATGAAATTTACCATAGTTAAAGTTTACATTGAGGAGGACTGCAGAAAACATTACCCACACTACATCCACGTGACATACACGATCTATATATGTCTTCTGTGTACACGATAATATGCTCACACGAATAATATTTTCTTTACGACTAAATTCAGTTGTCAAACTTTAAAAAGGTTTTATTGTTTAGTCTATGGTCGACTTTCGACCACAGGCGATTGCTATATAAATTATTATATGCTCATTAATACATGAATATGAATACGTATGTCACATATTACATTTATTTAATTTTTGGAACGAAGTTCCTTACGGCAGGCTTGGAGGGGATAGGGATTTTGCTGCGCGACCGAACTGAAAAAAATGTGATAGTAAAACCGTAAGAAAAATGCGTGGAATAAAAGCGTTAAATGAGACGTGCGCAGGCGCGACAGTCGCGTACACAAGCGAGTAGTGCCGTTTAGCCGAAGGAAGTTCGTTCCTACCTGGTGTCCCGCGACACCACATCATTTTTTTACTTTCATGTTCTGTTAAGCTATTATTATATATTATTTCCTGTTTCTATTTAAAATAATCATTTGCATCCCCATTTAAATTTTTCTGCCATATACGATTTATATACTCTTTAGTCTTTAATCAAATTGTAAAAATCTTTATAATTTGATTACATATGATTGATAAAATAATGTTCGAGTTTATTCTATCTACTTCGCAAAAAAGCTTCGATAATGGTGGTGCATCATCATCATCTAAAAATATTAATATTTTATTGTAATTGCGTAAATTATGCAGGCTTAATATAAGGGGAGGAGACGCCATTAATCCCGATATTACATTCCACGATAATAGCTGAAGAGTGGCTAGCGGATTCCCTGCTGTTACCGCATTAGAAATTAATTAGATACAGCCTACAAGTACCGTCGGTCACAACTTATACATTACATTTTAACTTCAAGACAGAGCTCTCTCCATTTGTTTTGTATAAAGGTACAAAAACTTTACTAGAGATAAAATCACTTGAATAAAGTAAATTATATATATTCACGATAAAATTTTTGCTAAGAATTCATATTTCGTACCACAAAAGTGAGGACATATAATCCTGCTGTTTTTAGAAGTCTTACAATATCTTTGGACAGGTGTTTCACTTTAGCAGTGACATGGAATAGATTCGCATCGAATCTAAATACAGTTTTTTCGACTAGCATGATTTTTGATGTTGCAGGAAGATATTGGCTTTCTTTGCAATTTTGTATCAGAAGTACTCCGACAACAAACGATTTTGTCCAGAAAAAATGACCGGATTACCGCTGAATTTAATCATGGAACATTGACACCGTCACGCTTAAATTCTATCGTCACCATTTTGATATCTGGAAATTACAATGCAATTCTCTAAGAATTTTTTGCATCACACGACTACTCTGTGAAACCAAGGATTTTTCCCAAATCAACGATAGTTAATAAAACTTAAACTCAAAATACTATAGATGTTGCAGCTGAGATAGATGATTTAATAATTCGAGGTACATAACCTTCGATTAATTATTATTAGCTAAAATAGTAACGATTATATAATCAGATAATAACACAGAAAAAGATGTTAAATGGATTTGGCATTACCGCGATAACTTGTGAATTAATTTAGATGACTTAATTTAGTGATAACAATCAAATTGTGGATTGTTTATATATTTTTACGATAATTAAGATTAACAAGCTTAAACAACCCTATTTAACTTTAAGCATAACTTTTAAATTTGAATTGAGCTATTTTCACTTGTCTTTATGAGTGTAGCTGCAGAAGTAATTGTTCAACTTATATGGCAGACAGATTATCTACAGTTGGTACCGGCAAAAAAGTATTTCATGAGTGTTTTTCAATATTAAATAAATGTTTTCCCTAAACAAACTATAATTTACCGGTTGATGTTAATAACTTTCAGGATATAATAACCGTATAACGACCTGAAGTTTAAAAAAATATATTATTTAAAATAAATAAAGTGCATATTATGTTTACTAGTCAAGTTACAAAATAAATATTTAAATATTGTGAGTTTTATCTATCAATAAATTTCACATTAACAACCCGGAGTTCTGTGGTGGTGGTGGTGGTGAAAACTACCCCTGTACTTCGCAAAATCACGTCAAACTGTTGATTCCATTTATTGCAAGTACATACATGTTAAAAGTTATTAAACAACCACCTAACTAGCTCAACCAGCGAATTGTGATGATGTGTGCTTCCACTAATTCACTCTGCCTACTTGATAAGGACGGTTGACGATACCTTGTTGTTCTTATATGATAATCTATATTATTTTCATCCAAGACATTGACATATATTTATTCCACGTGATTATATCTGAGAAAAACGTGCAGAAATGGAGCAATACTTTGCCTTTTGTAATATTGATTATATTCAATACAAGAATATCATTATTCTTGTCTGTATTCATTAACGCTTCTTAAACGTGAATGAATGTTTTTGTGGAATTCTCAAAATATAAATGTGAAGTGCAAAAATAACTCGTAACAACAAACTCTAAGGTGATAATTTGTTTGTAAGTGCCGACATGTCGCATGTGGATTTACGATGTTAATTGGCATAATCATTACACATTGCGTGTTTACTATCACAAACCGAACGATATTCCAAGAAACATACTATAAATTAATATTTAAAGTTGATCAGATATAATATCAGATCACAAATGGTGAATCAATGAAAGAATATCGACTTAATAGCGTGTTAAACAAAGTCATTTGCTGCGAAGTACAAAAGTCGTGAACGGAACGCTTATCTGATCATATGAGACATCATCATCGGCCTTTAGGTCTAGGCACGCAAGGTTACGAACAGTATCTTAATAGCTGTACCAACAAAGCTATTTCAAATTAAAAAAAGTAACATACATATTTAAAAATGTGTGTTTACTTTTACGGGACGTAGATAACCCAAATAATATTACAATAATGTGATATTATATTTTAAACAAACTGCTGTATTATAAAAGTATGATAATGTACTTTAATATTTTTATACAGTTGTAGATTTTTTTAAATAAAAAATAATTTATTAAAAATCGAGCTTATATTGCAGTTAGATATCTTCCAGATAACCCGGACATACAGTAAACAAACATAGAAAAAGTAAAACTAAAGATAAATCTGACCTTAAAAGTTGATGACAAAAAAATTGAGAAAAAGGGAAAAGAAGGAACAAAGAAAACCAAAAAAGAAATTACAAACTCTAAACTTAATAAAAAAAATTTTTTAACACAGTAAAATTACAGCAACCGACTTTTCATTTTCTATACCTTCGGAGCCCTATTTCAGATCTTCACAAACTTAAAATGAGACTAAATGTAGCGTCAGTGCTTGCTACTGTCGTGTTCCGGTTTGGAGGTTAAGGTAACTTCATGCATGTGGCATGAAGACCTTGCCACAAGGATAGCAGCGCATCATTAACATATTTTTTGTCTAAGGTGAGGTTGTCTCTTTCTATCGAAGAGCTATCTGCTTGTTTGATATGATATGAAAAAGAGCAAAAATTAAACTTGAAAGACAGATCTAATATTAGCACAACAAGTACTGTTTAAGGAATGGAACAAGCGAAAAAGCTCACGAATATAAATTGGTGACCTAGAATTATGAAGAGTAATATAAAGTACACGAAGAATATGAGCATTCCTGCGAAGGCTTATGGGTAGTCATTGGAGTTGAGCATGAAAATGCAGAAGATGATAATATTTGCGGAGACTAAATATGTAACGGATGCACAAATTTTGCATTCTCTTAAGTTGCCTTTCAGTGGCATTAAGGAAACAAAAGTATGCGTAGTCGATTACAGGGAGAAATGATGTTTGCGTTAATGTAATTACCTAATTAAACCTAATGAGTAAGTTCCCCTGCATAAGATATTTTAATTAGACTTTGGTTAATTTCCCCCATTCCTTGCACTACCTTTTGTTCCAGTTGCATCACAGCAGTTCTATATAAGACTTCACAGAAATTTTGCATATTAAATACTTTAATTTCTTATTTGAATTACGAATTTCCGCAAAGTAAAACCTGAATCTATAAAATATCATAGTTCCTACGATTTAATTTCACATAATCAGAATGAACGTTTGTCTTGGAACTACACAAGGAACAAAAACAATCTTGCTCTGCATGTATCACGTGTCCACAGAATAACTAACTTTTTTATTGGGTAATCTTTACGCTTTTATAATAAACTTCCAAATGCTGTTAAAAATCTACCAATAAACAAATGTAAAAAATATATAAAATATCTGAATATTTGGATGGTAATAAGGCATGTGATTACTTGTTCCTCATAGCAGTCTCATAGTAATTATAATATTATTTTTATTATTCATAAATTAATGTAAATGCATTGTTTAAAAAAAAATGTATATGCACAAAAAAAGACAAGTCCGTTGAGTTTCTTCCGCCGGATCTTTTCAGTGTGGCCGCTCTCAAAAGTGCCTGTAAAGGATATATTTGAGTAAAAATGTTTTGACTTTGATTTTGACTTGATATTTTTAATAATAATTGATCATTTTGTTTCAGGTAAATATTTTATTAAGCTGCTATTGTACCTTACGAATAACCTCGACCCAAGCCATGTAAGTTTTGCTATCTATTTATTAATACGTAAAGTAAAAACTTTTACCCCTGTTCGTGACAATCAGCAGGAGTATAAAATTTAAACAGTCAAAGTTTACATTGTGGAGGAGTTCAGGAACCTAATATTTTTAAATAACATGCATTCTTATAATAACCATTATACACAACTACATTCATGTGACTGATAAATGCTAATACACACACATGTATATATTTTACGCCTAAAGTCGGTTGTCAAACTTAAAAGAGATTTTATTGTTTAGTTTATGGTCGAATTTCCGCCACAGGCGATGGCTAGCTTTTCTCCGTGTTGGTTGTGGACTCCTTTGAAGAATAGCCCAACTGCTGTTCTGCCAGGCAGGTTGTAAAAGGCGATGGAGTGGCTATGCGCGTCACTACCATCGTGACTACTAGGTGGTAGAGTTCTACATCGGCTCGACCGGGTCTGGTATCACCGCGTCACTGCTAGTCACTGTCGTGTTCTGGTTTGCAGGGTAAGGTAGCCGGTAAACTTATGCATGTGGCATTAGACCTCGCCACGTGATAACAACGCACCATTAACATCTTTGGTGTCTAACATCTTTGGTTCTGTGCCTCTACTACTTCGTTATTAGTCATGATGTCTGTTTGTATATATATATATATATATATATATATATATATATATATATATATATATATATATATATATATATATATATATATATATATATATATATATATATATATATATATATATATATATATATATATATATATATATATATATATATATATATATATATATATTGATATAATTAATATAATTATAGCTTGACAGCTTCTAAACATATATATTTTGTAATTATATTACTCGATGGGTTTCACTTTTTTTAGCATTTTCAGGATATAATATATTTAATAATATAATTATGTCACCCTGAAATTGTCAATACCGTTAGATTATAATCTACCTAGGGAGCAATTCCGTTACATTATAATCTAGCTAAATGATATTATAATTTAACTGCTAACCTAACCTAACCAAATCAGGTAGATTATAATCTAACGGTATTGACAATTTCACGGCGACATGTATATAAAACTACGATAATCACAGGTAATGATCCTTAATCAATGAAGTATTATAATACAGATTCATGCCTTAACCCACTTCTTAAAAACCAGCAACCACACACTAAAAATAAAATCTCTTTTTTAGTTTGACAAGAGACTACACACACTATAGAGAACACTATAAATACTTGATAACATTATTAATTATTAAAGAATTCTGCAATAATGAACTGTGTATGTAATAAATTCTCGCCCAAACACAAATGCTTAAATGCTGCTGCGGTGGCAGAAAAGCAGTGCTTTTGTCGGACAAAATATTTTTCGAATTATGTACTAAGTTACCTTGTAAATGCATTGAGACTAAATATGTATCTAGCAAGAAATAAAGACTTATAAAATCGGTAAAATTTAATCATACTCATTTAAAAAACGCAGCACTTTCGAAAAAAGTCGAAGATAAAAATTTGTTAGACTCACCAAAAAGATTGACTCACCAAAAAGGACATCAAAAGGAAGCAACTCAAAAGTATGAATTTAGCAAAAAGTAAGCATATAAAAATTTGTGTAATGTCCCGGGGACTAAAGAATAGAGTAATTTAACGCAAATAGAAATGATATTTTACGGCAAGTAATATATTGATAGTGATAACATTAAACAGGTATATAGTTTAACAGATATAATATTGGTACAGGATATTAGATTATCTTACAAAAGCGATATTTGAAATATGGCTACAGCCTTTGGAAATATACGCAAATAAATACATCCACGTAAAAGCGTCACGTTGAAAGTCTGATCTATTCAGTGCACTCAGGGGTCAGATTCTTGGGTTAATATTACTATCTGTGAGTGAAGGATTTTTCACATGTAGTCTAGGAATTTTGATTGTTTTGGTTTTTTATGTCTTAGGTAAACAAACAAGCAAATAGTATTAGATACAACATCATCTATAGACAACAAAAACGATTAAGAACCAAACCAAAATATTATAGTTTCCCCGTGTTGGTCCCGGGCTCCTTTGAAGAATAGGCCAACTGCCGTTCTGCCAGGCAGGTCGTAAAAGGCGACCGATTGGCTATACGAGTCACTACCATCGTGGCTGGTATAGTTCTACATTGTCTCGCCCGGGTCTGGTACCACCGCCTTACCTATTCCTGCCGCAATAGCGTCAGTACTTGTCAGGTTATTAGTATCGTTGACTAACACCCATAACACAAGCAAATAATTTGCTTACTTTGCGGTTAGATCAGTAAGTTTTATTTGCCCGTGAATAAACGGTCATATCATTTGATCACGTTTGTATTGTGATGTAACTAAAAGTTAACGGTTTTCGGATATTTTCCTATATGTGTGCTGTAAGACCTTAGATACTGCTTGCCAAATTTCATAATTCTAGATCAACAAGAAGTGTAGGTTTAATTTATAATAATCGCCTATGTGGTCTAGTGGTCCAGTGTTGGAGTTGGCCACATGAGGTCCCGGGTTCGATTCCTGGATCGGGCAATTCAAAAATGTGTTTTTTCAGTTTTTTGATAAAAACAACGTTGCCCGGGATTGGAAAGTGCCGGGTTGGCGATAGGCTTGCCACCTATCACATTGTGGGACCAAGTATCTTCGGCTAATCGTGGGTGCACTTGGTGTACCTCTGCCTACCCCTTCGGGGATACGGGCGTGAAGATACTTCTTTTTTTTTAATCGCATAAAATCGCAAAATATGCGACAAAAATATCTTTGATCGCGTTGACTTTTGACTTTTTGTTGAAGTTTGATTTTTTCATAACTAAGTAGAACTGTGGATTTGATAGTCCCGTTTTTTCTTATGAGGTACGGATCCCTAAAAAAAATTAAATGTGCTAGATTTTTCACATATTTGTTCATGATATTCCTGAAATAAGGGGGTATAAAGTTCTCGCTTCACATATTATTACATAGATTAAATATTTCAGCAAGTAAAACTAGTTGGATTGAAGTTCGAGAACCAATCGATACATAAAATAGCCGGAGATTATCTGGCGTCGTATTATTCACAAATATGTGGGCTGTATTTGTATTCGTATGGTTTTTAATGCTAATCTGTTATAACAGATAGGAGCTCTCGTCGCTCGTATATAAGACTTTATCGGTTCAGATTCTTGGGATCCGGGAAATAAATTTCCATTCATATTTGATCTCACGTTTGCATTAGTGCGCGATCGCAGGAATTTCATTTGTACTATCTTTAGGAAATGTTTTGAGGAAACGTTTGTATACAATCGACTGCGAAAACGTCTTTGACTTGGGGTAATAATTTTGTTTATATTTATCTACACATCTATACAAATAAATAAAATTGGAGTGTCTGTTTGTAATTAAAATAACTGCTTTTTACTATATGCATATGGATGTATTCATGATACATAGGTATTCCAAAACAACATTTTTACAATTTTTGTCTGTCTGTTTGTTCCGTCATATCTCTAAATGGCTGGAATGATTTTGACGGGACTTCTACTGGCAGGTAGCTGATGTAATAAGAAGTAACAGACTTAGTTAGCTTAAAATTTTTATTTTAGAAATTTTTCCATGCAGACGAAGTCGCGGGAACAGCTAATCACTACAAAGTATAAAATAAAGTAGCTTTCCGCTGTATGTCCATAATCGCTATGTATGCTTAGCTCTTTAAAAATACGCAACGGATTTTGATGCGGTTTTCTTAATAGATAGAGTGATTCAATAGGAAGGTTTATATGTATAATAACATCCATTATATAGTAGAGAAATACTGTTATAAAAATATTTAACAAAACAACGTTTGCCGGGTCATCTAGTTAATTATAAAAGGCTTTAGTAGAAAAAAAGTTGAGCATACTCAGTAAGTGAAACAGAAATTGTTAGTACTTTTAGGGCACCAGAAGCCTTGCTAAATAATTTTGACATTATTACTCATATTTTTAAAATATAAACAAGTCAAAACGCATACATATATTGAACTTGCTTGTAATGCTGGACGCTTCGGCCAAGTTAATTGACCGTGGTCACAACCGAACTGAGTTCGCCTGGTGACCTCACGCTTTGCGTGCTCATCCGAGGCACAGGCAGTGGGAATACACCACACCGCCAGACTCCGAGCTGCTATTGAAATTTTTGATTTTCGAGAAAAATCTGGAAAAAACCTCAACAATACTTTTGCCCGACACGGAAATCGAACCCGGGACCTCATGTTCGAGCCGAATATGCTAACCTCCAGATCACGAGTCAGTTAAATATAAATTACTATTTATAACTAGCTGACTCGGTAAACGTTGTTCTGCATTATTAATTGCTCTTTTTTCTATATTTTCTCACCTTTTAAACCTTCCCTGGACTTCAACAATTAATTGAAAACCAAAATTAGCCAAATCGGTTCAGCCGGTCTCGAATTTTAGCGAGACTAACGAACAGGAATTGATTTTTATATATATAGATATTTGCATTTTTTTCTCCTTTGAATATATTGATATTAAATAACTCTGAACAGCATTAAGGATTTTTATATTTGCTTAAACAAAAGACAATCCATGCTTCTGTTGCATTCGTCAAGCCATAGTCCGTATGCAAATAGTTGCTTATCGCGCCCCCCCGCGTGGCCCACTTTATGACGGACATAGCTGCGAGTTATGACAATATAACAACCCTCTGATATTACACAATTCTCACCCTTAAAAACCCTTCAGTTGGGTACGGTTTCGTGTATCAAGTTTTAAGACGTGCAGACAGCAAGTTATGATGCGTTCGTAGTACAAGCTCAGCTACAACTGTTCCATCTTTAAGTTATTGTACTCCGTGGGTAGTTGGGTGATGACAATGGATCTATGGTTGTGGCATTAAAAACAAAAGTTTACGACTTGTTCTATGGTGTGATTAACATAACATCGGTAAATCGTATTTAAATGAGGATTAAATTGAATATATAATTTGTATAATGAATAAAATAACAACTATTTGACGATTCTAATGTATAATTTGTGATAGTAGAAACGGCAATCATATGAACTTGAAGAGATTGCCGGATGAATGAATAGGCAGATTGAAAAGACCCAATAACATTGTCGACCTGACTGGGAAACAAAACCGGGACTTCATTATCTTAAACATCAACATCATATCCCCTGGGACATGATGTCGATGATCTAAAACCTCCTCATTTTTGTCGTCATTTTGATGCACTAGTAATATTTTTATATTTATATTTTATATTTATTTATTTGACACATCAACAGCAGTATACACAATACATTTAAATATAATGTTACATTACGGTAGGCTCTTGTATGCATGCCAATAAAGACGTGTACAACATTGTCTTAAAAACATGTTACTGCAGCTAACAAAACGTAATATATATATACATATACATATATATATATATATATATATATATATATATATATATATATATATATATATATATATATATATATATAGAATATACGATAATAGAACCAGGAATAGTAATTGCGGCAGAGGCATCTCTTTTCAAATCCGACAGAAAGTTTAATGTAAGTACTACGTACTAAAAAAGCTATGCTAAGCAGAAGTCGTGTTCGATATCGTTAATTCTCGCTGCAGCGCTAAAATAATAATAAATCTTCCAAACAAGAAACAAGTACAAAATTTAGCAGCGCTACAGCGTATAATATATATTCACGAGCAAAAGGTCGTAACCGACGCCAATTTCTGTTCCAATTACTCGTAAAACGCAGCGCGAATTTTTGCGACCAAGTTTAGATTCACATTACAACACATTGTAAACAAATCTAGAAACATGCATATAGTTGTTACAGCTGGGTACGGCTTGGAGCAGATGATGATGAGCTTATAAGCGGAAGAGAAACTAAATTTCATGGTTGTATTTAAAGTATTTTAAATATGCTTCATCTATTCTCCTATGTGACACAAAATGGAAAACTTATAACAAGAACCAGTCCTAAGAGACACTAAACGGATATTTAAAAAAAATCAAACATCTACAGATGTTATCATTTGAATAATGAATACATAAAATGAATGAACAAGAAATCCACCATGTTGGTGACGCGACGCCATGTTGCCATTTATAATATTCAAATCAACAATATTCGCGATATGTTAAATCGCATTTTTACATCAAAATCTATTGTTTTTCTTTTGTTAAAACATTTATTAACTGCATCGTTAGTCATTTCTGTTATAATGGTAAGTACTAGTATTATTTTATTAGTAACTATATATGTGATATATATGTTTTAGCTGTGTTAGTTTATCTGTGCGTAGGAAAACTTGAAAAACTTAAAAACGGGGTTGAGCGCCTCGGCTTAAGGAAAGGTCGCATGTTCAGGTATTTCAGGTAGTTAGTAATTAGTGCATATTATGCCCAGACCTAGAATACCAGGCTATACCTGGCCGGTAAACTTGTGCTTGGACATTCCAACCTTGCCATATAGATAGCAATGCACCATTAAATCTTGGACGTCTACATGCGATGGCTATCTCTTTTCAGCATAAGGATCATAAGCGTAAGCTATGCCACAATATAAAAAACCGTATTAACCTACTTGGGATTCAAACCTTAGATCTCATGAATGTATATCTTTCTGGATAAAAGCTTCTTCTCTTAAAGCTGGTATAGCTAGACATTTGACGCGACAAGACTTTTCACTTGTACAAATAAGTGGATGATTTTTCCAATGGAAAAGGTAGCTATTACCTACAGAGTACAGACACTTTAAAGCAAAACTCTATCACATGTTAGTCAAGATAGTAATGAAGTGTTTGTCCAATATTTGTTTTATTTATTTATTTCATTAAAAAAAATATACAAGCATATATATAAAGATGCTACAAAAACTCGCTTGAATTTTTCTGAGCACCAAAGAGTCATAATGTACAGTTTACAATAATCTTTACACAACAAACGTATAATATGTACTTTACTCATTGATATAAAAACCCCAAGATGCACAGTCCCGTACAAAAATAATACTCAAAAGTGTCCCTAATTTCATTTAAATATTTATAGATATGGTAAAAACATATATCTTTGCATATCCAACCTTAAGCGCAAGATTTATAGTTGTTTTTAAAATGCAATATATAAAAAGAAATAAAATTGAAAGTATCGCCAAATTCTATTTGAAATGAGCGCACAATTTAAAATTTTGCGCGTATTTTGGGAGGACGTTTTTGAGACATCGATTATTATGTATCTTGGGTTTTTTATATCACTAACTTTACTACACTAATCATAGGTCTTAAAATATCATAATCTGCTAATAACGAGTAAAAGATAAGTCGCTGGCGGACTTCGCATTGTTTAAATCAATATATTGTAAATAAATAAATGGCTCTTCTTATGTAAAGAGACAAAATCCTCTTTAGACAGTAACGTTCGTTGTGGTACGTAGCGATCGTTTGGCGAAATACAACATGAATGCTACATTACGTTACTTACGGAACACACGAGTAACAATGGCAGAAAAAAGTGGTAGTAATTTTGTTAATACACTTGTACTGTTTCACAAATCACTTTAAAATTTAATTAATATCACCAACCGGTTTCGCCTTTTACGGCATCTTCAGGGCTCTGATTTGTGAAACAGTACAAGTGTATTAAAAAAATTACAAATGGAGTTTCACCAAGTGCCGACGATAAAAAGTGTAAAAAAGTGGTAGTACTGAACCCCGGCAAGATATCATGGAAATCTATCACCTAGTAGGCACGATGGTAGTGGTACGCTCAGCTAATAACTAATCTTTTTTATATATATGATAGGTAAGATAGCAAACAAGCAAATGGGTTTTCAGATGGAAAGTGTTAACCATCGCCTATAGACACCAAAGGTGTCAATGGTGCGTTGCTATCTTGTGATGAGGTCTAATGCCACATGCATAAGTTTACCGGCTACCTCACCCCCCAAACCAGAACACGACAGTGACAAGCACTGACGCTATTGCGACAGGAATAGGTAAAGCGGTGGTACCAGATTCAGGCGAGACAATGTAGAACTCTACCACCTAATAGCCACGACGGTAGAGACTCTTATAGTCAAAAGGTGGCCTTTCACGACCTGCCTGGTAGAACGGCAGTAGGTTTATTCTATTTAAAGGAGCCTGGGACCAACACGGGGTAGCTTTAAAGTTCTGTTTATCATTTTCAATATACTATAATTTCAATATTATCTACATTCCCCGTGTTGGTTCCGGTGATTTTTGAAGAATCCCACTCAGTCAATCATTCGCCATTTTGCGAAGCAGTTCGTAAAATCTAAAGTGGTTAGACGTGTTACTACCATTGTAATTACTAAATACATAGTAGGAATGGCTTTCCAAGTTTAGTGCAACTTTATCTACGCCTGTCCCAAAAGTAACAGTGCTTATAAATTTTGTGTTCCAGTTTGGATGGCAAGGTAGCCGAAAAACTTATGCATGTAGCCTTACCATTCCGGCACATAGATTGCACCGCAACTTTTACATCTTACATGTCTACAGCCGATGGTGGTATTATTCTAGCAAAGCTATCTGCTAGTTTCCTAACCTTCTATATAAAAATATCAACCTTAAACATCAAATTCAATAAGCCAATCCTGCCAATCAGAAGATCATGAAGCGAGTCTGGGTTAACTCGTAATAAAACCATGATTTTAATTCACATATAATTCTAACATAAGTGTAACTTAAATGAATATTTCAGTAGATAAATGGTAAGATACAAGAATAACCGACGTATATAAGATTACCGCTGTCAATACGGATTTATATCAAGGGAGCAACTTTTAAATTTTACACCATTATACCGTATCAGCTTTTATACAAAATGAAATGTAAATTATTTGATTTTGGCCTCTATTTCATTGGGATATGAGTCACACATCTTATTGTTCAGATATTTTTTTGTTTGTAGAACAAACCGCTGAAACTTGATGCGTCTTAGTTCGTAAGAGATAATACATTTAAATTCTACCATTGGACTTGGTTCAAACAAATTTAGCTTGTATTTCTAACTAATTAGAGATGAAAATTTTGTACACTGTTATTAATATATAGTTTAATCGCTGACAGTAATTAAGCGTAAGATTGTTTGCGTGATTTTCCTTGTGATTACTTACTAGTACCGTTCAACAGGAAATTAATCGTATTTGGTTAAAATGGTGCGTGTGATGTGGTTTTTTATAATAAACACAATAAATGCCTTTTAAAAATATCAAATACGTTAAAACTCGTGTTTTTCTTGATATACTTGTATTTATATTATTGCAAAAGTGCAATATAAATAAAAATTGAGACTTTTTACGTCAGAAAGACGCTTGACTTCGGTTAAGCGAGAATAAAGCACTTCCTAAACTCTTCGCTTTGAGGCGTACACTAATAAATGCACAATAAAAGTTAACCTTCACTACGCACTCATAGAATAATGTTACTTGATAGTGAATTCACAACATAATATCGTTTGCATTACAAAAGCGAACCACTTTGCACTTACACGATAATATTTCCCGATGGCAAATAAATTACAAAATACTATATTTTGCACCACTGAAGAAACCACCACTATGTACTTACATGATAATATTACCCGATAAAACAAAATAATATATTTCGCGTTACAAAAGTGAACCAGTAAATACCCTCACTATGTACTCACACGATAATATTTCCCGATGGCAAAATTAGTGAATTTTCGTAAGAAACGCCATTACACCGACATCGTGCGCAAAAAGCCGTGTCCCTTGCATCCGGCACGTTTTCACCTAATTGGGTGTATCGGGCCTGCCCATTGGACGAAGGGCGTGTAATTATTAAATAACTCCTCCCCCTTTATTAATTAAGTCTGCAAGAATTTATGAAAATTTTCTAAAGTGATCATTTTTATTAGACACCATTACTATTACACGTGTATGTATTTAAATTTCACTTCTAAACTATTTTTATTACTCGGTTGGTTTAACTTTTTAAAGCATCTTCAGGGTAATATATTTAACTGATATTAACTCTTTAGGTATATTATATCCTAAAAATGCTTTAAAAAAAGAAACCCGTTGAGTAATATATTACAAAATATATGTTTAGAAGTGAAGTTAAGTACAAGTGCAATAATACCTAATTAATAACATTGTTTTTTTTTTAAGAATTGTTAGTGCCGACGATATATAGTACCTATAGAAAGTGTTAATTTTTGTTACTTGATACGGTAACAAACAGGTGATTCTCTTAATGGTAAGATAACCATCATCTCTAGACACTTAAAATGTAAACAGTGTGTTGCTATTTGTGTGAAGTACTTGAAATACCAAATGCTTAAATTTAGCGGTTACCTTAACTTCCAAGCCGGAACAGGTGAGGCGGTGGTTTCAAAACCCGGTCAATATATTTATTGCAATTCAAATTTTTCATGTAAGGTATACGAAAACACTAACTGCTAAAATTGGTGTTTTTATTTCTGCTTTCAATGAAATTGGTGTAGCACCACGGCGCGGCGTAGCACATTAATAGGGAAATGAAAAGAATTAGACAAAAAAAAAACCTAAAAAATAAATTGGACAAGTTACAGATCGTTAGATCGATGGATTATTTGTCTAATGCCAAAAAAGTAATAAAAATATTTCTGTTCTTGTTCGGGATGACCATCCTTTTTAAAGTTCCCCGCTTGGACAATCAATAATATCTTTTAGACGACTTTTCCATTTTCTTCAATAGAAAAACCATCTAGTTTCCATTCCAAGGTCTAAAAAAGCAAGAACAAATAATTAAAGCAAAAGAGTAACTAATAACTATTATATATTCTGTGGTAGAATGTCAAAAGTCAGACATTTTTAATTTAACTAGATGCAGCGTGCAGCCCGTTGAATTGTAACAGTTTTTAGTGAATCCCGCGGGATCACCTAGTTTTTCTGGGATCAATAGTAGCCTATGTGTTATTCCAGGTCATCATCTACTTGTGTGTTAAATTTCATTCTAATCCGTTCCGTAGATTTTACGTGATCAAATAACGAACATCCATCAACCAAAGTTTCGCATTTAATATTATAATATAGATAGGTAATTGGAATTGGTAAGTCGACTTTTTTTTTAACCTTATCATCCATTACTTCAGGTTAGATCACCATCACACTAAACTATCTCTACTAACTACTAGCTGTTATCCGACCAACCGACCGACCAACTGACTTCATGCGTGTGGCCCAAGAATATAACTTCCTCTTGTTTAGTCGGAATGTTACTCTTGAATAATGTGAGTTTTTGTCAGTGTAAGAACTTTTAAATCAGTTTAATAACTTTTAATTTTTCATATTCCATAGAACAATAAACAAGCAGATGGCTCTCTTGATGGAAAGAGAAATTATTGCCTATAAACACCAAAGATTATGCCACATGCATAATTTTACTGGCTACCTTACCCTTCAAGCCGGAATATTAGAGTGACAAGGGACCCGATTCACGTAACAAAACGTCTGTCAGTTTGAAACTTTTAAGACTCTTGCACATTTGTACATATAAATCCGCATCGTATCGTGCATCCGCATCGTCGCATGCGACGTTGTGTTCAGTTTTTTATGTGAAAAGCGCTAAGCGCTTCGATTTGTATAATGTTCTATTACGTGAAATAGGGGAAGCCACAGAAATCTAAATAATAAGGTATATTATTTAGACTTCTGTGGGGGAAGCACTGACGCTATTGCGGCAGGAATACGTACGGCGGTGGTACCAAATACCCGGGCGAGATTTGCAGAACTCTTCCATCTAGTAGTCACTATGGTAGTGACATATTTAGCCAATTGTTAGCCTTTTAAAAACTGCCTGGTAGAACGGCAGATGGTTTATTTTTCAAAGTGAGCCAAAACTGTTAATCAAATCTTACCTTTTTATTATTTTATTATAGATAACATTTCTTACTTTGATGCCGAAATTCATCGTGGGTACTTAATAATTTCATTAAAATTCCGTGGTCGTAGCAAAAGAATTCGTGGATGCCACAATATAAATGTTATGTGGGTTTTACCAAATTAAAGCGCTGTTTGTTAAACAACCTCACAATATATTATTTTTTTATTAAAACAAGTATACCTTTTTTATAATCGAAGATACCAAACAAGAAAATGGTTCTCCTGATGGAAATAGTCAACCATCGCCATGGTATCTATATACCAAAGATGTTAATGGTGCGTTGCTATCTTGTGTCGAGGCCTAATGCATAAGTTTACCGGCTATCTTACCATTCAAACCGGAACACGACAGTGACAAGTACTGACGCTATTACAGCAGGATTCCTGCTGCAATAGCGTTAGTACTTGTCAGTGCCGTGTTACACTTTCGGTAAGGCGGTGGTAGCAGACCCGGGCGAGACAATGCAGAACTCTACCACCTAGTAAAATTTTTATTTCTGTATTCTACATATGTTTTTCATTCAAGCGCTTCCCTATCGTTAATAGAAAACAAAAAATGTCTGGGTTTGAGATAACTTTGAATTAGAGTTTTTTAATATATATGTAAACATATATTATAAAGAAGAATCATTAAATTTTTAAAAATATATAAACGGGTCAATAACGCGTACATATATAGAACTTACTTGTAAACCTCGACGTTTCGGCCAAGTTACAACGTCGAGCTTTACAAGTAAGTTCTATATATGTACGCGTTTTTGACCCGTTTATATATTTTTAAAAATGATAGTAGAACGCGTTAGTTTAAAGTTCAAATCATTAAATTTTTTGTTTGTTTGTTACGGTTTAACTCACCATTTTAACTTTCTCATTTAGAAAAGTTTGTCTGTTTGTATGTGTGTAATCCCCTTATAACTTAAGAGTTGCTTGACAGATCTTGCTGAAAGTTCGTATATTGTGAGAACAGGTGATTATGTAAATGATAAGCCATTTCATTAACGATAAAAGACAATTATCTTTTATCGTTAATGAACTTAAGCTTATAGCTTATAATATAGCTTAAGCTAATATGAGTTAGTAATAAAAAAAGCGACTAGAATACTACGGGCCAACAATAATTTCAAAATTATGGCCAATAGTAAGATAAATTAACAATCGTGCGGACGGACGGACATACCGAAACTAAAGGGTTCCTAGTTTACTTCGGAACCCTAAAATGGTTTTTGCACATTGAGTATGACTTTGAAGGTTCTAATGATACGAGAAACGCGATTGTTATTTCCGCCAAAGCATACATTGCGTTTTAATTAAAAAATTCAAGAAAATATTTTTTTATATATAATTAGGTTATACAGCCATGTAAATGCAATTTGTATCAGGATTGACGACAGAGAACTAAATTCAAAATTACACGTCTTCCCATACAACATTGCCGTCGCATTTTTGTTCGAAATTCAAATACATTGGAGAAAGTGCGTGTCGGGCCACGCGCAATGCAGTGTTCCGAAGTTGCCCGTCACAATTATGCGGACTAAAGAGGTTTTATTGTTTCATACTACGAACATTATTCAACGTCAATGACAAATGTGTTAGAAGGAAAACTATCACGGCTTATAGTACGGTGAACCTGTGGTGCGGATGTAATATATCCGCATCACAGGGTCACCGCCTATAAAAACTTCTTTAAGTACATTTTATAAGTAGGTCGACTATTACTCAAAAAAATGTAAAGCCGTGATAGTTTTCCTTCTAACTTCATTATATTTACTGTTATCATCATTTTTTCCAACCCCCCAAAACCAACCGTTTAGCCTGCAGAGGGGGAACACTTGGCTATAACAAAAATTAGCACTTAAAAGCTTAATATGTTACAAACGAGTCCCTTAATCGAAAACTTGTTTTAATAAACCTACAATATTTTTCAAAAACCTATCCAGCGATACCCCACACGATGGGGTACGTGAGAAAAAAAATTAACATGTCCACTTCACAATATGTAGGGGAGCTATCCATAAAAAAATAGTTTTCAAGGTTTTATATTACCACTTTGTTGATGTGACTAATACGTATATTCATGCTAAATTGCAGCTTTCTAGTAATATGGATCTCTGAGCATTGAGCAATCGTGCGGACGGACCGACCGACGGACGGACGGGCATTATAGCGAAACTATAAGGGTCTCTAGTTTACTTCGGAACCCTAAAAATGCGCCTGTAATGGAATGGGGTTTTCTGTGTTCGTAAATACGATACTTCGTAGTGTTCTTTATTTAAAAGTATTGACAATATTTCCGCGAATGTTAGAGAAAAATATTTTATCTGATTTTTTTCTACACGTTGCAACATATGTGTGTTAACCTGGAATACATTAAGCCTATTCTTTTTCTTTCGCACTGTATAGTGATGTAGATCACGTACCGACCTGATTTGAAGCGAAGTCTCGCTTTAATTTAAGATATTCTCACGAGAGTAAAAGAGATAGTCTTAATAACTCTTCAACCGCAGCTCCATCATTAGGCATCATTCAGCATCGGCACAGAGTACATAAAAACGGTTGTCAATTGGTATACTGTTAAGAGAAGGCACACTGTTAAATTTATCCAGTTTGTATCTTTGGTAGGTGAACCAACTTTGTAAAGAAAATTTTCGGGACTTTATTTTGGTAACAAAATTGCGAACAAAAATTTAATTCTCTTATAAAATTACTCCACCGACCTTTCAGAAAATAAATTATTTAGAAATTAGGTTAATATCTTAATGTTTTATTTTATTTTATGACAGCTAACAAGCAGATGAATAGTGCAATATAATGCTTGCAAACAAGAGGTCAGTAGAAAGAGATAGCTCTCGCCAATACTAAAGATGCTGCTATATCTGTGGCAGGGATGTTATATCACTTGCCTAAACTCAAAAGCTACTGGACCGATCTAAAAATATGTTTCATTATCAGAAAGCTACACTGTCCACGAGTGACACAGGCAACTTTTTTACCCGACTGAGCAAAAGTCACGAGTAACAGCTGGAGTTATACAATGTTATTAAATAATAAAATATAAATCTTATATATGATTTTTGCAATACCACTGAACCGTACATAACCATGGATAACCTTAAATGTCTCATCTCCACCGGGCCCGGTGGGATGAAACAATATCTACACTGCTTTAATCTTGCGGATTCACCCGTGTTCGTGTGCACCTCGCAGAAAATTAAAACAGAGGTCCATATTCTTTTAGAATGCCCCAGGTATGTCAAGTAATGAAATATACTAAAATACTAGATAACAGCCTCCTTGACAGACCTGCGGGAATTGGTAGATAACGAGAGCAGTTAGTCTCTTCATGAAATATGAGCCAATGGTGATGGAATACAACATAAAGTAATAATAATGCATAATATTATATTATAATTTTGATTATTTCATTCTAATAGATATTATTATAATAATATAACAATGTATAATGCAATTTATAGTAATATTAATTTTAATTTATTCCCAATTATTATTCCCAATAGGTACAATATATTATAACGAATGTTAATAATAATGTAGTAGGAGACATAATACAAAATAAAAATATAATATGAAATACAATGAGTCAATAACTAGTTAAAAGTATAATGAAAATGCAATAAATTTGCAATTCACATTTTACACAAAAAATGCAAGAATTATCATAAAGCGAAAAAGTTGAATTTAAACCAAAGTAGCCGTATAAAAACACGGAATAAAAAAAATAACACTGAAGCAAAACGTAGTTTAAGGAATAAAATAACTTAGCAAGGTTCTAGAAATAAAATGACAATCCAGCGGCACATAGTTCTTCCACGTCCATAACACATTTTACCACGAAGTAGAAACAGAAAAATACAGTTTGTATATTCAACGCATGTTTTACTTCGCAATCGATGTATCTTCAGAAAATTCACTTAAATATAATCGAAGCATTAATTAATTCAAACAAATATCTGTCCATTAAACTCTACAACTATTAAACACAACAAGCACATATTAACAAGTTTAAAAAATTCCCTCTATTTCCTGTCTTAATCTCGCCATGTTCCTCTTAACATAAACAAGATGGTATCCCTCATCCCAGACTGGAATCCATTGCGGAAACCGTGGTAGAGTTAATAACGGAGAAATAAAACAAAAAAACATCTTTTACCTGAGGTTGGTTAAATTGGTTTTTATGCGTTTTCATAAGCATTATGCGGTTCTTTTATTGCTACCACTAATGATATAAAGGGTTTTTGTTACTTACAGGATATCTATCTTTCGTGGTTCTATTTGATTGACGTATATTTGTAGAAAAATATTGAGGCAAGTAGATGTTCTATACAAAGATAGAATAACTGTGAAACTTTGTTTTTTATAGACGCGTAAGATATTAGGTTCAAATACTGAATCTAGCTTTTAGGTAAGGTTTTCAGTTTTTCTCGAAAATATAATTTTTCCTCGTATTGGTTCTTGGTGTTCTTCTTCTGCCAAGCAGATTGTAAAAGGCAAACGTTGGGCTACATTAGTCACTAATATCGTGGCCACAAGGTGGTAGAATTCTGCATTGTCTCGCTCGGGCCTTGTACCACCACCTTGCGTATTCTTGCTGCGATAGTGTAAGTGCTTGTCATTGTCGTGTTCCGATTAGGAAGGTAAGATAACCGGTAAACTTATGCATGTGGCATATATGACCCCGTCATATGAATAGCAATGCACCATTAATGCATATTTTGTGCTATTTGCGGTAGTTCTCTTTCCATCAGAAGAGCCATTTGCTTATTTGCTATATTATAATATTATGTATAAAAAAAGATAATTAGTTAATAGGTTTGCTATCACAACATGGAACGATACGTTTGGCTTGTCGTGAATACACTGTCTACCTGTTCAGAAAGTTTGCTTAGCGGTATTTTTTTTATTAAGGCAAGGTATTTCGACGAGTGTCAATTCTATAGGAAATGGGTGGGTATATTCTGAAACCGCTGGGAAACGTGTTAATTTTCAGATAAATAAATATAGGACTTCAGCTGAAAACCAAAATTTAGTACATTCTTTTTGTATTAAAACAAAATATCACCATCTAAAAATTATGTGGAAGATTAGAAATATTATTAATAAATTATTTGTTTTAGAGATTTTTTTAGCCTGTGTTCGGAATTTTATATGATCAAGTAAAGTACATTCTATCATGCAATAAATTAGTACATTCCTTAGATAATATGTTGAGGTATATCGTGTAATTTTTGTAAAATTATGATTTAACAATCAATACAAAAAAAAACGTGATTTAGCAAAGCAGTTTTTTCTCGTTTGTCCCGATGACTCGCCTTAAACAATTTGATATTTCACATTAACCTGATGATATCCTACTCACAGATTAACAGGTGTTAAAATCCAAAAGGTTAACAAAACCATTAACAAAAAACATAAATAAATTAAATTTAAAGTACTTCCTATCCAGAAAGCGACATTGTTACCGTCAGTGCCTATCGGCTTACCGCAGACAAAGATAGGGCAATGGTACCCAATTTCCTAGTACTATTAATTGTATCTAATTTAGCAAACTTTTTGTAAAATAATATAGGTAACAAATGTAGGACAAATTGATGAAAAAGCTAAGCATCAGTACAGTCATCAAAGATATTAATGTTTCTGTGAATCATTAAAAGATATAGGCTATCTGTATTTTGTTAATTAAGTTACGATTATTTCCTAAAATATAGTGACTCAAATGTTTTTTCTAGAAAGTTTTATGGTAATGGTTTTAATATTAATCTAGCATTTAGATACTAATTAAATATTATGTAATATTTTATTTAAAAAATGTTATGAAAAAAGACAAGCCCGCTGAGTTTCTTCCGCCGGATCTTCTCAGTGTGTGGCCGCGTTTCCGATCTACCGGATCGGAAACGCGGCCAACGCGGCGGTAGTTTAAAAAAATGTTGACGCAGCAAAATAACTTGTAAAAAGTTTTATTGAATTACTTATACTTATACATACTTCTGATTTCTGGTTTCTGATTAATTCTTTCGCAAGATGGACTTCTCAAGTTTTATTGAGTTTTATTTATATTTTCAGTTCTATGCTGTATAAATTACCTTTGGTAGTTCAATTAGTAATAACTGGGTACGTATTAGTTCAATTTGTAACTTGAATCCGAGGTCTACTGTACATTCTTTAATTGTTTTAGAGCAAAACATATTTGCCATTATTGAAATAAAGCAATAACACTAAGCATATTTAAAATTAAAAACCCAGAGATATTTTTTTAATATCTGGAGTCCTTCCTGCTTCATGAGCATAATTTGCAGATCAACAAAAGCACGCCCATAAGTCAAACAGCGACATCATATTATAAGTTGTTTCTGAGATTTTCTCCCATAATATTCCTATAATTTTGTTTTTGTTTAGCCCCGTTACATCATGGTCTGAGCCAAAACTAACAGCTAACGTGGTAACACTACTATGTACTTCGTACCCCGTGTTGGCTCCGGGCTCCTTTGAAGAATAGACCAACTGCCGTTCTGCCAGGCAGGTCGTAAAAAGCGACCGATTGACTATGCGAGTCACTACCATCGTGTCTACTAGGTGGTAGAGTTCTGCATGTCTCGTCCAGGTCAGGTACCACCGCCTTATCTATTCCTGCCGCAATAACGTCAGTGCTTGTCGCTGTCGTGTTCCGGTTTTTAAGGTAAGGTAGCCGGTAAACTTATGCATGTGGCATTAGACCTCGCCACAAGATACCAACGTACCATTAACATAATTGGTGTCTATAGGCGATGGTTGACTCTTTCCATCAGGAGACCCATCTGTTTGTTTGCTATCTTATGATATAAAAAAATGTCTCCTTTTATATCATAGGACAGTAACAAGCGGAAGGCTCTATTAATATAAAAACATATACCATCGCCATTAGACACCAAATATATTAAAGGTGCGTTGCTATCCTTGCGGCGGGGTCCTAATGCCACATGCATAAGTTTAACGACTACCGTACCCTCCAAACCGGAACATGAAGTGACAAGCACTAAAGCTATTGCGGCAAGAATATGTAAGGCGGTAGTACCAGACCTGGGCGAGACAATGCAGAACTCTGCCATCTCGTAGCCACTACGTTAGTGACTCATATAGCCAAACGTTCGCCTCTTATGAACTAGCTGGCAAAACGACAAATAGTCTATCCCTCATATGTCGCCCGAACAAACAACGAGAGCGATATAATTTATTTACAAAAAGGATGATTCATATTGTTTCTTAGAAAACAAAGAAATAGATTCTTCTCTAATGGTGTGACTACATTATCGCCCTGCGGTAAAAATTGTGTGGTGAACCATTTCGCTGAATCCCAAACCTTCAAGCATCTGTCAGTTTTCTAACGAGACTAAATTCATCTTGCTTATGCATTGGTGTGTATTGCAAGGAGAAGTAACTATTTATATATTCTATATTTACTATCGTCGGCACTTGGTGAAATTCCATTACTGTTAAGAAAGATAAAGTGCAAGTGCATTGTTGAATGTGTCTAATGGTAACTATTTCTAACTATTGCATTATTATTTCGCCGTAGTCCAACTACGAAGTCACATCATCAAGTCATCACAACAACATTTTACGAATCACGAAATAATTCGGGGATCTCCTATCATATTTTTTTACATAAAAGGAGTATCTCAACAACTATGTAATTAAGTGTAAGTTGAGTTATTGAAAATAAATTATTTTGTTATAATTATTATTATCTTTGGACGAATATGTGACCACAGCATAAGAGCGATATATTTTACTTAATGTGTTCATATTATTTAAACTGGTATTTTATTATTACGAATACATTTTTTTTTAATCTAAGTATATTTTCTTTTTATACTAATTGGTTATGTATGTCGTTGACACTGAATTTAAATTGACATAAGAAAAATCATTTGCATGTTTAGGTAATATAATTTAATATAATAGCAGATAAACGTCTTTTAAGTATAAATAACACTAAATATTCATCGAAATACTGAGAATTTATAATAAACTCTAACCCAGCCTAATTGCTGTTCAGATCTCTTGAAAATAAATAAATAAATAAATATCAGTGAATTTAGCAATTATTTGCTTGTGGTATGGATGTTAGTCAATGATACTCATACATAAAAATACATACATAAACACCCAAATTCAGAAATACAAACATGTATGCTCGTCACACAAATGTCTATATCCATCTATTGCGTATTCAGGGTCGCTATACACTCGATCAACGGAGTGGTCTAATGCTTAAAATGTTCCGTTCCTATTAGAACTTCGGATAAAAAGTATATAAAAACTAACTCTCTT
The DNA here is from genome assembly GCA_036924255.1 of Apodemia mormo. NCBI lineage: Eukaryota > Metazoa > Arthropoda > Insecta > Lepidoptera > Riodinidae > Apodemia > Apodemia mormo. Next base: position 41,105,477 of record JAUPFN010000008.1, read on the forward strand.
CAATAGCTATTTTGTGACCAGTGTCAAGTCAACCTAGTTAGGTATTGGGTTTTGATACAAACAGACGAAAGAAAAATTTACATACATTATCATTAGTAGACCCAACAAAAGTTGTTTTACTTCTATTTGTTATGAATTGCATTATATTGTAGTACTAGCTGTTGCCCACGACTTCGTCCGCTCGGACTTTGTTTACTCCGCATAGCTTCTCCTCCTTAAGTGATAGCGTGAAAATATGTAGCCTATATGTTGACCCGACCTGTTAGTAATATTCATGCAAAATTTAAAGTAAATCCAATACATACAGAAAAAAGACAAACAGACAAAAATTCTAAAAACTATATTTTGGCTTCGATATCGATTGTAGATCACGCCCCAAGTATTCTTTGTGTATAGATAAAATATCATTCACAGTTATATTTAGTCCAGTTGCACACGTTCTTCGTCTCATCATTGTACTCATCGTACATTAAAAACCTACTTTGAACTACAATAACCTGCAGCCCACTACATTATAAATATTTTCCGTGATTCCCACTGGAACAAATTATTTTTCCGGAATAAAAAGTATAATTATTTATATCGATCAAGCCGTTTCAAGCTTGATTTTTTTATATACTCTAATACAAAAAAAGTCAAGTTGTAAAAATCTGTCCGATCTGAAATAGGTAGGTTGAGGTCAATGACATTATCGAAAAATAATAATAAAATAATTCTTTTTAATAAAATAAAAAATATCGTATTTGAAAATGCGTCAATTTAGTACTGAACTTGAGTAATTTTCCCGTAAATCAAGCAAATAATCATATTGAAAATTATCTATAAATATCCATAAAATAATGACAAAGATATAATTGTTTTAAGCTTCAAAAATACCTTTGACGATTGAAAAGAGTTTTTAAACACTGTATATCTATGATAGTAGCAAATAACAAGCAATAAAAACTTTTTATGATGATGAGGCAACGAAATTATTGATTAAAATTCAACAAGTTAAAAGTTAGTTATGACAACTTTTCAAAATTATAGAATCAGCCCTTCTAAATTTATCACTAGTAAAACAAATAGAAATCACGTAACATATAACGTGTATGTAACAAAAAAAAAACAGCTTTTTTGAATTCTTATAAATTTTTACGTTTATCCTCTTATAGATTACATGGAAGACATCTGGAGAAAGTATAGCATTAACATCATATCATGGATTTGAAGCTTAAAATAAGATACGAATTGATATTTTAGAGAGGTTATACATACATTTAAGTAAAGTATTTATTGCCCAGAAAAATTTTATCCAAGATATGTGTAACGTAACCCTACGATATCTTGTTTTACAAACAAATAATTTTATTTAACATACTGACTACGTATACGTATGTATATTAACGAATCTCTTGTATTAGAATAAACACTCGTATGTCTTTTAGAGTAGACAGATATAAAGATAAAATAATAATGTTAAAGATGTTTTATTAAATAATTACCAAAAAATATTTTGCAAAAATAGGATGTTAAAATAAAAGATATTTAAAACATATTCATTTCAAAAAAAGAATTACAAGTGTCCTTTGTTGACTGTAATAAGATGAACTTAATGACTTGCATTTAATTTTCAGATTTTACTGTTTGGTGTGTGAATGTTAGTTAAAATAAATAACACTAATCTTACATATATTTTTCATATTGGTCCAAGTTTAAAGATGGTTAAATATAGTATCTGACGTTTTGCCAGGCAGTTTGTGAAAGGCGAACGATAGATACGTGTTACTACCATCGTAACTACTAGATGTTACGATGGTAGTGACATGTATCTATCGTCTGTCGCCTGGATAAAAAAAAAGATACATGATATAAATTTACTCCCGCCGCATAGCGTTAATGTTTGTTATTGTCGTGTTCCGGTGTGGAGGAGAGGGTAACTGAAAAACTTACCAAAGGCATTACCATTTCGTCACATGGGTAACAAAGCACCATTAACAACTTTGGTGCATATAGTTGATGATTTTTCTTTCCCCCAGGAGATCTTTGTTGGCTATCTAATGATATTAAAAATTAAATTAGAAATTATATAATTTATTTAGGGCATATATAAATGCAAACAAAAGTTTTCAAAATATTGATTTATTTATAGCATTACTTTGCTTCTACGTACTAAAATCTTTTAAATTACAATTGCGTTGGTTTTGCATAGATTTAGTGTTTCCGATACGTTATAGATAATTTATAGCCTATCTTATAACTTTTCTCAGTAAATCTATATACTACAACTACCAATCATTTTTTAAAAGATTAAAAGTATCTTCATGCCTGTATCCCCGAAGAGGTAGGCAGAGGTACAATAAGTGCACCTACGATTAGCCGAAGATACTTGGTCCCACAAATGTGATAGGTGGCAAGCCTATCGCCAACCGGGCACTTTCCAATCCCGGGCAACTTTGTGTTTATCAGAAAACTGAAAAAACATTTTTTTAAGTGCCCGACCCGGGAATCGAACCCGGGACCTCATGAGGTCGACGCTAATGCTGGACCACTACATCACAGAGGCGATCCACTAAACCACAGAGGCAATTACATTTTGAAATCTGCTTCCTACCGTGTATCGTGAATTACTTTTCCGATATTTAATCTATTAAAAAACCTGTAGTACAAGTTGATATCAAAAATCTACTTATAACACTCGAACTAATAATTTGTATTATTTTGTAAGTACAGAGTGTGTGGTGATCTTTCAAGTTAAAATAAATCGTTAGTATCTTTGCTTCGTGAAACAAATTCACGACCGCTCTACTAATATTGATTTGACTGTAGCTAGTTCAGTGATTTAATGCTTCACAAAACATACACAACACATACAAAACATTACATAATTTACTGCAAGTCCATTTTGCATATCAGCTGAGAGTCTATCTGCGATAATCATCGCCTATAAACACCAAATATGTCAATAGCTTATTGCTATTGGTATAACGAGATGGCAATGCTACATGCATAAGTTAATCGGCTACCTTACCCTTTAAACCGGAACACGACAGAACAGACAGACAAGCATGGACGCTATTGCGGCAGGAATAGAAAAAGCTATGTTATCAGACCCGGGCAAGATGATGCAGAACTCTACCACCTAGTAGCCAAGATTTTAGATTTTAGCGGATCAGCTTGTAGGTAATATGATATTTTAAAACAAAACACATTAGACTATAACAAAAAACGACAAACAAATGCAAACGAGGCGACCGTAAGATAGCATCATTAATTTCAAGCAACAAACAGATAAACAGATGTAACAACACGATATATTAGTTTTAGCATTCATAAGCATAGAACAGTCGTGATTCCGATCCCAAGAGTTTACCGCAAAATATGGCTCGGCTGAATCGCTTTGTTTGTATAGGAAACGATGCAGTTTCCGACCCTTTACTGAAATACACGTGTTTAATCTACTGCTGACTTTATAAAGAAAGAAAGAAAGAAATTATTTACTTGCCAGAATATGAGAGTTACAAGTTATTAAAATTTGATTAATTCATTTCGCCAGTTTTTCCAATAGGGATTCCGTATTGCAATACAGTTGAGAAAATTCCATGATATGCTAACAAGATAGCGTTTAAGTTTGCTATTTCTCTTATTCTTCTTAAAATATACACAAATCTATCAATATTATTACAAAGGGAATCAAAGTGTGCTTTCCAGTTACAATGTTTGTCAATTAATATTCCTAGAAATTTAGTATTATCTGTATTTTCTATATTGGTATTGTTAAAAAATATGTTTGAACTTTTGATATTATTACTGTAATATGTTTGAAATACAACTATTTTTGTTTTACTCAAGTTAATTTTCAGATTGTTGCTTTTAAACCATATAAAAATATTAATACGTAAAGTAAAAACCAATTACAACCATTTTTAAGGCAATCACGCGAATGGTGGAGTATGAATTTTGGTACGGTTAAAGTTTATATTGTGAATGACCTCAGAAACTTAATATTTTCAAACAATATCCTTAAGAAATACGTTGATATAATTTTTAACATCATAAAACTGCAGCAACCGACTTCTCCTTATCTGTATATACAGAACCCTGTATTTGATCTTCACCAAATTCAAATGAATAATTCACCAAGCTTGATATCAGCAACCATGCAACATATCTGCAACCTGAAAACAGTTAACCTCCGCAGCTAGATAAAAACCGTATGAAATAATTTGAATTATACATGGGCACCCGTATTAACTTAGGCCACCAAGCGTGATATTATAAATATACCAACAAAAACATATCTACAACCTGAAAATAACTATCCTTTGCAATTAGATAAAAACCGTATGAAACAATTTGAATTATACATGGGCACCCATATTAACATAGGCCACCAAGCATGATATTACAAACATACAAACAAAACATATTATCTACAATCTGAAAATAGCTATCCTTGGCAACCAGATAAAAACCGTATGAAACAATTTGAATTATACATGGACACCCGTATTAACATAGGCCACCAAGTATGATATTACAAACATACAAACAAAACATATTATCTACAACCTGAAAACAGCTATCCTTGGCAACCAGATAAAAACCGTATGAAATAATTTGATTTATACATGGGCACCATGTATAATTCAAATTATTTATTACCCAATACATGGGTATTAACTTAGGCCACCAAACGTGCCAACCGCGATAATATAGACATACCAACAAACACATATCTACAACCTGAAAACAGCTATCCTTCGCAACCAGATAAAAACCGTATGAAATAATTTGAATTATACATGGGCACCAGTTTTGTAAGGAATATTTGTACAGATTTGTATCCACATATTTCCGTCCGTCTATCAGTGGTCACGATTCCCCAAGATACACCCGTTCTCATGCTTCCCGGTTTATGAGAGACGTAATGCGCGCACGTAAAGAATATTTAACTTGTGCTGTCATATGGATTTAGATATATTAGTATATATCTAATCACGAACTAATGATATTTGTTAGTTATGGCTATTTCTGTATTAATAAATTCACGATCTTAAGTCTAGCTGTAATATATTCCTAATATTAAAATACTAGGTAAATGTATGTTTGAATACGCACAGAAAATTCACGATTCAAATTTGACATTTACATAAAGTACAGTAAATAATTTGTCCATAACTACTTCAGTAAACATTTTTTTATTATTATTGAACGATATAGGACAGCATACAAGGAGACAGTTTGAAGATAAGAAAAAATCGTCGCCTTAATACACTAAACTAGGCGGTAGAGTTCCGCAACTTCTCGGCCGGATATTTGGTACCACAGCCTTACCTATTCCTGTCGCAAGAGCATCAGTGCTTGTAATTGTCGTGTTCCGGTTTAGAGGATAGGATAGCCGGTAGACTTATGCAATGTGGCATTGCCATCCTGCCACACGGATAACAACGCACCGTTAACGTCTTTGGTGTCTATAGGCGATGGTTTATCATTCCATCAGGAGGCCCATCTGTTTGTTTATTATTTTATGATATAAAAATGAAAAATAAGGACATTATTGATATGTTTACATTACAGATGGCAGAAATGTACTCGTAATACCGTACATGCATTAGTTTAAGCTTTAGACTAGAGTATGATAGACGCAATCGTCATTGTTATGGCAGTAACAAACAACGTGACACGTATTTTATATATATATATATATATATATATATATATATATATATATATATATATATATATTATATATATATATATATATATATATATATATATATATATATATATATATATATATATATATATATATATATATATATATATATATAGTATCTTCACGCCCATATCCCCGAAGGGGTAGGCAGAGGTACAACAAGTGCACCCACGATTAGCCGAAAAGAGGTATATAGGTAGGTCAATGGCATTGTCAAAAAAAATTATAAAATAATTCTTTTTATGAAAATAACAAAAATATCGTAGTTTAAAATGCCTCATTTTAGTACTAAAATTGAGCAACTTCCCCTTAAATCAAGCAAATATTTTGAAAATTTATATATCAATATCCATAAAATAATGTCACAGATACGTTTGAATAATGTCACAATATGTTGTTTGTTACAAGCTACCAAATAATGCCTTTGAGGATCGGACAGGGTTTTTTTACACACTGTATATATATTTTGTCCGCGATGGACTCCAAAACTGCTGGACCGATTTCGATGAAATTTTGTAAATATCTACTATTTGGTCCAACTTAGAAGATAGGTTAGTTTTATCTCTAATTCCCCCTCCCCTCTCAGGTAATCCACCGAAAAATTTGTGACACAAAACAACTTTTTCCGGGTCAGTTAGTTTGAATATATTTTAATGAATTTTCCTAAAGAGTTTTTGGTCTTAGAGATGCAAATAAAATGTGAAATTATGAAATATAGTTTGCTGAACTAATTACATAAATTGATATAATATTCATGGTAGCGAAAATATGCTTATGATTGTTGTTTGTAAAAAGGTTGTTAGGACAATGGGCCCTCCTAGTTTCAGCCAATCATAATCAATAGCAATAACAGTCCTTGATAACCATTGAGTTTCGAATTTAGGGCATCCTAAGAAAAGCTGAGGTTTTGAACCTGTAATGTAAATCTATACATATAATAAAATCGTAGGAAAGTCAGTGTATGTACGGGGTAAACTCAAAAAGTACTGCATGGATTTACTTAAAATTTTCCATGAATATTACTAACAGGTCGGGTCAACATATAGGCTACATATTATCACACTATCGCCTACGGGGGAGGGGCTGTGCGGAGTAAAAGTCGCGGGCAACAGCTAGTTAATGTTATAATTATATATAAGGTATAGGTACCACATGGAGTACTGTTCTCATCTCTGGGTGGGATATCTCCAGTACCAGATTTTTTTCTCTTGATCGTATTCAGCGTAGAACGGTTTGAATTGTTGATGATCATTGATCAGGCTATTTTTAATCAGCTTGACTCTTTGAATCTCTTAAAGTACGAATCAGCAAAATATTCAAAGCATAACAAAAAATAAGAATTTTACAATTAATTATTAAGATTGATTATTATTGCACCACAGTTTTTATTATGGATCTATTAAAATTACATATTTAATTCAGCTTCTACTAGTAAACTCGATAAAAACGCTTGAATGAAACGAAAAATTCCACGGAACGAACCACGACCACGAAACATTTTATATAAGAGGTCAAAGTTGCAGATTACGCCAGAGGTAAGATGAATGCTATCAAGTATCCCATTTTCACTTTGCCATAAATTACACCCCCAAAAATATTAAGAACTGTTGCTTCATCTATATAATAACACGTGAAGAAAACTTTATATTCCTCTTTAAGACAATTACTCTATAGATAGAATATGAAATATGGAACAGTAATGGTAAACATTGCGGGGGTTTCCAGAAACCTAATATTTTTAAATAACACACATCAGATATATGTTGAATTAATAAAAATAAACTTTACACAAACTATATTCATTTGACTTACAGCATGATATATACTCATGCGTAATATACTCTCCTCGTGTTGGTCCGGGCTCCTTTGAAGAATAGACCAACTGCCGTTCTGCCAGGCAGGTCGTAAAAGGTTATACGTGTTGCTACAATCATGATCACCTACTAGATGGTAGAATTTCGTAACGTCTCACCGGGGTATTTGGAACCACCGCCTTACCTATTCTAGCTGCAATCGCGTCAATGATTTTCATTGCATTAACCGGTTTGGAGAGTAAAAGCGAAGGCACACTGTTGGAAACCTTCCACATGGGTCTCCACCGGCGGTTGACAACAGTGTAAACACTTGTTTGCAACAAAAATTCATCTGAACTCCACAAGCCTCTCACCAAGGTCACCCGCGTTGGAAGCTTCTTTCCAACAGTGTGGCTCGCCCGTAAGGCAGCCGGTAGGCTTATGCACGTGGCATTGCCATCCCGCCAACTGGCGATGATTTCTCTTTCCATCAGGAGTCACCTGTTAGTTTGCTATCTAATTCTTCACAGCTAAAGTCTGTTGTAAAAATTCAGAGATTTTATTGTTTGGCTATGGTCAAATTTCAGCTACAGGCCATCGCTAGTATTTGCAATTAAATATGGAGCATTTTCAAAAACCTACATGAAACTAATTTGAACAAGAATAATTAAGCTTTGAAGGTACTAAAGATACTACACTATTTAGAAACTACAAAGAACAATATTACGTAAGAAAGCAGGAGAAGTCGTGATGTAATATCGTTCTTTGCTTGATTAGAAACGGGACTACCTTTCATATTAATGCAGCAAGACAAAGGGTGTGTAATAAACACCATGGGTGTTTATTATACACCCGACCACCATAGGTGTTTATTATACACCTTTTTGATATAAATGTCAGGGATCAAAACCCAAGTCTCATCTCCATTGGCGTCATTAGGCAACTTCCTCTACCCTTGGGTAGCCACATTCTTTCAGCAGCTAGACAACATTATTTGGTAACTTAACACAAACATATTTGTGTCATGATTTTATGGATATTGATACATAAATTTTCAAAATGTTTGCTTGATTTAAGGGGAAGTCACTCAATTTTAGTACTAGAATGAGGGATTTTAAACGATATTTTTCTTATTTCATTAAACATAATTATTTTATTATTTTTTTGTTAATATCATCGATCTACCTATATACCTCTTTCGGATTGGACAGGGTTTTCTTTACAACCTGTATATATAATATAATACTTAATGTAAAAATGTTTGATACCATTACAGATAAAAAAGCATAAATATAGTCCACCATTTCGTGAATGCGCGAAGTTAAACAAAATGGCTGCCTATTTCGGTTACAGGAAACGCGTATCTGTCACCGCGGTCGCATTGCAAGTGGCTATTGTATGATAATCGCTCGGCACCGACAAAGTTTTAACACGGGCGCCATTAAACTGGCGTATTTGCAGACGTTTACTATAAAATATAAAATAAAAATCGGATAAGTGTAAAAACCAATATATATATTTAAATACGTCTTTTTTGAATTTGTATCCTTACGAATTTTGAATCGTAATTATTATCAAATTATATTATGGAAAATTGCTTATTAGCTATGAACATTCGAAGTTAACCTATATACAAATAATACTGCTAAAGTCTATCAACTTAAAAGCCTGTGCATAATATAATCTGTGTTGTCTTATTTGTAACGTGTCAAGTTTATTTGCAGAGTATGACATTTGTTTGCAGTGTCACATTGTCATGTGTAGATTTATTATTAATCTAATATTACTTGTTTAACAAACAAACAAATGACTTCTGATGGAAGGTATTGTCATTGCCTAGATCAATGTCTTTCCATCATATATGGTATTGTAATATTGTCTGACTCTCCGTGTGATAGGTTAAAATCCCACACATACAATTTTACCTTCTACCTCATTCTACAAAACAGAACATAAGAGTGACAAGCTTTGGCAGAAACTAAGTAAGGCAGAACTCTACCATCTACTAGTCAATGTGGTAGTGATATATTTAAAGTTTACATTTAACAAGCCTTTTCTTAGAAAAGTAGGTAACAGATTCAAAAGGGGATCCCACACATACAATTTTACTTTCTACCTCATTCTCCAAAACAGAACACAAGAGTGACGAGCTCTGACACTGGCTCTGGCGAAAATAAGTAAGGCAGAACTCTACCATCTAGTCAATGTGGTATTGATATATTTAACCAAACGTTTACCTTTAACAAGCCTTTTGGTAGAAAAGTAGATAACAGATTCAAAAGGGGGTACGCAGCCACATGGATCATTCAAATAATTCTACTACAATAAATCTATGCTTACAAAGAGATAACGTTTGAAAAAAACGTAATCTCTGGATCTACTGAACCCATACTGAAAATTCACTCACCTGTAGAAAGCTACAATTTTCTGAGTGATATAAATTAAAATTTATTCTAATTTTCTAACGGAATTAGGACCTACTATGGTCTGTGGGACTTACGCTGGATATATTACGGAAAACGACAAGTTTAATGTGAAGGCAAATTTTGTGAATTAATTTTTATTGTAATTGTAAGCTATCCCAACGCGTATTCCCTGGCCATATCCTAATTCTCGTCTCGCCTCGCATTATTCCCGTATTGGATACGAAATATGGATATTATTGTTATTATAGGTGGATCGTGACGACTCCGATTATTGGCTCACAGCATTCGTAACGACTGTACGTGCCTCTTGGCTCGTTATAGAATAATTCCTTAAACACGTATTGATTGGAACTACCAGTTACACGATGGTATGTAATTGCATGTACGAAAACTCTAATTGAAGTTAAGTATGGCTTACGTCATGGGCGTACGCTGATATGAGATGGTGTATTAAAGTGGATTGGTCGATCGGTTAAGAGGCTGGAAGCTCTGCGTCCCTATATATCACTATAGACTCATAATAATCATCGGAAAAGAAAAAAAGGGGCTTATTTGTGTACATCCACATTGTATACTGATTGATAACTTTGTTTGTGTTGTCCAAAACTTAAAAGAGGAAAGATTTCATTGTTTCTAAGTTTGTGAATTTATTTGTAAACTCAAAAACGGCTAAACTGATTATAAAATTTTTAATTATTAGAAAGCTACGTTATTTAGGAGTAAGGTAAGCTTTTTTACTCGACTGAGCTAAAGGAAGTGATGATTTTGGGTCACAGGAACGAATTTTCTAGTAGCAGCTAGCTTATTATATAAAACACATTAATGAACACAAAATGCTTATGAAAAACGTAGTTTTTAAACTTAAATAACTATAATAAATCAAATATTCATTATTTTTATAGGCAAATACCGACCTATGAAGTAAATTAAAAAAAAAGTTTATTCAGTAGTTTTTATTTCCTCTAATATCGAGCAGCAAAACAGCTTGAATATTATTATCAAACAAGGGCCTATTTTCAATTCCTGTCGGATGCAAGTACGTGTTTGATAAACGGAAATATCTATATTTGCAGTATTAATACATAATATGTATATATTGTATTTATATTTATTAATATTATTAACATCATAAAAGGCATGATGGTAAGAGAGGAACAAGAAGACCGACTGATTACAGGAGTTAAATTAAAGAGATTGTTGCTGATATGTCATCTCAGACAAATGTCAGAGAGGTTGTTTTAAAAAGAAAGGAATATCTTATCACAGGAGTTTCTGAACTAGAGACCCGTTTAGTAACTCCTCCGATAAGAGCGTGGCTTTACAAAAGAAGTAGTACTGGATAATAAAATAAGCTATATTTACCAATATGATGATGGCGTTGTAAGAAAAAATTATCACGTGGGTGCCTAGAGTTCATAGATTCGTTATATTCTTAGCCAGTCCTTTGACCCCTTGATATTGAAAGGACTTTATGTGCTAATGCACACATGAAGTACTTTGCATGCGTGGTCGTCAATTTGATTTGCAGATGAACTTGAGTTTCGGTGTGTGGTGTAAGTTATGAGTTATAACGTTATATTTATATCTATACTTTTTGTTACAGGTATGTAAACAAGCATGAGCAATATGAGGACAAATTTTAAGCATTTCTGTAAGTATTCTACTCTTTTAAAAATAATAATAATAGTAAATTTAAATGGAACACCCTCAGACTTTTTTCTATAATCTAGTTAATAATGTCTAATGAAAGTTTAAATAATTTTATAATTAATATACATATATAAAATGAATCGACGAAAAAACCAAACGCATATTACTTCGGGATAAATTTATCAAATCGGAGGATACTTCTTTTGTTGTGTTCATTTCTATCAGAACAAGGTTAGAAATAGACATAAATGTATGAAATTGTTCAGAAACGTTTTCAAAATCTCATAATATGGAAGTGAATGAGACTGAAGATAAGTGAGATCTTCAATATGTTACAAATATCTAAGGTATTTTATTGTAATTCTCTTTCATAACATGGTCGTGCTGTAATCTGAATATTTGGTCTCATTTTTTTCATTAAAAGCAGCGCCAATGGGAAGCCGAGGCGGACAACTAGTATAATTTGAAAATTTTATGCCAAACGACAATTTTCAATAAAATGCGCACAGCTTAGACTGAAAGCTGAAGAGGAGCATGCCAAATTTGTTTGTCTAATCACGGGTCTAAATAGATAAAAAAAATCATCAAGTCAGAGCTCTTGAGGAATAGAAAGAGTAAATCGAATGTCATTTCAGATTTATTGGTTTATCAGTTTACAACTAACTCCAACACTATATTTTCGTTCACTGAAATTTCGATTTTTAGAGATAACTATAAAAAAAACAATAAAAATTTTAGAGATCTCTCTCGGAGATCCAACATCAGACCTCAGTAACTGACATATTTATGTTCTCATGTCGATGTTTAGATACAGGCCACCATGTCAAACTTTGACATGATATATATATAATGTATTACTAATTTGTATAAATACTTTATACAAATTAGTAAGCATTGAAAATATCTACTGAAATCAATGTTTCGTGAAATGAAATCTTTTAGCTTTTCTTTTAGGCTATTTCTAGTTTCCAATAGATGGTCTTAAGACGAATATATTATTTTTAACTTATAGAATAAGATAGCAAACAAGCAGATGTCTCTTCTGATGGTACGAAGCAACCATCGCCTGTAGATACTTTAGATTTAATGGTGCGTTTCTATCAATGTGGTGAGATTGTAAAACCATATAGATACGTAATTTTATCGGCTACTTTACCCTCAAAACTACAGGAATAGATAAAGCGGTTACGAAATTTGAACTAAACCCCAAAGTAAGGAAATTATAAAATGCTGAAATATATCATAAACTCCTAAACCTAGAAATACATACATCTATATGTTCGCTCCACTTGGTAAAAGGGTAAAAGGTTTGTTAATTTAAACAACAACTGACAGAATATCGAATTATAATAATATTAAATTAAATTCAAAATACAAGACTGATGACAATTTATTGTATGTTACGACACTTCACTTCTCAGTTTCACAAACACGAACGCCTCGAAACATATCTGTCAGCCCTTTTATAATATTTTATTCTAACAGTTTATTTATTTAATAATTACCTTAATCAAATAGTTGACTTTATATCAGCTCAAAAATCATATTAGTTTAAAATACGTTAAATAATTAATAATACTTAATATTTCATTAGATATTTTGATAATAAGTAAAAATTAACACTTCATCTTTATTTTGACATAACAATTTAGAAGTTGATGGCCGCATATACTCATTTTAAACACGTTTGTGTAAAATATCGACAACATATATTATCACACAAACGCTGGCACTCGTTGGGAATCAAATCCAAACCCGATCGATATCGTTGCCAGGATCGCTAACCAATCGAGCGACCCGGTGGTCAATGATTGACCGATGAATATGAAAATTCCATTTACGAAGCAAATAAGTTACATTTTATTACGATGGTCATACGAATTGCGATTGTATGTGTCGGAGAAAAGGACGACCGTATCATACACCATAAACTGATCGATCGGACGCCGTCGAAAATGGTGTCTAGATTCTCTTACAGGTGTATATTCACGAAGAGAGAAAATAGAGTAGAGAAAGAGGGAAATCTTTAGAGATCGTGATGTTTGACCATCGGTTCTCTTTGCCTTCTCTTAATAGACCTAGCGTGAAGATATGTATACATTTTTATGTGTAGTATTAAAAAACGCAGCACATATCAATGATTGACCGATGAATACAAAAATTCCATTTAGTGCATTGACTCACGAGTCAAATGAGTAAGATTTGAGAGAACGATGGGCATACAAATTGCGATCCATTTAAATACATCACAGATATATTTTACACACACATATAAATCCACATTTTCACGCCAAATTTCTTATGGATAAATAGAGAAATTCGAGTAACATATTTTTTTCACATATATTATAAATTTAAAAATTTTTCTTATGTGGGATGTACCAACCATTTTAAACTAATTGAACGGCGCAGTTTCATCCGCGAGTAAATAAATTATCTTCGATATAAAAGTATTCTCGCGCCCGGACCACTAGATAACAGAGGTGATCTTCAATGTCGTATTTCATAAAAAAATTCTTCCCCTATTTCAGCCCCTTTGGGATTGATTTTGAAAAAAAAAAAATCTATGTGTAACCCTGAAGCTTCAGCTATCTTTATCCCAAATGTCAACGAAATCCGTTTAGAGGCTTAGCTGTGAAAGCGTAACAGACAGATATACTTTCGCATTTACAACTTTTACACATTTAATTATCATCTAATTTATCTAAGTTTATCAGGAATTTAAATTGATGTTGAGGAACCAGACATTAATTAGGATCTGATTTTTCCAATTATACTAAAATTTATTCCCAATTAGGTATAAATGGTGATATGACATATAAAAAAATAAACGTTTTAAATATATTATTGTATTATATTATGTATTATTTAGATCAGTAAGTGTAATTTGTCCTGTGAATATTTATTTTTTTATTTATTTTTTATATTGAATAAAGTTCTACACATTACACCGTGCAGCCCGCTGCATTATAAGTTTTGGTAAATACCGCGGGATTACCTAATTTTTCTTGGATAAAGCTCTTCTAGGTCATCGTCTGTGTGTCAAATTTCATTCAAATCCGTTCAGTAGTTTTTGAGTGATTGAGTAACAAACATCCATCCATCCAAACATCCAAACTTTTACATTAATAATATTATTAATACAGATTACAACCTATGTAATATATAAAAATGTATTAAATATTTATATATAAATAGCATTTGTGGTCTATTGGTCCGGTGTCGGTGTTGACAGGTCCCAGGTTCAATTCCCGGGTCAGCAATTCAAAAATGTGTTTCTTCAGTTTTCTGATAGAAACGACATTATCCTGGGTTGGATAAAGTGTCTGGTTAGCGATAGGCTTGTCACCTTACTACATTATGGAATTTAATATCTTCGGCTAATATTGGGTGCACCTTTCTACCTCTGACTGTCTCTTCGGGGATACAGACGTGAAGATGCCTTTTTTTATTTTATTATGCCATTATTAAAATTACATATCTGATTTAACATTAAATGAACATTAAGTAAATTATAAAGATAGATTGATGTATTCAGGATTAGAAGTTTCTACGAACTTGAAATGATTTTAACGCTTCGATAAATTAGGTTCGACTGCTTTCCAATGAAGCGAATGAAAGATTACAATCGAAATATTGAGTTCTAGAAACGTAATGGAATAAGATATTTATATTTGTTAAAACTGTTCTTGGTTTCTAGGCTTTTCGATATATTTTTTATAAAACAGGAGGCAGAACGGAATGCACACTGCATAGTAAATTATTGTTACCGGTACTACACATCTATAACACAAAGAATCATCAGTTGTTTGCTTTTACGAAGTTATAAGAAGGTCCGGGATTGGATAAGTGCTAGTTGGCGATAGGCTTGCCGCCTGTCACATTATGGGACTAATGGCCAATTGCACTAACGTTGACTTAACTTAGGACAATCCTAAACAGTATGCTGTCACTTCTTGTCTTCAATGAAAAGAATGTGACGCCATTTTTCTCCGTGTTAATTCCGGGCTCCTTTGAAGAATAGACCAACTGCCGTTCTGCCAGGGAGGTCGTAAAAGGCGACCGATTGGCTATGCGAGTCACTACCATCGTGCTGCTAGAGTTTTGTCTCGCCCGGGTCAGGTACCACCGCCTTAACTATTCCTGCCGCAATAGCGTCAGTGCTTGTCGCTGTCGTGTTCCGGTTTGGAGGGTAAAGTAGCCGGTAAACTTATGCATGTGGCATTAGACCTCGCCACAAGATAGCAATGCACCATTAACACCTTTGGTGTCTATAGGTGATGGTTGACTTTTTCCATCAGGAGACCCATCTGCTTGTTTGCTATCTTATGATATAAAAAATAGGATTGTCCTAAGCTAAGACAATGTTAGTACAATTGGCCATAAGTATCTTCGGCTAATCGTGAGTGCACTTGTACCTCTGCCTACTTTTTCAGGAATACGGCCGTGAAGATGAAGTTACGAACTGCCTGACAGGAGGATGGCTAGAAAATCCGTTAGTTTAATCTTCAAAAAGACCTTAACCATCACGAACCATTTAAAAAAGGATAAAAAGAAAATTTTCAAACAGAAAAAAAAATTCTCTCTCTTTCTTCTTTAATACTTTAATCTTTATCTATATCTATACATACAAATAAATAAAATTGGAGTGTCTGTGTGTAAGATTAAAATAATGGTTACTAATGTATATGGATGCAGATTGCACATGGTACATATACCAAAATAACATTTTTTACAATTTTTGTCTATCTGTTTGCTCCGGCTAATTTCTAGAAAGGCTGGACCGATTTTGACGGGTCTTTTACAGGCAGATAGCTGATGTGATAGGGAGTAATTTAGGTTACTTTTTTTCGAATTTTTCCCACGAGAACGAAGTCGCGGGCTAAACTAGTCTTTAGTACATTGTTTTCTTTATTTACCTTTTACGAGCCGTCTGATAGATCAGTATAATACGATGGACATACGAATTGCGATTGTGAGTATCGAGGGAGACGAGGATCGTATCATATATCATGATCAGATCGATCGAATGCTGTCCAAAAAGATGTTGAGATTCTCTTACAGGTTCACGAAGAGAGAAAATGAGTAGAAGAATAGAGAAACTTCCTGGAAATAGGAGGCCCGGATCAACACAGGGACCTTAGTTTCCCCCGTGTTGGTCCGGGCTCCTTTGAAAACTGCCGTTCTACCAGAACATGACAGGCAGCTCGTAAAAGGCGACCGATTGGCTATACTTATCACTACCATCGTACTATTAGGTGGTAGAGTTCTGCATTGTCTCGCCCGGTTGTTTGGTATCACCTCTTTACCTATTCCTGCCGCAATAGCGTTAATGCTTGTCATTATCGTGTTTGGGTTTGTAGAGTAAGGTAGCTGGAAGACTTATGCATATGGTATTGCCTTCCCGCCATACGGATAGCAACGCACCGTTAACATCTTCAGTGTCTGTAGGTGATGGTTTCTCTTTCCATCTGGAAGGTCATCTACTTGTTTGCTATCTTATGTTATCTATATAATATATAAAAATCAATTGCTGTTCGTTTGTCTCGCTAAAACTCAAGAAAGGCTGCACCGATTTGGCTAATTTTGGTTTTGAATTAATGTTATTTGTTGAAGTCCAGGGAAGGTTTAAAAGGTGAGAAAATATAGAAAAAAATAAGAGTAATAAAAAGGCAGAACAACGTTTGCCGGATCAGCTTGTAAAAAATACTAAGATGACTACAATATACTTATTCTAAAACATTTGTTTTTTAATTCTCTATAATTGTATCTTGTTCTTCGGCTCACCGGTTGCGCCTCACATACATTTGCATACAGTGTGGGTGTTATGAATGACAGTAGCCATTAACGTCTAGCCGGCTTTTACTCATACAACTTTCCGTGCCACAAATTAATGGGATACGTATTTAACAGGGAGGGCGATTCTATCCCGTAATAAAATATATCATAGTATTGTAATACAAAAT
Organism: Apodemia mormo; assembly: GCA_036924255.1. Lineage (NCBI taxonomy): Eukaryota > Metazoa > Arthropoda > Insecta > Lepidoptera > Riodinidae > Apodemia > Apodemia mormo. The sequence goes on from JAUPFN010000008.1 coordinate 41,123,010, forward strand.
GCATCATTTATTATATTTTCAAGTTCAAATTCAAATATTTATTTGGTATCAACTTATACATAAACTTATGGTACTATTGAGGAAATATGAGTAATTCCCTTAAAATATATTTATGAAGAGTACAATTGAGTGCAATTTGCATACATGTACATTAACTTAAACAAAAAAAGAATTGTGTGGTTTTATGAAACCACGGTAAAAGTGAAACTTTTTTTCACATTAGATATTTAACTAAAAAAATTCGGAATAATATTCCATTAAGGGTATAAAAATCGCTTCATTAATCTTAATTTTATACCTGGAAATGGGAATGATAATGGGAAATGATAAAAGTAGACGGTCTACACGGGCAGCTGATTGAACTATAGACGCCGCCATATCGGCCTCGATTGCTCTGACGAGCACCTTTCACTTTATTCCTACTCCGCAGCCGACCGTCACGCGACATGCGACACACAGACCAAAAAATTTGAGACGATGTGATGTGATACCAAAATGGAACCCAACTCAGCCTACACTGCAGAGATTGTGCCACAGCACTGATCTTCAGTGAGTCCAGAAAAAGATGCTTTTTATTAATTAATTAAGAAGATATTTATTGTGTAGTTTCTGGATTTATTAGTGATCGCGTGGTTGGTCAAGTAGTTAGCGTCCCTGACTGGGCAATCAACGGGGTTTGGATTCGATTCTTGATATGAACAAAGATATTTTGTGAGTGTATAGATAATTATATTTAAGGGTGTTTATTAACTATAATTATATGTATTAGTATCGTTGCCTAAAACTCATGTTACTGGCAAATAATCTGCTTTCTGTTACATTAGTTTTTTTTGTAATTTATCCCGCTGTATTTATGTAAATATTTAATCTCCATACTAATATAATGAAGAGAAAATTTTAAGGTTTTGTATTTGGTATGTTTGTAACGAACAAACTCAAAATGATTGCATTGATCTTAAAAAATATTTAAAAACCATTAAAAAGCTTAACTACTCACAAGTGAAATAGTCTATTACCTGAATTTTTTATAACTATATATAAGATTGCAAACAAGCAGATGGGTTCCCTTATGGTAAGAGTATAGACACCAAACATGTTAATGGTGCGTTGTTATCTTGTAGCGAGGTCTAATACCATATGGATAAGTTTACCGTATACCTTAACCTCCAAACCGGAACTAGATACCTAGTGACAAGCACTGACTATTGTTGCAGGAATAACAGACTGACTGACGAAATAAAGTAATTAATGATTGTGGATCACGCGTACGAAGTCCCAAGTCGCGGCTAGTTTGTCTATATTTAGAGTAATTTTTGTGTGTGTATGTGTGTGCGTGTGTGTGCGCGTGTGCGCGCGCGTGCGTGCGTACGTGTGATGTGTGTGTTTTTATTATTATTTTTGATATCATATAATACTAACTAAAACACGTAGTTTCACTTGCGGGCAAAACAGCTGAAGGTAATAATGCCATCTTTATCATTATCTATCATCATCTTTATATGTCTCTAAAATGATATAAAATGTACGTGGAATAATTGTGAGGTTTTCTTTAAGAAGGGAAGCAAACAGGAATCTAATAAGCAAAACTAAAAAATATTTGTTTATCATGTAGCTTTCTCATTAAAAAGGTGATATTAAATAAATTGAATTTGCTATTATTCGCGGATAATAGCAATTTTAATTAATTTCACCTTTTTAATAATGTAATTCCACAAAGTAACGCCTGAATCATTAAAATAGTTTTTTCATGCTGCGCGTACAATAGCAGACTTCTATTATTTTATTTATATCGATTACAATCCATCACACGTTTACATAAAAGCGCGAACACAACATGGAAATGCATACATATTCAATAGTATAATATCCGTGGCATTGCATAATTTGCCATTTTATTGGCAACAATAGGGACGCAATGGCATACAACGGGTTGTACTGTGGCTTAAGATGTAAGCGATTAATAATAAATATATTATACGGTACCTTTGAATTTTTTTAATAAGAATAGAATGCCGAAGCATAGCTACTTACTATCGTACTCGGTGGGCATTCGGCATATACGAAATTAGCCTTCTACATATTTTGAAATGAAAATTTCTGTAGCCGCGTTTAGCGAATTTTGGAAGGGAAAAAATATAAGTAACGGAAAATATCCGGCAACGCAACATACAAGACCTCTGGTAGTGTAGTTGTGTAATCACTTACCTTCAGGTGAGCTTCCTGTCCGTTTGCCCCCTCTTCTATAATAAAAAGAGTTCACGTTGCCGAAATACGCGACATGCGCGTAACGTGTTGCGCCAAACTGGCGACGCGTAGCAGCATGTGTACATATAATAATATACAATCATAGACTGTTAATTTTAAGTATACAGTATACATTTCATTATTTTGAGTTTTTCTTATGACTGCCTTTTTTGCATTATAAAATATAACAAACTAGCAAATGACTCTCCTAATGGGGGAGACAACTATAGCCAACAGACACCGAAGATGTTAATGCTATGTTGCTATTTGTATGACGGGATGCTAATCCATACTAATATTATAAATGCGAAAGTAACTCTATCTGTCTGTCTGTGTGTCTCTTCTTCACGCCTAAACCACTGAACCGATTTGAATGAAAATTGGTAAAAATATAGTTTGAGAGCCGAGAAAGGACCCAAGCCAAGGTTGACTGGGAGAGAATTCAACTAGCATTAAGTCCGCCTCTTGTACAATTTTCCTTATATAAGTGTACAATAAAGTATAAATAAATAAATAAAGGAAATAGGATAATTTTTTAATCCGAATATCCCACGGAAACGGGAATTATGTGTATAAAATTGGCCCCGTCGTTTTTGACTTATAAGTGGTGTAAATAACACGACTTTTTTACATATTGATGAACAGCTAGACTTATGTTTATTACTACTTTTTATTGATTAAAATATTATTATTAAAACTTTATTTGTTCTTCAATAAATCAGCAATATTTTTGAAGAAATAATTAGTAATTTGTCTAGTGATATTTATTATTTCCTAGCTAGTCCGCGTAAGTTCGCCTACAGTAGAGTAACGTCATCAATATTATCTTGTGTACAAGCTTATATCCCCTATGTCAGCCCCTTAGGGATTGATTTAAAAAAATATATAGCCAACTATCAGTGCCCACGACTTTGTCCGCGTGGAAAAATAAAAGTAGCCTAAGTTACTCTTTAATACCGTGGTTCAAAAATAGACAGTCCCGGGTTTTTATCCGTATAGCTCCAGTTCCCGTGGGATTTCCGAGATAAAAATGATCCTTTGTCCTTTCTCGGGTCTCAAACTTTGTACCAAATTTCATTCCATTTAATTCAGTGGTTTAGGCGTGAAAAAGAGATATATAGACAAACAGACAGATCTACTTTCGCATTTATAATATTATGATTGACCCCCCAGTTTTCAACTATTTCTTTGCCAAATTTTATTAAAATTGAATTAGATGCATAGACAGACAGGTTTATGTTTTTATAATATTAATTCAATTCAAAATATATTTATTTCGTAGGTAAAAATTACACTTGAAATACGTCATTAGTTCGTTATACTTACATACATTCTGTTATACGTTACGTTAGATGCATAGACAGACAGATTTATGCCTTTATAATATTAAGTATGGATTATTCTAAATTTGCCTTTGGATTTGCCTTACCTAGGATTCGATCCCAGAACCTCGATCATCTATACCCAATCGCTATTTCTTGTGCTTTAATCTATTCATCATAAAATCAATTATTATAATGAAATGCGCGGCTTTGAATAATATTTTAGGGTATATCAGAACAAATTTATTTCATATTATATTGTAATATTAATTTATTTTTACATATAAATGGCCCGTTATAACAGATTGAGTGTGAATTTGCGATGTTTAAATATATTTGAATTGTATTTCGGAGATTATCATACAATGGCTGCAAAATTGCTGATACGATCTGTGCTCCAAAGGTAATTCAAATTAATACATAATAGAACTATAAAATTATTAATAGGCACGGTAGGCGCGGCTAATACCGTAAATCCTACCAAATATGGTATGTTTCTTTAGGCCTAAGTCTTTCTGGTTTTATTTATTTATTTATTTAAACACTTTATTGCACAAATCAGTACAAAAGGCGTAACTTAATGCTATTAACATTTTCTCACAGTTTACCTTGGTTATGCTGAGAGAAAATCTTGGGTAGTGCGTAAGAGCATATTATTGCGAATTGAAGTATAAAATCTAATCACAATTAACTAGATACTTATTTACTATTATATCATTTCATAAGGAAACATCTAAATACTGTATTATGCATATTCCAAATATATATATATATATATATATATATATATATATATATATATATATATATATATATATATATATATATATATATATATATATATATATATATATAAGGTGAATTTTATATGGAGATAATCTTAATCATACAGTTAAACAAGTATTGATTTCCATCTCTTGAATTCTAGGTACGCTGATAGTCGCTACGGTTATGTCGCTGTTAGTCTGTTAGTAGCATTTAATACCATCTGGATTAGATAGATAAGATATAGGACAGGAAATATATATATATATATATATATATATATATATATATACACATACACACACACACACATATATACATACATATATATATATATATATACACACATACACATATACATACATACACACAATATAACAACATAAATGAACATACAGCAGTGACTATAACAGAAAAACAACAGGATATTTAAGAATTTTGTCGTTTCAAGAAATAATCATAAACTCGAGACTTGAAGATAGAGAGGGAAGGAGCATCACGTAGATGGGATGGGAGAGCGTTCCGTAAACGAATTGCAGTAACAGTAAATGAATTAAAATAAGTTGCAGTATTTTTAATTTTTATGGAGAAATCTAATACTGATTGATCAGGTCGTAAAAGGCGACTGATTGATTATGCGAGTCACTATCATCATGACTACTATGTGGTAGAGTTCTGCATTGGCTTGCTCGGGTCTAGTACCACCGCCTTACCTATTACTGGTGCAATAGCGTCAGTGCTTGTCAGTGTCGTATTCCGATTTAGAGGGTATGGTAGCCGGTAAACTTCTGCATGTGGCACTAGACCTCAATATAGCAACGCACCATTAATGTATTTGGTATCTATAGGCGATGGTTGACTCTCCATCAGGAGACCCATCTGCTTGTTTGCCATGTTGTAAAAAAGATGCCAGTCTCTTTTAGGGCAAGTACAAAAGACCCTTTAGTAAAATCAATTATGTTATTACTCAATTTCATATCAATCTCAAATCAAAAAATCTTCAAACGAAGGTTTTTTGTATCATAATATCTGACATAGAAGCCAGTTAGATACTCTTAACTGGACACAAGAACGTTCATGGCATTACAAAATGTTAATAACAAAAGCGATTTTGGCTTTTGCGTATTTAGATGGCCCACGTCTTAAGAACTCCAATATCAAAGCTCGTCAGAAAATTCATGTAAGCTTTTCCAAGATTTTCTTATTCAAAATCATCTTAATGCGAAAGTTTGTATGTATGTTTGGATGTTTGTTACTCTTTCACGCAAATACTACTCAACCGATTACGATGAAATTTTGTATGTAGATAGCTGAAGACCCAGAATAACACATAACTTAATTTTTATCCCGGAAAAGTTAGGTGATCCCGCGGAATTCACTAAAAACTTTTATAGTGCAGCGGGCTGCAGCTAGTAACTAATATATTTGTAGTACTTATTTTACTTATAGTTGCAGTAAATAATAAAACCGCTTCGCTTTTAGCGAAACCGGTTGTTTGGTTTGTTATGATAATTTCCTGTAAAAATTGTAACCGGTAGATTGATTTGCCGTAAGTATGCATAGGTGTTTAACAAAATTAAACTACAAGTAAATATTGTTTATTATTTTTAACATCCAATAAAAGAAATTCACCAAAGTTTGACTAAAATTTAAATATGATAGGTTCCAAAATAATAGAATTATTAATCCTGGCGCGAAAAATCATAGGTCCATACTAGTGTTCAGCAAAAGTTACCAAACCCATCGTTCAGTTACCGTTTAACCTCAGAGGTGAAGGTCTGCAAAGATACAGGCGGCAGAGAAAGTGGATAGAAATTGTATCATAGAATTCCCACACCTAAAGGTTTATTCTGATACAAACTTCTACTAACAGCAATATATTTTCAACTACAAAGCTTTTTTTATATATTATTAAATATCAAACAAACAAATGTCTCTTATAATGACAAGAGAAAACTATCGCCTATTGACAGCGAAGATGTTAATTTTTTTCATTCCATCATTGTTGTCTTCGGCGGGATGATAATGCCACATTACCATTACCGATGGAACCCAACAGCGGTCATTTTTTCGTGTGTATTCGGACCCCCTTTAAAGTATATATGCCTTCTGCCAGACATTACGTTAAAAGCGAACGATTTGCTACATTATTTTTGTGTTTTAACACTCACCCCGTGCTTGAGAAAACTTGAAAATCGTGAAATAGACGTAATCGATCACATAGCAAAGAAGAATTTCGCCACTTCAAACCTGTCGACACTAGCTCAGTGGTAGAGCATCCCGGCTTTAGGGAAGGTCGCAGGTTTAAATCTGGCGTGTCGAAATTTTCTTTGTTGTTTTTAATGTTTTTCAAGATTTGCTACATATTGCCTACATGACTTTACTATCGTGATACTAGAGGTAGAGTTTCGGGACATCTCGCCTCGTTTCGGTTTAATTGTCTGACCTATTCCTGCAGCAATAGCATCAGTAAGTGTCAACACAGAATACTTAGAGACTGACAGAAGTCAATGTTATATACAAGTAATATTCGAGCACAGCACACACAGACTCCTCTCATGGAAGCGATATCTCGGACTGGTGCGGAACAAACTGTACCGAACCATTTCGAGATGTCGCGTCCGTGAGAGATGTCTGTGTGCGTTGCTCGAATATCACATGTATGTAGATTGACTACTGTTAGTCTCTGGTATACTGTGGTGTCATGGTTATATTCCGGTTTGGAGGGTAACCATTCCGTCACACGGATAGCATCGCATTATCTTTGATATCTATTGGCAATGGTCGTCTCTTTCCTCACAGAACCATCTGCTCCTATGCTATCTTAAGACATAAACCATCTGAATTATTATAAACATTTTATAATAAACTAGCTGTTGCCCGCGACTTCGTACACGCGGACTTAGTTTACTCCACACTGCTACTCCCCCATAGGTGATAGCGTGATAATATGTAGGTATTATGTTGACCCGACCTGTTAGTAATATTCATGCAAAATTTGAAGTAAATCCATGCAGTACTTTTTGAGTTTACCCCGGACATACATACAGATAAACAGACAAAAATTCTAAAAACTATATTTTTGGCTTCGATATCGATTGTAGATTTTAGAACAGTTTTGACTTTCCTACGATTTTATTATATGTATAGATAGATAGATAATGATTATTTTTATTATTTGTTTCTCACGTACAATATGATGTATTATTCTATACTTTTAGAGCTTGCTGATACATTTATGTTTCTATGTCCTTTTGACTACAGTTATGAGGGCGACTATCACTGGCACTGATGCTTAACCGTCTACCCTACCCCTAAAGCTGAACTCTAGAATCTACTAACATTTTGATGATAAGAAATTAAATGGTGATACCAACCTGGGAAGATATTACCTATAGTAAAAATCATCTAGTACTCGTTTATGTTATCTAGAAAACCTAGATTCTTAGTAGAATAAACCAATATTAACAAAATGGGAGTCGGGTAAGTGAAAGCCGGGGTCAGGTTGCAGGAAGCGCGTGCGGTATCAACGCAATTGTAAATGGGCCCCACTAATTTACAACAACCGACGATTATTGTAAATCATCTCGTGAAAGTGAATGCACCATCCTAGTATCTGGATAGGGTTGCCATGTTTTCATCTATATTCATAACATGTTTTTGGGATATTATAGTCTTCCAGTTACTGTAATATGACTTGTCAACGAAAGTACCTTGAAAACAATACTGCGTATATAACGTCATTGCCCAATATCCATACGATTCCACAATATTGTAGGGTCATTTTTTCAAATTTTTTTATTAGGATAATATTTGACAAGCAGATGAATCTCTTGATGGAAAGAGAAGCTATTTACATGAGGTGAATGCGCTGAATTGTCTACTTTTTTACTGTCAGAAGAAGCCAGTACTGCGCTGCGCTGCCCCCTCAAGAGTCAACTTTGCTGCGCTTTGAACTCTGTTGCTAACGAAAGTATAGTTTTTTTATAATTTAATACCACCGCGTTAGTTATTCCTGCCGCTATAGCGTCAGTGCCTGCTTTTGTCGTGTTCCAGTTTGGAGGAATAGAAAGCCGGTTAAGTTCTGATTGTAGAATTAAAAACTAACACATGAATGGCAATGCACCACTAACAAATTTGGTGACTATAAGCGATGGCAAATTTTTCCATCAATTATATTATCTTAATGTTATTTATTATCCTATCTTTTAATTCAAATGCGGGAAAATTGCAACATCTGACCTCCAATCACCTGGATCTCTGGAAGTCTAGATCAGAATTTCACTAAATTTATATGGAACCAAATGATCCGGGTGTCTTTGAGTGCTCGAGGAACATACATAAAAACCCAAAAAAATAAAAATCTCTTAAATTTAAATTAGTTAAAAATAATTATTCTAATTATTCAGGTTGATTAAAAATAATTAGGAGGCTTACGAACAAGTTCAAGTTTTTAATCTTAATGCGTATTACTTGATATAAAAGCTGTCTTCCTCTGTCCGCGATTGATACGAGTATAAAAACTATCCTAAAATTGCATGTGCAAGTGTCAAATGGTCACCCCAGTATTACCCGATTATGAAATGCACTATAATTTAGCACGCTATCGCGGAGCGTTAAGATGACCTACAAAGGTTAATAGCGTCTTGTAAAGTTAATTGAAAATTATTAGAGGTGTGTCCCTTACTACAAGATCAGAGCTATTTAAATATTTATTTAATAAATATTTTTGTTCAATTATTTCATTACTTAACTAGCTGTTGCCCGCGACTTCGTCCGCGCGGACTTTGTTTACTCCGCTCCTACTGGTCGTAGCAAGAAGTTATATAGCCTATAACCTTCCTCGATATACAGGCTATCCAACTCAAAAAGAATTATTGTAATCGGTTTAGCAGTTTTCGAGATTACCGCGTACAACCAAACAAACAAACTCTACAATTTTATAATATTACTAGCTGTTGCCCGCGACTTTGTCTGCGCGGACTTTGTTTACTCCGCTCCTACTGGTCGTAGCAAGATGTTATATAGCCTATCCTCGATAAATAGGCTATCCAACTCAAAAAGAATTATTCAAATCGGTTCAGCAGTTTTCGAGATTACCGCGTACAACCAAACAAACAAATAAATAAACTCTACAATTTTGTAATATTATATAGTATAGATTTTATCCCAGTATAAATTGAATCCCTTAACATAACAAGACAAACAGTTTGTTTGTTAGGCAACTTAGAAAATATGCTCATAAAACATCATGATGTTTTATGAGCTGTCTGCTGCTGGTGATGCTGCCAAATTGTTTATTCCAGCGAGTATTGGGACTAGGACCCAATCTATAAAGTAAAAGTAAATTACGCCGCTTATCATTAACGAACACTTTATATAAGAGTTTTCTCTAAACCGGAACACGACAGTGACAAGCACTGACGCTATTGCAGTAGGAATAGCGGTGGTACCAAATATCCGGGCGAGATATTACTCGAGATATTATTCGACCGGGCGAGATATTACTCGAGATATTATATACCGGGCGAGATATTATTCGGTTACAAAGTGAAACGTGCGTTGAGTACATAAACTGCGTGTTTCTGCTTTTGCTACTGCTATGACGTAAGTGAAAGTATTGTGAATGCGGATAGACTGTTGTGCTGCTGGAGCCTCCATTATTTCCAAACTTTCGGTAAGTTTCTTCAATTCCATATATTACTTTTGTTTCAGTGGCATTGCAGAAGCCAATATAATCAAAATCAATTAACTTAATTTCGCCTTTAAAGTAAAATAATCATTTTAGAATAGAAATACTGATTATAACATTAACATAATAAAATTTAAAAGATGTGAGATGCCAATTTAAAATACAATTAAGATTAAGATAACGTCAAATAATAAAAAAAAAAAACAAAGAAACATTGAGTATATAAAATTGCTTAATTCCCCTGTTATTCCAAAACAAAAATCATCTAAAAGTGGGTTCTATCTCCTCAGTAGACGAGGACTCGTCATAGTTGTATGAGAGAAAAAAAGAACTACGTAAATACTCTCCTTTACATTATTCTGAAGGCCTACAAAAGAAGTGTCATGAGCAGACAATGGTTTTAAATCCCATGATATGATAGGTAGCCCAACGCATTGGCAAATTCTAGAAAATCTGAAAAACATATTCGAATAACTTTTACTCGACTCAGAATTCAAACTCAGCATGAGTTTGAATTCTGAGTCGAGTAAAAGTTATTAATTTATTTATAAAATTAATTAACTCAGCATGGGTTTGAATTCTGAGTCGAGTAAAAGTTATTCGAATATGTTTTTCAGATTTTCTAGAATTTGCCAATACGTTGGGCTACCTATCATATCATGGGATTTAAAACCATTGTCTGCTCATGACACTTCTTTTGTAGGCCTTCAGAATAATGTAAAGGAGAGTATTTACGTAGTTCATTTTTTTATATCATAAGATAGCAAACAAGCAGATGGGTCTCCTGATGGTAAGAGTCAACCATCGCCTATAGACACCAAAGATGTTAATGGTGCGTTGCTATCTTGTGGCGAGGTCTAATGCCACATGCGTAAGTTACTGGCTACCTTACCCTCCAAACCGGAACACGACAGTGACAAGCACTGACGCTATTGCGGCAGGAATAGGTAAGGCGGTGGTACCAGACCCGGGCGAGACAATGCAGAACTCTACCACCTAGTAGCCACGATGGTAGTGACTCGATAGCCAGTCGGTCGCCTTTTACGACCTGCCTGGCAGAACGGCAGTTGGCCTATTCTTCAAAGGAGGCCGGGACTAACACGGCTGGAAATTGCATTTAATTTTTCTGTGTTGGTCTAGGACTTTTTCAATTCAAAATTTAAAATTTAATTTTTTTATGAATAACAGATAATAAATTGCATGAAGTTATTAAAAAATAAGTCAGTTTTTTCTCTCGGATCTGCTGTGTCTTGTCCCGTTCCGATCCAGAAGTAATTTTAAAAATGTCCAATAGTCAGAAGTGCCTGTAAAGTGCAGTGTAAATGTTTATTTGAATACAACGGTTTTTTGATGAATTGATAATAATGAATGTTGTTGATGGATGTATGAATGACGACATAATACATTTCTAAGCAATACTTCACAAGCTAATGTTAAGGTATCCGCACACGTATCAATCGTAAACATGTATCTGCCTATTTGTGCTCATATCATTATGCCCATAGTATCCCAGCTATCTGAAACATCGCAGAAAGTAAATAAATCTAACGGAATCAAAAAAAGCGGAGGCACTTTAACGATCTGATGCTAGTTTATTGAATAGTGTTACAAAAAAGCATGTCTAGCTTTGCCATACATATTCCTGGAATGGTTTGCTGTAGGATCTTTTCACACGTGCGATTAAGCGACTTTCAAGACATGTTTTATAATATAGGCTTTTTATATTCTACACTCTTCATCATCGGCGCTTGGTGAATATTTTTGGAATAATACACTTGTATTTTTTTAACAGTATAAGTGTGTTAACAGAAAAAATATTTAATATATACGTAAAAAAAATATGGAAAATGCTAACTTAATAAAGATATATACATGAAAACATGCGCCTCCAACCATGAATTTCACAAATAATAAAAATTAAGGCTTTTTTGCATTTTAAAAATAGGCAAGCATTTTTTTAGAAAGTTAATTGCAGTGAATATTTTCAATATTAAATCTTTAATTTAACTGCTTATAATTTAAATTACGGTATTGGAATGCAAATAAACAATAATTGAGCTTTTGATATTTAATCCACACATAACATTTGTCACTTCAAAACATAATCTAAAGAAAAATGTCATGAATAAGGTTGATTAATGTATATATATGTGATGTGTGGATGATTTTAAGTAAAATCCTATTTAGATTTGTAACTTACACAATCAGTATTTCGTATTGTTATTTTGTTCACATTCACATAGATGACATAATTTTGAATCGGTTGACAGTACGAATGCACACAGTGCCACTTCGTGTCTCATTTTTCTGAGATAATATGTCGATAGTACACTCTTTTAGTCGCCTATTAAAGTTAACGGTGACATTGAAAATCGCAATTGCACATATGGTGTTCACATACGTTCCAAGCCTTACTGAGTAAAAGGTACGCACCTAATCAATGCATTGTATCGTTTAAGCGTCCAATTTATTTCCAGAAGGCTGTTACAATTAGTTTGTTAGTGTCACATTTCAAAGGGTAGGATCTTCATTTTCTACTTTTGCAGTGAGTTTATTATAAATGCCGGTAATGGCAATTTAAATTACAAGGAATTTTCTTTAAGAAAAAGTTTAAATACTTGCAGGCAATTTAAAGTCTTTTGACGAAGATACATTTACTCATTAAAGTTAGAAATAAATAGAAATATAAAAATACTAGCCGAGCCGCGCAGCTTGCTAGCTAGTAAATTATTACGCCGTTGATATAGTTTTTCATACAAACTATCGTAACCTATTTCAGCCCCTTAGGGGATGATTTAAAAAACTACTTATCTTTGACCCTGAATTTTCAACTATTTCCATACTACATTTCTTCAAAATCCATTCAGTGGCTTAGCCATGAAAGCGTAACAATCAGACAAACATACTTTCGCATTTATAATACTACCTGCAGCGTGCAGCCCGCTACATTATAAAAGTTTTTGAAGAATCCCGCGGGAGCTACTCAGTTTTTTTGTCTTGCTATTCCAAGTCATCATCTACCTGTGCGCCAAATTTCATCCATATCTGTTTAGTAGTTCTGGCGCGAACAAACCCATCCAAAGGAAGAGTGAACGGGTACAAGGTTCTAGGGAAGCGAGTTCCATCTTAGGCCAAATATAAGCTTACCATCAGGCGAGATCATGTTCAAGCGCTTCCTTATCGACACTAAAAAATTCATTTATCCAAACATCCAACCTTTCTATTTTTGTGTTATAGCACTCACCCCGTGCTTGGAAAAACTTTAGAAACAACAAAAAAATATCGACACGCAGGGATTGAACTTGCGATTTTCTCCCTAAATCGATAATCGACGTAATCGATCATATAGCAAAAAAGAATTTCGCCACGTTGAGCCTGTTGACATCAGCTCAGTGTTAGAGCGTTCCGGCTTTAGGGAGTTTATACAACGTTTCGCATTAATTATAATGTTAATATAGGTTAGTAGGATCCTACTTATTAGTTGGAATAGTAGGATTAGTAGATGGATAAATAAACTAACGTTATTTATTGCATGATCGCCACTCTAAAACTTAACACCTATAACAATCAAAACGTAAAGGATAAGCGTTCATACGCCTAATGACCTCTTGACTCCAATACTCGTAGTATGGCCGCCTTTCGTGAAATAACTAGATAGGATCTAAATTGCGTACTTATTTGTGAATGTAAGCACTGATCTTTACTTTAACACGTAGAGAGGAAATGTTTCGTTAATAATTGATTGTACAGTTATGGAGATAATATCATAAATGTATTAGTGGAACGTTGGTAATTGATTTAGTGTTACTTTTTAATCTGTTTTCTCGTTGCCTAAGGGCTTTGATTGAGCAAGAGGCCATCTATATTGGTTCCGGCTCCTTTGAAGAATAGGCAAAATAGTTCTACCAGACAGGTCGTAAAAGGCGACCAATTGGCTACGCGACTCACTACCATCGTGGCTTCTAGGTGAAAGAGTTCTGCACTGTCTCACCCGGGTGTGGTACCACCGCCTTACCTATTCCTGCCACAAAGTTTTTGTCCTTTTAAATTCCTTTGTCGCTCATGTTTACAGCTCATTAGAGTGATCGGTACTAATCCTTTTAGATTATTATTAGATCTATTAGTCTGATGTATTGACATAACAATTTGTCTGTTATTAGATCTCTAGTTTGTTTAATATATGGCTAATATACACATATATGGAAAACACTTGATATCCGTTTGTTCAAAATCGCAACTACTCTTAAGTTCGTTTACCGATCGTGTTATCGTAAAAGCGTTACAGACAGTTTTGTGCATTTATAGTAGTAATATTAGTTTGAATTATTAAAATATATGGGTGAAGTCGTGGGCGACCGCCATTTTGATTGACAGTTGATAAAAGAAATCATAAAACATGTTTTGCCTTTTTTAATTTAATTAATTAGAGAGCTTGTTGAGAAATCATGCAAAAAGTATGTCATATAAATATATATTTCTTAGTGTTTACTCGAGTGTCATGGGCACCTATTAGATTTTGTAGATTAGATAGGAAAAATAATAAATTGTACAGTGTTTTTCATTTTAATGATGGGAAAGAACTACAGATACAAAAAAAACAGTAACATTGCAACACTGAAGCGCAACAGATTAAAGTATGGTGAGTTTAGAAAATCTGACGTTTTGAGATTAGCGTACAAGCAATGGCTATTGTGATGGAAAAAACATCGGTCATGTATAGATGGCAAAAATGTTAACGGTGGCTTGCTTTCGTGTAGCTGTATTGACCCGTGTTGGTCTGCGAAGAAATTAATTACTGTTAAACGTCTCGTAAAAGCGGGAAAAAGCTAATAAGTCTTACTAACATCGTAACCACTAACGTGGTAGAATTCTGCAGATTGTCGACTCTGTAAGTGAGAGGGTTACAAAGTTTAAAGAAAGCGTTGTTTTCTCTCTCTCTCAAGCACGTCTTATTTTTTTATTTTGAATTACATGTTGTAATAATAATAAGAAATTTATACTTTCCGTCGTCGGCACTTGGTGAAACTCCGTCATAATTATTGTTTTAAATTTTACACTTGTACTGTTTCACAATTCACTAATTATTTTATGCAGTGAAATGCGAAACCGGTTGGCTATTTAAATAAAAAAGTATATATTATATATAATTAGTGAATTGTGAAACAGTACAAGTGTAAAATTTAAAACAATAATAAGAAAACTATAATATCTGAAAATTTCCACAAGTCGTTTTTTTTTACTGCTCTAGATGCCAGGCTCTATCTGCAGCAGCTCTTGCTGTTTGCTTCTGCAGCAGAGAATGCTTTATGCATTACACTCACACTTTTGTACCCGGTACGTTTTGTATGTGGTTCTATAAATAAAAAAGTAATTTCACATCCGTGTCCCCGAAGGGGCAGACAGAGGAACAAGTGCACCCAAGATTAGCTGAAGATACTTGATCCCACAAATGTGATTGGTATCAAGCCTGCTGCGGCACGGAATGCTTTATGCATTACACTCACCATTTGTACCCGGTACGTTTTGTATGTGGTTCTATAAATCTAAAAAGTAATTTCATACCCGTATCCCCGAAGGGGCAGACAGAGGAACAAGTGCACCCACGATTAGCTGAAAATACTTGGTCCCACAAATGTGATAGGTAGGAAGCCTGTTGCAGCAGGGAATAATCTATGCATTACGCTCACCATTTGCACCCGGTACGTTTTGTATGTAGTTCTATAAATATAAAAAAGTAACTTCACGCCCGTGTCCCTGAAATGGTAGGCAGAGGTGCAAGCACACCGTCTAATAGCTAAAGGTATTCGGTCCCATAAATGTGATAAGTGGCAAGTCAACCGGACACTTTTCAATCCCAGGTAACATTGTTTTTATTCGAAAAACAAAACAAAACTGAAAAAAACAAAGATAAATAAATTGAAAAATAAATAAATAGTGATTAGTTGATTACATACACCTAAAAAATCTCACATATAGTAATGCGGAACGTCTTTTACGTTGCCCATAGACCCATATCTAACCTCCATGTTAACTTCACAAAAAAGTCATAAATCATCACTAATGCATTTGTACTCTGCTTTTTAATAGACCATCCTGTATGCAGAAACAGACCAATTATGGTCTCGTCATGTCTACTTAAGCCTACATGTCCCATTATGTCATTATTTTAAGATAACATCTCTACATTCCTTGCCTTTGCTATCGACACTAGCATGTTGACTATAACGAGATAATTAGCATTTAGTTCGCTCGTCTCGGAATGAAAGTGATTGTCGGTGTTATATATTTTTAAATAAGTTATTATGTGAAGATTTTTCTTGCTCGAGAAGTCTTACATCCATATTTATTACTAGCTGTAAATTGTTACTTTGTGACTTAAAATGTCGCTCCCTCATCATATTCGTAACAGTACTTCACTTTGCTCTTTAAAAAAACAGTTGAAACTTCATTATTAATCGTCTTTATCTGCGAGTTAGAATTAGCATCCATGAAACTAAACTATTTGCTTTTTTATTACATAATTAATTAGAGTTATTTTTCTTGTGTTTCAATTAAATTGTATACTCTCTACCTGTTCTGTTTTAACATTGTATTTTACTGTCTTGTGTTAGCTGTAAAATATCTTTTATTAGGGATAAGCTCGCCTTTTGTATTGTTGTACTGTTTTCACTTGTTATTCTCTGTTATGTATTTTTTTGTGCACTACACAGACAGCGAAATTGTTACACCAGCGAAACAAAAAAAAAGGTTTAATAAAAATCGAACCAAATTTCAAGTATGTATAGTATTGGAAAATATCAAGTTTTTTTTCTTCAAAATTAACAAAGAGAAATTTTGCAGGGTTATATCCTACGATCTTCCCTAAGGCCATACTGATCAAAATTATAAATGTTAATTTCATCTGTAACGATTATTTTTAACTAGTTAAACGTGTGTATATTTAGCGATCAGTATAATCGACGTAATCGATCACATTGCAAAGGAGAATTTCGCCACTTCAAACCTGTCGACACTAGCTTAGTGGAGCATCCTGACTTTAGAGAAGGTCGTAGGTTCGAACCCCGCGTGTCGAAATTTTTCTTTGATTTGATTTTTTTCGTTACAAACATTATACACGTAAGTAGAACTGGGTTAAATTAAGTAAAACATGTGACTCCTAAAATTGTTAATTTCGTATAAATAAAACTTATAAATTATTTTAATCCAAATGCTTTTTCAGATATATTCAATTTTTTCAGATAGATCCTAATTTTAATTTTCTAATTAACGTTAATTTCTATTAACGTTTTGAAAAATCTTACGTGAGATCAAAACGGGGAGGGGGTTGAGAAAAATCTTACGACATCTCGCCAACGGTGGAATGGGGATCGAAAGTACGTCAAAATTTTTTGGACATATTTGATTTATATATTGTTGGCAACACTTTCCGCTAGGCAAAAAAAAAACAAACTTCACCGCATCTGTAAAAGACGTTGCACCTGTGTGGAGCGCGCTCATTTTAAGATTTGTACTCGAGGCACTCACACGTGCCTAATTTAGTTCAATTGCAAAGTATTATTCATATTTCTATTCTAACCGTTAATTTACTTTTTAGGTTATATTTTCAGCTAAATTTCAGCTAAAACTAAAATAATGGAAGCACCTAAGAATATGATTTATTAATAGTGATCGCCCTGTAGTAAAAATTCAACCATAGATTAAACAATAAACACAAACAAGAGACTTTATCTGTAAAGAAAATAGTATAATGTGAAAATAGTATAATTATCGTGTATGTCATATAAATGTAGTGTGTGTAATGTTTATTTTGATAATTTAATATGTTTATAGTGCATATCATTTAAAAATATTTAACAAAAAAGTTTTCTGCCGTCCTCTGCAATGTAAACTTTCAATGTGGCAAATTTTGTATTTCTCGATTCGCATAATTGACTTAGAGTACGAAGTATGTACGTTTTTCCTTCACGTATTATTATGTGTATAGATATACTAAAAAACAAATCAAAATTCTTGGCCCCAGGGATGAACTGTCTGGCTGGGGCTGACGGGCTGGACGTCGATATGCCAACCAGTGAAATATATATATATATATATATATATATATATATATATATATATATATATATATATATATATATATATATAT
Source organism: Apodemia mormo (assembly GCA_036924255.1). Taxonomy (NCBI): domain Eukaryota; kingdom Metazoa; phylum Arthropoda; class Insecta; order Lepidoptera; family Riodinidae; genus Apodemia; species Apodemia mormo. The sequence continues at coordinate 41,141,179 of JAUPFN010000008.1, forward strand.
ATGCTCGCGGGCGAAGCTGCGCGGGTCAGCTAGTGACAAAATAATATAGGTAACATTTTACCCGACTAAGTAAAAGGAAGTAGTGTGTATGGATCATGCGAATGAAGTCACAGGAACAGCTAGTGAGCAACTCAATAAGTTTGACGAATGCTACGATGAGATTCTTACATATGAGGCACCGTCTAATTTAAAGAGTTCGTATGTTATCCACTTTAAAAGTTCACTGATATGTATATATATATATATATATATATATATATATATATATATATATATATATATATATATATATATATATATATATATATATATATAAGGTGAATTTTATATGGAGATAATCTTAATCATACAGTTAAACAAGTATTGATTTCCATCTCTTGAATTCTAGGTACGCTGATAGTCGCTACGGTTATGTCGCTGTTAGTCTGTTAGTAGCATTTAATACCATCTGGATTAGATAGATAAGATATAGGACAGGAAATGTGCGGAGCTTTTTATTACCACGGGATAATGTAGCGCTGTGATCCGTTATTTTCAATCACTCCATCTGCTCAAATCATCAGATTTTGCAAATAAGCATCATACAATTTTTATAGTAAAAAAAATATTAGTATGCAATTTAAAAACGTGTACTTGTTATTCAGTTAATAAAAAGTCATGGTCAATAATAATTTGACACTAACAAAATGATAAGTTATTTATGAATTTCATGATAAAAAATTAATTAATTTTTAATAATTAGTACTCAGGTAGTAGTAGTGATTACTACTTTCACATTTTTTGTATTATTATTTTATAAACGTAACAAAAAAGTAGACGGCTATCCTGATGGAAAATTATAATTATTAACTGCAGATGTCAAAAATGTTAATAGTGCCTTGCTTTGCGTGTTGCAGTGTTGGCCCCTATTGATCAGGGCTTATTGGCTCCTTCTGAATAAATTTATTACTGCTAAACACTCGTAAAGGCACTACTATAAAGTACGGTACTGCCTTTACGAGTGTACGGTAATATACACCGTACTACCTGTAAGGTACTGTAAGGTAACTCGTAAAGAAATAATAAACACACATGTATACATTCACACAAAAAACTATCGCATTCATAATATCAGTGAAATTTATTATAATTTCTATGTACTACACAGAAAATTTATTATAATTTCTATATATTCTATATACTACATATATTTCAATTTGTACAAATGTTAAAAGTAATTTAACAAATGCACACGTAATATATTTTCTCTTGTCAATTGAGATTTGAGTCAAGTTACGTACTAGAACCTATAAAATCAGCCGATAGATTAGAAGTAATCGTAGGCAATTGAGCAATACATTTGAATAAGTTTGTATTAGTTAAAATGTAGACTAATGATGTGGTCTATGAACACTTTAAGTATATCGATAAATATCGATATGTTTTAATTTAACTATGTTACGTATATACATGGTAAAACGCGTGTGTTTGAATTTTAAACTATTTTAAGTGAAAAACCCGCATTGTGAGTACACTTCCAAAAGGGCAAATAGATTTTTTTTCCCATTCAAAAATAGTTAGTGGTAAAGAAGATAATGTAGCGGTTCAAGTAATCTATCTAAGACCGCTACAAGAAAAAATAATAAAAAAGTTTAAAAAATGAAATTCAAAATAAAATCCTAAATCTCATATTACAATTATTTATCCTGTAAACTCTATATACAAGATTCCATGCTTCTCAAATGGACTCCGTTCCCAGGCAATTAAATATCAAGGCAGAAATAAATTCAACCTTCTCCGAACACTTACATGTAAAATCTACGACGCCAAGAAAGCGTAAGAAACTTATCAAAATTCCGGAAAATAAAGAAAACTCCAATAGTACAATTATTTATATATTCCAGCACGTCAATAGCGAAAACAGTACACATTATTAGTTATTTGTTAATATTATGACTATAAATAAAAGAAACAATGGCGTCCATATTCTCTTGATATGTACATGCAGTTGTCTGAATACTGACGAATCTCGTAGAATATCAATATATGATTTAGAAGTTAAAAAATAGGGCATAAATATATGCACTATTTTTTAACTTCAAAATCATGCTTATTAAAATGCCACACATTTTTACAGATAGTACAAAGAAAGCAGAAAACTAAATTAAACGTAGCCATGGAAAAGGCATAAATAACTTGAAATATAAATTCGTTATAACTTGTTTAGCAATCATTCTTATCATTAACATTGATAACAATTTATTAAATTAAGTTATTTTTACGAAATAAAATGAAATATAATGTAGGCTGATCCGTCGGTAAAACTTGATATCTCGCATATTCTATCGATAAAATTAATTTTTTTTTATAGTATTAGCACTAGTACTTACAATTTATTTATGAGATATTTAGTATTGAATAAAATATTACATTCGGCGTCAATGGTTGAGCAAAAACTGGCGTACAAACTACGTTTAATTGGTTATAAATCGTACAATTTCAATGAGACTAGATATATTTTGATCAAACAAGATAATAAGAGATATATATATTCTTCAACTGACGTCTATCTACGTCTATTTTATCTACACTTGTATTTAATGAGAGATTTATATTTTTGTATGTTAGTTTACAATTTATAATCTTAAAAACTAAAAAAGTATCTTCACGTTCGTATTCCCGGAGAGGTAGGCAGAGGTATAACCAGTGCACCTACGAGTAGCCGAAGACAATCCCATAATGTGATAGGCTAGCCTATCGCCAATTGGGCACTTGTCCAATCCCGGGCAACGTTGTTTTAATCAGAAAACTGAAAGAACACATTTTAAATTGCCCGACCTGAGAATCGAACCCGAGACCTTATGTGGTCAACACAGACACCTGACCACTAAACCACAGTGGCGACTAACTAATTCATGTTATGCCTTTAACCTATAAAATGTTAAATTGTGACATTCGTTGTACCTAACTGAATTTCTTTTACATGCAAGAAATAATATGCTCTATTATCGCAGAGTAATATAATCTATTTCTTTTTTTCCAATTAGGGATCCCTACAAAAACTCCGATAGCCGATAGTGTAACCAAGTGTAACTACACACATTCTAAATATCTTGTGCTTACACAGTACTTAATTAATAACTGCCGTTCTGCCAGGCAGGTCGTAAAAGTCGACCGATTGGCTATACGAGTCACTAACATCGTGGCTACTAGGTGGTAGAGTTCTGAATTGTCTCGCCCAGGTCTGGTACCACCGCCTTACCTATTTCTGCCGCAATAGCGTCAGTGCTTGTCACTGTCGTGTTCCGGTTTGGAGGATAAGGTAGCCGGTAAACTTATGCACGTGGCATAAGACCTCGCCACAAGATAGCAACCTTTGGTGTCTATAAGCGATGGTTGATTCTTTCCACCAGGAGACCCATCTGCATGTTTGCTACCTTATAATATATAAAAAAATCCCCCGTGTTGGTCCGGGCTCCCTTTGAAGTATAGACCATCTGCCATTCTATCAGGCAGGTTGTATTGAGGCGAATGATTGGCTATGCGATTCACTGCCATCGTGGCTACTAGGTGACAGAGTTTTGCATTGTTTCGTCCAGGTCTGGTACCACCGCCATTCATGCCACATAAGCGTTAGAGCTTGTCACTGTCAGTGCTGTTGTGTTTTGGTTTGGAGATTAAGTTAGCCGGTAAACAAAGATAAGACCCTGCCATTGTTAATATAAACGGCATTATATTATATACCTTGTCACAAGGATAGTAACGCATCATAAATAACTTTGGTATCTATAGGGGATTGTTGTCTGAATACGTAAGGTTTGCTCGTTTGCTATCTTAATAAAAAAAGGTACGTTTCTTTACAATAGACAAAATCAAAAGCTGCTTGACGAATCTATACATATAACAAAATCGTAGGAAAGTCAAAACTGTATATTGAATATTTTTTTAAAAGAATACTTGGGGCGTGATCTACAATCGATATCGAAGCCAAAAATATAGTTTTTAGAATTTTTGTCTGTTTATCTGTTTGTCTGTATGTATGTCCGGGGTAAACTCAAAAAGTACTGCATGGATTTCCTTCAAATGTTGCATGATTGTTACTAACAGGTCGGGTCAACATATAGGCTACATATTATCACGCTATATAATGATTCTATTGCTTAGTTTTACATGGTAAAGTACCGGACAAAAATTGTACAATTCTCACTGTATATTAAACGGTTAAGCCGTTCCTGAGTTGTAACAGAAGATACATACAGATAAAATTTAACGTATTGAAACTGATATCATTAAGTTATAAAATGAACATTTATTACGAAATTTAACAAAATACTTGAATGTCCAAACAAACATCACATATTGATACAGTGGTATTAAAAATTTTGCCTTCACTCAATGCTTTATACAGATGACATTTCAAAATTTACCTTTTTATTGGTTGTAAAATAAATTTCAATATTTGTAATAACTGCACAGCATTTTTTATTTAATTTCGTATTATAAAGTACGTCACGAAAAGACAATCAACTATTGAAAATAGATTTGTTTTTTTCTGTAAATGTATTAGTAGGTTTCATTTTCTGCCAGATCAAAGCTTGAAATTGGATATTGATTAAAGCAAACATAATAAAGTAATACTTCTTACGCAATGGAAAATTCTAATTCATTTTCTACAACATGCCTAGCGTTATAAAAAATAATGTTATTAATAGGTCGGGCAAAAGTATTTTCGTATTTTCAATGTATTATTAGTAATCTAACCTTTTTGTCTGTACTGAATGTAACTGACTGGTTTTAATACATTTAAATTGTGACATTCTGAAGATGCAATAAATAAAATAAAAACTAGTTCCCGCCATTTTTCAATTGTTTTTCAAGCAAGCAAAATGAATGTATGTGACGAAGAAATTCGGTTCATTTTAAAGTTTTATTACAAAAAAGGTAAAAATGCGAGGAACGCCGCGAATAAAATTTGTGCGGTTTACGGACCTAATGCGGTATCAATAAGAGTAGCACAAGTGTGGTTCAAGCGTTCCAAGTCTGGCAATTTTAGTGTGAAATATGAGGTTCGCTCTGGACACAAATACACTGTCACAGATAAAATCAGTGCTATGTTTGAGAAAGTGGAGCAAGATCGAAATATTAGTAGCTACGACATTGCTGAAGAAGATAAAACAGTTTTACGTCATTTACGAAAGTCTGGGTACAAGAAAAAACTTGACATTTGGGTACCACATGATCTCACTGAGAGAAACCTAATGCAACGTGTTTCCGTTTGAGATTCTTTATTGAAACGTAACAATTCCGAACAATTTCTTAAACAGTTGATTAGGGGTGATGAAAAATGAGTGACTTACGATAAGCATGTGTGATAAAGATCATGGTCGAAGCATGGACAAGCCGCACAGACCGACGCAAAGCCTGGCCTGACTTGAAACAAAGTGATGCTATGTGTATGGTGGGATTGGGAAGGAATTTATTTTAGAAGTTAATTTAATGTATATTAAAAATAAATAAAAATATTATACCTAAAAAAATATTTTCTTTTGTATGAACAATATGAAAATACTTTTGCTCCGACCTTATATAAAATATATTGTGTTTTAGAATCTTTTCAATGTTTGGGAAAAAAAAATTGTTAAATTTTTAAAAAAATCCCTAGATATTTTTTTCTGACGTTTCGAAATTTTTCTTTGCTCAATTTTTAACCCTTTTTATTGTACTAAAATTTCTAGGTTGACGGAATATTTACGCATAACATTAAAGATGTTAATGGTGCGCTGCTATCCGTGTGATAGGATGATAGTGCTATAATGAATATTTTATAAACTTGTATAATTACTTATTTTTTCAAATTTCAGCCATGCAGTACCTATTAACTCCGAGTAAAATAACTGTAACATATGACTATAAGAAAGTTTTGAAACATTTGAATCCGTGATGGAAATGTTTTGCAACTTTTAAGTAAAAGTAAGAAGTTATTGATTGTTTGCGGGGATTTCAACATAAATCTACTAGAAATAATCTTTTGTCGGCTAGACTTATCAATTTATTTAAATCTTTTAATTTAAATTTTGTTTTTAATGAACCCACGCGTATTACGTCTGATACTGCAACATGTATAGATAATATTTTCTGTAATTGTGATTTGTCTTATAAATCAATCATAAACTGTTTAAAATCAGATCATACAGGCCAGTGTATCAGTTTTCCCTGTGCAACGGAGAATTTTTGTACGAAAATACAGAAGAGGACTTTTAATATTACAAGTATAGAAAATTACAGAACAAACATTTTGAATATTTTACCAAACTTTAATTATAATTTAGATAATCCTGACATATTTTTTAATCAATTCTTTAATATATTAAATCATGAATTTGAAAAAAAATTTAAGCTTCGAACTTTTTCTGTAAAATTTAGGCCTAATTTTAGTGCTTAGGCATCTACAGGGATCTACAAAAGTAGAGATACTTTATATAAGTTGTATGCGGAAAAAGCATACAATCATGTTGCAAAATTTGTAAGCCATGTTAAATTGTATTCAAAATTATTTAAAAAAGTTTGTATTAAAGCAAAGTCGTTACATATAAGCGAAGAAATTAAAAATTCTGACAATAAACAAAAAACAGTGTGGAAGATTATAAACAGGGAATTAAATAAAAAATCAGGAAATTTCAGTTATGAAGTTCTTATTATCTTAAAGCGTGGTTTTCTTGTCTCAAATTTAGATGTCGCAAACGAATTTGAAGATTTTTTTACTAATATCCCCTTAAAAACAACACAAAATTTGAAGTCTTCCTCATCATTAGCTGGAACATTTTTAAAAGATAATGTAATTCCACGTTTATGTTTAGGCATGTTGATTCAATAGAGCTTATTCAGACATTTAAGTCGTTGAAATTAAAAGCTACTGAAGATATTTGGGGTATGTCAGTAAAATTTGTTAGTTCTATTATTGATATCATAGCACCCTATCTCACTTTTATATTTAATAAATGCGTTGACGAAGGGATATTCCCAGATATTATGAAAATCAGTAAAGTTATACCCCTTTTTAAATCTGGTGATAAAAATAATCTATCAAATTACAGACCTATATCTGTATTACCGGTTTTAAGCAAGATATTTGAAAAAATTATGTATAATCAGATATTGGCTTATTTTAACTTAAATAAGTTTCTACATGATCATCAATATGGCTTTACAAAAGGATGATCGACTACAGACGCAGCAATAACTCTTATAACTCGTATAATGGGTGCATGGGAAAAATATAATGATGTGATAGGTGTCTTTTGCGACTTATCGAAAGCATTTGATTGTGTTGATCATCAAACTTTGCTAATTAAGCTGCAGTACTATGGACTCAATGATAGAGCCTTACAACTAGTAAGCTCATATTTAAATTCTAGAGTTCAAAAGGTGCAAATAAATGGAATGTCTTCAAAAGGGGCACAGGTAAAAATGGGAGTCCCTCAGGGATCAATCTTAGGTCCTCTTCTGTTCCTCATCTACATTAATGATTTGCCGTTTGTCGTTCAGGGGTTGTGTGATATAATCATGTTCGCCGATGATACATCATTACTTTATAATGTAAATAGGAAAAATCCAGATATTTCCAAAATAAATAAAGCTCTTTCGAAAGTTCTTAAGTGGTTTAACGCTAATAATTTGGTACTTAACGCAAAAAAAACTAAATGTATAAAATTTTCTTTATCAAATATGAGACATTTACGTTATGATGTTGTCAGTTTAAATAATGAAAAACTGGAGTTCGTGAATGAAACAGTATTCCTTGGTCTAACGATTGATGCAAAACTGCAGTGGAGACCTCATATTGTAAATATGACAAAAAGACTTAGTACAGCAGTTTATGCAATCAGAAAAATTAGACATTTAACTGACGTACAGACTGCAAAACTTGTTTATTTTAGTAATTTCCACTGCATCATATCTTACGGTATTTTACTATGGGGACGAGCAGCTGACATCGATACAGTATTTATTCTACAGAAAAGAGCTATTAGAGGAATCTATAATATGAATAGCAGAGAGTCTTTAAGAGCTTTGTTTAAACAGATAAATATCTTGACCGTGCCTAGCCAATACATTTTTGATTGTATTATGTACGTTAGAAAGAATATTCATTTATTCAACAAAAATAAAGATAGACATGGTTTCAATACTAGAAATAAAAATAAGTTGAATATACAGAAATACAGATTAAGCAAAACTTCAAAATGTTTTATAGGAGTCAGTGTCCGGATTTACAATATGATTCCTGAAGAAATTGTAAATTTTTCTGAAAAGAAATTTAAAATTTTCATAAAGAGAGCTCTTTGTCAAAAAGCTTATTATAAAGTAGATGATTATTTTAATGACAGTAATGCTTGGGTTTTGTAAATATAAATATCAATTACCATTAGTAAGTACTTGTAACATTTTAATTCCTTATAGATCATTTTTATATATTTTCCTTGCATTTTTTGATTTTTTTTACTTATATTATCATTTGACATTTTTTAACGTATGTACTATTTTTTAATTTATTGACTTTTATATTTTTTAATTTTTTGACACGTGTAAGACATGAGACATTTACTATGTTCTTATTTTATTTTTATTTTTTTGGACATTATTATAAAATGTTTTAATTTACTAATGTTATATTTCACTATGTACCTACTTACTGTTACTTTTGTAATGATATTTTATTTTCTGGTGTTGACGTTCAAAAAATGTATTTTTATACTTATTTTGAATAAAAATTATTTGATTGATTGATTGATTTGATTGACTAGGCTCTTTCCGATCGGCTTGATCCTTTGGCGTTGCGATGAGATTGGCTCTCTCTGCATCTTCTATCGCTATTACATCGGGGAGTGTTCCGAGGAGTTATTCGGCTTAATGCCACCCGCTGATTTCCACCATCGGACATCACGCCAAAATTCTAAATTTCACCCTCACCATTTGGATGTCTGCAAGTCCACTACAGTATGATTTTTAAAGCATTTTTTGCCCCGCACCACTGCTCTGTAGAATCAATTACCAGCGGATGTGTTTCCGAACCGATACGACTTAGGGGCCTTCAAGATAAGAGCGTATTCATTAAAGGCCGGCAACGCACCTGCAGTACCTCCGGTGTTGCAGCTGTTCATGGGCGGCGGTGATCACTTACCATCAGGTGAGCCTCTTGCCCGTTTGCCCCCTATTCCACAAAAAAAGGTCGGACTCACAGACGATCAGATAGACTGACAGACAGCCAGATGGGCATGACGAAATTATGACAGTTCCGTGTTTTGGAACCTGAAAAATAAACATCTAGTGGTATGACGTCATTCAATTTTGAGGAATATCAGCCAGTGTCAAAATTTTTTCTTTATTTAAAATATGTTCAGAACGTTTAAAGTGAACGGTAAAATCTGTATACATGAGAGCGTTATTCTTAACAAATAGCCAGACGTTCAGAAATAATTGACAATTGAGTATCTGTGAAATGAGAATAAATCAATCAACACTTGATAAATACGCCAGATAATTGGAGTCTGCTGAGAACCGGACTTTAAAACTAGAACGATTTGATTAAGAGATTAACAGGTCAATAGAAAATTGTTCACTTTTAAAGGAAGGTAATGTGATAATGTTTATAAAAAAGAATAAAAAATACTGAGTTTATAGATAAAGTGACGTAAGCTTTAGATGAACCAGTAAAACTGCTTAAGTTAGCCAGTAAAATTTTTTTACTGGCTAACTTAAGCAGTGTCTAGCCTCTGTGGTCTAGTGGTCCAGAGTTGGTGTCGACCACATGAGGTCCCGGGTTCGATTCCTAGGCCGGGCACATAAAAAAAAGTGTTTTTTCAGTTTTCTGAGAAACACAAAGTTGCCCGGGATTGGAAAGTGTCCGGTTGGCGATAGGCTTACCACCTATCACATTGTGGGACCAAGTATCTTCGGCTAGTCGTGGGTGCACTTGTTGTACCTCTGCCTACCTCTTCGGGGATATGGGCGTGAAGATACTTTTTTTAAAAATTCTTTATAAGGGTCAGAAGGCAATCATAATTATAATGTAATTTTATTTCAGATTGAAAATATATATTGTTATTATTTTTTTATGTCATAAGATAGCAAACAAGTAGATGGGTCATCTGATGGAAAGAGTCAATCGCCTATAGACACGAATAATGTTAATGGTGCGTTGCTATCTTGTAGCGAGGTCTAATGCCACTTGCATAAGTTTACAGGCTACCTTACCCCCAAACTGGAAAACGACAGTGACAAGCCTTACGCCATTGCGGCAAGAATAGGTAAGGCGGTGATAAAAGACCCGGGCAAGACAATGCAGAACTCTACCACCTAGTAATTACGATTGTAGTGACCCGCATAGCCGATCGGTCGCCTTTTACGACCTGCCTGGCAAAACGGCAGTTAGCTTATATTTCATAGGAGCCCGGACCAACACGGAAAAAGATTGCTTGTAATAAACTTTATTGCTAATCGCTTATAATATGTGAATGAAATGTTTCTTGTGTGAAATAGGAATTATATACCTAGTAGCTGACTTAGAAAAAAGTAAATCATGTAAGTTTTATAATTAGACACTTTTACTATTCCACTTGTACATAAATTTCACTTTTACACAATTTTTTAAATATATTACTCGACCGGTTTCACTTTTTAAAGCATCCTTAGGATGTAATATACTTAACTGTTCTATTCAAATAAATAAATAGATGGCTCTCCTGATGGACAAACCGGACCAAAGATGTTAATGGTCACAATCTTAATGGCAGGGCCTTACCTTAGTTTACAGGCTACTTTATTCTCCAAACTTGAAGACACCAGTGACAAGCATTGTCATTATTGCGGCAGGAATAGGTAAAACAGTGGTACCAAACCCAGGCGAGACAACGAACGCATAACTCTACCGCCTAATAGCCACGATGATCGTGACTCACATGGTGAATCGAACCCGAGCCCCATCGATTTCATAATCGGTGTCACTAACCACGCAACCGATATAGCTAGTGACATGTTTAGCCTATCGCATGCGTCTTACAAACTGCCTGGCACAACGGTAGTTGGTCTATTCTTGAAAGGACCCCGGACAAACACGGAGAATTATTTTTTAAACGTTTTTTTTATTATAGATAGGGAAGCGCTTTACCACGACCTCGCCTGATGGTAAGCTAAGGTGTGGCCTAACATGGAACGCGTTTCCCTAGAAGGTACCTGTTCTTCTCTTGAGGATCCCCAGGTTGTACCCTTCGGAGAACACAGACTCAGGAAGCATATTCCAGTCCCTTGCGGTTCGGATCAAGAATGTCGAGTCGAACCGCTTTGTACGGGTACGTGGAACGTCCACCATATCCACCTAGTATCTATGCATCTCGACCATCGATAGAAAATGAACCTGCATTATGAGGTGTGCATTTTTTAATTTTACAAACTTTTACTATCGAATTCTCTAGTTGAACCCGGCCACGCTTCGCTGTGAATTAAATCCGCAGTAAAATAAAATTCCGTTCCCGTTGGAACTTCGGGATAAAATTATACCTGTTATACCTGCAGCTACTCCAATTATTACTATATACTTCAATAGCATGTTTATAGTAAATATAAAGTCAGTACATCCGCTAGTTTTTGATTTTTGTGGATACAAACGCACGGAAACTATATTTTTGATACATAATAAAGAGAAAAACAGTGAGAAAGAGTTTGTTTCCTATATTTTATTAATGTACTCTCTGCCTACGTGGTAAGGCGTCTAGCGTGAAGACATATACATATGTGATAATCTGTAAGGCACTTTACTTCCTTATAAAGTTTAATCAATGAAAGTAATTACATGCAAATTAGATTTAATCTTTGCTGGATTTTAATCATTGCTAGGATTACGATGCGTCATAAACTGTTATTAGGTAGGAGAAACAATTAAATTTTTAGTGCTGAAGTTTGATAATCGAACAGTATTATTTTTAACTATATAGTTGTAAAACTGATCCAGTGTTTGATATTTTTTTTTAAATTTATGTATTTATTTCATAACAAAAATAGTCCATATTAAAGTAAAAAGTTTAAACGGTATTTTTATGCTACCATTTTTGTTAGGAAACGGTAATTCCAATAAGAACCTGTGACATAAGTCGCCAATGCCCTCACTTCTTGCATACTTTAAACACATATCAAGGAATGTAGTGTGTGTAATATACATTTTTATAATTGTAATTAATTTCTAAAACATATTATTTAAAAATAATAGCTTTCTGGATTCCCTCACAATGTAAAATTTAACTGTGCTAACTTTCATATTCCTTTGTTAGCGTAACTGTCCTAAAAAGGGTAGGAAGTTTTTGCTACACGTATATAATTATATAGATATATATACACATATCAGTGCACTTTTAAAGTGGGTAATATAAAAACTCCTTAAGTTAGGCGGTGCCTCATATGTGAGAATCACATCGTAGCATTCAACAAACTTATTGAGTTGCTACCTATGTTAAATACCTATATTATTTTGTTACTAGCTGACCCGCGCAGCTTCGGCCGCGAGGAGACTAACATGTGGTCGATATAGTTTCTCATACAAATTTCATCTTCTATTTCGGCCTTTTAGGGGTTGATTTAAAAAAATAGCCTATGTTTGACCCTGGATCTTCAACTACTTCCATAATAAATTACATGAAAATTGGTCTAGCGATTAAGCCGTGAAAGCGTAACAGACAGACAGACAGACAAACAGACAGACAGACAGATTTTCGCATTTATAATATTAGTATGGGCTAGTATTAATTATCCATATTAATGTAGTTTTACATTAGTGAAAGAAGTTAAAGCAAATCGGCCAATTACTTTTTGAGTGTATCAATTACAAACAAATAAATTACCTCTTTACAATATTATATTACTAGATACACCGTGCATACTTATGAAAATTTTTGGTGAATCCCGCGGGAACAACTCATTTATCTGACATAAGTTGGAGCCTTTGTACTATTCCTTCATCTACTTGTATGCCAAATTTCATACAAATCGAGTAACCAACATCCATTCATCCATACATCCAAACTTTTGCAATTATAATATTAATAGTGATTGTTGGTCTAGATCCCCTTTAAAGAACACACTATCTGCCGTGAAGCCAGGCACCTCATAAGAGCCGACCGATTGGCTATACGTGTTAACACCATCGCCACTACTAGGTGGTAGAGTTCCACAACGTATCAACCGGGTATTGGTACCACCGCCTTATCTATTCCTGGCGCTATAGCGTCAATGTTTGTTATTGTCATATTCCGGTTTGGAGGGTAAGGTAGCCGGTAAACTTATTTATGTAGCATTGCCATCCCACAACATAGATAATAACGCATCTTAGTGTCTACAGGCGTTGATTTATCTTTCTACCAGAAGAATCATCAAATGATATAAAAAAGGTGGGATCGAAAACTTCCTGAATCATGCAAATATTTATTCACATTAGGATTTTTAGGTGTCCTAGACAGATAAACCCTTATGAAATATTCAGAAAGACACAGAAAATGGAAGAGGAACCCAAGGACCAAGTCCAAGGACCTCCCTGAGAGAAAAAATCAAGGAAATCAATATTTTACCTGTCGTTTCTCAGTATATATTCGAAACCTTGATGTAATACGTAAAAATATTTGCTTACTTAAAAAGAATAATGATATTCACTCCCTAAATACAAGGAACAAAAACAATCTTGCTGTGCATGTGTCTCGTCTCCACAGAATAAGCAACTCTTTTATGGGGCAAAGTATACGCTTCTACAATAAGCTGCCTGATGCCATTAGAGATTTACCAGTTAAGAAATTCAGAAAATGTGTTAAAACAAAACTATGTAAATAAAATTACTATGAAATATCTGAATACTTAAATGACAGGAAAGCATGGGATTAACTGCTCCTCATATCGGCAATCTTTATTATTACTGTAACAATTAAATACTTACAAATTAAACATTACGTAATATTTTATTCTAAAATGATATGAAAAAAAGACAAGCCCGCTGAGTTTCTTCCGCCGAATCTTCTTAGTGTGTGGCCGCGTTTCCGATCCGGTAATAGTAAAAAAATGTTGACGCGTCAAAATAACTTTTAAAATGTTTTATTGAATAAAGTACTTCTGATTTCTGACTTATTAAAATGAAACTGGCGTCCAACCACCACATAGATGATCTGGCGATCTAAATACTAGAGTGATTGTCTAAGCACAAACGGTTCGTGTCTAGTATTTTCTCGAGAAACATGTAAGTAACATTCGGATGCCGGAACTGTAACCGAACACCAAGTTAACTCCCTTATCGTGTACGCGAATTCTCTAATCTCGTAATAAAACTCGATTCGACATCGATTCGCACCGATACATTACTCGATAGCCAGTTGCCGATACCGATACCACCTGCCTTCGAATATTTTATTACACTGTTAGTTACAAGGTGTTAGAGAATTAATAGTAGCGTCTTTGTATATGGAATGAACATTTGTTTTTGTTTCATCTTAACGTGACGATATAAAATACTTAAATTAATGAAATGCAATTCATAGCCAAATGCATACTTTCGAGTGATGCACCACAAACCGAATAGAAAAAATATTGAACATACAATAATTTTTAAAACTGCAGCAAACGACTTTCTATCTTCTATATCTCCGAAACGCTGCACCAGATTTTTACCAAATTAAAATGGCACCACACGGGGAGTATGCTCTCAACCAAAAAAATAATTTTCAAAATCGGCTCATAAGTGACCGAGTTTTGATGAACAAACATAAAAAAAAACTTTAAAAACAACAAAAGAAAAATGTCGACACTCGAGACTCGAACCCGTGACCATCTCCCTCAAGCCGGGACGCTCTGCCACTGTGCTAGTTTCGACGGGCACGACGTAGCGAAATTCTTCTTTGTTATATGATCGATTACGTCTTTTTACGATTAAAAAAATACATAAAAAACATACAACCGTGTTGAAAACCACTTATTTTGGAAAGTCAGTTGAAAAACCAACAAATTGACAATTCTCTCCTGTTTTAAAGTTTTCGAAAAACCCGCAATGTATAAATGTGTGCAATTAGGAATTAAAGTATATAATAAATTTATGTACTATAGTTCCTAATTGAAATACATAAACAATGTAGGATAACGTAAAACCAGTCTTGTAATACCATAAAAGCGCATTATAGAAAACAGTAAAAGGCTTTAGAACGTGTAAAACAAAACACCGTAAAAATCTAATGAGAAGTTGACTGCTGATACAAATTCACACTCAGTAAACAGATATAACTCGTGTATACATTAATCGGTCTAGTTTCTGGACTAATAAATCGTTGCCTAAGTAAACAGTTTAGTGCGGCAATCATTTAGAATTACAATTCCTAAAATTGTTTAACTAGTCTACACTAAGCTCCGCTTGTACAGACTATTAAGATATTTTTAAATCAATATAACCATTGTATAGTAGTAATTTAAATACATAAATTTGTACATAAATTTCATTTTTACACATAATTTTTAATATTATATTACTCGACTGGTTTCACTTTTTAAAGCATCTTCATTCTTCATTCTTCTACATTCTTCTTAAGAATATTCCACCCTGAAGATGCTACGTGTCTAATAACAATGAAATTTCCTTAAGTGCCGACGATGGAAAGTGTAAGAATATAGAATATAAAAAAAATTAAATCAACTTCGAATATTTTTCAACTTCCATGTCACAAAAACTACTGAACCTAAAAAAAACTGTTTCCATTGTTGGAGAACACCTGATTTAAATCAAAAATTAATTACTGGGGAAATTCATAGACAAATATACAAAACGTATAAACACACAAACTATATAATTATATTTATATATAGTTCGTGAATGGTGAAACAGTAGTGCAAAATTTAAAAATAATAAAATTAGTAGTAGATAAACTTACGCATGTAGCATTACCATCCTATCAGGCGAATAGCAATGGATTAACATTTAGAGTCTATAGGTAATGGTTTCTCTTTTCATCGTTAAAACCAAGTAGTCACAATGTTAATGTCATATTTAGCCAATTGTTCACGTTTTATGAACTAACTTAAAGTTTTTTACGTTTTCCTAAGCACGGGATTTTTAATTTCTAAGAATAACAAACAAGCAGATGGCTCACCTAGTGAATCGTTTATATGAAGATAAGTAATAACCATTGACTATAGACAACAAATTTAATAGCACATTGTAATCAGTATGACAGTCATAATGCCATGTGCATAAATTTATCGGCTGTGTTAAAGTGACAAGCATTAATGTTATGCGACAGGAAAGGTAAGTTTTCGAAATTTTATCACCATGGTCGTGACAAGTATGGCCAATCCTTTGTTTTTACAAACTGCCTAGCAGATAAGTAGATAGTCCATTCTTTAAAAAGAGTCGGAACCAATACGAATAAATATTGAGTTACATTATGTGCATTGCGGATATTGTTCGTGATGAGAATGAAAGAAAAGATGGAAAGCAATGCCAATAGCAATTTTAAAATTACTGGTGTTATCATCGAAGTTTTTTTTTATTAGAGTTCTGAAAATACTAGGAACACTTGTAGTTTTGTTGTATCCGTCCGTTTGCTTTCTTGCACTGCCTTTCATTCATATTTTACATGAGTGATACATAATAGACATGAGAAGAAATATGGCTATTTGTAGGAATATGGACTTCTTTATCTTAACTTATTATCTTTTTTAACTTATTATCTTTCTTAACTTATTATCTTTCTTAACTTATTAATCTTAACAATTAATGCGAGGCGCAATGCCACGACTTCGCCCAACACATTTAGCCCGAATACCGCACTAAGCCGAGGTCTCGTTCTCATAGGAGACAGCCCTCTGTTCGCCTCTTATATCCTGTGACGCAGTAATGACCCATAAGATCAACTGTAATAGTCACTTTAAAAAAAATCGCTCAGTCGTTCCTAAGATTGTAGCAGGCATACTAACTTACGCGTTTTCATAATTTTATTTAACAATACACAAACAGCATACGTATTGTATCAAAATCCGCTCAGCCATTCCAAACCGTTAGACATCCTTGGTATTATGCAAACCTAGAACATATCTGTTATTGAATAACTTGTCGAACTCAAAGGCGAATGTTATATTGTCATTTGAATTATGTAAATGTACGATGTAGAGCTTTCGATTGCACGCAATATTGTTAGTGTTGATTACATAATAGGTTGCCAGGATATTTAAACACTTTTGCTGTTACTGTTTACTAGTTGATGTCCGTGGTTATACCTGTTGGAACAATAATCATAATCTCTGCAGAAATCGAAAATTATTTATTTAATTACACTTTTTTACGCCTCAATGCTAAACGTCTAGTGCTTTACTCACGTTTAATTAAATTTAAGCATTTTTGAAATGCTTAAATTTAATTAAAAATGTCTTTATTTTTACTTCAGAAAGATAGAATACATTTGGATTAGATTACACTTAAGTTTATATTACACTTTTGGAACACGCTTATATCAAAAATACTAGTTTTAACGTATGTAATATTTTTAAAACACATTTACAGTATAGAAAAGCCTGTCCGGATGTCTGTATGTACAGATCTAGTACGATCACGGAACAAAAAAGGCTTTAGTTAGTAAAATTAGGCAAAGTAATGGGGAAAAAAGAAATAAAATTTTTCATCATAAAGAGAATTTTACCAAAAACACGAAATTCAGCGAATTCTTAATTATTTCAAAAGGTTGTAGATTTTTCAGCTAATTAGTACACATATATATTTCTCCTTGCATGCAAAGGTAATTTTTAATTCTAAGGTATTTTGGAAATATAATTTAATCGCACATATGTTTTTCCAATTCACGATTTAACAGATAATTAACCTGTCAACCTAAGACAGTGATATAAATGCTAATTAAAAAGGTATATTAATTGAAACAGATGTGACACAACTTAATCTACTGTTTTTACGGTATCAATCAACGCAATCTTTTTAAAATCTCGGTATGCAATTTAAAAGTTCAAACTGATGTCGATTTTTATCAAATAAATATCTAAGGATTAATAACAGGGCCGAGACTTCGTACATTGTTTTTTTTTTTAGTTATTACCTTAAAGTTTAATATATTCCGTAAGATTCTATATCAACTCCTTAACTTATTTACATTTACTAAATATTTTTTAAAGTTGGTGATATAAGCTTAATAAACTTGGAATTTAAGTAAGGTTAACGTAAACAATCAGTTCTCTCGTTAGTGGTCTGTGTTTAGGTATTTATCTTGTTACTGGGTGTCTTCAATACAACTGCTAATCTTAGAAATATAAGTTAGATTGACACAATTCTAAGCTAATATTTTGCAATGACACTTAATAGATACTTTAAAATAACAAACAATAAATTAACTTTATACTATTCTTTAGTACAAAAACAGGGAGAATTTTTATTTGATACTTATAATGAAAATTATGATATATAAATTTATTGCTGTTTTAATGCAAATGTAATTAAAGTTTTATACAATGGTAACACTTAAATATGTTGCTTAAGTCAATCAAATTAAATTCTCAACATTTTTTATATGATTGTTTCTAGTGATATATTTGATTTGATTAATTTAAAAAACGTAGAAAATTATTCTAGTTTATCTAAAATTTGCCACTCCGAAAGACACGCAAGAGATGTATAAAATCGAAATTGCCTGTATTCTATTTATATGGGTTACTTACACATAGGAATACATTTTTTATATTGTACATAGAAAAACAAGCAGATTGCTCTCCTGATAGAAACATAAAACCATCGCTAATAGACACTAAAGATGTTAATGATGCGTTGCTATTATTGTGGCGGTATCTTAATACCACATGCATAAATTTATCAGCTATAATACCATCCAAACTGGGATAAAATAGTGATAAGCACTGACGCTATTGCGGCAGGTGGTAAGGTGGAGGTACCAGACCTAGACGAAACAATGCAGAACTTTGCCACCTAGTAGCCTCGATGGTAGTGTCTCACTTAGCCAATCTTTCGCCTCTCACGAACATACGTAAATAAGTATTGAAATATGTTTAATAAATATACCGATCTGACAACAAGTGTCTGTGCTTATCACATAAAAACTTGTTCTGTTGCGAATCGAAACCGAACTCATAGATTACGTAATCAGAGTCACTATCATTCAACTAATATAGCTAGTGACATGACGTTCAGACAGTCGTTCGCCTTTTACGAACTACCAGGCAAAATGTCAGATGGTCTACTCTTCGCAAAACGCCTAAACCAATTTCCCGGCCTGGAGATTCATTTGCAAGTTTATAATCTTGCTATCTATTTTAATATTATACATACGAAAGTTCTGATGTTTCTATTATGTTTGAATAGATAGATGGCTGGATGGATATTTGTTACACAATCACGCAAAAACTACTAAACGGTTTTGGATGAAATTTGGCACATAGGTAGATGATAACCTGAAATAGCACATAGGCTTTTTTTTATTCTGGAAAAGTGAAGTTATCCCGCGGGATTTACCAAAACCTGTTATAATGTAGCGGACTGCACGCTACGGCTAGTATAAAATAATGATTTCAAATTTAAAATCAAGCTCTCTCAAGTGTCCAAGTTTTTATTGAAGAATAGACTATTTACCTTACTTTTAGGCATTTCGTTTTTATTTTGTTAACGAAGGGAGCAGGCTTAACGTTTCAGTAACATCGTGGCTATTTTCAATGCAGTAGATTACTACAATGTCCCTTTCGGGTTTTCGTTACTTTTACCCTTACGCCTGCCTGCCGCAAAAGCGTTTGTTAGTGTTTTTTATGATAAATAAATAAATATTCACGGGACAAATTACACTTACTGACCTACCTCCAAAATAAGAAAATTATTTGCTTGTGTTATGGATGTTAGTCAACGATATTAATACATAGAAATACATAATAAAGACCCACAAATACATAACAAAGACTGCTACAGCGCCAATGCTCGTCATTGTCATGTTCCAGTTTGGAGGGTAAGATAGCCGGTAGACTTATGCATGTGGCATTGCCATCCCATCACACGCATAGCAACGCACCATTAACATCTTTGATGTCGATAGGTGATAGTTTCTAATTCCACCAGGAAAGTCATCTGCTTGTTTACTATCTTTTAATATAATTTGACCGCCCCGTTGGTCGAGTGGTTAGTGACCCTGACTACGCAATCGACGGGGCTCGGGTTCGACCCCCGACGGGGACAAGCATTTGAGTGATGAGCATAAATGTTTGTAATTCCGGATTTGGGTGCTTATTAAATATATTCCAGTATCTATATATGTATTGCTATGTATTAGTATCGTTGACTAACACCCATAACAGAAGCAAATAATTTGATTACTTTGGGATTAGATCAGCAAATGTAATTTTTCCCGTGAATATTTATTTATATTTATTATTATTTATAATGTTATTCGGGATTAGATAAATAACAAGTTGGCGATAGGCTTGCCACTTATCACATTGTTGGACTAAGTAAGTAAAACTTCGGCTTATCGTGGGTGCATTGGTTGTCCTCAGCCTATCTCTTCTTGGATACATGCGTGAAGATACTACACAAAGAGTTTTTTATATAAAAACAATTCAAAAATACAGTAGAAAAACAACATCACGCCCCGTACCTTTGTAGGGTAGACAGAGTAAACCGAATCTCTATAGACCGGTTTGTCGGTTAGCGAGATGAGTGGTGATCTTCATCGTCACATTTTACTGACCTGAGAAATATCATCGAGTAATTCTGGTGAAAAACGGGAGCAATGAATTTATGTGCTTATCCAAGGTACGGGATTGGCAACACACCACCAGCCAGACTCAAGCTGGTACTGAGATATTACATTTTCAAGAAAAATCTCGAAATACCTTAATAACACTTTTACCTGACCTGAGTATCGAACCTGGATCTCGTTATCTGAACCAAATAGGCTATCCCCTAGACCACTAAAAAGCCAGGAAAAGATACACGAAAGGTGGGAAATTCAGAAAAAGTCCATCATCGGACATCGCATCAAAATTCAAAGTTCCATCCTCACCACCATGATGTCTAGAAATCTATAATAGTGCAGTTTTCTCGGCACTTTTTGCTTCGCACAACGATTTTGTAAAATCAATTACCGGCGGGCGGGGTGTTTTCGAATGGATACGACTTGGGAATCTTCAAGAAAAGAGCTTGCTAATTCTTAGAAGGCCGGCAACGCAACTGTAAGACCTCTGGTATTGCGGATTTTTTTTATATTAAAAGATAGCAAACAAGCAGATGGGTCTCCTGATGGAAAACCGTCGCCTATAGACACCAAAGGTGTTAATGGTGCGCTGCTATCTTATGCTCGAGGTCTTATGCCACATGCATAACTTAACCGGCTACCTTACTCTCTAAACCGGAACACGACAGTGACAAGCACTAACGCTATTGCAGCAGGAATAGGTAAGGCGGTGGTACCAGACTCGGGCGAGACAATGCAGAACTCTACCACCTAGTAGCCACGATTTTAATGACTCGTATAGCCAATCGGTCGCCTTTTACGACCTGCCCGGCATGACAGCAGTTGGCCTATTCTTCAAAGGAGCCCAGGACCAACACGGGGAAGATGTGCATGGGCGGTGGTGATCACTTACCATCAGGTGCATCTCCTGCTCGTCTGGCCTTGTTCTATAAAAATAATCACTTTTACTGAGTTTAAATTATTAAATTTAAATGCATGGCTTCACAGAATCCATACTAAATTCGTACTATCCAAATTGAATTCGCCTGTGGGTAATGATAAAATCTTAAACAAAAGGCACGTATAATTACAATGTGGAATAAAATTTGTTACAAGTCCTTACCATCTCGAATTGGGTACCGTTTTTAATTAAAGACTTTCGGGGTCGACTGCGAGCGTATGCGTCTAACCGAACTAAAAACCTGCAAACATTCGTGACAAGGCGTTAAGTTAAACTAAAAACCGACCATGGGAAAGCGCAATCGACTTTTTTTCATAGAATTGCAAACATGCTGATGGTTTTATTGATGTTATTTTATGTCATTGATGGCATGGTAGATGGTTCTCCTAATGGAGAAAGATAACGTTTATAGATATAAAATATGTTTAATTGTGCTTTGCTATCCCTGTGGCTATATACATAAGGACATTGGCTATCTTACCATTCAAACCGATAAACGACAGTGGTAAGCAACGACGCATTTGCTGCAGGAATTGGTAAGACGGTGGTACCAAAAACCCGGTCGAGACTTTAAAAAACTCTACCACCTAATTAGTAGTCACAATATTAGTGACACCTATTAACCTTATCTTGCCTTTTACCACATTGCAGTAAGACGACTTGCAATAAACTGGCAAAGTACGTGACGGGCAACGCGCAGTATGGGGTTCCGTAGTTGCCCATCGCAATAATGCAGAATAGGAAGAGGGCTTAATGTTTCACACTATGAACATTTAATCTATTTAAGGTCCATCATTGACCTTGACTTTTTATTGATTGAATATATCAGCACCACAGGCTCACCGCCTAATAAAATTTGCAGAAGTTTTTGTCGCCTAGAAAAACTTGCAGAAATTTGTGAAAAAAAACTTGTGAGTCTGTGGTGCTGCATTTTAGTAAGGTTTAGCTAACAGAGGAGGGGGGACGACAACGAGGACACTAGTTTAAAAATAAATAAATATTCACAGGACAAATTACACTTACTGATCTAACGCCAAAGTAAGCAAACTATTTGCTTGTGTTATGGGTGTTAGTCGAAGATACTAATACATAGAAATGCATATATAAATACAGGAATATATTTAAAAAACACCCAAACCGGGAAATACAAACATTTATGCTCATCACACAAATGCTTGTCCCCGTCGGGGATCGAACCCGAGCCCCGTCGATTGCGTAGTCAGGGTCGCTAACCACTCAATCAACGGGGCGGTCTTAAAAGCTAGCTCTTCAAACTTTATATTTGGCAAATGAAAAAACGAAACTTAATCGAAAAATTGTTTTCGCGAAACTACAATGTTTTTTAAAAACCTATCCAACGATCATATCCACACTAAATGGAACTCGAGAAAAAAAAAATAATATCCCGCTTTGAATGTAGGAAAATTACACTAATAAAAATATTTTTCAAGATTTTATTTACCACTTTGTTGCCGTAACTAATATGTGTATTTATGCTTTTTATTATTATGGATCTCTGATCTAGGCTGCGGACGGACGGACGGACGGACGGACAGCTATAGGGGTTTCTAGTTTACTTCAGAACCGACAGATTTACATGCTCCTCCGAGACCTGAGGATACTAAGAAAAAATTTGACACCAGACTACTACTAATGTTTCATTGACAAACTCCAATAGCATCTTTTGTACGTCCCAAGTGTCGATTCTAGGATGTTATGACTTAGGACCAATAGGATAATTACTAGAGTACAAGATGAGGTAGTTTATTGTTTTCTGCAGGCAGTCTGTGAAGGCAGCTTATTATAACAGATTTACTTGTTTATACCTGCCTACTGAAGAGTTGTGACGGGAAAAAAATAGTCAACCTAACGTTTGCATATTCTATAAGGCTTCATACTTGCGGTTGAAATGAAATAATAAATACAATCACTTGATGATTAAATAAGTTAACATAACGAATCAACATGGCTCAGTTTGACTATAATAACAAGCATTAGATTTAGAAATTCAGCATTGGGGTTCAATGTACTACAATTCTAGGAATTTTACCAACTCAGAATTTATCAACCCGCAATCTCAAACAAAAATACGTCATCTCTTTAATCCTGTAATCGACGTTACTAATAAATGAATTGGTGAATGGCAGTTGCGTTGGTGTTGTTCAACCAAAGACCGGCATTTATATAACTTTCCCATACGTCCGGGATCGTTTAAGTAAAACGTGGATAGAAATAGACTATTGTGTTGCGCAGTATCTCACTAGCCACGGTCATTTTAAAGCTAAATTATTCTCTTTTAAATTAGTTCCTTCTCCTTTTTGCGAATGCTCTTCATTAAATTGTAAATATGAACTAATTGCACAAAATATTCTTTGGGAGTGTAATCTTTGGCAAAATGAACGTGGTCAAATGCTTGATAGTATCCAATGTATATCCGGTGTAATTTATTACTCCGACCTTCTTCCGTGTCTTCAAGCGATTTTGTCATACTTGCTACTGGAAGCAATATTAAGTAGGCCATTTTGGTAGGTCTCTAATTTCCAAACTTCCGTGGTGCAATAGCAATCAGGCTTAACCTGATTGTAAAAGTCTAATTTCGTAGCATTTTTATGCTTTTAATATTTTCCTGTCTCCTGCTTAAAAGGAGGGAAACAGGATATATTTTCTTACTCCTCCTATATACTTTTGATTAATTTCGTTGGGGGTTCCAAGACAGTTAAGCTTTTCCCCAGGCACCCTGAGCTCGCAACTCAGTGGTTATCAAGTCGGTTGCCGCTGTTGATTCTGGTTTACAGAAGTTACAGTGGTGGGAACGAGAGGTGGGCCAATTGCCTCTTTAAGATATAATAACAAGCACACCAACACTACGCACATAGTGAAGTGACGTGAAATTCACGCGCACATCTGTGTGAGTAAAAGGAGCACTGTAATTAGCTAAATATTATAATGACGCGGATTTGGCGTTAACGCTCTTAACCAAACCAGTGAAATGTTAAAAAAAATATCCTAGACTGAAATTTTTTAGTCAACTCATTTGAAATATATTTATTAACATGTTAATTTGGATGTGAAATACTTTTCAACCATTAACCAACTCAGTAAAGGCCGTCCTATTGTGGAATCTTAGACTAAAAGTACATTAGGCCAAATTAACGACAAGGTATACCAAGCGTATTTAGCAAAAACCATTAAAAGTTATATCTCAGTGTTCAGTGTTTCGTAATTCAATTTAATTTGAAAACAAATAATTTATAAAAGATGCGTTCATCCAAAATGGCCGTCGGTGATGGGCTAAACGGACCCAGCTTCCCGTTGACGTAAATATTAAAATGTAAAAGCGTAACAGACGGTTACTCCTTGACATGCAATTTTCATGCGTTCATTTATCATGCGAGTAACGTGTTATCGATATCGATGATTATATATCGATAAAATTTATAGTACTACGTATAAAAATAAATGACAATTAAATCACATTGCAGCCTGAAAATAAAGTAACCAGATTAATGAAAAGATTTCAGTTTAGTACACATTATGGTAATTTGCTTAAATATGCCTATTATATTTATAAACGACAACGACAAACGTGGTGTTGTTAACGATTCATTTAATTTAGCGCTTGGAACTTCATTCTTATTTATATTAGATGATTCTATGACATTTTGATTGATCTTGGGAGCTTATGATTTGGTATTCCATTGATTTGTTTATATCGATCGTATTTTATGCATCATTACAATATCGATGGCTAAGTTATTTATTGATTTGGTACTTTTATCATATTTTTATGATAATTATAAGTAATAAATTTGGAAGAAGAAACTAAGTAATCAATCAATACTAAAAATGTATTAACTTACAATTTACTCTTATTAGTTAATAGGACATCATTGCCGGTGCTACTATGTATAGTAGTTTTTATAAAAAATAATAAGGTAATTGGTTCAAAAATGAGATCAGTTGGAAAACAAGGTAAAAGTTGCGACATTTTTAATTTTGGTTTTTTTTCAAAAAAAATAGTAGTAGTAGTAACTGTATAATAAGTTAAAATGACTGTTAGACTAAGTAGTTATGTTTCGACATATTAGTGTGTATAAACAAGAATGAAACTTCTAAATTAACTTATCTACATTAAAAGATATATGAAATAAAACTATATTTTCCCTGTAACTGATTAACTGGCTACTTTTAATCTTTTATCGATACATTTAAGTACCTTCCCAACACTAAGTTGTCTCGTCAAAATGCCAGTTTTGGATCAAAATGATTAATCTCGCGGTTACCAGGTTCAAACTCGACCCTTGTAAAGAGACTTTTGTTAATCAATTTACAGGCAACGGACCTGGTGTTTTGAATATAAAGCTGTCATGGCTGATTTCTGTTTCCTTATTGTATGGGCTAATGCTGGGTGTCAAATATTTTATTGATCATTTTTTACTCTGTGTTTAAAAAATTATATATCATCTTTCTTAGACTTCTGCTTTAGTCAAGCCACGAAGTCAAGCGCTAGTTATTTTGCTGCTAAATATCGTTGTGAAATTATAAATCACTACCAAACATTCCTGCCGTAATAGTAACGTCCCATTATAATTTTTAATGACTATAGTTTTCTTTGTTATCTGTGCTAATTAGTATAGATGCTTTCTCTTTCGATCAAGAGAATCATCTTATGCTTGGCTTAAGATGGCTATGCTTATTTGCCATCCTATGATTATGGAGGGTAGTGGTAAGGAATTTCTTTTATATCATGAGAACAAATAAGCAGATGGATTTCCTGATAGAAAGAAAAACTACCGCCTATATCTGTTGGTGGTTTTTTCTATTAACTCTTTCACCTAGTAGTCACGATGGTGGCCAATCGTTCGCCTTTTACGACCTGCCTGGCAGAACAGTACCTAGTCTATTCTTCAAAGGAACC
The DNA here is from genome assembly GCA_036924255.1 of Apodemia mormo. NCBI lineage: Eukaryota > Metazoa > Arthropoda > Insecta > Lepidoptera > Riodinidae > Apodemia > Apodemia mormo. Next base: position 41,167,781 of record JAUPFN010000008.1, read on the forward strand.
CGGACTAACACTGGGGCAATTATGGTGGGGAGTGTACTGTCTATGACTCTTGTGCTTAGAAAGTGTCTTACAAAAAGTATCAAACAATAATGGCGTTAATGGTACAATATGTATCAGTACTGCTAGCATTTATACATGTGCCATTTATACATTTTACATTTACTATTTGCACATAATACATTTGACTGTCTCATTGACCGAGTGGTTAGCGAATTTGACTACGAATCGGTGGGGGTCGGATTCGATTCCCGACAGGGAAAGATATTTGTGTGATGAGCACTGATGTTTCTATTTCTGGGTTTGGTTGTTATTATATGTGTTAAAGAATTTACATATGTATTTCTATGTATTAGTATCGTTGATTAACATAACATAACGCAAATACATAACATAACGCAAGCAGACATAACGCAAGCAAATAATTTGCTTACTTTGGGGTTACATCAATTCGTCTATTTGTCCAGTGATATATTTTTTTTAAATATATATGTACATTTTTTTAGTAATCAACTTTTTTATCTGAAATAATATGTGATGTGATGTAATAATCACTATATTGAATTTTTCACGAATTATTAAAGGAATTATGAATTACTTTTTTTACAAAACAAAACATTACTTTTTTATAATTTTACAACAACGTGATACTACGTTGTTGTAAAATTATAAAAGTAATGTTTATTTAAAGGAATGTACTAAAAATATTACAGATAGTGATACCTATGCGAAATACAATCGTTTTGCAAACAAGTTTTTGTATTTATCTAACATTTCATATGAGGTAACAGGCTATTGTAATTATCCTTTATAATTTGCTATAGGAATCGTTAATTGCTTGATTCGAATCAACTTCAGGTGTTTTTGAATGTTGATTATTATTGTTATTGATGCGTTCATATGTTTTCACTAATTTCATTACTGTTGTAATTGTTAGTGTGTATGTATGTTTATATAACACAAAGAAAATGTGTTGTTATTCTCTTTGCTCTATTCCTTTCAATTCTTACAAAAACAAATCTTTAATTATACAGCGGGCTATGTCCTTACCCTTGACAATCTCTTTTTGTAACAGACAAGCAGACTTTTTTATACTATAAGATAGCAACCAAGCAAATGCCTCTCCTGATAGAAAGAGATAACCATCGCCTATAGACACCAAAGACGTTAGTGGTGTGTTGCTATCTGTGTGCGAGTTGTAAATGCGACTTGCATAAGTTTACCGGCTACCTTACCATCCAAACCAGAATACGACAATGACAAGCATTGACGCTATAGCGACAAAATGGTTTAGGCGGTGGTACCAAATACCCGGGAGAGACGTCGTAGAATTCTATCGCCTAGGAGTCACGATGCCAGTGACAAGGTATACCTAACAATTATCATATGTTACCTCGGGTTCGTTTAGGCTTCTTTAAAGAATTATCTATCTGGTATTCTAACAGCCAGTTCGTAAAAGGCAAGTGAATAACTATACGTGTTACTTCGTTCATGACTACTACTAGTGGTAGCGTTTCGCACCGTTATGCCTGGGAATATGATACAATAGTAGGGGAGCCAAAGATGGTCAATGAGTAGTTACTCGAGTGTTGTAGGGATCTATTGGATTTTGTAGATTAAATTATGGGAAAAATAAAAGGTTGTATAATATTCTTCATTTCAATGGTAGAGGAAAAATCTACAGATAAAAGAAATGTTTAAAAAAATCAGTGACATGGAAACACTGAAGCGTAGCTTAGGGTACGAACGCGACTGAATTGTCTTCTATTATGGAGGAAATTATGTAAGAATTACGACAAAAGTATAATCTGACAATTTCCATAAGCCGAAGTTATCTTAATTTTGTTTTCTTTTCTGTCATAGTTACCCCCCTCTATAGAAAGTCCTTATATTTGGTGAAGAGCCTTAATACTATGCGAGGTACTCCCTCTTATGTTAATCCGATGCGCTCAAGTAAATACCAAAATCCCTTCTTGGGCTCTCCTATTACAACCATCCCACCTATTCTTGCCTGCGTCAATGCTTATATTTTTGGTGTTTCAATTTAGAGTGTACTGTCTTATGCATGTGACATTGCCATGTATTATTTATTATATATATTTAACATCTTTGGTGTCTATTGGAGATGGTTTCTCCTTCCGCCAAGGGAGCCATCTACTCGTTTGCTATCTAATGATATAAAAATATAAATGGTAGAACTCTACAAAATCTTGTCGGGTTGTTTATCTATTTATCACCCTTAGGTCCTGACTAAAGATTAGTGCTATTCTTAATTTATTTGTTGTAAATCTACATACATTTAGAAGGCAGCTATCCCCGGTAAGGAACATCGTATGTATCTATATTTTCTACCAAAAATACAATCATAAAATAAACTAATGTCAGAACCCTGAAAAGATAAGATATTAATTTCTTAAGGCATATTTTTTTTTAATGTATTCAATTTACCAAAAACACGCTTAGTGTGACCACCTCAAAAGTTAAGTTTAACGTTATTTGAATTACATGTAATGCCATTTTGTTTTTGATTTCTTGAATTATCATTAACTGAATACGTAGAAGCCACTGAATTGTATATTTGTTCTTTCCAGACACCAAAATCCAATGCTTTTTATTGTGAGTCGGCTTGATGGACTCCCGTGACAGACCAAAACAGAAAGTTTACTTCATAATGTGCGGCACGGATGTTATAAATAAATTTGTTCCATTATGTGTGTGGAAACTTTCACGGATGTGCACTCAGTGAGTTAACTAGTTACTGCTGTTATATATATGCGTTATAATTTGCGATGCTACATAAACTTATTAGATTTAGATTGTGATTTAGCCGCCCCGTTGGTCGAGTGTATAGCGAACCTAATCACGAATCGATGAGGCTCGGGTTCGATTCCCGACAGGGACAAACATTTATGTGATGAACACAGATGATTGTTTTCTGGGTTTAGGTGTTTATTATGTATGTTACAGTGTTTATCTATGTATTTTTTATGTATTAGTAATGTTGACTAGCACCTACAATACAAACAAATAATTTTCTCACTTTTGTGTTAGATCAATTCGTGTAATTTGTCCAGAAAAATAATTATAATATTATTATTTAAAAGCCAATGAATGCCAATAAAAATATTTTTTTAAAATGTTATTACTTTTGCAATTAAAATGCTAACTTTTTAGATATCATATAAAACACTGTTTTAATTTATGATTGTCAAGGTCTTGGGTAGGATCGGATATGGCAATCGCGACTCCTACTAAACTATTTGTTCGTAAATAAGAATACTTACGTGAAATATAATGTTAATCTACAATCTTATTATAAAGAAACAAGGTTTGTTTGTAATTAATAATCTCAAAATATACTTGACCAATTTTGAAATGTATGTCACCAATATAAAGCTGCATCATTTCTGAGTAACAAAAATTACTTTTTTATCCAATTAAAGTTAGGTGCGTGGGTCATGCGAACAAAATCGTGGGTAACAGCTAGTTCGTTATATATCTCGAGTATTATTATTCAAATTTATGAAAAATACACTCAGTATACTTTCTGATCGAGTCTTCACTCATTTGCTTCTGCGCTAATGAAAGAAAATCACAACACAAAACATTCTATCCTACTCACACTTATATGACACTTGATTGCATATCTCTTTCATGACACGTAATGCAGTTCGCATCAAAATTTTTTGCCTCCTTCATTTTGAAAACAATTTTCTATCCCATATGATTATGGGTCATTTCGGTTGCGTATAAAACTATTAATAATATATTACAACAGATGAACTCGTCCGTCATTATATTTAGTTTAAAATCATCTTCGTTCCGTTTGACTTTAGCTTTGATAGCATTTTGAGTTATTATTTAGTATTTTCATTGTTTTTGTGATTGTAATTAGAAACATCTTTGAGACATTGTTTGTGTTCTCTGTTTTTACAGAATTATAATATAGGTGGAAGATTTCTTATGAATTATAATCTTTAAATAAAAAACATAAGATATCAAACAAATAGCTCTCTCAAGGATCTGCATTAAATCTCCTTCTTTTCATGCTTTTTATATCATAAGATAACAAACAAGCAGATGACTTTCTTGAAAGAAAGAGTTAACTGTCACCCATCGGCACCAAAGGTATATTTATTTCTCAGATAGTGCACATTTAAATCTCCCTACATGTATTTTTACATCAATCACACTTGCCTATTTAAAATGTTATCGTAAGATAGCTGGTAAACTTATATTTGTGAAACCTTACACCGATAGTAGGTACAAATTGTTATTATTTTTATATCATAAGATAGTAAACAAGCAGATAACTCTCTTGATGGTAGGAATTAACCATCACTTAGAGACCAAAGATGATAATGCTGCAATGCTATATTCTATAATGTTAATCACTGGCACTTGGTGAAACGGCATTTTTAATCATAAAATCCTTGTACTGGTAACTTGTACTTGTAACATTGCTATCCTTGTAATGGGATTTTAATGCCACTTGCATAAGTTTACAGGCTAGGCTCCAAACCGGAACACGGCAGACAAGCAATCAGGAATGGGTCGGTGGTGTTACCAGACCTGGGCGAGACAATGAAAAACATTACCAGCTAGTAGCCACGATTTTAGTGACTCGCATAGCCAATCGCTTGCCTATTACGAACTACCTGGCAGAACAGCTGATGGTCTAACATGATTAATACCTTTAGTTATCTGTAGGCAATGGTTGTGTCTTTTATTAGGAGAGACTATAAAGTACTAGGTAAACCTAACTAAATTAGTCATAAGTATCTTCACGCCTATATCCCCGAAGGAGTAGGCAGAGATACAACAAGTGCATCCACGATTAGCCGAAGATACTTGGCCCCACAAAATGTAATAGGTGGCAAGCCTGTCTGTCGCCTGTCGCCAACCGGGCACTTTCCAATCCCGGGCAACTTTGTGTTTCTCAGAAAACTGAGAAAACACGTTTGAACCAGGGACTTCATGTGGTCAACGCAAACGCTGGACCATTAGACCACAGAGACGATAAAAATTAAAATTAGTCATCTGACACCAATTGTTGTGCATTCTATCTCACTCACCGAGGTCTTACCTTCACTTTTTTATAACAATAAATTTTAATATGATCAACCATCTTAGGATTAGAGACGGATATGAAATCGTAATAGCAGCTCGAAAGTAGTCTGTTACCGTTTCCGCGCCTCAGATGAGCAAGCAAATCTGTCAGTCCGGGCTATCGCTAGAAATAGTCGATAATCGTTGTTAGGGTGATAAAAGGCGGTTATGGGATCCACTCATCTCGCCAACAGAAAAACCGGTGAATCGCTGTTAGCTAGAAATCCCGCAGACGTTTTATTCACTCCGCCTACCCTGTGAGGGCACTGGCATGATGCTATTACTGATGATGCATGATGTTTTTTACACTTACTTGCTATCACAGATGAAAACTCCAATAACATTATTATCAAGATGGAGTATATTCAATACAATGCAAAAGTTAACTAAATATTTTCGACTCCCATGGCATTGTGCCCGCACTATTGTGGTTATCCAACACTAAACATTAGTCCGTCATTGCCATTATATTTCTAACTGTAGCTTAGTGGGAGTTGAGAATAACATTTAATAGATTGTGATAAGATCTGTGCTCATCAAATACATTCGAAACCCGACTGAAGATAATATTGCTATGATTTTATTTTTGGAGCAATTTGCAATCTCATATTTTCGATACTTACGGCCGGTTTCCGAAACGCAAATTGATTTTAACTAGCATTTAATCTGTGTTTAACATAAATTTTTACAAGCAAATGATCTGTTTTACACAGATTATTATTGCTTGTTAAAATTAATTTGCGTTTAGGAAACCAGCCGTTAATATTACAAATGCGAAAGTATTTTTGTCTATTTGTCTTCTTGGCTGTTACGCTTTTACGGTTAACTTCTAACCCGATTTACCCGAAATTAAATAACCCGAGTTTGGCATGAAGTTAGCTAAAGATTTGTCATTAAACCTAAGTTAACTTTTCTTTCAAAAGTCAACCCCTAAAGGGCTGCACTAGGGCATAAAATTTGATATGAAAAACTATATCGATGACGAGTAAATTTACGGACGGTGAGCTAGAAAATTATAATTGTGAAAGATTTTTAGTTTTGATGTCATAACCAACTTACATTTCGGCGTCAGTGAGTAAGAAACACTGGACCGATTTGGATGAACACAATTTGCACACAGGTAGAGCAACTGAATTAGGACATAACATATTTTTATTCCTGAAACATGTGTCGCTTCCATGGGATTTACCTAAATAATACAGCAGGCTGCATAGTGCAGCTCGTTTTTAGGGTTCCTAAGTAAACTAGGAACCCTTATGGTTTGGCTATGTTCGTGCGTCCGTCCATCCGTCCGTCTGCATGATTGCTCAGAGAACGTTATTAGTAGAAAGCTGTAATTTGGCATGTATATACATATTAGTCAAGTCAACAAAATGGTAATATGTAATCTTGAAAAGTATTTTTTTTCAGGGTAGCTCCCCTACATGTAAAGGGGGATGTTAATTTTTATTTTCTCACGTACCCCATCGTGTAGGGTATCGTTGCATAGGTTTTTAAAAAAAATATTGTAGGTTTGTGAAAACACGTTTTCGATTAAGGGGCTCGTTTGTAAAATATTACGCTTTTAAGTGCTAATTTTTGATAAAGTCCAGTGTCCCCCCTCTGCAAGCTAAACAGCGGGTCTAGCTAAGTGGCATAAACGCTCGGAGAATAGAAAGATAAATGTATGGATTTGACATAAGCATAATCGAACGCTTACGTCAAGTCCGTACATTTATCTTTCTATTCTCCTAGCGTTTATGCCACTTGTCTAGACCCGCTGTTAATTCTTTAATTACGGTTATTGACCGCCCCGTTCGTCGAGTGGTTAGCGACCCTGATTACGCAATCAACGGGGCTTGGGTTTGATCCCCGACGGGGACAAGCATTTGTGTGATGAGCATAAATGTTTGTATTTCCGGGTTTGGGTGTTTGTATGTAAAAGTATTTATATATGTATTTGTATGTATTAGTATCGTTGACTAACACCCATAACACAAGCAAATAGTTTGCTTACGTTGGGGTTAGATCAATAAGTGTAATTTGTCCCATGAATATTTATTTATTTTATTTTGGGGGTGGGGAAAAATCATAATCCTAGTAAATATAATGAAGTTAAAAGGAAAACTATCACAGCTTAGAAGGCTTTTTTGAGTGATAAGAGTGATAAGAAGTTTTTGAGTGATAGTCGACCAACTTATAAAATGTACTTAGAGAAGTTTTTATAGGCGGTGAACCTGTGGCGCGGTTTATTATTCAATGACATTAATGACAAATATATATAAAAATACTAGCTGACCCGGCAAACGTTGTTTTGCCATATAATTATTTAATTAAAAAATAAATGATGATAGAAGGGTAAAAATTTAGAGTTTTACGTATTTTTCAATGCTGAATCATAAAAATTTAAAAATAAAATGAATTTTAGCGGTGGACAACCCTTATCACTTAGGGGTATAAAAAATAGATAGTAGCCGATTCTCAGACCTACTAAATATGCATACGAAATTTCACTAAAATCGGTCAAGCTGTTTCGGAGGAGTACGGGAACGAACATTGTGACTCGAGAATTTTATATATTAGATATATTTGTAATTGACGTTGAATAGCTGAAATGTTCATAATATGAAACTATAAATGCCCTCTTCTTAGTCCGCATTATTGCGCGTGGCCCGACACGCACTTTACCAATTATAGATATATTCTACACGCATTTGTTAAGTAAAAATAGCAGACGGCTCTGGTGATGGAAAGAGACAACAACGTCTAGAGTCACCAAAGATGTTATTGGCGTGTTGCCGTTGTGGGCACGATGGACAAGCCAACAACCCTAATCGTCTTTCACATCACACTTTCACTGTCTATTGAGATCTCATATTATGTATATCTATAATGCCTTTATATATGTGTCAATAATAATAATATACACCAATATATACAAGCTGTGGTGGTCAGCTAGTATTATATAAATATCCCAGATAGGAATGCACTACATCGATAATGATTATTTTGATAAGCCGATTCGAGCTTGGCCAATTTTCGAGTCGTTGCCTACAACCTATTTTCAAGGCTAGATCCGCGCCGGCTTGCAATATTAAAGAAAAAAACTATGTCGGTAGAAAAACAAACACATAAATAAAAATAATCAAATGTGAATCGCGGTACATGGTACAGTACAGTTCCTTAGAAGTAATCTCGCTAATTTTTTACCAACCAATAACACATCTTTACCAGCCGCCCCGCGGTGTCAATACGAGGCCATTTGTAAATTATTCAAGACTATTCAATAAACTCTTCGATCATCGGAGATTGCTATCGCCAGACCGTATCAACAGCTTGATTCTATTTTACACTTTGGTCCATTGTAATAAAGTTTAAGTTAGAGAATTTTCAATGTTTCGATATCATTTTGATTAAGGCAAGTGTGATTGACGTAAAAAACCATGATGAGAGAATTAAATGTACGCTACGGTTACTTTAGTGGTTGCGAAATGTAGGCACGGAGCTGGAAGTATTATTTTTACGAAAAAATAAATACACCATTATGTTAATGCAAATTAGATTGCAATATTTAAAATTAGTCAAACCAAAGTTCACATTGTAATTTTGTCAATTTTAGGGGTAAATCTATTTGTAATTATTTTTGTGTTATAGCGCTCACCCCGTGCTTGGGAAACTGAAAAAACCTTAAAATCTATTTGTTTTACATGAATTTCACATTTTTTTAAATTATTGAATCGTTCATTTCATTTTCTGATATTATGGCAAATATCAGAAAATGAAACGGTTAATTCTATTTTGATTTATTGATGATGTTATTATAATTACCTAGATATGGTGAAATTATATTTACACTTTTATTTTTACAATTTATACTTTTATCTTAACTGTGTTCCTCTCATGATTAATTAATTTTACCAAATACTTGTTGGTATCTTTTGTAAATTTGAAGACAGTTAATAAATTACAATATAATAAAAAAGCCGTGTGGTGTCGTGGGACACCAGATAGGAACGAATTGCTTATTATAAAAATATTAATTTCAAATTCTATTCGAGGTGTAAGGAAATTTATTCGGGTATACATTTTTTATTATGATTTTTCTATCGATAAAAATCTAAATAATAGCAAACTACAATAACAATTTCAGTCATCACGTAGACTATACATTAGATACTGCATTGACATTTTGCATTTAATAATTAAATGATGCTTGTGTTTAATACTTAGTAATTCATATTTACCACTACAAAGTTTACACATCATTTGTAGTATCAAGAGTAGTTTTAAAAAAAGTTGACGCGTCAAAATAACTTGTAAAAAGTTTTATTGAATAAAGTACTTCTGATTTCTGATTTCATCGTGATCATAGATGGCGCTGTTCACTTTTATCTCGTGGTATCATGTAACTCTACATAGCATTTAAGATAAAATTATGGATGACGTCAAAGTCTTACGCATTTATTAAACTTTACGGAGGTTTTTTCCCAAATAAGGTACCTCTCGCAACGCCCCGTTCTTCGTTCAAAGGAACTTCGTTCCAAAACTAGAATTTAGATACTTTTATATAACAAAATTCTTCGATACTCTTTGACATAATTATAGTCACAATCGAGAAAAAACCAAAAATAAGGTGACAAATAACTAGGATTAAGATTTCTCGAGTAGGATATATATTGTGTGATGTTCTTTGTTTTCTCATCATTGTTGCTGACATGTTTCGGCTTAATGCGCCATTAATCGTGACAATAATAACGTTTACATACGTCTTGGCATTTATATTAAGAAAAACAAGTAATTTGTTGACATCGACTATATATATTCTATATATATATATATATATATATATATATATATATATATACATACATACATATCGTATGTGCAAAATATTTTACGTACATATTCTTAATGATATGAGCGCAATGGTCTACATATTATGTTTGCGTACCTAGTGTGTATCTTATATTGTAATTAAAATGATCAAATGTAAATCGCGCTACATGGAACATACTTTTTTAATAGACTGAGAAGTATGATGAACCTAGCGATATAGAACAGTTTTAGCACGTTTGGCCTTCCCTCGGATCTTACAAATTGCCTGACATAAAGCAAGTAATGTATATTATTACACAATGGCTCAAACTAACAAGTTGATAGTGTACTTAGTTATCATAATGTTTACGTAAAATTTATAAAATTGCATCATTGCGCCTAAATTTATCACTTTAAAATGGAATTAAGCTCTTTGACCATAAAAGTATCTTGTTGTTTGAAAAGTAATGGGATGAAATAATATATTTACTTTTTGTTCAAAGTTATTATTTCGTAACGCGAAGATTTTTATTAAAATATTTTAGCTTATTGTAAGGTAAATTAATATTTATAAGACCAAAACCAATTCTTAATCGTAAAAAGCGCAAACGCATTATCGAAAATTAATTGAACTTAGGTACCCATAGCTTTCACAATGAATGTTTTTTGTTAATATTTTATCAATGAAATTAAATTATATTTTAGTTATTGTAATGAGGTTGCGAGATCAAGTTGAAATTAATATTCCATTACTAGATACAGTTCTGCAACGTCTTCTCTTCAGAACACGAATTTCAATATAGATATAGGATACGGATTAAATGGATACGCTTTTCAACATACTTTCTTAGTTTGATAGCGTAGATTGCATTTACACACAGAAATACAAAGTTATACTACTTACCGATGAAATAAAATCACTTTAAGAGTAATTTTTAAACCTTATCATCTCATTCGGTACGATAAAACAGAACAACGTGGTTAATTTGTGGACACTCCGTGTTGGTTCTGGGCTCCTTTGAAGAACAGACCAACTGTTGTTCTACCAGGCAGGTCGTAAAAGGCGACCGATTGGCTATGCTAGTCACCGTGGCTACTAGGTGGTAGAGTCCTGCATTGTCTCGCCCGGGTCCGGTACCACCGCCTTGCCTATTCCTGCTGCAATAGCGTCAGTGTTTGTCGCTGTCGTGTTTCGGTTTGAAAGGTAAGGTAGCCGGTAAACGTATGCATGTGGCATTAGACCTCGCCACAAGATAGCAACGCACCATTAACACCTTTTGGTGTCTATAGGCGATGGTTGACTCTTTCCATCAGGAGATCCATCTGCTTGTTTGCTATCTTATGACATAAAAAAAGAAAAAAGAAATAGCGTGGGTGCTTGTCGCTGTCCCGTTTCGTTTTGGAGGGTAATGTAGCTGGCAAACTTATGCATGACGTGACATTCCAACCCTGAGTCCTGACACATACATATTAATGCGCCAATAACATCTTTGTTGTCTATAGGCGATGGTTATCTTGAAAAGAAGAACTGTCCCACTGATTGCTATCCTGTAGAATAAAATAAATTAGTTGAAATAAAAACTGCAATTAACAAATGTATATATTAATAGTGAATTAATTAATTATTCTCGAGTATAAAAAATATATATTGTCTAGGTCAGTAAAGTAGTAAAAAAGATATATTGTAAAAATCTATCTATTTTGAGATAGCAATCTTAAAAATCTGTCATCCAAGACAAGAAACGTGAAAACCCCGGATTGCGGAGCTTACACCCGGACATTTTTGCAGAGTATTTTTTGTTACTCAGTAGAATAAAACATAGTTTTAATGGTTTTAAATTAAATTTTATTTATTTTTTGCTTTTTTATAAAATTACGTTTCAAAAATAAGAAACTATTATTCATAACAATGATAATGACATCATTCATCATCATTATAATCTTTTTAAATTAAGGAACTGTTATTACCGCGAGTCGAACCCGTGATTTGAATTAAAACCCGGACTACGAATAAAACCCCACCCAAACACTTCCCGGATGCCCCCTAAACAGGTTTCCGAAATAAAAACTGTCCTATGTCCTTTCTCGGGTTTCAAACTATTTTTATATCAAGTTTCATTAAAATCAGTTCAGTCGTTTAGGCGTGAAGAAGAAATAAACAGAGTTACTTTAATAATAATTTATAATATTAGTATGGGTAGCGAAATAAGAGTACCTACAAGTGCATTATAAACTAGTTTCAACAAATACGTAATATAATATGTGGCGGAGTCTTAATGCCAAATGCATATTAAGTTTGTTTGTTACCTTACCCTCTAAACCGGAACACGAAAGAGACAGAAAGAAAGAAAGAAAGAAAGAAAAAAAGAAAGAAAGAAGAAAGAAAGAAATTATTTTAAAGAATATGGGAATTTGACAAATTATTAAAATTTGATTAAGTTACCGACATATTCTACCGTGATATGGTGTACAAGCATTGACACTAACGCTATTGCGGCAGGAATAGGTAAGGGGTTGGTACCAATCCCGGCTGAGACAATGGAGAACCCTATCACCTACTAGCCATGATGGTAGTGACTCGCATAGACTTGATTGCCTCTTACGAACTGCCTGACATAATGGCAGGTGGTTTATTCTTCAAAAGGGCCCGGACGAAATCCTATTTATTTATTATTCTATGATATAAAGGACACTACCTGAATATTTCAAGTTAATCTATTCAGCCGTTTTAATTTGAAGGGATATCAAACATATACACACTATTACATATACAATATTAATGTGAGCAGTTATAAGCGAGTGGATAATTTGAAAGGTGTGTGGGTGTTAAGATATTTAAGCTATTTTAGTATCAATCTGTCTGTTTGCTCATCTAACAAATTTTCCTATTAAAATAACAATAGCCTACGAGAATATATCGAACTTATACCTATAGGGCTTCAATGTCAGGCGAGCTGACATTAAAAACGAATTATTTTGACTAAATCAATAAATTATAAACCTTATACAATTGTAATAAAGATATTTTATATAAAACGAAGTGCAGAATGAATTTGGTGGTAAAAGATTGACGGCTGATACCGTTAGGGGTCAGAATGGGCAACGCATTCACATCGAAAATTGAGTGTTATGTCACCCCCGCTGTTTTAGTACTGAGTAGTTATGTGTGACTTTAGATCTTATTTCTGTTTGAGGTTTATATGACTTTTATTAATACTAGTTAGAATCTGGTATGTACTTGTTGTAGTAGAAATAATTGTTAAAATTCATTTACCGGTACGACACACACGCCACCTACTGGGTTAATTGTACTATGCGTTTAACTTTGCGAGAATTCAAGCAGTAATAATTATTGTAGCGATTCAAGCAATCAAATTCAAAAATAACTTCAAAGCAATTAAATTAAAAAATAAAATCCTGAACCGTGATATCACAATTATTTCTCTTAAACACACTGTATAAATGTTTCAACGCTTCTCAAATGGACTTCGGTCGGCAGGCAGCACACCTTGCTTGGCTGGGTAGATCTTTCTTTCCACCTTCCTTGTCTTTGTGTGACGTCATCAACCTCCACAGTAATGACGTCACCTGACAAGAAGTTGGCCCGCTGGTTCCATCACTATGACCCTTCAGCGGTACGGACCAATGGCGCCACAAACACAAATTACTAGAATACGAAAGTGAGAAAGTAATTTTCTCGTATTATAGGTGTTAGTCAACGATACTAATACATAGAAATATAGATTTACTAGCTGCAGCGTGCAGCCCGCTGCATTGTAAATTTTTTTGGCGAATCCCGCGGGATCTAGGATAAAAAGTTATCTATGTGCTATTCCAAGACATTATTTACCTGTGCGGCAAATTTTATTCAAATCGGCTTAGTAGTTTTTGCGTGATTAACAAACATCCAAACTTTCGTATTTATTATCTTAATATAGGCATGGACATACATTTATAAATAACATTACATGTATAATAAGCATCTATGCTCATCATACAAATGTTTACCGCTTTCGGGAATTGAACCCGAGCCCCATTGATTTGTAGTTAGATTTACTAACCATTAACCACACCTTCAACGGGGCGGAATAGTTTGACAAAGTTTTATTGCAATGGGTAAATAACATAAATGCGCATGGGTTTTCTAACAAAAGTCAAGACCGACTTAACTGATTTATTTATTTATTTAATTATTTTACATAGACAAAAATCCACACCTCGATTTACAAAAAATACTTACAGTACTATATACATTGAACATTAGCCAATTACAGATTTTTCTCTGTTTTCTGATCATATTATGATGTAGTTTTTTAGGTAATAAAGAATTATTGATAGAAGCGGAAAGTCACAAAGCTGGGAATTTGAAACTTAAAGAAAGGTATAATATATTTATACAATTAAAGATAATGCAGTAAAATTACTGCATTATCTTTTATTAATATAGAACTTAACTAAAAAAAAGTGTCTTCACGCCCGTATCCCCGAAGGAGTAGGCAGAGGTATCACAAGTGCACCCACGATTAGCCGAAGATACTTGGTCCCACAAATGTGATAGGTGACAAGCCTATCGCCAATCTTTCCAATCCCGGGCGACTTTGTGTACTTATCAGAAAACTGAAAAAGCACTTTTTTATATGTGCCCGACCTGGGAATCGAACCCTGGACCTCATGTGGTCAACGCCAACGCTGGACCACTAGACCACAGAGGTGACTTAAAGAAAATTGGTACAAAGTGAGAACACGTTATTTTGTTATCTTAAGATTGCGTTCAAAGTTTTGAAGTGAAAACTTCTTTAGGCGCGTTGAGCGTTTTGGTAGAGGGTAAAATCCTCGGTTCGCGTCACCGACATGCTAATGATAATAGTATATCTATAGCTATGTTTTGCATATAGTTTTAATTACTCTCAACTTAATAGTTCCGTTTTCATTTCTATCGGCAGTCCCACGACTGCTACTGTTTTTTTTTTAATCCTAGGGTCAATCGTTATGATATTATACTATACTAAAAACAGATTTTAGCACCTTTCTCCCAAGATGGCGACCTGGGCGACTACTCCTCGAGGTCATTAGCCTGAATTTTTCTTCAACGTAAAAACCTAAACGACATATACCCAAATCATTATAGCATTACTTTTTGAAGAACAAAACTCCTTATTGGCTGGACTTTATTACGAAAATGATAAGCTATATTTTTTATCAACTGACGAAAAAACGGAGGTTATCAGTTTGACATGTGTGTATGTTATATTAGTGGAGAAAGATAATATTTGAGTATGATGATCTATTAAGGTGTCCAAGCACGTCTACTAAATTTTGTAAGTAGGTATATGAGTTTTCATTTATTCGTATATTAAAATGTAAAATAATTTTCATATTGCTAAAGGTCTCATAATGAAACCATATTAAATACAATTAGGTATAAAATATAATGAGATCAAAGACCTTAATAGCGCATTAGGAAAAGTTCCCTGTTCCTGGTTCTAGACAAGTAACTACAAATCAACTGGCCGTTGTACATCTTGTGATTCGCCATTCATCTACTGATTATTTTTAATGTAAATTGGTCATTTCACTGCAAATTTTTTATTTTAAAACTTTCATAGGTTTGGATTTCGTTCAAATATTAATTAAACTGGGTATTTAATGGTTATTGCATACTAACAGATCCGCGTAGCTTCGCCCGCTAATAGTGTAACATCAACGTAATCTTTCATGCAAACTGTCACGCCACATTTAAGCCTCTTAGGGGTTGAATTTGAAAAAAAATGTATCCTATATTTGATCCTGTTGGGTTTTGAACTATTTACTTACAGCCTAAGATCCACTATAGATCGACCTTCACCGAGCTGGTTAATGGAGGAAAGGTATTTTATATCCAATTAAATGTGCCAATAAGTATATTGCAAACTAGCTGTGCCCGCGACTTCGTCCACGTGGAAATTTTCAAAAATAAATGTAGCCTAAGTTACTCCTTATTACATAAACTATCTGCCAGTAAAAGTCCCGTCATAATCGGTCTAGCTGTTCCAGAGATTAGCTGGAACAAACAGACATATAAACAGACAGACAGACCGACAGATAGACAAAAATTGTAAAAAATGTTGTTTTGGTATGTACCATGTATTCATATGTATTTAGTAAAAAGCGGTTATTTTAATATTACAAACAGACACTCCAATTTTGTTTATTTGTATAGATGTATCATTTATTTATTTGTATGGTTGACTAAAATATTTAAGTTCAAAATATTTTTTTAATTTCATTGGTTTGGTTAATCTCTCAAATTCCATACCAATCAAAAGTATGAAACCTGTATAATATGCAAACGTTGGATTTTTTTTTCTGTCGCAACTTTTGGGTGGGCAGCTACATACAAAGGTAAATTGATACTAGTAATCTGCCTACTCAAGAGTTGTGACGGAAAAGTCGACTTAACTTCATCATAAGCTTCATACTTTCGGTTAGTATGGAATTTCTCTATTAACCAAATCAGTGAAATGTTCAAAAAAATTAATTATTAAATAATCATATTCTAGACTGAAATCTTTAGTCAACCCATTTGCAATGTATTTATTTATATATTTAAATGAATTTAAAATACTTTCATTCATTTCTCATCTCGGTGTGGTCGTTCTATAGTGGGGATCCTATACCATTGCCAAATTTTATAATAAATTTAATTTAAAAATTGGTGCTTATTTATATGCAAATATTGCACTTTAGTATATATATTACATATAACTAATTGAAATAAAATTTTGTATAATCAAATTTAAAATAAAATATACACTATACACGTATGTATATGTATGTAAGTATAACATTTTTACGACAGTCCGCTTGCCTATAATTTAATTTTAAGATATTTTTTAAAATACCTCTTGAAAATTATTTCTGACATCGACACACATCGACTTTAAAATTTTAAAAAGTATGAAAAACTATATTAATATATACTTAAATAAAAGTGTATATTTATCGTTATAAATCTAATATATTATATTAAACATTTTTGTACTAATAATACACATATAATATCATTACAGTAAGCATTGTTAAAGCCTAGATTAAATTAATATCAAGTTTCAGGTAAAACTAGTTTTAGTTAAACAATGTTTATTAATACCGCGAAAAATATTGAAGTTAAGCGATACAACATCACAAGAACCTACGTAACACAAAAGAATCTTCGCTGATTATCAAATCGATTACGAGGTGTCGCGTCGTATAGTCGCGTTATCAATGGCTGGCCTTATTCCTAGGATTCCGTGTGGGCCCGGTCCTGCTTTACCGTTAAGGGTTTAATCTCTAATCTTACAGCTGTTGCTGACCGCGCACAATGCGTTAGATGAGTAATATCCAGTACATTCGCAAATGTCAGGCTTGTTACTCGAATGTTTTGTAATTTAGACATATTCTATATCTAACTAGAGGTTTTATTATTCACCATGTTGAGACCGATTGATTCAAACCTTTTAAAGTCGAAACTGCCTTTCTGACAGGCATTTTGTAAAAGGTTAAATTTTTAGTTAGGTTTATTAAATATATCTATCACGTAGTATACATACATTCTATACTTTTCCTCTTTGCACTTTTTTAAACTACATTTTTATACAATATTTATTAATTAATACCCTTTTGTTTTTCACAATAAGGCAAATATATTTAATTTGCTCGTCAAAAAATTACTGTAGAAATCATCCTTACCTTACTACATACCATCATTTCTATAGCAACTTCTTCACGAGGAAATTAATAATAATTGCCTTATTATTAAATAGTATAAGTGTATTAATTAACAAATATTGTATTAATGTACATAATTATGTCGGTGCGGGTTCTTTTTGCCTCAATTATATCGGTAGGGATAAATATTTTAAAGTGGTTTGCTGTAGTATATTTCAAATTAAATTTAATCAAGTTTTGGAAAACTAGGATTTAATGAGACTCTGTTTTGAACCGGCCTCCGTTTACCAAACTGCCTGGTAAAAGGAAAACGATAGGTTAAACGTATTATTATAGTCCTGACTGCTAGGGAGAGTCCGACAACATTTGCCTTGTTTTCGTATTACTGCTTATTTGAAGCGTAAGGTTGCTGGTTTATGGTGGTGGTTGTATGGTGGATGTATATATGTGACATCATCCCACCACACGAATGGCAAAGCATCATTAACAAAAAGGCAGAAGAGCCACCTGCTGGTTAATGATATCTTATGATATAAAATAATCAGAAACTTACGATAGCTATTATTATAATAGTTTGTTTTATATCATAAAATAACAAACAAGCAGATGGGCCTCCTGATGGAAAGAGTCAATCAACCATTGCCTATAGACACCAATAATATTAATGGTGTGTTGCTATCTTGTGGCTAGGTCTAATGCCACATGCATAAGTTTACCGGCTACTTTATCCTCCAAACTGGAAGTCGACTGTGACTAGTGCTGACGCTATTGAGCAGGAATAGGTAATGCGGTGGTACCAGACCCGGGCGAGACAATGCAGAACTCTACCACCTAGTAGCCACAATGGTAGTGACTGACATAGCCAATCGGTCGCCTTTTACGACCTGCCTGGCAGAACGGCAATTGGTCTATTCTTCAAAGAAGCCCGAGACCAACACGGGGAAAAATTAATATTCATTTAACTAATATATATATATATATATATATATATATATATATATATATATATATATATATATATATATATATATATATATATATATATATATATATATATATATATATATATATATATATATATATATAGTATCGCTAAAACTCGAGAACGGCTGAACCAATTTGGCTAATTTTGGTTTTGAATTAATTGTTGAAGTTCGGGGAAGGTTTAAAAGATGAGAAAATATAGAAACAAAATTAGAGTAGTTAAAAAGGCAGAACAACGTTTGCCGGGTCAGCTAGTCACTAATATATATTTGTAAAGTTACAATTAATACGAAAGGACAACAAAATCTTGACACATTAAGATTTTACTATTACGAATCGTAGCAGTGTTTGGAATGGTTAAAATTGTTGGCTCTAAACGATTTGATTTGATATGATTTTGAATTCACTGCACGGAAAACGTAATTACGAAACGACCAGTAAATAATATTAACACATCGCGATCGGGCGAGTGCGCCGACATTTGCGGAAAGCACGACCGCGGTATTTTGGTATCTTTAAACGTGGGGTCGCAGAGGTAGCGATTTCATGTAGCAACATATAAGACTAGACTCTACGTTATCAATATGAAAATTATATTGACCGTGGTCACAATAGGTCGTGACTATGGTCAATGTAACTTGATATATATATGTGTGTTTTTATGTACATACAATTATATATATATATATATATATATATATATATATATATATATATATATATATACATTTATATATATATATATGTGTATATAAGTAACTAGCGAATTGCCCGCAGTTTCACCCGCGTAGCTTTTGTTTCCATAGGAATATCGGAAAGGTTTGAATATTAAAACCTTCCTTAAGAATCAATCTATCTAATAAAAAAAACCGCATCAAAATCCGTAGCGTAGTTTTAAAGATTTAAGCATACATAGGGACATAGGGACAGACAGAGAAAGCGACTTTGTTTTATACTATGTAGTGATATGTATATATAAAGTAATATGTAAATATAATAATTTGTATAGTATAAGTAGTATATATTTAATTTACTAAGATCTATGTTCTTATATGACGTATATTTTCTGAGGCACCGTTTACATACTTTCTGTTTGCCCAAAGGTTGACTGGAGGAGAATGCCAATAGGCATTATGTCCGCCTTTTGTACAAATTTATTTAAGGTGTACAATAAAGGTAAATAAATAATAAATAAATAGAAAAGTCAAACTTAACAAGTGTCTAAAATATATATATGAAAGCGTTTTTGACCAGTTTAAAAAAAAACCAGTGTTATTGATTTGAATTTTAGTGATGTTTTATTAAAGTGTGATATGCCTTCCTGTTATTCCAGATGAATAATTAACAAGCCAGACGGCTTTATATGCGAATACTGAAACAATGTTTTACTACTAGGTGGGCTGTAAAGACTTGCTCAGGTATTACAGTATCGCCATTCTTCCGTTCTTTCTGCTGTTATAATCTGAGTTTTTTTGAATATCATTAGATATCAAACAAGCAGAACGCTCTTTTGATGGAAAGAAAAGAAGAAACTATCACCAATAGACGCCAAAGATGTTAATAGTGCATTGCTATCTTTGTGTAGGGATGGTAATTTATAAGTTTAGCAACTCAAAGCACCGATACTACTGCAGTTAGAATAAGTAAGGCGGTGGTACCAAATATTCGGGCTGGACATGCCAGAACTCTATCACCTAGAATTCGCAAATGTCACGATTCACACATAGCCAGTTTTTTGGATTTTACAAATTTCCTGATAGAATTGCAGACGTTGTTAAAATTGGCCCAAACATCTATAAAAAATGAGCAAGAAGTAATATAGGTAATAATATATTATATTCTATAGTTTGAAATAATATATTATATTATATAGGTAATAATATTCTATAGTTTGAGTTTTTTAGAGTTCGTCTAGCTGTGTTTACCTTTGTATTCATAATTAAAATGAAACTAATGTAAAATTTTTGATTAGTTCTATATTTCTAAATCAATGATTGATCTATATTTTTATTATCTTTATTATATTTATTTTTATTATATTTATTATCTTCAGTCTAATTTTTTGTTTATTTTATGCCCATGTAGGCGTACTAGGCGCTCTAGTTACGCATACGCTAAGTTCGTTTTTTTATCGTATTATACCACTATTATACTCTCAAAAATCGTTTAAGGTAATGTATTTTGACGCGCGCCAATATTATAGAAAGGGGCGGAGAGGTATGTTCTGAAACCACCGGGAAACGGTTTAATTTTCGAATAAGTAAATATAGGATTTCAGCTGAAAACCAAATTTTAGTAAATTCTTTTTTGTGTTTAAAACTAAATATCACCATATAAAAATCATGTGGAAAATTAGAAATATTATGAACAAATTACTTGTTTTAGAGGTTTTTTTGACTGTTTTCGGAATTTCATTAGATCGAGTAAAGTACATTCTATCATGTAATAAGTTAGTACATTCTGTAGATAATATTTTCAGGTATATCGTGTAATTTTTGTAAAACCGTTATTTTACAATCCATATCCATACTAATATTATAAATGCGAAAGTCTATCTGTCTGTCTGTCTGTTACGCTTTCACGGCTAAACCGCTGGACCGATTTTTATGAAATTTGGCATGGATATAGTTGAAGAGTCGTGGTCAAACATAGCCCAATTCTTTTTTAAAAAATCAGTCCCTGGAGAGCTAAAATAGGGACGAAATTTTTATTAAATCTATTTGGATAACTTATACTCGCGGGCGAAACCTGCGCGGGTCAGCTAGTCATTACATAAAAATGTGATTAAGCAAACCAGTTTTTTTTCCATTTGTCTCCGGTGCCTCGTCTTAACTGAATTTAAACAAATATTGGCTGAATTGCGCGTTAACAGATTAGTCAGTAGCACATATTTTCCTTTTAATTATTCTATAAATACGATATCATACTAATATTATAAATATGAAAATCTGTCTATTTCTTACGCTTTTCCGGGAAACTGTTCAGCTATTTTTAAAGACATTTGGCAAAGATATAATTTTCAAGATGATTGAAGACCCGGAACAAAACAAAGGCTACTTTTTGTAAAAAAAATTAGCCCCTAATGGGATTGAAATAGGGGATGAAATGTTGTATGAAATTTCTTATGCCGATGACTTGTAAAGCAGACCACATACGTTAGGGTATAACTGACAGGTTTGCCTGCGCAGTTTAACTGCACAGGTAGGCCGGAGTGTACATGTCACACAATACAGGCTTTGTTTTCTACTCAGCTCAAGTTTACCTGTAGAGCCTGTACTGTACAGGAAAACCTGTCCGGTACACGCTGGCGTGTATGGCCGGCATTACTCACCTCGCGGGCGCTGAAGCGCGGATCAGCTAGTAAAAATAATAATTAAAAACGCTATAAAACGGGCCACACAAATCTTTCTATTTGATTGCCGATGAAAAGGCTGCCCTTTTGAGGCTTTAGCAAAAGATTACCGGATCCCTTTATCACATATAAAAAGCAAATATATGAATGAATACGACATTATCCTGTACTTTGTATTTGATGCAGCTTCAGACCCTGGGCCAGACACAAAGCGAATTGTTTGAGCACCATGATACGGTGCTGTTTAAATTTAAATCAGAAAGTTCATTTGAAATTAGGAAACCTTAATGACTAGCGAACGCCTGTGGCCTAAATTCGGCCTTAGCCTAAACAATAAAAACTTTTTAAGTTTGAGGACTGATTTTAGCCTTAAAGAAAATGTTAGACATGTGTGTATAATATCATGGATGTCATGCGAATTTAGTGTGTGTAATGTTTATTTTTCTTAATATCATGTATTTCTAGTGCATATTATTATTTAAATATTAGGTTTCATTGTAGAGGTGCAGTCCTCTAAAATGTAAACTTTAACTATGTCATTTTTCATACTCCATCGTTCGCGCAATTGTCTTAAAAAGGGATCTAAAGTTGTTTCTTCACGTATTAATATATAGAAGACATAAATTACGTATCACGTTGTTTGTCTCCTAGTATCTTCACGCCCATATCCCCGAAGGGGTAGGCAGAGGTACAAGTGCACCCACGATTAGTCGAAGATACTTTGTCCCACAAATGTGATAGGTGGCAAGCGGGCACTTTCCAATCCCGGACAACTTTGTGTTTCTCAGAAAACTGAAAAAACACTTTTTTTTTTAAAGTGCCCGACCCGGGAATCGAACCCGGGACCTCATGTGGTCAACTAGACCACAGAGGCGAAATAGGTTCAGTAGTTTAGGATCCTTGCAGTAGTTTTGGATCCTACGGATCCTAAACTACTGAACCTATTTCAGTGAAATTTTGTTGATGATTTTTATCTTAGTTACAACCAGTCATAGTCTTATTACATGGTATGTCTAATTCCACTAAAAGCCGGACACTAAACTGCGCGAGAGGCACTCCTGCTTAAACAGACACAAATCTTTTGTAAAAACGTTCGAAAAGTTTTGAGTTACATTGTAACACCAAAAACAATAAATCTTTCTCTTTATAATATTAGTTTACATAAAATTTTGAGACAGTGAAATTGATTTTGCCAGCTTTACGGTCTACGCTTCAGTGATGTGTATAAAAATAAACAATACAAACAAAGTTGAGGGCATCAACTATAATATGGATAAAATTCAATAATCTTATCATTGACCCGTAAATGGAATCGATATTCAATGATTGTGTCTGGAATATAAACTCTATGTTTATTACCTTCCGATTTATTCAGTAGCTATAAAATTACTTGAATCGATAACTTATTAAATTTTATGTTATCGATTTTATAGAGTGCTATGGTCATAGAAAGCTGATTAAACTATATTCACTAAGATTCAGTGAATATTCAAAAGAAGGGTATCGTTCTATTCTTCTTGTTTTTAATATACATCTTGATTAAACCCACTTCAGAGAAAACAAATTATTTGTGAATAATTTTTTTTAATGATAAGATAGCAAACAAGCAGATGGGCCTCATGATGGAAAGAGTCAACCATCGCTTACAGACACCAAAGGTGTTAATGGTGCGTTGCTATCTTGTGGCGATATCTAATGCCACATGCATAAGTTTACCTGCTACCTTACCCTCCAAACCAGAACACGACAGTGACAAGCATTGACGCTATTACGGCAGGAATAGGTAAGGCGGTGGTACCAGACCCGGGCGAGACAATGCAAAACTCTACCACTACACTAACGATATGATGAGTTGTTGTATGTAATTCAACAATCCTTAAATATTTCGACTAATTCTACAAAAATTATATAATATGAACATAGATAAATAACTAGCTGCAGCGTGCAGCCCGCTGCATTATAAAAGTTTCAGGTGAATCCCGCGGGATCACCTAATTTTTCCGGGATAAAAAGTAGCCTATGTGCTATTCCAGGTTATCATCTACCCGTGTGCCAAATTTCATTCAAATCCCTTCAGTAGTTTTTGCGTGATTGAGTAACAAATATCCATCCAAACATCCATCCAAACATCCATGTAAACATCCAAACTTTCGCATTTATAATATTAATATAGACTAGCTGCAGCGTGCAGCCCGCTGCATTATACACAGTTTTTTGCGCATCCCGCGGGATCACCTCATTTTTCTGGGATAAAAAGTAGCCTATGTGCTATTCCAGGTCATCAGCCACATGTGTGCCAAATTTCATTCAAATCCTTTCAGTAGTTTTTGCGTGATTGAGTAACAAACATCCATCCAAACATCTATCCAAACATCCATCCATACATCCAAACTTTCGCATTTATAATATTAATATAAATAATATAGATTGGTCTCGCGGCGCTTGACCAGCGAGACAAATTATTTATCTAAGAATATGAATTATTTAATGTAAAAAATCTACGTATGCATGTATGTTTCCTGTGAACTCCCAAACGGCGGAAGCGGTTTAAAGAGGTTTTTAGGGTTTATTAGTAGCCCGGTGCTTAGGTTCTTAGTTCGGTGGGTGAACATATTGTGAAGTTTTTTAGCAATTTTGTTTATATTCTAATAACAGATTAACTTATAGGGCGTTCGTGTAACGTTTTAGAGCGAAAATTATTTTATTTATGTGATGATTAATCTTTATTAGCTGTTCAAAGAATCGTATGTGTTTTATTTTTAAAAAGGCAAAAACGAAGACACAGTTATTTATCAAGAAAATCCTTAAGTTAATACTTGATCATTTTAGTAAAAACTTTAAATATTACCTGATTTACAAATATAAACCTTTTAATATGATTTTTTGGTGTGAGATAAAAAATGGCTATTACGTTAACAATATATTCTTAATAAGTATTATAATTTAAAAAAAAAAACAGGTAGTATATCCAAATGTCAATTAAATAGCCGTTCCGATTTACCTGTTTTGACGGTTGGTAAAATAGGTGGTGTTACTAATCATTATATAGACTAACTAACGATTATCGCTTGCTTGTTATGATAATCACGACAGATTGCTTAACATGCTTATGAGCACGTGAATGTTGTCATGCCAACATCTGGCACGTCAACATTTACATGCAATTTCACAAGATAACACACAAATATATAATGGGTGACTGTTATAATTATTGGAACGAAGTTCCTTATCGCGCGTTGTGAAAGGGAGCTAGACGGAAAAAATTCTCACGAAAAGTTGTAACACTTTTTGCTATAGTAAGCTATTGTAATTTTATTACAATTCCTTCACTAATTAATCGAAAGGAACTTCGTTCCATCCGGGTGTCTCTTGACACCTCTCAACTTTTTTTTGTTTTAAATAAGTTATTAAATTTTTGATGGCGAGTAATAAGTATTAAATAAATAAATAAAAAGAAGCTTGGCACATGTATTTTTAATAAAACAGATAAACACTGCTACTAAGTTTTCGATTTTTAAGGATAACTCCGAAAAAACTTTACTAATAATTATATCACATAATATGAACATCAACCATTGACCTTATTATTGGACCTTATCTGAGACAATAGGCAAATAGACGACGAAGCAATCTGCTATGTTATATAGCAAAAAATATTTAATTTATCTGTTATTTTTTTAATTTTATATTCATTTGTCATGTGTTTGTATATTTTATTATTATATAACAAGATTTTATCTAAATTGTTACAAATTAATACGAGTAACCTTGATTTCGGTATTGGTTGGTTTATTAAATAATGCATTAAAATCTATTAGCGATTGCTTTGTGGTTGAAATTCAATCATACACTCTACAGTACAATCTCTTTTAAATTTGATAAAAGATTATATACAGAAAATAGTGTACATGAGTGGATATTATCATATTGTACTTCACATGAATGTAGTGTGTGTAATGTTTATTTTATTAACTTAATATATTTCATACTAGCTGCCGCGTGCAGCCCGCTGCATTATAAAAGTTGTTGGTGAATCCCGCGGGATCGCCTAATTTTTTCGGGATATAAAGTAGCCTATGTGCTATTCGAGGTTATCGTCTACCGGTGTACCAAATTTAATTCAAATCTGTTCAGTAGCTTTTGAGTGATTGAGTAACAAACATCCATCCAAACATCCAAACTTTCGCATTTATAATATTAATATAGATTATTTTATATTCTGACTGCAGAAACCTATCTGCAGTCCTCCGCAATGTAATCTTTGACTGTGTCAAATTTCTTACTCCACCGATGACTTAATTGTCTTAAAAAGGGATGCAGTTTTTGCTTCACGAATTATTATAAGTATAGATATTTTTACAAATAAGTGTGACTTGGTAAACTATAAATTTATAGGTGCTGTTGTTATTTATTATGATATTATAGGGTTTATGAGAGTAATGAATGTGGAGAAAGCAGGACAGGTTTGTGTAAATCGTGATATATGGCAGTCGGTTCTCTCCGCAATCACCGTACAAGATATGAACGTGAAAATATGTACGTATATATAGTGGATGATTATAAAAGGCTTTAGGAAAACGAAAGCATTACCAGCCAGTACAGTAGAAGCCTTTTCTATGATTATTTTGTGATTTTATGGTGCACTAAAAACATCAATCAATGACTAAGCAGTAAGAGTTTTGGTGATTCAACCGACGCATAAATAGCTAAATAAACAAAATATACAAAATTAAACTAGTGTGTCTATATAAACTTTTTTATAGATTTTTGGGATAAAAAGCAGTATATTTTAAGAATTGCTTGTGATTCTATTGTTGATTCTGAAAAAAAAAAGATATTGTCAGTTTTCGTGTCAAGTAAGAAACAACTTTATATATATTAAAAGTTAATAGTGATCGCTCTCTGGTCAATATTCAACCATAAACTAAATAATAAAATCTTTTAAAGATTTTCGCCCTATTTTAACTGTAAAGAAAATAAATTATCTTCATGTGTGAATATTATCAGGTATATTAATATGAATATAGTGTGTAATGTATATTTTTATTGATTTAATACATTCTCATGCTATTTACAAATATTAAGTTTCTGCGCTACTTTGCAATGTAAACTTTAATTGTGCCAAATTTAATCTTCCTCCGTTAACGTAATTGACCTAAAAAGGAAAACAAAGTGTTGACTTCACGTAATAGTATATATGTGGTAAGCGCGCAAGAAAGCTACAAAGCTTGAACATGAAACACATGAACAAAGAATATCGTATCAAAACTAAATAAACACATTAATATCTGCATACCTCTAAACAAGAGTCCATTACACAGTGACTCGGCACTGTTGTCGACTTTACAACGAACATTTCGCTAGATTTATTTTAAAACAGTTATATAAACGTCAGCGCGAGTGGTGTCCGACTCAGGGGAAATAATTTAATCTGTCTAAAGTCATAAATATTAAACGCGTTCCGTTTGTACAACACCCTGTATTGTAGTTGCAAGTTATGAGAGGAATTGTATCAATGAAACTTAATTTCCATTCATATACGTCTGTATATAAAATACTCTACGGTACGGTTCTCTCTGCCTACCCCGTAAGGGATCTTGGCGTGAAGATATGTATGTATGTATGTATATAAAATACTAATAACAAAATACGGCTAGACAAAGACTTGCTAATTGTTTTGAAGTATTATTTATTAGAGGTGTAAAGATTGTCATTATAGTATAGAGTAGGCATAGCGTTTAATAGCACTGTAAATGGTGGAATATGGCTCAAAATACAAGCAAAACAGCGGCAAGTTATATGCTACCCGTTAAATGTTACAAATACGTACAAGTAAATGTTAAATGCAATAGGTTTTTAAGTTTTTTTCAAGTTCGACACCAAAAATTATAAGCGACATTGCAATGAAGAACATTAAGCGGTTAATTACCCGTAAGAAACGTGCATCTATAACTAATCTATATTAATATTATAAATGCGAAAGTTTGAATGTTTGGATGGATGGATGTTTTTTGGACATATGGATGTTTGTTACTCAATCACGAAAAAAACTACAAAACGGATTGGAATACAATTTTACACACAGTGAATTTTACACAGATGATGACCTGGAATAGCACATGGGATACTTTTTATCCCGGAAAAAAGGTGATCCCGCTGGATTCCCCAAAAACTTTTAGAATGAAGCGGGCTGCACGCTGCAGCTAATATGATCTACAGTTCTAGAAATAAAATGTTCTTCTTTATTTATTCATTTTATTTTATACTTTATTGTATGCAATAAAAACAGGAAATAAGTACAATGGACGAGTTTATCTCCAATAACAGAAATTTCTTCTAGCTAACAGAAAATATAAGCAAACATAATTGTCATCTTGGTATACAAATTTAAAATAAACTAATTGAATGTAATTAGAAAGCAACAGAATTATAAATATCACTATAATAAAGAAAAAACATACATACATGTACATATTAGTAAAAATTCTACAGAAATAGGACATCTTTAAGTTCAAATAATTCTAAAAATTATCTCCGCTAGTTATTATATCTACCTACTCGTATATATTAATACATGAAACAAAACCGCTTGTCTCATTTAACTTATACCAAAGTCGACTAGTGTGCATTGAATAACTAAGCTAGTAGTACGATGCTCGCGTAATAATTGGCATAACAGCGCTGTAAAGCGATGCAGCGCTTTTTACTAAATTAATAGATTTATTAAGTTATTTAAGAAAATACGTATAACAATAAGAGTTTTATTAATAAAAGGAGAATAAAATACTCCAACCTCATGAGGGTTAATAGGTATTAAAAACGCGTACTTACTTACCGGTTATTTTTATTTATTCTTTACGCGATTTGTTTCTTAAGGGATCTTTCCCGGATAATATTTAATTATTCAGAACAAATGAAGAACAGATTTAACAATAAATATTTAAAAAAATAATATGTAAAGCTGCCGAATAAAGATGGAAGGAAATCTCATTGAAATCTTTTATTTGTTGTGTATTTTCCTTTATTAGGTATTCGGAGATGGCTTATCGTCTAAAAAATATTTTGCTTATTAAAAATACTTCCCAAGGACCGTGTTTGGGACGTCTATTGTTATAATCATAGATCGGAAGAAGTAGTGCAATTTTCCGGAATTAAGTGACGTAATCTTAATACGGATACGCCGTTGAATCTTAATAGTTATATTTATGGTATTCATTATATTTTTCGAAATTTTATAACTTAGTTCCGCGACACTTTACTAAATTTTTCCTTAAAACACTATTTGTATTATTATGTTCGATTGACATAGATTTGATCAATGGCCGTGGCAAAATAAAAATAAATAAAGTAAAAAATGCACAAACTTCCTACTAAAACCTTTTTTGTTAAGTAAATGTTCAGTTACTAGCTGCAGCGTGCAGCCCGCTGTATTATAAAAGATTTTATCTAATCCCGCGAGATCACCTAATTTTTCTGGGATAAAAAGTAGCGTATGTGCTATTCCAGGTCATCATCTACCTGTGTGCCAAATTTCATTCCAATCCCTAAATTACTTTTTGCGTGATTGAGTAACAAACATCCATCCATCTGAACGTCCAAACAACCAAACTTTCGCATTTATAATATTAATATAGATATATAAACTATCACCTCTTTTAGCGAATATTACCAGATTTATTTCACCTTGTGTGTCATGCCAACTAGTGCTACACCTTTATATTCTGGCTGAGCACTCTGCTCGCCCCCGCGACCGGTGAAGCTGTAACAGCCCATAAGGCTAACAGCAATCGAGACATCCCGAAAAAAAAAAAGCCAACTAGTGGGATAGTGGGATTCAATTTCATACTCATTCTAAGATAGCATCACGCAATCCCGGCAAATTGCACTACTTAATCCGATATATAGTCATCAGACACCACGTAATATATTTTTGTTAATAAACTAGCTGTTGCCTGCGACTTCGTCCGCGCGGACTTCGTTTACTCCGCACTGCTCCTCCGCTGTAGGCGATAGTGACAAGTCGGGTCAACATATAGGCTACATATTATCATGTAGCCTATATGTTGACCCGACCTGTTAGTAATATTCATGCAAAATTTGAAGTAAATCCATGCAGTACTTTTTGAGTTTACCCCGGACATACATATAGACAAACAGACAAAAATTCTAAAAACTATATTTTTGGCTTCGATATCGATTGTAGATCACGCCCCAAGTATTCTTTTAAAAAAATATTCAATGTACAGTTTTGACTTTTCTACGATTTTATTATATATAATATATATAGATATGTTCCTTGGGTAATTCCAAATATCGTCGTTTTTGGAGACTGAAAAGCTAATAAGTCCTAAGTAATAAGATATAATCGCCTAAATTTGTAAAAGCTGCGATGAATATCATCATCTTGCAGGCCTACAAATCTGACGAAGTGTAGTGAACATTAATTAATACCTGACGAATTTTGGCATATTGAATTCTTGAAAAGGGAATGCACTTAATGATATTTTTAAAGTAAAAAATTATGTAAGCCTCCATATTTTTAGACTTTATAAAGTCATCGTAGATGTCGCGTTAAGGACTGAGTGCTGTCCCTTACTGTCCCCATCTTAACGTTATTAGATAAAAATAGAATGTAAAATATCTCTAATCTCACATACCGCTCACAAAGCACCGTTTTAAAGATAACTTCACAAGATTTAAAGTAAAAAGTGGACTCACACGTGAACTAGAAAGTCTTATCAAGATAATAATGTCACGAAAACATCTTCATACTTGAGAGTATAAAAAATATGTAAAGAAAATTTCTATTATATTAAGAACCCCCTTTGAAGAATAGATTAGCAGGTTTCCTGATAGGCAGTTTGTAAGAGAGATTGTTGGCCGGTCAAATATTATATCCAATTCTATGTCTTCAGTCAACTAATCAGTAAATTATAAAGAACTTAGATGCTTTTCGGAGTTCTATTTACAACGCCTACTTCACAAAGGAACAAAATGAATGATTTATTATTAACTTATTAAATAATAATAAGTCTCCGATATATTTCTTTATCATCAATCCACCTTGCTGTTTCATAATACAGACCTAAACCGCGACATATCTGTTATTATATTTTCAAAAGTGTACTGCTACGTTGGAAATCCTAGCTGTTGGAAATCAGAAAAAAAATTCTATAATCTTGCATTTATGTTGCAGTTATGTAGCATAAATGGGTGTTTTAAATTTTAGGTCACACATGACCTAACAATTGTGCATCTCCAAAGCGCAGCTAACAAAAGTGCTGATAACTTTGTAACAGCAGAACAGATTTTGATAAAACATATCTAAGTATTCCTGGAAAAAAACCAGCTTTAAAATAAAAAGCCGCATCCAAATCGGTTAACCCGCTTAAGAGCTATATTCACACAGACAGACCCACACATACGCATAACGGTCAAATTTATAACACCCCTTTTTTGTGATAGGGGTTAAAAATGATTTTAGATTGCCTTTAAATAAGTGTCATGGCCAGGAATTAATATTAATATTATAAATGTGAAACTGAATAGGTGTTTTCCCATTAAGTATTATTCCAAGAATTGCTTATAAAAATTAGTGTGAATTTACCCATAAATATTAATTTTAAATCAGGTTTAAAAGGAGCTTTTTATGGTTATAATGGCCGTATAATTACTTTTAAATACACATATTAAATGTCAAATACGTTTAATATTTCGATAAACATTCACATGAGAATTCATTTCAAATAATTTAACGACTTTTTTACTACGCCACAAATCACGTATGGGTTATCGTGCTTATTGAAATACATTTAATATTAAATTTTGTTTTTTTTTCACAGGTATATTTGCAGTTTTCCTGTTTTAAACTTTTGGTAAGGATAAGCTTTTAACTCTATTATATAGGAGAGGGTTACAGAATGAGTGCTCCTGCAATAAACAAAAACTTGAAAAGTCAATCATTTTTCTTTATTATAATATATTTTTTTAATTATTAAAATATTTGCATAGTTATTTTTGACAAATTGTATTAGAAAAAAAATAGTTACTAATAGTATTATGCTAGTATCTACCGAAAACTTGGTAATAAGTATGTTCACGCCCGTATCCCCGAAGGGGTAGGCAGAGGTACAACAAGTGCACCCACGATTAGCCGAAGATACTTGGTCCCACAAATGTGATAGGTGGCAAGCCTATCGCCTACCGGCCACTTTCCAATTCCGGGCAACTTTGTGTTTATCAGAAAACTGAAAAAACACTTCTTTTTTTTTTAAATTGGGTATAGTGCAATTAATGGTATTTTTTTCGTTTGTTGTACAACTAAATAAAACTATATGATTTCAAGGGCGATTTTGCCTTAAATAAAAAAATAATTTAAATTAGAATGTAAAAATCGACTTTAAGTATGTTAAAGAAATTATTTTGTAACTTTGGTTATTAAAGTAATGGCCACTACTTTCAAGTAATAAAAAGTTTTGTTTTGAAGATAAATGGTAAGTTGCAACATTTTTACTGCGTGCGGAAAATCTTTTATTCGTATTTTTAGGATTCTTATATCTAATTGAGCCATCCTGAACTTGTTAACTAGATCATAAAATAAAAGTCACTTGTACAATTTTTTTTTTTTTTGTACAAATCTATTGTCCAAAGTTTTCTTTATAAAATAACTAGGTATATCAAAGTTAAAGTATGATTGAAAGAACGGTGTTTGGGTTCTTGTTGAAAACTTTCTCATACCCATCACGTAGTCGATATATTCTTAAGTTTTAATTAATACACCTATATTTTTCAATAATTAGCATCGTTATCCAATCTATTTCAAATTTGACAGGCCAGATAAAGCCGGCCGCGTTAATATATCGCCGTCTTTGACGGAGACACGATAAGGGATTATCTACGTACCGACAGTACTGGAAGTCCTTAAATAATAAGATTTTTATTTTTTTAGCAGATTACGAAATAGTATTTGACGAGTTAATCTTTTGTACCGCGCAACATTTTAACTCGGCACTTTTCATGTTATACAAAAATATTAGATATACATTTAAATAATGTATATAGGCATATATAGGCAGACACGGGCTTCTTTTTTAAGGATAGACACGCTGATACGTGATAATAATATCGTGAGTATTAAGTAGTAGAGTTCTGCAATGTCTGAATTGTATTTGGTACCACCGCCTTACTTATTTCTGTGACAAAGCGTCGGTATTTGTCGCTAACGTGTTCCAGTTTGAAGGTAAAGTAGCCGGTAAACTTTTGGATGTGGCATTCCACTCCGCTATATTGGTAGAAATGCATTACGTGTCTATTTTTTGTTATCATTAGATATCAAACAAGGAGTTTACTCCTGATGGAAAAAGAAACCATTGCCCATAGACAATAAATATGTTAGTAGTGCGTTGTGCTATCCGTGTGGTAGGATGGTAATGCCACATGTATGAGTTTACAACCTACTTTAGCCTTGACGTTGTATGGTGGTAGTACCAAATACCAAGGCGAAATGTTGGGAAACTTTACCAGATAGTAGTCACGATGGTGGTGATTTTTATAGCCAATGTTCGCCATTTGCAATTTGCCTAGCAGATTGGCAGATGGTCTATTCTTCAAAGGAGGCCTGACCAACGCAGGTTTTAATTCTTATCTTGTATAAGCAATAAAAAGTTCCAATTAAATATAATAAGGCAATATATAAAAAAGTCTTTTCAATTTAAAAAAGGTTTAGGACAACACAATAAATATAACAAAGAAATAGTCAACCATTCCGTATTCTGTACAAATATTTCGCCGTACCTCGTAGCTTCAAAATCCATCTTTGGTTAGAAATATATTAACATAATGTATTCGATCTTCTCCTACATTATATTTATGTTTTTCGCCCTGACGTCGACTGGTGAAGGCTTCGGTCACGGTTTGCTTACAAAAAAAACGATTTTCCCATTCACAGACCACAAACCAAGAGAGGCAGCGGTGCGTTTATAAGATACGATATTTATATATTTTCGGCAAGGCTGCATATTTTTTAATGTTTAAATCTGCGTATTCTATTAATATTATAAATGCGAAAACTTACGTGTATGGGTGTATATGTTTACAACTCATTTTATCAGACAAAATCTACAAATCAGTCGAAGACATACAACTATGATTAGATTTGGCATAGGCTATTTTTTATTCGGAATAATGTATTGTTTCTTTGCAATTTTCACAAAAACTTAGTAAAACTTTAGGATAATATTTATTAGTTTCAAGACAAAAAAATATCTTATTTTTTATTGCATAGGGTTTAATACTGGGTAATATTTAAATCAGTCAATTAACTTTATACCATTATATTTATACGTAATATAAGGAACAACTGTGCGTAACTGAAAAGAAATAATATATCTGCATTAGATTAGAATAGAAGTAGTTTCATTATGTGCCACAATATTAACATAAATTCTTTTATTAACAAAAATATTTATATTTAATACTAAAATTACTGCAATTTTTGGATTTTTTTTTCATAAAAGGAGCTTTAGACAAAAATAATAATAAATAATAAAATCTCTCTTACTAATACACACAAAGTATTATCGCAGTTGAACTAACATTCAAATGGACGATGAACAATATTTGTATCCTGACGGATTACAAATTCATAACAACCTATAGTAAAACAAGAAAAATAAATAAGGATGTTTTAAATTGAATATGATAAGAAAAGCAACAAAATCTCATATGAATTACAAAATTATCTGATATTCTGATACAATTAAAAAAATTTAAAACTCTATATCAATAACATTTAACGAAATATTTGTTATTTAGAAGAATGGAAATATTTTCTAAACATAGTAAAATTGTAATAATAGTTTTGACTACATTTCACAGTATATTATGCTTATATAGTCTCGTCGGATACGAACGAACCTTCTAACAGAGAAATGCTAATTGATCACTTTGTGTGATCCGCTCCCTGAGGACGAAGTTTCCATGCAAAAGCTTTTTGCATTCCATCTGCGCTGCCTGATGTTAACGTTTGGTAACACCGCGCCAGGGCAACTCACAATACAAGAAATTCTTTTAAGTTACTTACATAAAATAAAAAATTGTTACATCTACGGCAAGTAAAAACTATATCCAGGTCGTTAAAGGTAGGTAAGATAGCTTAACACGACCCTTAGCTAAATTATGCATTGTTTCGTAGATATTGATAGATATTTTATTCTCATCAAATAGTCTAATATCAAAAATTTTTAATGAAATAGTTAAAAAAATGAAGTTTGTCTGGCAGAAATCGCTTTGTAAAACCACCGTTGTGACTTGTACATTATATAATTTTTACAAAATACTTGTTAATGTAACTATTGGTGCGCAATAAAGAATATTCATTCATTCATATGGCAACACATGTAGTCTTAATAAAATGGCCGAAACAATATGTTGGCATTGATAAGTGATAACGCAACGTGGTGAACCTTACTTCAAAACGTTTGCTTAATTTTAGGGAAATTAAAGGATAAACATTAGCACTTAAAATTATTAACAATAGCTGCAGCGTGCAGCCCGCTGCATTATAAAAATTTTTGGCGAATCCCACGGGATCTACTAATTTTTCCCGATTAAAAAGTAGCCTTTGTGCTATTCCAGGTCATCATCTACCTGTGTGCCCATTCAAATCCGTTTTGTACTTTTTGCGTAATTGCGTAACAAACATTCATCCATCCAAACATCCAAACTTTCGCATTTATAATTAATAATATAAATTTTTATTTTTGTAAATAGATTCATTTTATTATTTCTCTTGCTTATGCCATTTCAACTACCTAAATGCCCCTTTAGGGTTGGACTGGGTTTTTGTTACTCCCTGTATAACTAAATTTATTTTTCTAGTCTGTCAATGTTATCAATGCGATGTAGCAGGTGAGCCCTAGAAGGGATTTTCGAATTTACTTAAGCGCGTCTGAATAACATATACTTTATATATACTGTTGAGGCTCTCAACTTTATGTAAACCTATTATATATAAAGAGATAGAGTCGGGCATCTGGGACTGTTAAATAAAAATTGGTTGCGTGTACTTATATACGCGCGTGAAAAGTTAAACTTCTTTGGCGTTATTAAAAATAGGATTTTAATAGCGTGCAAATAATTAATTATAATAAAATAATAAAAGGACTGGAAAAGGATAGTCAAGGATTTCGAGACGTAATGAGCGATTTATTGAAAAACTTCAACCTGTAACTTTTACGTTACAGTGATGCGCGCGCATCTTAAAATCGCGGTGCAGTATCTCGTTTCCTTGTGTTGTAGTTTTCAATTGTTTAATAGTAGTTATTGTGACTCTCTGAAAGATAGCCCCAAACAACCTCACTAATTACACTTTAATCTATCAGGGGATAGATCTTGGGACGTCATGATTTTTATCTATCGAATCCGTTATTAGAACTTTATGTACAGTTATATCAATGACTCATTAATCATTTTGACCATAAAATATACTTGAAAAGTCAGCTTCTAAGCAACAACTGTACATTTTACTTTATATTACATTTTATAACATTGTACAAGTGGCCGTGAAACCCAGCCTACAATTTATTATGTAATTTGCGCAAAGAATATACTATAACCCTGTCTGCGCTATTTGAATAAGGCTTTTAAGTGAACATTGCAGTTCGAAACGGTAAGGGCGCTGTCACAAGTGATAAGCTTAGCGGATGTATTTGTTTCTGTCTCCCTTGCATTTATTCGCTGTAAGGTTAAATATATCTGCAAAACCTTACAACGATTGCAGTAAACCAGAAATATCTTAACTTTGTTAGTCAGCGTATTGGGCAAATAAAGAGAGAGTGCTCGTTATGCACACGCATTGATATTATATCACAAAATAGGAAATTTGTGACTAACTTCACGATGTAAATTCCCTAAGACCTCAATATATAAATTTAATGCTTGGCTATAATATAATGTTGTTCAACGGGTAAAGTAGCCGGATTCTATTATCAAGAACATCATCATCATATCGTCTAATTTGCTAATCTTATATTACTAAAGAATTACATATTATTTATTTAAGATGAAAAACAAATTTGTCCTATTTTAGACAAAGTGATAAAATTTAATTAAATATTTTATTTCTTTTTTAACTCATATATGGACGTAGTCACACGAAAAGAATCCAATCTACACAAAATCACTTTAGAAATATTGAAGTTTGAAGTTGGATATTGTTTATTTTTTTAACGTGCCATACATAAGGTCTAATTCTGACGTCGAATAAAGTAATAGAGAGATATTTTTTCTTAGATGTTTTATACTGGCCAATAATTGGTGCACTTAACTCATTTTTGATCATATTGTGTGTACATTTTTTTGTCATCACGCAGTGGATTGCAGAATGCATTTAAAATAAATTTATATTTTTATAGTTTGCTATCAAACATTTTGAATCAAATGACACAATTTTATTTATTTCAAAAACGCCATTATTAAAATCGCTCCTCTCATTAACGTGCTCATACAGGCGCGGTAGCGCATTGAAGCTGCTCGTAAAAAAGCACATTTACAAGGTAAATATGGCTTTTGCGGTCTTTTTGCGTATTTCTAGTCTTTCTCACAAGGCCGAGCCGAGTTATAGCATTTTAAACGTTACTTACTCGCCTCTTGGGTTTCAGCGGTGCTTTTATGTGATATCGTTCAGTTTTTATATACTACTTCTGCTATTCTGTCAAAAATTATACGTTTACTGAACACTGAACAGTTTATTTTGAGTCATTCGACTTGAATATTGTTGTTACTACTGGTTTATATGATTTTTGCATATTTTCTCTTGTAAGAATTATTTTAGATTTAGACACTTGTACTTTCCTTCAATAATGTAATGTTCTACAATAATTGTTATTAATTAAATTGCCTATTGGTTTTACATTTACCAGCATCTTAAGCTACTTAAAGTTCCATATACGTGTTAAAGTTCTATTAACTTTCTAAATGTGTAGTGTGTGAATTGCGCAACAGTACAAGTCTTTACATTTAAAATAATCTTATGATTGAGCTTTACCAATCTTCGACGATCGAAAGTATTCACATTTCTATATTCTGTATTTTATATTAAGTATCTTCACGCCCGTATCCCCGAAAGGTTAGGCAGAGGTACAAAAAGTGCACCCACGAAGATACTTGGTCCCACAATGTGATAGGTGGCAAGCCTATCGCCAACCGGGCACTTTCCAACACCGGGCAGTGTTGTTTTATATCAGAAAACTGAAAAATCACATTTTTAAAATGCCCGACCCAGGAATCGAACCCGGGACCTCACGTCTTCGACACCGGACCGGACCACTACACCACAGAGGCGATAAGAGGTATTCTAAATTAATATTATACGTAGGTCACACTATAAGTTTTGCGTAACTTAAAAAAACAACATGTTATAACCAAAAATATTATGTTTATTGCTTTTCAAAATAATCTCCTTTACATTTTAAACATTTTTTCATGCGATCGAACCATTTTTTAAAACAGGAGGACCACAGATCTGAAGGCATGTTTCCTACGAGCTGATTGAATGCGATCACTGCCTCTTCGGAGTTGATGCTAGGTCACAAACACATCACAGGGTCTAGTACCCTAGTAGTCGGGGCTATGCGTAGGACGAGTGACGAGATGTATTTTTTCGGAAGCTAAAAATGACTTTGTTTTGTTGGCTGTGTGTGAAGAAGCGTTATCATTGTGTAGGAGAATGCGGCTATTTTGGGTCGTCTTTCGCGAACTTTTTCTAACACCCTGGGTAAACATATGGTAGAATACCACTCGGCATTAACACTCTTTTGATCTTCAAGTGGAATTATACAGATGGGACACGTAGCTAAGACAAAAAACGCGATCGTTTTTTTACCAAAGTTTTCGCCTGTCTCACTTTTGTTGGCCTGTTCTCATTTTCAAACACCCATTCACAAGATTGCTGTTTTTTCGAGTTCAAAACAATAAATCCACGTTTCGTCTCTTGTGTCAATGTCATAAACAACATTAGAATGTCCGTGGTCGTACTTCAGTAGCATCTGTAAGCACCATTCCACGCGAGCCCGCTTCTGCTCCGCTGTCAGTTTATGAGGGATCCAATGACAACAAAGTTTCCGAACTTTAATTCCGAAATAGCACAAAGGGTACTTTTTATTCTAGGAAAAATGATGTGGTGTCGCGGGACACCAGGTAGGAACGAACTTCCTTCGGCTAAACGGCACTACTCGCTTGTGTACGCGACTGTCGCGCATGCGCACGTCTCATTTAACGCTTTTATTCCACGCATTTTTCTTACGGTTTTACTATCACATTTTTTTCAGTTCGGTCGCGCAGCAAAATCCCTTTGCCCTCCAAGCCTGCCGTAAGGAACTTCGTTCTAAAAAATAAGTTGTTCCCGTGGGATTTACAAAAAAAATATAAAACAGCGGGCGCAAATAGTACCTATTATATAAAAATATTACTTGTAGCTCTTCATTCTACAGTTCATACTTCTCACTTCATGCAATTTTTGTAAAAGTAGTAAAGCTTTCGCTTCACGTATTATTATATAGATATTTTAACATATAATACGTTAAACAAACAAATAATCCAACACATTTATACAAATATGCAAACTTTGAACTATAAACATATCCGATGCAAATAAACTAAAAAAGTGAACAACAAGCCTTATCTGTATATCAAAAATGGTATCTCAAACAAAATTAATCTTTATTGCTTTCAATTAAAGTCATAAATAGATTTAGTGTTGAAGTAACACATTTTAAATACTACGCTGCAATTACTTGGTATAAACGTCGACGCTGACATTGTATTGGGAATGTAGGGATATGGGGCAAAAGGAATGAGAGTGGACGCGCGGGGTGGTAATCAGAATATTATATCAGATTTATAAGTTTTATTTATATTTTCTGTGTACAAAGTACGAAACATATACACATAATATTGCTGGACAATATCGCTGGGTAAATCAAGCAATACGATCTAACCTTAAAGTAAGCAAATTATTTGCTTGTGCTATGGGCGTTAGCCAACGATACTAATACATAGAAATACATATATAAATTCTAAAATATACAAACCCAGAAATACAAACATCTATGCTCATAACACAAATGTTTGTCCCTATCGTGAATTGAACACGAAATCCCTCGATTCGTAGTTAGGTTATCACTAACCACTCGACCAACGAGTGGTCAAATAAGTATATGCGGAGGACTGCAGAAACCTAGTATCTATATCTATACATATAATAAAATCGTAGGAAGGTCAAAACTGTACATTAAATATTTTTTTAAAAGAATACTTGGGGCGTGATCTACAATCGATATCGAAGCCAAAAATATAGTTTTTAAAATTTTTGTCTGTTTGTCTGTATGTATGTCTGGGGTAAACTCAAAAAGTACTGCATGGATTTACTTCAAATTTTGTATGAATATTACTAATAAGTCGGGTCAACATATAGGCTATATATTATCACGCTATCACCTACAGGGAAGGGGCAGTGTGGAGTAAACGAAGTCCGCGCGGACGAAGTCGCAGGCAACAGCTAGTTTTTAAATAATATGCATTAGAAATACATTATTAAATTAATAAAAATAAACATTACTCACATTACAATTACTATTTAAAAGTCATTTTATTGTTTAGTCTAGGCCGAATTTCGACCACAGGCGATCGCTTGAATGTATTAATACGTAAAGCAAAAACTTTGTTCCCATTTTTACGGCATTTCCGCGAA
Source organism: Apodemia mormo (assembly GCA_036924255.1). Classification (NCBI taxonomy): domain Eukaryota; kingdom Metazoa; phylum Arthropoda; class Insecta; order Lepidoptera; family Riodinidae; genus Apodemia; species Apodemia mormo. The sequence continues at coordinate 41,208,454 of JAUPFN010000008.1, forward strand.
CGACTAAAACAACTCATTTTAGTAACGAGTAGTAACATTTCCTGTGAGCCGTATCTAAGCTAAAATTGTTCCTATAAATGTTTTATCACCAAATGGTCCAAAAAGCGTGTGAAATGCTTCGTTATTATTATTACGTGCTTCGGGTTGGTAATTTGGAAGAAAACGCCACTTATATTAAACCGTGTATTTACAACACAAATATATAAAACAACACAATGTAATACGCAAATACACTATACACACTCACTGTACTAACACTAAACTTAACCGACTACGCTGAATCAATAAAAAACTTCTCGCTTCGCACTGGTCGTTTCAAGTATCACTCTCGATCGCTTTATAAAAACTGCCTCTCTTTGTCAACACATCTCTATTTATACACAGGGTAAAATTCTGCCTGATTCCGGAAAAATCCAAATTTATCGCGTAAACAATAAACATTTCTAATTGTAAACAAGTCCAAGTAAGTACACGCCATGTTCACCCTTATGCCTATGACAGAAGATTGATTATGGCGTAGCTGCTTGGGTAACATTGGCTATTGTTTATCAACAGAGGCATCCTGTCTCTTTCTTTTATTTCTAGATTTTTCCAGCGATTTAATTCTACACTTTTCTAAATTAATTGTAACATTATTAAATTACTTGCATATGGTTACAGCTACGAATGACGAGTCGTTGACTTCAGGAACCTAGCACAAATCACATAACATAGAGTATTTAATATTATTGAGAAATCATGGACACCCTATTTTGTAACGGTTCTGGTTTAGATTGCGCCTTCCTACAATGCCGGAATTACTTATAAATATTTCAAATTGAGATTAGATGCCTCATGAGAATATTATAATGAGACTAAATAACAGTTTTATGTCGCTTTACGTGTAAAAAGTTGTGTAACGCTGATTTAAAGCGCTGTAAATGATTACGACATTTATACTACTACATAAATCTGTATTGTCTGTCTGCATGTTCAAGTTTTTTGTCAAATTTCATAATCAGTTTTTGTTCATGATTAACTGATAACAACTCTATCATTTTAAAATTTTTTGAAAGTTAGCCAGTAGTATTTAAAAGTTCATACTGTATGTATGGATGACGTGATTGCACGAATACGCTATCTATTTTTTTCTTATCATCAATTCACTACCATGTTTTAATAGAATTTTGTGATAAATATTTATTTTATCTCTGGCACACATTTTTGCATTTTGGAATTTTTTTTATCTGTTTGTCTTGTTATTAATTACCCAATAGTATGAGAAACCGGATTGGGTTTGGTAGTTAGTTAAAATGAAATGCCAAAACACCACATCGGATTCTTTTGCGATTGAGTCATAAATAAAAAAAATATCTAAATAACCCTTTACATGCGTTTTTGGCGAGTCAACGTTTTTATAATAAAATATAAATAAATAAATAAATATTCACGAGACAAATTACACTTACTGATATAACTCCAAAGTAAGCAAATTATTTGCTCGTGTTATGGGTGTTAGTCAACGATACTAATACATAGAAATATATATATATATATATATATATATATATATATATATATATATATATATATATATATATATATATATATGTATATATATATATATATATATATATATATATATATATATATATAAATAATAAATATATATATATATATATATATATATATATATATATATATATATATATATATATATATATATATATATATATATATATATATATATATATATATATATATATATATATATATATATATATATATATACTAGTATTTAATAAACACCCAAACCCAGAAATACAAACATTTATGCTCATCACACAAATGCTTGTCCCCGTCGGGGATCGAACCCGAGCCCCGTTGATTGCGTAGTTAGGGTCGCTAACCACTCGACCAACGGGGCGGTAATAATAAATAGTGAATCAGAAATTGTATTCGACCATATACAGTAACAGTAAATTCTATCTCGATCACTCAGAATGTGGTTTACACACTCTAAGTGATCGAGATCATACTTTGAGTAAATGAAATATTTTTTACATTATCGCGCGATAGTTCATGCAAAATCGCCAAAAAATGTTGAGTGCTACAGCGAACTACGTAGCCACGTCATGTAGACAGTAGTCTGTTTTCCTTGCGACGCGCATGAATTCAAATGAAAGTTCATAACTAAGTAGTCGAAGCAGAAAACTGCCAAAAGTCCGAAGCCCTTCGTCGGTGCCACGTTTTCATCCGAAGATTTATGAAACGGTGTAGCGATATATTTTTGTGATCGTGCTACGACAAACTGACGCGAACTTAATCGACAATAGACTATATCGCTTCAACTTGCAAAATCGAGATAGTTCATCTCACTTTTTCATTGGTGTCGCAGTAGAAAATGGCAGAAAAACGAAGCTCAGCGTGTTAGACTAAATTATTTGCAATTTAGCAAATTGACTGGCCACACACATCGCGATAACGCGTATCTTGATGATGTAGCCAAGATATTAAATACTTATGTTTCCCCCGTATCAGTTCGGGATATTTACTTTAATAAATATAAGGAAAAGTAACTGACTAGATCATTGGTCTGAAAGGTGAAATTTGAAATATATATATTTCTTATTAATTAGGTGTAGGTGATTCCATTGTACTTTTAGAAAATATGACTTTGAAAATACAAAGTAATTAAATAAGAAAATTAAGCTGAACTTCATAAGTAAGCTTTAATTATAGACAGTTTTACTGAAAATGTAATTAGACCTCTGAGAATCATCAAGAAATTTTTAAACTTGCATAATTTTTTTTGTTTTAGTCGTCGTGAGTATATTAACTTTTCGAGCTCTTTATTATGTATTGTGTGTTTACGAAAATCGAAGTACAAAGTCTTGTACTAAAAGATATCTTTGTCCTTAACATCATTTCATCATAAGGCTTAATCTGATAATACAAAGAAAATGAATAAATCAACAGCAAAGCGTGCGGGCGACGTTTTTCAACGCCCGATTGTTTAAAATTTTAATTTTCATATAAAACGTTGATTGATCGCGGCCCGTATTCGAGATAACACAACACGATGCATCCGACACCTCGAGATATTTTTTCATCAAGATGTCCTTGTTAGTCCTTATCAAGATTTTTAATGTGAACTCTGCGAAAATTAAAACCAATAGTGAGTCTAAGTAAATCAATTTAAAGCGTTAAAACATACCTTGATGATTACTAATGTTTTCGACTATTAATATAATATTGGATTTAACACAGCATACCTATTTTAATATTAATCTATAGTTTCCTATTATAAAAGTACAAGTATTTTTTATAAAAGTAAACTAAATATACTTATGGCGTGATATTTTAAATTCTATACTTCTTACTATAAATAAATTCCTTTACTACTCATTATTTCTGTCTGGTTTTATCATATTTTTAACTATATTTTCTTGTAAACGATGTCTATAAATTTCAGATTTTTGATATACCTAAAACATCCTCATCAGGCAGGTTAGGTCGACTATTTGCGTGGCTCCCAGTGGCGTACGTACTTGTATATATATTTGAAATTCGGGATCTCATGCTATACGCATAAATTCTCATACCAATACAAATCTTTGTATTCTCGATAAAAACAACTACTAATTAAGAAATTAAACGTAAAATATGAGGGAATCTGAAAACACATGTTCCGAATACCTTACCGAATAAATCCAGTGTTACATAATATCAGAATACCCACACATCTCCATAATAAAAGCCAAGATTTAATTAAAATAAACTTGCGAGAATGTCTTGTAAAAAATGGCAGAAGCCTAAAACATCCGACCGCAACGGAGAAGTGCGAACGTGCCCCGATTACATATAATTGCTCAATCACTAGTTCATTTTCAACTGCTCCAGACACTGTGACAAAAACAACTTTAGGGAAAAACGGTTTATACATATGGTGAACATTTCGTTGTACGTATAATTTAATCTTATTTAAATCACTTAACATAACAAATTTTAAAATATTAGGTAGAAATATTAGGTAGAATATTAGGCAGTGATAAATATATCGTATATCGTATTTTCTGCCAAATTTAAAGCCTACACAAAAAAGAGATAGCATAATTTGATGGAAAAACTTGTTGGTTACACATACAGAACAAGATTATAGTAGGATAGTTAATTTAATTTGAAAAACTGTTTAATACTATACCTAATTAGGTAAATTAACCAAAAAAATTGTTTTATAACGTATATTTCTAATTAAAAGTTCGCGTTTTAAATTTCAAATTTAGATTTACCGCGATAACGCTCTGGACTGTCAGTTATCATGGCGTCTAAATGACATTACGCCATGGTCATACATACTTTACATAATCTGTGGTTTCTACGAAAATGTCAAAAACAATATAACGTTACACTTATAAAAAAACACGTTGTGATATAACACTTTTAGATTTGCGTTTACTGTTACGTGACTTAATATTTAATTAATAAGTTAAATCCAGCCGTGACAAAATACAAAGAAGTTTGTGTACTATGATAACAAGTGTAGTTAAAAAGATAGAGCAACGTTTGCCGGGTCAGCTAGTTATTATATAAAAATTACAATAAATTTACAGAACAGTGAAGTTTATAATTCCGTGATAAGCTTGTAATTTAAAGTTCTGAGTTAATAGCTATACAAAAAAAATTAATGAACCTGAATATTAGAGTTCGTATGGTTTCTTCGTTATTAAACTTTGGAAATTTAAAAAATAAAATCACTAATTCCGATTAATCAGATCGTTATATTGTAATATCAATAGGAGATCTAGAACAAATTTGTGCTGATATGTGAAAGAAATATAAATTTACATACATATAAAAATTATTTACGATAACAAATCGATTATTAATCATTTGTAAGCTTAAAAGGTTTACTAGGAATAATAAATAGTAACCATTTAAGTAAAGACCTAATTAAGTACTTCATTCTCGATATAAATGTTATCAAAAACGATTAAAAACACGGGACCAACAAATGATCCTTTCGGTACACCGTTTTGCGCTACCGCGACAAATAACTCAAATGACACGAATCGATAAAATATCTTGGAAGCACTTATGACTATAAATCAAAGCCAGGATTTCTGACGTAAACCACCTTTTATGGAACCAAGAAAAATGATAAAGGACTTGAGCACTTGTAATATCTTTTATTTAGGTACATATGAAATATACAAGTGATTTTATTACTCAACTCGATGGTATAAAATAACATGACGTAATAAAAAAATTAAGTTGTCTTAAATGCATAAAACAGAAATTTTTGAATAAAATACCAAGCATCTAGGGAACGTTTCTGGTGAACATGCAATGTATACTCAAAGAATAGTTCAGACTGTTCATGCAAAATTATATATTACTAGTCGTATTTAAATCAAATTCTAATTTTACGTTTTTTTTCCTAAAAAGGAGATTTTGAATGCCAATGTATTTTTATGTATATTCGGGTGTTACTTTGTCATATTGTATAGACAGATTTAGAAGATTATTTTTCGGATCAGGACAGTATATTTCCCACTTGGTCTCATATCAATTTGGTGAAGATCTGATTCAGGATTCTAGGACGTTAGAAGTCAAGTGTTGAAGTTTTATTGCAGTTAAAATATTGTTTCAACAGTTATCTATTTGACGTCATGTTTTTTCTACATCATAAAATAGTTTTGTGGCGGGGTCTTAATGTCACATAATATATTTACCTTACCGTTCAAACGGAAATGCGTCAGTCACATGCACTAACGATATTACGGCAGGATTAGGTAATGCGGTAGTACCAGACCCGGGCGAGACAATGCAGAACTCTATCATCTAGTAGCCACGATGGTAGTGAATTGCATAGCCAATCGTTCGCCTCTTACGAACTGCCTGACAGAGTGGTCATTTCTTCAAAGAGGGTCTTTGAATTCCATGATATCTATAAATTCTACAATAGGTCGCTTAGAACTAATCGTCCCGCTTATCGCAAAAACCAGCCGATAGTTACCAGGTCGATAAAATGCAACAATGGGGATTAACACCTACATTGCCAATCGGGGAATCTTGCAAAGCCCGCACCAACATGGGGAAAATTAGTAAAATTTTTGGTTAATGTTAATGTCAAAGTTCATCAAGTGAATAATATTCATGTTGTTTGCACTAAATGTATTAATCATTCAAATATTACTATTATGTTGATATAAATGTATACTAACTGATTCTATGCAGATATTCCGTTAAATCGTGTTTTAAACACAATTGCTCTTGTTCAGATTCAGATAATCTAGATTTGTGCCCTGTTTACATGCCTTAATCGCTGTGGAATTTATAGAGTTCAGTAGCTGTTGTAAGTTCACTGCTGCAGTCGTGACTTATGAAACACGTATTCTTTACTTTGCGGTTTGTTTTATTCATCTCAGTTGTAACCTATCCTTCTGTGTCAAAGTATTAACTTCCTTTCTTAGAATTATTTAAACATAGTAAAAATTCCACAATCCAATTCCAATCTCTTGTATGGAGCTCTGGGTCAGATCTTCAACAAATTTATCTAAGATCAAAGAAGAAGCATAGACTCACAAACAAAAAAGAGTTTACCTAATTGGTAAATAATAGACCGATTTCTGACATGACAAAGATAATATAATGCACGATGTGATATTCTCATAGATATCAATCCATGAAATAATGAAATCAGTAAAGTAAAATTTTGTTAATTAACAATTATCTAGCTTTGTAAAAAGATCAACTTAACATTTATTTTTTACAGTCACAAATTCTTTGAAGTCAAAATACACCATATACTTATAAATTTTTAAATTAATATTTAATATTAAAAAAATATTAAAGAGCTATTTAATATCTCTGTTTTTAACTATTTTTAACTTGTAAACTGGAATAATATAAACAGTCCACAGAAATTCTAATCTTTGCTTTTGATCGAATCTGTCAATAAAAATAAATAGATTTATTGTTTGAATTTAACAAAATGTATGGCACAAAACATTTGCTTGTGGCAAATTTTGCATAATTGAAATTTATTTGTACTGTTGATAAATAATTATTACTTTGCTAGATAAGTTCTGAGAGCTAAGAAACACAACCGCCGTCCTATTAATAGGATAAATTAAAATGGGACTTTGTAAACCTGTTTTAGATTATTAAATAAATAATGTTTATAATTATTATTGCGGATAAATGCCGCCAATTTTATGCCCGCTAATTAAAGATTCTAGTGCCTTTTTATCAATAAAAAGTACATTTTAGCTTTACTTTGTTATATATCCGCAGACTATTAGATGACAAATTAGAATTTATACGCCATTTATAAGCTGCCTACCAGGATTTATAAATACATTCCTAGCTGCGCCGTTCAGCCTGCCACATTAAATCTGTTTTTGGTGAATCCCGCGGGATCACCTAAAAAATTCCAGAGCCTTGCTCATCGCCGCAGAGGGGCTAGTTTATCGGTTTTTTATCGGATACACTTTGGAGAGTGCGCTACGGAATTGCACGACTTCATTCCGCCATCCCCGTTCTTCTATCGATCGTCGAGGCGCACAGATTCTAGGCATCGTTATATGGTGGACGTTCCACGTACTCGGACAAAGCGGTTCGACTCAACATTCTTCATTCAAACCACAAAGCACTGGAACATTCTTGCTGAGTCTGTGTTCCCGGACGAGTACAATCTGGGCATACCTTCTAGGGAAGCTTGTTCCATCTTAGGCCTCATCTTAGCTTACCATCAGGCGAGATCGAGGTCAAGTGCTTACCTATCGATACTAAAAAAAAATATTTCCAGGATATGTGGTATTCCAGTTTCATCCAAATCCTTTTAGCAGTTTTTGCGTGATTGAGTTACAAACGTCCATCCATCTAGACTTCCATACATCCAAACATCAACACTCGCAATTATCTTAAAACTAGCTGACCCGGCAAGCGTTGTTCTGCCTTTTTAACTAATTTTATTTTTTTTTCTATATTTTCTCACCTTTTAAACCTTTCCTTGACTTCAACGATTAATGCAAAACCAAATTTAGCAAAATCGGTTCAGCCGTTCTCGAGTTTTAGCAAGAGTACGGTTTACGGTTTATATTTTTTACGAACAGCAATTGATTTTTATATATATACTATATAGATATACTAGCTGCAGCGTGCAGCCCACTGCATTATAAAGTTTTTGTCGAATCCCGCGGGATCATCTAATTTTTCCGGAATAAGAAGTAGCCTATGTGCTATTCCAGTGCATCATCTACCTGTGTACTAAATTTCATTCAAATCTGTTCAGTGGTTTTTGCGTGATTGAGTAACAAACATCCATCCAAACATCCATTCAAACTTTCATTCAAACATCCAAACTTTCGCATTTATAATATTTATATAGATAAGTTACGTGTTACGTTTTTTGTCCGCTATGGATTCCGAAACTACTGAACCGATTTCAATGAAATTTTGTAGATATCTACTGTTTCATCCTGCTTAAAAGATAGAATAGTTTTTATCTCAATAACCTCCCCCCCTCGCAAGTACCCCACAACTGACAACAACGTTTGCCAGTCAGCTAATAGCCACGATGGTAGTAATATTAATATAGAAAATATAGACTAGTTGTTACCGGCGCGCCGGTAACAACTAGTCTATATTTTCTATATTAATATTACTATCGCCGCGGCGATCTTATTTGCGTGACACAAAATACCTTTTGCTTATTCAGGTAGAAAAGGTTAAATGTCCTAGACTACTTTTCAGAAGTCTAAATAGTGTAACTTCTAATGGTAAAAGATTGCTTAAGATCAGTCAAGTAGTTTTTGAGTTTTTTCGTTACAAACCTACAAAAACATAAATGTTTTGTCTTTACAATCTATATCACTAGTATCTTTACGCCCGTTCTCCCCGTAGGGGTAGGCAGAGATTCAACAAGTGCACCCATGATTAGCCTAAGATACTTGATCCCACAAATGTGATAGATGGCAAGCCTATCGTCAACCGGGTACTTTCAAATCCTGGGCAACTTTGTGTTTATCAGAAAACTGAAAAAGCACTTTTTTATGTGCCCGACCCGGGAATTGAACCCGAAACCTCATGTAGTCAACGCCAACGCTGGACCACTAGACCACAGAGGCAATCTATATCATCAAATAGTATAAAACAAAGTCGCCTTCCGCTGTCTGTCCTTATGTATGCTTAGATTTTTAAAATTACGCAACGGATTTTGATGCGGTTTTCTTAAATAGATAGAGTGACAAAATACATAACAATTTATGCTGGGTCTATTAATATTATATTATTACTAGCTGACCCGCGCAGCTTCGCCCGCGAGTATATTAGTAAGTCGTCCAAATAGCTTTTAATAAAAATTTCATCCCCTATTTTAGCCCTCCAGGGACTGATTTTTGAAAAAAAAAATAGCCTATGTTTGACCCCGGATCGTCAACTATATCCATGCCAAATTTCATGAAAATCGGTCCAGCGGTTAACCGTGAAAGCGTAACACACAGACAGACAGACAGACAGATAGACAGACATACTTTCGCATTTATAATATTATTATGGAGGGAATGATTTTTGAAAAAAAAATAGCCTATGTTTGACCCCGGATCTTCAACTATATCCATGCCAAATTTCATGAAAATCGGCCCAGCGGTTTAGCCGTGAAAGCGTAACAGACAGACAGACAGACAGACTAATGCATTTATAATATTAGTATGGATAATATATTATAAATGCGAAAGTTTGGATGTTTGGAAGGACTGATGTTTGGATAGGTGGATGGATGTTTGTTACCAAAACACACAAAAACTACTGAACCTGGATACATGGGCTAGTTTTCACCCCGAAAAAATAGGTGATCCCGTGGGATTCGCTAAAATCTTTTATGTTGCAGCGGGCTGCACGTTGCAACTAGTATAAATATATTTTTATCGGTCACATAATAATTTTTTTTTCCTTTCTATGTGCACCCTTCTCTGTATTCTTTTGAGATTGACTGGCAGAGAATGCTCTTGGGTGTTAAGTCTACCTGTGCAAAGGTATGTGTACAAAATTTTAGTAAATAAATAAAAAAAAAAACTTTATTTGCATTAGTACAGGTGAAAATCAAAGCAAAGGTTAACCCTTTCTCCTGTGTAAGTATAAACTTTAGTGCGGTAAACAACGCAAAAATGAAATTACAACAATGACACCTTACTATACTTGTAGCTATCATACAATCCTAGCTGAGTAAATCAGCGATACCTACTATGTTTATGGAAAAAGGACCAATGTCCGGTCTCTACTTATATAAAACGACGCATTTTAGTTACGAGTAGTTACATTTTCTACTCGTAACTAAAATGCGTCGTTTTATCTAAGGCGCAAGCTAAAACTGTACCTGTACATGACAAATTACCAAAAGAACTTGTGGAACGCTCCGTTATTATTAACTTGGTTGCAAATAGTTACTGCTAGGAATGACGGATCGTTTTGTCGAACTCGGCATAAATATCATAGCATAATTTTACCGTCAAGGAGACTACCTTCTACGATTAAACTTTGTTAACCTATACATTTTCTTTATTAAGACTGTATTAGTTTATTCAGAAAACTTACATCAGCCTAATTTATCTGAGTTACTTACATAAAATATTAAATTATGATCGCAAAAAGTATGTAAGGTAAATAATTCTATCTTGGTCTTATATTAATCCAAATTTCTAATATTTTTAATTAAAGCTTTCAAATAAATTTTAATTTAATTAAATTTTGAATATGTTTTATCTATTTTATTAGTTATCTAATTCAAATTCCATTACTAAAGTAATAAATTTTAATGGTCTATTTTAATGTCACAAGTCTAATACTAATTTTGATCTTCATTCGTTTATGATGATGATTTTCCAGTTTGAATTTTTGTTAGGGTAGTTGCACATAAACTATCCAAGCAAAAAACTTAAATCTTGTGTAAAAATATTTGTCTTCGTAACGCGTTACTATTCTCTTGGCTGCTATAATCTAGAAGCAGTAATAAGGCAACAACACTTAACGAGTTTAGCGGTAGAAGACCAGCGTGCTACTGCCAGGGTAACGGTCATCGAGGTGACATCATCACTCTAAATGTTGATGACAAGGCACACAAAGATATGAAAAGGGACCATCTTCCCAGTCAAGCAATGTGTACAGACTTTGAACTGAGGTCCATCTGAGAAGCGTTGAACCTTGTATATAGTGTTACTAGTAAAAAATTGCGATATAAGATTTTACATTGTTTTTTTCTTGTAGCGTTTTGCTTGACTTTTACAATGCGAATTAACTTTATTCCGATAGGTCTAATTATAACAACAACAACACATATATATAATATATGTATAAGATAACAAAAGTTTGAGTAAATATTTTTTAAATGAGAAATATCAGAGTATGTTAATTAAGTTCCATGTCTAAGTATGACTTTTTATTTACTAAATAGCAGGTCTTTTAACGGAAGCATTTCAGTATAAACAATATCAAGTATACAAGATATTTCTACACCATGCAATTTCCTAACTAACTACCCCTCTTCTCGTTGAGGTTTAAATTGAAACCAACCGCTCACGGCCCATAACTCCGTTACGTTACTGGCTGTCATCACTGTTATTATTGCTGTTGACTATTCTAGAGAATTCCATAAGATTAATATCACATTTTCAACTTTATTTTTCAAGTACTAAAATTCATTGTTGTCAGTAATTTAAAGATCTTTCAACAATACATTGGAAAGGGGTGTGTGAAGATCGTATAAAGATATTGTGTATGTAGATGATTTAACGATAGCGTTGTACAGGTGCAAATCAAAATTAGTATCGGAATACGGTATTAAAAGATAAATAACATCTACCGCTCCAGTAATGGAACGTGCAGTGGATAGGTAATAAAATACGAGTACTTATAACAATTTCAAATTTGTAGTTAATCAAAATTGATATCAAAGATTAGCTATTATTAAATACTACTGATTAGTTTTCAACCGATGAAAAAAACGAATGTTATCAGTTTGACATGCATGTATTGTATATTATTGTAATTTGAAAATATTTGAGTATGATGATTTATTTAGGTGTCCAAGCACGTGTACTGAATCGCGTAAAGTGTATGTATGTTTGTATATTTCTGTTTGTCCACGAATTTCTCAGAAATTAAAAGTCAAATCTACATATTTTTTTTAATTTAAATTAGGTGTATCCCAACTTAGGGAACAGTCTAAGTTTCATTTAAAGCGGTTAAATAGTGCCGACCGATAGGCTATGCAAGTCATTTTAGCAAATTTAATTGCCAACACTGATAAAAATAATCAGATGTCATGAGATCATGAGATATCATACTTTTAATGATTTATGATCACAATATTATTTTCTTAATTTGACCTTCTGTGTCGACAATCGTGCTGAATTTTTATATTAATATAAAACTTGTACGTTGTAGGGTTCCTATGTGAATTTAGTTCGGGACCTAAAATTAGGAATAGCGAAAACTTACAATAAGAATGTTAGTTTTTCAAATTATTGAAAATTGGTAGAACCCTGAAGATATAGTTTTATTTTTTTAAGAAATATTTGGGTAATCTATGATCAATTTTGCAAGGTTTTGAGAGATCTTGCGCTAGGTAAATCCAAAAATATTGATTTCAGGATTGGATATGTCCTTGCTATGTCGAGAATTGGACACCTGTCACATTCTGGAATTTATGCTGTTTGCTTCACGTGTGTGCAGTATTTGCACCTCTGCATGCCACTTCGGGGATATGGGCATGACAGTATTTTTATATGTGTACTAGCTGACCCGCGCAGTTTCGCCCGCGAGTACTTTAGTAAGTCGGCCAAATAGCTTTTAATAAAAATTTCATCACTTATTTCAGCCCTCCAAGGACTGATTTTTGAAAAAAAAATTAGCCTATGTTTGACCCTGGATCTTCAACTATATCCATGCCAAATTTTATGAAAATCGGTCCAGCGGCTTAGCCGTGAAAACGTAACAGACAGACAGACAGACTGACTTTCGCATTTATAGTCAAACCATCGTGGCTATTAGGTGGTAGAGTTCTGCATTGTCTCGCCCGGGTCTGGCACCATCGCCTTGCCTATTCCTGCCGCAATAGCGTCGGTGCTTGTTGCTGTCGTGTTCCAGTTTGGAGAGTAAAGTAACCGGTAAACTTATGCATGTAACATTAGACCTCGCCACAAGATAGCAACGCACCATTAACAGCTTTGGTGTCTATAGGCGATGGTTGACTCTTTCCATCAGGAAACCCATCTGCTTGTTTGCTATCTTATGATATAAGAAAAAGAAAGGATACTGATAGTATGTTTACTACGATTTATTGGCAAACGAATATAACAAACCTTTTCTCGCGCGGTGGACCAAAAAATTTCTCAAAATTTTCTGAACCGATTTGGTTAAAATGTTCAGGAAGTCTAAGTTGAGCGAAATCCAATCGAATGCCATCAACCGAGTTTTGATAGGTCCAGCCGTTCAAAAGTTATGAGATGTTTACATACACACATACATACACTCACGCACACACACACGAACACACACACCAAAGATGTTAACGAATGCGTTGCTATCCGCGTGGTGGAATGGCAATGCCACTTGCATAATTTTAACAGCTGCCTTACCTTTCATAACCGGTAAATGACAGTGAAAAGACTACGATTTTGCGACAGGAATAGGTAAGACGGGTGTACCAAATACCCAGGTGAGAGGTGGAATTCTGCCACATAGTAGTCACAATGGTAGTGACACGTAAAATGGCAGAACGGCAGTTGGCCTATTCTTCAAAGGAGCCTGGGACCAACACGGGGATAACATTAGAGTAGTTCAATAAGCCCTAAGTATCCCTAATTACGTACATTACTCTATGATAACCATAATACATAAAGCTATCTCCCGTTTCATTAACAGAAACGCTTGCATCCAAACAGGTTACGTTAATGCAACGCGGATGTAAATTTGATCAAGTTAAATCGAATAACAGTAGTAATACCACTATTTAAACGAATCACTCCAAGAATCATAACTAGTGACGCGCATGTAATTGTTAATTGAGGTGAAATAAAGCCTGTTCTTGAACTAGCCGTTATATCTGGGCTTACAGAGACATGTAATAAAATTTAAATGCAGTAAAATCACCACTGTAAAACTAAGTTCCAACTATGTACCGTGTATTTTCAAAACATGTGCAACGATCTGATGTAAATTGAATCAGTGTGATATCAATATGTTAGTTCAAGCAACACAAAACAAATACCACCTTTAATTAAAGGCAGCACTAGGCGAACAAATTTAATCAAATAAATATTTTGTTTTCAAATAATTCTTTTCAGACACGTTTGACTTGTAGAAAGCAGGTAATATCGTTTTTTACGGCTGCTTCGGTTGCGAAGTTACACATGCTTGAGAAGCAAAAATAAAAGTACAGCATTTAGAAATTTAGGATCCCGTGACAGACAGCAGAAATAAGGTTCGTTTATCATTTATATATGAAACCCTAAAAAACATTAATTATGCACCGTGCAGTATTACTTGTCATAAATATATATTAAAACTCTCCTAGACATTGTTATCAGTTAAAAAAACAGTTATTTGCAGCTATCATTATATCTATAAAAATATCATTTTTATTACGATGTAATTAATTTTTGTCGAATTTTTATAAAACTTTAATTAGAACCTTTTAAAGATGAAAAAGTCGATAGTGGTGATAATATAATGTCTTAAATACGTTGATAATATAATTAAACACATCCGCGGTATCTTTTAACTATTGTATACGTTATTAATTGGTGTCTATTACTTCACAGTGAAGAAAGCGGTTTGGTAGATGACGGTAGTTGGTTGCCCTCACATTAACTATATACTGTTACCATAATTTTATATTATCAGTGGACATAAAATAAAGTCGTGACATAATGTTTTAATTTTATAAAAAAAGTATTTTTTGTATTCATTGAAAATTGTTATATACAAAAAAATAAAATGTATGATTTTATCCATAACTAGCGTACCTGCGCAGCTTCGCTCGCGAATAAATTACCATGTCGTCTTAGTTGTTCACACAAACTTTCATGTCATATTTCAGCCTTTTATGGGTTAATTTTGAAAAAAGTGGCCTTATTTTTGACCCCGGATTTTAAACTATCTCCGTGCGAAATTTCATCAAAACCGGTTTAGCAGTTTAGCAGTGAAAGCGTAACAGGCAGTCAGTTAGGATAAACAACACCACGTACCCATCGTTAAGCGCCAAAACGATCTCAAATGAATTATTATTTTTTCATTATGTAAGTCGATAAAATTACTAGCAACTGTTCTATATCTCTGAAGATATATTTTTAAAAATGCAATAATTTGTGTGGGAAACTCTTTCAATAGCACTACAACTGACAAATGTAATAAAAGCTGGCTCTTAAAAGATGTTTAAAAATGTGAATGTTGCAAAAGTTATACGACAGTTATTGTTTTCATCGATTACACGTACCACTCACTTATAAGGAATTATAATGTTCGAAATATATAGTATTCTTTAAAAGAATAATTTCTTAAATACTTAATACATAATATAACTGTAACAGTTAATATTTTTAATTTATATAATGTATTATTATTTTTTGTAACAAACATTTTTTTTCTACATAGCATTCTTAAGTGAAATCTTTTAATAAGGAAATAATATAATTATTTGACAGACACATATAGTTATCTTTGTAGAAAATGGCGATCATTAACGTTGAGCATCGACAACATTATACGTTTTTACGATGCTATTAATTTATACTTTGATAATAAACTTTGCGTACATCTTCAAGTGAAGATGCATTCAAAGTTTATTAGTAAAGTACTCCTACTCCTTATTTAATTACTATTAAGTATCATCGCGCCCGGTTTCCTTGCGGTAGACAGAGTAAATTAAGCGTTTGTAGACTTTCCAGTTCACAATGATTCACTAGTTTGTCAGAAAATGATGTGAGTCAATCCCCATCGCCGCATTTTACCGATTTGATAATAAGGTACGGGGATTATAACACCATACCCGCCAGATTTCAAGATGCTACTGAAATCAGAAATCAGAAACCAGAAGTACTTTATTCAATAAAACTTTTTACAAGTTATTTTGACACGTCAACATATTTTTTTAAAACTACTGAGACTTTGAATTTTCAAGAAAAGTCTAGAAATAAAAGTGTTATTGAGAACACTTTTGCTCGACCTAGAATCGAACCTGAAACCTCATCATCTAAACTGAATAAGCTATCTTTTAGACCACGAGGCATTCTAATTACTATTAATTCATAAAAATTCGAATTTACATAGAATAATTAATTTTTAAAACATATTCTTAATATTATTTATTATTACTTCTTATCTCTGTATCTGTGATTACAATAAACATAATCCTAAACTATGGAAATAAACGGGTACAACTTGAAAAATAACACCATTTTATGTAACAGCTGCTCTTTGTCCCTTAACATTCCATTATTATGGTCAACATTAATATCACTCGCCCGTATATGAGATCCATTCCCTCTTTTGTCCAGTATAGTGGAAATGTAATTGTTACCCTATAATGATGCCCATTCATTTGCTTAGAACCCACTTTGTGCAGTCATTATGATTTTGTATATTGATAGTCAGGTGACCACTAAGGTAAGATTTGTGTTATTTGAAATTAGACCTTAAAAGTGCATGTTAGGTGATAAAACATCTTGAACAGGATTTTGTATTCATCTTCAGCGAATATCAGAATAGATGTGCCCAGTTCACGAGAGTTTCTAATTTTCATTTTAGATTATGTTAAATGTTTCATTTTATTTAAATGTAAGATTATCTTTATTTAATATTATAATATAAATGTATTCTTAAAGACTTTGTTGCTACTTTGTATTTGTTCATGTGTTTATGCAAAAAGCTAATAGTATTTTTTCAGTATTGGTCCGGGGATCTTTGTAAAATAGAAATCAGAAGGGCTTTATTCAATAAAACTTTTTACAAGTTATTTTGACACGTCAACACTCTTCAAAACTACCACCGGATCAGAACGCGGCCACACCTGAAATGATCCGGCGGAAGAAACTCAGCGGGCTTGTCTTTTTTTCATATATTTTTTTATACATACAAAATATCACAATGTTACATAATTATAAAACATATATATGAGATTGATATGAGGAGCAATTAATCCCATAGCAAGCATAGGAGCAATTAATCACATAGACTAACTGCTGTTCTGCCAGGCAGGTCGTAAAAAGTAACCGATTGGCTATACGTGTCACTACCATCTTATCTTGACTACTGGATGGTAATTCCGCAACGTCTCGCTCGGGTATTTGGTACCAACGCCTTACCTATTTCTGCCATAATAGTGTAAATGCCGTGTTATATCTTGTTCCGGTTTAGAGAGTAAGGTAGCCGGTAGACTTATGCATGTTGCATTGCCAACCTGCCACACGGTTTTTTTTTTATATCATAAGATAGCAAACAAGCAGATAGGTCTTCTGATGGGAAGAGTCAACCATCGCCTATAGACACCAAAGATGTTAATGGTGCGTTGCTATCTTGTGGCGAGATCTAATGCCACATGCATATGTTTATCGGCTACCTTACCCTCCAAACCGGAACACGACAGCGACAAGCACTGACGCTATTGCGGCAGGAATAGGTAAGGCGGTGGTACCAGACCCGGGCGAGACAATGCAGAACTCTACCACCTAGTAGCCACGATGGTAGTGACTCGATAGCCAATCGGTCGCCTTTTACGACCTGCCTGGCAGAACGGCAGTTGGCCTATTCTACAAAGGAGGCCGGGACCAACACGGCGGATCCCACTACGCTGTTAACATCTTTACTGTCTATAGGCGATGTTCTCTCTTTCTATCAAGAGAGTCATCTGCTTGTTTAATATTTAATGATAATAAAATTTTATTTTATATATTTATTGTTTACTAGCTGTAGCGTGCAGCTCGCTGCATTATCAAAGTTTCTGGCGAATCCCGCGGGATCATCCAATTTTCCGGCTATTCCAGGTCATCAATTACCTGTGTGCCAAATTTCATTCAAATCCGTTCAGTAGTTTTTGCGTGATTCATCCATCCTTCCATTCATCCATACAAACATCCAAACATATTTAATAATAATATAGATATATGATTTTATGTGATATAAAAGAAAAGTTTTTGACTTTATTATTACAACAATATTTTCACTGCTAATATCATATTGAAATTGTACGTCAGCTATTTATGAACGCACAGAAAAATTAATTAGCTTAATTTTTGTAAATAATTTTAAATCTGATTTAGCCTACGCGCTTATGATTTACAACGTGCAATGTGTCGCACGCAATAGAAGAGATGATTGACCAATAAAAAGAACTTATATCTCGTTTAATATCACGACCTCGTATTGGTTTGGGCCCCTGAAGAATGGGCCATCTGCCGTTCTGTCTGGCAGCTCGTAATGGGCGAAATATTGGCTTACCTGTGATGGATGGTACGTCAAACAGTAAATATACATATTTCAGTATATATTCAGTATATATTTCAGTATACTAGCATCTCATCTCGACTTTGCACGGCTGCAATGTAAGCGCACAAACGATTCAAATTCAAAGATTTATCATAAAAATAGGTTTTTATGACAAATTTTTGGTACTCTCGGCTTTTAATACGGTATGTATTATACATATAAACCTTTCTCTTGAATCACTCTGTCTATTGACGACAATTCAAAATCCGTTGCGTAATTTAAAAGATATAAGCGAACATATAGCGCAAACGACTTTGTTTTAAGGTAAGTAAAGGTAAAGATTTAGTATCGTTGAATGAAAAACACACAAATCACACGCAGATATTTTGCTCACTTTCGGATTAAATCAATTTTTGTAGTTTGTTCAGGTAGATTTATAAGAATTCAAGCCCTAAATATTATTCTAGCAATAATGTTTATTTATTATGTTTATCATATACTCTACGACAGTATTTGTGTTGCTATAATGCAGATCACGTCAGCCCTACTTTGTTTGTAAAATAGGCCGTACGTGGTCCGTCCCACATCATTAGCGACCGAAACCAAAGCGACAGATACGTCTTATTCAGGTATAAATAAGACAAGCCCAGTGATACATTACGAGTTGCCCTTGAGATATTCAGTCTTAGTGAACTGTGGCGTGATGAGGAACATGAATAAATGTATTTTAAGTCCGACCTTACTTGTTTTCCATTTATTTCAATAATAAAGAGATAATCTATACTAATATTATAAAATTGCAGTTTTTTTGTTTGTTTGGTTGTACGTGGTAATCTCGAAAACTGCTGAACCGATTTGAATAATTCTTTTTGAGTTGGATAGCCTGTTTATCGAGGAAGGTTATAGGCTATATAACATCTTGCTACGACCAGTAGGAGCAGAGTAAACAAAGCCTGCGCAGACGAAGTCGCGGGCAACAGCTAGTATTTAATAGAATTTCAGTTTCTTCACAGTTTAGTGAAGTTTTGTTAGTTTTATACATAAATTACAGGACAACTAACAAGCAAATGGTTTTCCTGATTAAAGTGGTAATTATTCACCGTGCTGGTCTGGACTACTTTAAAGAATAGACTAATTTCCATTCTGCTAGGCAGGTTATAAAAGGCAATTTAGTTAGTTAGTTAACAGTAGTAGCTATACGCGTCATTACCATCGTGACTACTAGGTGGTAGAGTTCCATAGTCTCGCCCGGGTACTTTGTATCACCACCTTACCTATTCCTGCCGCAATAGCGTCAATGTCATTATTAAGTTCATTATTGTGGTTTGGAGGGTAAGGTAGCCGGTAGACTTATGCATGTAGCATGTAGCATACCGCACGGATAGCAACGCACCATTAACATATTTATTTTCTATAGGCAATGGTTTCTCTTTCTATCAGAAGAGCCATCTGCTTGTGTGCTATCTAACGATATAAACAAATCGCTTTTAAATACCAAATAATGTGTGTTTATGTATGTGTGTGTACATGTGTGCGTATGTTGTGTGTGTGGGGGAATAGTAACGCCACATGCATAAATTTACTATCAAATGGAAACATGATTTGTGAATAATACGATTAAGATTGACGCTAATACGAGTATACAAAAATAGGAAAATTAATGACACCAAACCCAGTCGATAGGTTGTGAGAATCTACCTTTTATTATTCATGATGGTCGTGATACCTTGAGGTAGTCGTTCACCTATGACGAACTGTCTGGCAGCATGTCAATTATTTAAAAAAACAAAGTGGGTTTTGTCCTTTATAATTGTTAAGGTTTCTGTAACGCCAAAACAGCATTATAAGTTAAAAACATTATCTGTAGAGACCAAAGATTATATATATGTATTACTACTTTGACTGTATCCGCTACAATGTCACCAGAAGTCATTAATATATTCCTTAGAGATAATTGAGCGGTTAGCTTATTTCTATGACACAATATTTCCCTGATCACACTTGTACTGTTTCACAATAAGATATTTAATTTCCGACCGGTTTCGCTTACACAAGCATCCTCGGGGTATTTAAAATAAATATTAACTCATGAGTTAATATTTATTGTAAATACTTTTTATCGTCGGAACTTGGTGAAACTCCATTTTAACACAATATTTCCCTGATTACACTTGTACTGTTTCATAATAAGATATTTAATTTCCGACCGGTTTCGCTTACACAAGCATCCTCGGGGTATTTAAAATAAATATTAACTTATGAGTTAATATTTATTGTAAATACTTTTTATCGTCAGCACTTGGTGAAACTCCATTTTAACACAATATTTCCCTGATTACACTTGTACTGTTTCATAATAAGATATTTCATTTCCGACCGGTTTCGCTTACACAAGCATCCTCGGGGTATTTACAATAAATATTAACTCATGAGTTAATATTTATTGTAAATACTTTTTATCGTCGGCACTTAGTGAAACTCCATTTTAACACAATATTTCCCTGATTACACTTGTACTGTTTCACAATAAGATATTTAATTTCCGACCGGTTTCGCTCACACAAGCATCCTCGGGGTATTTAAAATAAATATTAACTCATGAGTTAATATTTATTGTAAATACTTTTTGTCGTCGGCACTTGGTGAAACTCCATTTTAACACAATATTTCCCTGATTACACTTGTACTGCTTCATAATAAGATATTTAATTTCCGACCGGTTTCACTTACACAAGCATCCTCGGGGTATTTACAATAAATATTAACTCATGAGTTAATATTTATTGTAAATACTTTTTATCGTCGGCACTTGGTGAAACTCCATTTTAACACAATATTTCCCTGATTATACTTGTACTGTTTCATAATAAGATATTTAATTTCCGATCGGTTTCGCTTACACAAGCATCCTCGGGGTATTTACAATAAAAACTCGAGTTAATATTTATTGTAAATACCCCGAAGATGCTTGTCTCTCATGAGTTAATATTTATTGTAAATACCTCGAGGATGCTTGTGTAAGCGAAACCGGTCGGAAGTTAAATATCTTATTATGAAACAGTACAAGTGTAGTCAGGGAAATATTGTGTTAAAATGGAGTTTCACCAAGTGCCGACGATAAAAAGTGTAGAACATTATTTCTATGACATTACATTTCTATTAAACGCATGAAACGCACTATGATATTTTTGATGTCTATAACCGAAATTTGTCTGCATATTTCTATGTCTGTGCCATATAATTACTAACATTTTTTTTTAAATCATAGCAATTAAGCATGTGACGTTAATGTTGCAGCTTATTACTAAATATCCATAATTCTATACTAATATTATAAATGCGAATGTCTGTCTGTTACGCTTTCACGGCTAAACCGCTGGACATATTTTCATGTAGTTTAGAATGGCTAATTCTTTTTTCAAAAATCAACCCCTAAAATCTGAAATAGGGGATTAAATTTGTATGAAAAACTATATTGACGACATATTAATCTACTTGCGGGCGAAACTGAGCGGATCAGTTATTCAATAATATATAAATATCAGACTTTAAAATAATATATAAATTGAATTTTATCTAAATTAAATTTCATTATGCAACAAATAATCGCACATTCGCAGGTTGCGTTTTAATTGGCCGAGCACTTAGTAGCCGGCACTAAATCAAAGGTTTAGGATTTCAATTAAACATTCCAATAGGCGAAATCCATTAATCATTTATAGTAATAAAATAGCCTGCACTTCAAATACCAAATCACATATAATTGCAGCACAAACCTAAATAACTGGAAATGCGAATAAATAAACCTTACTTTTACCTTGATATGTAATATTTTTTGTGAATAAAAAAGTAGCAGTAGT
The DNA here is from genome assembly GCA_036924255.1 of Apodemia mormo. Taxonomy (NCBI): domain Eukaryota; kingdom Metazoa; phylum Arthropoda; class Insecta; order Lepidoptera; family Riodinidae; genus Apodemia; species Apodemia mormo. The sequence goes on from JAUPFN010000008.1 coordinate 41,230,779, forward strand.
ATCTACACGCCCGTATCCCTGAAGAGGTAGGCAGAGGTATACCAACGGATCCATGATTAGCTGAAGATGCTCTGTCCCACAATATGATAGGTGGCAAGCCTTAACACTCTCACTAAAACCAACCGGACTCTTTTCTGATTCCGGGCAACGTTGTATTTATCAGAAAACTGATAAACACACTTTTGAATTGCCCGTCCTGGGAATCAAACCCGGGACCTCATGTGTCATCACCGATACCCAACGACACAGTCCACTACATTACTCCTCAGTCTGAAGTACGACAATAACAAGTAAGTGCGCTATTGCTGCAGAATTAAGGCGGTGGCAACAAACCGTGACGAGAAAAGAAAAAAAAGACCTCTAACATAGAATACTGGAGACTAACAGTAGTCAATGTACATACTAGTGGTATTTGAGCAACCTACACATATACACCTCTCATGGACGCGATATCTCGGACTGGTGCGGAGCAAACTGTCCCGAACTATTCCGAGATATCGCGTCCGTGAAATGTGTCTATGTGTGCTATGCTCGAATATTGTCATGTGTTGTATGTAACATTGACTTTTGTTAGTATCCAGTATTCTGTGCCTCTACTTCTTCGTTATTAGTCATGATGTTGGTGACTATAATGAGTCTTCTTATTTTTTTTCTACTCTCGTCTTTAGGAGATGTTTCTCCCGTGTTGGTCCGGGCTCCTTTTAAGAGCAGTCGTTCGTCCTCCTTTGTTACCGTTCTGTTAAACGGATCGTACAAATGGCTGATTGGCTATACTTGTCACTACCATCTTGACTTCTAGGAGGTAGAGTTCCGCAACGTCTCACCTACGACAATAGCATCAATGCTTTTCATTATCGTTCGGTTTGGAGGGTTAGGTAGCCAGTAGACTTATGCATGTTGTATTGCTATCCCACTATACGGATAGCATCGCACTATTAACATCTTTGGTATCTATAGTCGGTTCTTTCTCTTTCCATCATGAGAGCCATCCCCTTGTTTGCTATCCCATGATGTATGAAAAGAAAAGTAAGGTATTTGATCTATTCTTCAAACAAGTGATCGAATTAACACGGTTATTTATAGATAATTTTAATTACAAGTTCTGAGATAAATATTATTATTACGTATCTATATTATCATAATAATACCATATAAAAATACAGACTACCAAAACGGATCATTATTCTAATCTATGAATAAAAAGAACGTCATCTGATATACAACACTGACACCAACTGCGAGGCTTATTAAGTTACAAAAATACAAAGTTATAATTTCATTTTGATTTCTTAAATAAAACGTTGACAGCCAATAAAAATATAATTCAACTAATTAGCTGTCACTTCTAACAGTTTTATATTCATGTATCTATGCACTTTGTATTAATTTTAATAAAGTCGCGTTGCATTGAATAGTTGCGTTGGTTGATAAATTTATAGCGTTTATTGATGACAAAAACGTAACTTGATTATAAATAATGTAATAGGTTATTTCAAAATTTATTGAAGACCTTAATTTCAAAAGAGTAATTTAAAGCCTTAAACAAATTGTTCTATCATTCTTCAATCGTTCATCCCATATTTCAATCTCTCAGGGGTTAATATTTTAACCCCTTAGCGGTTAGTATTTTAACCCTTTAGGGGTAGATATTTTTAAAACGTTTGCGTAAAATAGTTGCTTTGCTTGATTTTATACTGTTTATTGATCACAACAACGTAGCTCAGTTATAAATAATGTAATAGATTAGTTTGAATCAAGAACTTAATTTTAAATTACTTTTTTATGAATGACTAGTTTATCCGCGTAGCTTTTCCTGCGAGTAATCTATTATGTCATGTGGGAAAACTTTTTCTGCCAGGTTGTTCCTAAGCGGCGAACGCATAGCCAATCTATGCGAGTCACTAAAATCAGGGCTATTAGGTGGTATTGTTCTGTGTTGTGTCGCCCAAGTCTGGTACCACAGCCTTACAGCGTCAATATCGTCAGCGCTTATGCAAATTAAAGCCCTACCACAAGGATAGCAACGCACCATTAATATCTTTTATATCTCTAAGCTATGGTTGTCTCGTTTTATCAGGAGTGTTATCTGTTTGTTTGCTATCTTATGTTATATTAAAAAACTTTTATCCCATATTTCAGCTAATCAGAAAGACATTAAATTAATAAAAATGAACATTAATTCACTTATGAGAAATACACACATATAATATATTAATTTGTTTAGGGCTAAAATCTGATGTCAAACTCAGAAAATATTTTATTGTTAAGTCTATGGTTGAATTTCGACTATAGAGCGATTTCTAGTATACACATATAATGTTATCGATATAAAATATTATATGAAAATGGAGTTTTACCAAGTGCTGACGATAAAGAGTGTAGAATATATGTAAATACCTGTATAGACGGCCAAAATTAATAAATAAATAAAAAAGACGTGTGGCACTCGGAGACTGCCGCGGTAAAGCTATTGCATAGCATTTTTTATCAACTTATGCAATTACAATTATATATTTATTTTATTTATACAGTATTTTTTTTTCACACATATATACTATATACTTTCTCACACCTATACACCTATATACTTTCTCACAAACAGCTGATTATGGTAGTTCTCCAATACAACCAATGCCACCTAAAGGCGGGTTGCTGAACTAAAGAGACAAGCGTGATATTTCATAAAGTCATTAAAAGATCTGGTATTTATCGATAGATGGAAACACTAAAAAGTATCACCGCTGTGCCGGTCGGAGTGGGGGGTGTTAGGTTTTTTCTTTATGGAATTTCTGGATTCGGTCTCCACGCTCAAGGCCCGCGATAGAAGCTATGCAATAGCTTAAAAAATAAATATCAAAATACATTTGGCTTTGAACAACAACCGTAATATGAAATAAAGTATATTAAATAACACTCCACAATACGGAAGTCGAACTGTTATTACTCAAGACTACAACAACGCATAAATCTCTGCTCTCTCAGATGCTGTACAGTGTGTACGTACAAGTAACCCAGATGTTAGTACGGTAGCCATTTCATATTTAGTGTTCATAGTCGCCTGAAGGCAATTGAACAGTTTTCTCCATTAGGTGTTTTAAAGACATTTCAACACTTTAGTTGTAAAATGCTCTTTGTATTGCTTTACAAATACCTTAGAATATAATTAACGTAGCAATGCATTATCAACATATTTTTAAAGTCAATCTGCACCACTTTTGAAAATTAGGTCAACTTTATTGCGAGGAATCTAGTAAAAGGCAAGAGAAAGTTAAGCATGTGTCTATTAATTATGTGGTATAATTTAATTCTTTTACAACATTAGATAGCAAATAACCAGATGGCTCTCCTGATGGAAAGAGAAACAATCACCTATAAATTCTAAAGATGTTAATGGTGCACTGCTATCCGTGTAACGGGATGGCAATGCCAAATGCATAAGCCTATCGGCTACCTTACCCTCTTAACTGAAACACAACAATGACAAGCATTGACCTTTTTCCGGCAGGAGTAGATAAGATGGTAGTACCTTACACCATATGCCATATCCAATCATGGAAAAGATTAGAAAAAGTAATCTCCAATTTACATTCAAGAGGTATCCAGATTTTATTTTATCGTTTTTGGAGTGATTTAAGGAATACTGAAATTTACTTGGCTAAAAATGATTATTTTTTATCGAGAAGTCTAAACTATGTTTTTTAAGTACTTTCCTTTTGGCTTGGTTCATCGCTAATTCTATTATTATATTAGGTATTTTAAATATTATAATAGGTAAAATCTATATATAAATACCACTTAATTTTTAAGCATATATTCCTAAAAAAAGACAAATTGTCACGGCGGATTTTTCACTAAATAGGCAAGGCATCGACATAGTAATATGGCAAGGAATCCAAAGTCAATAGACGGTACGGTTTAAGGTGATCGGTTTGTCGGTTAGTTTGATTGGTAATAAAAAAAAAACATTGTTCATCTGAAACTAGGATAGGAGAATTTTCTAGAAGCATGTTTAAGCTGTAGAACTTCTTCACATCATATTTTCTGAAAAATCCAACAATGATTAGATTATGATTATGTCTTTCAATGATTAGATTAGAATTGAATCGGAAAGTAACAAATCACAGAATTATTTCTTCCCTTCTCTCCTACATTCAATTTCCTCGCACCAAAGCACATTTAATTTGAAGCCAGGAATGCCTACACAGTTCCTGTTAGCTGTCAGAATGCGATTGTGAAAGTGTTTGCGAGGCAGGTAAATTATCTTCGGCAACCATATACAGTGAACGAACTGAATTCAAATCAATTGAATGCATTATTTCTGGTATATGATATAGATGCTAGATGTTTTTCGTTACATCGCCTGGGAACGTGAATTAGTTTCAATATAGCTTGTTGTATGGACAGACTTGGAGATGGCGGCTTTTATGCAAGAAAAAAGGGAGCAAAAGAGCGACTTGAAGATAGCTACTTTTTTACTTAAAAGGAAGTAAACGAGCAGAAGGCAAGAAGCGCAAGGTTGCGTCCAGAAGGCAAGAAGCTTACATGATGGTAAGCGAGCACTAATGCCCATTAACATCCGCAATACAATAGGTCTTCCAGTTGCGTTGCCGGAATTTTAAATTATTTTTATTGGAGTTGATCATCTGATCATAAGGTCTTAAATTTGGTTCTCAGGCAAGGCGAAAGTTTTATTGAAGTTGTTTTAGGATTATACTAAAAGAAAAATCTTAACACCATCTCTAAAACGGAAATCTTAAAACCATTTAGTATGTATGCTTTATATCATTAGACAACAAACAAGAAGATAGTTTTTCTGAGGAAAAGAGAAACCATCACCTATAGATACTAAAGATTTTTATGCCATATACATAAATCTGCAACTACCTAAATGGAGAGTTAGGTTAGGTTAGGTTATTACCGAAACACGATAATGACAAGCATTAGAGCTTTTGACGCTATATGATGGTACAGATAAGTTTGGCTAATTGCTCGCCTTTTACGAACTGTCCGACAGAATGTCAGATGGCCTATTTTTCAAAGTGGGTCTTGGCCAATGAGGGATTTTAGAACTAATCGTCTAGCTTAACGCAAAATTAAGCTGTTAGTTATCAGTTCAATAAAACGCAACAATGGAGATTGCCACCCATGTTGCCAACCAACCAACGATGAACTGAAACTTTTGTCACCACCTACCAACTTACTTAACGACGCGGAGTCGCACATTTAGTATTGGCGTCTGTTACGAACTGCCTGGCAAAATGTCATATTATTCATTTTTTTGATACTCGGATCTACTAAGAAATTTGACATTTATTCTCATGTCGCTGTTATATCCTTATGTCGTTTTAATTTATTCTAATTCATGACTCATCTATTTTTGTTCTAAATATAAATATTTATATCTCATAAATGCGTCATATAAAAATAGTCTTGATTTATGAGTTTTATTATCTTATAATTACATTCATTTATAAAGTCGATAACAGATCATGAGGATAGAAAGACAGTATATCTTGATTACGTATCCCTCTTTTAAAAGATAATTACTTTAATTTTATAATTAGCGTCAACACATATTTTATGAATAAGAAAATATACCCATCTTGCTTAACTTAATCCTGTAATGTATGTAATTGTATGAAAGTAAGATTGGGTTTATAAAAAATGTGAATATTGAATAAATTTTAGTCTTAATAAGACCGTTTTAAAATATGTGGTGTTATATTCTCAAACCGCTTTCGTGATTGACGGTATTGTGACGTGATATACGTGACTATGATAAGTACATGCACATTATCCAAATGTATACAAAGTTGAAAAGTTAACAAAATGGAATTTAGAAGCAAATGTGAAAGGACGTGTGAATCGAGAAAGAATAAACGTAACATGCCCTGAGCAGAATGATTGGGTGAATTAATAGTCACTGTAAATCTTTATGTATAAGATGAATCATGAATGTGGAGAAAGTATGGAAAATCTGCAGTGATCACGATAACACTCTGCACTCTCTTCATATCTTGTAAGGCAAGGTGATATTTATATATACCTATTTATTTATTTTTTTATAGTTAAGGATTTTTGCGTAGACGTAGCGCACGCCAGGAAAGCTCTCAAAAGGAAAAAAATCCGCATTTAGACCACATTTTTCGTTGATACTCCTATCCTGTTGGTCGTAACGTGATGATTTATAGCCTATAACCTTCCTCGATAAACAGGCTATTCAAATCTTTTCAGCATTTTCAAAATTAGCGCGTAGAACCAAACTAACAAACGGTCGCCGGGCGGTCCACCCGCCCACCACAATGGGTGGTAAAGATTATTTGGTCGCTTACGACTTGCCTGGTAAAACGGCAGTTGGTCTATTCTTCAAAGCAGCCCGGATATATATGACGTATAACCTTCAAAAAAGGCATGTTCGTTTCTTAAAGACAAGCAACGCAAAGGGCCCCTGGGCTCTATTCACGTAACAAAACTTTTTCTTTTTTTTTGATATAGTATAAGATAGCAAACAAGCAGATGGGTCTCCTGATGGAAAGAGTCAACCGTCGCCTATAGACACCAAAGGTGTTAATGGTGCGTTGCTATCTTGTGGCGAGGTCTTATGCTACATGCATAAGTTTACAGGATACCTTACCCTTCAAACCGGAACACGACAGTGACAAACACTGACGCTATTGCGGCAGGAATAGGTAAGGCGGTGGTACCAGACGCGGGCGAGACAATGCAGAACTCTATCACTTAGTAGCCACGATGTTACTCGTTTAGCCAGTCGGTCGCCTTTTACGACCTGCCTGGCTGAACGGCAGTTGGCCTACTCTTCAAAGGAGCCCGGAACTAACACGGGGTTTAAAACGGGGTGTAACTTCAAACGAATCAAAGCCTTTAGAGCTCTTACATATTTTTTTATACATTATGCCGTATCGTAGCACGACGCGAATTTGTATCATGTTTATATGAGTAAGAGCCCTAATGCGCCGTTTCAATTGAAATTGTATTTTGTCAATGGGGAGACTGGTTTTACAGGTGATGGTGAGTATCGGAGATCACTTACCATTTGTGTTCTACCAGTTACTTCAACCGTTATGTCCTCAATTCTATTTTTTAAAATTTTTAATCATTAATTTTATTTTTTGAAAATTTAGAATTTAAATTCGTAAATCAAACCATTCAAACCACAGTCCGTGATTTAACTGGATTAGAACTGCAACAAAAGATTTCTAACCTGGATCAAATCTTTACCAAATTTATATGGTATTAAACGGGAAATATATTTTCTCAAACAAAAAATAATTTTGGAAATCCATCTATGTCTAACGGATTTATTCTCCAACATACATATACATAAGGGAACGTACCCATACTACGTGACCCGTTCAGGGGGGGGGGGGTCTTTAAAATACTACGGTCAGTCACAGGAGCGGGGGGGTGGCTCAGATTTTTGTCACGTAGTCGATTTTAATGAGAGAAATTTAATGAATGAAAATAATTGTTGTGTTCGTAAATTAAGTTACTGTAAGTTCCATACTGTATAGCAATATGTTTTCACGAATGTTGTTCTTTTTCATAATACATAATTCACTAGTAATTTAAGTATGCATGCAGTCTTATGCAATAAAGACGAGTATGAGCCAAATTATTTTTTTTTCAATTTTTGCCTGTGAAATGATTAAAAATCATAATTATGAATTACTACGTGAAAACTAAAGGAGGGGGGGGGGTCTTGGCATATACTACGAGTGGTCACCGAGGGGAGGGAAGGGTCGAAAAATCTTAAAAAATAGGTCACGTAGTATGGGTATGTTCCCTAATATAAACACCGTAAAATCCTCCTCAGTTTATGAGAATAAAATAGGTCACAGAATAAAAGAATTAAAAAATATATCACACTTTTTAAATATTGGCAGAGCGAATCGAACATTTATAAATTTTCTAGATCACCACGATTCACCGGTTCATCAGATTGTGAGACGGATATATATTACTTTAAACAATATGCAGTTGTAGTTGACCAAATACATTGAGATCGTGCAAACAATGTACCGTTTTCATAGTTAATCTGAATATAAAATACATAACCGCCTTTACCTCTTGTACTGGTGGCCGTGCCATCTTTCATCTAGCGATGTAATGTATCACTGTGTTCGAACATTGCTCTTGCAGTGTTTGGATGCGGTAATTTTGTTTTTATGTTTTGTTCAGAGCACTAAAATGATTATACATATTGTTGACTGATATTGTATTTATAAACTACCTGTTGCCCGCGACTTCGTCCGCGCGGAATTCATTTACTCCGCACAGCTCCTCCCCGTAGGTGATAGCGTGATAATATGTAGCCTATACGTTGACCCGACCTATTAGTAATATTCATGCAAAATTTGAAGTAAATCCATGCAGTACTTTTTGAGTTTACCCCGGACACATAGACATATAGACAAACCCCAACATATAGACAAATAAAGGACATATAGACAAACTGACAAATAGACAAAAATTCTAAAAACTATATTTTTGGCTTCGATATCGATTGTAGATCATGCCCCAAATATTCTTTAAAAAAAATATTCAATGTACAGTTTTGACTTTCCTACGATTTTATTATACGTATAGATTATGTTATAGAGCCAATTTATTCTGGTATTTTTATTTTGAACAAAGGAACGAATGTATTTATGTCAATGAATAATACGAAAATGTGTAATTGCTTAGGATTCGAGCAACGATTCGAGTCAATTTAAATTGAGGTTTTAATACACTGCTTAATTGACATTAATATAAGTTAAAAATATTCAAATTATTAAAAAATATATAAAATTTAACTAAACCAACATTCAAAAGGAACAATAGTAAGAAAAATTAAAGTTTATACCTCATATCATATAATGGAAAGTTATTCTTAATTATTTTTTACAAAATTTATCACAGAAGATTATAAAATCTATAACATTCTTTGACTTATAGTCAATAAATAAGAGTACTTAAGTAAAGAAATAAATAAAACATTCCAAAAATATATTTGATAAAAGCTATAAAAAACAAAGCCTAACAAAGTGATTTAAGTTATTCATAACTTTAAAATAGTAGGTCAAAACTTAATTAATAATAATACATGAAACTACAAAATATGTATAATTGCAGTTATGTCTAAATAATCACATAATTTTTGATTTAATAACTTCACAAATGTAGTATTATCATGTTTCAATACTTATTAAAAATTAAAATCTTCGTTATCCATCATTGCTCATAAGACACCACATCCAAAAGCACAGTAGCTTTATCATAACAACATCCAAGTCGAAGCGCAACCAAGCTCATTCTAATTAAGCAGCCAGCAAAGATTTATAAGATATGGAAGCATTAGTGAGATTTATACCTAGTACTGAATAATGAGATAAGGCTAATGGGGCCCCGTGTACAGATTCCAGAGTTAGTACAATATTCGCGGGGCTCAAACGTTTGTAATACCGCTACGGTCGATTTATTTTTACCTCGCTCATTGATAATGAAAAATGCTTTGATATGCTTAAGTTTACAGTAAGACGCTAGATTACATTCGGTTATATTTCATAGTGGTATTGTATATAGAGTAGGCGAGCCAAGCAAAACAAAATCTCTATCCAGATTTAGTGAAAAACTAGCTGTGTCCGTGACTTCGTCCGCGTGGAAAAACGTCTAAAATAATGAAAGTTACTCCTTACATTACATTAGCTATCTGCCAGTGAAAGTCCCGTCAAAATTTGTCCAGTTGTTTCAGAGATTAGCCGGAACAAATAGACAGACATCGCAAATATATATATATATAAAAAATACATAACAAAAACGGTAAACAATGTTATTTTGGTACATTTACTGTGTACATATATGTGTGCGTACTGTGTAGATTCATATGCATTTATTAAAAGCGGCTATTTTAATATTGCAAACAGACACTCCAATTTTATTTATTTGTATAGATACAGCAATCTATCTTCAAAAATATACTATTTCTCGTATATAGATTTAATATTACTAAGATAAACAAATTAAAGCTTCCCCGAATACTATTAGGTGTTCTATGCCCGAACTGTTAACTCGCGATGGAATGGTTTCAACAGTGCCTTTGCACTCCTCCTTTCCTGCCCTACATTTTACTAGGTAGTAGAGTTATGCATTGTCTCGCCCGGGTCTGGTACCACCGCCTTACCTATCCTGCCGCAACAGCGTCAGTACTAGTCACTGTCGTGTTCCGGTTTGGAGGGTAAGGTATCCGGTAAACTTGTGCATGTGGCATTAGACCTCGCCACAAGATAACAACGCACCATTAACATCTTTGGTTTCTATAAGCGATGATTGACTCTTTTCATCAGGAGACTCATCTGCTTGCTTGCTATCTAATGATATAAAAAAACTCGGCAACTTTTTTTGTGTTATTGGATAGCCAATCCTACACCTTATACGATCTGCCTGGGCAGGTAGATGGTTTTTCAAAAGTGGCTCAAATCCACGCTAGAAACGGATAATATCTTTATATGTTATAAAATATAACTTGTTTGAAGAATTTGCTCCAAATATTAATTTCATAATTTTGTCAGATATCTTCTGTCCCGTTATTTTAATAAGCAATAGATATTTCTTGTGTAGAATCAGAACTGAGACGTATATCCGGGATTAAACAATAATCAGTTCGGTATTACTGTCGCCGTTATCATTCTGTAGATTTATATTCAGCGTTGCGTAAGATACGAGCGCCATCTTGAATACCGTTCGGATACTCGTGCTGACTATTAACTAGTGATGTACGTATCAAATAGCCGCTAGTGATAATAGTGATATAGCTATTAGAGTGTTTTTCGTTTAATTTATCCGATAAAGACTATCCTTTAGAAGGTAAAATCAAATTATATTTATTTTTATTATTTTCATAATATGAAAGGTTTTAATGTTGGTATAGGTATATGTGAATTTTGTTTATTCGCATGTCTGCATGTGGCGTCATAGCTTTCGCAGGATCAGAACGATTTAAGTGAGTTTTTTTTATTTAAATCTTATTAAATCAGGACGATTTTTAAGATGAATCTGATTTTGTCTTATAATCAGAAAAGTCTGCAGACACTTTGGCTTCTCAATTAGAGTAAATGCGTTGTCTTTGGGCTCAGTGGACACGAATAGGGCAGTAAAGGTGACCTGGTGATGGAAATGTGTTGGGAAATTTGAAAATTTCTATTTTTCAGTTATTAGATGGATATTGATCGTATAAAAAAATATAATCCATTTCAAATAATATTATTTATTTGCGATCAGGCCTTAAGTCCACTAAATAGTTAAAGTTTTGAATTCAATGGAAACTGTGAATTTGTCCGGGATAACAATGAGTCTTAGTACCTAGGTACTAAGTTTTGCACAGGCTACTTATTCATTAAACCTTCCACATATTTTAAATCATAGGTGAATAAAAATATTATATTATTCATTATCATATTTTTATTGAGATATATTTATGCACGAAAAAATAATGTACTTAGGTTAAACTTTACGCCTAAGGGCATTCTATCTTAGGCGACCTCGTGCAGTATAGATAGAAAATAAAAGATCTATTACACAACCTTTAAATATTTTGTTTAAAGATTTTTTTCTTTCTAATATTGTATATTTCTAATTTTTATGCTCATCAACAACTTTGTACTGGTGAAACGATTTTTTTTCATAGGTTGAGTCATTCTTAGTAGCTGTTAGTTAAAATTGAAGATCTATTTTTAATATTTAGAAACAGGTAGGCAAGACAAACCACATATATTTTAACTAGAATTGATTGCGTATATTTTTATACTCTAGGCCCGCGAAGTAACAAGTGGTTTTTCTGATGAATTAAGAATTAAAATTAGCCATTACCTATAGACACCGAACTTGAAATTTAACTATATTATAGTTAAGTACGATGTACTATCTAGTATTGTTTGACGCAATTAATAATACACTTGTATTTTAAGTTATAGTTGTATTTCACTTTGCAACATATATATATATATATATATATATTTAGCATATAACTCAACCACTTTCAATTCTTAAGCATCTGTAGGACACACATAAAATGTACCTTGGAGAAGCTTAAAAAGTAAAACTACAGTAATCATGAAGGATTCTGAAGATGCTTAAAAAGTCAAACCCATTGAGTACTCTGAATAAGGAAACCTATGGAACGGCCATACCTACGAAAAAAACGTGCATACCTACGCAACAAAACATGGTGGATTACATACTCCGTGTGGTACTCCATCAGGAGAATATTATTGTTCTATACTTTTGTATTTTACCATACACAGTATACACTTATCTATAAAACTATCCTTGAAGCTTATTGATTTCGTAATAAAGTCTACTTTGACATTATCTTAGTTAAAATGGGTTTTTAGGGTTCCATAACCAAAAGGTAAAATGAGACCCTGTTACTAAGACTCAGTTTCGGTAGCAGTAGATAATTGTGACGATACTATCGTACTACTACAACTACTACTGAATTAAATTAAAATTATAAATGATTATATTTTAACCTGTTTAGTAGTGTCCACCAAGGAAGTTACATTCTACCCGGAATATTCACACGCGCTTTAAAATCGTTCCGAAGAGTACCACGACATGAGTGGAGTGTGTCTCTTTCTACTAAATAAAGCGCCAATCGCCATATATAAGTGCGGCCATGCGTAGTTTGCAAATTACTACTAAGTAATTCTACTAATTTGTGTAAACAGCTTTGCATTGCATAAGTAATTACGTAATAATTAAAATAAGCACAATTTTAGAACTCACTATGTTAATTACAATACCTACATTTTATGCTAATGTATTTATCGATGTGTATGAATAAAAGGGACTTAACGATCACCGAATATATAAAAATCTACTATCAGATAATTTTATTTACACTGGCAATTGCAAGAAAGGGAAAACATCCATTCTAGTCGTTGTCTTGCTCAGAACGTTTTTCCCCTCTGTTAAGTAAGAAACAAAAGTCAACTTTATTAGTAACATAACAAAGTACATTTTTATTTTTCAAATATTGCTTCGTAATAATTCCAGTTATCATATATAAGTTCCTTGGTGTCCACAGAGCAAATTTATGGTTTACACCGTAAGTACATAGTGACGAAATATGGCGGCTCAGCACACTCGTGACGTCACGTAAAATGTTGTCAATAAAGCAAAACTATTGCGTATAGAACTGGCCTGTTTTCACTGCATACGTTAGTAAAAACGCCATTATGTTTATTATTTCGTCTTCTAAACTATTACATATGTAAGTATCTATATAACATTGCAACATATCCATTAGTTTCCTTAATCAGAAGTTGAGTATTATACTAAAAATATATACATATATTGCTGGACAAATTTTTCACCGAACCGGGCAAATTTCACCAAGTGCCAACGATGGATGACTATAAATAAAATAAATGTCGATACAATATACCATCTAGTGGTTATAACAAACTGCCTGATACCTATTGCCTATTTTTAAAAGCGACCTGGACCAGGATGAGGTAAATTAGCTTAACTAGCGGAACAAATTTCACTTAACAAGTGAAATTACACCTCCAAGATTAAAACAAATGGAACAACACATTAATCATAGAAACGCCGGCAGTCGTTTGGAAATACCAGACAATGAATAATGTTGAAAACGTAATAAATAAGCGTGAAATCACTATATTTTCTATATTGTACAACGTACAACGTATATAATAAATACTCTAAAATAAAAATATATAACCATCCGCCATTCTGCCTGGCAGTTCGTAAAAGGCGAACGACTGGTTATACGCGTCTCTGCCATCGTTACTCCTAAGTGATAGAGTTCCGCAACGTCTCGCTCGAGTTTTGGTACCACCGCTTAACATATTTCAGAGAAAATGAATGTGATTAAACTACACACGCTAGCGTAATAACACACGTAAATAATTCAAAATCTCTACTCACTTTTTTTCAAGTCGGTTAAAATAATTTGACATGTAACAACATCTCAACGTCCCAACTTAACGGCACTGATCATATCAATCAGAATGAAACAAAACTCAAAAGTTCAACAAAAATATTACGATTGGGTGTATAAAATCCCAGTAGCAATAGTTAAGCAAAGTGCACACAAAATATTTAGATTTCCGAATATTTTAGATTGTTTTGTGAGAATATGATAAATTTGTCTACTTGGTTCGGCTAGCCAGCTGATTTGGCTGCAGTGCCAAGACCTATAATATTTTCTACTAAAAATATCGGCAATGTCCAGAATTTGAAAACTGCTAAGAACGTGAAGTTGTCAAATGTATATGTTATCACCAAGGAACTTATATACGATAACTGGAATTATTACGAAGCAATATTTGAAGAATAAAAATGTACTTTATTTCGTTACTCATAAAGTTGACATTTGTTTCTTACTTAACAGAGGGGAAAAACGTTCTGAGCAAGACAACGACAAGAGTGGATGTTGTCCCTTTCTTGCAATTGCCAGTGTAAATAAAACTATCAGATGGTAGATTTTTATATATTCGGCAATCTTTAAATTCTTTTTATTCATACACGTCGATAAATGCAATAGCATGAAATGTATTGTAATTAACACAGTGAGTTCTAAAATGTACTTATTTTAATTATTACGTAATTACTTATGCAATGCAAAAACTGTTTCTCAAATTAGTAGAATTACTTAGTAGTAATTTGCAAACTACGCATGATCGCACTTATTTATGTATGGCAATTGGCGCTTTGTTTAGTAGAAAGAGACACACTCCACCCATGTCGTGGTACTCTTCGGAACGATTTTGAAGCGCGTGTGAACATTCCGGGTAGAATGTATCCTTGGTTATCACATAACAAGCGCCAGTTGTTGTATGTCCTAACCATATTGGTTTAGAAATACATCGATAAGGTTCACCACTTATGTATATTACAAAATGAAAAAGTAGATGTCCAATTTGGTTTTCGTACGCCGCAAGCAAACTGCCATTATGATGATATTAAATTTAAAAGTATATTTTAATTAATTTAAAAGTTTTTTTTTATTTTGTCCTAAATAAATACATTTAAAGAAATATACAGAAGTATGATAGCTGCAAAATAATAAAAACGCAGTTGCAAGTTGCAGTGATAAAGTCCCACTCCATATTTTGAAAAAACAAAATTGTGATTAAATCGTCTATCTAGGTTTACAATGGACAGCGTACATAGTGATGAGGTATTTATTAATAACTAGCTGTTGCCCACGACTTCGTCCGCGCGGACTTCGTTTACTCCGCACAGCACCTCCCCCGTAAGTGATAGCGTGATAATATATAGCCTATATGTTGACCCGACCTGTCAGTAATATTCATGCAAAATTTGAAGTAAATCCATGCAGTACCTTTTGAGTTTACCCCGGACGTACATACAGACAAACAGACAAACATACAAACAGAGAAACAGATAAACAGACAAACAGACAATAATTCTAAAAACCATATTTTTGGCTTCGATATCGATTGTAGATGACCCCCCAAGTATTCTTTTAAAAAAATATTCAATGTACAGTTTTGACTTTCCTACGATTTTATTATATGTATAGATTTGATGTACGAGTATTTATTGACGCAAATATAATTTTTCCTTGAAATTATTTTTTTTAATACTTAAGGAAATAATGTGCACTTAGCTTTTAATTTTTTTTAAAAACCCAACTTTTTTTAAATAACTAACGATGAAAGTAATGTTCCTAGCCTCTATTCTGCATATTATACATTATCTATACATATAATAAAATCGTAGGAAAGTCAAAACTGTACATTGAATATTTTTTTAAAAGAATACTTGAGGCGTGATCTACAATCGATATCGAAGCCAAAAATATAATTTTTAGAATTTTTGTCTGTTTGTTTGTTCGTCTGTTTGTCTGTATGTATGTCCGGGGTAAACTTCTTCTTAAACTTCAAATTTTGCATGAATATTACTAACAGGTCGGGTCAACATATAGGCTATATATTATCACGCTATCACCCACGGGGGAGGAGCAGTGCGGAGTAAATGAAGTCCGCGCGGACGAAGTTACTGGCAACAGCTAGTTAATTTAATATCCAAAGACATTAACGAGATTAAACTAAGAAGTAATTTGCCTAAGAAGCCTTGTTGGTCTAGTGATTAACCTTTTTGACTAAGGTCATGAAGCCCCAGGTTTGGTTCTGTGGTCAGGCAATTTTTTTTTCTGATTTGTCTTTCTAGGTAAATTTTTGTAGCAGCCTAACCTGTATGTGGAGTAGCCCGAAGAATAGTGATGTAAACTACCGATGCCGCAGTAAACCACATATAGTTATTTACTCCCGTATTACTAAATAAGAAGTAATAGTCATTCTATAGTTATTTACGGCAAATGTGGCAATAGAAATCACCACCCATTTGGCAACCGAAAAGTTGAAAAGTCGTGGTGCATCTTATTACCTATAGATGTTCATTTTACTTTGATTACTTTTTTTTATATCATAAGATAGCAAACAAGCAGATGGGTCTCCTGATGGAAAGAGTCAACCATCGCCTATAGACACCAAGTTGTTAATGATGCCTTGCTATCTTGTGGCGAGGTCTAATGCCACATGCATAAGTTTACCGGCTACCTTACCCTCCAAACCGGAACACGACAGCGACAAGCACTGACGCTATTGCGGCAGGAATAGATAATGCGGTGGTACCAGACTCGGGCGAGACAATGCAGAACTCTACCACCTAGTAAGCCACGATGGTAGTGACTCGATAGCCAATCGGTCGCCTTTTACGACCTGTCTGGCTGAACGGCAGTTGGCCTATTCTTCAAAGGAGGCCGAGACCAACACGGCGTAAAAGTACTACACAAGGATAGTGCCAAGATGTTACTATATTTTTTTACTTATTATCTAAAATGCACTAGGCGCTCGGTAGAGTTGTTTATAAGTATCGTAACCCATGTTAATAATTTTGTCATTTGAATAGTTATTTTTTTTAAATTGTTATTGCGTATAGAGCGATTGCAACTTAGTTGGTAATTTATTCACATAAAAGGGTAAAAGATTTTGTAACATCTCTTTATCATAAAATAATTTACTCTAGGCAGAGGATATTTACCCATTTCATTATTTTTAAAGTATACTAGCTGTTGCCCACGACTTCGTCCGCGCGGACTTCGTTTACTCCGCACAGCACCTCCCCCGTAAGTGATAGCGTGATAATATGTAGCCTATATGTTAACTCGACCTGTCAGTAACATTCATGCAAAAGAAGTAAATCAATGCAGTACTTTTTGAGTTTACCCCGGACATACATACAGGCAAACAGACAAACAGACAAACAGACAAACAGACAGACAAACAGAAAAACAGACAAACAGACAAACAAACAAAAATTCTAAAAACTATATTTTTGGCTTCGATATCGATTGTAGATGACCCCCCAAGTATTCTTTTAAAAAAATATTCAATGCACAGTTTTGACTTTCCTACGATTTACATATTATGTATAGATATTTTAAAACAGTGAGTATACACTCTGCTTTAGTTTTAAAGCATCTTGAAGAAAAACCCTTAGCCAGACTGGTTATGAAAATTGCCTCTAGCGGCGTGGGTAGCTGGCTGGATTTATCGAGCGACTTTCAGAATAGCTTGTCGGGGATACGAAAATCGTAACGACCTTGATTTGAACGATTTATAGCATTAAGTTAAACAGTGACAGCTCAGCGGTTCGTTTGTTTTCGTCAACGGAAACGAGATTCAATTATCGATTGAAATGTATTTAATTTTTGTAGCTTTTCTCGTATTACTGTAGATGTTAAATTTTGGCTTTAAGCTTCCCGTTATGTTGGTCTGGACTCCTTTTTAAGAATTAACCGTGTGTGTTATCCATCACTATCATTGTGAGTCGTGGTTTTGCAACGTCTCGCCTGGGCTTGATACAACCGCACTAAATTGTGGTGGTCCAGCGATCTACAAAGCTAGAATACATAATTTACAGTAATTCCTTAAATGCGCTATAGCAATTAGTTATTTATCTTTTGAGACTATACAAGCATCAACGCTTCCCCTATAGACTTCCGTCCCCAGGCAACCTGCCTGGTAACTTTTTCCCTTTTTTTCACAGTAGTGAAGTCACCCAGACGTGTGAAATCTACCATAGCGTACTAAAGAAGCTTATCATATGAACTTCGATCTTTAGGCAGCACACCTTACCTAGAGGGGTAGATCTTCCCTTTTCCTTAACAGTTATGACGTCACCCAGACGTGTGAGACTAAGGCGAGCGTACTAAAAATGTTAATATATTTTATATGTATTATATAAAATACAAACAAGCAGATTTTTTACGGAACTTTCTTTCTTACGGAAAGATACATTAACGGTATGTTGATCTGCGTGTGGCGGGATTTTAATTCCACTTGGAAAAGTCTCCAAACCGGAACAGTACAGCGACAATCAATAACGCTATTACGGCAGAAACAGTTAAAGATGATGGTACGAAACACCTGCGAGACTTTGTTTATAATACACTAGCTATGATGCCCGGCTTCGCTCGGGAGTTGATATGAGATTACGTGGTAGTTGAAATATAACAAATGTAATTTAAGACTTTATTGAAATTGGAATTTTAAATTTTGCGCCATTACTACACATGCTGCAATTGCTCGCAGCGTCTCTCGAAATGCAACCCAAAAAATCGTTGTTCTGAATGAAGTTCAAATACTTGACAACATATGGCGCCACTACACTTAAAATCCAAGTTGAAGGGTTTTAAAAGCCCTTATATCTTTCAAAACACGCCCTTTAAGTTAAAACGGGAACTTTCTTGTTCGAGGGGGGATAAAGGGCTATCACACTATATAAGTCCCTTTATAGTGCCGGGACTCCTTTTTCAGTTTTATCGGCACATACATTTTATCAACTTAGTTTTGATGATTTTATGTATCTCAAATTTTTAAATGATGAGGTCATTAAGTAAGCAGAAGAATCTAGTCTCTTTACCAGATATAGAAAGAAATACTGAGATATTACAAATCACAACAAAAAAAAAACTGTGTGATATTGCAATTAGGGAAAATTCTATTCACCGTAATTAACGTTTTTTTAAGGATTTCTTTTAAATTGACCTGCACAGTATGACTCGTATATTTGCTGCTAATGTTGCAGTCTGAATAGCACAATTGTTAAACCGTTCTTACCTTTCTTACCTAAATAAAGTTCTTTTAATTAGGTTTTGTTAATTTATTTTTTGTTTTTTGGTGAAATTTTCGGTTACTATATTGTACAAAACAATATTTTTTAGATTATAATTTTATGAAATGTTCCGCTATGTTCATTATTTTAATAAATATGTGATTCAAACAAATGCAAAGCTCAGTCATAATTAAAATAATATATTTTGAGTCTTAATTCAAAATATATTTGCTGTTAAATCAAGAAACTTGTAAGTCTTTTGTATTTGTGATTAAATTGAAAGCAATGAACCTAAAACTATTGAACGCTCATTTCACTTTAATACCTCAAATGACGTGTTATACTTAACGTCACTTCAATTTTAGTTTGTCACGTCATCGCCTTTGAAATTATCAAGAAACTCGATCTCGCGTAGGCCGTACCTCCGTTTACACCTCTACGTGGGAACTTCAAAACAAAATTAAACACATAAAAAGTATACCACAATACAGTCGAGCGGCTGCATTTTAATGCATCTATGTTTTAGCGTCGGTTTTTAAAAATAAACACTATTTTCATGTTTTTGGTAATTTGGCCAACTTTTTTACTAGTTTATTATATCACGTTATCATTTGCGGGCTAAGAAACCATACCTCAAAAGTGCGCAAACGAAAAAATTACACCAAATTACATACGAAAATCAAACATTTATAGGTGATTTTTGCGGCTCTTCCCGATCTTCTATAAAACTAAAAACTTTTTTATCGATGCAGTTTGCTGTCAATTTTGTGAATATACAAAAATATTTTATAATTTTAACGTTTAAGTACCGTTTTTGTTTGATATAATTAATCAAGAATTATTATCGGAGTCTCTCCATTTTTTTAGTATATAAGTGGGTGATATATTTTAGAAATATAACTCTTTATTTATACAAAGATCCTTAATATTTCTTTAGATTCCGCTAGGTAAGCGGTATTGCGTGAATACTGACATCTTTATTCTAAGGAAATAAGTATGTAAATATTTTAAAATCGATAGTCATGGTAGCACACAATATATACTGATAGGTCTGAAAAGCCTGTATACAGAAGTTCCGCATTAAACTCTATATAATCACCATGTTGCATGCTATAGTTGTAAGCAGTCTATTCAACTAAGCTCGAAAGTCGACTTCTACAAATAAGTTTCTATAAAAATGTATGTTTTGACCTGGAATTTTGAACAAAGGGAGTTTTTAAACTTGAACGAAAGGTCCAAAACGTTCGGGAAAGGAAGAGAGGGAAGGTAGGAAGGTGGTTTTGATAATGAAACGATATTGACATGCGTTAGAATAGAACAAACTTTTCGTCCACAATAATATGCGATTTAATTTACTAGTGTTTTAAAAACCCGATAATTGAACACGTTAGTTTATATCATGCGTGCAAGTTTTTATTTTTTAGTTCTAATCAATTTTCTATTAAAATTTAAATATGCGTTTTGACCCACTAGTGTTTACAAAACAGATGATTGAACGAGTTAGTTTAAAAATTCGTATAACATGTGGTTTTTCTTATAGTTATTTTTTAGAATTGACTTTCCGCCCAAATATGCGTTTTGACTCAATACTGTTTTAAAATTCTGATAATTGAACGCGTTATTTCAAATGTTCATATTATATATACGTTATTAGCCTTTTTTCGATTTCTAAAATAATTTTTATCCTATTTCATCATCACTATCGATTAAAAAACTAATAATAATAATATTTATTCAGAAACATGTCCATATTTGTGTTAGAAAATACATTTTTAAAAACTAAAATTAGCGAATGTTGTTTGATTGACAGGTAAAATTAGTACGGTTTCAGATTTTAAGATCCCAAGTATACTAAAACTATATAAATCATCCTGGTGTCACCTGAGATGCAGATTTAACCAATGCTGTAGTATTTGTGAGTCCCAACGATACACCAATACGTGTAATACCATACCAATACGCGTTCCATTAATAATAATGGAACGCGTTCCATTAATAATGGAACGCGTTCGTTCAAAAGTTCATACCTACTACATGTATAGTTTTTATCATAGTTTCGTGATGAGTTTCGTGATTCTCTGCCGCGGAACCCTAAGCCTATGCATTTAACATTAGATAAAAAAGAGATGTAACTTAAACGTCTATCTAATGTTCACATCAGTTCAGTTTCACGTGAAACCGCCGCAGTTAATTCAATTTTAATGAAAGCTCACCCAGGGATTGGCCAGTACCCGACCGCGTCGACCGCACGGCTATCGGGTATCCTTCCGCAAATGCTGTACACTGTCCATAGTTATAATGTTTGTGTAAATAATACCTTAGTTGTGAAACATGTTTGTACTTTTTAATTTTGTTTTTTGAAATGTTGATATTTACTTTTATTTATAGATCCTTAGGTGCGATTGTTGTCTGAATTTGAGGCATCATCAGAATAAGATTCGGAATGGAGTAAACAGAACTTGTTGGATTTCAACCCTCACAATCTTATATGCGAAGACACGTAAATGTTTAGTGTTAATTTTAGTTATTTTCACGTTATTTTTATGTTTGTTTTCCTAATACATAAAATAACAAAAAATAAATAAAATAAGATACAAGTTGTTGCATAAAGAGCAAAAAAGAGTCGCTTTGACATAGCTCATCATTTTCATTACTCCTTACCATCCCCACTCTTCTAAGCAGATGATAAAATATATAAATACTAGGAGTCGACATTTAGAGCCTGATGTTTCAATAAAGTTGCATTCCAAGCAAGTGTTATAAACTTATAACGAATGGTTAATAATTATTACTAGTAATATCACTGTTATTACAACTTCTAATTTTACTAACAATACTAGATGAAGTTCATTAATAGTAGTTGGTTGATCTTTAGTATCTTATCCATCAGGTTTAAAAGATTACTTTTGTAATAAAATATAGTAAATATGATAAAACATAACTCGACTTATAAAAAAGATTACTAACAACGACAAAAGCCGAAGATGGATGAACACTGTATGGATTGGCACTTGAGTGTATAAGATTCACAATAATTTGACAATTATCAAAAATAGTTGACTTGATAAAAAATACGATAAGTTTTGAATATTTTTCAAAAATAAATATCAACGCACCGGTTGTTGGTTTATCCTTTAAATAAGACCAGGAACAATTCGAAAATATTAGTAATTATCAAATATTTTTGTTTTTATAGCACTCACCCCGTGCTTGGGAAACTTGAAAAACTTTAAAAACAACAAAGAAAATAGTCGACATGCGAGACTCGAACCCGCGACCATCTCCCTCAAGCCGGGACGTTCTGCCACTGAGCTAGTGTCGAAGGCCTCGACGTAGCGAAATTCTTCTTTGTTTATAGTAGTTATTAAATTTATAACATATTATATTCTTCTTTATTTATAGTAGTTATTAAATTTTTAACATTGTCGGCACTTGGTGAAATTCTATTACTCTCAAACATAACAATACACTTGTACTTTAATTACACCTCACAACATATAATAATATATTTTTACGAAAATTTTAACAATTTATGTGTCTTAACATTTATCTTGTGTTAGGGAAAAATTGAAACACTTTGACACAACTGTATGTGACTAGTGATCAATACAATCGATGATTCCATCGATTCATTCGATCTTTGTGCAAAGGGATATTTCGCTACATTGAAATACTGACTACTGCAGAGTCAGTACTTCCTAGCTTTAAGACAAGATGATTGCTGTACCGAATCCAGCCGAGTCAACATTTTTCTTTGTTTTAAAGTTTTTAAAATTTTAGAAACTTGTCCTATTAAAATATGCAAAATTTTCGCATTCGATTGTACCGCATACACACTCATCTACAAGCTCAAACACATATTGTGTGGGTAAGATACATCCAGCATAAATTACGTTTTACAAGATAAATTCATACTTCAGCGCGGACACGGTGGGTTTAATTTATTTTTTTGCGCAATTACACTGACTTTTATTTATTTTTTATTTAGTACAATAGCGCTCAGCTATGACCTTTTATAGATTATACAAGCTATTATACATAGTTTACCTGCGTGATATTTACTTATTTTCTAAGAATTTCTCTTGGAAATAGCACATTTTATTTGGGATATAGGTGCAATGAGGGTACAATAAGGTTTAATATTATAAAACCCTAATTTTTGATACTGATTCTTTTTTTATTGAATCAGGCGTTACTTTGCGGAAATCCATTATTAAAAAATGAAATTAATTAAATTTGCTATTATCCGCGAACGAACGATGATTTAATTGTAGCTATTTCTACAAATAGAAATAGCTACAGTTAAATTTTTAAAAAACAAAATAGCAGATAATATTTTAGTAGTATCACAATTCGCGGATAATAGCAAATTTAATTAATTTCACCTTTTTTCTGATTCTTTTTTACTTCATTGTCATATCATTACATAGTATAAAACAAAGTCGCTTTCTCTGTCTGTCCCTATGTCCTTATGTCCCTATGTATGCTTAAATCTTTAAAACTATGCAACGGATTTTGATGCGGTTTTTTTTAATGGATAGATTGATTTTTCAGGAAGGTTTAAGTGTATAAACCTTTCCGATATTCCCACGGGATCAAAAGCTGCACGGGTGAAACCGCGGGCAGGTCGCTAGTAGTGATATAAATTGAAATAAGACATCATTATAAAAATAAAGTGCATATATTTTTTTTTAATATTCATGTCTAATTTATTCCTATCGATTACAGTTTTTTATAGTATAAGATAGCAAGCAAGCAGATGGGTCTCCTGATGGAAAGAGTCAACCATCGCCTAGAGACACCAAGGGTGGTAATGGTGCGTTGCTATCTTGTGGCGAGGTCTTATGCCACATGCATAAGTTTATCGGCTACCTTACCCTCCAAACTGGAACACAACAGTGACAAGCATTGACGTTATTGCAGCAGGAATAGGTAAGGTGGTGGTACCAGACCCTGGCGAGACAACACAGAACTCTACCACCTTGTAGCAACGATGTTAGTCGTATAGCCAATTGGTCGCCTTTTACGACCTGCCTGGTAGAACGGCAGTTGGCCTATTCTTCAAAGGAGCCCGGGACCAACACGGGAAAATAGTGTTGTCAAATGACTTAAATATAACCACAAGTTAGTCACTATTCGATTTCTTGCTTAAATAAGAAGTGGGTTTGCTAAAATGCCTTTAGGTTGCTAGCAGCACTCCAAGAATTGCCTTATAAAAATTAAAGTTGTAATTTTTTTTCTAAGTTTTCGCTCCTTTTTTTCTTTTATAAGGAATGAATGGAATTATGTCCCCCCGTGATCATGATGCTTGTAACAGCGTCAAAATATCGGGAAAATATTTTTTTTAAATAATTAATAATTAATTATATAATTATATAATAATAATTAAATAATTGCAGTAAGATTCCGTTAATGCTTAATAATTTATTTAACAGTTAATTAGTTAAAGAATAGTTAAGAGTTTAAAGCAGTAATTTTACAATAAACTTACATATTTATACAAATTTACATGAAAAAGGTAGATTCTAAATATATATTCAAACAAAATTCTTGCAAATAATGCCATATATATATATATATATATATATATATATATATATATATATATATATATATATATATATATATATATTAATTTAGATGTTGTAAACAGTGGGTAATAATATGTATCTTATTAATTCAATGTAGCAATGTCACTGTCTAGTATAAGAGGTAGAATTAATGTTGATTAAAAACACAGCCAATGTCATATAAGTCAAGACAAGCTGACAGCTTACGATATTTTTTATATCTTCAGAGAAACAAACGACATATCGGAAGCTTAATGGTCGTTCTGTGATCGTATATTTTAGTGACATTATATTTTATTGGACATTTTCTTTATTATTAGTTTTTGTCCTTTGTACCTCTCTGATTGTTTATTTGTAGCATAGCAGCTTCAAGTATTTAAAAAAAAATCCACTTACAAATACGAGTTAAATATAATTGTTAGATAGTTTTTGTTGCCTTGTAATATGAAAAAGACTTATTGTTACAAGTTTTTACGTTTATCGACCATACTAGCTGACCCGCGCAGCTTCGCCCGCGAGTATATTAGTAAGTCGTCCAAATAGCTTTTAATAAAAATATCATCCCCTATTTCAGCCTTTCAAGGACTGATTTTTGAAAAAAAAAATTAGCCTATGTTTGACCCCGGATCTTCAACTATATCCATGCCAAATTTCATAAAAATCCGTCCAGCGGTTTAGCCGTGAAAGCGTAGTAGACAGACAGACAGACAGACTTTTGCATTTATAATATTAGTATGGATATGGATATAAGTTACCGCAAACATATACTAAGATATTTTTAATTCCATCGAACTATTATTTTTAAACAAAAATCAATTTAACCAAGCACTTATCTTCTTTTTCTTCTATGCCTACTCCAATTATATGCCATTATTTATTTATTTATTTTAACTTTATTGTACACCAAAAACATACAGTTTCGTACAAAAGGCGAACTTAATGCCTATTGGCATTATCCACCAGTTAACCTTTGGGCCAACAGAATGAAGGTGTGAAGGTGCCATTGAACTTTATATATTAGTCCTCTTTCTATCCCTGACGTTTGTGGACGCTAAAACATTATATATCTTGGGTTATCTGTATATTTAACTGATCGTGTCGGATCCTTGGAAACCGTCTTCTACCACTTGGCCAGCGGTCTTCCTCTTACGTTTTTCATGTCCGGAAGGGCATTGCTTTTTTAACAATGTATTATTAGTCTCGTCTTTTTTTGCCATTTTATTTTCCGCACTTAGCCACTTTCCAGCCATCCTAACTCCTTCCAGAAGCTTATAAGACGTCGTCTCGCCTTATCGTTTATGTATGAGAAAATACATCGTTTATGTATGAGAACTAAAGACGAGCACAAACGAAATGAAGATGCTACGATGGGCAAGTGAAGTCACCAGACTCGATAAAGTGCGCAATGTGTATATCAGAGACCCTATCAAAGGCACTCCCAATGTAGAAAAGATGTACTTCCTCCTGTTGGACCCGGGCTCCTTTGAAGAATAGGCTAACTACCGTTCAGCCAGGCATGTCGTAAAAGGCGATCGATTGGCTATGCGAGTCACTACCATGAGGTAGTAGAGTTCTGCATTGTCTCGCCCGGGTCTGATACTACCGCCTTACCTATTATTAATAGCGTCAGTGCTTCGTGTTCCAATTTGAAAGGTAATGTAGCCGGTAAACTTATGCATGTGGCATTAGACCTCGCCACAATGGTTGACTCTATCCATCAGGATACTCATCTGCTTGTTTGCTATCTTATACTATAAAAAAAGATCGCTCTTTAGCGACAAGACCGCCTTTGTGTACCTACTATATACATATTATTAGCTATAAGTATTGTTTATAGTCTGTTTTGTTTAATTTGGTGCGCAATAAACAGAAAGAATCTTCTCTGTCTGTAAAAGTATGCAACAAATACAAAAATGTTGGCGTTACCGCAAGCTTATACTAAAATAAATATCATTTTCCATTAAACGAACTCTTTAGTTTTTGTTAAACAAAAATAACATAAGCTATCATGCTTAGCTTTAATATTACAAATGTCTTAATAAAACGATAAGTCTTACGGAGTAATGGCAGTTAAGTTTTTATAATTGACTCGTTTGTTTTTTTCTTGCGTAGTCTCCGTTATAGAAAAGCCAGGTGTATATATTAGTACATAATTGTCACAAGTGGCAGAACGTGATCAATCAAGAGATGGATTCATTTGTAGATTTCACAGTACTTGTTAATAAAAACATCTCGAAGAGCATTCTAGAAAAACTCAATTGAATAGGGTTTATATGTTGTAGTTTTATAAACATGCAAAATCTTCCAAAATGTCTTAAGATAATTTGTACATACGTATATTCAAGCTAGATCCCTTATGGGGTAGGTAGAGTAGGTAGAGAGAACCGAGCGCTATACATCACGATCCTCGCAAACTTGTCTTGCTTCCTCCACATGCATTACTCTCTTCCACCGACCACACAGCCCATTGACACCTAATAATAGGCGAATGACTTGTGTCAACACATCTGACTTATAGTTCCGATGTAATGTCCACGCGCCAATGAGTAGTGATTGGGTAATCAGTGTCGACCAATCAGATGCTCTGTACTATCTTTCACTGTGGCCTTGAGTTAGCCAATTACGGCGTTGCAACCCCACTTCGTCTTACTTCAGCTAGTTGCCAGAATGCATTCAATACCGAAAATCAAACATTAGGCTGTGTGGTCGGTGCTCTCTTCATACAAACGCATCGGTTGCGATGATGACTTTTGACACCACCTTTGGATAGTATTCGATCAACCTGATCATCAGATTATATACATCAGTCATATTCCTACCTATATACCTATATACCTACATCCTTCCACATTCGCATTGTATATCATTTGTACTAGTAATTATTATAAAAACAAAAACCCCGATTGCGACTCAATCTAAAAAAATATTATCCATCTTCTAGCATAGACAGATAAAAATTATATAGCCTATGTCACTTAGCCAAGATTAATCTAATAACTCCTTAAGCTAATCCATGAAACCGTTCAGACTTTAGAGCGTGCTACATAGATAAACATACATACAATCGAAAAACAAAACTCATCTTTTAGCGTAGTCAGGTAAAAGTTATTTCGTCTGATGGTAAAAGATAAAGAGCTATTTATCTATAGGCATCAAAGACGCATTTGATGTAATGGAAATTTCAACTTTTCCACGTATTGGTCCCGGGCTCCTTTGAAGAATAAGCCAACTGCCGTTCTGCAGGCAGGTCTTAAAATGCAACCGAGTGGCTATGCGAGTCACTACCATCGTGACTACTAGGTCGTAGAGTTCTGCAATGGCTCGACCGGGTCTGGTACCATCGCCTTACCTATTCCTGTCGCAATAGCGTCAGTGCTAGTCACTGTCGTGTTCCGGTTTGGAGGGTAAGGTAGCCGGTAAATTTATGCATGTGGCATTAGACCTCACCACAAGATAGCAACACACCATTAACATCTTTGGTGTCTATAGGCGACGGTTGACTCTTTCCATCAGGAGACCTATCTGCTTGTTTGCTGTCTTATGATATGAAAAAAAAGTAGCGCTTATAATCAGTGATATTAGGTAAGTAGTAGATGTCTGCAATGTTTCGTCCGGTTTTGGTACCACCGCTTTACCTTTTCCTGCTGCAATATCGTCCGTACTTGTCGCTGTCATGTTCCGGTTTGAAAGGTAAGTTAGTCGGTACACTTATGCAAGTGGTATTCAAATTCCACCACACAAATAACGCGACATTATATCGTTAGTGTCTATAGGTAATGGTTAACTTTTTCAAACAGGAGCAACATCTGCTAGTTTGCTATCTTATAAAATTAAAAGAATGGGTTGTTGTCCTCAAGACTTATATAAAATGCAAGAAATACTCTTGGAAGTAACTAAATACCGTGGATACATTATATAAGTATTCGTAAATTTCAGCGTCATGATTAATCATGGCGAATGAAAATAGATGGACTTAGCAACCAAACCAAGAAAAAGCAAATCACAATGATTAACAGATTCAAAGACTATTAATATGCCAGTAATACCAGGGTAACAACTATGCTTTTATGCCCATGACCAGAAGTAATCATTCATCATTATGTAAGCTTCCTGTTATTTGTCGCCTCTACTATGAAAAGGAGGTTAAAGTGTTACCTATCCGATCCTGATAATCCTATTACAGACTACACTTTAAAATTTACACACACGGCAGCATCACCGTCAGGGGCGATTTGGCCTATTATTTCAGGTGTTACTCGAGACCCTGGTCAAGAATTATTAAGGAGTCCAAATCCTGATGCGACTTGCTTTCCCAGCAATCGTCAAGATCTTAAAGCCGAGGTTTGGTCTCACAGGAGAAACCCTTAGGGCATGCTCTATGCCCATTTAACTTAAACTCTGACTCGGCACTCTGCTCGCCAAAAAAGTGCAATTTCTCAGTAATGGTCATTTGGTCATATTAAGTTCCTTAAGTTCATTGCGAAAAAAAAAACAACTCATAATATGATTGCTAACTTAAATCACAGAGCAAAATAAAAAAGTTTGTATTGTGAAAAATATATTTTAAAAATAGAATTTGTAACTAGCGAAGACAAATTTTAAATAAGGAATACAGGTCACTAATCCATTCCTCTTTTAATTATCCATCATATATCTTCCAGCAAATATTATCTCTAAATCTGCGCAATAAAGTCTATATTTGTACCGTCATAAACAAACCAGCTATAGCTAATGGCTCTACAAATCCTTCTGAATCAGCCCTGGTATTGTCCACATTGGATTTTATTTGCTCCTACCCACTGTCGACTCTACGTTTTTCCTTTTAACGCGGACAATTTTAAAATGGCTTATGTTTGATTCCATTATTGTGTGCCAATCAGCCTGAATTACAATGTCCTTTAGTGAGGACCGAACTGAGTAGGAATCTTTATTATTTTTGTTACAAATCATTTATTTATACGTTTTTGTGTCGAATAAACAAGGTAGCTGTACGGTTTATTTAGATGAGATAAATTTATATTTATTGAATATGTTTATCTATTTATAATACTACTTACATAGTATAAATTATGTATAAATGTATTTTTTTCGTGACATCAACATTCTTTAAATTCTTTGCTAATTGATTTATTACTAATTTTATTATTAAACCGTATGCTGAGCAATAAATAAATTTCAATTTTTCAGTTTCAATTTCAATTTCAAACATTTAATATTGTTTTTTTATATATCATAAAGTAAGCATTAAGATTATTCTTCTGATAGAAAGGTAGCCACCATCAAATATTCTGTGTGTTGCCATTCGTGTGCTGATACTGTAATACCAAAATATGCATTAGTGTACCGGGTATGACAGTGAAAAGTAATGACGTTTTTGCAGCAGGATAAGACAGAGTGACACATTGTAGAATTCTAGTCTTTTGAAAAGATAATAGTGATACTGTCTAACACGATTTATCTCTAAAAAAGGCGCGAATAAACACATGATTATTTTACTAGTAGCAATATATAGCATAAATAAAAAAAGGTTCTAGCTGCACATTAGAATCTATCATTATAATAAAATCGTAGGAAAGTCAAAACTGTGCATTGAATATTTTTTTAAAGAATACTTGGGGCGTGATCTACAATCGATATTGGAACCAAAAATATATTTTTTAGAATTTTTGTCTGTTTATCTATTTGTCTGTATGTATGTCCGGGGTAAACTCAAAAAGTACAGCATGGATTTACTTCAAATTTTCACATGAATATTACTGATAGGTCGGGTCAACATATAGGCTACATATTATCACGCTATCACCTACGGGGAGGAGCTGTGCGGGGTAAACGAAGTCCGCGCGGACGAAGTCGTGGGCAACAGCTAGTAATGTATAAAAAAGTACTTTATGCAAATGGTTTTTAAAACCATTAACTCATAAATAGGGTGAAAGGTTCTTTTCAAAGGTTGTGTTGTTCTAAATAAACCGGGTCTATTTTTTCTAATTATATCCATACTAATATTACAAAGAACGCACGGGATTTTGAGTTTAAATATCTTTTGCATACCTTTAGTAGTGATAAATATTAGATAAACGAATAATTTTCTAGGTTTTTTAAATTAATTAAGTAAATATATATCGTTATTAATAATCATATAAAAAATATTGAGACTCATTTAATTGATTTCTATCATCATATTTAAGTGTTACTATTATACAATATTATTAATTATATTTACATTAAAACACCAATAAGTTTATATATCATAATTTTGATTATAAATATCAAATATAAATTCTCTCTGTTTTTGTACTAAAGAATAGTTTAAAGTTAATTTATTGTTTGTTATTTTAAGTAAGTATTTATAAAGCATCTGGGCAAAATCTTAACTCAGAATTCTGTCAATCTAACTTAGATTCCTGTGATTATTAGTTGTACTAAAGACACCCAAGATAAATAACAAAACACAGGTTCCGAAGGAGCGAACTAACTTTATTTTGCTATTATTCCCCAAGTTTAAAAAGATTTGATATAGAATATTATGGAATATAGATAATAACTAAATAAAACTATGTATGAAGTCTCGCCCGTGTTCTTTGAAAGTTTGTCTCTGTAACGCTTTCATGGTTAAATTGCTGAACATATTTTAATAAAATATGACAAAGATATAGTTGAAGTCCCAACCTGAAACATTAGCTATTTTTTTAACATATAAGCGTTTGTATGATTTTTTTTATATTTATGACCTCTTACACAATTCGGTGGCGAAGCTTTGTAGATTGGCTAGTAATTTCTAGTTCTATTTGTAGATCAAATAATCTTTGTTTTTGAGAGCATTTTAAAAGTCGTCACATATTTTTTTTTCATATCATAAGATAGATGACAAACAAGTAGATGGTTTTTCTGATAGAAAAAGACTACCATCGCCTATAGACACCAAAGATGTTAATGGTGTGTTGCTATCTGTGTGCCAGCATGGTGATGTCATATGCATAAGTTTAAAGAGTCATTGTTACATTCCAGTTTGAAGGGTAAGGTAGCCGTACCGTACCCTTCAAACCGGAATGTCACAGTGATAAGCATTGATACTATTGCGGCAGGAATAGGTAAGGCAGTGGTATCAAATTGCAGTCATGGCGACGACGGTAAAAACACATATCTATAACCAATCACTCACCTATTATGATTTGTCTGACTGTATTACAAATGACCTATTACCAATGGGTGCCTGGACTAATTAACACAAGGAAAATATTCAATATTTCAAGGATTTATAATGTTATAATTTCGATATGTTTGTGTCATCGTGATTGGTTACGGTGTATGACGTTTTCTTCTAACGCTAGTTTGGCGAACCAATCACGAAACAGCATGAAACGCTGCGAACCAATCACGAAACAGGAAACATATCGAAATTATAACGTTTTAAATCCTAATATTTACTTTAAGATGATGTGATCATTACTTTATAAAAACATGATGTATTTTTTTTCAAAGAAACAATGCTTCACAGACAAAGGTTTGTCCAAAATTACGTCATATATTTTTATGTAAACACAAAAATAGAAAACTAGATTTAAATGGTAATCTATTTACATTTCTAATAGTTCAGACACATCTTGGCGAAAAATTAGCCTTTTATCTAAAGTGTCGCGTGAATATTAGCGGTCACATAAAAGTTCCTAATTGAGATGTGTGGGATATTCAAGCAGCGTTCTTATAAAACCGTTTAAAACACTCCCGTGTTAACTTGAGTGTGCTATAAATCTCTTTGTGGCCAGCCTTATCTTTTATACTGAGGTAGCCGATAATAGCCGGTGTCAACACTGTTGAAAATTCAAATATCAACAACTTAAGTACTTTAGTTACAATTTTAAAGGCCGCTATTATCTTAACATGTCATATTTTGAAAGGTGATAGCTTATTTTGTCCCGCAGTGTACAATTTATTGTGATATTTATATATTTAATGACTGTAAAAAAATAAATGGTTGGTATTTAAGTATGAAAATATCAGGATGTTCGATGCATTATACATACACACATACAACATAAACATACATACATACAATGCATTGTTTTCAGAATATGCATTATTGCATATGCATTATATATATATATATATATATATATATATATATATATATATATATATATATATATATATATATATATATATATATATATATATATATATATATATATACATACATATATATATATATATATATATATATATATATATATATATATATATATATATATATATATACATACATATATATATAAATTAAAGAATAGCAATCAAAAGCGATTTCTCTCCTTATAAACAGATACAACCAATAAATTTTAATCTGATGTGATGACTGATGAATATGTAGTCATTCGCAGTTGATCATAGTAGCCAGGTCTATCAATTTACCGGTTTCTTTATCCTCCAAATCAAAACATGGTCATAACAAATTATCAAACCAATACGACTTAGGGGCCTTTAAGAAAAGAGCTAATTTATTCCTTAATGGCTGGCAAGGCACCTACAAGATCCCTGGTATTAGATCACACTTTAGATTACACTTACGATCAGGTAAGCCTCTTGTCCGTTTCCCCCTAAAAGTATCTTCACGTCCATATCCCCGAAACGGTTGGCAGAGGTACAACAAGTGCACCCACGATTAGCCGAAGATACTTAGTCCCACAATGTGATAGGTGGCAAACCTATCGCCAACCGGGCACTTTCCAATCCCGGGCAACTTTGTGTTTCTCAGAAAACTGAAAAAACGGTTTTTTTATGTGCCTGACCTGGGAATCGAACCCCTGACCTTATGTGGTCAACGCCAACGCTGGACCACTAGACCACAGAGGCGATCTCCCCCTATTGTAATAAAGAAATACTTACGCTACTATGGCAGGAATAGGTAAGGTAATACCAAACCAAATAGCCCGCCTCCTCCTTTGACACTGAACCTTGGCTTAAGGTTTTAGGATTTAACGATAGGAAATAGGTGTAAGAGTTTTCCGTCATCGGTATCTTTCCTGTTTATGGCGTCATATCATTAGTGCTTTTCGATAATTACATACAAAAGATGGTAGAAAATCCCAAGTCAAATATTCCGTGGGCTTACTTTGTAGTTTATTTCAATATTGTGAAAAGGTACTTATAGAAAAAGGAGTCTGAAGAAATGTGTTTATAGCCCGAAGGCTATCATAGAAATATTCACGGAGTACCTACGTAAAATGAATAATGTAGGAAGCGATAATTATAATTGACTCATAAAAGAATTTAAATAATATAATCTGAGTGAAGACAACGGGAAAACATGTGAAATGACGAATATTACCTTTATATTACATTACGAAATGGAAATATCACCCTTATTGCTTATTTATAAAGGTTAATATTCTAGGAAAGTATTTTGCATTTGCACACCAACGATATATCTTTTCCTTACACTCGGACGCAATTAATCAGGTGCCGTTGTCAAATGCATACCGCGACTCGGGTTACACATGGATTTAAATCGCATGCAAGCTAATTTGAACCTTAATAAAAGCTTATTATTACTGATTTCTCGTAGCAATATATGACAGATACAAATTAAAGTGTCGCCAGTGGTACAGTGTACAGTGACAAAGAGAAAAAATGATTTCAAGCTAATTATCGACTATGTAGCTGAATTCCTTTTTTAAACCACTTGACACCTTCAATGACATTTTTATTTTTTTTACAAAACTAAAACACGTTTAGAAATGTCAAAAGGTTATTACGATGATACATTTTCGAATTTATAAATTATCGATGTGTATTAATGATGAAGGCCTTATATATGAGTGATTTAGGTTATACTTCGATTATGAAAAGTGTTCCTATGTTTAAAAAATATTGTCTTAACAGGAGTAATCTATATTCATGATGGAAGGTACAAATTAATGGTTGTGCTCAGTGCTACTGCTAATCTCAGAAATCTAAGTTAGCTTGACAGAATTGGGAACTAAGATTTTACCAGGATACAATTTCACAGATAGATAGAAATTAGAAATATTTCAACGCCGCCATTCAACTTTGTAAGTCAAGGCGCCGTTATATAATTCTGATATGTTTTTATGGGTTTTGGCAGTTAAAGACAGAAAGTATTTCCAGGCCGAAACCGGCTAAGCTCATGTGCTCAGAATAAACCTTTTACAGATCTGACTATCTGACTAAAATGTTTTAGGATGGCAGTTGTTTTGAACACACACAATACTTATAATGTTATCTTGTTTATACATTTCGAACATTGTCTGTCAAAAATGGTGTTTTTTTAGCGTTCCATACAAGATCAGTAACAATAAAATTATAACTCTTATAAGATCACTCGTGTGACAGTATGTCAGAGTCGATTTACTTTTACTCGGTGGCAGATTTCTGCGTTTTCTCGACTGAGTCTGGTACCATTGCTTTGCCTTTACCTGCTGCAATAGCGTCAGTGCTTGCCACTGTCGTGTTCCAGTTTGGAGGGGAAGTAACCGGTAAATTTATGCATGTGCACTAAGACCCCGCCACAAGGAAAGCAACGCACCATTAACATCTTTGGTGTCTATACGCGATAGTTATCTCTTTCAATTAGGAAAGCCATCTGCTTGTTTTCTATCATATAAAAAAAACCACTGAACCGATTGTATGTTTTTTTTCATAAGATAGCAAACAAGTAGATGGGTCACCTGATGGAAAGAGTAAACCATCGCCTATAGACACAAAATATGTTAATGGTGCGTTACTATCTTGTGGCGAGGTCTAATGCCACACGCTTAAGTTTACCGGATACCTTACCCTCCAAACCGGAACATGACGGTGACAAGCACTGACGCTATTGCAGCAAGAATAGGTAAGGCGGTGGTACCAGACCCGGGCGAGACAATGCAGAACTCTACCACCTAGTAGTCACCATGTTAGTAACTCACATAGCCAATTGATCGCTTTTTACGATCTGCCTGGCAGAACGGCAGTTGGTCTATTCTTCAAAGGAGTCCGAACCAACACGGGGTAATAAGTATAATAAGTATAACCATAGTAAAATAAGTGTCACTATCTTCCAAACTTTAGACCAGTCTAAAATATTTAAAAAAAAAACAGAAAATAGTTTTTTACATACCTATGGATTATAGGAAAATCAATAAGAAGGTATTTATTAAAGTAACGAACTTAGAATGTATGCACTTTGTTTACACGAGCTAATTCACACTGGTCCGATTTTTTTAAAACATTATTTTATTAAAACCCTAACAAAAAGCATCGTATTGGATTTTTTTACGTCGAGTGAATCGATTGTGATTGGATATTTTAGTTCACAACGATTCACCACTTTATTGGTTGGCAAGATAGGCGCTGTTTGATATGGTCTGATATTTACCGATCTGACGGTAACTATCGCTATCCTTCTTATACGAGGAAAAGCCTTTGAAGGACACTGTAGTTAATAGTCATTTGAAAGGAATAAAAATAAAATGAAAAGTGATTATTGCTGAACTAAATCAGTGTAGTAACATTCAGAAAGTATGGTCACCGTGCGAGCGATAGCGGTGTATTAACGAGTCTAGTTAACGGTTGGATAAACCTGTTTATAAACAATCAACTGAAATCTACACACGGAAGTCCGATATATATGTCAAAATTTTGGTACTCTTTTCACATATTTAGTATAACTCGAGAATACGGCTAGACCAATTTTTATGATTTAAGGGATTTTGGATTTATTCCCGACCGGAATAGGATAATAAGTATGAAAAAATAAAATTCACCAATAAAAAATGCCATTTTTTTTCTTGCTGACACGGCATTAAAATACTTAATTTTTAATTTATATCTATTATCTTAATAATAAAGTTCTACTAAATATATTTATATTCATTCCTAAAATTAATAAAATTCATAAAAATCCTAAATCTGCTCATTGACTATTAGGCGAAACGAAGTTAGCATCAGACCCGGCTATAATATAAGCCTGTACATTTAAAATATTAATAGTATTTTTTTATTTGCAATTATTTAACCAATATATTTTGCTATTAGAATCTTGGTGATATATGGTGGAATTATTACCGTAACATCTATAGACTATTCAAATATTATAACATGAAGACCACACAGCAACCTGATCAATGCGGTAAATCCGCGCGGTATTTAATACGGCTAATTAATTACGATTCTTATCTGAAAGACAGTCTAGACAAATATTTGCAATAGGGATGTGACGTTATGGTCAAAGGTTTGTATACGATATCCGTAGTGCATGTAACTGATGTGGGCTTTAAAATAATTTACATACATGCTGCCTGGTAATTTGAAATAGCATATTGAAAGATATGATAGTCGTTAGTTAACAATAAAAATCTATATCTGTACATATAATAAAATCGTAGGAACGTCAAAACTGTACATTGAATATTTTTTAAAAAGAACACTTGGGGCGTGATCTACAATCGATATCGAAGCCAAAAAAATATTTTTAAGAATTTTTGTCTGTTTGTCTGTATGTATGTCCGGGGTAAATTCAAAAAGTACTGCATGGATTTACTTCAAATTTTGCATGAATATTACTAACAGATCGGATCAAAATATAGGCAACATATTATCACGCTATCACCTAAGGGGGAAGAGCTGTGTGGAGTAAATGAAGTCCGCGCAGACGAAGTCGTGGGCAACAGCTAGTATAATATAAAATAAATCCCTGTGTTGGTACTGGCTCCTTTGAAGAATAGGCCAACTGCCGTTCTGCTAAGCCGGTCTTAAAAAGCGACCAATTGACTATGCGAGTCACTACTATGATAATCGTGGCTACTAGATGGTACATTTCTACATTGTCTCGCCTGGGTCTGGTATCACTGCCTTATTCCTGTCGCAATAGCGTCGGTACTTGCCGATAGTTTCTCTTTCTATCTGGAGAGTCATCTGCTTGTTTGTTATTTTAATTTTATAACTTATCTGATCGTTTGTAAAAAATAATATTTTATTGCTATTAAAATAGTTCTATTTAATAACCTGGACTACCTTTTTATATATTAAAACGAATACGCACAAATATTGTTACTGGAATTGCAACTAAGCAAGTCATTTAAGAGTACTTGCCAATTAATGTGAAGTTGTCTATTTGTCTATTTTTCTGTTTTAAAATATGTCCATATTTACACTTAGAATATATATGACTATTTTATTTGTTAACTATTCTGCTTATCTTATAACTATTCTGCAATATGTCCGCACTTGCACTTTATACATGACTATTTTATTGCATGGACATTGGACATCACTACTTTGTAGCGTAATTTGCCAAAGGGATTGCAATCCTTGGCTACCGAGTCTAATGCTGTAATCTGTACGCGAAAGGATATTTATAGCCAGGAGAGTTAATTGTGCTTCTGATGGATAAGCGGGAAATGATCCTGTTTCGTATAAACTTTGATTTTGTATTATTGTTTAGAGTTTTTTAACCACGTTATATTCCCTTTACCTAATTCCTCCTATACCTAATTCAGTTTTAATATATTTCTCGCTATGACACGCGTGCCATTTATAATTGTAAATTAATTGCACTAGGTCTATAATCTTTTCATTAATGTAAGCAATAAATTTCGAAGTTTTATCCTACTGAGATAAACTGTATTGCGGTGCAATAAATTTAAACATAAAAAATAGTTTTATCTTCTAGAGGGTAGAGTTCACAAAAAAATAGTTCGAGTCGCCAAGCCTTGGAACGAACTGCCTGCGTCTAATATTCCCGACAAAAATATAGTCCTTTAAGAGTAGAATGAATAGGTTTCTTTTCGATGGGCGTGTACCACCTTCGTCTTCATCGACACTTTCCACTAGATGTGATGGAAAACAAACGCCTATTCTAATTAAATCTTAAAAAAAACTGTAAAAATAAATTTTGTAATGTGAAATAATTTTTGTTACTTTATCTTATATACATAAAAATCAATTCCTATTTTCCTTGGTCACGACATCACGCCTAAATGGCAGGACCAATTTCGGTATTTTATATTTGTTGTGTTTGTAATTATAAGGAGAAGGTTCTTATAAAAGAAAATATTACGAAAATTGCGCGGAAAATTAGAAAATTTAAGAATACTTAACCACCATGTAAAGTTTAATGCCATTTTGGCTGCGTGGAATTACAATCCCGGAGACTTATATAAATTACGTGTCACGTTGTTTGTCCGCTATGGATTCCTAATATGTAAGGCAAAACAACGTTTGCCGCGTCAGCTGGTAATAAAGTTAAAAAAACAAGCTCGCTGAGTTTCTTCTGCCGGATTTTCTCAGGGTGTGGCCGCGTTCCGATCCGGTAGTAGTTCTAAAAAATCGACATACCAAATTTTTAAATTTTACAGAAAATAATTTGATATTTTTTTTAAATATTTGCACAACCTTTGAATATAGTATATCTATGTGCACAACATAATAGAATATGTTGTTACTTTTTAATCAATTTTAAAATATGTAACACCTACATATATTCTTATAAATAAATATTTCTCATTTCATGTCATTCATTCCTATCACAATAAAAAGATTTGAGGAATTTTTGTAATCGTGATTAGTATTGTAGTAACTAATATTTACTTTTTTCTTTTCAGATGTCGGCTATGGACCCTGATTGTGGAGTTAACGCGATCGTGAACTACACCCTGGGAGGTGGTCTGCCAAAGTCTCAATTTTCTGTGAAGCCTGACACTGGGGAGCTTTGTGTGTCTGCGCCTCTTGATCATGAAACGACCAGTGACTTTGAATTCCCTGTTATTGCCACTGACAGAGGTAATAATTGATTTAATACACATATGTTTTTAATATTTTCAAATATTACAGAACAAATTCAAAGAAAATTCAACATGTATACAACATGTTGGAAATATCTGCGTTATCTTAAGACCTTCGAAGTGAGTGTGTAGTTGTGAACTAATGCAAGGAACGTTCCAATGGAATCTGCATATAATTCCGAGAGATTGCATATATATTGAGATAGATACTGCATGTTGTTTTATGTATAAGTATTTTTAAACACACTGGTTGCTGATAATGTTTTTAAGATTTTAATCTTCTGCACTAAAGTCAATATCCCCGGTTAGCTTTCTATTAAATAGTACTTAATTTAAAACAGATTTTTTTTTGTGCTTATGTATAAAACTCAAGACAGTTTTTTAGTAGTTTTAAATACCACAGCAGTAAATTTCAATGAAATTAGAAATTAAGGTATTTAATTTGCATAGTTTCCGTGAAGTCTATTTATATGTAACTGCTGCGATGAAGCGGAAACAAAAAGTAGTGTGAGGAATGGAGCAAACTAATGTATGGTCTGTATATTAAAGGAGACCCCAGCGGCACAACAGTCCACCCACGTCAACCACACTTTCATTCACGTCATTAGCTTGCTTGTAATGCTTTATAGGCATTAAATGCTTCACCTTTTATAGAATGAAGTGCTATTCGGCTCTCCTGGAGATGCTTCGGTTACGAAGTGAAACGTTCATTGAGTGTATAACTTGAATGTTACTGCATTTGCTACTAACGTGGGTGATAGTGTGGTGGACGTGGGTGGACTTGGGTGAATTTTCAGATATTGAATGTCTGCGCCAATCCTTATATAACATTTTGTTTCAGTTGCATCATTCAGAGACTTCAAAAGAGAAAAGAAAAAGAGGAAATATTTTGCAAATTAAATTTTTTTAATTTCGTTTTTAATTATGGATTTTCGTAATGTCTGAATCTATAAAATTTCAATAAAGTCTATCAGTTTTGCAACAGGTTGTAAAGTTTATATACAGTGTGTAAAAAAACTCGGCCCGATCCGAAAAAGGTTTATAGATAGGTCAATAACATAAAAAAATTTATAAAAATAAAAAATATCGTATTGTAAAGTGCCTCATTTTAATACTAAACACGAGAAACTTCCCCTTAAATCAAGCAAATATTAGAAAAATAACCAAGTATTTAAAATATATAACCTATAATTTGCGTAAATATGTTTTCTCATTCACGCGTGCTGATTTTATTAAAACGATCAAGGCATTTTCGAGTTATAATGAGACATACAGACAATAAAAAATTCAAAAGTTGTAAAATTACTTTGACTACATTAAATTAATTTTTCGACTTTTGAATTACACGAATATTCACGAAATTGATCAAAAAACTACACAGACATTAGGTATATATTTAATATAGGGGTTACATTACAAATAAATGAAATACATTAAATATTTATCCAGAATGTTCTGTCATTCTGTATTTATAAAATACAGTCTAACACTCATTTCTGCCACAATCAAATCTGTAACTGTTATCAGTTACAGACATAAGAAACAGAAAAAAATGTGAACTTAGCAGCGCTAGGTAAATGATAAATGTTTTTGTAATTTATAAAACGGCCAGTCATCTCTTATTTCAACAATTATCTCCTTAAATCGCTTTATTCAGCCGTATATGCCATAAAAGTCTCGATAAACAAACTCGTCAAATTGACTATCGAATGCCGAAATTACTACCGAAATTCCCTTTCAACGTTCGCAAAGCGGCCGCTTAAAATAAAAACGGAAAGTAATAGTTCGGTGTTCTCGCTCCATAAATCAGGTGGGGCTGGAAGGACAAGGGCCGACACTTTGGGAATTTATTCGCTTGCCATTTCGCCAGTGTTTTATTTCAAATCCTATATGCATAGGTACGTATAGTCTGTCAGTGGTGAACTTATTGCTTCCAATTGATAATGAATGGGCGAAAGACACAAAAATACGCCGTGGTCCATTGTTTCGTTGTTAATGTCGAAACAATAAGCAACTATGTATTCAATGAGTTATATTTAAATAAATACGGTGCGTTTCAAATCAGTTTTCCGACCAAATCTTTCCCGTGTAATATTGGGCCTATTTTGAAGAATATATCAACTGTTTTATGGCATCTCGGAAAAGGCGGAAAGAGGCTAATTCGCGTCACTCATGTCAGTACTACTAACTAGGTGACAGAGTTCTGCAACGTGCCACCTGGACTTAGTAGCACCACGTCACTTATTTCTGCTACAATAGCGTTCTTGCTTGTCACTTTTTTGTATTTATGCTTTTGTATTTAGAGAGTAAGGGAGCCGGTTAGCTAATGCATAACACATTATATTCCTGCCACATGAATAGTAATGCAACATTAACATCTTTGGTGTTTATAGACGACGGTTATCTCTTTCCATCAGGAGAAACATCTCCTTATTTGTTATCTTCTGATATAAAAAAGTAATCGGTTTTGGAGTCTTAGATTAAAACGAGAAGAACGAGGAGTTTTCGGTTAGAAGACAATTCAGGTTACTGTTTAGTAGGGCTGGGTTTAAGTCTGTTACCTCTAAAAAAAATTCTTAGCATATACATTTATGGTTTCTCTTTTCCTATCTAAAAATTGAGAACACTTCTCGTGTTGGTCTAGACCCGGCTTGAAGAATATAATATTTGTATTCCTGTTAGGTTGTAAATGGTGAACGATCGGTCACACCTATCACTACCATTACATCTACTGTGTAGTAAAGTTTCACCCGCGTTTATTACCACTGCTTTAGCTATTCCTGTCGTAATAGTATCAGTGCTTATCACTATCTTATTCCAATTTGAACATAAAAATAGTCTTAATTTATGCATGCATCGTCGTATCGTTACCACACGTATTATAGATTTTCCTCAACCTTACTTTCCCGTCGGTACCTAACTTAAGGCAGCACTAACAAACTAAGCCGAGACATCGGACTCTACCACCGGGAATAACAATGGTAGTGACTGAGTTTAACTTTTTTACGCCTTTTATGAAATACTTGGCAGAAAAAAATAATTGGAAATCATTGATATAAAATACCCAAGATACACAGTTCCGAACAAAACTGACACTCAAAACTGTCGCTAATTCAGTCTAAAAAGTTTATAGTTATGGCACAAACGTATTTTTGCATATTCAACCTTAAACGCAAGATTTAAAGTCATTTAAAAAAAAACAATGTACAAAAAGCAATAAAATTTTTGACTTAAGTTAGCCGGTAGGACAAGGCACATGTGGAGTCGAATATAAATATTTTTGTGCATTGAGGTAGTATTTTAAGGGTTTGTAAAATTTACCTAAACAAAATCTTGTCGAAAATATATTTTTGCGTAGAACATTTATATATCAATAAAACAAATAATGACCACTAAAATAATTTATTTATATTTCAAACGTTATAGGTTATTGGTTCTTTTACACAGAACCTACACATATAGGCAAACTGTGGGTTTATAGCCATGTAGTATTTGACGCTTGATATTGATACATTTAGTTTGCATAGTCTAATAGATTTAAAATATACTGAAATAGGAAATTTACTGCAATGGTGACTATGACTACGTTATAAAGTTCATAGATTCTTACATGATAACAGACACGATTTTTTTTCATACTTATTATGTAATGTATCGACAACATAGTAAAGAAACGCATTAATTTCTTAGAAATAAGTTTAGCTTTTCGTAGAATTCTCGTTTTGAATTAGATTTCAGTTTTTCTGTTTTTTTTTTTGCAGTATTATGTAAACGAACATTTGTTTAATTATAGTATCTGCAGACGTACGAGCGAATACTGCCCATAGACGTTTGAAACACAATAGGTTAGTTGCTAATGCGATGTCGGCTTCTGAAAATTTTATTGAACCTCGTATAAAAATTCCAATAAAACAATTTAGAGCTAAAAAAATGTGTTCAATGTTATTCGGAAGATCAAACTTGTTGATGATTTTGAAAAAATATACATCTTTTCAATTACTGAATAACTAAGTATCATTTTAAAAAAAACTTTGGATTTTTGAACTTTTTAATTCAATAGTCTATGCTTAGGCATAGTTTTATTCTTAGAGGTTAAAATACTTAAATTTAGCGGGAAGTTTCAGGTGGCCTGTAGGGTCAACCAGCTCACAGATTTTTTTAATATAGTTACATTAGTTGGTTACATAGGTGTGATACATACACAGAAATCCTAATAGATACGTGTATTTAGTTTAGAGTATAGTTTAGTACATATAATATTATTGCCAAAGGTAATTTTAGATTAGATATTTCCTGTTAATTATATTTTTTTTATAATTACGTTAGTTTTTTCGATAGGTGTGTTACTAATAGGTATTTTTAGTTTGAGGTATAGTTAGTTATGATATTAGGTATAGAAAATTTAGAAGTTATAATAAGTTCAGGTCTTACGTATTTTACTTACATTTTAATAACAAAAATGTCGTATATAAATAATTAAGATGAATATGTAAATATTATTTTTAACGTACTAGCGGCCCACCCGGTAATGTAGAGATTTTTAATAAAATAAAGAAAGGTTAAATAAGTTCTAAAGTAAATATGCGCGAGCAAAGCCGCGGGTAACAGCTAGTATGCAAATAAAACAACTCGTACATATAAACAGTCACTTAAAATTTATACGAGACTAGCTGCAGATCTCTGCATTAGGATAAAAGTATTCTATGTGCTGTTCCAGGTCATCTTATATCCGAGTCCAAATCCAAATTGGTACAGCCATTTTTTACGTGATTGATTATCAAACATCCAAACATACAAACTTTAACATTTATAATATGTATAGTATAAGATACCCGCAATCAAAAACAA
The DNA here is from genome assembly GCA_036924255.1 of Apodemia mormo. NCBI lineage: Eukaryota > Metazoa > Arthropoda > Insecta > Lepidoptera > Riodinidae > Apodemia > Apodemia mormo. The sequence continues at coordinate 41,275,144 of JAUPFN010000008.1, forward strand.
CATTTTATTAAAAATAAATTATTAAATCAAAAAATAAACATTCTTAATGCAACCTGTGCCTTCCACTTAAGAAATCGTTATCAACAACACGTGTAAACAGAACAAAATTCGATGCTACTTATGATTTCCTATTGTTATATTGAAAGTTTTGTAATATGTCTCCAAAGTTCATCGTAAGAATCACAATTATATATTGTTATTTTATATTCATACAAATAGAATAAAAAGAATCACCTAACTTGGTCCTCAAAACAAGTAATCAATATAATCAAACATTTTAAAATCGTCAAATTGATGTCCTCTTCTCTTTTGGTAGTTGGTTAACAATCATAAAAGGTATTCAAAATTATTAATGAAAAACATTAATCTTATTAAAAAAAATTTACTTATTAATGAAACAAAAAATTCGACTCCACTTATAATAACAGGATCAATTTGTATTATACGACAAAATTAAAAGGAGGTTGTAATGCACTGTCCTTTTACTGAAAAAGTGACCACTGAAATTTTGTCGTATTATATTTGGAGCGTCGAGTACATTTTTAAGACAAATAAAATGAATATCATACATTACACCCTATATTTAGTAATATAAACGACAAAAATAAATCGATAAACTCTTATACTTACCGAAAATACAATATCTTATATTTTTTTAACGTTCATGATGTTGTATTTTACAATTTATCAGAGAACAATTCTGTATTTTTGACGCGCGGGCAGTGACGTGAGCGACGGGCTTCTATTTGAAGTGAGTGCACAATTTTAAATTGTGCACTCATTCTTAGAGGAAGTTTTTGAGACACTGATTGTGTATCTTGGGTTTTTATATATCAATGTTGGAAATTGGAAATTATCTGTGTGCATCACAAACAGTTATTTTTGTATTTAGTTCTTATTATACTATAATTGTTTATGAATATTAGCTGTCATTCATAAAATAGTACATTAACTTATGATTGACTAACTACGTGATTGTTCAAATCATATATCCTTTGAGTATATACCTGACGTGTAGTATATCTATACATATATCATATGGAAGTATCTTCGTTTGTCTGTTTTTATAGCCTCCGATAAAATTTAAAAACGAATCCGATATAATTTGACCGATTTCAATGAAAATTGTTAAATAGAAGAATTTACACCTAGCGAGGCAGGCATGGCATATGAATAGAAATTTAAAATATAATGTTGTAAAGTTAGGAATATCAACATTATTTAAAAGTTTAATATAAAAATGTGTGTACTGAGCAGATTCACGAGAACTGTATTGAATGATGCCGACAAACTGGCCTACATTATTGTTATGAAAGAAAATAAAATACTATAAAATAAAATAACATAAAATAAAAACATTTATTAAACAGCTGCTAAACGGCAAAACAAAAAAAAATGTTTTTTCTGTTAATAAAAAAATAAAAAAGTAAGAAAGTATATTGCAAGCTGCAGATGTTAGCTTTAGCCCGAAAAATGGTCGAATATTTTAATTTTGAAAGTGTCAAAGTGATCATCAGTTCTTTTACTGAAAACTCATATATTTCAAAAGTTGGTGGAAAATGTTGGTGTATTTGTATCCCTAGGGTTTGAGTTTGAAACTTATGTTTAGCAAATACGGTAATGAGGATAACTACCGATCGCACCAATCAAAAAACCGGTGAACACTGATGTCTAAAGATATTCGGTTCACAGTATTTTTCCTGGAAAAACTTAATGATATTTATTTAAATTTAGAGAATCTGATTTATTTATTTCGATAATTTTATGTTCCCTTACTCTTCTTAAACGTACTGTTATCTAGCAAATGGAGATATGATAATAATAAACAGTTATATTTAACCGACTCAAAAAAGGACTGTGAGTTTCACCTGCGCATATAATATTGCTGGAATTAGATAGTGTTTAAGTAATTTATTTAGACTTGTACGTATATTTAAATGTTTGTTTTAAAATTCGTTTTTGATCTCGGATAAAATACATATTGAGATTATCCATTTTTATTTAAATAAGGTAGTGTCTAACTTAGGATACGATCCAAGGTTCATCAAAATTGGTTAAGTAGTTTTTGAAATATATAGTTTACAGATGTCGGTTTAATTTTTTAAATTACTTTTATTATTTACAGTATGAAAGATAATCTTTTGTCATAATAATCACTATAGGTATTATGTATATCTTTTTAGATTAATGACAGTAAAGATTCATATAAGATATAATGTAAGCGTTGTTAAAATTATTTGCACCACAATTAAAAAACCAAAGCGGAGTATCCCGACAATCATTTTATTATCAAACATGTAGCGAAATTGAATTGACATCAGCATAAATCAAGTGCCTGTCAATTAAACATAGAATTACAACAATACACAGACAATCAAAGGACCAATTATTTATTTATTCGCAGGGGGCCTGTCCACAACTGCAATGGTGAAGATTCAACTTCTTGATATCAATGACAACGTTCCAGCGTTTAACGTGAAAGATTACAACGTTTCTTTAAAAGAAGGAAGGGTAACAAGCGCAGATCCAATAGTAGCTGTATCAGCAAGTGATGCAGATTCTGGTAGATTTGGAACTATCACGTATAGAATTGTTAATGGAAATGATAATGATGTGTTCAGAATAGACAGAAGTACAGGAGAAGTTTTTGTCACGAAGCCAGCGCTAATACAAGCTAATGGGAAGTTTGAATTAGAAGTATCAGCAACTGATGGTGGTGGGCTATCTGCACCACAAGCGGCAGTAATTCACATCAGTGTTATGCCAGCTGGTGTAGGGTCAGCGTTGTTTGATAAACCAAGATACAATTTCCGGGTTCGAGAAGATGTGAAGAGTGGTACTATTGTAGGAAGTTTAAAAGCTACTGGTGGTGAACGAGGTGAGTTTTTTCTATTATTATTATATCTAATATTATTATCTATACACCGTGTTAGTTTAAGCCCATACCAAAATAGAATTTTTGTGCCAGCAGTGAAAGTTAGTCGATGAATGATGAATTAGTCGATGATGAAGCTAGAAAGGTAGCTAGCATTTTATAAAAATTTCTCGGAGGTACCACTAAATAAATAAATAATAGTGATACATTTAACTAAACCTAATATCGATTTCCTTTTGTAAACTGTTTGGAAGCAAAGGAGAATATATTTTTTCGAAAGGATTCCGAATTGACGCTGGTTTTTTTGCTAGAAAAATCGATTTTTTTTTCTTAAACTGGCTGTCCTTACAAATATCAAATTAAAAATGAAAACAGGAGTTCTCATATCTATACAAAAGTCGCCACCGCTAGACATATCAGTCGGTAACGATAGTTCATTTAATTGAAGTTTACGTACATATTAAACTTCTATATCGTTCAGCAAATAGAAGAAAGTAAACGGTATAGTCATTTGAGATAACATACAAAGAAAATCACTTAGAGGCAGAGTAAATATTAATGTTAGAGTCGAAAAGACTACCGGGGAATTAAGTTACCTTATAGCTTCATTTTGCTTTAACAAATTTATTGAAATCGTGCAATTTTTACACTGGTTCAATTTAGAAGCGCAAGCGAATGTGATGATTACGTTACAAGTTCAAATTTATAGCAAACTAAAGGATTAAATGCTTAAAGACAAATGCTTAAAGATATTTGTCCACTGAACATATATATTTTTTGTGTGTTTTCAAATTTAGTTGTTAAAATAAAATAAATATACATTTTCCCGTCGTGTTGGTCCGGGCTGCTTTACCCTGTATTGGTCCGGGCTTTTTGAAGGATAAACCTACTGCCGTGCTGCCAGGCCAGTCGTAAAAGGCAATCGATTGCCTATATGTGACACTACAATCGTGACTACAAGGTGATTAAGTTCCGCAGCGTCTCGCCCGGGAATTGGTACCATCGCCTTACTTATTCCTACCACAACAACATCAATGCTTGTCATTTACGTGTATCGGTTTGGAGGGTAAAGTAAACGGTTGATCTTACCCTTTACTTATGCACGTGGCATTGACATCCCGCTATACGGAAGCATTGCACTACTAAAATCCTTGGAGTCATCTTAAGTCTTTGTAATGGGTGATGGCTTTTCTTTCCGTCAGAAGCGCCATTTGCTTGTTTGCTATATATTGATATAAAAAAATATATTTACAAACATACAAATATTTTTTCCTTATTATACTAATGTATTTGGATAGTGACTTATATAAAAGACAAAATTATACATCTTAATGTAAGGTTTTATTAAAATTAGCTTTTTAGGTAAATTAAAAGAAACATAACTATATTCTACATTTCTATGTAGTATAAAAGGCTTTGCTATAAAATTTACTTTGTTTTGTTTTATTTTTATTTGATATTAAATAGATAGCAAACAAGTAGATAGTTGTCCTGATGGAAAAAAAACTATCGCCTCTAGACACCAAAGATGTTAATGGTGCGTTGATATCCATGTGGCGGAGTGGTACTGCTACATCTAAAAACTTACCGGCTTCCTCGTATAATAAGATTTTTTATATCATTAGATGGCAATAAAGCAGATAGTTCTCTAAAGATGTAAATTGTGTATATATACACTCGAGAAACATAACCATCATTCGCAGTCAGGTAAAAAAGAAATACATTCGTGATGAAAAGTGTTAATTGGTAAAATTAAACATTTTAGTTTGTAATTGTAGCGGTTTACGCTAAAAGCTTATATCTACACCGTATACCATAACAACAGATATCTATGCATAAAATACGTAATCGACCATTGTTTAAGAGAAGACTCACGACCTGGTGATGAGCAGCCGTCGTTTTCTTCGCTTCCACCTCTTTTATGTGACTCTTTATACTTTCTAATCTTTGAATAACTTTGTATAATAACCATCAACACACTTGAGCTTTAAATATATTTTAATAAAGTGTTTGTATGGTAATAGTATCGTTTATATGATTTTATGGGAATAATAACGCATAATAAAACATGCACGGGTACTGGTATATTGCAAATTTTAAGGTATTTAAATTGTTAAGTTGCAAACAAACATTACAAGAGTTGAGTATCACCTTCTTAAACTTTTCTGTAAAGACTTAAAATACTGTGTATCTAAAAATATAACACCTACTTAACCTACTTATACTTTTCGTCATTAATATATTTCTCTTTTTATACTACTTAATCGTTTTTATGGTTCTGCGGTTCCAGTTTCGGGATAACGCCGGGACTTGTGTTTGAATCCTGGGGTGGCATTTGGCATAAGTTTTTGACGTGAATACGTCTTTATAATTGCCTATATAGGGGGACAGTTCAAAAAACGGATGATAACAAAATTTGGGGATAGAGTTTGGTCTTATAGCTACATAAGTATCACCAACATCCAAAATCTAATTATAGCACTGGATAGCTAAAGAATTAAAGAATGTGATAAGCTGAACGCGGTTTACGATACTTCGCGAAAGAAGAAAGTGGAGTAGGAAGTGCCACCATTTTTAATAAATTTTCCCGCGTTACATATTTTGCATAATATGGTATATCTTTAGACTCAGAGTACAATACAATTCAATTAAGTTTTATTCGAAAGCTCTTGTAAAGATTTATTGATTGTATAATTTCAAATAATAGTTTTTAAGGCTTATAGTAAATATATATGGCACTTAAGTGAAAAACTCAGTGCAAAATTGTAATCAGCCACAAAAAAATCTTTTAGAAGCCATATAAATTCAATAAATGTATTACGTCTGAAAGAGATTTTAAGTAGCAATCTAATGATACCCATGAAACCCAATATTAAAAAGTGAAGATGTGTCGAGAACGCAAAAAGATGAAGGCGTCCGAATCGATCAACGATGTCACTTGTATACTGCTGGCCTTAACGGCCTTTATGGCTTTGCCGGTCGTGGGGGCGATCAGAAAGCTCAGCCAGAGTTTAAAGATGTGAGGTCGTATGCCCTGCACTCTAAGGGTACCTCCTGTGAGACCGATCCTCGGCCTAGGGGTGGCGTCGTGATTTATGATAAAAGGGTTAGCGGCATTGCCCCGTGTGTAGGTGTGTAGTGTTTTGGTATGTTTCGTTAGCCACAGTTATCAGGTCGTCGGGATCTGCCGCAGTGAGTTAGAGTATGAGTTGGTGCGATTGAAATATATTTTGGAAATATTTTGAAATGCCTAGCTAAGCTCGGAAATGCGAGATCTTTATGAAGGTCAATGTATACCACGCTATACCACGGTGCGCCCGTGACAATACGCTAGTATTTGTTCTGTACTACTTGCAACGGGTGCAAATCTGTACGGGGGAGATGGGCGAACGCTGCGCAGACGTATGATAGAATTGGCCTTACGCAAATCTTGTGAAGTGTCCCCTTATGTCTAAGTGACACGAGTGCGGGACACCTGCTGTGATCGATCTATGAGTGGGGAATGAACCCACTAGACGGAATTGAAATCGGCGGTTTGTTAATTACCCTCGTTTGATGAGTACGAGTCTGCCGGGCACACCCATTCGGCATAGCTTGTTGTTAGACCATTGTGCCAGATCCTATCGAACGCCTTCGCGACCTCGAAAAATAGGGCACCGGTGGGAATTTGCAGCCCCGGGGCTGCATTTAAAGAGTTTAAAATGTACTATGTGAAACGGTGCACTTAATAAATGCAAGAGTGAGCTGCTGGGGAACCGAACTGCTTATTTATTATGAAACCATTCTCGTCAATAAATTCCTTAAGGCGAGATAGTATGATTTTTTGTAGATTTTGCCTAAAGTATTGATTAGGCTAGTGAGACGGTAACTACTGACATTATTTCGGGGTTTTCCTGGCTTGTGTATTCCTATAATGGTGGCTTCTTTACACTCGTCCGAAAACGCACAACCGGCTAGGAGTGTATTGAAGATTCACACTAGTAGGTATATAAGGGTTGGAGGGAGGTATTTAACTATCTTATTTGTGATTTTAACAGACCCCGAACCTTATTATTGCGTAGGTTTTTGATTATTTCACCTACTTCTTTGGTATCGGAGGGTAACAGGGGATCACCATCTGATAGTAGCGGCTTCTATACTCTACGTCGCTATCCACAAGATGGACGTGGTCTAGACCATCTAGGTCCGTAGGCTGGTTTGACAAGGAACATTGTGATTGGAAGTACGAATGAAAAATGTTACCATCGCAAGATGTTACGCATGACGTAGATGTATTCACGTAAAAGATGCACGGCTGCGTCCATGACACAGCCACAACCCGTTTTTGCTTACTTGTTTAAACATATACACAATATGTCGGTCACTTGTTACATCACGGAGTCCTATACCATTAGCTAATTTTGGCGTGGACGTATTTATCTTTAATACTATATCATAGGTAGCAAACAAGCAAATGTATTTCCTAGCTATACTTGCTAGCACCCGCCCGCTTCACTGCACCTAAATTGTCTCTGAACCCAAATTCTTGCTTAACCTAAATACTCGCTGGACCAAAATTCATTGACAATAAAAATTAAATATGCTATACTACTACAATTACATGTTTTCAATGTATGATCAAGTCGTTATTTGATCATATAGAAAAGTTTTTGGTAAGATCTAATTAAGAACTCAAAAGTTCACATAGCACGATTGAGTTATCAAAGGATTCCTTCTTATTAGTATAAAGAAATCGACAACCTTTTAAATGTTTTTCAATGATTATCTAACGTATATGTAAAACATTTTATATAAGAAACTGTCACGATTTAGAGAACAATAAGACATAGTCTTTGATCTGTTAATTATCAAAATTGCTTAGATGTCTCTAAAAGGAATACAAATAAAAACTAGTATATCATGATCAACGTATCATGGTAAAAGATTACGTTCAATCGACTGGACCAATTTGTTGCAACATTGTTGCAAAACTGAAGAATATCATCTACAATAATAAGGTTGTCAAAGTAAAAACCATTCTAAGGTAATATAGGTACCACATTTTTTTTGACATTTATTCATAATTTATTTTGATATTACTACCATTTTTATAACAGTTTTGTGTTTTAACTTTCTAAATAAATTTTGACTTTAAATGTTAAAAACTTGCAATTAATTACGGCTATTTAACTTTTATATTTATTTTTTTTATTTCATTTTGACATTTTTAATTAAATCTGATTACAATTATTTATTGCCAATTTTATTTATAAATTAATAGTAATTTAATGTTGACATCACTGGATCTAATTTTTGTAATTATGACATTTAATTAACATATTTTTATTAATTTTATAAATGTCCGTCTTCATGTTTGCTTAAAATTATAATTTTAAAATATATATTTTGTTTAATTTTTTTTTTAAATAATTGGTCATTTCTGTAAGCAAAACAAAATTCTCTCTGATTGACGTGATTTTTATGAATCGTATTTTACAAATATTGTATAAATTGTCTTTTATATTTTGTTGTGTTATGTTTTTTGACGTCGACAAGTGTTCTTAAATGTACCTACGTCGAATAAATATTATTTGATTGATTGATTGATTGAATGAAAATTGAGACATGATTAAATATTAATTGAACAGTAAACCGAACGATATTGTTTGATTAATGTTCTATTGGAGATGTAAATATAAGAACTATTACAAAGTTGTGCCGAAATAGTTAAAAATATTATTAGCTTTAATGCAAATTAAAAATTATACCAGGAATAAGTTTTTCCTATGTTAGTCTAGGTCGTCCTAGATCATGAGACAGTCAAATAATTTAATACTAAATTTATTTATTTATTTAATGTACACAGTCTTCATTAATATAACTACAATAACAGAAAGCACAATGGATGCTCATTGTGCTACTAGCGAGCTAATTTTACACCACTTTGATAGACAGCAAAAATATCTTTGATAATTTATATTTTGTGATTTTCATCGTCGGCACTTTGTGAAACTTTATTATAATTACTAATAATACTATTATACACTTCTAGTGTAATTTCACTTCGAAAAATAAATATTAATATATTACATCCTTAAGTTGCTTTAAAAAGTGAAACATATTGAGTAATATATCTTAATATGTATATATATATTATATAAATTACGTGTACGTTGTTTTTCCGCTACGAATTCCTAAACTACTAAAAAGTTTACTCTATTCAATCCCTCCACTGTCAAGTACCCCACCAAATTTGGCTGGCAAAACAACGTTTGCCGGGTTAGTGTGTGTGTGTGTGTGTGTGTGTGTGTGTGTGTGTGTGTGTGTGTGTGTGTGTGTGAGTGTGTGTGTGTGTGTTTCTAAGTGAAATTGAAGTACAAGTGTCGAATAATTTGATAATTTAGTTCCATTAACATCTTTGGCGTACGATAATCTTTGTAAGTGGGTGTATAATAAGATGCTTTACACTAATTTTATTTTATCTCACATGTGGCCGAAACATCTCGATTTTTATTAATTGTCGAAAAGTAATAAACATTACACAGCGTTTTAATTACTTACCACCTAATATTAAAAACCTCTGAAGGTAACAGTTAATAAATTAAAAAAAAGTAATAAAATTTGAAAATGAATTGGGAGGCGTTCCTTAATTTGCATTCATGGGTATTGCGATATTCATGTCTTTGTACCTGTAAAACTTGAGGTTATTTTCGTTCAGTAATTATTTTATATTAGTAATAAAACAAAACTGAAAAATAAAAATGTACATTATTGTATTTAATCATAAAGCCTTTTAGCCAAATTTAATATTTTTAAAATATGGAATGTAAAAATGTTGAAGTTTAAGTAATTGTTAACATCGGAGAAGTATATACACACGATATAAACTTTGTTTTTTATAAACATTGATGATAACGTTTATCTTTAAGACTATTTAATCTGTATAATATCTATATACATGAAGCAAAGACTTTGTACCCCTCCTTAAGACAATTAGGCAAAATGGTTTAAGAGCCCACGAAACAAAACCTAGTCCCATAAGACTACCGGAAGGTATATACATAGTTAGATACGTCGTTAATTGGAGAGTACAAAATGGTTATGCTGCAATGCGAAAAACTGTGTGGCGCTATTAATATAAAAAAAGAAAAAAGTAATGCAAAAAAAATCGATTTCCAGTACGATAAGACTACTGAATTTCGTTTGTTCCTCGATATGGGGGAGGGGTAGGACTATACGAAAATGCGGTGCTGCATGTCCCCATAACTGGCCTTATCAGTGGCAGCAGCATTATAAGTGACGCCTTGTACCTAGGTATTTAGTACCATCGGACTACCAAACAAACCAAAGCTCATCTGAAAGATCATCAATTTCTATTTAAGAAAAACCACTGCTGCATCTTCGAAACAGTGGATGAGGTGGTTGCTGCAGCGATTGAAGGTCGCCCACTGCACAGCTGAAATAAGCGTTTCTACTCGTTATTCAGCAATCGTCTGGTTTTTTTCTATTGGTGGTTGGTTGGGATATAATGTGTGGGATATAGAGTTTTCATATACACTTTATTAATCAATCAATTCGCCGTGTTGGTCCCGGCCTCCTTTGAAGAATAGGCCAACTGCTGTTCTGCCAGGCAGGTCGTAAAAGGCGACCGATTGGCTATCGAGTCACTACCATCGTGGCTACTAGGTGGTAGAGTTCTGCATTGTCTCGCCCGGGTCTGGTACCACCGCCTTACCTAATCCTGCCGCAATAGTGTCAGTGCTTGTCGCTGTCGTGTTCCGGTTTGGAGGGTAAGGTAGCCGGTAAACTTATGCACGTGGCATTAGACCTCGCCACAAGATAGCAACGCACCATTAACACCTTTGGTGTCTATAGGCGATGGTTGACTCTTTCCATCAGGAGACCCATCTGCTTGTTTGCTATCTTATGATATAAAAAAAAAAATCTCCCATCAGCAACCAAATTATCAAGCATATGGATATAGTTCATGTGGTAGGAATATATTGCTTTAAATTTTTTTTTTTATTTTAACTGGAATAGGCGTTTGTTTCCATATCATCTGATGGAAAGTGTCGATGAAGACGAAGGTGGTACATGTCCATTAAAAAGATACCTGTTCGCTCTACTCTTAAAGGTTGCAGGACTATAATTGTCAGGAAAAATAGACGCTGACAGTTCGTTTCAAACCATAGCGACTCGAAATAAAAAGAGTCTTCAAACCGTTGTGTTCAATTTTTTGGTACAACAAAAAAATTAATTAGGCCATTTTAGTAAGTCCATAATATCCACACTTCCGTGGTGCAATAGCAATCAGGCTTAACCTGATTGTAAAAGTCTCATTTAAGGCAAGGCATCGGGATAAACGGGAAAAAACTGGTTTGCTAAATAACGTTTTTTTGTATTGATTGTTAATTAACAATTTTACGATACGACATAGGGACCTATACGACATAGAAAAGAGCCTATTCATTCTTAAAAGGCCGGCAACGCAACTGCAAGACCTCTGGTATTGCAGATGTCCATGGGCGGCGGTGATCACTTACCATCAGGTGCACCTCTTGCTCGTTTGCCCCCTCTTCTATAAAAATAAAACAGCTGAAATTCTATATTTATTTATCCGAAAATTAACAAGTTTCCCAGCGGTTTCAGAACATGCTGCGCCGCCCATTTCCTATAGAACTGACGCACGTCAAAATACCTCGCCTTAATAGCATTTTTACACTTTCAATATTTTGTTATCTCCTGCTGAAAAAAGGGGGAAACAGGATATATTTTCCTACTCCTCCTATATACTTCTGATTAATTTCGTTGCGGGTTTCAAGACAACTTAGCTTTTCCCCAGGGTACCCTGAGCTCGCAACTCAGTGGTTATCAGGACGGTTGCCGCTGTTGATTCTGGTTTACAGAAGTTGCAATGTGAGAACGAGAAGTGGGCCCATTGCCCTTAAAAAAATATTTCAACAATTCTGCCTGCGTCTATTAGTCCGATAAAGTAATGGCCTCACCATTACCAATAGTCCAATAAGTTCGAAGAAAGCTTTCACACACTCATCAATGTACAACCTATAAAAAAACTGGTAAGCTGGCGATCTTACAACATTGCTCAAGTGTGTGTTGTTTTCTATTTGTAAAATTTTCGTCGTTTATTAGCCTACGAGCTCTTCGATCTACAGAGTCCAAAACTTCTAGTCGATACTTGACAGAACCTTCCAAAAGTTGACTGCAGTAGTCCATGCATGATCGAATTTGAGCCACATACAGGTTTAGTAACTGTTCAGACCTGAAGTACCGTCAGAATTACACAATTAATTTAATGAAATTCAACGTTACATTACGCAAAACTTCATTTAAGCATTGTTGGTAAATCAAAACGAGCCAATAAAGTAAGTCGCTATCTCACTCCGCAATGCGTTGTGTTTCGCTAATATTTATACAACAAGGCTTTCTAAGTTTCCGCATATGACACCGACACAAACTCAAGTTTTGTATAATTACTAGTGCTAACCCTGATATTTGAAAAAATATATTTTGAAGTTAAAAACGTTGTAAAGTTACGTAAACATGACAAATTGATCAAATGTTTTTGCTGGAAAATCATAAAGATTAAGAAAAGAAATACATAATTTAGAAAAGAAAAATTTTCCTAATCAACATTTTTAATTAAATTCTAGTCAGTTTTCTTTTCTTTATTTCTTATTTTATAAAAATACAAAGAATATTTTATTTTAATAAGACTGCGCGTGTTATTTTATTTACGTTTTGAGATAAAATATGAAAGAAATGTCTTCACGTCCGTATCCCCGAAGAAATAGGCAGTGGTACAAGCACCCACGATTAGCCGTACTGGTTAAGTACTTATTCCCACAATGAGATAGGTATTATAATTATAGCAAGCCTATTACCAACTGGACACAGATCCAATCTCGGGCAATGTTGTTTTTATCAGAAAACTCAAAAACACATTTTGAAATGCCTGACCCGTGAATCGAACTCGGGATCTGATGTGCTCAACACCGACACTGATATTTTTTTTCAACTCAGTTGTCTATTACACTATCAATTTAATTGAGAACGTGTTACTCTCCGGTGTAATATAGATCGTTTTATTCGAGTCCACGTTTATTCTGTTGCAAGTTGGAGCACTGTAAATCACTGAATTGCGAACTCCACCGTTATACTACGTGGAGCACTTGTCTATGGGAATTCCTTTGCTTGACTATTGTTACAGAGAGATAGCGGCATTTAAGATTCATAGTTTTAGCTGTTGCGTGTATCAACCCAATGTACTGATGGTTTGTTTATATTATAAAACTTCAAAAGGTAAATAGCAATGATGATTAAGCAAAAAAGATTTCCAGAAAACAGAACAAATTTCAATATTAGTTTACATAGTGTACGTAGTATATTTTAAGATTTGCTTATTGCATAATATGTCATTACAATTTAGAGGCACCGCATACCTGCTTTCTGTTGACCTAAAGGTTGACTGGAGGAAAATGCCACTAGGCATTAAGTTCGTCCTTTATACAAATTATTTTAAGGTGTACAATAAAGTTAAATAAATAAAATAAATAAAACAAATGATAGAGAGGGAACAATTAACAGAGACAAAATTTATCCCATATTTTAAGTTGGACCAAATTGGAGATATCTACAAAATTTAATTGAAATCGGTCCAGTAGTTTCGGAGTCCAACGCAGAAAAGCAATGTAACACATAATTTATATACATTGATAACATAAGATATTTGACACAGCAAACGTTTTGCCATAATATTTATAGGGGTATTTTAGAGTTCCTCCTCTAAAATACCCCAACAAAACCTCGTTCGGCTTAATTAATAAATAAATAATAAATATTACTAGAGAAGTTACATGAATTAGAATTACATATAGAAACACTGTAATATACATTAGAAACACCCAAACCCAGAAATACAAACATCTACGCTCATCACACACATGTATGTCGGGAATCAAACCCAAACCCCATCTTTCATGATTAGTTTATCACTTGACCGACGGTGGTTATATACATTTTATATTTCATATAATTTTCTATATTAAATAAATTATCTGTACGAACATAATACGGAGAGAATATTTGTATTTTTGTGTATTTTTGCAATGCAAAACCTACTGGACCTATTTAAAAAAATATATTATCCAGAAGTGCTATAAAATATACTTCTTTTTACCCGACTGAGCCAAAGGAAATGATGGATATGGGTCGACGAACGAAGTCGCGAGTAACAGCTGGTCTAGTATAGATATACAAACATATCGAACAAATCGATATCTGGAAATCCACAATTTTTCTCGCAATTTTTTGTCTCGTGCAATCAATAATTATCGGTGGGAATGTTTCCGAACGGACTTTGTTTTCAGGACGGTTTAAGGGACTTTAATAAAAGAGATTACTTAGTCTTAAAAGCCTGGCAACGCGACTGCAAGAGTAGTCTTGCAGTTGCGAATTTCCATTGGCTGCAGTGATCACTTGTAAGTGATCTTGGTGCACCTCCAACTCCGCTGCGCTTTTTTCAATATAAAAACAAACTGTTTTATAAAATTGGATAGTTTCCATCGTCGGCACTCGGTGAAATTGTTTTTTAAAATAAGTATTACAAATAAACTCACTTGTACTTCTAGTTTACTTATCTTTTATATTATTTTACACGTTCCATCGGTTTCACTTATTACAGCATCGTCAGAGATCTTTCGCACAGTAAAACTGTTTAAATTGTGTATTTTAAATATTATGAGCATATATTTTCTATTATAATTATTGAGTATCGGTTTACATATATTTTTCCCTATGTAAGTAATCAACCTATATTTAATTATAGTGTAGATGTATGTATATTTAAATGAATTTTCTTATAACTCTTACATACTTTGTTTTTTTTATATCATAAGATAGCAAACAAGCATATGGGACTCCTGATGGAAAGAGTTAACCATTGCCTATAGACACCAAAGATGTTAATGGTGCATTGCCATCTTGTGGCGAGGTCTAATGCCACATGCATAAGTTTACCGGCTACCTTACCCTCCAAACCGGAACACGGCAGTGACAAGCACTGACGCTATTGAGGCAGGAATAGGTAAGGCGGTGGTACCAGACGCGGGCGAGACAATGTAAAAATATCATCTAGTAGTCACGATGGTAGTGACTCGCATATCGGTTGCCTTCTACGACCTGCTTGGCAGAACAGCACTTGGTCTATTCTTCAAAGAAGCCCGGAACCAACACGGGTTGCTTTGTTGTAAAATAATCTTAATAATTAATAGGTTAGTTATGATAATTAGTATGTGCCTAGTATTTATTGATTTATTTATTTATTTAATACTTTATTGTACACAATAGAACAACACACAAAATTACAGCAAGCAGTATTTTTAAAAAGGTACAAAAGGTGAGCTTATCTCTAAAAAAGAGATTTCTTACAGCCAACCCGGTAAAGTGAAATACTTGACCATTAATCGAATAGTCGAATAGTCGAAGTGTACAATATACTATTTAGTTTTATTGATAGCTCGTAATTAATTTATTATGCACTACCCAAGCTTTTTCTCTCAGTATCACGGAAGGTAAACTGTGAAAAAATGCTTAATGGCATTAAGTTACGCCTTTGTACCATTTTTGTGCAATAAATAATTTAAATAAATAAATTAAAAAAAAAATGTTTATTGTGGTGGGGTACTTGATTGGGGGGAGAGGTTTAATTAGGGTAAAATCTATCCTATTTTTTAAGTTGGATCAAACAGTTAATACCAACAAAATTTCATTGAAATCGGTTCAGTAGTTTAACAGGCCATCGCGAACAAACAACGTGACAGATAATTTATATATTTTAAGATTTTTCGTAGTTTTTTATCTTGATGTTACGTTAGTTTTTTAGCAATAATTATATAGATTTTAAAGTGAGGGTTTTGAGTATTTGAGCTATGATACATTTTAATAAATTACTTATGTGATTAAAATAAAACCAGTTGTAATTAAATTTAACGCCACTAGACATTCATCTTAGTACATTTTGACTCTGTTTGACAGATATAAAGGTAATACGATTATGTAACTTTCATCCGCAGTATCTACATATCTGTCACAAACACAAACAAATTTTTGATGCGAATTTATTTTCATTTAACAATATTTCACTGTTTATTATCAATTTTTGTATCTTTTCTTGATGTAAAAAACAATAATTTGATGTGGCGTACAACAATATCAATAAATTGCAAAGCAATTAACCTCCTATCGTAGGGAGCAATATTGCAAATCAAATCTGTAGATTGAGGAAGATATCTCTTAAAAATTATCCTGCATTGTATTGTTTAAGCTTGGTCCAATTTTAAGGAGATTAATATAATAAAAATATAAATATATTTTTATTAGCACGCTAGCCGACCCACACGGGTCTACACTACGTCTATAAGGAGAGTAGCAGGTTATTAATATAATAAATTCTATACTTTATTTCGTTCTTTATTTCAGGCTCTTAGGGGTCGATTCTTCAAAACAATTAGCTTAGGTTTGATAACAAGTTTCAACTATTTATTTTTGTCGAATATTTTGGAAAAATGTTTCAGTGGTTGAGCTTTCAAAGCGTAACAGGCAGACTGACAAATTTTAATACTAAAGTATGTATAATATTTCTAACATTGACTTGGATTAGATAAGTCAGTAACGCTACAATTGAAAGGCTCGATTTACGAATAATGTAATTATTTATATACTAAAATAGTAATATGTTCAAAATAAATAATTATTTATCAGTCCGCACATTATTCATATGAAGAGGTCCAAAGTTTTCACTTCGTGTATTGATATATGCATAGGTGATAGTCTTTTTTTTAAATTAAAAATATGTTACAATTTATAATTGCCTACCGTGCCTCTCGTTTCACCTACCGTGAAGCCTTATATTATTCTTTAATTTCTAAAAATATTTAACTCAAATCAGTATGTACTGAAATAATATTCAAATATTTTTTTTATATCTAAGTTGTATTAAATTGTCACCTAAAATTAATTATTACTAGTTTTATATCTAGGTCGCACAAAGTAAAAATTGTTAAACATCATATGCGTTTCAATCTATCTTTTTTTAAATATAAAAATACAAATCAATAAATGTGTTGCCCGCCTTCGCTTGTGACATAAGTCACCAGTCTCGTCAGACACAGAGTTTAATTAGAAAGAGCACCATAATATTGAAGACCATTGCCCAAACGCACGCCCTCCACAGATTTATAGCCGACTTGCCCGGAGATATACATCCATTCATTAAAAAAATATAAATTAATGAGCTCCGACAGCCTAGTGTTTGAAATGTGATTGCTTACACTGAGAAATTAAAATATTGTATCTTGCATATTAAAAGATTTGGTAATATTTTTTAAGTTATTTTTGTACAAAAGCCAAATATTTTATATTTGTGTGAGTTTAGCTTTGTGCAAGAGCACTTTTATATGTTTGCTTGTTTCGCAACAGTGACAATTATTTTTGTGAAGATTAGAAATAGTATTAACAAATAAAACATGTGGATAATTAGAAATAGTATTAACAAGTTATTTGTTTTAGAGATTTTTAGCCCGTTTTCGGAATTTTATATGATCAAGTAAAGTACATTCTATCATGTAATAGGTTAGCACTTTCCTTAGATAATATCTTCAGGTATATCGTGTAATGTTTGTAAAATTGTTATTTAATAATCAATGTAAAAAAACGTGATTTAGTAAACCAGTTTTTAATTTCCCACTACGTATGTAGATAAGGAAGATACTGATTTTACCTCGATTTTCGAAAATCGAGTTTTCACCAGATGTCCACGTTTTGAGGTGTGTGTGTGTGTATGTGTGTATGTGTGTATGTAAACATGTGTAGATTTCCTGAAAATTTGAACCGATTCGGTCTAGAAGAATTTGAGAAATTATAGTTGAAGGAATGGAGAGTGACATAGGCTACTTTTTGTCTCTTACTTTATGCGAGCAAAGCCGCATTTAGCATAAACATATTAGGTGGCCAACATTTGGCGCAGACCGATTTTAGGGCACGTTACCCTACATTATTTCGTCGATAAAACTCGAAAATATCGCCAATAAAACTACTTGACACTAAGCAAATCACGAAATAATGCCGTACTATTTCATATTTTATAGAAAAATTTAAAAAGAAATGTCTTTTTGGCAGTGACAGAATTTTTCTGATGATCACTCGGCATCTGGAATGCTAGTTAGAACAATTTTTTTGCCTTCTAAAAGTCCTCATTATACACGAATAAAGGCTTTGTACGTAGGTCACACTATAAGTTTTGCGTAACTTAAAAAAACAACATGTTATAACCAAAATATTATGTTTATTGCTTTTAAAAAATAATCTCCTTTATATTTTAAATATTTTTTTCATGCGATCGAACCATTTTTTAAAACAGGAGGACCACAGATCTGAAGGCATGTTTTCTATGTGCTTATTGAACGCTATCACTGCCTCTTCGGAGTTGGTAAAAGTAAAACCTCTCATCAAATCTTTGATTTTGGGGAAAATATAGAAATCACAGGGTGCTAGGTCAGGGCTATGCGCAGGATGAGTGACGAGATGTACTTTTTCGGAAGCTAAAAATGACTTTGTTTTGTTGGCCGTGTGTAAAGAAGCGTTATCATGGTGTAGGAGAATGCGGCTTTTGAGTCGTTTTTCGCGAACTATTTCTAACACCCTTGGTAAACAAATGGTAGAATATCACTCGGCATTAACACTTTTGATCTTCAAGTGGAATTGTACAGATGGGATCCGTAGCTGAGAAAAAAAAACGCGATCATTTTTTTACCAACGTTCCTCGCCTGTCTCACTTTGTTGGCCTGTTCTCATTTTCAAACACCCATACACAAGATTGCTGTTTTTTTTGGGTTCAAAACCATAAATCCACGTTTCGTCTCTTGTGACAATGTCATAAACAGCATTAGAATGTCCGTGGTCGTACTTCAGTAGCATCTGTGAGCACCATTCCACGCGAGCCCGCTTCTGCTCCGCTGTCAGTTCCTAAGGGCTCCAACGACAACAAAGTTTCCGAACTTTCAATTCTTCGTGTAAAATTTTCTGAATTTGGCTCATACCAATCCCCAATAGTCTTCGAATTGTCTCATAGGTAGCCACATTATTTTCGTTGACGGCAGTTGAAGGCCGCCCTTCACGAAATTCGTCATGTAAAGCAACTCGACCTCTCTCAAATTCTATTATTCTAGTATTCTAGTAGTTCTTATCTGTGAAATGTGATCTTCAAGTCCTAAATACGCTTTTGTGAAGCATGGTGACAACCTTTCACCACACTGTAACTCACATTTTTTTAAATTGCGAGAGCTGTACTCCGTGTGGCACGTGTCACATGTCTGAGCGGCAAAAGACCGTAAGAAGCCTTTTCAGGCTTTGATATGGCTTAATATAGCGCGGGTCGACTTGGTTTATACGCGTTATTATTCTATGTACGTAAATAAATACTTAAACATACATACACGCATATACCTACTTAAATTTATGAATACATATATATTTATACAAACACAAACATTTATCTCAAGTTTCCTTCAGTGTGTACAATATTTTACCCCTCAATGTGTACATACCGAAAATGCTATTCAAATATTTCACTTTATTTTTAAGTAATATTTAAAATAAATACTCATGAAAAGTATTCGAAATAATCAGTATCTGTTTTTGTTTGACCAGGGACGGCCATGCGTATTTTTACCTTCCACGGGCCCAGTTTTGTGTTCGGAATGTACAAATGCATATTCCGCCAAAATGACCTTTTTTGTACAATGTATGTGATTGATGTGAGTTGCGCTTTTGAGACATACCATAATGTTTTTCTTGATGTTATTATTCAGATTTTAAGTTCAATTCTTACAAGCAGGTTTTAGAATTGTTATCAATGACTCTTTTTAGGGTTCCGTACCTCGAAAGGAAAAAACGGAACCCTTCCGTTGACGTAGGTTGACGCCTCACGTTGGGCGCCATATGTCACGGGATTCGTGGGATTCTATTCATTTATTCATTCAATTATTAAAATTTTAAATATATGTTTTTTCCAAAAAAAAAAGATATCTCGGAGTCCGAACGAGGAAAAAAAAGGGGAAATGCTAGTGTAGTGTAGTGTAGTGTAGTAGCTAGTAGAACGAGGAAAAACGCAGTGGGTACGGCCTGGAACTGAGCTGGCTGGGGCTCGGAGAAATTGAGTGGTCTTCACTGGCGGCACTCTGCTGTAGCAACCGATGGTGGTCAGGGTTCACGTCCGCCGCGCGGAGTCAGTAAATGAAACGCCACCAGCCACGAACCAAGCCGTCACACTAGATAGCTAGTTAGTAGCGCCGGGGCTCCTCAATTGTGCGTCACGAAAAAGGAAGAGTGGGTGGCGCGGTCAGTTTATATATCTCCTCGTGGGGAGGGGAACGTGAATGAACCCGCCGTCGATGCTGCTCTTTAGGGATGTCCCATTTGGACTGAATAATCGTAGACGGCCATCGATTGTAACGTGTAATCGAACACGTTACAATAAGTATGAATTATATTAATGGAATAAGTCATCAAGTTATTATAGTAGGGGAACCCAAGAGGGAATTTTGGGATTTTCTCAAATTAACATAGTGCAGGCTACCTAGCATTCTGTTGAAACTCTCCACCAAATGTAGGCCTTTTAGATAGAGCTGAGCATCAAGGGCAGTTAAATAGAAAATACAATAACTTCGGCTTGTGAAAATTAGCAGATTATATGTTTTTCGCTATTTTAACATAATTTCCTACAAAGTAAAAGGAAATTCAACCGCGCTCGTACAAGATAACATTTTCTTGGTAATATTTTGACCCTCCATTCTCTCAAATATTGCACTCAAAAGGTGTTATGCTGAAGAAATAAAACAACGCTTTTCCCGTGTTGGTTCCGAGATCGTTTGAGGAATAGGCCAAATGCCGTTCTGCCAGACAGGTCGTAAAAGGCGATCGATTGGCTATACGAGTCACTACCATCGTGGCTACTAGGTGGTAGAGTTCTGCATTGTCTCGCCCGGGTCTGGTACCACCGCCTTACCTATTCCTGCCCATTAGGTCAGTTTGTCACTGACGTGTTCCGGTTTAGAGAGTAAGGTAGCCAGTAAACTTATGAATGTGGCATTACACCTCACCACAATATAGCAATACACCATTAACATTCTTGGTGTCTATAGGCAATGGTTGACTCAGTCAAGAGACCCATCTGCTTGTTTGGTGTCTTATAATATAAAAAAAACCTTATATATTGGTTACAAAATCTACACTTAGAATGCTCTTTAGTGTTTCCAAATCACTGTTTTTTTTACATTTTTTAATCTGAAGACTCGTCTCACACCATTGAAATAAAAAGCATTTTATAACCTTTTATTTTCCCTATCATATAATCTACAAAGTCCAATAGTTCTCCACAATGCTCGAGTAAATAACCATTTAGCATTTTGGGTTCTCTTTTTACCTTATTATATGTAAAGCGAAGAATGTTCACTATTAACAACTATTATTGAACGAAAGTTTTACATTTTAGCGTTTTTAAAACGAACAGAAATCAAAAATTTTGTAACCACACGTTCAACCTTATGAAAGTATATAATATTTATATCAATTCCGCACGAAATATATTTAAGATTTAGCAAAGGGCGCACTGAGGTGGGGGGGGGGAAGGCAGCTGTCCCACCCTGGAATTTGTTTACCACTCTACTATCTACTATTGTAGATAAAAATATAATAAACTAAAATATATTCTTAAAATGTTACGGTTGCACTCATAGATACCGATGCTACTGGAAATTGGCATAAAATATAGCTTATATATATATATATATATATATATATATATATATATATATATATATATATATATATATATATATATATATATATATATATATACGTAAAAGAATTTCCCAAATCAATTTAGTGGTTATAAATATTCCTTTTTATGAACAGACTTACAAACTTCACTTCTTTATAATATTAGTATAGATAAAGCTATTTTGAAAAGTTACAATTAAAACATACTTGCACTGTAAGAAATTAAAATTTGTGGATTTCATTAATACACATAATAAGGAAATCTTACGAAACTAAATATTATTATAATAATAGTATGTCATTATTTTTATGTTAACGTAAATTGTATTGTAATTGTACTAATAATCTTTGACAAGAGAAGATGTTTCCTTCATCCAAGCTAATAATTTCTTTATTTTTGTATATATAAATACCAAATATAATATATAAGACATGTTATGCTCGCCACTTCGACGGCGTGGAAAAAATTCTAAAACAAAAGTAACTTAAGCTACTCCTTACTTAATTATAATTTTAAAATATTTGCACACCATATCATGGTAGAATATGTTATTTTAATATAATAACTTGTAACTCCCATATTCTTGCAAATAAATAATTTCTTTCTTTCTTTCTTACTACATCAGCTATCTGCCACTGAAATTACCGCAAAATCCGTCCAACCATTTCAGAGATTAGCCGGAACGTACTGATAGACAAAAATGGTAAAAAAAATTATTTTGGCACATGTACTTCCATATTATGCATTTAGTAAGCAGCGGTTAATTTAATATTAACAACACACTCCAATTTTATCTATTTATATAGATATATTTTGTGAAAAATACGTGCACAGCTTATTTTTATAAATGCGAACATAATATTAACAAATATTTTCACAAGCTTTTATAATCTTGATCGTTGAATAAAAATATTGTCTTTTATGTTCCTAATCCTATTCTCGCCTTCTTTAGTATTGTTACAAATTCTTAAGTCATGATCATCTAATAAGAATTTTGCCTTTGTTTCGAAAAAACCATGACTGTGGTTGTTGACGCTTTCTTGCAATGTGACACGACTGAAAATTTGAAATTCAATCCCGAGAAATTCAAGGATACGCCTGGGCAGTCGATGCACCGCAACCAAATAAATTCAACCTCCAGCCGAGGTCAACAAACCCAACCCTTGGCGACAGTTTTTGCTTGCCACATCTACACATCTTTTTTGAACATCGCCTCAATTATTTTCAACTTTTTACTCAACGTTATTTGGTCTGACTGGAACTGAAATTGTTTACACGATTTATGTGTTAAAATGTTTAGTGGTTAAATAAACGTGATGGTTGTGAAGTAATCACTGAGTTGAGAGTAATTATTGTTGATGAGAAAAATATTCTTGCTATTGAAATGAAAAACAATTACTCAATTATTTGAGAAAAACAGGCGGTGGAATATTTTTTATTTAAAATTAGTTGATCATTATTTTATCACCTTTGTACCATGCCAAATAACTTTTGAAAAACATAATGTGGTAAAAATGTTTACTTTTTAAAAAATATTTTACGTTTTAGTACTTTAAGTAACGTTTACAAAAAAATTCACTATTGTATATGTATATGTCTATACATGTTTTTTATTTAATTTTATTATTGTTTTTGTCATTAATTTAACATCTATACATATATTATAAAATCGTAGGAAAGTCAAAACTGTACATTGAATATTTTTTTAAAAGAATTCTTGGGGCGTGATCTACAATCGATATTGAAGCCAAAAATATAGTTCTTGGAATTTTTGTCTGTTTGTCTGTTTATTCGTTTGTCTGTTTGGCTGTATGTATGTCCGGGGTAAACTCAAAAAGTACTGCATGGATTTACTTCAAATTTTACTTGAATATTACTAAGAGGTCGGGTCAACATACAGGCTACATATTATCACGCTATCACCTAACGGCCAGGTGCTGTGCGGAGTAAACGAAGTCCGCACGGACGAAGTCGCTGGCAGCAGCTAGTAATTAATATATTTAAAATATATATGTCATACATACATATTTTATATGTGATAATGTAATCTTTATCACATATAAAATATGTATATATTACATATATTTATGATATAATAATGGTGCTAATATTATGGAACTTATGAATACCGTTTATGTGAAAATACCTACATACAAATCCATTGGTTTTAGTTACTTGTTTTCGCAATAGTTTCAATATTTATTGTTGTAACAATTCATGTTTTTTTATCCTCTCGTTAAAGAATAATATTTCGTTTTTATAACATAACTCACTCTTATAATATATATCGTCTTATAACATAACTCACTCTTATAATATATATCGTCTTATAACATAACTCACTCTTATAATATATATCGTCTTATAACTCACGTCTTATAACATAACACATATATATGCCCGATTTTTCGAAGGTGGTGGAAGGAAGGTGTCAAATCATTGACTTTACTGTAGGGATATCCGTCTTGCAGGCTTAGGATAAGCAACACGATAAAATTTTATCGACCTCGTTTTCTCGACTTTTATGTCACTTTCTCGATTCGCTAACGCATTTGACACTTGATTCGACATGATACTTCAAAGGAAGAGAAAATGATCAATTTTACTCGACGGTAGTTATTTTCTCTATCGATCGAAACGTCTTGCTGTCATTTTATCGATTTGTCATTTGACACTTCGTTAAAATTTGGTTAAAATGTTGATAACCTTATCCACTATTTCATATTATTATACTTTAATTATACAATAATTACAAAACTTTTTGATTTCTATTCATTTTATTAAATATAGATTTCGGTCCAGTGTTGGCAGTAGTGTGTATGGCAGGCAGGCAGGCAGGCAGGCAGTATGGCATCTATGTATTTAATAGTGGTGGCAGTTCCATATTATACCTATTATGTGCTAAATATCTACGGTTAACGGGAAGCCTGCAAAATACAAAGAAGGCACATAGGAAATTTGTGTGATCTTTTTACACAACGGACGGAGCATTCCAATCACTATAGCGCTTCAATAAACCCAATAACCATGGCTCTCTAAATAATATAGACCCTTGTGAATTTTGAGGTTTAGAGCCACACACCGATCAAGGCATGCCTCTTTAGTTAAAGGTAAGTGAACATAAGAGACTTGTAATTCAGTTTCTAGTAGATATGACAGCCATCCAACTTCATTAACTGTAATAACAGAATATCTTTGTAGTAAATACTAATTTGACTTAGGTGAACTCAATAAAGTTATATTTTTTCAAAAGTTATCTGTAGATTTTCGAGTTTCTTTTTTAAACAGTTAATATGTTACATATACATGTCAAGTGTATGTTAAATTTCAGCTGGATACAAGTAATAATCATTTTCTTGGTGGTCAACTTTTCACAATACTTACAGCCACATACCAACAAACAACAACAATGCTTACATCATAGAATAATGATGCAAATGTGTTATTCCTCTAAGGCTTGCATTGATTATGTATTTAAGGAGTTTTTACTACCCATTCAAGTTATATTTAGTCAAAAAAAGTATTTGTTTTAATCAGTTGTTTTCAGACCAAGTTCCATGTATGATTAACATGCTACTATGATGAATTATTTTCTGTAATATTCATAACTTAAAATATCCAATATGACACATGTAGTTCTCAATTACCTAGGTACCTACATGTGTAAACATTATTATTTTATATTTGTCTACATTTAAAGATAATTTACCATACAGAAAGGCAGTCAGTTCTTGTTATTATTGTTTATTACAATAATATATGTCAATAAAAAATATAATTATTATTTGCAGATAAGACTTCAACTGCAGAATGTTTAATATTACTGACAAATATCCTAGAAGAACAAATGATGCCCTCATATGGCATAATTGAAATGGATGAAATGCGAAGACTACATAATAGAAGATATTGATGGATCCTATGTAAACTGGTGCAACTTGCAAAACAACGGAAACCATTTTCTTGCCTCAAAAGCCTTAAAATTACCTTATATTTGTCCTAATGTAATAAAGTATTTGAAAATTTGTACAAATTTTCAAATACTTCTATTGATTTATGTCAAAACTAGCTGTTGCCCCTGATTTTGTTCACGCAGACTTTGTTTACTCCGCACAGCTCCTCCCCCGTAGGTGATAACGTGATAATATGTAGCCTATATGTTGACCCGACCTGTTAGTAACATTCATGCAAAATTTGAAGTAAATCCATGCAGTATTTTTTGAGTTTACCCCGGACATACATTGACTTTCCTACGATTTTATTATATGAAGGTATAGATTACAAGCTACAGAACATTTAATCCGGCCTCCAGTAAAGTTGTGTCATTGCACTTGCACTAGTATACGTAGGACCCTTCGATATGATAATTACAAGTATTTTCTTTTGGAAGTGTTAACTTTGTTACTTTTGTTGTGGTTTTTTAATCGATGTGATTTTGGTAGTAACAATACTTAGTGGATTATTGGTATAATAAAATACTTTAGTGTTGTATAAGATTTATTTAAAAAAATATATACTCTAGGCAAACCTTCTATCTAAGTATTAAATACTTTTATATAATAAAAATGAACTTATAGTCATCAATGGCTAATTTTAAGTATAAGTTTAATGACACACTATTCATAGTATTTAATGTTTTAATGCCAAACATAGATTGTCTTGTCTTGAGAAATAATTTTTATTTTCTTTAATAAAGTTACAAAATGAATAAATCACACAAAATACAAAATGAATAATTATAAAAAGTGTGTAATATGAAGCAGTCTTGTAAAGAAAATTAAATTTGAGTTTTAAAAAATATACAAATACATCTACTTTACTAAACTAACAATTATTATTAATGTTTGTACTTCTCAGAATAGATAATTTTCACAATTTATCACCTTATGACTTAAATTTATTAACATGTATCTTTGAATTTTCACTAATGTAACAAACTTATAGAAGATTACACGCACTATATTAAAGCTATTATATTTTAAATTTAAATGTTTTCTACAATTTAAATATCTCTTGTTATCTCGCATAATTAATCAGTAATGAAAATTCAATATCAAAAATTAGTTTACTATATAGTATGAGTAGTATGGAATTTCACTTGAAAATAAAAAATCAACAAGTAAAATATTTTTTCCTAAGGTAACATTAACTTTCTATTAATTTAAATTTTAAAAATTACACATATTAGGTACATTAAGACTATCATGTTATAAACTTAATTGTTTTCTACAAATTAAAATTTATTTTTCAATCTTGCACAACCATTAAAAACAACAAGAAAAATATAATATTCAGCATTAACTTATAAATCTTCTTAATCAACAATTTCAAAAAATGTAATAAATAGAAAGGCTTCTTTATTCTATTTCCATTACTCGCTGTTTAGTCAACCTGTAAACAAATATATCTTATCAAAATGTTGTTATATATGTTTACTTAATATATTTTTTTGTCAGTTAACTCAGGACTTATGACTTCAGTCTTGCATGTTGCATTTTGTGTAGTGTTATATAGATTTGCATTGTAAATTATATAATGGGGTCGAAAAAACAATTGGTTACATTTATAAAAGGGAGTGAAAGAAGCCTACACTATTCTCCAGAGAAAGCTTCTCATATTATTCAGGATTTTTTTACAAGAATCAAGTTTTTGATATAATCTTGAATTTATGATATTAATTTTGTAAAAAACCACAACTTTTACAATGAAAGAAATATATTAAAATATGTTTAAAATTTGAGTCTTTCAGTCTACCTTGTTAGATGATTTGTCATGGAGATATGTATGTAAATAAATACTTACACAGTGTTCCATTGTTTTCCTTTCTTCCTCTAGAAACTATAATGTATGAAGTATTTGTAGAATATATGGTGTTATATTATGCTTTCCCAATATTAAAGATTTTAATCTTTGGTGCTACAAGTCTAGTCCATGAATCCACCATGGCGACAAAGTTAATGCTTATTACTTCTTATCCTGAAAAGAAAATCATAATTATTTTTAATAACCTATATAGGCTTTTAAAAAATATAAGTATAAAGAAGTACACTACTTACGTTTTATTTTGTGTTCCCATTTCACATACCTAACACAATTTAATTTTGTACTAGAATCGGAAGAATGATGATGATTTTAGAGATGTGAGAACCAAACAGTATAAATCAATAATTCCTTGTATGTAATGGTTAGATAATTTATTAATTTATAATTAATTACAAAATACAAATTAGTTAAAGTACAATACTTTTTGACGTAATGTAAATAAACTTTTAATTTTTCGTATAGAGAAAATAATTCTACGAATTCTCGTGCTACTCAGTATTCTTTGTACTCAGTGTTACCAACTCTATTCAAAATTACAACTACTTACAAAGTTTTCTACAAAATTCAGTAGAAAACTAAATGTAAAATAAAAGGTTAATTTAAAGCTGGTGCTTATTTTGTATTATTTAATGTTACTATTAATAACATATACTCAGGAAAAATAATACATAAAAAACATATTATAATAATCAAAATATTAATTAATCAATCAAAAATAACAAACAAATCGAGTGTAGCTCACACTCGTTTTTTCGTTAGAAGTAAATGTAAGAAGACAAAATAAAATAAAACTTATATACTCTTTGAGTAAGTCTTTGAATCAAAGAAAGATAAACTGAAAAGTCGAAGAAAAATGTTTTTCGTTCTTGAGATGTAAATCACAGACCGTGGGCCCACAAACTTTTTTTTGATTAACAACAAGCTGAATATTTGTGAAAAGCTTCATTTTGACGAGACAACCGTCTTTTCTATTTTCTAAAAATCTCGAATCGGGTAACTAATAAAGTTAATGCTGCGAAGACATTGGGTTCGGTAAATAATAAATATTTATTAATAACAATAATTATTTTTCGACTTTAATCGCTTGATTATATTATGAAAACTACGATGAAACTTTTGTCCTACATATTTGATGATTTTTCTGACAATCCCACTTATGAGATTTTTAAATTGATATTAATGAATTTAAAAATAACCTAATTTTCTCACAACAGCTTGTTAATTATTATTGTAATTCAACGGTAACTTTGTCATACACGTAAAGTGGAAACTTTTCTTAGTCTGACACTCTAAAGTTTCCTTATTTTATCTATCTTTATTAGTTACCCGATTCGAGATTTTTCAAAGATAGAAAATATGGTTGTCTCGTCAAAACGAAGCTGTTCACAAAAATTCAGTTTGTTCTTGGAGACCACGGTCTAACAGTAAGTCTTAGGTTGGATTGCTTGCATCTGGCTGATTTTTGGAGCTATTAATAGATAACATTATTTGTAACATAAAATACTGTGAATTGTATTCTGTTCTAACTTATTTTCTAGTAGGCATAATACTATACATTTATGTTTGTTTATCGTAATGCATTTTCGTGTCATTGTCAAATCACAACAATTCTATGGAAGTTTCTCATCAAAAAAATTAAACAAAAATGTTGATTGATTAGTCTAAAAGAAGATGTTAATTTACTCAATAATGTTAGAATTATAATTGAAAGGAATAATTATAGTGGAAAAAAATAGCTTGTTAATAATAATTGTTACGCACTTTTACGCATAATTAGTTACGCAGTTATACACCCAGAAATAAATACACGCTGGCATCTTAATTGCCCTTTACATTAAAACATCTTATGAATCATAATTCATTGTTTCAGTTTTATAGAATAAAAAACTAGTTTTGATGGTCAAAACTAAAAAGAGATAATAATTCAAAAACCTGCAAAATATCTTTAATTACGATTGTAAATAGGTACGGCTACACTAGGCTTTGGTTATATTTCCTTCGACTGACAAAGAAGAGAAATGATGACAGGAAGTTATAAATGTAAACAAAAGCTCATAATGATTAACACAAGTTAAATGCACCAAAGGTGTATCTTAAAAATCAGAATTAGTATAATATCTATGTCTTCTAGTGACAACATTTATTTCTCTATTCGAGTAAACTTTTTGTTTAATTTATCTCTGACGTTTTAAATGTTTATCGTGGCATGCTTAATAACGTCCATCGAGATATTAATAAATGTCAAGCAAACGTCACTTTCTCGATCGATATATATCTCGTGGTGCTTATCCTAAGCCTGCTGGTGGTAATACACGAGATTCGACGTTTAAGTTTCAAATCATGTACCTAATTTATAGATTTTTTTCCAAAATAATGTTTTGACTAAAACTGATGCCAATGCTATATAAATGCTATATAAATAAATCTTATAATTCTAAACGCCCTTTAAGATATTCGGACTTTCTGATAATTAATTCATTAAACTTAAATCAGAGATCGAACAATTCGCATAGGAGATCTTTACAACTCTTAATTGAAACCAAATGGAGTCTCGTGAGCGAGATAATCGCGTGGCCAATAATGATTTCAATTTAGAAGGGTATTTGTGAATATATTTTGAAAGAGAACAAGTAAACCACAGGTTGTATTAGACTAATGAATTGATAGAACACCTAGACAAAAGGTTACAAACACCTGATTTATAGCCAGTTAGTCGTACTAACGCAGTATTTTCAAAGGACACCACGGGTTAAAGTTGCTTGATGTGTGATTGAAAACCTGTAATTGAAAACACATATTTAATGCTTTCGATTACTGTTTTTTACACGTATATTTATCGTATTTTGAGCCTATTTTGAAAACACAAGCCATCTTGCTGCAAGGGAGTGCTTAAAGGGTAAAAGATTAAGACTAAACCAGTGAACCGATTTAGGTGAAATTTGGCGAAAGGATAGTTTAAGACCCGAGAAAGGATATAGAATCGTTTTTACTCCGGAAATCCCATAGGAACTGGAACTATGCGGGTAAAACCTAGGGACTGTATATCTTTTAAACCATGGTAATAAGGAGTAACTTAGGCTACTTTTATTTTCGAAAGTTTCTACGTGGATGAAGTCGCGGGCACATCTAGTATTTTCTTAAAAATAATATATGAGATCGGAATGATTATAGCATGAAAAAAACTTTATTAAACAGTTTGACAGTATCATAAATTCCATGACGCTACAATGATGGATTTATGATTCTCATATACTTCTGAAACTTAATTTTAATGTCTCGCTAATATTTTCTATAACAGCGTCACTTTATGATATAAGCTGGACAAGGTCATCGCTATATAGGCAAGCAAATTCAACGCTAACTTAAGTAACTGATGACAATTAAGATCCAATGAGTTGTAAATCAAATTTAAAATTAATTTAGACGTAACATTGCAATAATACACATATAAATATATTATATAAATTACAGTGGTTTTTAAATAAACTGAAGTATATTTCTGTTTATTTAAAAACCTTTCTTTTCGCGGCTAATCTTTAAACAAACAATATACTATACAAATTGATTCAGAAATTTTGGAGACATATACAATAATGTTAAATATATAACATTATTTATAAAAGCAATATCCACCTAGGTAGAGAAGTATATTATTGTTATCGTAATCAACTGTATCGGGCATATAATGAAACTTTTCGATGTCGATAATTCCAACGACATTGTAATAAAACAAAACTAGCGACCTGCTCGCAGTTTCACTCACGTAGCTTTTGTGTCCGTGGGAATATCGGAAAGGTTTATATACTAAAACCTTCCAAAAGAATCAATCTATCTATTAAAGCAACATACGTATTAAGCATACATAGGGACAGACAGAAAAAAGCGACTTTGTTTTATACTATGTAGTGATAATCTATACTAATATTATAAAATTGTAGAGTTTGTTTGTTTGGTTGTACGCGGTAATCTCGAAAACTACTGAACCGATTTGAATAATTATTTTTGAGTTGGATAGCCTGTTTATCGAGGAAGGTTATAGGTTATATAACATTTTGCTACGACCAGTAGGAGCGAAGTAAACAAAGTCCGCGCGGACGAAGTCGCGGGCAACAGCTAGTATTTAATATATACAAAACATTTTTAGGGCGGCTTGCACCAAAATGCTAAAATCATTTAAGTCACTAAATACGTTTAAAGTGACAGCTTTTAAGGCGTTTTGATATTTGCTAACATGTTTAAACGACTAAATGCATTTAAGCACATTAGTAATAAGTACATAAAATAGGGGAAAAAAGACCAGCCCGCTGAGTTTCTTCCGCCGGATCTTCTCAGTGTGTGGCCGCGTTCCGATCCGGTAGTAATTCTAAAAAATCGATACAGTGTTTTAAATGTTTTAATATACAATGATAGTTTTTTAAATATTTGCACACATTATAATGGTAGAATATGTTGGTAACTTAATTAATTTTTAACAACTTGTAACACCTATGTTCTTGCAAATAAATATTTTGTTCCTTTCTTTCTTTCTAAGCATTTTGGTGCAAGCTGCCCTTAGTTATCATTAAAAATATATTCTTTTGTATTCATTTAAAGACAATTTGATAAATAGTAATATATGTGTGGTTTTCAATTAGTTGCCGGTAAAAGTAGAAATATTTGTGAGGTTTATTTAGATACTATAAAGAATATAGAACAACTGAAATCGAACGTACTTTTGTAATAAATGAAGTTTCACTAAATTAAATGTTAAAAGTTTTCATAGAAATACGTAAAATTAAAAGAGCCCCCATTGTTATCAAACCTATCATAAGATATCCAACAAGCAAATCTCTTGATGGAAAGACGTAACCATCGCTGATACACCAAAGATGGAGAGGCGTTGAAGAACTCTACCTAGTAGTCAAAAGTCAAAAAATGGTAATGTCATTATTGCCTAATGTGATATTATACATCACTCATTTTACGAACTACCTAGCAGAAAGTGAAATGGCCTATTCTTCACAAGGAAAGCTATCTACCGTAGTGTAAAACCGGAAAGAGGTGTAAATATATTATATTCCAATATTCAAGAAAGTCTTACAATGCAAACTTTGACCGCCCCGTTGGTCGAGTGGTTAGCTACCCTGACTACGCAATCGACGGAGCTCGGGTTCGATCCTCGACGGGGCTAGGGTTCGATCCCCGACGGGGACAAGCATTTGCGTGATGAGCATAAATGTTTGTATTTTTGGGTTTGGGTGTTTATTATGTATGTAACAGTATTATTATATGTATTTCTATGTGTTATTATCGTTGACTAACACCCATAACACAAGCAAATAATTTGCTTACTTTGGGGTTAGATCAGTAAGTGTAATTTATAAAAAAACTTGGATCGTGCAAATGTTAGTATAAACGTTCAAAGTTTTTAATCCAATTTGTTTGCTATACTTAAAAATATATAATTTAATATACATCATTCGTATAAATAGTTCCATATCAGTGTTGTTGACAGCCGCCACACAAGACTCGATCGTTTAATTGGTTGAATACATAATATGTCGCCAAACAGTGGACCGATTTGTAAGTTTTATGTACACAATTCAGATACCTTGTGTTTTATATTCTCTTTAAATTTTTTAACTCAACCCTCTACCTATTTTTTTATAATACGTTAAGCAAATACGTTGTAACCCCGTTTTTGAAAATTACACGAAGTTTGAAATTTAGCACTATTAAAAAATACATTTCGGAGAACTGCAGCAATTATGTTTATAAATGATAGACAGTATACATTAAATTATGTGAAATATAAAATATATATACATGTATAATATTTTCAACCGATTTTCTAAAAGGAGGAGGTTATCAATCTGGTTGTATGTTTTTTTATGTTTGTTACCGCAGAACTCATTTAAACCCAATTTCTAAAATTATTTTTCGTTTCGTACTTCCCGTGTCGTCCCACTTTAATTTGGTGGAAATCTGATGCAGGGTTTCGGAGATACAGGAAATGTGAAGTCGGTTGCTGCAGTTTTATTGCGTTTAACAAATCGAAGTGTCCTACGTATACTAGTATCGTGCAATGACACAACTTTACAGGAGAGCGGATTAAACGTTCTATTCTTTGTAATTTTAACATAAATCAATAGAAGTATTTGAAAATTTGTACTTTTGTACAAATTTTCAAATACTTTACTACATTAGGACAAATATAAGGTAATTTTAGGGCTTGTGATGCAAAAAAACGGTTTTCGTTGTTTTGCGGGTTGCACCAGTATACGTAGGACCCGGCGAAATTATCTTTACGTCTAAAGTCTGTTGTCAAAGTAAAAGGAGGTTTTATTGTTTAGTCTATCGTCGAATTTCGACCACTGGGTGATTGCTAGTTTATGTTAATATGACGTAATATTATTATGGTTATACACTTGTCTGATGATGTTTTTTATATAATTCAGTTCTTGGAAATTAATCTTTATCGTTTCTAAAAAGAAACTAAAATCCATGTTACGGAGATTATCTATATAATAATACCTACGTGAAGGAAAAACTTTGGACCCCTTTTTCCATCAATTAAGCAAACGGAGGAGTATGGGCACTGTAAAAGTTTACATTACTGAGGACTACAAAAACCTAATATTTTTAAATAGTATGCATTGGAAATACAATAAATTAATAAAAATAAACGTTACACACACTACATTCATGTGACATACATGATATTATACACACATGTATACTTTGCTATTTCCTTAAGTTGTTAAACATAAAATAGATTTCATGGTTTAATCTATGGTCGAATTATAGCCACAGGTGATCGCTAGTACATATTAGTTCGCGCCCATATTGAATATAAAGCAAAAGACTGATTCAACACGTCATTACCATTATGATTAAGTACTAAGTGGTAGAGTTTTGCAATGATTCGCCTGGATTTGGTGCTTACATAGCCGCAATAGCTTCAACGCAAGTTACTGTTGTGGTTTGATTGAGAGCATAAGGCAGCGGGTAAATTTATACATGTGTTCTACCATTTTAATCAGCAATGTTATCATTATTATCATCATTAATTTATGTAGGCGATTGTTATGAGTTATTATATTATCGCTTTTCATCAGGAGAACCATCTATCTTTCGGAATGAAAAATAAAACTCATTTTCACTTTATCAAATTCTTCTCTTTTGTTTAAATGATTCCACTTATATTTAACTCTTTTTCAAGGAAAGTGACATGAAGTAAGTAAAATCCTAGCATTATATCTCTTTATATCTTGATAAAACTTCTGCTTTTTATTTTATTTATTTCAATAATCAAACAGCGGTACAATTAACATAAACACCAAGAGCAAATTACATTATTTACAATACAAGATAACATTACTTTAGTTATAAAAACAATGATTGAAGTTTTCCTGTTTATTAAATAATATTAGCTTAATATTATCGAAATAGGTATTATTATTGTATTTTGAATAAATAGATATTTGGAACTTCCGGTTAAATCAACAAGCGTTTCAAAAGTATGGTTTTTAAAAATAAAACAATTGGATTGCTCACAGTAAAACTATTGAAAGGATACAAGATAACATTACTTAAGTTAATTAAAACAATGATTGAAGTTTTCCTGAATATTAAATGATATTAGCTCAATAATATCAAAATCGTTACTATTATTGTATTTTGAATAGATATTTGAAACTTCCGTTTAAATCAACAAGCGTTTCAAAAGTATGGTTTTTAAAAATAAAACAATTGGATTGCTCACAGTAAAACTATTGAAAGGAGATGAGCAACGCGCGGGGAAAACTGCGAGAGGGAGGGGGCTACTTGGACCAGTTACAGAAACAAAGACTGCCCGGCACGTCGCCCAATAAGACCGTATATCAATCTCATTGCGTCAACTGTCCTGCCGAAAACGACTGGCGAAAAAGCGAAACCGCAAAAAAGATGCTGCGGTAAAAAATATACGACAATGAATCGTTTATATTGTGGAAAGTGCCAATTAAAATTTGATAGATGTAAAAGGGATTTTGGCTGTCTTACTGCTTTTGTCGTTAATAGAATTTATATTTTCTTATTATCACATGATATCAAACAAGCAGATGGCTTAGGATATAAACGTTTTGCCATCCGTGCGGTGGGAAGATGTTACCACATGCATAAATTCACCGCCTTATCTTATCCTTTAATCCGGAACAACGTAGTGACAAGCATAGACGCTATGGGGGTTGGAATAGGTAAAGCAGTCTGTTAAACTTAGGTGAGACATAGCGAAACTTACAAAAATACGAAAATTTAGACAGTCATGTAAATATCATAGTATATTAAGATAAGCCAGATTGAAATATCACAGTAGGTATTACGAATATACAAGTTAAACATAACGTAAATTAGCCGTGGATATTTATATAGGATATATACTAAACTACTAAATAAATTTTAAACTATCTTTAACTATTTGTCCTATATTTTAATTTTATGTCATTGATTTTTTGAAACGGCTCTTAAGATTTTTGACGGAATTTTTATAATCTTTTACTAATAAAATTGATCTAGATAAATGTAATTTCTCTAATTATACATTTTAAAATGAAAAAATATCAACCATGCGAAGCTCAGTCACCTAACTAGTGTATTTATAATTTAGTTAAAGGGTACACGAAATGACTCTTACAAATAAATGCTACCTATGATGGGCAAAGAACTCGAGACAATCAGACAAACTAATATATTATTTTCAGTCTTGCGGTCTCAAACACACGGAAATTTATTTTTGTATGGACGTAAAATTAATATATTAGTTATTACATCCGCATTCATCTTAAGTTGAAGCATATGTATTTTAACTTCCATCCAGGTAATAAAAAAAATTTTGGAATACCATTTATTAAGGTTTAAGACGCCGCGCCGGCAACTGCATGTTAAAGTATAACGTTTTATTAAATAAATAAATATTTACGGGACAAATTAAACTTACTGATCTAACCCCAAAGTAAGCAAATTATTTGCTTGTGTTATGGGTGTTAGTCTACGATACTAATACATAGAAATACGTATATAAATACCAGAATATATTTAATAAACACCCAAACCCGAAAGTACAAATATTTATGCTCATCACACAAATGCTTGTCCCCGTCGGGGATCAAACTCGAGCCCCGTTGATTGCGTAGTCAGGGTCGCTAACCACTTGATCAACGGGGCTGTATTGTTATGAGTTTAGTTCAAATTTAAACAAATAATTATATTTAAATTAAAAATGTAATTCGAAGTTCGTTTATCTAAAGTGACCGATTCAAAAGTCTATGTCTACACAAAGATACCAGCAAGAAACGTCTGTAGTTTTATTTTGAAAATATATAGGTACTTAATCGAGTAAAGATTTCCAAATCAGGTTTTGGTACCACCAACTTACCTGCTGAAATAATATTGTTCCGATTTGGCGAGTAAGGTAGCCGGTAAACTTATGCATATGACATTAACACCACACCACACGGATGACAGCGCAATATTATCATCCTTGGGGTTTACAACCGGTGGTTGTCTCTTTCCATCGAGAGAGCCATCACATCTTGTTTCCTATCTTTTGATATAATTTTTTTTCATTTTGTTATTTGTAATAAATATATCAGAAAACTTTATGTACGTGACTTGTACTATACTATAAAATTATACTACAATACATATTGATGAAGACAAAATGATAAAGATTGTAGTACATACTTTTCAGAATATTTTTAACCAGTTATTAGAATTTATATTAGTTTATTAATTTATTAATAGACCATAGTTCTTTTATAGTCCGTATAGAATATATTTCAATTAAGGAATGTGCATAACTAATAATATTGCATTCTATAATATAATATTTTTGTTCACAGGCAAACAATTGGTACGCTACAGTATTGTGTCGGGCGATGAACAACATTTTACAATAGAACCACATACTGGAACCATAAAAACGGCTGGTTCTTTAGATCGAGAAGCAACTGCATCGTATCTTCTAAACGTTCGGGCTACAATAGGGAATTCGCCGAGTTACGATCAAACGCAGGTATGATTTCATAGAATGTAGTTCGTAATACATGTATACATATACTAGCCAAATCCGGTGGTATAATCAACATAATTTAAAATTGGATAAAATATAGCCTGATATGTTACTTAAGAGAAACGAAGTTTTCTGCTGGTGAAAGGATTTGCAAAATTGATTCAGTAGTTTCAGAGAGAGAGGACTCTTATAAACAAACTTTATAATATTAGTATGGATATAATAGTCTATGGCAAGATAACACCCAAAAATACCCATATCTAAAGATCACTGTAATACTACTTTTTTACGTTGTGGTAATACTAATATTACGAGCATCGCATTGCGTTTTCAACGTTACCGATTCGACTGTTATAGTATATATATATATATATATATATATATATATATATATATATATATATATATATATATATATATATATATATACATATATATATATATATATATATATATATATATATATATATATATATATATATATATATATATATATATATATATATATATATATATATATATATTGTTATCGTCCGTATTCATAAACAACCCTTACCTAAGTAACGTATGCGATGCGAATAACACTAATTTGCTATGCAATTCACATACATGACAAGTCATCTGTTTTATGACCCTATGCACTCGCTAACATAATGCAAAATAGTATTGTTTGTGAATACGGGTGTATGTTTGTTATGTCAGAACTCGGTCATTTATAAACGGATTTTGGAAATTGTTGTTTTGTTTGGAAGAGTATACGTCCCGCGTAGTTTTATTTTAATTTGGTGAAAATCTGATACAGTGTTCTGGAGATACATGAAAAAGAAAGTCGGTTGCTGCAGTTTTACTGCTTTAAAAAATTATTTGATTCGAGGTACTTAAGCAAAATTATTTAGTAAAGCTTTTGACGCCTCGCTCGAATTTGGTAATGATGCCTTAGCTTTTTTTAGCAAGAGCATCTTTTTACTATCATGTTATTTGACTGTTAAGGCAGCAAACACAATTATTCTAATGTGGCATGTACAATGTACATCTCCGCCACATGGATGGAAACACATTGTTAATATCTTTGTTGACTATACTTGAATAGAACTGAGGTTAGGAA
This sequence comes from Apodemia mormo, assembly GCA_036924255.1. NCBI lineage: Eukaryota > Metazoa > Arthropoda > Insecta > Lepidoptera > Riodinidae > Apodemia > Apodemia mormo. Next base: position 41,313,812 of record JAUPFN010000008.1, read on the forward strand.
TAGGCTGAGTAGAATATATATAGCTCTTTGCATATGCTTAATTAGAATAGAGAGTAGAACATCTACTTATCTGACAGGCAATGCATATGAGAGAAATAGGGACTGAACTCATCGTTATTATTGTAGCTAGTAAGGTCTCCTGAGATAAATCGTTCAAGAAGGATACTGCTGCCCCATCTAATGCCGTAAACACTACTGCCGTATTTTAATTTAGAAGAAATAAAATGTCCATTAACCTCACGGTCTTTTGATTCACACAGCATAATTAAATATAATATCACAATAATACTACATCATAAATAATTGTAACTGTAACATACAAACTAATATTTTACTACGTAGATTTTTTTATATCATTACTTAGTAAACAAGCAGATGTCTCTCCTGAAAGAGAAACCATCGCCTATAAACAACAAAGTCTACCGGCTACCTCACCGTCAAAACCTGAATACGATAATGACAAGTTGACTTTATGCCGGTAGGAATAGATAAGGCGGTTGTACTAAATACCCGGACGAGACGTTGGGAACCTCTACCACCTAGTAGTCACGATAGTGGTGACACGTATAGCCAATTGGTCACCTTTTATGACCTGCCTGACAGAACGGTAGGTGGTATACTCTTCAAAGGAGCTCGGTCTATCATGGGGGATATCGTTATAATATTAACCACTTCTGTCAAAGGGTCAATGCTTGTCTCTGTCTTATTGTGGTTTGAAAGTTAAGGTAGCAGGTAAACTTATCCATATGGCATTATTATGCTTCCACACAGATTGTAACGCATACATAGCCTACCCGATGATAATATATATCAGAACCGCCTGTTTACTAGCTATCTTACGACATAATAAAAATATTATTCCAGTAGAAAGATTACATGAAGAATTAAAATTAGCCCTTTAATAGCAAGAGTTTTTAATAAATATGAAAAAATTTCGCCATTTTAAATGTGGTCTTAATATAATAATTTATTTCTACAGGTCCAGATAACTCTAGAAGATGTAAACGACAACGCGCCAGAATTTGGTTCGTCATCCGTGAAAATATCGGTAGCTGAGTCAGCAGCTATTGGTTCCGTAGTATATGCAGCCCGAGCAACTGATGAGGATGAAGGAAAGAATGCTCAAATTATGTACTACTTAGTATCAGCTACTGGGCCACCAAATACATTTGCTGTTAATCCCCAGCACGGACTAGTGACTTTGTTAAGGTAAACAACAAAAAATTGCAAAAAAAAACATCACTGGTCAATTTACACAAATTGATCTAATTCCAAAATCAAAACTATTTGCTTGTATTATGGGTGTCAGGGACCCAACTCGTCGGGACGCCATGGTGACATCACCAGGCACCATATTCAAACAGTTTATACTGAAATATATGGCGGCTAACTATATGATTTTCATAAAACTTTAATCCATTTTATGTTGACTCGTCCCTAATTCAAATTCTGAGCCGAACAAAATATTATAGGAATATTAGCAGCAGCAGCATTAGATGCCGACAAACTGGCTTACAGTTTGGCATATATAAATTATAAGAAACTCTGTACATTATTGTTATGAAATAAAATAAAAAAAGTTCGGAGATAAGAGATAGGTGAGGAAAAAGTCTCAACAGCAGCAAAATTAATAGCAAGTGGTAAAAGGTTGATAAAGGACGGAGATAGAGAATTCAGTAATCCAGTTTCCAATTGAACTTCTTAATAAATTTTTTGATACGTCAAAAATTTTTAAATTATCGGTACTAGAAACGTGGCCACATACTTTTTTCTATTATAAGATACCAAACAAGCAGATGACTTTCCTGATGGCAAAAGAAAGAAACCATCGATTATAGACACCAAACATGTTAATAGTGCCTTGCTATTCTTGTGGCGAGATGGCAATGTCACATGCATAAGTCTACGGGCTACCTTACCCTCCAAACTGGAGCACGGCAATGACCAGCATTGACGATTTTGCGGCAGGACTAGGTAAGGCGGTGATACTAAATACCCGGGTGAGACGTCGCGGAACTCTACTACCTAGTAGTCACGATGGTAGTGACACGTATAGCCAATCAGTCACCCTTTACGACCTGCCTGGCAGAACGGCAGTTGGTCTATTCTTCAAAGCTGCCAGGACCAATACGGGGAATACAACACTGTTAACCTTATTTTAAATCGATAAACCTTTCGATCAAAAATAAACAAATTGCAGCCTTAAGAGTGTCTAGTGAAAGAAGGGCATGAATTAATGTGTGTTCTTATTTCGTCCAATCATAGGTAGTCAACGTACGAATGCGTCACGTCTAGAAAACGTCTCATGAGTATTATGTGACTTGCAATTTTAAATGTTTAACATGTAAACTGTAAGTTGAATTTTCATTAATCGAAACTAAACTATAAAGTACAGAAACCAAATACTTTTACGACGTGATATTTTTTGTATTTTTGTCTTATAAACTCTCACGCAATTTTCTTGCGCTGAATTCATATGCAACGCTGAATGTTGTTATTTTCGATCGAAAGACAAACCGTTAATTATATTAAACCAGAGCATCTATTGACGTTCGATTTATTGCGCCTATTCCTCCATGAAGGAACTGACGTGACGACTTAATTTATATATTGTCAAGTTGTGTTACGAGTATCATATTTAAAAGTAATTATTATTACAAATTTAAATCCCTTATATATCCATCGAAATTTTTGGAAATAATTTTGCTCGGAAATTTTAAAATCAAAATATATACTAGCAAAAAACAGAGCTTTGTAGCAAAAAACAGAGCTCACAAAGTTTTTACGTAGTATAATGTTTTTATGAAATTGTGTTAAAGAGAATAATATATTTTAATTCATGGATTTTATTCATAATTAACCAAAAAAAAAATTCGCGTTGATGTAAACGCAAAAAATAAAAGACTAACTTCCTGTAGTGCGTTGATGTAATTTTTCTAACGAATGGTTTAATTAGTAACAGTACAATTGACAAAGTTAGCTCACGGTTTATAAATTTTGAGATTTTCGACAGATAATGAGTTAGTAATGTGATAAAATTCAAATTAAAACACGTTGTTTTATTTTTATTTATACCTTTAAAAATTGTATTATAAAGGTGTAATTATTAATTGTGTTATTCATTCATTGTATTTATATGATAAGTACACATCTTGACATGCATTTGAATTACTATCTATGTTAAAATCCAAATCTAAAAGTGTCATAGTTCTTTATCTTTATCAAATCTTTCCTTAGATTTGATAAAGTTTTGTGGTGCACAAATGTGGTAGATTTTGAAAATTTGATCAAAATGTATTCATGCAGACAGAGAATCAGATGAAAAATTTAGTAAATTACAAATAACTATTTTATTCCGCAGGTCCTTGGATTATGAAAACTTAGTACGTCACACCGTCGTCATATCTGCGAAAGATAGCGGTAGTCCCTCACTCAGCACCAATTTCACTCTTTTTATTGATGTACAAGATGTAAATGATAACCCACCAATGTTTGAACATCCCACATATACCGCTAACGTTTTAGAGTCAGAACCTGTAAAAAATAAGGTGAGATCTAAAATTATTTGTTTGTTACCGCCATATTTTAATCTCAGAAACAGATATTCTCTATATTTAGAGATATTTCTGTACATATGTTCTATTATTTACGCTTTTAAACAACAACTATATCAGTAAAATAAAGACGCAATAATTTTATATAAATATAATTAATATTATGCATTGGTTTGAACCTTATTTGAAAAAATTGATCATCTACTTTCATCTCAGGTCATTTGTAAAAAGCGAACGAGCGAAAATCTTTTATAGAAAAACATATAACATTCAATGTACACAGGCAATAACATAAACTTAAAAAATGTCACTTAACACAAAATTGTGAAAATGAATTATAATTTTACAGATTCTCGAAATCCAAGCTATAGACAAGGATACTGGGAACAATGCACGTATAACATATCGCATCGTATCAGAGAATAATACAAACGAAGAGAATTTTAAAGTGGAACCATCTACTGGCTGGGTGTATATCGCCAAGACACTCGATAGAGAAACGATAGCTAAACACAAAATGACAATAATAGCGTCGGACAATGGCATCCCACCACTGTCAACGACTGCTAGCCTTATTGTCAACGTGGTAGATGCTAATGATAATGATCCAGTTTTCTCACAAGCGTCCTATGAGTTCACTGTTGAAGAGAATCAAAATGCTGGAGCGCTTGTTGGTATGATCACGGCGACTGATGCTGATTTGGGCGATAACTCTGTGATAAGATACAATCTTTTTCCTTCGAATACTAGTTTCGTCGTGAATCCAGTAACAGGTGTGTATTTTTTTATTCACCATTAATATAACTTGGCCCGAGTCACTCTATTTACAATGATTTTGTAGACGTATCGCTTGTTGTTTCATTGCTCTTTCTATTAAATAATAAGTTATATTGTCGGTTTAATTTTTATGGTACTATTAATTAAAATATACCTATGATATTCCAGGCTACAAGCTTTGTTGTTGTTTTACAGACATAAACTCTCATAAGAATTAAAAATTGACACGATGAGGAAAAAGATACAATGTATCGTTAAAACAGTATTAATATTTTATTTTACTACCTGTCAAATTACTAATAAAACTTAATACTAATAATTACTTTTTTAAATTTTATAATTGTTATCCCATTTACACACTCGAAACACAAGAGAAAGAAAATGTGCATATGTTTGCTGCTTTTTTACATTGAAAAAGTTGGATAGATGAACATGAAATTTAGTATACGGACAGTTTCTGTTTTGACATATATACCTACTACTTTATTTTTTTTAATGTATTGTTTCTTTTAGATTAACATACCATTTTCGGGGCAGCTGCGTACAATTTGCCAATATTGCAGAACAAGAAAAGATACATTTATATAGTAAACTAAATCTTGATTAGGATTATCACGAACGTTTTTATTTTAATAATTAAGATACATAATATTGTGTGTTTTTCATTTTTTGGATAGCAACAGATCTGCAAGTTACTACTTCACGTTTATTTATTGCCTTGTCAATACGAAAATACCTATGTAAAGTAAATATTTTTAATTGTCCAAGTAGTAAGGTCTTGTATAATATCTATAGCACTTTTAGTATTTAATATTATAATATTTTTGATTGTTGTGTAAAAATTAACGTTACACTTCCGAAGTGAAAAAGTTGCGTTAATTTTATCAAATTACTTGTGTTGGGAGTCCCTAAATATCGGGTGGCCTAATCGTATGCGACTTTCCAATAAGAACCATCTATTTAACGTAGACGATATGCCTTAGAACAATACAATTTAACGTAATTTAAACGGACGGACAAACCAATATTTGATTATCTAAGAATTATCCTCACAACGGACCACTCGACAGTGTTTAGTTAGCCGGCACCTTTGAAAGTTAAAACGGAGTTTTGACTTAAGACTCGTCGACTGTACAAATAGTTTTGAATAAACAATACTGCATTAATACCTGCACAATATAAATGGAATAGGGAGCATTTCGAAAATACTGTTTGTCTGCATTCTCATGGATATCGTTTGACGATATTTAAGACTTTATGTTGAAATGTAAAAATAACAAAAGTTATTTTTTGTGGTATCTTTACGAAGTGTTAAAAGTCTTATCGCCTCTGTGGTCTACTGGTCCAGCGTTGGCGTCGACCACATGAGGTCCCGGGTTCGATTCCCGGGTCGGGCACTTAAAAAAAATGTTTTTTCAGTTTTCTGATAAACACAAAGTTGCCCGGGATTGGAAAGTGCCCGGTTGGCGATAGGATTGCCACCTATCATATTTGTGAAAGTCTTAAATATTTTTTTTAAATATACATGCGTGGGGTTTTTGTCTATACATATGATGGATTCAATATTAATCAGTATTCGTTGGATAACTTGCACGCATTAATCTATCCCCCATTAGAAAGAAGTTTTTTGTTGTAATATGTGTAGTGGCTCACCACTCTCTAGCCTCGGATGACGAAAAGCCGTCGGTTCTGGTTATCGTTAGAAATAGTCGATAATTGTTATTATCAGGTTACGAAAATGTGGCGATTGGGATTACCACTCACCTCGCCAACGATAAATCAGTGAACCGTGGTAAACTAAAAACTCTATATATTAAAAATCCTTCTTTAAGGGCTGAGGAACGTTTCGCTAAAATTTGCACGCCACATAAGGGACAAAATAGATCTAATTATGTACCATTTTTATGCAAATAAAAAAAATTTTATTATTAAAAGTCTCGTGAATAAAACCAAGGATTAAGCTGGATACGCCTGTCAAGACAATTGTTAGGATGTTAATGTTGCTTGCATTTACACAGAGAAATACAGAGTTATAATACTTACCGATGAAATAAAATCAATCCAGAGGTATTCCTTATTTCATGGCTTTTTATTCGACACGATAAAATAGCATCATATCTCGTATTTCTAATTTTTTTTTATGATATATCTACAAGCGTTTGACATTTACATACATTTGCTCATATGAGCAGCTATGCATTTTACCCCAACACTGTGTCCATTATTTTTAGTATTTGTGTGGTCTATGCTTAAAACCAACACCAGCTTTAGCTGTTATAAAATTAAAATATATATATAAATACAGTAATGTGATCAGTTAAATTTTCCCAATCCCGTCAACTGACAGTTTTAATCGCACTTAAGACAGAGGTCGTTATCTTCTTTAACTGACTGATGTATGGTGCGTTCGATCTCAATTTGGTTTATCAAGAATCAACACCACAAGCTAGTTAGCGCATCTTGACCTAAAGCCATATGAGTTCGTAAATCATTCTAAAGACAACTGTATACCCTGCCTCTCGATAGGGTTTAGATTTTAACAGGTGCTTTTTTGGTGGGCGATGTTCAACTTATGTCCATAATCGCTCGTAACTTGTTTTATTTGTCGGCACTTGAGACGGTATTTGACGCCGAATCGAAGGTTGGATTTATTTCTTCAAGCCAATTATTGGCCACGTTTAGTGTGATCGCTAAGTACATATTATTATGTATATGTTACTTCTAATTTTACGTAAAATCCTTTTACTTATATAATTTACATTTAAAGTCCTGAAGAAATATTGATATCAATAATGTTTAATAAGATTTCTGCATCAAAAATACCGCATTTTGTTTTGTAAGAATATTTCACACGTCTTGTTGTACTAAAATTTTACCCTTAAGCGACATGGTCAAATTATGTTTTCTTTAAAATCACCAAAATTTTTTCACTAACTTTAAAATTGAATATTCTAAAGTTTGGTTACTTATATTTTGTCTTTAGTAAAAACAGTCTCAAAACTTTTGGTCATTCGTATCTAGGAAACAAAGCTTGTAGTTTGTTATACTTACTTTGTTAGGTTTTTCTCCGTGTTGGACCCGGGCTCCATTGAAGAATAGGCCAACTGCCGTTCTGCCGTTCTGAAAAGGCGACCGATTGGCTATACGAGTCACTATCATCGTGGCTACTAAGTGGTAGAGTTCTGCATTGTCTCGCCCGGGTATGGTACCACCGCCTTGCATATTCCTGCCGCAATAGCGTCAGTGCTTGTTAATGTCGTGTTCCGGTGTGGGGGGTAAGATAGCTGGTAAATTCATGCATGTGGCACTAGATCTCGCCAAAAAACCTGGCCTCAGTTTTCAGGATAATAGATTTATAATAAATTATATTGGCATAAAAAATCTATGTTTATGACAAGTTAGTTCCTCCTAGTAAAGTCTTTACCAAAGTTATAATTCGCGTTGCTTACTAAGTTAATTAAATTTAAATATGAATGATGCACATGAGGATACATTTTGAAGGCTTATTTTTACCTCCAGTTCTCCAGTATATTCCTTGTGCTTGTCATAGATAATTGTTTGAGCGGCTCTTTGATTGAGTGGTTAGCTGCCCTGACTACGCGATTAATGGAGCTCGAGTTCGATTCAAGACAAGGACAAGAATTTGTGTGATGAGCATAAATAATTGTACTGCTGAATTTGGGTGCTGACTAAATATATTTCAATATCTATTTATGTATTTCTATGTATTAGTACCATTGATTAACACCCATACCAAAAGCAAATAATTTGCTTACTGCGGGGTTGCGATGTCTCTTTCCATCAGGAGAACTTTCAGCTTATTTATTATACCCGTAATGCTTTATAAAAAGTAGTGTATAATCTTTCGCAACCTTTAATAACTTTTTCTTTAAATTATAATCTTAAATATATATTTAGGAATATAATTTACTAGCAGTTTTAATATCTAAATTGCATGAAATTAAATAGCCTTAAAAATATATACGTCAATTGCAAGTTATAATCTTGTATGCGCAGCGGTCCATATTAACAATTAATAAATTATGGCCATGTAGGAGGGTCGCAATCCTCCCATATTTTATCTTCACGTGGCTAGACTGTCGTCGAGTAGGGTAAAACCGGGATAGATGCCCCACTTTTTGAAATAACCACTTAATTTTAAAAATATTAATTTTATACGAATAATTTCTATTAATGTACCTAGCTTAATCCTTTATGTTGAATTATTAATATTGTTATTCATCCTATCAAATACAGATTTTGTAGAAATTAGCTTTCCGTGGAACATTTTTTTTGAGGATAGATGCCTACCTGTATGGATAGCTGCCCCACCAGTAAAATGCTGAGAAGGATAGATGCCTGCAGTGCAGGATAGATGCCCTTTATAAAGTTTAAACGAAAAACCCAAACCATATGTTAGGTAGTTTAACTCCTAAAACAGTAATTGTCAGTAAAAACGTGGGTTATAATGATGAAATAATATTTAGATTTTCTTTTTAATCTTTTAATGGTTACCATTAGAATTATCACAGAAATGACTATAATTAAATTGTTAAAGCGTTTGTATGACTAAAATATAGTTTCTTAAGTTTGATATACATAATAATTTTTTTTTAAATTTAATTTACGTATTTATTCAACAAAAATATAAATTCTTTATCGTAATTATAAAATATTTATATTAAGTGTCAACATGCACATTGCACAATCATACTTTTATAATTAAATAATCATATTTTTATTAAAATAACAATAAAAATAATATATCTTCTTCATTTTATCCAAATTAATGGAAATTTAGCCGGATAGTGCTTTTAATTTTCCACATTTTGTGCAATAATTTCTGAAAAGTGTATAAGTTTCATGTAGCCAATTCAGACACATTACACATTGTATCCAGTCGGATTGCGACTTCGTATTATTATAGTTTTGAAAACATTCAATGCAGTTATCTTTACTAGGATCTTTAGTGTTTTCATGTCCATCTCTTCTAGTTTTCTTTACGGGCAAACCTTTAGTTTTCTTTCCTTTGATTTTATTATAATTTAATGGATTGTCTTCATCTTCGCTGGTGGAACTATAAATAACTTGCCTTTTTAGTGATGCTTGGTGTTGGTAAAGTTTTAAATAATTGTCATTTTCTTTATTACATAAATCAATTAGGCTGTCATCGTCATGTTCAATAAAATAATTTGTTTTATTTTGTTTTATTTTTTTATTTTTGTTATCTTGTTTTTTATTGGTGGTTCCTTTCTTTGTTTTCTTAAGTTCTTTGGAAGTCTCAATCTTATTTTTCTTATCTAATTTAGTTTTTATTTGTTTTTCCTTTCTTTGAGCCACATCCTTCTTGTGTTTTATATTTTCTTTTGAATTCAAAATATCTGCTGATTGTTTTACCCTCTTAGCCATGGTCAAAGGAATTTTGGGAATAGGTGATGCTTCTACTAGAATTTTTGAAGGCGTTTCTGGCTCTAAATCACTTCCTAAAATCTCGGCCATTGTAGAATCACCGAAGTCAATAATACTTATATCCTCTAAAATCTCGGAATCCATTAAGAGGCTAGGAGATTCTCTGCTAATTGGAGTACACATCAGATTTGGTGGCGTCTTTTTTTGTACTGCTGTAGAAATGATTTCTTTTTGATTGTTCAGCTCTAGTTGAGACTTTTGCGCCTTTTTTTGCTACGTCTTTTCCGGGTTTATTATTTAATTGGATTCCGGATTCATCCATATTGTAAATCCTTTCTGGTTTGTTTAACACATCATTTTCGGTCATAACTTTGATTAAAAGATCGTAGAAGTTATTAACCTCTTCTCTACTAAGACCTTTAGCTCTAGCCATGGATAAGCCTTCAGCTTGTCTGATAGATAGCTCTGAGTTCCGCTCAATAAAACTTTTAAACCATGCACTTCCAGCCATTTCTTTTTCGTGGTCGAAATTATGTTTTATCTTTAACTTTTCAGCAAATTGATAAGCTAACATGCGTATAGCTTGTCTATTGGGGGGAAATCCTGCATCACCAAGCTTGAGAATGTGCTTTACTAGTCTTTTCTCGTTATCAAAATCCAAAATAGGATGTTTTCCTAAAAAAATACTTACGTTAATAAATGAACTGGAAACTTAAATAAAAGCTTGTACTATAGGGCATAACCTTTAATACGTACCCAGTGTCAACTTTAATGTATTTTTAGCAGCATATCGTCTTCGCAATGTCCTCGATGGAATACCAAATTGACGGGATATTTCGTTTATCCCCATGGTTTTTTTATCCATTTCTTCGAATGCTGACTTTAAGTTTTCTGTAGTCCAAGAACATATTCGAGCTTGTACTCCTTCCTTTTTTTTATATTTTCGTGGCATATTTCTGCTAAAATCAGTAAAAAGTCCAAATATGTGTAAATACATAAACGGTATAAGACACTAAAATTATACCCTTGATTCATATATGGTGTATGAAGGGATAGATGCCCCTAAGGGCACCTATACCTCTAAAAATCAGGGCAACTATCCTTTGTGATAGGGATAGATGCCCAAGTATTTTTTTAATAAATTATAAGCAAAATAAAATCTATTTACCCCTAAACACAGACCCAATGAACCGATATGTTAACGTGATAAAAAATATAATGGAATTAATTACTAATTATAAAGTTATACGACACAAAATACTAACCTTTAAATCTTTGACGTGTTCTTGAATTTCGCCGCGGAGATAATTACACGCACGAGCGAAACACGTCCTTATCGCACGACTATCCGCAGGAAACTGAGGTACGGGATGATTGCGGCTCCTTCTTATACAATTAATTCTTAGTCACGACTTTGGGAAGTTACGTTTTTAGACTTTGAGTCATCTATCCCGCTGCGGCATCTATCCCGGTTTTACCCTATTTAAAGCTTGCAATGTTTACAATTTATAATAATGGAAACTATATTTATTTCAATGACTATGTACTAACTTACTCTCTTTGGTTTACTCAGATGCTTTAATTTTTGATACAAATCAATGTTTTTGTACTAGAATCATAATTTCCGTTGTAACTTGTAACAATTGCTTTAATATTTTAATTTACCAAAATTAATATAGAAAACATGTCAATTTATTTAATACTTGGTGAGTATTTCCGCTGCATATGATAAGTGTTACTGAAGTTCATAAATAATCAATCAATAATTAATTTCAATTCAAATTACCTAGTACCTAGCAGCACGAAGTGGTAGACAGACAGATTAAAAATTAAAAATAATAATTTTAGAGAAAGTTTACAAAAGAAAATTTTATTGGAAAATCTTTTCAAAGTGGAAATATTTAAAAAACATTTTATTATTATAATATATTGAAATACATTATTAATTGAACTTTGTACTAATTAGCAGTTACTTACGGCTTTATCATAGTGATAACACAAATACCTAAAAGTCTTTAATTATTAGTCTATATATAATCTGTGAGCCAGATTTAACTAACTTACTAATATATCGATGACATGTTAAAATACTCGCAGGCGAAGCTGCGCGGGTCTGTTAATATAAAATAATTATTAAATTTAATAATTCTTTTTATATCATCAGTACTTAATTTCTTATTTTTTAAACTTTAATGTAAAGGAATTTTCTTTGTTTTAGGTAAAATCACTACGAAAGAAGTGTTAGATAGAGAGTTCAAAACATCGTATTCTTTGTTTGCGGAAGCGCGTGACCAAGGAACTCTGCCAAGATCTAGTAGAGTACCAGTATTAATTAAAATAACAGACGTCAATGATAACTCTCCTGAAATTATTGATCCTCGAGAAGATGTCATTAGCGTTAGAGAAGAACAGCAACCTGGAGCTGAAGTGGCAAGAGTTAAAGCTATAGACCGAGATAATGGTGTTAATTCTTCTATAGAATATTCTATTCTTAGTGAAAGGGATATGGATGGAAATGGTGTATTCGTAATTGATTCAGTTTCAGGAGTTATCAAAACAAGTACAGGTAAGTGAATAAATTGACAATTGTTATTAAAAAGATATTCATTTAATGTTTTTTTTTTCACATTAAAATCAAAATTTAAAAAAATATATGTATTCATTCGACTTTTTAAAACAAAATTTTAAAATTAGACTATTCATAAACGATTTAAAATAATTCTAGATATATACGTATATATTTCTTCACGTAAAATACCTTAAATTTTGTAGGACAGAGTAAACTTAATGCCCTACGTTATAGTCCAGACACATTTGCATTGTGTCTGGACCATCATGATGTGATCAAATGTAGATAAATCTACATTTGATCACATCATGATGTTTATCTTGGTTTCCTTTGGTAGGTGCATATATCCACAATCGCATCACGTTCTGCTTTATTAGTCGTTCATCATTTATTCTTCAACATGGCCAAAACAATGGAGCATGCCCTTTTCATTCTTACACCGATACTGTTTTGAAATTCAAACTCTCTCACTTCAACAATAAGAATGCGATCCACACCACAAAACATAAATGTTATATAATTGTTACTTATCTTTTATGATAATAACGAAATATAGTTATTGAGGGCTCATCAACCGATTATGTCACCTACATAAACAGTTGAAGGACAGTTAAGATCACGGTTTAGCCCCGTGTTGGTTTGGGCTCCTTTTGAAAAATTGTTTGTAAATGTTTGTTTGAAGTTCGTAAAAGACGAACGATTGGGTATATACTGACTAACATTATGGTCACTTATCGGTGGTAGAGTTTGAAATCACCGCCTTGTCTATCAGTGTCGCAATATCGCTACTGCTTGTCACTGTCATAATCTGGTTTGAGGGTAAAGTAGCCGGTAAACTTATGTATGTAGTATTAACATCTCGCCACATGGATAGCAAAAACACACCATAGATATCTTTGGTGTCTATAAGCGATGGTAGTCTCTTTCCATCATGAGAGCCATCTACTAGTTTGCTAGCGATCGATTTTTAGCATTGCAACTTTATTTTTTTCTTTGTGCCAGGTATATTGTAAAAAAAATATTACTAAAAATCAACACTTTTTACTATTTGCCTATCTCGCCATATGCGTAGGTAATATACAAAGGCACTTTCTGTTAATTGTACTAGCTAAAATTCACGTTCAGTATCAGTGGCATTAAATGTATTAATATAGATCCAGGGAAGAAAAATCAAGTGATATAAACAGTATAAAAATTATAATATGTCAAATTATTTCCAGTTCTAGACCACGAAGAAAGATCTATCTATAGACTAACAGTAGCTGCAACTGATGGAGGGCAGCCACCGAAACAAACTGTTAGGCAGCTTAAAGTCGAAGTTTTAGATTTAAATGACAATCGACCTACATTTACAAGCTCAAGTTTATCTTTCAAGGTAAATAAAAGTAGATACCTATTGTTAGTTAAACATTCTTGAAAATTTTCCGTTCAGTAATTCGTATTATATATACCAATAGGCATCCTGAAATGGAGATTTTGCAATAAATATAAAGAATACAATTTTTACGCCTTTTATAATGAAAAATTCTAAAATAATTATTAAAACTTTACCAAATCGCACAAATAGAATACATACTTCATTATCTCTGTAATCTCTTGATTATTATGAATTTCATCTTAATAAAATTTATGAGGAAATTTTAAGTTATATTACGTCTGGGTAGCAGGAGTGACTCATAGGAGCTTGCTCTTTCCTTTTGGGCAAGAGAATAAAATATGATAAAATATAAATACCAATCATTCGATAGTGTGATGAAAAGTCTTAAGATAGTATAAGAATATGAAAAAAAATACTATTATTTGTTCCCTTTTTTATATGATTATCAAAACTTATGGAAATATACCAGAATTATTAAGCCATTAACGATCAGATGGTTGGGACAAAAACTGAGAACAGCTTAATGTGTTGGACGGGGTTAAGAAAAAGTGCAAATGCGTTTACAAAGTAATGTAAAGGTCATTCACATAACCTGGACGAAATCAAACGTATCTTGGTAATTTAATATATTGCTTTCTGCGCGCAATAATTTTTATTGATATATTTCTTAGAATTATATGTATTTTTGTTACTTCTAAATATTATTATGACTGCGGCTTTTTTTACGTGACTAGAAAGCTAGATTGAAAAGGTTTATTATTAGCTACATTGAACTGATTACAATATAATTTTATACAGCCCTCCAAATATTTGGTCTCAAAACTAGCGAACGTAATTAATATTAGCCCTACAGTCAATTAACCAACTGTACTTGCAATTTTATATTTGAAGGAATACGTTATAATTCCTGTTGTACATTGTTATACTCATTGAATGATTTTTTATTCAATTTTCCCGTAGTAATAAATGTTTTTACAATTATAGGTAAAAGAAGATGCTGAAATTGGGCATGTTGTTGGGACAGTATCTTGTTGTGATAGCGATATACGGGAAAATATAATAAATAATGAAGAAGAAAGACAAATTTCATATTTACTAATGTCACTTACATCTGATTATTTACCTGGTACTTTTGAGATTGACAGAAGAACAGGATCTTTGGTGGTAGCTAGGCAGTTAGATAGAGAAGTGCAAGATGAATATAGACTAGAAGTAAGAGCATTAGACACTTCAGCCACAAATAATCCGCAAAGCAGTGCTGTTACTGTGAAAATTGAAATCATAGACGTCAATGATAATGCACCTCAATGGCCAGAGGATCCAATAAAAGTTGAAGTTTCAGAACTCACGCCAGCTGGTACCATAGTATATAACTTTACTGCTAAAGACGATGATGCAAATGCCAACGGAGAGTTAAATTTTCGTATTATATCTTCATTTCCTGTATCAAAACATATATTTAATTTAGATTCTTTAACGGGCTCATTGATCCTTATATCACCTCTTGATTATGAAACCTTAAAAGAGTATTGGCTAATAGTTGAAGCTACTGATCTAGCACCAAATCTGAGTGATCGCATGAGTACCTCTGTAACAGTTCATGTAATGGTAACAGATGCTAATGATAATACTCCAATTTTTGTATCAGCAAATAAAGTTTCAGCAAAATTAAATGCCCTATCTGGTACTCTGTATCAAGCTCTGGCAATTGATGCTGACTCGGGTGATAACGGAAGATTGTCATATTACATATCGGAAGGAAATGATAACTCTTACTTTGCAATGGAATATGAAACTGGAAAATTAACATTATCTAAGAAATATTCAATGGAAATGCCACGAATACGGCCAGGTCAATATAATCTTAATTTGACTGCTTCTGATCATGGTACACCATTTTCTAGACAAAGTCATATATTATTACAATTGACATTACAAGAATCAAATAATATACCTCCACGATTCACAGAAACCTTTTATAGAGCTAATATTAGTGAAGACATCCGACCTGGCAGTTTTGTTACTAGACTTACAGCTTCATCTTCTAAAGGGAATTCTGGTAAGTTGCTCTTAATATATTAGAGCTTACCAAGTTATCTGCCAAAAAAATAGTAATAATAATTACTCTTATTTATATCTGTCTTTATTATAATATATTTTTGATTTGCAGGTAATTTGAATTTTCTAATACCACCTGTAGTAGCTGATGACAAGTTCACAGTAGACGACCGACTTGGTACAATTAATGTAAAAAATAAAATAGACAGGGAAGAAAAAGATCAGTTTGTTTTTTCAGTTTACGTAACTGATACTAGTACATTTCAATCTTCAACAAATTTTGATGTAGCAACTGTTTTAATTAGTGTTCTAGACGTTAACGACAACCCTCCCAGTTTTAAAACTGGGTCATGCTATCCTTTGGCAGTTCCTGAAAATAATGAGCCTGAAATAATTCATACCGTAACAGCAACTGATAAAGATATAGGAGCTAACGGTGTGGTCACATATAGCATTACATCTGGTAACAACGGCAACAAGTTTTCCATTGATTCTACAACTGGAAAATTAACAGCAAAAACATTAGATCGTGAAACACAAGCTAGATATGAATTAACTATATCAGCTTATGATCATGGATCTCCAGTTATGTTGCAAGGGTCTTGTAATATTACAATTATTGTGGAAGACCAAAATGATAATGATCCAATATTTGATACTGCACATTATTCAGCAGCTATTCCAGAAGATTCTCCAATTGATACTTCCATAATTAAAGTCAGAGCTACTGATGCAGATTTAGGTCTAAATAAAAGAATTGTTTATTCTCTCGCAAATGAAAGTCAAGGCTTGTTCAGAATAGACAATAAAACAGGAATAATTTTCACTACAGGGTAAGAGTTTTTTAACGTATGCTTTTTAAATTCAAGTTACGAAAATAGTAATTCTGTTAACTTTACTCAAAGCTGTGAAAAACTCGCATTTTAACATTACAAAACTACTACAAATTAATAAAAAAGCGAATGTCTGTATCCTTGTGGCTAAACTAACTGAAAGAATTTTAATTAAATATACAGGTATTCGATGCTCACAATACACAGGCAATTTTTTGCCCTAAAAATAATGCCTTTTTGTATATAGAATTCACTAAAACGTTAATTTTACACGAAAGTGGGTCACTAATCCACCCCGAAAGTGGGTCACTAGTGCCTTTTAACTAGCAGGTACGATGACTCGACATATTTTTATTTTGTGACTGTTAACATACCTACAATTTTATTTTTACAGATATTTCGACAGAGAAAAAACAAGCACGTATAATTTTGAAGCAGTTGCTACTGATCAAGGACGCTACATTTCTCGGTCACAAAAAGTTTCTGTTGAGATAACAATAGCGGATGTTAACGATAATAAACCTATTTTTACAAAATATCCTTTTAAAGAACAAATTGCTACCCTTACTCCACCAGGACAAAGTTTACTTCAAGTATCTGCAATTGATAATGATATTGGAATTAATTCCGAGATTTTATATGAGTTATTAGATTCTTCAAATCAGAAATTTCGTATTAACCCTACTACGGGAGTTTTAACAGCTACACAGAGCTTAGCTATAGAAAATGGTAAAATTATTCACTTGAATGTATTAGCGAAAGATAAGGGAAATCCACCACAAAGTTCAATAGGGTTGATTGAATTACGAGTTGGGGATTTTTCTGATCAAAATCTTGGACTGAATTTTCAAAATTCAACTTATAACGTGACCATTGAAGAACATTTTCCATACGGTAAAGATATACTACAAGTGATTGCACTAAGAAGTGATGGAAGACGGCAAAAAATTATGTACGAAATTGGTAATGGTAATGATCAGTATGCTTTCGAAATAGATCCTAATACTGGTGTAATTAGGGCAAATGATTCAGCAAATTTAGACTTTGAGTCATATCCGGGCCCTATTAGAAAACTTGTGGTTGTAGCTAGAACAGAAAGTTCACCTATTTTGTATGGATATTGTGAAGTAATAGTTAATTTAATAGATCAAAATGATCACGCACCTAGATTTACTCAACAACAATATATAGCAAGTGTTCTTGAAGGAAATACAAAAGGAGAATTTGTTGTCCAATTATCAGCCAAAGATGATGACCGTGGTGCAAACGCAAGGATTTTATATCACATTGTAGATGGAAATCACGATAATGCTTTCATTATTGAGCCTGCTTTTTCCGGGTCAGTTAAAACCAATATAGTTTTAGATAGAGAAATTCGTGAATCATACAAACTGACAGTTATCGCAACTGATGAAGGCAATCCTCAGATGACTGGTACTGCCACTCTACGGATCAATGTGGTGGACGTTAACGATAACCAACCAACTTTTCCATCACTAAATGTTTTTTCTGTATCCGAAGGTAAGTTTTTAAAGTAATTTAAGGGATTAAATATTATATCCGTGTGTCACAAGGAAGTTTCACAGAACTCATATATCTTAATTAAAATATATATAATATACAAAGTTACTGAAATATGTTTTATAAATTCTCAAACTTAAAATAACAAGCATCAATGCTCATCAAATGGATGGCCAAATTTCCTGATTACCTTATAATTTTTCTTGCCAAAAAATATGATTTTAATTTTTTGGACCTAATTAATTCGTAAAGCTAAATCCCTTATTCTAACTTATTTCATAGTTGCCCTTTATCACTTATACTTTAAAAGTTCAAATTTGCAAATATGTATATGTGCTGCATTTTTTAAATATTACTTAAGGCTCTTCTGTAGCTTAATAGATTAACATGAATTAATGGTACATAGATCGGTACCTATAATAATATTTCTTTTGTATAATATTTTATAATAATATAAAACAGAAAAATGTTCTTAAGAAAATAAAAAAAATACTTTACTCAGTTTCTTTGTTAAATAGCACTGTTATAAATAAATTGCAACTAGCAGCTAGTGTTTAATATTATAATATATTGCGGTTATCTCAAGCAACAAGAGATATTTATTGAATTGAAGACTATACACTTAGTTTTTATAATTTTCCGTAACAAATACCAACCTGCTACCAAATTTGTCTTGTTTTAGTGAAATAGTAGTAAAAATTTGTTATTACTTGTTAAAAACAAGGTGGCAGATACCAATTATTATTATCGTCACAAGAACTGTCTATTTTTTGTCATGGTTTGCTTTTTTTAAAAAAAAACAACAGTGACTTGATACAATATATTTTCCAAGATCGAAATATTGTCATATTTTTTCTTACATTGTTGTGTTGATATGTTGGTAATCTAAACTTTACCAACACCAACGGTAGAAGGGACTATTTTCAACGAACGTTCGATACGATATAAATTGGTAGAACAAAAAGTGTTTACAAAGAAAGAGCCATTTTACATAATTTGTATTCTCGACTCTGCGACTCGCTTTTCGATTCTGCTGAGATTAAATAAAAGGAGCTTTAGAATCAATATTTATTGGACGGTATTACATTTTTTCAAGTGTATGTTTAGCGGTGCCTCCCCGAACAACGGTTCGAGTTTTGTCTTTTTTACTTTTTTTTATCATTGTATTGGCAGTGGTTTTGTAAGGGAATCTTATTTGCGAGTTAAAGCGGTACTTAAACGAGGGTACGTTGGCGTGACATTATTTGTACTTTTTTATCCAACAGGAGCGGAAATCGGCTCGATACTTACATCTGTCACTGCAAATGATGTCGATACGTATCCAGCATTGAAATACGCCATTGTTCAAGGAGATAACACGTTTTCTATAGACAGATACAGTGGGAAGTTAGTTTTAAATAAACAGCTTGATTATGAAAGCGTTAAAATGTATGAAATTAATATCACTGCATCAGATAGTGAACATATTGCGAAAACAACACTCACAATCAAAGTAACTGACGTTAATGACAATGCGCCGGTTTTTGATGATATTTCTTACAATAAAGTTCTACCTGGTAAGTTGAATATTAACTTAATTTTCTTTTTAATTTATTATTGCAACTAAATAAATCATGTAGCCGATAACATATTTTAGTTAACATAAAGATTAACTAAAATCCATTTCTATACGTAAAAACAAATGCAACTAAAGGAGTAAAATAGTACATAATAAGTAAGTATATTCAAATAGTTTACGCAAAAAGCCAAACAAGCATATAAAATATTATAATACCTCTGTCATTTATTGAAAGAGCTTTAATAATTTTTATATGCATAACACTTTTCAAAACAATGTAGAGTGTTTTTGTTGAAATTATTTTATTTTGTAATCAAAACGTTTGCAATATCCTAAATGTTTTACAAAATCAACATAAAATTACTTATAGAATACTCATAGAATTTTTAATATCCCGGCAGCTGGTTTATAGTGCCGTGGATGGACATATACATCCACAACAAATAAGTGTCATATAAATATATATATATATATATATATATATATATATATATATATATATATATATATATATGTATACATAAACAACAAATAAGTATGTTAGACACACGTTACGTTACACGTTCCGTGTTGTACAAATATTAATGCATGCATAAATTATCGGCCGCCTTATTTTTCAAACTACAGCGATAATCGTAGTCACAATGCCGATGGAAATTGATTGGCAGTAATATTGAAGGGGCAAGACTCTCTAGTAGAATTATTTCAAATTAGAACGACGGCAGTGATATGTTTTTGTTTGCCTCTCGCGAACCGTCGTTTAACTTAATTTTGATTTTCAAATACTCTAATTGTGTACACTGTACATATATACACTGATTTTGATATTCTTTTACAAATATAGCAAATTATAGATCATAATGTTTAAAAGTTTATTTTTATCTAACATTTTATACGATATTAGACGTACCTAGATTTTTGAAGTTTAAAGCCCACTAAATAGTAATTTACTATTCATCTATGGAAAACCTTTGTGAATAAATGTAACTTAAAAGTGTAAAACAACGTATAATTTAATGTTTCAAATTACAGAAGGCAGTGGAGTATCCGAAATTGGTTCTGTTAGTGCCAAAGATAGAGATAGTGATGAGAATGGAAGAATTTCATATAGTTTATTACAAGAGAACTCAGCATATAGCATTGATCCAATATCAGGAGTTATATACGTTAATTATAGTGCTTTACAAGACAACCATAGAGATGTTCAGTTAACAGTTGTAGCAACTGATCATGGTACACCTAATCAAAGCACTGTTGCTTCTGTACGGATTAGCACCGGTGCATCTTCAGAAATCAAACCTTTCATTGGGCAAGATACTTACAGGTAAAGAGTTTGCTTATTTAAAATATATAGAAAGTGTCATTTTACTAGTGATTCCTTTAATTTGTCAATATCTAATGTCAAAAATTATTACTATCCCTGCTTTTCCTTAGGATGCACATTTTCTATATAAAACCTTAAAAAGTCATAGTAATTATATTTGGTATCACCGCTTTACCTATTCCTGCTGCAATCGTTTGTTGAGTAAGGTAGTTGGTAAACTTATGTATATGGAATTCCAATGAGTGTTATTGGATAGCATTGCACCATCAAAAATTTGGGGTTTATAGGATTTTCATCAGGTTGACCATGTTTGTTTCTGTGAAATAAATAAATATTGTAACTCATGTAACTGATACTTTAATACGGTATTCGAGTACATATTGTAAGTATTTGTATTGTATTATTTGGTGTGCAAAAGTGCGACCTCTTATAACCAATATCCCTATCTATACTTGGTGAAATCTACTTCTGCCAGTGACGCTTTAGAATGCGATTAAATTTAACGTCTACATTTTTAACGTCTACGTTACATTTGAGTTTTTTCCGCCGGATCTCCTCAGGGTGTGGTCGCGTTTCCGATCCGGTAGTAGTTTAAAAAAATGTTGACGAGTCAAAACAACTTGTAAAAACTTTTATTGAATAAAGTACTTCTGATTATCCTAAATCACTGAAGTACTAATATTACGAGCATTGCCTTCCATTTTCAACCAATTTTATAAAAGGAGGAGGTTACCAGTTTGACTGATGATATTTTTTATATTTTTTGCAATTTTGAAAATTCTGTTATTTGGAAGGTATACCCTTCCCGTGTCGTTCCATTTAATTCGGCGAAGATCTGATACAGTGTTCCGGAGATCTATAGGTAGTAATATTATAAACTAGCTTTTGCCCATGGATTCGCAGGGTAGTAGAGGTTTGAAAGAGACAAAAAGTAGCCTATGTCACTCTCCATCCCTTCAACTATCTCCACTTAAAAAATTACGTCAACTCGTCGCTCTACTTTGTCGTGAAAGAAGGATAAACAAACACACTTTCGCATTTATAATATTAGTATGGATAAACTTCTAACCTAACCTATTTTGAATGGACCTAAGAAATGGAAAATTTTGATTTTTCTTAGATATTTTCATGCCACGCAATGTAAAAAGTACATTGCTCGTAAGTGGCGCGACCACAGAACTCTCGAACCAGCCGTTTGCATGTATGCAAGGCAAGTGGTGCATAATGCATTGCTTGTGTTGTGTATTTCCTTGAATTTTACTATTTTTTTTAGAAAAAGCTCTGATAAATATTACAATATATTAAAAAATACAAAATGAGGTAAAAAAACTTTAAAAAATGTAGCATTTTCCTCAAAAATTTCCATGGGTTTTCATGGTCCAAAGCTATGGTTTTGATTTTAGATAGATCGTCTCTTATATCCTGTTTATACTACAAAATTATTGTGAAAGAGAAACATCAATTCACACATTTTTTTTAACCTTTATTTTATTTCATATTTTTTTAATAATCCCATTATTAATATCGTCACATCAATGTTAATATTTATTAAAACCGAATCAAAATTATCTCGTTATGTTTTTGAAAATAAAAAAATGATAATGTCAAGCACAAATGCATTGCGTTAGGAAAAGGTAAGGTGGTAGCACCAGACTCGGATGATACGTTTTAGAAATCTACTGTTAAGTAGTCACGAACGGACAGTTCTGACCAAAAGTTCGCCTTTTACGCACTGCCTGGCAGAAAAATAGATGGTCTATCGTTTAGAAGGGGCTAAAGGCCAAACGTGGAAAATATATAGACATCCCTCGTCCATATATGACGAGTAAACTGGGACTTCAAATATTAATTATTATTTTTTTATTTTACAGAATTACAGTTGTCGAAGACACAGAAAAAGGAACTTCACTTCTTCAGATTGGTGGAATCAATGATTTTCTTAACAAATACAATCTTGACTTCCGTATAGTATCAGGCAATGATGGAGATAATTTTGATATCACGGCCGAAGGAACATTGATTCTTTTGAATCACCTAGATAGAGAAGTTCAAGATCTATACGTCTTAGGTCTAGCTGCAGTTGAACAAGGAAAAGTTCTAGCGTACAACAGAAATAAAACATCAATTATAATTTATGTTACCGTCACAGATGCAAATGATAACGCACCAATATTTTCTCCAAATGATTTTGATTTTTCTATTAGTGAAAATGTTTATATAGGACACACATTAACTCAATTATCAGTCACTGATGCAGACCTTATGGCGACTCCTAATTCCGCTGTCGTTTTCAATATCACATCAGGAGATGACGAGAAATTATTTTATATACATCCATTAACAGGCATATTGACTGTTAACAAATCACTTGACTTCGATATTGGTATTACAAAATACAAGCTTATTGTAATTGCTTGTGATCTAGGAATACCTTGTTTATGTAATAGCGTGAACGTAACAATAAATATTTTAGATGAGAATGACAATGTTCCGACATTTCCAGTAAATGAATACTTTGAGACTATAGGAGAAAATGAAAGAATCGGAACATCAGTTTTTACAGCGAGAGCAACTGATTTGGATAAAGGACAATACGGTAAACTAAACTATTCTATAGTACCCATATCCAGTAATTTCAATAGGAACGACGACTCATGGAAAATGTTCCAAATAGACTCAATGACAGGACTTGTAAATACTAATGCCGTGTTTGATTATGAACAGAGGAATAAATATGAATTCTCTATCAAAGCTTTAGATATTGGGGGTAAAAGTTCAATAGTTAAAGTTCGAATTGATATTGAAAGTCGAGATGAATTTTATCCACAATTTACACAGAAAACTTATACTTTTGGGGTTCCAAAATCCGGTTCATTGCCTACAGGCTATATTATTGGACAAGCTACAGCTACTGATAGAGACAAAGGAATCGATGGACGTATTGTTTATCAGCTTTCAACATCTCATTCCTACTTCAAAATTAATAGAACTACTGGTGTTATTATTTTAAAAAAGAAAGTAGATTCCTTGATAAATTTATTTGGTAGTGATAAATCAATCAGTCTAGTTATAATCGCAAGTTCTGGAAGGCAGGGTTCCCTTACAAACAAAACTGCAGTAGAAATTCTTTTAGATCCACTAGCCGTAATTTCGGATCAGTCAACGCAAGGCAGCGATACAACTGTTGCACAAAGTAGTGGACTTTCTGACTGGGCATTGGGTCTCCTTATTGTATTTATATTTATAATTATAATATTTGCGGCTGCTTTTCTATTTTTACACATGAAAAATAAACGCCATAAAAAGGTAAATAAGCCTGGTCTAAACTCAGAAGGAGTAGGTGCTACTAATAGCTACGTCGATCCAAGTGCATTTGATACAATTCCTATAAGAAATACAGGTGCTTCTGGTAATCAATTTGCTCCGCCTAAATATGATGAAATACCACCATATGGAGCTCACACTGCAAGTTCAAACTCAGGTGCAGCTACAACATCCGAGCTGTCTGGTGGAGGTTCAGACCAATCAGGGTCGAGTGGTCGTGGTTCTGCTGAAGATGGTGAAGATGGTGAAGATGAAGAAATTAGAATGATTAATGAAGGACCTTTGCAAAGAGATCCTGAAATGCATAGAAAATCAAACGGAGTTGATGATGACAATCTTTCTGATGTATCGGTGCATAATACACAAGAGTATTTAGCGCGATTAGGAATTGTTGATACGGCTACTGGAGGTGGAGCTTCAACTTCTTCTCGAAGATGTTCAGAAAATGTTGGAAACAAAGATGCTATTTTACATCATGGTCCGATAGATTCAATGCACATGTTTGATGAAGATGGTGCACATGAAAATGATATTACTAATTTAATATATGCAAAATTGAATGAAGTTACTGGAAGTGAAAGAGCAAGTAGTGCAGATGAGACTAGTAATACTGTAGAAAGAGCCATGGCTTTAGGTGCCTTTCCTACCGCGCCAGGGGATAACACTGCAGTCCCAACTGCAGGACCATCCATGACTGGAAGCTTAAGTTCTATTGTACATTCTGAAGAAGAACTTACAGGCAGCTATAATTGGGATTATTTATTAGATTGGGGACCTCAATATCAGCCATTAGCACATGTTTTTTCAGAAATAGCACGATTGAAAGATGACGCAGTTTCGCTTCAAAGCGGTAACAGTGGGACATCTAGTGTAAAAAGCAAAGGAACATCAATATCAGGAGGTAAAAGCGTTCCTCCACCTTTACTTACAACTGTAGCACCAAGGAGCTGTCCTGCTCCATCCTTGTCGTGTAGACAGCCTCAACATTTGTTACCTAGGTCTCCAATTAGTCATGATGTTCCTGGTGGATTTTCTGCCGCCGCTATGTCTCCATCTTTTTCACCTTCACTATCTCCATTAGCAACTAGATCTCCGTCTATGTCTCCTTTAGTAGGACCTGGTCTACCATCAGTACCAGGAAATAGAAAACCACATCACTCTACGATGAGGATATAAAATATTTGTAAAGTATTGTATTATATGTGACTGTTTCGCTAATAGGAATTAAAATGGTAGTATTTATTGTTGGCCGATGTGATTGGCTTAGTATCTGTATTTTAGTATCATTTTGTGCATATTATGTACTCATCCTCAATGTGCTCAAAGTGAATATAAGCGCTTATTACCGATTTTACGGTAAATGTATATAGTGTCTTCATTTAGGTAATTTTTAATTATGTATATATAATAAAGTTTAAGTTGTAAATGTGCCTTGTAAAGTATCAAATGAAGACTGCCATGTAATTACACACGTAAAGGAAAAAGCTTTAGTAAGCTATAAGGTAGATTAAGGTTTGAAATATTTTTCAGTATCATTGTTCTGAGCGTGTTGAAAAGAAGTTTTTTGTAATAGCTAGTGTAATTAATACTCAGTGCCAACTAGATCAGAATTATCGAATAATTGGATATTCTGTGATGTTTCATATTTTTATCAAAATATATACAAATGAACCTATTAAAATAACATATAAAAATATTTCAAATGAAGTGATATTATTTTTGTAAATATTAGGTTTTTAAGTTCCAAATGACTGCCGAAGCGATGTTTATCAAAATGAATAAAGTTTCAAATTAAAAACTGCTTTTATTTCTCCCTACATTGACATTATAATAATCATATTTATGCATTTAACTCATTTGCTCAATATAATCGAATTGTTCGATATAACTATAATATATAAAATATCAATGATAGAAATATTTAGTTTACGAATATTTTTATCATACAAATATTTAGTTTTAAACTATAACTGTTTTAATAAACAAAATAGAATTGTTATGAGTATAATTTTTCATGATATTTAACAAGCATACAGTTCTCTTGATTAACAAAGAGAACCGTCGTTTAAATACCATACAATAACCGTGCAATAAACGTCGATTAATATAAATATGTTTGTGGTAGAATTCGGATGCTACCTGCATAAGGTTACCGGTTATCTTTCCCTCTAAATTGGAATACAGCAACGATAAGCTTTGACGCTCTTGATAGAGGAATTAATAAGGCGATGGTACTTACCTCGGTCAAGATGTTGCAGAATTTTGAAGAGTAGACAGTGCCAACGGGCACTAAATAAGCGATTCAATTAATTTAGCATTTGAAAATTGCTGTTTTGTTATTTTAAATCTTAACAGTTGTTGAAATTTTATTTAAATATTTGCAATAACAATTGATTTCTACAGCATTAAATTACTGTCCACGAGACATCAAACTCATTTTTAAATCATAATTAAATACTTGAAATTTTGTGAGTGGCTTCGTTTTGACGAAACTAACAAACTTTCCATCACCTAGTTTTTCAAGTTTTTCAAAACAGAAATCCTGTGAAAAGTACATATGAATATAACCTATCGGTCTGAAATAATAAGGCAGCAAGGAATTTATTGGAAAAGATGACCGCTTGATAACATTAATAATAATTAAACAATTTAGCAAAAATGCACAATGTATGTATTGATTCATGTCCTAAATACGAATGTCTATATATATATATATATATGCGGCATTTTCGCAGTCGTAGATAAGCTCTTCGGAGCAATATTTTTGTTAGACAAAATATTTTTTGAATAACTTATTTCATTGACTTGTAAATGCATTATACATAATATTTATTATTACTAAAACTAAATATCCATCAAAGAACAAAAACTTACGAATTTGGCATATTCTGATCATACTTATTTGAAAAACGCAATGCTTTCGAAAAAAAGTCGTAGGTAGAAAATTTGTTAGATTCGCCAAACATTTTAACGCAGTAAAACTGCTGCAACCGACTTCCCATTTCCTGTATCTCTGGAACTCTGCATCAGCTATTCACCAAATCATAAAGGGACCCCACGAGGAGTCCCAAAAAAGGAATTTTCAGAATCGGTTCATAAATAGCCGAGTTCTGAGGTAAAAAACATAAGAAAACCATAAAGCCGAATTGATAAACTCCTCCTCTTGAAGCTAAGGGAGGAGGCCTTTTTTTGAAGCTACCCACGAAGTTACAAGTAGTAACCATATAAAAATTAGTGTAATATCCCGTGGACAACTGACAATTTGCAGATATTTTATTGAATGTGTAAAATTGAAAAGTGAACAGTTATTTATACGTAATCATTTTCTGTCATTTATATTATTTTTTCGGTATTTTTTTTACAATAAACTATAGCTATTTTGAGATGAATTATTTTAATTTTCAGTGAGGTTGATATACTTACAAATAAATTTTCAGCCGCTTCTTATATACTAAACTACCTAGGTACATGGAAGTCTTACATACAATGGATATATTATACTCAAAAACAATTAGAATCAGGATATTACAAATTCAAAAACCTTGGCTATGATGCCAACTAACCGCGAACGCCAACTATAAAGTGTCATTGTGAGGGTTACAAGTGTTATTTATACTTGTCTCTAGTATAAAATTTGTTTATAAAACAAGTTAAATGACTGCCTCGTTTAACTGCAGATGTGTAATCGACTGATTAAGTTGTAAATCACAAGGTCTCGCGATTCCCGGGTCAAACACTGTCATTAGTTTTTTAAAAGAAAAAACTGGAAAATTCATTAAAGTTTTAATACACTATCAGTGTATCAAAACTCCCACGGCTTAAAGTAAGTGGTCTATAGAGAGTAGAGACTGATTTCAGAAAGTAATAAAAGATAATCGATAAAGTTGGCAAAAATGACAGTAGACATTAGTCACAAATGACTGACCTACAGATAAGTTTTACAAAACAACTAAGGAAAGCGCTTCAGATATGCAACGTAAGAAAACTTTTTCGACTCATTTTCTCGTCACCGAATCCATTTCAGTCTGCAATAGCGAATTGAAGCTATCACCTCTACTTGTCAACAATATCAAACACAGCACACACGATTCAACTTAATTCATCAAAAATGGAAGTAACATTTATGTTGTCGGTAATTGGTTACTGAAGAGAAGCACGTATCACATATTACACATGTTATCATAAAT
Organism: Apodemia mormo; assembly: GCA_036924255.1. Lineage (NCBI taxonomy): Eukaryota > Metazoa > Arthropoda > Insecta > Lepidoptera > Riodinidae > Apodemia > Apodemia mormo. Next base: position 41,342,304 of record JAUPFN010000008.1, read on the forward strand.
GAGATAATATGCCTGCTTAGGATAAACAACGAGTGATAAAATGTCGCACCCGATTGAAGAGAAATTTAACCAATAAGAAGAACAAAATATATGGTTTATTCAATTCGACACAACCAGGAAGAATTCGTCGTGGCACTAAAAATTCTGGTCCAACCTCTACTTTATCGCATGCGATATATTACACACTGCTTATCCTAAGTGGATTGGACATAGTCACTTCTCTCATGCGTGACATATCTCACGTTGCATATTTTAAATGAGTAGCAATATGGGACGTCTATTTTACAATATCTTCCTTAAAAGTATATCGTTATGACATTTTTTTAAATGAACTAAATAAATGATCTGAGCATAGACCAAGGATTACTTGAAATATCTCTTGAGCTCGAAATAATAGTAATAATTTCATAAACTTTTAGGCTATTGAATTAAATTATACACCTTACATCCTAGGTAGCAAACATTTTCAAAAAATATATAATTACAACAAACGAAAAAGAGAAGACACTGATACTTGCATTTGAAAGTATAATATTACACTGTCATGCTGTGGAAACATTATGGCGAAATTTACGTTGCCACGATTGATAGTGTCAAACCATTTCTCTGAATCGCGAATATTTGGGGTTTTGTCAGTTTACTGCTTAGACTAAGTTCATTTCACTTTTGCATTAGCGTACATTGCAAATTAAAATGAGATTGCTTATTGTCAATGGAGTATATAATATAATATTATGTTGCCATATACCTAGTTCACCTTAACACAACCACGAAGTACGCGATGATTAAAACAGAAAAATGAATTTCGGAATCATGGATTCTTAAACATCGCAATTGGATTGAAACTTGTGAAATTTATTATAAATACCAAGTTTAGGCAATGTTGCGAAAAGCTCACAAAAACGAGCAAAGTTCATGTATCACCATCGTCCCTTCTAAAAGGTACTCTGTAACATTTTGTTTAGATAAAAAACAACCACTTCACCTATTTTTGCAATTATAACAGGTGAGTTTTTAAGATTGTCTCCAAGCGAATATGAGTAAATGGGTAACTTAAATTATTCGTTTGTTAATCAGATATTTTAGTAGTATCTTCTCTTTCAAATTAAAATAACTAACTAAAAAAGTAGATACAATTATTTTTACAAGGCAATATGAATACCGGCACATAAAGGCATATTAACAAACTACTTAGTGATCTAAGGAACAATATATCACAGTCAATCTAAGAAATTACAAAATATTTATCCTAGGGTATAAGAAAATGGAAATTTTCTTAAAAAATTTTATCACAAAAATTCAATAGTCTTAACAAAAAGTTTTCAATATTGAATTTTATTTAATACTTGTCTTAAATAAACAATTTGAATACATGGTTTTTTTTACTAATAAGCTCTAGCAATTGACCTGACGCCAATCCATATTAATATGATTTTATATTTTAAAGAAACTACGAAGAAACTCTACTGCACTTTAGTATCAACTTCTTAATATTTAGTTTTAATTTTTAGAAGAAAGTTTATTTACTATTTACGTAAGACATAATTTTGCTAATGGCAAAGAATAGGAATAAGCAAAATAAAAAAAATGTACTTTCAAAGACGTTAAACTCAAGTCATGCATAGTAAATTCGATAAAAAAACAGATCATCAGTTAGCAATCAAATCCAACTTAAACCATTCTCAATTCATCCTTACAATACTATTTAAAAATCTAATTAAAAGGAATGATTCACTTATAGTTTTTCCCATCTGTGTTGATTGCAATTTAATATATTTGATGTAAATTGATATAGTAACAATATACACAAAAACTAGTCATATGTATAATACTTGTAATGATTAAAAGCCTAAAGTAATAATTTCAAAATAATAAAATGCTTAGTCGAACTTTGTGAGCTAGAAACACTTAATTATTTTATTATTATTAATGATAAGGTTTTGAAAACTAAAACGCAGGGGAAAGTATATTTGCTGAAATATAATCTAGATAATTTTCGTAATTATTAGCGTGTTAATTGCAATTCATATTTCGGCAACTACGGTACAATATTCCTAAGTTTCTTAATTGAATATTTTAGATAATATTTAATATTGCTGTAAATATGGTTATCACCTAATAAAACGATAATATCGGTTATAAAGTTCTTAATTTATGACAAAAAAAAAAACATTTTCCCAAAACCTAACTAATTAAAATACATCGTATTAGGCAAATTATAGATAATGTTTATACCTAATTTAATGCTAGATGTTATTTAAATGCATATCAATAATAACATCTTCAGAGGCTATTGAATTTTTATTTGTAGTCATAATACCAATTTCTACCTCTGTGTTAGATGTTGGAAGAAGGCCATTTGCAACTGCTGGTTCCTAAAAATAAATAATTTTTATATTTTTATAAACAAATATATTATTTCAATAGTGACTGGATTTTAAACAACATAAAACAGAACGTTTTCAGTATTAGAACCAACAAAGGTATTCCCTCCTCGTGTCTAACATCGGATAGATTTCACTGGTTAGAGTAAACGCAAAGACTTCTATGTACTAATGCACTAGCCAAGGTATACATCACGCCACTTGTGTTCCACTAAAAAGCAGTCCATGAACTGCACCTACGTTGGAGCTCGTTGATTAAAACACGTAAGCGCCATGAAATTCATGGTGGTTACGACCTTTCGGTTGCATAAACGCTAAGCCGGCAGGTTACTAGTTTTTTTATTAAAGAAAAAAGAGGCAAACGAGCAGGAGGCTCACCTGATGGTAAGTGATTACCACCGTTCATGGACAGCCACAGCACCATAGGACTTGCAGCTGCATTGCTGGCCTTTTAAAAAGGAGTATGATCATTTCTTGAAGGTCCCTAAGTAGTATACGTTCGGAAACACCCCTGCCGGTAATTGATTCCACAGAGGAGTAGTACGTGGTAAAAAGTGCTTAGAGAATCGCACGGTTGTAGATTTCCAGACATCAAGGTGATGAGGATGGAGCTTTGATTTTGCCGTGATGTCTGATGATGAAGTTCAACGAACAGTTCTTCGGAACACTCTCCATGATAGATGCCGTATAAGATGATAAGCGAACCTACATCTCTACGTAAAGCCAAGGAAGGGACAGCCTGGTCATCAACGATTCAAACCGCTCTATGCTGAATATGATCAAAAGGAAGAAGAAAAGAAAGATACTGCGAAGCGGCCAGAAATGAGAACAGCTGCAAGGGATAAGCCGGCAAGAAGTACTGTCTCACTCTATTGAGCACACCGAGCTTTTTTGAGGCTAGTTTAACCTTTCCTGCAAAATGGTCACAGAACTGACGTTGTTCGATATCTCAACGCCAAGAAATTTAATATTGGCTGAAGCTGTCAGGAGAGTATTCTCAAAACGAGATGATACGACAAAGAGCGACTTTTTAGCAGTGAACGCACATAGCTGTGTCTCCTAGCGTTAAATTGGACTAGGCTGAGTCGACCCCATTCCGAGATTTTGTCGAGCTGAGTCTCTATTTCAGACACTAGCTTGTCCCGGTTCTCGTTGAAGTGTTTCCAAGAAATATCGCTATCACCGGAGTATGAAGAATCAAAAATACTGTCATCGGCATAGCAATGAATGCTATTAATTCGCAACATTACATTGATACTTAGAATAAACCATCTAGGCACGCATGCAGCCTTGCTGAACACCAGCATTGACAAATTTCAGGTTGGAGCAGCACCGTCGACTACAACCTTGATGCTATGACCACCCAAAAAATTGGTGATCCACTTGCATAATTTCTCGGGAAAGCCATGAGAAGGAAGCTTTTGATTACTCCTTGGTCACTACTGCCAGCACCCAGCAATGTGTCACGTATACTAGAAGACGACCAACTGACCGGCTGAAACTGTACTAGAGGTCACTAATCAGCTAATGCTCCCATAAATACTTTAAAAGCTGGCAGTTAATTATCTTCTCCGTGATTTTGGAGAACAAGGAGGTAATTAATGGCTATCGGCGGATAGATTGACGGATTCGTGCGATTAGCTTTTTTGGGTACAGGTGCACTAAAACTGTCTTCTATGATTTCGGTACTACGCCAAGTGAATAGGAGAGCCGGAACAGACGCTTTAATACCAGTGTCAACTCCGGAGCACATATTTTAAGCACTATCGGAGAGATACCATCCGGCCCAGACGACTTATAAATGTCCAAGGAAAATGACTGATGTAATTTTATTTCGGGCATATTGCTATCACACTGCGGGATAGAAGGTGGTGTGTTTCCTTGGCCATCCAGAGTCAAGTTGGATGCAAAGAACGAGCCCAGGAGATCAGCCTTTTCTTTTGCGGTGTGGGCCAGAGAATCATTTTCTCTGTGCAGAGATGGAAGGAATGACTGACGAAAATTCCGTAAGGTAGCTTTGGCGAAAGAACAAAACGCACGGGTGCCCATAGGAAGACGCACTAATTTCTCACCAATCTGACAATGTGCTCCGATGTTTCCTTGGCGATGACTCTTTTGAAGGACCTTGAGGCGTTATTGTACTCCTTTCTTAAGACTCTGGTTTTTTCATCACATGATTCCGAAACAGCATCCCAGGCCCGGTAGCACTTCTGCTTTCAACGCGAAGCCTTATAGTGGTGACTAAACCAAAGCTGAGACTTGCTACCGATGGGACCCGCAGAGAACGGAACGTAAAGTTCCATACCCTGTAGTAGAATGCAAAGAAGGACCGCATCCCGTCCCAACCTGGTAACTTATACTAGGCTAGACTGTGGCTTATAATGACAAACGTGGCGGCAGCCAACAAGAGGAGGCTGTGATAGGTGCTTTATCCCAGATTAGGCCGACCAGATCGCTACTGCCTGATCTGGGCCAGGTGGCCTGCACTTTGGCCCAGATCAGGCAGAAGTCAAACAAACCAAGACGGACATCCTAGTAGACATATACTAGATACTGATCCGGGTGGTAAGTCAGCAGAAGGTCCAACATTGAAGGTGCATTGAAGGAAGACATCATGGTCATTTTCATATTATGGAACTCGCGTGGGTGAAGTTATGTAAGATCAGACGCCAAAGCAAAATCGTGAAAAGACCTCCCCGTGTGATCGGTTGTGCGTGGGCAGAGTGTGATGGGCATTAAAATCACCTAGAATCACGATCTCTGCGGAAGGTGTCCTTTGCAGCGCGGAATCTGCAGCTATTTGCAAATGCTCTACGAGTCGATCGCCTTCGGAATTCCCGTTATAGGACCTGTATAGGCACGCGTAGATGCAGGGATAGCCACGGCAGTCTACGTGCAACCAGAGACCTTTAAGACTGCCGGGCAGCCGGTATCTTCTCTAACGTATACGCACACACCAGCGTCTCCATGGTGCAGCCTGAGCATCCATGATTTGGCTGTTCAAGCAATACAGAGCATGAATACCCAGCGGGGGATTATCCACCGTCAGTGCAAGTGGTACCCGTTTGGGTAAAATATCTTTTGATTGCGCTTTCATATATACTAATTACTAGTATCGATTACTAGTATCCCCCCCCCTCCCCCCCCCGATTACTAGTATCGATTTACCTGTTTATACCTACCTACTCTAGAGTTGTAATGGAAAAAAATAATCAATTTAACGTTACCATATTCTATAGACCTTATCTTTTCGATATGTTTATTTTTTTATATTATATGATAGCAAACAAGCAGATGGGTCTCCTGATGGAAAGAGTCAACCATCGCCTATAAACACCAAAGATGTTAATGGTGCGTTGCGATCTTGTGGCGAGGTCTAATGCCACATGCATAAGTTTGGTAGGCTACCTTACCCTCCAAACCGGAACGCGACAGTGACTAGTACTGACGCTATTGCGGCAGGAATAGGTAAGGCGGTGGTACCAGACCCGGTCGAGCCGATGCAGAACTCTACCACCTAGTAGTCACGATGGTGGTGACGCGCATATCCACTCGGTCGCCTTTTACGACCTGCCTGGCAGAACGACAGTTGGCCTATTCTTCAAAGGAGCCCGGGATCAACACAGGGAGATTTATATGAAATTTGTCCAAACTAGTGACATATATAGTCAATTGTTCGCCTTTTGCGCAATACTTGTAAGAATGGCAGATGGTATTTATTCTTTAAAGAGGGCCCAAACCAATACAAGAAAAACTCATTCTTGTATTTATATTTTGTATTGTATTTATTCCAACATGAGACAGCGTATAAAAATTATATGAAATTAAGTATTTATGTGATCTGTACCATTGCTGGAATAATAACAAAAATAGATCTAAGCCCAAAGTAATCTAATTATTTGCTTGAGATATGGATGTCAGTTAACGATAGTAATACTATTAATATTGAAATATATTAAACACAATATATTAAACACCCCACCCCAGAAATACAAGCATTGTGCGCATTACACAAAATATGTTTGTCAAGAATCAAATTCGAGCTCTTCGATTCTGTACTCAAATTCGCTAACCACTCGGAAAACAAGAAAAGGCAAAGGAATAAAACAAAATACCATAGATTATTTAAATTTACCATTGATGCAGCATCTGTAGCCATCAGTTCACTCTTCGATAAATGTTCTACAACGGCTGCTGCATAGCAGTCGCCAAGCATGTTATTTGTAGTTCTTATGCGATCACTAAAATGTTTGGCAAAAAATGTATTAGAAAATAATCAAAACAATTAAAAATGCGTTTTTTGTGATAATTTAAAATATTTTTTATACCAAACAACTGGATGACTCTCCTGGTGGAAAGATAAACCATCGTCTTTATATCAAAGATTTTAATGGCACGTTGGTGTCCATGTGGCGGGTTAGTAATGCCACATTCAGTCTACAGTCATTGCAGCAAAAATAAGTAAGGTGGTAGTACCAAAACCCAAGCGAGACGTTGCAGAAATCTACCACATAGTAATCTTGATAGTAGTTATAAGTTAAGCATATCCTTTGCCATTTACGAACTGCCTGGTAGAATGGCAGATGGTCTTTTTTTAGTATCGATAGGGAAGCGCTTGACCACGATCTCACCCTATGGTAAACTAAGATGTGACCTAAGATGGTACGCGCTTCCCTCAAAGGTACTTTTCTTTTCACTCTTCTCTTGAAGATTACCAGGTTATACTCGTCGGGAAACACAAACTCAGGAAGTATATTCCAGTCCCTTGCGATTTGGATCAATAATGTCGAGTCAAACCGCTTTGTTCGGGTACGGGGAACGTCCACCATATGGTGATGCCTAGCATCTGTGCGCCTTGAAAATTGATAGAAAAATGATGATGGCGAAATTAAGTCGTGCAATTCTGCAGCGCATTCTTTAACTTAGTCTATCGGTATTTTATCGGATACACTTTAAAGTGTATCCGATAAAATACCGATAGACTAGCGACTCTGCGGCGATGAGCGAGCCTCTGGAGTTTTTTGCCTACCTGATCATCGTCGCTTATGAGCCTCTTGGCAAGCTTCTCTATCGACTCAAGTGTCTCCAGCTAATATTTGGTGGATGGTGAGGTGAAAGCAGTATTTCATGCATAAATGGACTTTTTACAAATACGCATATCGACAAAATGATAGAGGAAGCATTGTAAGAGTTTTAATCACTGGTATACAAGAATGTAGCTGATTGACATTACATCCTCCGTGTTGGTCCGGGCTTCGCCCATGTTGGTCCGGCTTTCTTTGAAGAATAAACTAATTTTAGTTCTGCCCGGAAGGTCGTAAGAGGCGACTGTTTGGCTAATACGTGCCACTACCATCGTGACTACTAGGTGGTAGAGTATTTGTTGAGGGGAGAGATTTTGTTGTTTAATCTATGGTCGACATTAGACCAAAGGGCGATGGCTAGTCAATTTTATTACATAGAAAGTCAACGTGTATCTTCCGATTGCAATGTGTCTCAATGAGTGTTCCTAGAAATTTGGTATAGTCTGCAATTTTAATTTTATTACTATAGCATGTTTTGAATTAAATTAGTTTTGTTTTGAATAATTAACCATTCTGAATTTTAAGAAGATTTCGCTTGTTACAATAAAATTGTGCCATAACTTTGTTTATAAATTGAATGGTTTATAGTATAAAGAGCAATCGGAAACTTTTTGGCTACATTCACCGTTAGCGAAGGCGCAACAACAGTTAGAAGGAATTAAAATGAAAATGACTTTCACGACTAGTAAATGAAAATGTCACTTACACGAGCCAATCTACCGCAAATAGTAATGATACATCGTGTGCTGGAGCATCAACTGCTGCTAACACAACTAATAATAACACCATTGCTGCAGACGGAACAGAAGCTGACGAACACGATGCCGCTGTAGATGTTAAACTGAAATTAAAAAATTAAGGATTTTATTAAGATAATAATCTATTAACTTCCCTCAATATATTTTTACAACATTTTAATCCAGAGCATAAATAAAAATTAAAAAATGCGCAAAATTATATATCAAGCATTTTTATGTATGTATAACAAATTTTAACCCAGCACACCGATAGTAACACTGAGGTGTAAGTATTAATATCGTTGACTAATATTCATATCACAAGCATATAATTGAATTAATATGGGGTTAATCCTATTTATGAAATTTGTCAAATAATATTATAATTCAAAATTGACCATATTATAGCATAATTTACATTTTAATTAATAAAAATATACGTACAATATAGTAGCCAACTGTGCAATTTCCAACGTTATGTTATTCATTTGACAAATAAAAACGCTGGCAACTGCCAGAAATAGGGCCGTTCCATCCATGTTTATATTACAACCGATGGGCAGTACAAATCTAGTGATACGTGGATCTATGCGGAGTGGTCCTTCCATCGCTCGAAAAGTTACTGGAAGAGCTGCAGCACTGGAATGTTTAAATTTCTATTAGGTAATGTTTGATGCTTATTCACTTCCTTAACCTCTAATACATTCTCATATCACCAGGTAATCCTTTCGTTTCATGTATGTAATTTGCAAAGCAACAAATCTTTTCCAATGATACCAAATGCACATTTAACGAGAAAACGGGGGTCGGTAGATTTTTCTAAATACAGTAGTAAGTCCAGATCCACTGTATGAATCAATCCTGTTTAAAAAGCTTTCAGCTATAACGAATGTGTTCGGATAAGTCACATATTTTGATAGATAGACCCATAATATGTAGATACACAGCAGACACTTCGCACTTTTTGCATCAGGAGTTAACATTAGGGTGCATAATTAGATCGTATGTCACATGTTATTCTTAAATCCTATTTTGGCTATTCGTGGCGAGAAAAACCATAAAATATAAAATTGTATAAATATTAAATCTTAATCAAAAATATTAAATTTTGGTTAATATGAAATGAGATGTTTTTCGTTACAAGGTAATTAGGTGTAAGAATGAAATAGTTGCCAAATTATAATATAATAAGTACGAGTATATATAACCGAAACGCTTCTTTGTATTTACTAAAATTTCCATTAAAATATACTTTGCCAGGGTTTAACATAAAAACTTTAGTCTCATTAAATACTATTTTCATCTCTGGGCGGGACTGGACTTTTAGCTAAGAGCTATCCTCGTAAATAGAACTCTCAATTCCAGTGTCGAGTTCAGTTATAGATGTACGTCAACCAAGGCTTAAGTAAAAAGTTTTGCTTAGAGCATAACTGAGATGAAAACGCTTATTATGCCTATATAAACGTATAAACCGGTCAAAAAGGAATAATTTATAAAATCTATGAACAGGTTTATTTGTTAAAAACTCTTATAATTTTGCTCTATAAGGATACTGTTTTTTATTGGTTAAGGAAGAGCTAAATGCAAACAACTCCCGATGGAAACACTTTACCTCCGCCTATAGACGTCAAAGACGTTAATGGTGCGTTGCTATCAATGTGATGAGTTGGAATGCCACATGCATAAGTTTATCGACTACCTTACCCTTAAAGCCAGAAATGCTGAATTAGTTGTTACCATCCCACCAATCGTCACAACGGTGAATCAAGGTAAACTGAAAGGCCTATAAACTTTCTTCTTTTATATTATTAGATGGGAATGGCAAATGGCTCTTATGACGTGAAACTATTGCTTATATACAATGAAGATGCTAATGGTGCGTTGCTATCCATGTGGCGGCATGGCAATACGACATTCATAAGTTTACCGGCTACCTTAATCGCTAAACCGGAACACGACAATTACAAGCATTGACACTATTGCGGCAGAAATAGACAAAGCGGTGGTACCATATAAAGGGCAAGACGTTGCAAGAATTTACCATTATTTAGTGGCACGTGTAGCCAATTGTTCGCCTTTTACAAACTGCCTAGTAAAATAGCAGATGGTCTACTCTTCAAATGGAGGCCGAATCAACAGGAGGTTCGTAAGACTATAAACACAATTTTTGGAGATGTTACTAGGTACCTTTTTATAACCTTCTACACGATAATATAAAACATACGTGGATGCAGTTGCTGAAGCCGTCAGCATAGCTTGAGACAGTCCCCAGTAAAATTTGTAGGGGTTTTTTTTGAGGACCATAAAATATATTAGTTGCATCACAAGTAGCTGATACAGAAAAACACCAACTGTGATAGTCGCTATAAACCATGCTAATTGTGATATCACTTGTCCTGAAATATGCAAAAATGATATGTCATTAATATACATAAATTATCATTCAAACTTTCATCCCTTATTTCAGCCCCTTGGAAGAAGGATTTTGAAAAAAAGTAAAAGTAAGTTTAACCCGAAGTCTGCAAATATCTTTTGTCAAATTTCACCAAAATCAGTTCAGTGCTTAACCGTGAAAGCATAACAGACGGATAGATAGCTGGACTTTCGCATTTATAATAATAGTATAAATTTAACTTAAACCACAGTATAAACAAATTTGATCGTTTAAATTCGCGCTTGTTCTGTCTTGTTTATTCTCATGTATTGCTACGTTGCACTAAATTCGGTAGAATGAGCGTTAGTCTACACCACAGAGTACTTTGTAATATACCTAAATAGAGGGTATTCTTAAGGCATGAAACAGGAACAAATAACACGTGCGAATCTATATAGTAAAATTTAGGAGTGAGGCGTATTAATCGTAACAGAAAAAATCACAAGTATCCGTAAATACTAGATAACAATTGCTCCTGTGAAAACTTTATAAAAAATATCATTCATAATTTTCAATACTCAGTCACAATCTTTAGCCATAAGTATAGTAAGGTATTGTAGTCCTACAAAAATACCATCCTTGTGAAAGTGACAACTATTTTAAGTCGTACCTATTAGGTATATATTATCAGTTCCTAGTTTTTCATTCGGAAACACTTCAAGAATAAGTAGGTATATTACTAATATTATTATTATTAATATTACTTAGTAGGTATATTATTTTAAATACTGATGTATTACATCTTTTCCGAAGTATTTAATAGGTATAAAAGGGTCAAATCCCTATTACATGCATGAAATTATCAATATATATGATCTAAATAATGGCAAAGTAATTGTTGCTTCATAGCAAAATTACAACAGAAATTACTTGAAAGTTCAGACGAAACATTAAATAATAGCCAATTTCCGAATATCTTTGTTATCATCGACGGCATTGGTCATAAATGTTTAACAGTTAGCCTACGTGTCACCCTGCATCTTCAACTATTTCCATCAAAATCGGTTGCGTGGTTTAGCTATTAAAGTATTAAAAACAGATAAATTCACTTTCGCATTTACAATATTAGTTTTCTTACTAATTATCCAACCATACAAACTTTTACGTCCAGTGAAATTTTGTATGTTTGGATACTTGAATGATTGGATATTTGTTACTCAACCAAGCAAAAACGGGTAAACCGATTTGAATGAAATTTGGCGCAGGGGTAGGAGATGTCCCATAAATCAGCACAGAGGTCTTTTTAATCCCGATAACGGATTTCGGAAACACTTCAAGAATAAGTAGGTATATTACTAATATTATTATTAATATTACTTAGTAGGTATATTATTTTAAATACTGATGTATTACATCTTTTCCGAAGTATTTAATAGGTATAAAAGGGTCAAATCCCTATAACATGCATTAAATTATCAAGATATTAAGATCTAAATAATGGTAAAGTAATTGTTGCTTCATAGCAAAATTATAACAGAAATTACTTGAAAGTTCAGACGAAACATTAAATAATAGCCAATTTCCGAATATCTTTGTTATCATCGATGGCATTGGTCACAAAATGTTTAACAGCTGTTAGCCTACGTGTCACCCTGCATCTTTAACTATTTCCATCAAAATCGGTTGCGTGGTTTAGCTATTAAAGTGTTTATGTGTGTAGTAAAGTAAAAAACAAAGATAATTTGGTATGTACATATTTAATATTTTAATAGCACTATGTTTGCATGATTACATATATTCACGCCAAATCCTCTGCGGGGTAGGTAGAGAGAATTGAGCGCCATAGATCATGGTCCAAACAGACTTGCCCTGCTTTCTCCACATTCATAACTCTTCATACGAATACATCCGTTTCGGAGACTTTTGACACCACCTTCAGACAGCGCCCAAACAATTTTATCATATGCATGCATGCATGCAAGGTACAGTGGGAGACCAAGACCGTACCGTCTTATTCTCCCCCTGTACCTTGCATGCTTAGATTTTTGACAAACATTGAACACACCAGTCCAGCCTCACCATTCAGTTCTTTTCCTCTGAACGGTTTCCAAAATGGATCGGTCATTACAATGTTCAACTAGAACTATAAAAAAATATGTGTGCGTGATTTGTGTTTGTGTGCTGACTTTTTATATTATGTTGATAATAATAATTAATTATTATAGGTGGGGACATCAAAAGCGAAGACCAGTAGGCGCTTTTTTGACTATAGGGAAGATAATTTAATGAAAGCCCTAGAAGCAATACGAAACAAAACTATGGGTATAAGGGAAGCATGTCGGACTTATGGCGTACCGAAAACAACTGTTCATGATAGGCTCTCGGGAAAAGTTGCTGCAAACAAAAAACCTAAAGTTATACCAGACCCTGTTTTAGGACGTAACGGTGAAGAAAAATTTAAAAAATGGGTGTTAGATAAGGCATAATGTGGGTTTCCCATAAATAAAAAATGTCTTTTAGAAAGTGTTTCAAAAATCATTCGTGACACAAGGATGAAAAATCCATTCAAAGATGGAATACCAGATGACACATGGTACCAATCTTTCCTAAGACGGCACCCTGAAATAAGTGTTAGGGAAGCGGAGGGGATCAACAATGCAAGAGCAGCAGTAACTGAAACTCGCGTATGACTATGGTTTAAAGATCTCAGGGAGTATATAAAATCCATAAATGCGCTAGATATATTTGACGATCCAGACAGAATCTTCAACGGAGATGAAACTGGTTTTTCTCGGTGCCCAAAAAGTGGTAAGGTTTTAGGTCCTAGAGGTTACAAAAATCTCTACTTAGTAAAAAAGGGTAATGAAAAAGAAAATATCACCGTGTTAGTGGTATTCACAGCGAGTGGTAAAATATGTCCTCCTGTAATAGTATTCCCATATATAAGACCACCGAAAATACTCGTTGATAGCATGCCTACATCCTGGGTACTTGGACGATCCGAAACTGGTTGGATGAAAAGCGATATATTTTATGAGTATATTTGTAATAGTTTTAATACATGGCTTAATGAAAATAGTATAAAAAACCCGTACTTTTTTTATCGATGGACACAGGTCACATATGACGTTACCTTTAAGCGAATTTTGTGAAGCAAATGGAATCATCTTATACGCTTTACCAGCTAACACAACTCACATGCTTCAGCCAGCTGACGTAAGTGTTTTTAAGCCTCTTAAACAAGAGTGGAAAAATACAATAAGAGTTTGGCAAACACGCGAGGAAAATATTAACCAAACCGTAACAAAAATTAACTTTTGTAAAATTTTAAGTGAGACTTTAACAAATGTTAACTTAGAAGTATAAAAAATGGATTTCGAAAATGTGGGTTATATCCCCTAGATGAAGAAGCTGTGGATTACACAAAATGTGTAAAAGATGTACAACACAGATTAAGAACTTCGAACTCCAATAGCAGAAAGGGAGTCTCTGCTAAAGATTATGATACTGCTATTAAAATTATTTCTTTTATACAGGAAGATATACATAAGCATAACATTGACGCTAACGTTGTTTTGGCGGAAATAGGAATTGCTAAAGAAAAGTTTCTTGCAAATCGTCGTTCTAAATCCAAAACACCACGGAATTCTGCGGCTTCCAACCAAAGTCCCAGTATACTATCTCAGGGATTTCCAGTTGTAGCTTCAACTGCTATTACTCCAGACAATTTAAATACCATTGAGCCTGAATGTACGGAATTCCCTGCAATTCTCGGTGATAACTTTAATATTTTAAATTCTGAAGTGAGAACCGATGCATGTATGTATTCTACTGATGACACTGATGAAAATAATATGAGCTTTCCGGGCACTGGATCGTTTATTTCTCTAAATAATATTTCGCTTATGCCATTTAGTGAGGTCGAGATATCTCAGGATCAAAAGGACATACAAACTAATCTCTCTATGTCAGACAGTCAATGTATTTCCATCACGGTATCAGCAGACAGATATTCATAATGTTGGGAGCGAGAGGATTGAAACAACATTTCCTGTAGAAGACGTTTAGGCGTCGTCTGTTACTGAATTACCGATCGTACTTAATTTTCATGATGGCAACGACCAGCCTATCGGTAAAAATATACAGAACAATGTAGATGAAATCATAAATTATGCAAATAATGATGAATTAACAAATCCTGGATATAGAAATCCTCTGACGAGTACAGATAATGGGAGCACAATTCAAGAATCAAATCAAACGAGTCGGGCTTTATCTTTTGATGATGCATATGAAAAACATCTTCGATTTCCTGCACCTACAACACGAAAAGACAAAATAAAAAATATTTCTAAATTACCAAGTGCAATATCGAGTAGTGTATGGAGAGAATTTTATAATAAAAAACATGAAGATAAGGAAAATAAAATTAAAGAAAAAAGACGCAAACAAGAATTAAGATTAGAAGAAAAATTACGAAAGGCTAAAGATAGAGATAGCACAATAGCAATTAAAAAGAGAAAAGTTCGGAAAATTAAAAAAAAGACAGTTTTGAAATGCAGTCAGTGTAACAATGATTTAATCAGTGATGTTGAAGATAACTCAGAAAAAAACATTGGTTGCGATGAATGTGTCCGCTGGTTCCATCTAAAATGCACAGTTTTTAACAATATATCTTACTTAGAAGCAGCTCAATTAGATTATATTTGTCCATTTTGTACACAATAATACTAAGAAAGCATATAAAACATTAAATGTGTATTAAACTATACGTTATTTAATTTTCAACCTAAACGTATTAGTTATTGAGTTGCTTTTTGCAATATGGGTCTAACGGTCGATAACTAACCATAAAAGCGGACGAAAACTAACTACGGGTGTCCGACAACTGAAAAAATCGCAATTGTCAGTAAATCTCTAAATCATAATATAACAAATTAGTAAAACACTTAAACAAATATTAGATCGTGTATTTAAACCTTTCTCTATCAGATGTTAGGTATTATATCAAATATTTAACATTTATTATGTTGTTAATGTCACTTGCAAAATTGTAAGCCCACTAAGTGGTCGTAAACCGGCCTAATCACCCTACTCTTGCAAATAAATGATAATTTTATGTTCTTTCTTTGTGTACATAAAAGTATAATATAAGTCAACAAACAAAATGTGAATTTTGTCTTACCTACATTATTAACACCCAATATCTTCCCAGCTATAACACTACTCACGCCCACAGGGGTAAACCACATTACTCCCGTAACCATCTTCATTATTACTTCAAAAATTGCTTGAAAAAAATCAATCACAACTTGACCTTTTGGTCCGAGAGTACCTAATAAACTTCCAAATACGAGACAGAAAAATACTAGCCCGAGCGTGTTTGTTCCTGATCTGGAATAAAGAAAAAGTTACTTATGAGAATAGATATATAATAGAGGTTTCTATAATACAGTTGATTTTTTAAAATAATCCTCTAAATTTTACCTATTAATAGACAGTGGTCCCAGGAACAAACTTTTTTTTGATTAGTAACAAGCTGAAATTTCGTGAACAGCTTTGTTTTGACGAGACACCCATCTTTTCTGCTCGTAGGTATCTTCGAAAAATCTCGAATCGGATAACTAATAAGGATAGATAAAAAAGAAAACTTTAGAGTGTCAGACTAAGAAAAGTTTTCACAATACGTGTAGGACAGAATATCCCTTAAATAAGAATAATAATTACCAACAAGTGAATATTAGGTTGTTTTTAATTTGATTTAAAAATCTCATAATTCCGAATCTTCAGAGAGGAGGACTCGTCAGAAAAACCATCGAATGTGTAGGACAATTTTTTTTCATGTTTTTCATAAAATTAATGTTTTTGTATAATGTGTAATAATTGTTATTAATATAATATTTTTCCTTCATCGGATTAAAATGTTCGAAGCCCACTGACTTTATTAGTTACCCGATTCGAGATTTTTCAAAGATAGAAAAGATCACCACCTGGCACCACGGTCTATAAAACCTTCGATTAAAAATAATATGATTTATCGTTGCCTACGAACTCAATGCAAGAAAATGGCTCGAGAATGATATGTACAGAAACACAAAAAGATATCGCTACAATCTTATTTCTGTACATAATGGTTTTGACTATTGCTACGCTTCACCGATGATAACTCGTATTTTTTTTTATTATTAGACCTTTAAAAAATGCAACTTTAACTTTATAGCTTTAGCGTTTAAAATTGCAAGTAACATGCTACTTACAAGACGTTTTCGAGTCGTGACATGTCTGCACGTGCCCGTGATTGGGCGAAATAACTCCACACATTTATTTATGCTGTTATTTCATTAGCTATTTTGAAGATATTTTGAATTATAATTTTACTCTATTAAGATACTGGTTTTTTATACGTTAAGGTAGAGCTAAATGCAAACAACCCCTAATGGAAACAATTAACTATCGGTTATAGACGCCAAAGATGTCAATGGTGCTATGCTATCAATACGATGAATTGGAATGCCACATGCATAAGGCGAAGTAAGACCACACATTTGTTTATGCTGTTATTTCATTAACTAATTTGAAGATTACTTCGAATTTGGTTATAACATATGATCGTAGATTACAACAGAAATTTGAAGGTTTAGTTTTGCTTTGGAAATTACATTCACCTTTTGCTTATTATTAAAAACAAAATCGCTACGTATAATAAGGGGGTGTCTTCTCGAGGACTGCATTCGTATATTTAATAGTGCAGTGATAGAGGTTGGGATTAAAAGAAAGAGTGCGTTCTTTAAAACTGGCAATAAGTAGCTTTATTGGCTTGGGCATATAGAAAAATGTTAAATGAAAGATTAAAAAAAACAGATATAAAATGATAATGTGAAAGGATATAGGTGCCGCGAAAGACCGTGACTGACATATGATTCCGCACAGCTTCTGCAGCACCTAATAGTCCGGAAATCAGACATATACCTAATCATATCAGAGAGGCTTCTGAAACTGAAAGGGAAATAAATATGGTAGGCCATGCAATAAATATAGACCCGCTTCGAGACAGCATGCAATACTTAAACTTATTATTATTTTTATTTCGAATTACATAAACCACAAAATTGTAGCCCATATACGATTATGATATCCAAGTTTTATCCGCATAATTATAGCAAAACATATAACTGAGATATGTATCAATCAATCAATCAATCAATCAATAATTTTTATTCAAAATAGGATACATTTGTATCACTTATTGAATGTCATATACATCTCAAAAATAAATTAATAGTAAATTTAAATAACATGTCAAAAGTAATAGCAAAAATTATACAATAAGAATATGTCAAAAAAAAAAAACATTAAAATTTACCTTAGTTGAAGTAGATTTGGTCGCAGTCTCAAAAAAAAAAAAAAAAAACGTAATTATTGCCAAACATCTTTGTCATCGATGTAGTCACTTATTTTGTAGTATGCTCTTTGAATGAGCTTTGATTTTATTAGTTTGTAGAATTTCCTATCCGGGAGATTAATTATTTCCGTAGGAATTTTATTATAAAATCTCACTCCGTTTCCTAAAAATGATTTGTCGCTTTTTTGGAGCCTAAATCGAGGTACGACTAAACTATTTATTTTTCGAGAACTGTTGTGATGAGGGACATATTTTTCATATTCAATTATGTTTTTGCTGACATTAACAATATTTACATAGATGTATAATGATGGTAGGGTGATTATATTTATTTGTTTAAACAGTTCTCGAAGGGAGTGTCTCGGTTTTAGATTATATATAGATCTTATGGCTCTTTTTTGTAGAACAAATACTCTTTCTAAGTTGGCCGCTGATCCCCAAAGCAAAATACCATAACTCATGACGCTGTGAAAGTAGGCATAATAAACTAACTTAGCTGTAGCTACGTCAGTTATGTGTCTTATTTTTCGTATGGCGTAAGCAGCTGAACTTAATTTACCAACTACATTTTCAATATGGTAATTCCATTGCAATTTGCTATCTAGAGTCACTCCCAAAAAAGTACTCGAAGGTACTAGTTCGAGGTCATTATTATTAAGTTTTATTTTTAAATCTGTTGAATCAACATTTGCAAGAGTAAATTTAATACATTTTGTTTTGGAGGTATTTAGCATTAAATTGTTTACCGAAAACCAGTTGGATAATAATTCTAATGTATTTTTAATTATGTCGTAATTTTTTTCTTTTCGTTTAACATTAAACAACAAAGATGTATCATCGGCAAAAAGGACTATATTTGTGAACTGCTCTATCATGAAAGGTAGGTCGTTAATGTAAATTAGAAATAACAAGGGGCCTAAAATGGAACCTTGAGGTACCCCCATTGTCACCGGAGCGCCGACAGATGTGACATTACCTATGGTGACTTTTTGTATTCGATTTGATAGATAAGATATGATAAGTTCGAGTGCAGAGTCACGAATTCCATAAAATTTCAACTTACGGATTAAAGTTTTATGTTCCACACAATCAAAAGCCTTTGAAAGATCACAAAAAATTCCAATGGCGTCACATGATTTTTCCCATGTTTTATATATTTTAGTTAATAAATCAATTCCCGCATCCTGAGTAGATTTACCCTTAGTAAAACCATATTGTCGATTATGTAAGATATTGTGATTAATTAAATGAGAGAGTAATTGATTAAAAATATTTTTTTCATAAATTTTACTAAGAGTAGGCAAAACAGATATAGGACGATAATTAGAAGGGTCCGCTTTGTTGCCTGATTTATAGATCGGTACTACTTTACTTATCTTCATTAAATCTGGGAAAATGCCTGTGTCTATACAATTATTAAAGAGTTTCGCTAACAAAGGTGCAATAGAATCGATAATTGCGCTAACTGACTTCACAGACAAACCCCAAAGATCTTCTGTTGCTTTGACTTGTAGAGATTTAAATGCATTTATAACATCTGTAGAGGATACGTGTGAAAAACTGAATTTAGGAAACTTAATATTTATATGTTGCTCTAGGATGGATTCAGCTGTATCTGGGTTTGAGTTCAAGTGTTTAGTAATTAAGTTTGGTATGTTTGTGAAAAACTTTTCAAATTCTTTTGTAACTATATGTTTATCAGAAACTATTTTATTGTGGACATTAAGACCGCATATATTGTCATAATTTTTAGTTTTTCCTGTTTCTGTATTTATAACTTTCCATATTGTTTTGATTTTGTTGCATGACCCATTTATTATACTGTTTATATATTTTGATTTTGCTATTTTACATACTTTTTTAAATAAAGCCGAGTACTTTTTAACATAATCATGAAATTTTCTGTCAGTGGTATATGATCTTTTTTCATATAACTTGTATAGATTTTCTTTACTCAATCTATATATAAGGTAACATCATTTATAGCTAGCTAACATCATCTATAATCTTTATAAGTCAAATATTTAAAATCGTATTTGAAAATACTTCTATTATTTTTAATAATGGAGTTATAAAATATTTGTTGTTGTAAAAAAAATAAATTTCAATTTCAACCGTCTTGAAACAAAGTATTTACTCACTAGCTGTGCCCGCGACTTCGTTCACGTGGAAAAAAATCTAAAATAAAAACCCGCATAGTTCCCGTTTTCGTGGGATTTCCGGGATAAGAACTATCCTATGTCCTTTCTTGGGTCTCAAACCATATTTGTACCAAATTTTATCCAAATCGGTTCAGTGGTTTGGCCGTGAAAGCGTAACAGACAGACAGACAGACAGACAGACAGAGTTACTTTCGCATTTATAATATTAGTATGGATAGTATGGATTTTCGTTCCTTCCGCTGACCACATCTTATACAGTGTAATTAATTAATAAATTGAAACATATTCACCTATAGCTGATGTCACGTTCCAATATTGGCTCAGTACCATTTTCCGTTATATTTTTGCCAAACATATTTTTAGGTGTTATATATACTGTATGAGCTTGCTGGAATGCTGCTTGTACTATGTTGTCAGGAAATATATTTCTGGAGCATAAAATATTATATGAACAATCATAAATTAGATTATCAGTTACACATTGATTAGTTAAATCTCGCAAGATTTAAGCAAAAGGAGGCTTAGACAAAGTAGTGAAACGAAACTTAAATTAATGATTGTCTCAGAATATAATGATGCCGATGACGATTCACCACGTGATTTAAGCACGGCTTATGTCAATCCAAAACATATTCTTTTCTAACTTCGTAATCATTTTTATGTTGTCTCTTTGTCTTTGTCTAATCTGGGGTTAGACTATACTTTATCCAAACATTTACACACCTATTAAGTTTCACCATTCATTTGGACATTTAACCTTCATCAAAAATCAACGGTACATTTGTGGCATATATGTAACACGGGCATATTTGTAGTTTTTGTGACATATTGTGTTTAGATATTTAACAACATCAATATGAATCGAATAAGTATCATCAAAAGTATCATCATGTCTGGTTTGCTCGCGGGGAAGGCAGAGTAAAACGAACATCTACAAACTTTTGGTTCACCATGATTAACCGGATTGTCGGTTGGTGAGATGAATAGTGACCTCCGTTACCACAATGTACCGGCATGTTAACCGAGGCAAGAGTGTGGTTACACAGAGGGTATGAAATTTTGGACAATCGAAAAACCTCAATAACACTTATTTATGCCCGACTCGAAGATCGAATTCGAGACCTCATGATCTGAGCTGAATAGGCTAACCACTAGACCACGAGGCAGTCAAGTTGAAATGTTAAAATTATCAATGAGCTAAGTAATTTTGAACATTTTACAGATTAAAGTTATTTTGAAAATCTATTAACACTATACAATCCTATGTTCCTGCCAGGCAGTACTTAAGAGGAGTCAAGTAAAGGATCGAGCACACTGGGACAGGCCGCAACGCGTCGGGCCGCGTCGCAAAAATCCACCCACATCGCTTTCATACATTTCGTATGATCTATCGCAAACTACGGCAGCAACAACCGAACTTCCCAGAGATACCGCTGGAACCGTGCATCAGATATTCACCCACACGGGAAATATACCCTCCCACGAAGAATAAAATGGATACGTCTTTCAAGGCAATTTCTTAGGTTGTCAGTGTTGCTTGCATTTACACAGAGAAATATAATAATAATACTTACCGATGAAATAAAATCACTCCAGAGATTTTCCTTAAGTCTTAGCTTATTATTCGACACGATAAAATAGCACAATATGGCATATTTCTATTTTTTTTACGATAAAATATATCTAAGAGCGTTTGACATTTACGTACATTTGCTCGTATGAGCGGCTACGCATTTTGCGCCTAACACCGTGCTTATTAGTATTTTTGTGTTCTGTGACCCTCCCCAAAAAAAAATATTCAAAATCGGTACATTAATGACCAAGTTCTGAGGTAACAGACATAAAAAAAAACATACAGGCGAATTGATCTCCTCTTCGAAATCGATTGAAAAAATGGCGTGGTAAAATACAATAACTCTTTAATAAAAATATCCTATTATTGATTAAAAAAACTTTTTTGTCATTGACGTTAATGGTTACACATTGCAAAAGCATTACGATTGGAATTCCAACTTATCATGATAATCAATAACAATTGTTTCGCTCGACAACGCACACTGTTGTTATAAACATATTAATATTGGTGATATCCTTTTCCATTTTAAAAATAGTAATATCATCACTGCAGATATGAACTACCCATGAAGAGAAACCATCGTTATCTCGGATAGACAACAAATATTTTAATGGTGCGTTCCTATCCGTGTGACAGGATGATACTGCCAAATGCATAAGTCACAAGCTACCTTACCCTTCAAACTGAAACACGACAATAACAAACAGCTATCATGGCAGGAATAGGTAAGACGGTGGTACCAAATACCTGGGTGAGAATTTGTGGAACCACCTTTCACTAAGATAGTGGCACAAATAGCCATTCCATCTACTCTTACGTTTTAATGCCACTTGCTAAGTTTACCGGCTACCTTACCCTCTAATCCAGAACATGACAGTGACATGTACTGACACTATGGTGGTAGTAATAGGTAATGCGGTGGTACTAGGCCCGAGCTAGACAATGCAGAACTCACCTCACTAACACTTTGAAATGGCGTCTCTATCAGTTTCACTCTAACTTGTGCTGTCTTACTTTAATTTATGTAAGCTTTAAAGAAAACCGACAGGTCATTATGATATATATATTTTTGTAAGCATGTAGGTATATAATATTATTACATAAAAGTATATTATTATATATTTTTATAGAATCATTTTTTTAAGTAAATCAAAAAAGCTTAAATCTGAGTTATTTTAGAAAATAAAAAAATATTCCATTATTATGATAAAATGTAGAAGTGTGATATCATTTTAGAAAGCCCACTAAATGCGCCATTTTTTAATGCTACGTGCTGTAATAGCGTAGTACATTTTTTTTTCAGCGCAGCCAGTTCAATTTGAATGATGTAATAATTTTGAGTACATGTTTGGGCAAATTAGGGTTATTTCCTCTGCCACCAAGATAGTTGTGTCTAAATTTTTAATTGTAATTTATACTAGCATTAATTAGTAACAAATCCCCCCAAAATAATTAGGCTAAGTAAACATCTTGTAATCATAGTACTTGAAAAATCATAATAAAGTGTTGATTGTGTGAAAAAAGTGATTTTTTTAAAATGGTTATAATTATTAGAAAAATTTTTTTTCATATTTTTTGTGAACCACCGTCCCTTGGCCCGTCATCCGTTTTCGGCTTGACGTTGATTTCTGGGACACCTCGTACACACGTATTCTAAAAAATTAGATAACATTAAAAATATACCTTACCGACCAATATCCAAAACGTTGTCTAAAATAGTTCTATCACTTTTCGTCTCTATCACTTCACCAACATCATCTCTCAATTCGGGTTGACCTGGATGAATGGCTACAGCTAACACGACTCCCAAAAATGCATTGAATGTTGATGTCAAAATAAAATACAGTAATGTTCGGACAGCAATCTTGCCGCTCATTTTAGCATTTAGACTTGCTGAGCCAGCAATCAAACTTGCTATTATTAATGGCAGTATCATTAGTTTTAGTACCCTCATGAATAGCTCTCCTGGGTAGGATACTATCATCATTGCATCTGGTCCAAGATTATAAGGACGTAGACCAAATCCTGTAAAAAATAAACCTTATCATATAAGTTATTTATTTATATATGGATATTAAACTAACGATAAAAAGGTCTTAGATAGGGCACCATTAATATGTCATCATCATCAACATTCTATGAAGCAGTATTTCTATTGTATAAAATATATAACAAAAAAGTATTTTTATGCCCGCAACCCTGAAGGGATAGGTAGATGTACAGCAAGTGCACCCACGATTAGCCGAAGATATTTAGCCCCACAATGTGATAGGTGGCAAGCCTATCGCCAACCGGGCACTTAACCAATTCCATACAACCGGCAACGTTGTATTTATCAGTTTTTTATATATCATAAGGTAGTAAACAAGCAGATGAGTCTCCTGATGGAAAGAGTCAACCATCGCCTATAGACACAAAAGACGTTAATGGTGCTTTGCTATCTTGTGGTGAGGTCTAATGCCACATGCATAAGTTTACCGGCTTGGTTCCGGTTTGGAGGGTAAGGTACCCTCCAAACCGGAACAAGACAGCAACAAGCACTGACACTATTGCGGCAGGAATAGGTAAGGCGGTGATACCAGACCCGGGCGAGACAATGCAGAACTCTACCACCTAGTAGCCACGATGGTAGTGACTCGATAGCCAATCGGTCGCCTTTTACCTGCCTGGCAGAACAGCAGTTGGCCTATTCTTCAAAGGAGGCTGGGACCAACACAGCGAAAAAAGCAACACAGCAAAGAAATCTGAAAAAGCAAATTTTTTTTAATTGCTTAACTCTGGAAACGAAGCCGAGACCTCATGTGGTTAACACCGACATCACACTACTAGACTATAGAGGCGACAAAATATGTTTCATAAATGTGTTAAATAAAACATGGGTTGTTGTTATAATTTACAAAAAAAAAACATAAAAGAAAGACTATTTATTTAGGTAACTTGTTTTTACTGTGAACGGATTTTTTATTTATTTATAGAAGGATGCGATCGAATATGTGGTTATTTTTAAAAACACCTTAACCTCCTTGAAAAAAACATCAATATACATACCTATTTCTCAAAAAGTAGTTTAAAGTATTACATCACACATATATTATAAATAAATTTTAATTAGAGCCTCATTTTTAATTAATTCATTGATTTTTTGCGGTTTGAATATATAATTTAAAACATTTTTAAATGTCTGCATAGCATAGTCATAACAAATACATCATGGCTTTGGTTTCCTATTCCGTTGTGCTGCTCTATAATTGAGAGCCGGAGCGTAAACACTTTTATGTAAATACTAGCTGTTGCCAGCGATTTCGTCCGCGCGGAGTTCGTTTACTCCGCACTGCCCCTCCCCCGTAGGTGATAGCGTGATAATATGTAACCTATATGTTGACCCGACCTTTTAGTAATATTCATGCAAAATTTAAAGTAAATCCATGCAGTTCTTTTTTAGTTTACCCTGGACATACATACAGACAAACAGATAAACAAACAGACAAAAATTCTAAAAACTATATTTTTGGCTTCGATATCGATTGTAGATCACGCTCCAAGTATTCTTTTAAAAAAATATTCAATATACAGTTTTGACTTTCCTACGATTTTATTATATGTATAGATTTCAGCCAAACAGATAGTGTGTTATTTGATTGAGTTCCTATTTTGTATATATAGGAAGGTAGGACAAAGTCGCGGGCACAGCTAGTAATACATATTATTGAAATATGCAAAAAGTATCTTCATGGTCGCATTCCAAAAGATATAGGTAAAGATCCAACCAGTGATCCCTATGATTAGACGAAGATACTTGGCTGTGATAAGTGGCCATTGATATAAAAAACCCTAGATGCACAGTCCCGAACAAAACTGACACTCAAAAGTGCCCCTAATTTCATTTAAGTGGTTATAGATATGGCAAAAACATATGTCTTTGCATATCCAACCTTAAGTGCAAGACTTATAGTTGTATTTACAAAGCAATGTACGAAAAGAAATAAAATTGACAGTGTCGCGACCGACGCGATGCTATTTGAAATGAGCGCACAATTTAAAATTGTGCGCTCATTTTTGGAGGACGTTTTTGACACACTGACTGTGTATCTTGGGTTTTTTATATCAATGTAAGTGGCAATCCATTGTCAACCGGCCATTTATCTAATCCTGGAAAACCTTTGGTTTTTATCAGAAAACTGAAAAAACACTGACAGACTATATTAAAACAAACCTATGACGTAATATGAGGAACAAAACAACCCATAATATATATCTCACAATGCTATTTTAATATTTCTGTGTGTTCAATAAATTCAAGGCCTTTTGGGCCGAAATTTTTCCTTGTTGTTTTTAAATTTTTCAAGTTTTCCCAAGTATGGAATAAGTGTTAAAACATTGTTTGTGTTTCTTGTTTGCAATGGTTATATTTTTACACCAAAAGCACTATTTTTGTGCTTGGTGTCATATCACATAAACCTGGATAAAATACAGGACTTGCCTTGAACCTGGACCTAGGTTGTTGAGACAGATCTCAAAGGAATTTACCGTGAAAATATGTATGTAACATTTTCTGTTTATCTTTTCACACCTTTGTTTAAGCAAAAATATTATTGAGTTTAAAAAAAATACCTCAATACCACATTTCTATGCGGAGTACAGACACTTAAGACGATAGACGCTTTCGAAATGTGATGCTTGAGTAAAACGCTCTAAATTCCTTGGAGTGCTCGTAGAACTTTTCGGTGCTCAAAGACCTTAAATTGGACAGGACATCAAGGCTTTCTAACGTGTGCCTTAGGAAAATTTTTGAGTTCTTTGGCCACATAAGCCACTATAGATAATCTTGGAGGCAAAAACCTAGAAGTAGGAGTCCAATGCGATGGACAGCACAAATCCACATCTCCCTCAATATAAAGGTTGCCGACGTGATTCACGTCGCTGATGTGGTTCACGGTAGCCGGAATAGATGGCAGAACATAGTCAGAAAGAAGACAATTTCGTGATGAGTCACGACTACTGTTTACCTCAATCTTAATAGCAGTTTGTAGTCAAATGGCAATGTGTTAACACTATAGTGTCTTGGTTAATCACGTAAAATTTTGCAAGTGTTACGCTACTTTATTTTCCTAGCGATCTCTTCCTGACCTTGCTTTTTCTACTTGTATATCGTGTCTGACATACCCATAGGAATACGGATACGACATAGGGACCTTAAAAAAAGAGCTTACTCATTCTTAAAAGGCCGGCAACGCAACTGCAAGACCTCTGGTATTGCAGATGTCCATGGGCGACGGTGATCACTTACCATCAGGTGCACCTCTTGCTCGTTTGCCCCCTCTTCTATAAAAAAAAACAGCTCTCGTTTCCGTATAATAGTTGTGATAATACTACAGAGTTATACATTAATTCCGACCTCCCTGTTGTCGAATTTGGGCCACAATAAAATATCTTTTAAATCTGACAGCAGACTTTAGCCGTAAAGAAAGTTGTCTATGTACATAATATTATCGCATAATAAAATGTATACTTACATGTATGTATAACATCATGCATGTGACATAAATATAGTGCGTGTATATATTTTTATTAATTTAATGTATTTCTAATGATTTTTATAACATAACCATCGCCTATAGACACCAAAGATGTTAATGGCGCGTTGCTATCTTGTCTAGGTTTAATGCCACATGCATAAGTTTACCGGCTACCGTACCTTCCAATCCGGAACATGTCAGTGACAAGCACAAACGCTATTGCGACCAAGGATTTATAACGTTATAATATAATAGTTATAATTTCGATATTTTTGCTGTTTCGTGATTGGTTCCCAGCGTTTCATGCTGTTTCGTGATTGGTTCGCCAACTAGCGCTAGAAGACAACGTCATAATATCATATACCATAACCAATCACAACGTCGCAAATATATCGAAATCATAACGTTTTAAATCCTTGATTGCGACAGGAATAGGTAAGGCGGTGGTACCAGACTCGAGCGAGACTACGCAGAGCTCTACTACCTAGTAGCCATGATGATGGCAGTGACTTACATAGCCAATCGGTCGCCTTTTACGACCTGCCTGGCAGAACGGCAATTGGATCTATTCGTCAAAGAAGCCCGGAACTAACACGGGGGAAAATATTAGATTTCTACATTCCTTCGCAATGTAAACTTTAACTGTGCTAAATTTCGTACTCCTCTGTTCATGTGACGTCGCAAAAAGGGTACAAAGTTTTTACTTCACGTATTAATGTATACTAGCGAGTGCCCTGTGGTCGAAATTCGATCATACACTAAATAATAAAATCTCTCTAAAGTTTGACAACAAGTTTTAACCTTAAAGAAAATAGAATATGTGTGTATATTATCACGTATGTCTCATGAATGCAATATGTGTAATGTATATTTTCATGAATTTAATATATTTCTAATGCATATTGTTGAAAATATTAGGTCTCTGCGCTACTCCGCAATATACACTTTAAATGTGTCAAATTTCATAGACCTTTGTTCGCGAGGTACAAGCACAGAATACTTAGAGACTACTTAGAGACTAGTAGAAGTCAATATTCCATACAAGTAATATTCGAGCATAGCACACATAGACAACTCTCACGGACGCGATATCTCTGACTGGTGCGGAACAAACTGTCCCGAACCATTCCGAGATATCGCGACCGTGAGAGGTGTATATGTGTGCGTTGCTCGAATATCACATGTACGTTGATTGACTACTGGAAATCAATGTTCCATACAAGTAATATTCGAGCATAGTACACATAGACAACTCTCACGGACGTGATATCTCGGACTGGTGCGGAATAATCTGTACCGAACCATTCCGAGATATCGCGTCCGTAAGAGGTGTCTACGTGTGCGTTGCTCGAATATCACATGTATGTTGATTGATTACTGAAAGTCAATGTTCCATACAAGTAATATTCGAGCATAGTAAACATAGACAACTCTCACGGACGTGATATCTCTGGTGCGGAACAAACTACCCAAATCATTCCGAGATATCGCGACCGTGAGAGGTGTCTATGTGTGCGTTGCTCGAATATCACATGTATGTTGATTGACTACTGTTAGTCGCTAGTATAAGGATTACTTCATGTATTATTAAATTAAGTGTAGTAACTAGAAATTCTCGTTACGTTTTTTCGATATACTGCCAATACACATAATATATTCTTTGGCTATTGTTTTCTCTTAGAATCATTAACGCTTTAGGAACGCAAAACACGCATATGCAAGCGCCGGATTCTGATAATAATTGGCGCTTCTAATTACAAATTATTATAACAAACATCATCATTAGGTTTGTTTTCCCCGTGTTGATCTGGGCTCCTCTGAATATTAGACAAACTGCCGTTCTGACAGGCACGTCGTAAGAGGCAACTGATTGGTTACCTATATGTGTCACTACCATCGTGACTACTAGGTGATAGAGTTCCTCAACGTCTTGGTCGGATATTTGGTACCACCGCCTTACCTATCCCTGCTGCAATAGCGTCAATACTTGTCATTGTCGCGTTTCGGTTTGGAGGGTAAGGTAGCTGGTAAACTTAGGTATGCATGTGGCATTAAACCTCGCCTTAAGATAGTGACGCACCATCAACATCTTTGATGTATATAGGCGATGGTTTCTCTCTTCATTAGTAGAGCCATATGCTAGTTTGCTATCGTATGATATAAAGAAAAAATTAGTGTAGTACCTAATATTAAAAAAATATAGTCACCGTGCGGCGATAGGTGCGCGCCTTGAATTACCTGTTGCGGCCGTAAATCACACGTATAAACAATGAAGTTCACTATCTAAGGCGTTCTTAATACTTTTGTTGTATAATAAAGTCAAAATTGGTCTATTTATCGTTCCAGTAGAATCGAGTATTGAACACTCTTCTTCAGTATGTAAAATCTTTTACCAGTCATCAAATATATTATGGGAATGAAATATGATTTTTCGATATTTATAGCTGCCAAAAGTAGCGATTTGTTCATTTGTTTGTGTCATGAGTATTCAAAGAATGATCATAGATGTACATTTTGGCAGAAATAATGATGTCGTTTGCCATTTCCTCTATCTAAAGTTGACAGGTGCGGAAATATTCTAATTTTAATGATTAATATGATTTGAAAGGCATAATTGTAATAGACGACAAAGAAAAAATCGTTTTACTTGATGACTAAAGACAATAGTTGCCTATTGAAACCATGGTACCAATGGTACATTTATGTCTGTGTAGCAGAATTGTATGCACAACCACAAACTTACTGTTTACCCCATGGAACATAGAACAAGCGGAATTGGCAAGTACAAACATTTGTATCAGGACCGCGATCGCCATACTCACATATAAAATAAGCATTATTGCATAGAAACTACTAATGCAAACATTGTTTCATTGGTCGTTTTAATTTTAAACAACAATAATCCGAAACACACAAACAGAACATTTAAAAATATACCAAACAGCGTTACAATAAATTTTATTTTGGTACAAAAAAAAGAGTATTTACGTCCTTTTGTAGTCTATTCAAAATAGACTCATCTATTTGTACAATAGTGAAACTATAATCTTAAATAGTTTCGCTATTCTACAATAGATGGCAGTATTGATTTTTCCGTAGATTTCAGTTGGTCATATTTGAGTAGAGAACTTTCTAGAACGATATACGTAATGACTGTCATTACGCAAATCTTTCTAGAAAAATTAGGTCAACCTAAAATGAACTTTATATGTAAGGTGTACGGCTGATTTTAGCTTGACTTTCTATTATATCATTAGAGATTATATTAAATCAGGATTTTAATTAAAATAAAATGAAAATTGTACTTTCGGATGATATGAAATATCTCCATTTTTAATCATCTGTATTCTACTATCATTTCTGCATTCAAGGATGGCACAATACGGCATAATTCAGTGTATAATAGACAATCGCACGACGACTAACTCCTAAAGATATGGTAAGTATCACTCAGGCAATTTAGAGTAACAGCGCATAATAGTGATGCACGCGGCACGCCCACTCTTTACTTCCCCTTGTTCTATGTTCCATGGTTTACCCTGTCTTCTAAGCCGGTACAGGACAAAGATGAGCCAGTTGACAGGTGAGGAAATAATCAAATTTTAATGATTACGATTTGTTTGTTTGGATGGCAAAACCGTAGTAGACGATGAAAGAGAAATTGACTTATATGCTGACAAAAGACAACCGTCACCCTTAGAAGTCAAAGATGTTAATGGGGCATTGGTACCTAAGGGGCAGATTTGTATGCAGCGCAAAACTGAATAGGTACCCTGTTTTTTAAGCCAGAGTTCAAAAAGTTAAAGTTTGTAAAAATGACAGTATATAAATTTTTGAGAAGGTGTATTTTAAAAATGGTGATCGATTTTTAATCTTTCTAATGGCACTTATCACAATCTTTCTAACGCAGTTTTTCAGCTCTAAAATGTCTTATTAGCTAAAAATATAGAAGTAACGCAAAAAACATTTCATTCACAATTTTTTGTCTGGGCTAAATAGGTTAAAAAACTGATTCACTGAAAAATCTTGAAGTTTTGTCGAAAAATACTTTTTCAAAATTTTTTTTTGCAATTTACGGCATTGGCCGTAGATTTTTAAGAAACATGAAAAATAAATTATATTTTGTACTCAATTGGTACATTAATTTGGAAGCTATTATAAAATAGCATTGTTTTTCCGATATTTTTGAGGTTTTTCTAAAATTTCTCAAAATCTCCTGAGCTACATCGGTTCAGATTTTCAGAAAGTCTAAGTTTCGCGGAACCTAATCAAACGCCATCAATCGATCGGTCTAGCCGCTCAAAAGTTATGAGGTATTTACATACATACATGCAGAAATACTGACGTCATCGTAAAAATAGTCGGA
Source organism: Apodemia mormo (assembly GCA_036924255.1). Taxonomy (NCBI): domain Eukaryota; kingdom Metazoa; phylum Arthropoda; class Insecta; order Lepidoptera; family Riodinidae; genus Apodemia; species Apodemia mormo. The sequence goes on from JAUPFN010000008.1 coordinate 41,373,905, forward strand.
AATAGTTCCTAGGGGCTCAAATCTTGGAGATCTGGTGAACACTCGATTTTCGAAAATTGGGACAAAATCAGCAGTTCTTTATACTACTAACGTAGCGGGAAGTTAAAAATTTGTGAGCTGCTATGATAATATAATATCTATATCTAAGTTTGTTGAAACCAAAAACACATATTTAATTTTTTAAAGTTGTAACTTTTGAACGTGATTATCGATTTTGGTCTTTTAAACAGCTTTAATTACAGTTTTAGTGAGCTTTAAAAACGTTGCATTGGGATAAAATTAACTGGTTGAAAACTCTAGAAGTAATGCAGGTACTTACAAGCAATATTTTCAAAATTTTTTGGTACATGTCTAATAAGTTAATATCTCCTGAATTAATGGTGACCGGGTCTACTGCTCTAACGCTGAAACTGGCTATAACGCGACAGATATTGCACATCTATATCTATATAAATAAATAAAATTGGAGTGTCTGTTTGTAATATTAAAATACTCGCTTCCCACTAAATGCATGTGGATGTATGTACACACGGTAGATATGCCAAAATAATGCTTTTTACATTTTTTTTTTCTGTTTGTCAGTCTGTTTGTTCCGACTTATATACTACTTTCGTTTTAGAAAAATTTTCACGCGGACCAAGTCGCGGGCTCAGCTAGTTTTTAAATAAAAATTCATCAGAGCAATGTTTGTTACTTTTAGCGCCAAACTTGCAATAATACGCAATCACACCCAGAACAAAAGTAAGCTGGCGACTAAATTAAGAGGTCTTTGGTTCCTTTATCCCACTGTTTCATCTTATCCTATCACGTATCGTTTGCGAAATAATACCGATGGTTCATTAGACCCCGTGGCTCAACACACTGCCCTACTTGATACTCTGGTAGTAGCGGCAGCATCTCTGTCACCGGACTACTTTAAAAAAAGCAGTTTTTTATACGTAGCCTGGTGCTTTTACGCTTTAAAATTGAAAATAAACGATTTTGCAGTCATTTGAGCCAGATGGCGTGCTTACTCGCGCGAGCTATACGCATAATATGACATTCAAACTCCGCCACAGTATATCTTTTGTGTCCTAGACGATGGTTATCTTTTTCGATTAGGAGAACCATTTTCGTTGCCATCTATATTCTTATATGTATATTAATAACACGTGAATAACTAAAATTTGTACTCATTTTAAATACATTTACGTGAACGGGGAGTGTGAAATTTGGCAACGATAAAGTACAGTAAACTTATTCATCATGTAAACTTTATTGAAATTTATTTTATACTTTAAATAGCCGGCACTTGGTGAAATTCCATTATTTGTAGGTAAATATAGAAAATAATGCATTTGCACTTTTATTTCACTTTAAATATATAATTTGTTAAATTAATGAACCTATTTAAGTTACCATTAATTATGTGTAATTTAAAATAAAAGCACATGTGCGTTATTTACAATATTTACGTCTAAATAAACGAAATATCTTAGTGATTAAAATAACTCTATAGCTAACACCACAAATTATATACAAAACTATTTTTAAAACAATTTTTTTTATATGTAAAATCTTAATTAGTAATATCATATTATGTCAAAGAAGTAAAAAACTTACCAAGTGTAATCCCAACTAACACCCCGATCAGCGTTATCACAAGTAATATATTCTCTATAAACCATTTTTTCAAGCCGTCGTGATCATCTGGTGCTGACCGGTCTTCTGTGGTTTTCGGACCCCTGTCTCCTGGGCCCATCTTCACAAACAAATACTCTGGAAAACGTTTACTTTTCTCCATTACAAGTAAAATCTTACTCTAAAGCCCAGGAATCTGGACCTATATTCGCTTGTTCCGTACTATTATTTATTGTTGATACTACTAGTTTCTTTTTTATTCTTTATATATTTTAAAATTAATTTAGAATCCTAGACTGCGAATTGAATCTGATATTTTATTTGGTATTCTAATTTTTAGACCATAGTTGTTACTTATTTTATTAATAGCGTATTAAACACTTCGTTTTTCTCAAATAATTTTAGTTGAGGTGGAAATTTGAACTTGTTAAAAATTTTCTCGTAACATGATTTGTATACATTAAGTTATTTTCGTACAATCATATACACGGATTTATAAAGTGTTTCCGTAAAAGCAAATCTCAGCAACTGTCAGAACTAGCAGAATGGAAGCCTTCTATATTGATATGCGCGCGCACCGTTACCTACATTCTCAGAACATATAAATTTAATTTAACAAATGGGTTATTAAATTACAAGAATTACGCTCTCATAACAAGTATTACGTTGTTGTTACTAAATGGTTTATGTCAAGTAAACTAAAAAAAAATTTACACGTAGTTTTAGAATAAATTGCATGTCTTTTCAAGCATGCGCAGTTGATTCAGAGAAGCTATTTTTATCTGCCTTGAGTTTTGTTCTATGAGCAAGGGTAAGGTTTTATTCTATTGTTTGTGGCTCAAGTTGTAACTGCGGAAGTAAGAGGCTAAAAGGCTAAAAGAACTAAAAGAACTAAAATCTTATAATTTAGGTCAAAATTTCATCTTATACATCTTTTCCCTATAAGAGTATTATTGTTCTTTCTTCGGCATGCTTTTTCTTTTTTAGGGTTCCATACCTAAAAGGTAAAACGGGACTCCATTACTAAGCTTCCGCTGTATGTCTGTCCGTCTGTCTATCTGTCACCAGGCTTTATCTCATAAACCATGATAGCTAGAAAGCTGAAATTTTCACAAATTATGTATTTCCGTTGTCGCTATAACAGCAAATATTAAAAATAAAAAAAATGAAAATATTAAGGATCCCCATAAAATAAACGTGTTTTTTTTGGTATTTTGCTCAATATTAATAACGGTAACAGGTGACGCTAAAAATTTCATCGAATATTTAGTTGTATATTACCTTTCAAAGTAAATAATTAAATAAAAATAAAAAAATATATTAAAGGGGAGCTCCTATACAACACATGTAATTTTAAGCAATTTTTACTTGATTTTAATAAACAGGTAGAAACTTGAATATTCAAATCAAAGAAAGAAGTATTTGGAAATATATTAACTATTAAAATAAATATCTAATACATCAAATAAATATTTAAGTATACATAAAACAATTCTTTTATTTTATGTATACTTAAATTCTTTTATAGATGATACGGAACCCTTCGTGCGCGAGTCCGACTCGCACTTGGCCGGTTTATTTACATATTATACAGAAAAAAACCTGATAGATAAAGATACATCAGATATAGATATAAAAGATGTTATATATATGTTATATATATGTTATATATATGTTATACGTTGCCATCTGGGTGATGGGTTACCCTCCAAACCGGAATATGACAGTGACGAACACTGTCGCAATGCGGTAGAAATAAGAAAAATTATGGAAGCAAACTCGGGTGACACGTTGCAAATCTTTCGCCTTTTACCAGTCTGGCAGGCAGAGGCTCATCTACCTGCGTAAGAAAGCTATGACGAATGAATTGATAGATATATGAATGAGAGAGGCCTGGATAATCTATGCGTAGACTAAACGAAGGGATAGCTTAGCTGCTAATCTTCTCAATAGTATGGTGGTTGTTTTGTGGTCTGGTGTGCCTAAAAGTGATCACGCCAGCGCTGAATTAGATACTCTTCTATTGTATTTTACAGTTAATGGTGTAAAAGATTATAGCTTGGTCGACTTTAGACTTTTATGGGTTTGTGTTAAACTGGGAGTCACGCAAGTTTTTATGGTAGCAGCATATGCACTAGTATACTCGTCGACAACCGACGACCTGTAAAAGTCTTAGGATTATGTTAAAAATATACTGGATATAGTTGATGCTAATGAAATAATTATTCTGTGCGGTAATTTGAGTGGCTAAGATAAGGCCGCTATGCTACGAGGCCGTATAATGAACTGATGGATAGAAAATTAAATTGACCCACCATTTGATTTTAGTAGAGTGAATGATGCAGGTAAATAGAGTGTGGATTTATGCATAGAAATCGATTTCTTAGTATCTTACACAACATTTGGTTATAAAAACATTTATTGGTGTACGGAAAGAAGTAAGTAAATTACGGTATCTGTAAAAATTGCAAGGTCCTACAGAAGTTTAACTCTTCTTGTAGTGGTATGTATACTGCTTTTTAGTAATCAGCCTATTTAGGCGTATTTTTAAGTAGTGGAGCCTTTGTTAAAAGTGAATTTCATTTGTAGAACTGGAAAGGATAAACAGCAGAATTTTGGCCTTGCTACCATACAATAGTGAAAAACAAGGAAAAAACAAGGAAAAAGCACACAATTATGCGGAGCAAGATGGACACTTCAACTTAAGATTGTGTTTTGAAATAGTTTTCTTAATGCTATTACCTACAAACGCCCTTCTTTCTTTATCAGTGGTTTATCTTCCATCTCAACTAAAAGCACATCCAAGATATACAAATTTGTCCACTTTTCCTACAATAAATTATCAAACACAATCCTTATATCTGTTCTGGTTATTTCTGTTTTGTGTATTAGTACCTTGGTTTTCTTCACATTCAATCTTGAGACCCACATTATAATTGTCTTTCATAACCCAAAGTTTGATAAAATTAAACTCAAAATTAAAACATCGTTAAGCGTTAAGCAGGTAGACCACCCATCCACGCATGCTTCTCTACGGTAGTGAGGAATGAGAAAACTTGGTCCTTACACGTTTTTCCAAACCTGAAAACTTTTTGTCTCTCACGACATTTCATCAGATTGTTTTTATCCTCCATGTTTGTAGTCTATACGTAAAATCTTATCTTTGTACAAGTTTTGAGAACTACACGCAGCCAGCCATCAAGCAATGTGCCAATTTTCTAACAAGTATTACAGAAGATATGAGAGACTCAGAGAGCAAAACCATCGTATTTGATCATCTCAGTAGATTTGAGAGAGCGGAAAGAAGGAAACTATTTCAGAACACTATTTTAAGTTTGGGTATCCATCTTGCCCTGCATAATTTTGTGATAGATCCTCCGCTATTGTATAGTAGCAAAACCTGGGTATGTTAGAGGGACATGAATACGAATAGAAAAGAATATGAAAAATAAGAGCGCTTCGAAAAGTCTATAGTGTAATCGTCGCGGATCGCGTTTTTAACACCGAAGTGAATTGACAGTAAAATTTAATGTTTGTTAAGTAATATGTTAATAGGATATACTTGCGGCGAAGGTAAATTTGCCTGTACAAACTGCAAAATGAGATAATCTAAGATAAGCAAAGACGTCATGTAAAGGTTCTTTACAGGCTTCATGAACATCTTATTATGGAAAATAACAATAACGTCTTTCAAATGCATCAGACACATGTATCATTGGATTTTATGTTTTTAATAGTTTTTTGGGTTTTTGAGTTTAGAACAAAGTGTGGTAAGAATGTAAGGCTTCGAATACAATTTATTCTTCTTTTTGAAACACATCTAACTAACACTTGTAAGGTTAATAAGCGTAGTACATAAAATATATTTGTTGGTGAAATAAATAAATTCTTAAATTTTTGGTATTTGATACCTTTAGCAGCCGGTACCAAATATCAAAATATCTAAGAATGAACAAAAAATATATTTGGGAAGAAAACGACAGAAAGAACTTTTGGTAAGGAACGATAACACGTAAAACGTCTATGAGAATATTTAAGAACCAGAGTCAATAGTAGCATTTGTGAGCATTTTTGTGACATGGGATAACAAACATGTTTGAATGCTTGACGCCTTATCTGATAGTAGGAGACAACCTTTACTTATACACAACGGAAATGTTAATAGTACGTTGCTATTCATCTGGCAAGGATGTAAGGTCTCATGTACAATAAATACCTACATCAGTGATAAACACATGCAACGTAAAGCAATGATTTTGTTGTAAAATTAAAATAAAAAAAACGTGTTTGTATGCTGTTGCGTTTGGTAAAGCGATTTTTTGTCATATGTCATTAATATTTCATAATCATGATCGTTCTAAGTTCTAACCATCATCGGACTGGCTATATATTTAAGTCTAGTTTTGAATAATGACACGTTGAACCCATATATTCCCTTGGTCCATCAATATGAGCTGCCAGATAGACAGAAATAAGACATATGTCTATTCTTTATAATATATAGATCAAAACAAGAGTAAATATAAATTAATTAGATTTATAAACTAAATATTTATTTATTTTTCATATAATAGGATAGCAAACAAGCAGATGACTCTCCTGATGGAAAATAATATATTTTTTTCTCTTTTATTGATTAAAATTAAGATAATAACTTAAAAATATAGCACTTACCCCTTAGCTTTGTAATTTTGTCGTTTAGAATAACTATTCTGGTTAACTATTTATTTTAATTTCCAAATATTTTATATTAGTACCTATTTTGATTTGCTTTATTAGTTACTTTTACTATTATATACTTTGTTGAAATAACTTATTTTAAATAAGATAAAATTATCTAATTGAATAATTTGAAAAATGTAAGAAATGATAATAGTAAAATCTTCTTACACACTAGTCCATTCAGTGTAGGTACTTTATTAGTAAAATTAACCTTGAAAGATACCCTTAAACTTTAAAATCTATTCAAAGTCAATGGCCCGAAATAACATTTTAATAAGAACTATTACACTGATTGTGAAGTAATCGTATCAACTGTATTACAGTTCGATCTTGCGAATGCATTTGGCAACTGCATGTGACTGCTTGCATGTAGCCAAGGCTATTTTCATCACAGAATTAATTATTAGTTTTATTTAAAAGCATCGGCAGTCATTTATAAGCATACTGAGTCATTCTACGTCACCAAGTGACTATAAGAAAGTTATTACGTATTTTGTTTTATAAAATAAAGTAGGTTTTATAAAGTATTGTACAAAACTTAGATTGTTATAAATTTAACATACAAAATAACGTTGCTTTATAATATATACCTACCCTTTTTAAAATAAAGTAGATTTTATAAAGTATGGTACAAAACTTAGATTGTTATAAAGTTAACATAAAAAATAACGTTGCTTTATAATATATACCTACCCTATTTAAATTTCGTACATTTTGGTTACTGTATTTGAAAAAGTGGCATCTAGTGAAATAATAATGCATTACATTGCACTTTCGTATACTTTTTTCATTATAATTTTATTTTCTTGAACATGTGATAGGTATATTTTCAGTAAGTTGACTATGGGTACTGCGAAAGTGAAACGTAGATTAATTTTATTGTATAAGCCACTCTAACTAGAAAAATGCCATCTAGTGAAATTATAATAAACCGCATTTAACATTCACCCACACCTGCATTCGTGTTCAATTCATCTTATTTTCTACGTCAAAAGACAGATGATGCCTTTTTAAATACTGGATTTGTGATCATAAGGTTATTGAAAAGAAAACAAAACATGATACTGTATTGTATTGATTAATAATTTTAAGGCATGTCAATTATAAGTAGGCAAATTTAAATAATTTGTAACCTTTGCTATTTTCCAATAGGTACATATTAGTATAGACTTATTTGAAACAAATTCATTCGCATGACTACCTGCAGCCCATGACTATATAGATCTTCACAAAGATTTAGAATTACCGATATTATAGAAATATTTCCAAGGAACGTCAGAACGCAACTTTCAAAAAGCCAAAACTTACCAAACCCTATGGTCAGAGCCGTGGCCGATTACGTCCCGGCTGCGATCGTCGACTACAAACTGATTAAAAATTCAAGATTTTAAGAAGACCAAGGCATGTCCTCTCCGATCATATTTGATCTTAATTCACTATTTACATCGCTGGCGCCGGCGACTCAACGCACTATTCCAGCCTACTAACACTCCCGATCGTGGTCAAGAATTATTAACGAGTCAAAACCCTGATGTCACTATAAGTGGGACTTATCAAGGTAAGTGACTGTCCATAACTGAGATTCGGTCTTCCAGGAGACACCCTTAGGGGACGCTCTCAGCCTCTAGCGCTCTAAGCCCATTTAACTTAAATTCTGTTTCGGACTAACGGTCACTTAAACCAACTACTTAAGTTCATTTCGAAAAAAAATCTTATTTAAATCTGCGTTAACGTACAGTTACTTTTTTAAAGTCGATAGACGAAAATTAATTACATAATACTCTACCTCAAGTTTCGGATTAAGGCGTGCAACAATAACTACAACAAGCACGCTGATCAAATTTATATATTAATACCAGAAGGAAAACCTTTGGACCTCTTGTTGCGCGAAGGGCGGGGTATGAAATTAAGCACAGTTAAAGTTTACATTGAGGAGGACTGCTGCAGAAACCTAATATTTTTACAGGGTATGAAGTTTGGCACAGTTAAAGTTTAAATTGTGAAGGACTACGAAAACCTAATATTTTACAGGGTATGAAATTTGGCACAGTTAAAGTTTGCATTGTGGAGGACTGCAAAAACCTAATATTTTACAGGGTATGAAATTTGGCACAGTTAAAGTTTGCATTGTGGGAGACTGCAAAAACCTAATATTTTACAGGGTATGAAATTTGGCACAGTTAAAATTTGCATTGTGGAGGACTGCAGAAACCTAATATTTTACAGGGTATGAAATTTGGCACAGTTAAAGTTTGCATTGTGGAGGACTGCAAAAACCTAATATTTTACAGGGTATGAAATTTGGCACAGTTAAAGTTTGCATTGTGGGGGACTGCAAAAACCTAATATTTTACAGGGTATGAAATTTGGCACAGTTAAAGTTTGCATTGTGGGGGACTGCAAAAACCTAATATTTTACAGGGTATGAAATTTGGCACAGTTAAAGTTTGCATTGTGGGGGACTGCAAAAACCTAATATTTTACAGGGTATGAAATTTGACACAGTTAAAGTTTACATTGTGAAGGACTGCAAAAACCCAATATTTTACAGGGTATGAAATTTGGCACAGTTAAAATTTGCATTGTGGAGTACTGCAAAAACCTAATATTTTACAGGGTATGAAATTTGGTACGGTTAAAGTTTACATTGTGGAGGACTGCAAAAACCTAATATTTTACAGGGTATGAAATTTGGTACGGTTAAAGTTTACATTGTGGAGGACTGCAAAAACCTAATATTTTACAGAGTATGAAATTTGGCACAGTTTAAGTTTACATTGTGGAGGACTCTCAGAGTAATAACTATTATTACTCTGAGAAGGGACAGCGAAACCTAGTATTTTTAAATATATGTAATATGAAATAAAAATACATGATATTAAAAAAAACTAAACATTACACATACTAAATTCATGTGTCATACATGTTATTATACACCTGTATTACACATATGTCTGACATTTTCTTTAATGCTTAAGTCAGTTGTCAAACTTAAACGTATGCTTCATTCTTTTTAATGCTAGAGTGAAGTGCTATTCGTCTCTCCTGAATATGCTTCTGTTGCGAAGTGAAACGTGCGTTGAGTACATAATTTATGCGCTGTTAACGAGGAAGAGAGTGTGGTGGAAGTGGAAATTAAATATCACATTTTTTTTAAAAAGTCAATCACAATCACAATACAATCACTTTTTTTTTTCTTTGAATTATGGATTTTCATAAAATAACGCTTGAATTTATTTAAGAGATTTTATTATTTAGTCTACGGTTAAATTTCGGTCACAGATGATCGCTAGTTAAATTAATCAAGTAACATTAATGTAGGTTAACATATAAACACGACGTTATTTTGAAAACAAAATGTAAATAAAAGTTACATATACGTTTATAAAATCATGAAATTCAGAACTGAAATTCATTAGTCGTTGAACTCATTGGAAAGTTAAATGAATATCACAGTTTAATGTCAGCGGTCCCCGAAATAACAAATATTTAATAGCATTTCGCCCACGCTCCATGTTTGGAAACTGTGGTTACAAATAATCTAAACTTTCGAAACTAACGTTATAAAGATGAAATATTTGGTTTTTGTTTCTTACGAATGTATTCAAAAACTACTTGACCGATTTTAAAAATTCCTTCACCTTTAGAAAGCTATATTATCCAGGAGTGACATAGGTTACTTTTTACATGACTGAACAAAGGGAAATAATGATTTTTGGTTACCTAAAATTGCGAGTAACTGTTAGTACATAATATAATTGAAACTTTATTATTTATCCTCCGGTCAAAGTTACTACGTTCTTTCTTTATTTTGATTATCTGTCCGTAAATATTTATAAAATTATTTCATACAAGTTGACCCGGCAAATGTTGTTCTGCCTTTTTAACTGCTCTTATTTTTTTCTATATTTTCTCATCTTTTAAACCTTCCCAGCAGGCTTAGGATAAGCAACACGATAAAATTTTATCGACCCGTTTTCTCGACTTTTATGTCACTTTCTTCGATTCGCTAACGCATTTGACACTTGATTCGACACGATACTTCAAAGGAAGAGAAAATGATCAATTTTACTCGACGGTAGTTATTTTCTCTATCGATCGAAACGTCTTGCTGTCATTTTATCGATTTGTCATTTGACACTTCGTTAAAATGTTGATAACTTTATCCACTATTTCATATTATTATACTTTAATTATACAATAATTACAAAACTTTTTGATTTCTATTCATTTTATTAAATATAGATTTCGGTCCAGTGTTGGCAGTAGTATGTATGGCAGGCAGGCAGGCAGGCAGGCAGGCAGTATGGCATATATGTATTTAATAGTGGTGGAAGTTCCATATTATACCTATTATGTGCTAAATATCTATGGATAACGGCAAGCCTGCAAAATACAAAGAAGGCACATAGGAAATTTGTGTGATCTTTTTACACAACGGACGGAGCATTCCAATCACTATAGCGCTTCAATAAACCCAATAACCATGGCTCTCTAAATAATATAGACCCTTGTGAATTTTGAAGTTTAGAGCCACACACCGATCAAGGCATGCCTCTTTAGTTAAAGGTAAGTGAACATAAGAGACTTGTAATTCAGTTTCTAATAGATATGACAGCCATCCAACTTCATTAACTGTAATAACAGAATATCTTTGTAGTAAATACTAATTTGACTTAGGTGAACTCAATAAAGTTATATTTTTTCAAAAGTTATCTGTAGTTTTTCGAGTTTCTTTTTTAAACAGCTAATATGTTACATATACATGTCAAGTTTATGTTAAATTTCAGCTGGATACAAGTAATAATCCTTTTCTTGGTGGTCAACTTTTCACAATACTTACAGCCACATACCAACAAACAACAACAATGCTTACATCATAGAATAATGATGCAAATGTGTTATTCCTCTAAGGCTTGCATTGATTATGTATTTTAGGAGTTTTTACTACCCATTTAAGTTATATTTAGTCAAAAAAAGTATTTGTTTTAATCAGTAGTTTTCAGACAAGTTCCATGTATGATTAACATACAACTATGATGTATTATTTTCTGTAATATTCTTAACTTAAAATATCCAATATGACACATGTAGTTCTCAATTACCTAGGTACCTACATGTGTAAACATTATTATTTTATATTTGTCTACATTTAAAGATAATTTACCATACAGGAAGGCAGTCAGTTCTTGTTATTATTATTACAATAATATATGTCAATAAAAAATATAATTATTATTTGCAGATAAGACTTCAACTGCAGAATTTTTAATATTACTCACAAATATCCTAGAAGAACAAATGATGCCCTCATATGGCATAATTGAAATGGATGAAATGCGAAGACTACATAATAGAAGATATTGACGGATCCAATGTATACTGGTGCAACTTGCAAAACAACGGAAACCATTTTCTTGCCTCAAAAGCCTTAAAATTACCTTATTTTTGTCCTAATGTAGTAAAGTATTTGAAAATTTGTACAAATTTTCAAATACTTCTATTGATTTATGTCAAAACTAGCTGTTGCCCGTGACTTTGTTCACGCAGACTTTGTTTACTCCGCACAGCTCCTCCCCCGTAGGTGATAACGTGATAATATGTAGCCTATATGTTGACCCGACCTGTTAGTAATATTCATGCAAAATTTGAAGTAAATCCATGTAGTACTTTTTGAGTTTACCCCGGACATACATACAGACAAACAGACATACAGACTTTTTTTGGCTTCGATATCGATTGATCGATACATTGACTTTCCTACGATTTTATTATATGAAGGTATAGATTACAAGCTACAGAACATTTAATCCGGCCTCCAGTAAAGTTGTGTCATTGCACTTGCACTAGTATACGTAGGACCCTTCGATATGATAATTACAAGTATTTTCTTTTAGAAGTGTTAACTTTGTTACTTTTGTTGTTGTTTTTTAATTGAAGTGATTTTGGTAGTAACAATACTTAGTGGATTATTGGTATAATAAAATACTTTAGTGTTGTATAAGATTTATTTAAAAAAATATATACTCTAGGCAAACCTTTTATCTAAGTATTAAATAATTTTATATAATAAAAATGAAATTTATAGTCATCAATGGCTAATTTTAAGTATAAGTTTAATGACACACTATTCATAGTATTTAATGTTTTAATGCCAAACTTAGATTTTACTATATGGAAAAGTCTTGAGAAATAATTTTTATTTTCTTTAATAAAGTTACAAAATGAATAAATCACACAAAATACAAAATGAATAATTATAAAAAGTGTGTAATATGAAGCAGTCTTGTAAAGAAAATTAAATTTGAGTTTTAAAAAATATACAAACACATCTACTTTACTAAACTAACAATTATTATTAATGTTTGTACTCAGAATAGATAAATAATTTTCACAATTTATCACCTTATGACTTAAATTTATTAACGTGTATCTTTGAATTTTCACTAATGTAACAAACTTATAGAAGATTACACGCACTATATTAAAGCTATTATATTTTAAATTTAAATGTTTTCTACAATTTAAATATCTCTTGTTATCTCGCATAATTAATCAGTAATGAAAATTCAATATCAAAAATTAGTTTACTATATAGTATGTATAGTATGGAATTTCACTTGAAAATAAAAAATCAACAAGTAAAATATTTTTTCCTAAGGTAACATTAACTTTCTATTAATTTAAATTTTAAAAATTACACATATTAGGTACATTAAGACTATCATGTTATAAACTTAATTGTTTTCTACAAATTAAAATTTATTTTTCAATCTTGCACAACCATTAAAAACAGCAAGAAAATTATAATATTCAGCATTAACTTATAAATCTTCTTAATCAACAATTTCAAAAAATGTAATAAATAAAGGCTTCTTTATTCTATTTCCATTACTCGAGCTGTTTAGTCAACCTGTAAACAAATATATCTTATCAAAATGTTGTTATATATATTTACTTAATATATTTTTTTGTCAGTTAACTCAGGACTTATGACTCCAGTCTTGCATGTTTCATTTTGTGTAGTGTTATATAGATTTGCATTGTAAATTACATAATGGGGTCGAAAAAACAATTGGTTACATTTATAAATGGGAGGGAAAGAAGCCCTACTACCCTACACTATTCTCCAGAGAAAGCTTCTCATATTATTCAGGATTTTTTACAAGAATCAAGTTTTTGATATAATCTTGAATTTATGATACATATTAATTTTGTAAAAAACCACAACTTTTACAATGAAAGAAATATATTAAAATATGTTTAAAATTTGATTCTTTCAGTCTACCTTTTTAGATGATTTGTCATGGAGATATGTATGTAAATAAATACTTACACAGTGTTCCATTGTTTTTCTTTCTTCCTCTAGAAACTATAATGTATGAAGTATTTGTAGAATATATGGTGTTATATTATGCTTTCCCAATATTAAAGACTTTAATCTTTGGTGCCACAAGTCTAGTCCATGAATCCATTAGGTTAATGTGGAAGATTAGCCATATACATCCATAGGTACCCACCATGGTGACAAAGTTAATTTATGCTTATTACTTCTTATCCTGAAAAAAAAATCATAATTATTTTTAATAACCTATATATAGGCTTTTAAAAAATATAAGTATAAAGAAGTACACTACTTACGTTTTATTTTGTGTTCCCATTTCACATACCTAACACAATTTAATTTTGTACTAGAATCGGAAGAATGATGATTTTAGAGATGTGAGAACCAAACAGTATAAATCAATAATTCCTTGTACGTAATGGTTAGATAAATAATTAATTACAAAATACAAATTAGTTAAAGTACAATACTTTTTGACGTAATGTAAATAAACTTTTAATTTTTCGTATAGAGAAAATAATTCTACGAATTTTCGTGCTACTCAGTGTTACCAACTCTATTCAAAATTACAACTACTTACAAGGTTTTCTACAAAATTCAGTAGAAAACTAAATGTAAAATAAAAGGTTAATTTAAAGCTGGTGCTTATTTTGTATTATTTAATGTTACTATTAATAACATATACTCAGGAAAAATAATACATAAAAACATATTATAATAATCAAAATATTAATTAATCAATCAAAAATAACAAAAAAATCGAGTGTAGCTCACACTCGTTTTTTCGTTACAAGTAAATGTAAGAAGACAAAATAAAATAAAATTTACATACTCTTTGAGTAAGTCTTTGAATCAAAGAGAGATAAACTGAAAAGTCGAAGAAAAATGTTTTTCGTTCTTGAGATGTAAATCACAGACCGTGGTCCCACAAACTAACTTTTTTTTGATTAACAACAAGCTGAATATTTGTGAAAAGCTTCATTTTGACGAGACAACCGTCTTTTCTATTTTAGAAAAATCTCGAATCGGGTAACTAATAAAGTTAATGCTTTGAAGATATTGGGTTCGGTAAATAATAAATATTTATTAATAACAATAATTATTTTTCGACTTTAATCGCTTGATTATATTATGAAAACTACGATGAAACTTTTGTCCTACATATTTGATGATTTTTCTGACAATCCCACTTATGAGATTTTTAAATTGATATTAATCAATTTAAAAATAACCTAATTTTCTCACAACAGCTTGTTAATTATTATTGTAATTCAACGGTAACTTTGTCATACACGTAAAGTGGAAACTTTTCTTAGTCTGACACTCTAAACTTTCCCTATTTTATCTATCTTTATTAGTTACCCGATTCGAGATTTTTCAAAGATAGAAAATATGGTTGTCTCGTCAAAACGAAGCTGTTCACAAAAATTCAGTTTGTTCTTGGAGACCACGGTCTAACAGTAAGTCTTAGGTTGGACTGCTTGCATCTGGCTGATTTTTGGAGCTATTAATAGATAACATTATTTGTAACATAAAATACTGTGAATTGTATTCTGTTCTATCTTATTTTCTAGTTGGCATAATACTATACATTTATGTTTGTTTATCGTAATGCATTTTCGTGTCATTGTCAAATCACAACAATTCTATGGAAGTTTCTCATCAAAAAAATTAATCAAAAATGTTGATTGATTAGTCTAAAAGAAGATGTTAATTTACTCAATAATGTTAGAATTATAATTGAAAGGAATAATTATAGTGGAAAAAATAGCTTGTTAATAATAATTGTTACGCACTTTTACGCATAATTAGTTACGCAGTTATACATCCAGAAATAAATACACGCTGGCATCTTAATTGCCCTTTACATTAAAACATCTTATGAATCATAATTCATTTTTTCAGTTTTAGAGAATAAAAAACTAGTTTTGATGGTCAAAACTAAAAAGAGAGAATAATTCAAAAACCTGTAAAATATCTTTAATTACAATTGTAAATAGGTACGGCTTCACTAGGCTTTGGTTATATTTCCTTTGACTCAGACAAAGAAGAGAAATGATGACAGGAAGTTATAAATGTAAACAAAAGCTCATAATGATTAACACAAGTTAAATGCACCAAAGGTGTATCTTAAAAATCAGAATTAGTATAATATCTTTGTCTTCTAGTGACAACATTAATTTCTCTATTCGAGTAAACTTTTTGTTTAATTTATCTCTGACGTTTTAAATGTTTATCGTGGCATGCTTAATAACGTCCATCGAGATATTAATAAATGTCAAGCAAACGTCACTTTCTCGATCGATATATATCTCGTGGTGCTTATCCTAAGCCTGCTGGACTTCAAGAATTAATTCAAAACCAAAGTTAGCCAAATCGGTTCAGCCGTTCTCGAGTTTTAGCAAGAATAACGAACAGCAATATATATATATATATATATATATATATATATATATATATATATATATATATATATATATATATATATATATATATAGTTTTTAACAGGCATGTGCAAGTAGATTCACTTTACATCGATTTTTTTAAGGCTTTCGACAAAGTAGACCATCATATTTTGTGTTGTAAGGCTCGTAGTCTTGGAATACACGGAGTTCTTCTCAGATGGCTTATTTCTTATCTATCTCGAAGAAGTCAATTAGTGGCAGTCTATGGCTATGATTCGGATCCTTATGAATCTACATCTGGAATTCCACAGGGCTCAAATCTAGGGCCTCTTCTATTTACTATGTTTATTAATGACCTTTTAGAATCTTTGACGTGTAAGAGCTTATGCAGACAATATTAAAATATACCATGAAGTTAAAAGTATTCAAGAAGCTGTACTTTTTCAAAATGATATTGACAAGGTCCATAATTGGTGTGTGAATAACGGTATGTCTTTAAATATCTCGAAATGTTGTTTTATAACTTTTACAAAAAAGAAATTTCCATTACAGTTTTCCTACACAATTAACAATTATAAAATAAATCGTAAAAGCCTGGTTAAGGATCTTGGTGTGTGGTTGGACTCAAAATTAAGTTATACACATTTCTAGGGTTAATAAAACTATGGGTTTTATAATAAGAACATCAAAATCAATAGCTTCCGCCAGCTAGTGTATTGACTCTGTACTTTACACTAGTTGGAAGTATTTTAGACTACAACTCAGTCATATGGTATCCTCAGTACAAAATCCACATTGATAGATTAGAGGCGGTCCAAAGGCGTTTCTTACGTCATTTAAGCTCAAAACTAGGTATGAGGCGTAAGCTGCCAACATAGTATGACACTAGACTTAGGTACTTTAGAATAGAAACACTGCAATCTAGACGATCAACTCAAGATTTATCAATACTGTACATGCTTGTAAATGGACACTGGGATGCTATGGATTTATTAAATCATTTGTCGCTTAAGACTAGCGGTAGTAAAAGAAATTTTAAGCTTTTTCTGTACCAATATGTAACAACAATGTCACATTTTATGATCCACTTCTTCGTATGTGTAGAGCTTATAACAACAATACAAAAGATCTAGACATTTTCTCGCAAAGTTTGCGTTCATTCGTTAAATCTGTTAAACAACTAAATACTGTATATTAGATAGCATTAATCTTAAAAATATATTTAAAAAATGTATCATCTATGTTCCCCTATTTATTTACCTATTTTTTCATTATTTCTAAATTCTGTATCAACGATGTGTGCAACACTTACTGGAATTCAATTTTATTGTGAAACTACTTTAAGAATTATGTAAATGCAAAAAATTGTTTTCTGTAGTTGTTCAATAAATAAATAAATAAATATATATATATATATATATATATATATATATATATATATATATATATATATATATATATATATATATATATATATATATATATATATATATAGATTTTAATCTAATTATCCTGTGTTAAGCTAAGAATGTTAAATTAAGAATATGTTGATGATAGTTATGCAGCTATAACACCAAATGGTATCCCCCAATTTGTTATCATCAGTTTTTTGAACTGTCACTCACTATTAAAGTAAATTTAAAGACGTATTCACGTCAAAACAGTCTACGTTTTCCAATTTTGCCAATTTACATTAAAATTGGTTGTGCAGTTTAGTTATGGATGTAAATTTTATATCAACGAGTTTAGTCCTAAAAGCATAACAAACAAACAAACACACTGTCGCATTTTTCTTCTTTTTTATGTCAAAAGATAGCAAATAAGCAGATGGAAAGAGTCAACCATCGCCTATAGACACTAAAGATGTTAATGGTGCGTTGCTATCTTATGGCGAGGTCTAATGCCACATGCATAAGTTTACCGGCCACCTAATCCTCCAAACCGGAACATAACAGTGACAAGCACTAACGCTATTGCGGCAGGAATAGGCAAGGCGGTGGTACCAGACCCGGCCGACACAATACAGAACTCTACCACCTACCAACAGCCACGATGTTAGTGACTCGTATAGCCAATCGGTCGCCTTTCACGACCTGCTTGGCAGAACGGCAGTTGGCCTATTCTTCAAAGGAGCCCGGACCAACACGGCGTTTATAATATTTAAGGAGTTAAGTGTCAGTAGTTAGTTTTAATTATTACTTTACACTGACTACTAATTTTCTTTTAACATTCTATTTCATTTATAAGCTCGCCTTTTGTGCTGTATTTGTTTGTTAAAAATAGTATCTTCACGCGCGTATCCCAGAAGACCACCCCCACCACCACCACTAGAGAACCACGAAGAGCCGTAAATACGTACTTAGGTCGAGTTCACCAATTTGATAAAGTACATTTACGTTAAACATTCGGTTGAGACGTAATATGTCTCAACCAAATGTTTAACCATAGACAAAACTATGATTCTATTATAATGGTTTTGTCTATGGTGAAATAAAGTAAATTGATTTTTAAACGCCTTTTACCAACCATCTGGTTAAAACTTAACCATCCGTTGGTAAACTTGGGTCTTAGTCCACAAAATGTGTTGGGTGGTAAGCCTATCGCTAAACGGCACTTATCCAATCCTGGGATTGTTTTTATCAGAAAACTGAAAAAAAAAACATAATTTTGAATGGCCTGACCCGGAAATCGAACCCAGGACCTCAAGTGATCAATACCGATACTGGACCACTAGACTACAGAGGTGACTTTTGTTATTTTATCATATACCTATCTATTTTTGTATGACAGAAATGCTATTCCATACATAAATAGCATACATAGTATGCGGGTTAATGCCTCTGGAGGTCGATATTGGCGTTAAGGCGAGGTATTTCGGTGCGCGTCAATTCTATAGAAAATGGATGGCGTGGTATGTTCTGAAACCGCTGGGAAACGTGTTAATTTTCGGATAAATAAATATAGGACATCAGCTGAAAACTAAAATTTAGCACATTCTTTTTTGTATTTATAACTAAATATCCCCATATAAAAATCATGTGGAAGATTAGAAATATTATTAACAAATTATTTGTTTTAGAGATTTTTTTAGCCTGGTTTCGGAATTTTATATGATCGAGTAAAGTACATTCTATCATGTAATGAGTTAGCACATTCTTTAGATAATATCTTCAGGTATATCGTGTATTTTTTGTAAAATTGTTATTTAACAATCAATATAAAAAAAACCTGATTTAACAAACCAGTTTTTTCCCGTTTGTCGCGATACCTCGCCTTAAGTAGGGTCATAATATGTTGTCAGCTCGCCAGTTTATCCTACATCTGGATAAGTGTTTACAAGGGTGAAAGTCATAGAATATGAGTTATTTACTTATAAACTGCTTAATGCAGATGATATTTTATCAGTTAGGTATATAATCGGTGCTATATTTGCTTAATAAATTATTATTTTAATACTAGCCGTAGCGTGTAGACCATTGCATTATAAAAGTTTTTGTCGAATCCCATGAAATCACCTAATTTTCCCTGGATAAAAAGTAGCCTGTGTGCTATTCCAGGTCATTGTCTACCTGTGTGCCAAATTTCATTTAAATTCGTTTAGTAGTTTTTGTGTGATTAAGTAACAATCATTCATGCATCAAAACTTTCGCATTTATAATCTTAATATAGATTTGTAGCATGTCATTAGCTAGTATTTTCTCATAATTAGGAAATAAGTTATTTATATAAACTTTGTTTTATAAATAAGATAACGAATTATCAAAACCCTTGTTTGCAGTCAATGAGCAATTATAATCATTCGTTAATATTCGACAACAAGTTCCCAAGCTCTACCCGCTCCCTTGCCTCGTCTCTCACGTCCTTTGTACTATTCTCAATCCAAACACACATAGAGATGAGCGTTCAAACAAAAAGCTACCTAAACAGTTTGCTTATTCACAAATACATATAAACATGCTTAAAAGTTTAAGCAGTTTTCATTTATAGATAAAGCGTACACTTTTTCATCGTGATTGAAAAGTGACCTTATGAGATGAGCGTTCAAACAAAAAGCTACTTAAACAGTTTGCTTATCCACAAGTATATATAAACGTGCTTAAAAGTTTAAGTGGCTTTGCGGTTTTCGTTTATACATAAAGCGTACGCTTTTTTCAGCGTGATTGAAAAGTTACTTTATTTTAAAGCACAATAAAATATTGGTAAAAAACTACTAAATTTGAGTGTACTTATTAGCTAATGTAAGTATAACCATATCCCAAATACCGCTAAATTGGGTTAAATAAGCAACAAGCAACCACTTTTTATTTCGCATATCGTTGTCTTCGGCAGAGCTTGTGTGTTTCGTTTTCAATTTATATTACCTATTGTTTGGACTATTCAGTATATGGTTTATGTGAAATTTGCACAAAATCGGTAGAGCGGTTCTTCATTTAACAAATGTGAATTCAATAAAAGGCGATACGTAGCGAAGTACTCTTATTATCTCATCTGATTAAGTTATTTTTGTTTTATAGCACTCACCCCGTGCTTGGTGCTTGGTGCTGATTAAGTTAGGTTAACTGGTAGAGAATACCACTTAGTATTAAGTCCACCTTTGTACTTTGTTGTGCATAAATTTAAATAAATAATTAGTAGTCACGATGGTAGTGACATGTTTAGCCAATCGTTCATCTTATACGTACTACCTGGTAGAATGTCAAAAAATCTAATCATCAAAGAGGGCTTCAAGAACATTTACACGTCAGCCATACGTGCCTATAAGCACCTTTTTATATCATTCATAGCAAACAAATAGATACCTCATCTGATGGAAAAAGAAACTATCGCCTATAGATTCGTAACATAAAAAGTAAAAGAAAAGTTAGGCTTGAAAGAAAGTGTCGGTTTAAAGATTAGAAAGGGCATGCTTCGTTAGTTCTGACATGTAGAAGGAATGGTAGATGAAAGGTTAGCAAAACAGATATACAATGCGAACATGGAAGTATGTAGGTATCGGGGAAGACCAAGACTTACCATGATCAGATTGATGGAGTACTGCCTATAGGTGATGTCAAGAGTCTTCGCAACCGGCGTGTTTGTATGAAGAGAGTAATGAACGTGGAGAAAGCGACACAGCCTGCAAGGCACTCGGTTCTCTCTGTCTACCCCGTAGGAGATCTGCCGTCGAGATATGTATGTGTGCCTACAGACATCATATACCGACGGTGCATTGCTGTCCGTGTAGCGCGATGGCAAGGACTCATGCATAATTAATTGTACTGACTACTTAAGACTCTAAAATCGAAAGACATGCATTAACGCTATTTCGTGAGGAATAGTTAGGGCGGTGGTACCATATAACCGGGCGAAGCGTTGCAGAACTCTACCACCTACGTAGTCACGATGATAGTGACACATATGGTCAATAAATAGTTCACCTTTTGCAAACTGCCGGGAAGAATGGCAGATGGCCTAATTATCAAAATGGCCCTGACCCAAAACAGGGATTTTTTTAATGAGAATAAGAATTTACAACTTTCGCATTAGAAGTTTTATCTTTCGAATGAGAATTTATATATCTCGAATAAGAATTTACACATTATCAGCACCGCAGTTGACAAGCCAAAATCATTATAAAACAAAAAAATTTAACAAAACTTCACCTATTTAATCTAATGATAATTTATATTTCAGCCACAGTTTTGGCAAGAGCAAATACATGCCATAAAATTATCACCGACTACATAGCAATTCAAAAAGTTACTTTTATTAGAGAAACACATAAAATAATTAATTCATTTGCTTACCTTTAGTTTTGATGAAAATTAACTATATCAATTGTCAAACCACTACACTAAGTAAAAATACTGACGAATTGAATAAAAAAATATAAAAACTGGTGAAAATTTAATAACTGTTATAAAATGCTTTTAAAATTTATGAGATCCAAGGAAAACTATGTATGTTTAATTTATAAATTGCACTTATTCTGGAGTGATTCAAGCATCAACTTGGAAATGGTTATTAAGAATATTAAATGTTAGCATAAGGTCTATTTATTTATAATGATTATGGTTGCTACTTGTATTGTTTACAACTATGAAGAACTAAACAAACGATTCGACACCACAGCGATAATGACAATTGGGTGATTCTAATCTTATTTGAGTGCAAGTTTTACACAGCAGAATTGTTGTATATACAATAATAAAATTAGACATTCTTGTTTTCTTTTGTAAAAGTAAACTTTTTGTAAGAAACCTATATTTATTAATCTAATCGTGTTACTTACATGGCAGCTTGTAAAATAAGGTCGCCGATAAACGGCATTAAGGCCCCACAAAATATTTTTTATGCTACTTTCTAGCAGTTGTCGTTTATTATAAAGCTACTCACCAGTTTTTATAGCATATACCTATTAATCTATAAAGCATTGATTGATATTATTAATATTGTTAATGATAATGAATTGTATAAATTGTGTCCAAAAGTAAATAAGAAGACGAAATAATTAATAAAAAAAATGTGTATGTAAAAGTAAATGTCAAAAATAAATTAACCTACGTATTGCAATAATGATTTCAAATAATTGGTTTGCATATTTTTTTATTGGGATATAAGCAAAAATCGGAAAAAAATCGAGCAATACTGACAAAAAAGTATTAATAATTTTAGCTATTTTAATTTTTGTCAAGTACAGCGACTTATTTTGACACAAATCTGCAAACTCCGAATCTTTTGCGTTATCTTACGAAATAATGTTATCAATCTACGTGCTTTTAGACTAAATGTAATAACTGTTTCCTTTTTGTTAGAGAAAAAGCTTCCAAACAGCTTATACCGTTTTATATGCCCAAACTCAGGTCATTCAATCATTCATTCATAAGCATAGTCTGTCCGATCCATTTAAAAAATAGGTGTCAGATTCTGTCATTCTCCCAGACTGCTCAAAATAGGTACAGTTTTGGCTATAAGTCTCTAAAATCATGATTATTCGGTGCTAGAGTTTTACATGTTATATTCGAGATTGATACTACCGCCTTACTCGTTTATGCCGTTATAGCATCAGTGAGAGTTACTGTCGTGTTCCAGTTTGGAAGATAAGGTAGCCGATTAAATTATGCTTATGGTATTACCCTTCCGGCACACGAATAGCAACATACAATTAACAGATTTGATGTTTATAAACTATACTTACCTATCTTTTTCCTTAAGAAAAACTATCTGCTTGTTTGCAATTTATGAGTACAAATACTGTTTAAAATATAGTCTGCGCCGAATTTGAGATTCATTGATAGTTCAAATCCACCTGCGTCAGAATTTTGTTTTAATTAAAAAAGCTTTATAGTAAATCTGCTATTATAATTTAACGATCATGTTGGATGTTAACTTATAAGCTGATAATAAACAGTAAGTTCAAAAGTTTCCAGCGAAGTTCAGTTTTTCGGTACCTTAATTAATAATATGTATGGTAGTCGCTAATTTAGGCATGAGATAGTGCATCCAAGGTACAAGAACAACAAAACTTCATTAACATAATTATATTATATATTTTTATATACGTTAGATAGCAAACAAGCAGATTGTTCTCCCGATTGAAAGAAAAACCATCGTCTTTAGACACGCAAGATGTTAGGCTGGTTTTAGTGTCACGCTGACCGCACGCTGACGGTCGGCGCTGATGGGTCCATATGTATGTAGTCATAGGTAGCGTTTTTGATTCGTGATGACCGTTCTGCGCTGACTGGTCAGCGTGCGGTCAGCGTGACAGTAAAACCAGTCTTAATAGTACGTTGCTATCTAAGTGGCGGGATAACAGTGCCACTTGTATAAGTCTACTGGATATCTTAGCCTCCATACTAGAACACGACAACGGCAAACATTGCTGTTTGGAGGCTATGACAATAGTACCGAATATCCGGGTGAAACGTCAACACATATAATTTCTACCAATAGGTATGCTATCTTTATAGCATATCCAATCAGAAAAATTTGAAACGCAATATTATAGCACGTCCGAATTTTCCAAGGTAAGAGTATAAGAACACTTCATCTATATATATATATATATATATATATATATATATATATATATATATATATATATATATATATATATATATATATATATATATATATATATATATATATATATATATATATATATAAATCAATGCCACTTTTTGTTGTAATTTTATAACTCAAGAACGGGCTTACCTATCCAAACCAAATGTTTAGGCTATATTCGGACTATTTAGTAGATGGTTTATGTGAAGTTTGCACAAAATCGGTAGAGCCGTTCTTCATTTATCACATTTTTGTAATAAACGAATTCAATAAATGGCGATACGTAGCGAAGCACGTAACGGGCCGCTAGTTAATATATATAATTTTTATCTTATCACGAAAAAACAATTTTGAACTATAGGTGATAAAATTAAAGTTGTATGTAACTCTGTAACTGAAACACCCTTTCACCCAGACCCCACATGCAAGTTATTGCAGTTCACTGACGAAGTGCTTCCTTTTTTTATTATGCCCGATAGGATGTTCGGTGATCGTGATTTCGAAATTATATTACTGAATCAGAAAATCCTTTCAAATTAAAACATATTATCAAACCACGGCGATAACTACGATGCAACCAAGCTCTATACATTCTTTTTACTTTGAAACATCTATACTTATATATTACTAATGCGAAAGTCTACCTATCTATATGTCTGTCTGTCTCGGTTAAGCCACGGAGTCTATTTTGAAAACATTTGTCATGGAAATAACACCATGGATACGCCACATGGATAGCAACGCATCAGTAAAATCTTTAGTGTCTACAGGCAATGGTTATTTCTTTCCATCAGGAGAATGATTTGCTTGTTTATTGTAGATTTCATATGACAAATGTATAAAGGGTCGCTTTCGCTTTTGTAGTCGCGTTACACTACTTTGATTGAAGTCTGATTTGAAGAAGGAAACATCTGAGGAAATCATTAACGTTAAACTTCATATTACATAGATAGATATGTTTAACAGATAAAAGATTTTTTCACAATGCCTCGTTATTTTAGATCAGTGCGCGTCTTGAATTGTTTTGAGATTTGTTTTTGCTGTGTAATTTGTTGTTGAGAGCAAGCGTAATATTATTACTTTTGAATTTTTAAAGCGTTAATATATTCTAGCACTATGTCAATGATTCTAGCATTCGCCTGTTGTCAAAATTCGACCGTAGTCCAGACAATAAAATCTCTTTTAAGTTTGATAACCGGTTTTAGCCATAAAGAAAAAAGTATAGAGTAAGCATGTGTGTATAATATTATGTACGTCACACGAAAGTAGTGTGCTTAATGTTTATATTTATTAATTTAATACATTTCCACCACTTTTTAAGATATTTTTAGGTCATCAATGTCGCTTGCATTTGCACCGAGAAATACAGAGTTATATTTTTTACGTTTATTACATAGGAGCTCTTTCATTTGTTAATTGATTTATAGAATCGTTTTTCTTTCTCTTGATAATAGATGAACGTCGCTTCTTGCTGTTTTAATGTGTTTAAAAAATTCACTAAGAGTAGATATTATTTCATAAACCACATTTCAACTGGTCTGGGTAACCGCCGCCATTCAACGCCAATAAACGATGAGTGCAACTGACATAATTTTATTACAAACGTTGTTGCTATTAGCTTTCATTGTACTTTAATGTAGGTATAAATTATGAGAAAAGTTAAGAACATAAACGCATACGCCTTAATAGAACTTTTTGAAATGAAAACCTCTTCAGCTGCGTTGAGCGATCTTTGGGAGGGGCAAATCATGTAATAAACGCTTTTAGTAGGTAATAGCTTTAGCTGGAACATACATGTATAAATACAGTTCCAAACACTGAAGTGTATGCGTTATTAAAATTTTCCAAAAATAAAAACCTTTTTAGCCATGTTGAGTAATTTTTGGTAGAAACAAAAATATATTACAAATGCTGTTGTTAATAGCTTTAATCATCAGGTGGAACTTTAATGTATAAACACAGTTTCAAACACTAATGTGTGTGTGTTACTAGAACTTTTTGAAGGGAAAACCTCTTCAGCTGCGTTAATCGATTTTCGGTAGAAACAAATACACTTAAAAATGTTGTTGTTAATAGCTTTAATCTTCAGATGCCACTTAAGTGTATAAGTACAGTTCCAAACACTTACGTGTATCCCTAAGTATATTTTTTTGAAGTTAAATCCTCTTTAGCCGCCTTGATTTTTGGTATGGACAAAACATAATATAAGGCTTGTGACTGTCACGCTAGTGACGTAAGCCATGTTCATACCATCACTCTGGACTTATTAACGATCAACATGCTATAAAAAATAACATTTAACGAAAGAACAATAAAATAATATTTTTTCGTGAATGCAGTGTTAATTCTGGAGTAAACACATATACCTAATAACGAAAATTATGTTTAAGGATAAATTGATATCTATCATACGAGTACTATAAATGAATATAATCTTTGTATAAACCATGTACCTACTACCTAAACAACAATAATTGTATTTGCCAATGTTGCAAGTGTTACTTTTAAATATCTGGTTGACCGAGCTTTGCTCGGTTTTTCACATACCCATATCTTGGGAACCGAGCTTTTCTTGGACCTGGAACCTTGATAAATCGATTTCTATAGAATAAATAATTTTTTTTTTCTGTACCTGGTTGACCGAGCTTTGCTCGGTTTTTCACACACCCATATCTTGGGAACCGAGCTTTTCTTGGACCTGGACCTGGAACCTTGATAAATCGATTCCTTGAGCTGAAAAACCCCTAATTTGTGACTTTCATGAAAATCGTTGGAGCCGTTTCCGAGATCTTTGATATATATTTATATATATACAAGAATTGCTCGTTTAAAGGTGTTAGATTGATAAATCAAAATCGGTTTGGCAATAATCGATTCTTATAATGTCTTCTTATTTCTACAAACCAATAGGTTGGTTAGTTTTTAATTGTTTTTTTGCCTTAATAAAATTTTGACTGTAACATTATTTCAAATCAAGTTCTTTACAGTACAACTACAGTTAGTAACTTCTGACTAATAATTTTATAGTGTGTACTTAAAGTGCAAAAGTACGTGCAGATTCGAACAATTTTTTAAATACCAGTTACAACACACACAACTTTTTTTTTTGGAAAAATACGATTCCTTAAAATTATTTAACTCAGAGTCGATACATAAGTCATAACACATGTTTTTTAATATATTATGGAGGTTGTTTGTAACGAAAATGTACTCACTAGTTATTGAACTAAAATAGTATATGTATATCACGGATAGCAAGAATTTATTAGGTATTCGTTGATACGCTTGAAGTACAGAACCCTAAAAATGTACATTTAAACGCCTAATTCTAAATTAATAGTAAGCTAATTAATATTAAAATGCAATAAGTATTCTGAGCAATCAAAGTGAGTGATACGTTGCTATTTAATACAATAAGGAGTTTACATATTATTTCATTACACTTGGACCTCGGGTTGGTTCAGGTATCTCATGAAGAATTGACTCAACGAGACAATTGCAAAGCACAACCACCAAACCTTCCTGCAAAGCAGCTTGTGGAAGTTTCTTTTGAACCGACTTTCCAAAAGGAGGAGGTTCTCATGTCTTCTCTCTCGAAATATTTTTAGGGTTCCAAAGTAAACTAAGAACCCTGATAGTTTCGCTATGTCCAGCCGTCCGTCCGTACGTCCGCACGATAGTTCCGAGATCCTTATTACTAGAAAGCTGTAATTTGACACAAATATACATATTAGTCACGTCAACAAAGTGGTACCATAAAATATTGAAAAATATTTTTTTTTCAGGGTAGCTCCCCTACATGTAGAATAGGATGTTAATTTTTTCTCACGTATCCCATTGTGTGGGGCGTATCGTTGAATAAGTTTTAAAAAATATTGTAGGTTTGTGAAAACAAGTTTTCGATTAAGGGACCCGTTTTTAATCATAACTCGATAATTTTGCATTTCTCATAAGAACAGGAATTACTATCATAACTAGCACGTAAAAATGGCATGTTTTCTTAATCTTTCGGTACACCACACCTTTACACGATGTATATTATCATGATAGCAAAAAACAACTTGGCTCTCTTAAGAGAGACAACAATCGACAATAGCCATCAAATACGGTAATGGGGCGTTGCCATCTGGAAATGTTTTGTCACATGCATGCATCGGACTACGCTTCTCTCCAAATCTAAATGACTATTATTAGCATTTACATTCATATTTATGTTTAAGTCCATTATGTTATTTCGATTAATTCTTTTTAAAGAGAAAGGTGGAAAGCTTATGTGAATTTTTTTTTATTTTATCACCAACGTTTCGTCAACTTTGTTGACTTTTTCAGGGCTCTACAATGACAAACATGTTTACAAATTATTAATTTTGAAATCACATTTATCTTTATGCATGATAGATGATGGAGACTTCGTCTCTTCGTCTTTCATCTTCGACCAAAGATGTTAATGGTGGGTTGCTATCTGTGTGGCGGGAATGGGATTTCACATAGATAAATTCACCTGAGTTATGTTTGTGAAAAGCGTTGGAACGATGAAACTACGACGTATTTAAAAACAACGACAAGAAGGTTATGAAGGCTTCGTAAACTCATGCATTTTAAATTCTTTCCCTCGAAGCTAAACTTGACCTTATTCTTTCTAGAGACCTGCAATTTAAAATATGAAATGAAATAGGGAAAATATACTCTAGTATAAACAAGAATGATAGAGATTTTATTTATATTTAACAGACTTTCCAAAAGGAGAAGGTCATCCACTCGACTATATTTTTTATGTTGGTCCCCTCAAAACTTAGTTATTAATGTGATTCATAAATGCTCCGGGTTCACCATGACTCACTGGTTACTTGGCTGGCAAATGTAACGGTAACCCTTTTTTTCAGCCGAGATCCAAAAAAGAAAGAGGTTATTTATTCGGCTATATTTTTTATGTTTGTTCCCTAAAAACTTGGGTTTTCTGTGATTAATAAATGCTCCGGGTTCACCATTACCAACACGAGGAATCGGAAAACAAAAACAAAATCGCATACCGAAGGTTCCGTACACACTAAGTAACATATGTTTCAAGATTCTAGATCAAGGGAACGGATCTTATAAGTTTTGATTCTCATGTGAAATCAGAAAATATGCGACATAAACGGTCATATATTTTTGATCGCGTTTTTTTTTATGTAATTAAATATTTACAGTTTTTTTTAATTTTTTTCCTTTACATGTGCATTTCTTTATGCAAAATTTCATAATTCTAGGTCAAAAATCTCAAAAATCGCAAAATAAGCCATATAAAAGATTACCTACAAGTTTGATTTTACACCTAGACCTACAAGTTTGATTTTTTTAACAGCTGAGAGATTTCTCCTCCCTGATAGACCCCACAAATTGCTATAAATTTCAACTTAAGAGGCGGTTTACACTTTAGACCAACTTTTGACCAGAAATCAAAATTTTCCAACTCCTAATTTTTCATATTATAAGGTTTTTTTTTTAAATGTACTTTTATTTAATTAAATGGTACCATTAGCTAGTTTAATCTTTTCAATATTGCATCAATGAAACAGATTTTTTAATCATCAATTGTATTTCTTATAATAAATGTTCTCCTAAATCAAGTTTTGACAATTACGCAAGGAAGCTATTTTTCCAAAAGGTATTGCTACTGCTAGAATCAACAAACTTAATTAACAAAATACTAAATTACCAGAAATATCCAACAATTGTGCCTGAATGGAGAACTTTTTTCCTTAATCTATAGCTATATCTAATTAATTAAGCAAATATGCCTATTATTTAAACATTAACTGGGTTTTTTGTTATCGAAAAATGTAATTTTTCCTATTGAAATTGGCATAGATTATATAAATTCTATACTTATACAAAAATAAGTCACTTAAATAATATTTATTTATTTTTTATTTCAAAAATAAATAAAAGAGAATACTTGGAAATCCGCTAGGTCCATGTGCCAAAATTAATATTGCGTAGTAATAATTAAAATATTAAAAGTATCAATACTATTTTCATTTTACCAGCACTAGGTACACTATACGGACGACGACGTCAGGCTCTCGTATTGATTAGAAAATATCTTAATTTCAGTTGGGCGATTTTGTGAAATGCCTCTTAATACTTTTATATATTTCTGAGAAAAAGAGTCTTGACAGACGGACAGACGGGCAACGAAGTGATCCTATAAGGTTTCCGTTTTTTTTTCTTATGAAATACGGAACCCTAAAACACAGCAAAGGGAAAAAACAAAGAATGAAATTGAATGTAAATCGAGTATTTCTTTAGAATATAAGTGGCCGGAACAGCGAAAACAACAGAGCATGAGGTCAAATGAAAAAAAAAAAACACCTGTCTGACTCCGAGCTGCTAATTGCTACTGACATATTAGATTTACGAAGATAAAACCTCTAAAAATCCTCCATAACACTTTTGCCTAACCTGGAAATCAAACCTGAGATGTTATATCCCGAGCCGAATATGCTAACTGCTGGAATACGATAAACTCATACAATATATAAAAAGAGATAAAATGTAATACTGATTTCACAGTGACTCAACCGGCAGCAGCTATCGACAGGATATAAGATTGAATAATAAATGTTGGTTATCAATATACATATGAAATTGTAGCATGTATCCTGAATTAATAGCATACAATCAACTTCATTGATGTAAATTTTGGTAGTCCTGCCTTTTGGGTATTATCAACAACTTCTATGCACCTAATATATTAATCTCTTTGGGTTTCATTAATATATTAATACGTAAAGCAAAAACTTTGCACTCTTTTTACAAAAATTACACGAATAGAGTAAAAAATTTTGCACAATTAAAGTTTCTCTGTAAAGAAGTGCAAAAAAATCGTAATCCTATACTTTAAATGAGCAATTATAGTATATTAGTATTTAATTGTTTTACGAAACGGCTCTAACATGAATAGAAAAAATTATGAATAGCATATAGGATTTTTATTTCGGAAAAATAAGTTATTTCTGTAAGATTCACCAACAAATAAAACATAAATCATTTTTTATATAACATTAGGTAGCAAACAAGCAGATGGTTCTCTTGATGTAAATAGAAACCATCGCCTATAGACACAATGGCAATGCCACATGTATAAGTTTATTAGTTACCTTACCTTCTCACCTTGAACACAGCAATGCAGCTAGAACACAACAATGGCAAAGCATTGACGCTACTGCGACAGGAATAGGTAAGGCGTGGTACCAAATACCCGGGCGAGACGGTGTGGAACTCTAGCACCTAGTAGTCACGATGATAGTGACACGTATAGCCAATCGGTCGTCTTTTACGACTTGCCTGGCAGAACAGCAATTGGTCTATTCTTCAAAGGAGCTCGGACCAACACGGGGGATATTTATTTATTTATTTAATATTTTGTTGTGTAAAATAAAACATTAAAAAAATAAATAAATATAAAATAAACTTATTGGAAACTTTTGTAAAATTTATTTGAAGGTGTCTGGTAATACTTTACAAGCGACAAAAATGTCTGAGATATTTTTTACTTCTTAAAAACCTTATTAAAAAATGAAATAAATATCTATACATATACTTAATAAAATCGTAGGAAAGTCAAAAACATTGAATATTTTCTTAAAAGAATACTTGGGCCGTGATCTACAATCGATATCGAAGCCAAAAATATAGTTTTTAGAATTTTTGTCTGTTTGTCTGTATGTATGTCCGGGGTAAACTCAAAAAGTACTGCATGGATTTACTTCAAATTTTGCATGAATATTACTAACAGGTCGGGTCAACATATAGGCTACATATTATTATCACGCTATTACCTACGGGGGAGGAGCTGTGCAGAGTAAACGAAGTCCGCGCGGACGAAGTCGCAGGCAACAGCTAGTAAGTAAATAAATAAATATCTTTAGACAATTTTACACAAATTGATCTAACCTCAAAGTAAGCATATTTACTTGTAGTATGGGTGTTAGTCAACGATATTATTACAAGAAATACATATATAAATAATCAAACATATTATTTAATAAACACCCAAACCCAGGAATACAAACATCTATGCTCATCACATAAATCGAACCCGAGTCCCATTGATTGCGTAGTCAGTTAGGGTCGCTAATCACTCGACGAACGGGGCAGTCAAATAAAAAAAACATATTTGTTTTTTTTGCAAATGTTTATTGCTTAGTCCGTGGTCAAATTTCGACCACAGCGCGATCGCTAGTTAAGATAAAACCTTTTTTATCGAAAAGTTGAATGTACCAAAGCTCATTATAAATATATAATGTTTTTTTCGCCGTGTTGGTCCCGGCCTCCTTTGAAGAATAGGCCAACTGCCGTTCTACCAGGCAGGTCGTAAAAGGCGACCGATTGGCTATCGAGTCACTAACATCGTGGCTACTAGGTGGTAGAGTTCTGCATTGTCTCGCCCGGGTCTGGTACCACCGCCTTACCTATTCCTGCCGCAATAACGTCAATGCTTGTCGCTGTCGTGTTCCGGTTTGGAGGGTAAGGTAGCCGGTAAACTTATGCATGTGGCATTAGACCTCGCCACAAGATAGCAACGCACCATTAACATCTTTGGTGTCTATAGGCGATGGTTGACTCTTTCCATCAGGAGACCCATCTGCTTGTTTGCTATCTTATGATAAAAAAAAAAAAAAATATGCTGCGAAATAGCAAAACAACCGCGAACGTCTGGTATCGCCATTTGACGAAATCATATTTTTCGCTATCCGATCTGCCAAAAAGACCTTCCCAAAATTCGTCGCCAGCTCCCAGTCTATTTATCACACACACTACATTCATGTGACACACATGATAATATACACACACACGTATACAATTTTCTTTACGATTAAAGTCTGTTGTCAAACTTAGAAGAGATTTTATTGCTTAGTCCGTGGTCAAATTTCGACCACAGCGCGATCGCTAGTTAAGATAAAACCTTTTTTTTTATCGAAAAGTTGAAAGTACCAAGGCTCATTATATATTGTATAAACAAAACATTACACCAGTGATAAGGGTGGCATCACTTGCGATATTACATTTTAAGATCAGTCTCGTTGTAAATGTCAGTGCTTTGTACTGTGTTAATAATATTATTAGTTTATGTCCTAGAGTAATTTTTAATAATTACTGTGTAATTATGTGAGGTGATTACTTTTTTTACCATTTTAATACTACGATCTTAATTATTGGTAAGTTTTATTTAAAGACTAGCTACAGTGTACAGCTCGTTGCATTATAAAAGTTTTTGGTGAATCCCGCGGAATAATCAAATTTTTCCGGGATAAAAAGTAACCTAATTACTATTCCAGGTCATCGTTACCTCTGTACCAAATTTTATTTAAATCCGTTTAGTATTTTTTGCGTGATTGAGTACTAAACATCCATCTATCCAAACATCTATCCATCCAAACATCCAAACTTTCGCATTTATAATATTAATATAGATTAAGTCAGTAAAAAATTGAGCTATTTTATATTTTAAGGCCATAAGAATGTTTTATAATGTAAATCCAAATACTCACTTGAATTGGTTCAATTGATGACTATAATATAGTTTCTAATGAAATGAAATGAAAACATGAATTTATTATTATTCAACAAAATGTTATTTTTAGATTAACTTTTTTTCATCATTATGTAAATATTTGAATTGGTAATAAACTTGTTGTATTTTACTCGGCGGTACTTTCATATTTTCTTCTACCTGTAGCATAGTACTATTAGGTATTCTGTGCTTATGGATTATCGTATTTTTATCAACCGATAAAATAATGGAGGTTATATAATATGTACTATGCGTTCTGAGAATAAGATCGCGCTTGTTATCAACTTCATACCACAATTAGTGTGAAATTAGTAATGTTAGCAAAAAAATATTTGTTCAAAAACTATTGCTGATTTATTGAAAACTAATAACGTTTTAATTATATTATTTTTATTAATATAAAATTAGTAAAATGCATCATTCTAGCTGTTCATCTATATATATAATGTAAAAAAATTTAAATTTACTTAAATTATATATATTTATAATATAATACTAAAATATAATAAATTATATATATATATATATATATATATATATATATATATATATATATTATGTATTAATATCTTATTTTAATACATAATAAAGAAAATATTTTTTAAATTATTTATTTTTTAGATTTTTTTGCACACCTTACTCATCACTTATGAAGTTTTTGCAAAATGTGGAGCAATATGTCATCCTGACATTCCTTCCTGTTCTCAGTTGGAACGTATAGTATGCAATATTGTTGGAATTTGATAATATTTATGTATAATGATCTATTGGCGTCAGTGTACTAAATTTTTTAAGTGTACGTACGTATGTTTGTATGTTTATCCACGTATCATTTGGAAATTAATAAAAATAAAAAACTAAACAAAATATCAAGATAATTCTATTAGATTTAAATTAGGTATGTATATGCTAACTTAGTGAACTGTTCAAGTTTCATTAAAATCTGTTCAGCAGTTTTTGAGATACGAGTAAAGTTGAAATTTGAAGACTTTAGTTTTTTTAATTACTATTATATAACTTATGCTTAGTTATATATAGAAAATGATTATGAACAAATGATAAAACGGATGAATAAATTTTCCTTTTAGTCATTGAAAGGGTAATTTATTAAAGAAAGACTAAGCTCCAATTAACACTTATTGACTTTTAATTTAAATCAAGTTTTTTTTAAATTTAAATCAGCACATTATATACGCATGTATAGTGTCTAGCGGTCTAGACTCTAGAGGTTAGTTTATTCGGCTCAGATCATGAGTAGTGATGAAAATTGCCGGAAGTATTCCCAAAGTTGCCAAAGCTGCCACAAATGTTTCTAAACTTGCCGGTAAAAAGTTAAACTTTTTTATCAGAATAAACAGTGTAATAAAAAATTCTCTATTTAAACTTTTCTTGCCAATGTTACCGGCAAGTTAAGAAATATTCGTGGCAGTTTTGGTAACTTTGGGAACATTGCCGGCATATTTCATCACCAACCATGAGGTTTCGGGTTCAATCTCCTGGTCGAATAAGTGTTGTTGAGGTTTTTTAGAGGTTTTTTTAGGAATCATGATACTTTACACAAGGCTTCCTTAAGTAGTGTAGGATAAAATTTATTAATGGAATATTTAACTGTTATCCTATATCTTAAAGGATATTGGTCGATATGGAATAAAAGAGCAAAGTATAGTAAGTTGAAATAAATTTTACTTAATTTTTTTGTAACTTAAGCGAGACACTATCACCGTGACTACTACATGGTAGAGTTCTGCATTGTCTTGCCCGGACCTGGTACCACCTTACCACGCCTTACTTAATCCTGCTGTAGTAGCGTCAGTGCTTATCACTGTTATGTTTCGGTTCGAAAGGTAAGGTAACCCGCAAACTTTTTTACTTCATTTACTTCTTACTTGGAATCTACTTTTCTAAAATTCATGCTTCCATACTAATATTATAAATGCGAAAATAACTCTTTGTCTGTGTCTGATTTAGATGAAATTTAGATAGTTTGAGACCCGGGAAAGGACATAGCGTAGTTTTTATCCTGGAAATACGGAAACGGGAACAATGTGGGTTTTATTTTAAAAAATGTTCCACGCGGGCGAAGTTACGGGTGCAACTAGTCGTAAATAAAAGTCTCGATATGGTTTTAGTTTCCGAGATATCTGTAGATAAACATACATATATTTACGAAATTCAGCACACGTGCTTGGACGCCTACATAGATCATTATACTCAAATATTATCCAATTTCAATAATATTACATATGTACATATCTGTCAAACTCATAACCTCCATTTTTCGTCGATTGATTACAATAAATGTATATAATTTTTTTATTTTATTTTCCAGAAAACGGAAATTACATATGAATATAATATTATTATGCATTTGTATATAAATAACATTTTAAAGATGTGAAGACAAAAAAATATATAAACCATGATTTGGAAACTACTGATTATTTTGAATTTCTTACAAGTTGAATGCTTGGACTTGTTTCATGTGAATTCAAGGATAACATTTAGGCCTGACGATGCATCGGAGTACTTTGGTTACAGTGTTATTTTAAAGTCAGATGGGTAAGTATCTACAAGTTGATTGGTAAAAAACTATACATATTGTAGGGCACGATAATTATTGGCCATGTGTAACCAATAATAAAACTATAATAAAGAGAGAATATTCCTCAATGAAATTAGTGTTATAAATATTCAAAAAGTATGGTCACCGTGCGAACGTAAGGCGCACGCGGACAATTTTGCCACGCACCATGACGGCAAATTGCTATTCGTAAGCAATGAATTTCCACATCCAAGTACGGTTGCCCGTGCTTAATCTATACATATAATAAAATCGTAGGAAAGTCAAAACTGTGCATTGAATATTTTTTTAAAAAGATACTTGGGGCGTGATCTACAATCGATATCGAAGCCAAAATATAGTTTTTAGAATTTTTGTCTGTTTGTTTATCTGTTTGTCTGTTTGTCTGTATGTATGTCCGGGGTAAACTCAAAATTACTACATGGATTTACTTCAAATTTTGCATGAATATTACTAACAGGTCGGGTCAATATATAGACTACATACTATCACGCTATCACCTACGGAGGAGGAGCTGTGCGGAGTAAACGAAGTCTGTGCGGATGAAGTCGCTGGCAACAGCTAGTATTTAATATTTATAATGGTTAATTTGGTCAAAATTTAATTATTTATTCCTTTTTTATATATTCGCGATGTATATTCGCTATCAGAATTGAGTGCTGAACACCTCACCTTTAGTATGTACAATGTTTTTCTAGTCAAGCTGTATATAATTTCTTAATTTTTGTGTTGATACAATATTTAAAAAAATACTGAGTATTTTACCTAAGCCTGCGCTGAACTAATTTCGAAATCAATGCGTTAGGTAGATCCCTTGCTATATCGTTATGATTAAGGGTTCAATGCAATTTATAATTAAGGTTTCAACTGACTAAAGTTTAAAAGGATAAAGTTAAAGGATTGACATCATAAATTATACAACTTGGAAACATGCAAATAATTATTAAACATAAATATTTTGCTTACAAAATATTAATATTTAATAATTTGCTTACTTTGGGATTAGATCTGACTGATCTAATGTAATTTAACCCGTGAATATTAAAAAAAAAACTGCGTATGGCATTTTATAAAACTTATTTGTCTTTGCAACTGATGACGCCATTTGTATACGAACGAAACATACTAGCTGCAGCGTGCAGCCTACTGCATTATAAATTTTTCCGAGATAAAAGTAGCCTTGTGCGCTATTCCAGGTCATCTACCTGTGTGCCAATTTTCATACAAATCCGTTCTCAGTTTTTGCGTGATTGAGTTACAAACATCCATCCATTCAAACATCCCTCCAAACTTGAAAACTTTCGCATTTATAACATTAATATAGATTTCTGCTATGTATATACACGAAGGCTCTAAATAGTGCAGTTCAATAATAAAAGAATTCACCAATAAGTGTGGATACTTGATATTTAAGTCTGCAAATGAAAATTTCCATTCGCTTGATCCATCTAAGTCTGATGAGATATCGCCGAAAAACCGATTAAAGCGAGATACTGTAATTTGTTTCATTGCACCTGCTAAGCTGATTCAAAATGTACTTGTAACTGTCGCTTTTTGGCTCAGGGAGTAATTTATACTCCCAATTAGTAATCATTTTTAACACAACTACGCGAATGGAAGAATGTGAAATTTGGCATAGTTAAAGTTTACATGGTGAAAAAAAAGACGAAAGCTAATTTTTTGATAATTTATGCAATAGAAATAATTAATATTAAAAATAAACATTTCACAGACTACAACCTATGGAGGGTCTTTAAAGCCTCTGATACGCATTAAAATATTAACTAGGTGGTAGAGTTCTGCATTGTCTCGCCCGGGTCTAGTACCACCGCCTTACCTATTCCTGCCGCAATAACGTCAGTGCTTGTCATTGTCATGTTCCGGTTTGAACGTAAGGTAGAACGTAAGGTTTGAACGTAAAGTAGAAGGTAAGGTAGGTAAACTTATGCATGTAGCATTAGACCTTGCCGCAAGATAGCAACGCACTATCAATATCTTTGGTGTCTATTTGGTGTTTATATGGTTGTCTCTTTTCATCAGGAGACCCATCTGCTTGTTTGCTATCTTATGATATATAAATATATACAGCATTTTTTACGTTCTAGTCCTGATAGTAATTCTTTTTTTTTTTTGTGGAAAATGGAAATTTTTCGTTTTCCATTTTGTTTATATTTTTTATTTTCACACCACGCAATGTAAAGCGTACAATGCTTTGACTCTTAGTGCCCGCAGTACTCTCAAACCAGCCGTTTATTTTGCGCGACATGTCACGCATAATACATTGCTTTCTTAAATTTTACTATTATTCTAGAATCACTGTAAAAATCACTGCAGAATATTACAATAAATCAAAATATACAAAATTAAGATAAAAAAAACCGTAATATAAGTAATAATTTTCCAACGGTTTTTTTATAACTATGGTCCAAAGCTATGGTTGGGATTTTCGATAACCGTCCCTTATACACTGTATACTTATTTGTGTATGGGTAAAGTCGTTGCCAATCTCAGAAGAGTTCAAACGGACTCTTAGAGTAGGCTAGAGCGCCTTCACACTAGATTGCAAACAGCGCGGCAGCATAAGATGCCTTCTTATTATCACTTAGTCACGGAAAGTGTTTTGATTTGTGTGACTCTTATTTTTAAAATAGATTGTAACAAGCGAGTACCTATCTTTGTTGTCTTTGCTTTTGTTGGTCAACGCAACACAACAGTAGCGCCATTGTTGTTGACTAAATGTGAAGCTAAAGTTATGGTGGAATTTGAACTTGAGCACGATCGCTAGTAAATGAAGAAAGTCACTCGTTTATTTACTTTATTAAAAGAACTAGATAGAAATATTTATCTCAACTTTGTTTGGGAGATAGCTAAATGATTTTGAATGAGTGCATAGATATTTCATTTCGACTCTAAAAAGCCATACAATCCAAATTCTTTGGCAAAAATACCTATTTTAAATAATCAAACAGAAAATCACATGGGAAATTAATATGAACCCAGTGTAGCGTGTGATATTGGATGTGATTTTATACCGGAATATAAAATAAACTTAAGAGCCGTGTCACACGAGTACATTTTTCTTGATTATAGGCAGAGAGCTGACGATAATGTATAAAATTTAATATTATCCTTCATAAATAAAATATCCTAAATTTTACTTCTATGTTTTTACGTCATAATATAGCTAAGAAAGAAAAAATATTTCAACTTCCTGCTACCTGATAGATGTTTAGAATAGATGCACAAATATCTATTTGTTATTCTGGGTGATTTGTTCAGCCAGACTTAGAAATATAAACATCTTCCCCGTGTTGGTTCCGGGCTCCTTTGAAAAATAGACCAACTGCCGTTCTGCCAGGCAGACCGATTGGCTGTGCAAGTCACTAACATCGTGGCTACTAGGTGCTAGAGTTCTGCATTGTCTCGCCCGGGTCTGGTACCACTGCCTTACCTATTCCTGCCGCAATAATGTCAGTGCTTGTCACTGTCGTGTTCCGGTTTGGAGGGTAAGGTAGCCGGTAAACTTATGCATGTGGCATTAGACCTTGCCACAAGATAGTAACGCACCATTAACACCTTTGGTGCCTATAGGCGATGGTTGACTCTTTCCATCAGGAGACCCATTTGCTTGTTTGCTATCTTATGATATATATATATATATATATATATGTAGTTTAAATGAATTGTGATAAGGATCACAATTCATTTAAACTACCACATACATTTCAATTGTGGAGAAACACAAATTGTTTTTATGGCATACATATTAACTTACTGTTTTTTTAATATTGCTTTATTTCGTATAATATCTCCTGATGGAAAGAGTCAAACTATCACCTACAGACATGCATAAGTTTACCAACTATCTTACATTCCAAATTGGAACATGACAATGACAAGTTCTGATGATATCGCAGCAGGAATAGACCTTGACCCGGGCGAAACAGTGCAGAACTCTACCACCTAGTAGTTACGATGTTAGTGACTCGCATAACCAGCCGTTCGTCGCCTTAGAACTGGCTTGCAAAACGGCAGATGGTCTTATCTTCAAAGGGGCCTGAACCAAAATGGAGATTACTTGCTTTTGGCATTATTTTTTTCGCATTTGATATAAAAGTTTTAAGCTCTATTAAAATAAGTGTCCATAAATAAAATATCAACTCTTAGTCTAAGGAGCAAGGACTATATAAGTATGTAATACACGTTTTTCAATAGGATGTAAAAAGATACGCTTAAATTTTCGGCGTAAATTCGTGTTTCACATTATGTAGTGAATTTTTCAATCATATATCAGAACCTAGTTTTGTTTTAACTGACGAAAAAAGTAGGTTGTTAGTTTGACGTGTATGTAATATGTATGTAAAATTGTTGGGTTTGGATAATATTTAAGTATAATTGTCTAGGCATCTAAGCACTTGTATTAAATGTATGTATGATAATGTATATAAACATACAAACTTTATATATATCACAAGCATCCTCAGGGTATTTTCAGTTACTAACTATCCCTGAGCAACTGTAAATACCCTGAGGATGCTTGTGTAAGTGAAACCGGTCGGAAATTTATCGTCGGCACTTAGTGAAACTCCATTTTAATACAATATTTATTGATTAATAACACTTGTACTATTTCACAATAAGTTAATTATATTTAATTTCCGACCGCTTGTGTAAGCGAAACCGGTCGGTAATTAAATATAATTAACTTATTGTGAAACAGTACAAGTGTTATTAATTAATAAATATTTCTATGGCTCATATTGATCCCTTTTTTAGGGTTCCGACGTAACCCTTGCAATTACCCTAGGTACATCCGTCCATCCGCAGTCTAGATCAAAGGTGCTTAGTACAAACGTTACTACTTAAAACTTAGTACTAAAGTTACTACTTAAAACTTAGTACTACTAAAAAGCTTTAATTTAGTATGAATATACGTACTAGTCACGGCAATAAAGTGTTAACATATAATCTTTGAAAATATTTTTTCCTCTATATAAAGTGGGGATGTTTTTTTTTTATTTTCTCTCATACCCCATAGTGTGGGGTATCGTTGAATAGATTTTTTTTTAAATATTGTAGGTTCGTGAAAACACGTTTTCGATTAAAGAACTAGTTTGAGAAATGTTAAGCTTTAAAGTGCTAATTTTTATTAGAGCCAAGTTTCCCCACGCTTTATTAGCTGAACGATTAGTTTTGGGTTAGGAAAAATTTCACGGTATGTAGCATATTCTTTTTATTTTCTTTCAAACTCAAAATCTGCCATTTATAAACTTGATTCTTGCATTTTAAAACCACACATCACAATTTTTTTTATGATGATCTTGTTGCAACTGTTAATTTTGCCTTTTCTAATATATCTACTCGGATAAGACTCCCATACAATAGTGTTTTAATATCTAAGTATAAATTAATATTTTCAAGCAACACAAAACCAGTGCAGTAAAAATTCATATGTAAACTCCACTTTGTGAAAGGTATAAGATTTATTTAATAAACAACTGATAAAATACAGAATTATATTAAATACAAAGCACATAGTTGATTACACTTCGTTCCTATTACCACACTTCAATTCACTTGTTAATTTCACAAACACGAATGCCTCGAAAATATATCTGTCAAACCCTCGTACAATGTTATAAGTCGATTATTGACTAAATTATTACCTTAATCAAATACTTGACTTTATTTTACGCCAAATGTAATATTAATTTAAAATATGTTAAATAATAAATACTTCTAAACATTTCATAAGATATAATAAGTAGAGACACTTCGGCTTTAATTTGAAATTGATGGCCTTATATACTCATTTTATATTATATAACTAGCTGTTGCCAGCGACTTCGTCCGCGCGGACTTCGTTTACTCCGCGCTGCACCTCCCCTGTAGATGATAGTGTGATAATATGTAGCCTATATGTTGACCCGACCTGTTAGTAATATTCATGCAAAATTTGAAATAAATCCATACAGTACTTTTTGAGTTTACCCCGGACATACATACAGACAAACAGACAAACAGATAAACAGACAAACATACAAAAATTCTAAAAACTATATTTTTGTCTTTGGTATCGATTGTAGATCATGCCCCAAGTATTCTTTTAAAAAAATATTCAATGTAAAGTTTTGACTTTCCTACGACTTTATTATATGTATAGATACTAGCTGACCCGCGCAGCTTCGCCCGCGAGTATTTTAATAAGTCGTCCAAATAGCTTTTAATAAAAATTTCATCCCCTATTTGAGCCCTCCAGGGAGTGATTTTTGAAAAAAACGTACGTATGCACGTATAAAAGAGCATTGTTAATTCACGCTCGCGAAGTTAACATCATCTAATGTTATGATAGAAATTCCATTTTTCAATTATTTTTTTACGTGTTTTTGCAGAATTCCTCTTTTGCCGCTGGAATTATTCAATACAAATGAACGTAAATGTCATTCCTAGGTTTAGATTCGCTGAGGCTGAAATATACAATGCTGACCTGTCCTTTGTTTCCTAAAATCCAGGTCACATACTGCCTTTGTCTACGTTAGTATCGTCACTAAATTTAAAAACGAGGAAAATAGGGATAAAGTTCCTATTTTTTAAGTATTTTAACTTCCCATTACGTTAGTAGTATTAATAGTAGTACAATTTATTTTAATTTGCCCCGATTTTCGAAATTCGTTTTCTTACTATATCTCTACACCCTGAGGTCCTAGGAAACTTTTTCACTATTTTCACGATGACGTCAGTATCGCTGTATGTATGTGTTTTTTTATGTCATAAGATAGCAAACAAGCAGATGGGTCTCCTAATGGAAAGAGTCAACCATCGCCTATAGACACCAAAGATGTTAATGGTGCGTTGCTATCTTGTGGCGAGGTATAATGCCACATGCATAAGTTTACCGGCTACCTTACCCTCCAAAC
Source organism: Apodemia mormo (assembly GCA_036924255.1). Taxonomy (NCBI): domain Eukaryota; kingdom Metazoa; phylum Arthropoda; class Insecta; order Lepidoptera; family Riodinidae; genus Apodemia; species Apodemia mormo. The sequence continues at coordinate 41,417,100 of JAUPFN010000008.1, forward strand.
CGGAACACGACAGCGACAAGCACTGACGCTATTGCGGCAGAAATAGGTAAGACGGTGGTACCAGACCCGGGCGAGACAATGCAGAACTCTACCACCTAATAGCCACGATGGTAGTGACTCGATAGCCAATCGGTCGCCTTTTACGACCTGCCTGGCAGAACGGCAGTTGGCCTATTCTACAAAGGAGACCGGGACCAACACGGCGAACAACATGTGTGTTTGTCAACATCTTATAACTTTCGAACGTTTTGACCGATTGAAATGCAATTGATTGCAGTTAACTGTGTTACGCCATATTTAGACTTCTTAAAAATTTGAATCAATTTGGCTAGGGAGATTTTGAAAAATAAAAATAAAAACTATATATAGAAAATTTTGTGAAACAAAGTTTTTTTTTAAAATAACTTTCAGATTATTATATCGATTGAGAACTCAGCTCTTTACCCTAAAAACTAGCGTTCAATGCTAAAAAAATTGCATCACAATCAGTTTATTCGTTTGAGAGTTATCACTGATGAAACATTTTTAAAGAAAGTATTTTTCGACATAATTGCGAAATTTTTCAATTAATAATTTTTTGACCTTTTGTAATATTGTAGTATTTAAAAACCTACGTTGAATGGCTTGTCAAAAAACAAAATCAAAAGTTCTTAACAGTTACGGTATTTCAAATATTAAAATTATGATGTTTAAAACAAACATATTTTTTAATAAAATTGGATACTTTCCATCTTTGGCACCTGGCGAAACTGCATTTTAAAGTAGGTATTACAAATAAACTCACTTGTACTTCTAGTTCACATATATTTTATTGTTCTCACCCAACCGGTTTCGCTTGATGATGCTGTAATAACTTTAAAGTATATTTTATTGTTCTTACCCAACCGGTTTCGCTTGATGATGCTGTAATAACTCTAACGTATATTTTGTTGCTCTTACCCAACCGGTTTCGCTTGATGATGCTGTAACAAGCGAAACCGGTTGGGTGAGAACAGTGAAATATATCTACGTGAACTGGAAGTACAAGTGTGTTTAATTTTTAATACCTACTTTATATTTTTAATAACTTCTAGACTAATATACTGATCGATTTCAAAATGTCATCAGCTCATTTACTTGAAAAACTCTTATTATACTCTGTATTGACTAAATATCGTTATTCATATCAAAGTCGATTGATTTGTTCGGGATTTACCAATACGAAAATTTTAATTAATATTATTATTAATTAATAACAAAATTTTTGGACTTTTCTTCGACATTTTTTGATTTTACTAGCTGTAAAAACAATTTAGAGTTCAAAAATTGCGTTAATGCCATTCGAAACAAGAAAATCGTTTATCATTTCTAAACATACTTACAGCTTTCAAAGAATTAAATTATTGTCATTCATGTCATAACATACTTTAGATTTTTAAAATCTGAAAAAATCTAGATAGGTATAGCTTTAGCTCCTTTAAGCTTAAAATATCTCAATTTAGCGGAATGACAGGGATGGCTTGCAGGGTCAACTGTTATATATATATATATATATATATATATATATATATATATATATATATATATATATATATATATATATATATATATATATATATATATATATATAAGATAGCAAACAAGCAGATGAGTCTCCTGACGGAAAGAGTCAACCATCGCCTACACCAAATATGTTAATGGTACTTTGCTGTCTAGTAGCGAGGTCTAGACCTGGGCGAGACAATGCAGAACTCTACCACTTAGTAGCCACGATGGTAGTAACTCGCATAGCCAATCGGTCGCCTTTTACGACCTGCCTGGCAGGACGGCAGCAGGTCTATTCTTCAAAGGAGCCCGGAACCAACACGAGGGTAATTTCTTCCCGTATTGAATCGATCACTTTCTAGTATATCGACTGCTTTATGCCCGGTTTATTTTTATTAGCGGGAGTGGGAGTGTTTAGTAGTTGCGAGTAATATTGCAAGCAGTCAATGCGAGTTGTTTCCAAAACTGTTTATCCACCATGATCAGTACATTAAGCTTTAGACGTTGAAACATGGACCAACAAACTCAATAACACTAAATATTTATCGCCAAACAAACACGTCCGAAAATGTTTAGGGCCTGGCAAGCCGCGAGTCACATGTAGGACGGGCGCTCAATTAACGGCTATCCACGAGTGTTTTTTGCTTAACACTAAGCACCTGCATTAAATATTTGCACTCACACTAATCAAAGTAATAACTAGGCTTTAGGCATGTCGTAAAATGCAAGAGTAGGTTACACGTGTGACTAGCATCATGACTACTAATTAGATCTCAACCTACTTTGGTACCACCACCTTACCTAATTTGCCGCAATATAGCGATATTCTTGTCGTTGAGAGAAATTATACTGAGATAGGATAATTGTACGACTTGATTCCGCCATCCCGTTTTTCTATCGATCTTCGAAGCGCACAGATTCTAGGCATCGCCATATGGTGGACGTTCCACGTACCTGGACAAAGAGGTTCAGTTCCACATTCTTCATTCGAACCGCAAGGGACTGGAACATGCTTCCTGAGTCTGTGTTCCCCGACGAGTACATTCTAGGGATCTTCAAGAGAAGAGTGAACATGTACCTTCTAGGGAAGCGCGTTCCTTCTTAGGCCGCATCTTAGCTTACCATCAGGCAAGATCATGGTCAAGCGCTTCCCTATCGATAATAAAAAAAAGATACTGAGACATATACATAAGAGTGACAAATTATATTCTATTACTTTTGGAACGAAGTTCCTTACGGCAGGCTTGGAGGGGATAGGGATTTTGCTGCGCGACCGAACTGAAAAAAATGTGATAGTAAATCCGTAAGAAAAAATGCGTTGAATAAAACCGTTAAATGAGACGTGCGCAGACGCGACAGCCGCATACACAAGCGAGTAGTACAGTTTAGCCGAAGGAAGTTCATTCCTGCCTGGTGTCCAACGACACCACATCATTTTTGGAACGAAGTTCCTTACGGCAGGCAGGCTTGGAGGGGATAGGGATTTTGCTGCGCGACCGAACTGAAAAAAATGTGATAGTAAAACCGTAAGAAAAATGCGTGAAATAAAAGCGTTAAATGAGACGTGCGCAGGCGCGACAGTCGCGTACACAAGCGAGTAGTGCCGTTTAGCCGAAGGAAGTTCGTTCCTACCTGGTGTCCCGCGACACCACATCATTTTTTTAATAATCTAGTATAGTAAACATAGCGGTACTAGGTGGTAGAGTTCTGCATTGTCTCGTCCGGGTCTGGTGCCACCTATTCCTACCTCAATAGCGTCAGTACTTGTCATTACCGTGTTACGGTTTAGAGGGTAAGGTAGCCGGTAAACTTATACATGTGGCATTAAACCTCACCACAAGATAGTAACGCATCATTAACATCTTTGGTGTCTATAGGCGACGGTTGACTCTTTCCATCAGGAGGCCCATCTGCTTGTTTGCTATCTTATGATATAAAAAAAATACAGCTGGCTCACCTGAAAGAGGCAAATGATACAGATGTTAATGGTGTGTTGCTATCCAAATGTGCTATCACTCTCGGGCTCCTTTGAAAAATGGGCTAGCATCCGTTCTGCCCGGCAGGATTCGTAAAAGGCAACCGATTGGCTTAGGCTAGGTGATAAGTATGTCGGTACTTGTCACTGTCGTGTTCCGGTTTGGGGGGCAATGTAGCGGTATACTTATGCATGTAGCATTAGACCTCGCCACACGATAGCAACGCACCATTAACATCTTTGGTGTGTCTAGGAGAGGTTGACTCCTTCCATCAGGAGATCCATTTGCTTGTTTGATATCTTTTATTTAAAATAATAACAATGTTTCGTTTCATTTTCAGATTAATAGTTGGGGCTCCGAAGGCTAAGAATATAGTAGACAACAAATACTCAGGTCAAGTATTTATATGTCCTGTTGGTGATTTGAATGTCAAAAACACTACTTGCCATCCATTGGGATATGGAACAAACAGTATGTACTACTTCTTTTGTACATCTTTTACGTTTTTCAATGAAAACTAGCTATACATTTGGTAAAAAAATATCTTCACGCCCGTATCCTCAAAGATGCAGGCAGAGGTATAACCAGTGCACCCACGATTAGCAGAAGATACACCACAATGTGACAGGTGGCAAGCCTATCGCCAACCAGGCACTTTTCCAATCCCGGGCAAAGTTGTTTTTCAGAAAACCGAAAATACACATTTTTGAATTGTCCGAACCCGGGTGCTCATGTGGTCAACACCGACTAGACCACAGAGGCCAGCGTGGTAGTTATGAGCTACTTATTTTCCCACCGTTTTATTCCGGGCCTCCCTCAGGAGAATAGACCCTTGGAGAATAGAATGCCATTCGCCCAAGCAGTTCGTCAAAAGCAAACGAATGGCCAAACTTGTCAATATCATCATGACAACTAGATGGTAGAGTTCTGCAACAGCTTTGCAGTGGGTCTGGTATCACCGCCTTACATATTTCTGCCGCATTATCGTCACTGTCTTATTTCGGTTTGGAGAGTAAAGTAGCCGATAAACTTATGTATGTGGCATCATCAACCCACCACGCAGGTAGCAACGTACCAATAATATCTTTGGTGTCTATACGCGATGGTTCTCTTAACAGTGCAGGAAACTCACCTGCTTATTTATCCTATAAATTAATATTAGAAATTTTCACATAAAACCTTGAGTATAAATAAGGACGTGCTGACGAAAAGCGAGACAGTAGTTCCGAAGCTATTTGGAAGGTGTTTTGATTTAGAGATTCGGTTTATTCAGTTAGTTTTAGTAGAATATAGTGACGATGTTATAAGTGTTCGTCAGTGCGTATTGTGGTGTATTATACATTTGTGTTGTAAATACACGGTTTTAATATAAGTGGTATTTTATCGCCTCTGTGGTCTAGTGGTCCAGCGTTGGCGTTGACCACATGAGGTCCCGGGTTCGATTCCCGGGTCGGGCACTTTAAAAAAAAGTGTTTATTTAGTTTTCTGAGAAACACAAAGTTGCCCGGGATTGGAAAGTGCCCGGTTGGCGATAGGCTTGCCACCTGTCACATTTTGTGGGACCAAGTGTCTTCGGTTAATCGTGGGTGCACTTGTTGTACCTCTGCCTACCCCTTCGGGGATTATTGCACAATACGAACTCTAAGCTCGTAACAATACATAGTATGTACATATTATGGGTAATGACGTCATTTCTATTTTTCATGTGATTTTTATGTTTTTATTATATGATTTACATAACAAGAATTCCAAAAAAATAATCTATGAATCTTATTAGGCGACTTTATTTGTCAATGAAAAATAAAATATTCAATTATTATAGTTTTATTAAGCTCATTTTTTCATCACTCAAAAGTTTGTGGTATTTAAAATGAATTTTTGTATTTTCACCAACTTAAAATAAAATTTAGATTGATTCTAAAACAGTCCTTCAAAGATCCGTCCCTAATTAACTTTTTAAATTTACTTTAACCTTTCTGCGGTTGAAATAATTAATTACAGAATCAAATTTAGAAACCGTGTCACTTTTTGTTATAATTTTATTTCTCAGTTTAATATAAAATATTATATCTAAAAGTATCTTCACGCCCGTATCTCTGAAGGGGTATGCAGAGGTACAACAAGTGCACCCACGATTAACCGAAGATACTTAGTCCCACAAATGTGATAGGTGGCAAGCCTATCGCCAATCGGGCACTTTCCAATCACAGGCAACTTTGTGTTTATCAGAAAACTGAAAAAACACTTTTCTTATGTGCCCGACCCGGGAATCGAACCCGGGACCTCATGTGGTCAACGCCAATGCTGGACCACTACATCGCAGAGGCGATTTTATATCTAAAAATTTAACAATTCTAGGATTTTAAAAGAACAAATCTGTCTATGGCTAAAATTTATTCTATTACGTTGTTTAATATAGCTAATATCAACCTATTTATATTTAAAACTTTATTGACACTTTATATAGAAAAAATAAATAAATTTTCAACAGGAAAAATAAAAATTCGTATAATATATGTAAGTTATAGGATTTTATTGGACGAAACTAAAGCAAACAGCCAAAAACTACACATAATAAAAGAATTTTGTGAAAAACACGCAAAACTTTTGTCCTACATATTCGATGTTTTCTTTGACGAGTTTTCCGCTCTAAGGATGTCGGAATTATGACATTTTTAAGTAACAAAAAATATTTTTTTAATAATATATTTGTAATTATTATTATAATTCAAGGATAACTTTGTCCTACACGCAAAGTGGAAACTTTTCTTGCTGCGACACTCGTAAAATGAAGTTTTTATAGCTAAAATTTGCATATCTATATATATAATCAACCTAATTTTAGATAAATCTTTCGAATACGACGTTTTAAATAAATTTTTGCCACTTACTACAAAAAAAAACAGGAAACTTACGATGAAAGTTATGAAAATGTGATGGTTTTTTTACCCATATTTTTAATTGAGAAACGTATATTTAAAGTTACAAACATGGTTAAGGATATGTACTTAATTTAGACTCTTGTATGTGTGTACATACACATACGTAAATAGATTCTTGTATTTTTCTTGTATTCAGCAAGTATATAATTGCTTCAGCTTCATTTTAATGGCATATTTTATTCAAATGAAAAACAGACATTTTCTTTCATTATTCGATAGATATGTGTATTGATATTTGATATGGTTCGATTTTGTATAAAAATCTTAATTTTTTAAAAAAACTTTATAATATTGGCCTTAGAAAAGCAATCTAGGTTTTGTCCATAATTTTTTGCCCAGAAAAATTACACGAATTAATCTAACCACAAAGTGACCAAATTTTCTTGTGACATGGATGTTAGCCACGATATTAATGTATAGAATTACTCAAATATATGTAATAAACATCCAAACAAAGAAATACAAACCTCTTTGTTCGTCACACAAATATTTCTGCTTTCGGAAATCAAACCGGAATAAAGTAACCAACCATATTATATATGCGAAAGCTTGGATGTTTGGATGGATAGATGTTGGATAGATGGATGAATGTTACTCAATTGTTACACAAACACGCATAAAACTATTAAGCGGATTTGAATGAAATTTGGAACACAAATAGATGATAGCACACAGGCTACTTTTATCTAGGACTATACTTTTATGAGTTCTTCCTGGGGGACTTTACCAAAAACTTTTATAATGCAGCGGGCTGCGCGGTCCAGCTAGTCCATATCCATACTAATATTATAAATTCAAAAGTCTGTCTGTCTATCTGTTACGCTTTCACGGCTAAACCGCTGGACCGATTTTCATGCAATTTGGTATGGAAATAGTTGAAGATCCGGGGTCAAACAAAGGCTATTTTTTTTTTAAAAATCAGCCCTTTAGTGATTGATTTTTTAAAAAAAATAGGGAATGAAATGTGTATAAAAAACTGTATCGACGACATGTTAACCTGCTCGCGGACGAATCTGCGCGAGTCAGTTAGTAATTTTATAAATTCGAAACCTATCTGTCTTTCGGTTACATTTTCACAGCTAAATTACTTAACCGATGTGGATGAAAATTAGTATGTTGTGGATCCGAGGTAAAATATAGGCTAACTTTTTGTCAAAAACCAATCGCTAAAGAATCTAAATAAGGAATGAATGTTTGTATGAAAAACTATATGTATGGCATGTCATTCTATTCACGGGCAGGCCACGGACACTCGTTATATACCTACCGCGATAAGCACCCACAGCGCGTGACAACTTGAAGTTGTAAATCAGTGGGGGCTACCCCGCGCTTGAATAGCGTACATGTGTACCTATCTGTACGACGAGCGACGGTCTATCGGTCGGTGGATAAAGCTTTCTTTTTTTACTTTACTGAAAGATTCTGAAAGATGAGAAACACATAAAAATTACGAGTAAAGATTTTGTCTATTTTATTCCTAATTTTTTATGAGTAGATATTTTTAAGCAGGTGTAAGTTCTATAGGTAGGAAGACGTATAGTTTTATATTTGGAGGCGAGTCGCAACTTTTTTTTTCTTAGTTAATTTGCTCAGATTTCTTCATTCCTTTTTGAGCGAATAATACCTACCTATTACTTACATTTCGGGATTCCGTAGATTCATCATAACTAGGCCTTCCCCAGTATTGCAACGTGGAATGCGTCACAAGTTAAGTATATTTTAACATTAATTATTATCATTAAAACAATTCATTACCTACTATTTTACGTAATTGCGGCATTAACGCATCGGCGGCGGCGGGCGGCTGCGCTGCCGCTTTGCGTGATCTAACAACCTTAACACTTGAGTTGTGGTGTAGGTATATTTCTAATACAAAGGAAATTCGCTTTTGGAAACACTTGTGAGCGAAGTAGTGAGGTGCAATTTCGAATGCACCAGGATCGTTTAGAATTATGTAGGCTACTAAATGAGTGGCTTTCTTCGAGATCAAAGGAGTAACATTTCTGTACTATTACATATTCTGTGACACGGGTGAAGTCGCGCGGGTTAGCTAGTATTAATTAAAAATCAGATTTAGAACATAAAGCTAACGTTATCTGAAAATAGCATATTTATCATTCCTCTAACCCTCTGAGTTGATTAAAAAAGATTGCCATAAAATTAAGAAAGGGCTGAAATATTAACAAAGCATTAGATAGTACGCTTAATAAAATGCGCTTTTAATTGCGTAATTTATAAAAGTGTTTGCCCTTGTTTACCCTCGGTAGATAACATTTGTGATCTTTTTTTTTCGGGTTTCAGAGCAGAATATAAAATGTTAAATTATGACATTTGTATTTGACAAAATTAGCATCAACCATATTGTATTTTTTGAAGAAGACATTAGAATGTAACCTGTAATATATCTTTCTAATTGCCTTCGTTTTAAGTTTAATAAACATCAATTACCATTATACCAATTTTGATGATTCTTTACAATTTTTAGGGTTCCGAAGTAAATTAGAAACTCTTATAGTTTCGCTTTGTTCGTCTGTCCATCCGCAGTCTAGCTCAGTGAACTTTTGTACTAACTTTTTTAAGTTTTTGAATAATTGTCGACCAACTTATAAAATGTACTTGGATAAGTTTCTATATTCTATGAACCTGTGGTGCGGATTTATTCGTCAGTGACGTCAAAGAGGTAAATTGTTCATAGTACGAAAAAAATAAAAGCCTTTTTCTTAGTCCGCATTATTGTGATTGGCAACTTCGGAACCCTACATTGCGTGTGGCCCGATACGTAGTTTACCATATTTTTCTTTACTAGGATGACACTCGTTATCTAAGTGTTAGCCTATTCGGCTCAGATCATGAAGGCCTGGCTTCGGTCCCCGAGTCCAGAAAATTTTTATTGAAGTTTTTTCAAGGTTTTTCTCGATAATCCAAATCTTACTATCAGCTTGGACTTTGATGGTGGTATGTTACCACTACCGGTACCTCTGGTGGTACTTTTTTATAAATTACAATAATTTTTATAAAACATGTTTACGATTTAAAATTACTAACTTGATTAATAATTATTTGTTTTAGGTCAAGATATTAATTTCAGAAGGTTTGCATCGAAATATGATTCCCTCAGAAATGATTCATGGTTTGGTGCTACCATGGTAGATGTGCCCGATGGAAAATTACTTGTGAGTTTTTATTGATTACTTTTTAACAATGAATATATATTATAATAATACTTATTTGTGATATGTTATTAATAAATAAAAAACGCATACACTCTCTGGCATTTATTTTAACGGGAAGAACAAGACTGACTTATAACGATCAAATTGGTAGGGTAATGTCCGAAAGTGGTGTCGGCTGGCGTTACATGAAGAGAGATATGAATGTGGAAGGAGCAAAAAAGTCTGTCTGGACTTAATTCTCTCTGCGTGCTCCGTTATCTTATAAGGCGTGAAGATACGTTGTCACTTGTTTTATTTTTATTAACTTATAAATATCTGACGTGTGTATAAAAACACATTTTGTATTATACAGATTTTTGTGTAAAGCCAAACGCAATTTCTTACTTTTTGCCGGCATTTCCATATGGAGCATAACTTTAACACTTCTTCCTTTTTTCACTTTTGACACCATAAATATTATTTATAACGCGACATATTTTAGGTTGTGTTTGTTACACTTATTTAGCATGGAATGACAAAGCTACGAATGGTGCAAACAGGCCTAAATTACTACAAAATCAGCGAGTGGAATTATTATTTTTGTATAAAGCTTATCGCACAATGAGATTTGATTCTTCGCTCGTTTTATAAGGTGTCTAACCAATGCATTTAGAAATTTAGCGTCGGGGTTTATTCAATGTACTATAATTCTAGGAATCTTACAAACGAATATAATTATTACCTTTTTAATCCAGTGATAAACGTTATTGATGAATTAATAGATACTCGTAAATTACAGTCGCGTTGGAGTGGTTCAACTAAAGGACAGCATTCATATAACCCTTTTCCATGCGTTTGGATGAGATTAAGTAAAACGTAGATAGACCATTTTATTGCTCGTTTTCTTGTTAGTGAACGTACTTTTTAAGCTAAATTATTGTCGTTTAAATTAGTTTCATCTCCTTTTGCGAAATTTTTGCAAGAAATTGCAAATTTGAACAAACTGCACATTACATTCTTTGGAAGTGTATTCGATATATAATTTGTCTCCCGGGCTGGTCGGGTCTTCTTTGAATAACTGCCGTTTTGCCAGGCAGGTCGAAAAAGGTGATTGATTGGCTATTCTAGTGACTATCATCGTGACTACAATGTAGTAGAGTTCTGCATTGCATCGCCCAGGTCTGGTACCATCGCTTTACATATTCCTGCAGCAATAGCGTCAGTAACTGTCACTGTCATGTTCCGGTTTGAGGGTAAGGTAGCTGGTAAACTTGTGCATGTGGCATTAGATTTCGCTACAAGATAGCAACGCATTATTTATATGTTTGGTGTCTATAGACGAAAGTTGCCTCTTTCGATTAGGAGGCGCATTTGCTTGTTTGCTATCTTATGATGTAAAAAAATACTTCAACTTTGTAGGGATACGTAGGAACTTTTCTATTTACTATTGGAAGCAGAATTAAGTAGGTCGTTCTGGTAGGTCCTAAGTTTCAAAACTACCGTGGCGCAATAGCAACCAGGCTTAACCTGATTGTAAATGTCTCATTTCTTAGAATTTTTATGCTTTTCGTCTTTCTCTGTTTTGTGTTGGAGGGAAACTGAATATGTCTTTGACAACTTGAACTTGGTCTTATTTTAGTAGCTACCAAATACAGATGAATTATTATATATTTGTGTTAGTAAGGTACTTTAGGTGTACTATATTACATATTTGTTTTAAACATTTTTGGTGTATCGCACACTTAGACTTAATATATTTTATAACCAAGTATTTCATTTTACCGGGTCAGTTGTAAGAAATATTTTTTTTTAGATAAGCTCGCCTTTTGTACTTTTTTTAAATTTCATTTACTGTGTTGTGTTTTCTTTTCATATTGATACTGCTGCCAGGGCTAACGCAGCAACTTTTAATCCTTACTAATAAAACAATGTATGCCATGCAATTACACATATGTACCTATTACATGCCTGTGCGCATATCCATGCTTAGTAATAATTGTGTCACCTTCTAATTTGGTATTAATTATTACTATTATTTGTTCGTTTTATTTTTCCAATTTAAACTCTTCTTTTTTATTTATTTATTATTATTATTTCTTTTTTGTTACGCAATTATTATATTAGGGTTGGAGCCGTTTGCTAGGCCGCTTTCTTGCGTAATAGGGAAAACCACCTTTGTTATGATTTGGTTTTCCATAATTTGTTTTAGATTTGCCAGCGGATAGTCCATTTCGAATTCAAAATCGTGATGCTCTCTGGCAAATCTAGGGCATTTCAATAAAATATAGAATAGATACTGTTTCGTGTTCTCCAACACAGAATGTGTCGGGTGCTAGTTTAAACCTGTTAGGTATTCATTGTGCCTAGGTTATCAATTAGGAACATTTTTAGGAAGTTATAGGCTCTGGATACATCTGGGAAGAATGTTTTGGTAACGGAGCCACCCTCCGTGTCCGTATACCTGTCCTGCCAAAGGATTATTCTTTTCTTCCCGATGACGTTTTTGCCACAAGGGTACCTGTCTTAGACCGGCACTCGTTTTTCTTTCAAAGCTGCTTTCTTGGCCACTTGATCGGCCAGTTCATTGCCCGGTATTCTCACATGGGCTTTGACCCAGAACAATATAGCATTTTTTGTATTGTTTTATGTTGTTCTGTTATGTATAATAAAGGATTAAATAATAGTGATAATAAAAAGTTAAAATGTTGGGAACGAGAGGTGAGCGAATTGCTTTTTAGAAAGATGTTTTTGTATAAAAAAATAAACGTTTTTTTCCCGTGTTGGTTCCGAGCTCCTTTGAAGAATAGACCAACTGCAGTTCTGCCAGGGAGGTCGTAAAAGGCGACCGATTGGCTATGCGTGTCACTGCCATCGTGGCTACTAGGTGGTAGAGTTCTGCATTGTCTCGCCCGGGTCTGGTACCACCGCCTTGCCTATTCCTGCTACAATAGTGACAGTGTTTGTCACTGTCGTGTTCTGGTTTGGAGGGTGAGGTAGCCGGTGAACTTATGCATGTGGCATTAGACCTCGCCACAGCATAGCAACGCACCATTAACACCTTTGGTATCTATAGGCGATGGTTGACTCTTTTCATCAGAAGACTCATCTGCTTGTTTGCTATCTTATGACATAAAAATAAAATGTGTGGGGCCAAATACACGCAGTTTAATCATGCACATATTATGTTTTAATTCCCTGCTTGTTTTAGGTATGTGCTCCGCGTTGGACCACTCCATACGACAATAAATTTTTGTTAGTTAATGGAGCTTGTTATGGTATGAGCAACAGGCGATTGACACCTTTATATCCTTTATATGACAAAGGTGAGTTACTTATTGTAATACCTATATATATATATATATATATATATATATATATATATATATATATATATATATATATATATATATATATATATATATATATATATATATATATATAAAATACTTATGTATATCTTATTTATTTTCGAACTAATATATACGAGTATAAGAACATTTTTCTTAAATTACACAATGGAATTATCGTGATCTCTATTCAAATCAAATCGCTCCTTTGGTCGAGTCGGACCTTGGATGTTTATTAAACATATTTCATTATTTATATAATTTCTATGTATTAATATCGTTCACTGAAATCCTTAACTCGGCAAATAATTTGCTAATAAATGTAATGTAATTTGCTTATAAAAATTGTATCGATTAATTATCTTGTATCTGCATGCATATACGATTAGGCCACCTGACGGTAAGCAGTCGCTACTGCCCGTGCAACACGAAAAAAAATTCGGTAGCCAACCGAAGTTTACTGGTGAAGCGCCTTTACGATAGTTATTCAAGTAGGCTATATTATGGTAATGGCACCTTATTTTATTTCGACGTATAATACAAAATGAACCTACTCGTAAGTAAATTTTATGATAATTGATAGAGTCATTTTTTTGGAGTGCGCAAATTTCACATACAACTGAGAATTTAATTTCCGAAGACAAAATGTTTCTCAAAACATTTTTCTTCATAATGACCGTTCTATATAGTAACATATATTAATTCTTCACAACTCATATTTTCGACGATCGAACGACGAAATTTTCGACGTCATAATTTTTAAATCATACTATCAATTGCACTATTATTACTTCTAAAATCATATATCATATAATAAGATAATTGATTTTGTGTTTTGACACGTATGACGTTCAATAAAAGATTCGTACCTATGTATCTTACATTAAGGAGAATAAAAAAGGGGACGATGACGGTTACTTTTCCTAGCCAAGTGACCAGCGAGTCATGGAGAACCAAAAGTATTTGCGATTATTTGTTTCAGTCTACCTACCCTGCAAGCATATGCGTCTAACTGAGCCCGCTCTGTTGAATATGCATGTAGATTTAATTAGATTATTAATATCAGCATCATTATTATAATAATTCTATGTTATCAATTACGACGTAGCAATACGTGATAATGAACACGACAGAAAAAGCGCTGGCTTACCATCAAACATCTTTAGTAATAAAACAGTATATTACGTTTATGTGCTGTGCTGAGCATCACAGCTCGCTATGTGAATATTATTCTTTGTGAATCCTATAAAAACAATGCATTTATCTAGGAAAAATGGTAGCCCCTATATTTTTTAAAACAGTATATTCATTATTCATAGTGCCCAACGGCACTGTAGCGCTATCATTTAAAGAACCATAAGACGTGTGCATGTTAACTCATGATGTGAGTGATACATATATGCCTTACTTCGCTTTTTACGAGATGCCATTGCCTACTCTTCGACAAGACCTAAATCATTACGGGAGCAATTATATGAACGCTAAGTATGCCAAATCTCAGACTTTTCCATGTGCGCCATTTTCTTAAAAAAAGGTCCAAAGTTTTCGCTTACCGTATTAATACAGTAAGGGACGGTGTAGCGAAAAATTAAGAAAACATGCCATTTTTACGTGCTAGTCATGATAGTAATTCCTTCCCTTGTGGGAAATGCAATATTTGCGGGTTATGATTTTTTGTAATCTTTACGCCACGGAATGTAAATCGTACATTGCTCAAGCTAGTCGCACCCGCGGAACTCTCGAACTTACCGTTTCAATTTCGCAGCAAAATGCAGTACTCATTTTGTGTATTTTCTTTAATTTCACTATGTTTTTAGAAAAAACACAGTAGAGTATTAGAATAAATAAAATTTTACAAAGTTAATTTAAAAATCACCAAAAAAATTAAAAAACTTACAAAAATTTCTAAAAGTTCCCTTTAGAATTAGAATTTAGAATTTTATTAATATAAGAATCATATCTTTTTCGGAGTTCCTTTAATATTAGAAGCAGATTTCGATTTTCGGCAGGCCGTCCTTTACACCCTGTATACAGACTAGTAATTCTTTTATTCACTTTTCATATAATATGTAATGACACTCTATTAGTTTTATTTCACAGCTCGACAAGCATTTCGGACGGATGGTTCTAGAAAACAATATGGCGAATACGGCACTCATTTGAACTTTTACGCGTATGGCCAAGCGGGATTCTCTGCAAAAGTCACAAAGAATAATAGTGTGATTATTGGCGCGCCAGGAATATTGCAATGGACTGGTATTATGAATTTTAATATATTGTTTGTCATTTTTATACTAGTAGATATTAATGTCCACGTTCTACTAGAGATAAAAGTTGCTTGTAAACTCTAAAGATACATATATACATATCTTCACGCCAGATCCCTTACGGAGTAGGCAGAGAGAACCGAGTGCCATACATCACGATCCTTGCAGGCTTGTCTCGCTTCCTCCACATTCTTCATACACACACGCCGGTTGCGAAGACTCTTGACACCACCTTCGGACAGTACTCGATCAATCTGATCATGGTATGTCATTCTTGGTCTTCCCCGGTACCTACATCCCTCCACATTCGCGTTGTATATCTGTTTTGTTAACCTTTCATCTACCATTTTTTCTACATGTCCGAACCAACGGAGCATGCCCTTTCTCATGTTTACACCGACACTTTCTTTCAAACCTAACCTCTATCTCACTTCGACATTACGAACCCGGTCCGCGAGTGTCACACCACATATTTTTCTTAGCGACCTCATCTCGACCGCGTTGATTCTACTTTCATGTCCTTTCTGACATACCCAACTCTCACTTCCATACAATAGCGTTGGGATAAGCACATGGATAAGCACAATGATTATGCAGGGCTACACGGGCACCCTGACTTAAAATTGTGCTATTAAGTAATCTCCCTAACGCTCCATTCACTCTGTTTCCTGCACACACTCTTCTTTCAACATCACCGGTGTACCTTCCATCCCTGCTAAAAGCCGAGATATACAAACTCATCCACTTGTTCCAGCACTACATCATCGACCACATCTCTTACATCCGTTCTGGTTGCTTCTCTTTCAAATACCAAAACTTTAGTTTTCTTCGCATTCAAATGTAAGCCCATACTCTTACCATCCTCATTCATAACTGTGACCAGTGTTGCGGAGTGAGAAAATTTGATCCATACATCCTCTTCCAGATCTGAAACTAAAGATGATGATAATAAATTGATGTTTGCATATTACGGAAGGATATAACACAATTTTTTTTTAAATATTACTTATAATATTACTATCTTATAGCGGATAAGCAGACGGGTGCGGGACTCCTGATGAAAAGAGTCAACCATCGCCTATAGACGTCAAAGATGTTTATGGTGCGTGGCGTCTTTGCTATCTTATGATAAAAAATGAAATCATGAAATTACATTAATTTACATTACATTACTTAGGTCATCTATTTTACTATCCTTAGGAGTATTTTTTTAAATTTAAATGGGAGATACATAATATATAAAGCAGTTAGTGTACAATCAATCATCCCATATTTTTCTACCCAGGGTTGTACTTTTATTTCAAACTAGCTGACCCTGCAAACGTTGTTTTGCCATACATATTAAGAATAAATAGACATGACACGTAATTTATTTAAGTATATGGGACTATCCTCCAAGCAACCGAAAGGGCATTGAACTTTATATGGTGGTTGAGTATTCTTAAATTTTCTAATTTTGTGCACAATTTTCTAAATATTTTTTAATAAGAACCTTCTGACAATTACATTTAATTAATTAAATGTAATTAAAAAGCTGATGTAATAAGGAATAACTTATGTATATTAAAATCAGTAGTGAGTAAATAATTAAATATCCTGTGTTTTCGTACATTCATGGTTGGATTTTTCTCAAAAGTTATAAGGAACCACTCTCAGAATAAAATAGCAATATCAAAATCGGGCTAAGTTGTGAAAAGCTATGCGTGATCATACATTAAATTTAGTTACTCTATCCCGATGATCCTGTTACCACCACAAATTACACACCATACTACACCGTCGCCGCCAGTCTCGACGGCGAAGACTTCTTTACCGCCCCGCGCGTGCGCGGGACGCAATACCACCACTCCACCCACCACTAAAGCTCATACACGGTTAAGATACTATAATATTTGATCTTAAGATGCTCTAATCTATACATATAATAAAATCGTAGGAAAGTCAAAACTGTACATTGAATATTTTTTTAAAAGAATACTTGGGGCGTGATCTACAAGCGATATCGAAGCCAAAAATATAGTTTTTAGAATTTTTGTCTGTCTGTCTGTCCGTCTGTTCGTCTGTCCGTCTGTCCGTCTGTCTGTCTGTCCGTCTGTCTGTCTGTCTGTCTGTCTGTCTGTCTGTCTTTCTGTCTGTCTGTCTGTCTGTTTGTCTGTTTGTCTGTAAACTCCGGGGTAAACTCAAAAAGTACTGCATGGATTTACTTCAAATTTTGTACGAATATTACTAATAGGTCGGGTCAACATAAAGGCTACATATTATCACGCTATCACCTACGGGGGAGGGGCTGTGCGGAGTAAACGAACTCGCTGGCAACAGCTAGTATAAAATATTACAGTATCTTAACGTATCACACAAATTTTTTTATTGATGAAAATATTAAAACTTTTAATATATCAGCAATATTTTTTGAACAAATGTTCTTTTACTGACATTACTAATTGCACATTTGTAATATGAAGTTAATAACAATTGCGATCCTATTCTCAGTTGGAACGCATAGTAACTATTATGTTAAAGCAGATGCACCGTGCAGCCCGCTACATTATAAAAGTTTTTGGTGAATCCCGCGGGATCACCTAATTTTCCAGGATGAATACAGCGTATGCGCTATTCCAGGTCATCATCTACTTATGTGCCAAATTACATTCAAATCCGTTCAGTAGTTTTTGCGTGATTGAGTAACCAACATCCATCCATCCATCCAAACATCCCAACTTTCGCATTTATAACATTATAATGTTGTTACGTACTCGGGTTAGTAATTGTAAGAAAACACCACTTGTATTAAATCCGTGTATTTACGATACACACAATACACAAGACAACACAATGTAATACTAAAATACACTTTACACACTAGTCACTCACGGTACTATCTCTGACTACACAATAAAACACTTCTCGCTTCGCACTGATCACTTGAAGAATCGCTCTCGATCGCTTGATAAAAACTGCCTTGTGTCTACGTTGGTCTTCTCGCGCTCCTCTCGGATGCGGGGAAACGGTTTCGGGGCTGAGGCCCCTGACCGTGGTATCCGTCGCACTGTATGAATATACAGCGGTCCTCGGGTGAATTTGTTCATGGTATGTGTGTGCGTTTGGTGTTCTTTGGTGAGGTGGTCATCTTGTTTAGGTGGTTGTCTTGGTTTGGTGGTGTTTGTGTTTAGCTAAGGGTACTCCCCGATCTTCACGCCGCTCTGTGCAGGTCAGCCGCTCTGGGTGGAACCCGCTGGTGGGAAGCCCGGCAGGCGACCAGCAGCGAAAGCGGCGACTTTATCAGGTAATACCCTCCGCTATATTGGTGGTTATATCTCGAGGACATAACCTTCTATCTATTGTTGTGGCTTTCCAGGGGGCGATGTTTTTAATTTGGTCGTGGCTTGACATGTCGGCTCGGCTAAACATGTTCTTCGCCAAGGTCTTAATGAAGTCCTCTATCGGTTCTATGCGAAGGTCCCTGAGGATGATCGAGTTCCTCACGTATCGAGATGTATCAACTATCGTCTTCAGTGTTAGATTCTGTTGGGCCTCTATGGTCTTCCTGCTTTGCTTGCTAGTAAGTTGATACCAATCTGGGGCTGCGTCGCAAATATATTTTATATATAACCAGCTTTTGGGTCAACGTTAATTTCGATGAAAGTAATGGATAAAGTAGGGCTCTGGCTGCCCGAGTTTGATCCACTACCTTCTTGGTATGGGATTTCATATTTAGTTGGTAGTCTATGGTGACTCCGAGGTATTTGCAATGTTGTTGCCAGTTTATATCTTGTCCTGAGAGTCGCAAGCTACCTAATATCATAGCCTGGGTTTTTTGAACTTCGACTGTCAATCTCCATCTTTTCAGCCATGTTTCTAGTTCCTCTAATGTCCTCTGGATCTTGAGTGCTGCGTGGTCTGCTGTTAATGATGTGCTGACGTACGCGGTATCGTCTGCATACAGCGCCAGTGTGATAATGTCTGGCGCTGGGATGTCGTTTGTGTAGCTTGAGTAGAGTATTGGTGAAAGACAGCTACCCTGTGGGACCCTTGCACTCATCTCGTATTCCTGGGATGTGCTGTTTTCCACTGCTACCTGGAATCGACATTTGTATAGGAACGAGGCGATGACGCGTACAATCCTACGTGGTATTCCTTGGTCTTGGAGTTTAAAGATGAGACCGGCGTGCCATACGCGGTCAAATGCCTTCTTCATATCAAGAAAGGTGGCCACGGCTTTTTCCCGCTTATTCATGGGCGACGTCATCTTGTGCAGCACTCTTGATAGTTGGAGCGTGGTACTGTGTTCGGCTCGAAAGCCGAATTGCTCTTCTCTTGGAATAAAGTATTGATTGAGATGTTGGAGTAAGAGGCGCTCGATAATTTTGGAGATTGACGGAAGCAACGTTATTGGCCGGTAGCTTGATGGAAGGAGGATGTTCTTTCCTGCCTTTGGAAAAATTATGACTCGCCCTACCTTCCAGATTTTTGGGAAGCGGCCCGTGCGCATTATGCCGTTAAAGAGGCGAGTCCACGCCGCGAGAGTGCGGTGCGGCATTTGACGTAGCGCTGTATTTGTGATGCGATCTGCTCCGGGTGCTTTCCTGGGCTTGGCCTTCATGATCACTTGACGGACTTGGTTTGGTGAGAAGACGATATGGTCTTCTTCGGCCGGTATATCCATGTTGTAGTAGGGAGCCAGTAGATCTTCGAGACGATTGGCTTCCTCCTCTTCAGAGATTGGATTGGGCTTGAATTGGCACGCCAGATGTCCTGCATTTGGACCGCCTTCCGCGGAGTCGGTCCAAACTGTACCGCCTTTGAAGAGGGCGGTCTAGTTAGGTCCGCCTTTGGGTGGTCGGGCGGTGTCGGTGAAACGCGCTTGCGCGCGGGCGTCATTGGTGTTGCCGTCCAGGTCTTCAAATAATAAGATTTGTGTGGTGACTTGGGCGGCGACTCGCGGGGGGCGGGGGTGCGCGGTTTTTGCGACGGCACTGACATTTCTAAAATGTCGGTTTCGGAGCAAGTTTGTGAACGTGGTGTAGGTGGTTCCTCCGGTTTCGATGCTTGCGAGCCCTGAGAAGGGCTACATGACTCTTGCGAGAGTTGGCCTTTTGTATGGGCCTGACTCGGGGAGTGTCTTCCCGACATGATTATTTCACTTAGACAGAGTTGATCGCGACCCAACGGTGACTGTTCATACGAACAGCCACCGGGTAATCTTGAGAAAAGCTGTCACCTCAGTTTGGTCGATTTCTCATTTATTTTAAAATTAAAACGATGAGAGATCAGTTTTATGTTCGCGGGTCCGGACGAGTGTACGCGCAGTGGAAATGCAAATTCATATAGGTACGAATCGCGGTATTTGCACTGGTCACACTGAATACTCCGAGCTGTCCACTGCCTTGTGTTTGTCAACACCTCTTTATTTATAGCCAGGATAAAGTCCTAGCTGGATCCAAAAAAATCTAAATGTATCGGGAAACAATGAATCACTTCTTATCGTAAACATGTTATGAGTCATAAATCCTAGTACACGCTACTTTCAACCTTATGCCAAATCCCACAACGTCCATTATGGCATAGCCCAGGTCAACTATTTGTTTGTCAATAGGAGTAGCTATCTCTTTCTTTTATTTCTAGATCTCTTCAGCGCTCCAACTCTACACGTTTCTAGATTATTCGTAACAATATTATAGATTATGAGGCACTGCGACCGCGCATATCCCAAAATAAAAACATCATGTATTTATATTAAGATACGAAGAAATATATATTTCGTATCTAAAGATCATGAAATATATATTTCTTCCCATGAAATATATATTTCCACGTCGTTCGGTATCTTAAGATACTAAAGCTAAAATATATATTATCTTAGTCGTGTTTATGAATTCTGTGGTCGTGTGTGATGGTTCATACGATTCGTATGGTGAGCGATTTCTGAAATAAAAAAAGAAAAAAGATATATTATATTAAGGCATCTTAAGATCAAATATTATAGTATTTTAACCGTGTGTGATGAGCTTAATAGTCCAAACCGCGAACGTCGCACTAAGCCGAGGTCCGGTCTCACAGAAGACAGCTCTTAGCGCGGGCGTTTATAGGCCCAATATTAATTTCAGTTCTGGCTGAGCACTCTGCTCGCCCGAAAAGCCCGGTAACGCAGTAACGACCCATAAGGTCAACTGTAATAGCCATTTTGAAAAAAATATAATTAATTAATGAACAATCATAACCTGTTTTCGTACGCTTATAATTTCAACGGTCCCTACGTATAAAGGAACATGTCAAAAACTGAGGTTTACAGGAGAGCGTAATTAATGTTTAAAACTCACTTGAAATAATTTTACGCATAATTATATACATTTTTTTTCTACATTGAGTTATTAGATTTGGATAGATACAAACATCTATGCTCATCACACAAATGTTTGTCCCTGTCGGGAATTGAATCCGAGCACCGTCGATTGCACAGTCAGTAAGTCAGTCAGTCAGCATCAAAATCGAAGTAAAATTTTTGTATTTTTGCATGCAGCAATTTTTGAAACGACATTTGACATAGTTTTTTTAATAATAAAATACCGTAAAGGACCAAAATATGATTGTAATATGTGTTATTGTATGTAGTAAAGGAGCTGATTAGATTTTGTACTCAACTGGTACATTAATCTGGCAGTTACATTAAAAATATACCGTTCCGGCAAAATTTTTTTTTAGGTTTTTCAAAATTTCTCGATCCTGGATAATCTCCTGGACCGAATTGTTTCTAATTTTAAGGAAGTCTAAATTGTTCGGAATCCAAACTAATGCCATCAACCGCGTTCCTATCGGTCAAGTCATTCAAAAGTTATAAGATGTTTACATACATACTGTCGCATACGCATACGCATACTCATACGCATACGCATACGCATACGCATACGCATACGCATACGCATACGCATACGCATACGCATACGCATACGCATACGCATACGCATACGCATACGCATACGCATACGCATACGCATACGCATACGCATACGCATACGCATACGCATACGCATACGCATACGCATACGCATACGCATACGCATACGCATACGCATACGCATACGCATACGCATACGCATACGCATACGCATACGCATACGCATACGCATACGCATACGCATACGCATACGCATACGCATACGCATACGCATACGCATACGCATACGCATACGCATACGCATACGCATACGCATACGCATACGCATACGCATACGCATACGCATACGCATACGCATACGCATACGCATACGCATACGCATACGCATACGCATACGCATACGCATACGCATACGCATACGCATACGCATACGCATACGCATACGCATACGCATACGCATACGCATACGCATACGCATACGCATACGCATACGCATACGCATACGCATACGCATACGCATACGCATACGCATACGCATACGCATACGCATACGCATACGCATACGCATACGCATACGCATACGCATACGCATACGCATACGCATACGCATACGCATACGCATACGCATACGCATACGCATACGCATACGCATACGCATACGCATACGCATACGCATACGCATACGCATACGCATTCGCATACGCATACGCATACGCATACGCATACTGTATATTTAGTTTGCCATATTATTGTCTCGTTTTGCTTGTTGCTAGCATTTATCTGCAGAAATTTTAGGTACCTAATGGTAAAATGGGAAAGAAATTAATATCTACATCATATATTACCTGCGCTTGAAATATCTCGTTTCTGAAATATATGCCGGCATGTACATGCTAACTTAAACTTTACAAGGTTTGCTGTTCAATGTGAAGTACTGTTTTTTCATGGCCTATTACACAACATTGCTTTGAAGCCATTTTAGCCTTTTCTCACAAGTAAACGTAAAAAAGAACTGAGAATCACTTGAGAGAAAATGTGGGGTTTTATTATATCGTATAAATGCGTACGGGTTTTAACCACTGTTCATTACTAAGAAGTATTAAATATTTCGTAATCCAAAAGCTAAAAAAATATAATAAAAACAAAACAATCTATATAACTTTGGATGACACATTGACCGCACCATTAGTCGAGTGGTTAGTGACCCTGACTATGCAATCGACGGTGCTAGCGATCAATTCCCGACAGGGACAAACATTTGTGTGATGACCATAGATGTTTGGGTGTATTTATGGGTTTGGGTGTATATTATATATATTTCGGTATCTATATATGTATTTTTATGTAGTAATATCGTTGACTAACACACCCATATCACAAGCAAATAATTCACTTACTTTGGGGTTTGATCAATTCGTGTAATTTCAAAGAAAATTTTTAAAAAAAATACCTATCCATACAAGCTTTCAGAATGTCGCATCTATGACTATGTCTCTCAAAGTGACTAGGATAGTGGCAATATGCGAAGACATCATATTGCAGGAGATTTGTAGAGATTGGAACTTAAATCAAATCAGAATATAAAATGTTTTATTAAAATTAGCAAAGATTGAAGGTAGGTATATCGCCGATATCCAAAGAAGAGTGTGTATAGGGAACAGAGCTGAAGAACTGATTTCCTTTATTAAATAAAATCAGTTAAACTTTAGTAGTAAACCAGGATTCCCCTTTTCTCTACATAATTATGTGCTTATCCCAACGCTATTGTATGGGTGCGAGAGTTAGGTATATCAGGGAGATCGTGAAAGTAGAATCAACGAGGTCGAGATTACATCGCTTTGGAAAATATGTGGCGTAATAGACGTGGTTAGTCTTGAACGAAAGTACAGGACGTGTCGGTGTAAAAATGAAAGTGGGCATGTTCCGATTTCGGAAATGCAGAAAGATTCGCAATTATTGAAAGTTTTACATAACATGAAATATATCGCACTGTGTCACATTGTATGTTAAAGAAAAAAAAATGTATATTATAAAATGTGAATGTGTAAATATCGGGAAAGAGCAAAATTGACATGCCATGATCATATTGATCGGGTGCTATCCGAATAAGTAATGATGAGTAGGAATCAAGACAAGGATCATAACGTGTTATCTGGCAGCACGGTAGTTTCAAGGAGCTACCTACTTATTCTGTGGAGACGTGATGTATATACAGCAAGATAAAATGAGCAAATTTCAACGTTAAATTGATTCAAATATTTTTGGAACGAAGTTCCTTACGGCAGGCTTGGAGGGGATAGGGATTTTGCTGCGCGACCGAACTGAAAAAAATGTGATAGTAAAACCGTAAGAAAAATGCGTGGAATAAAAGCGTTAAATGAGACGTGCGCAGGCGCGACAGTCGCGTACACAAGCGAGTAGTGCCGTTTAGCCGAAGGAAGTTCGTTCCTACCTGGTGTCCCGCGACACCACATCATTTTTTTTTTCTAAACAAAACTCTTGAGTTTCCCAAAGAAATAAAAAAATATATTAATAGTTCAATATATTCTTATACACTTATAGTATTTTTCAGCGGGATTTCCAACAAGTATTCCATATGAAAAAAACTGTGAAAGTAACTAAGATAATCAATTCTTGTAGTGTCTCATTTTTAACTTCCCGCTACGTATGTAGATAAGGAAGGTACTGATTTTGCCCCGATTTTCGAAAATCAAGGTTTTACCAGATCTCCACTTTTTGAGGACCTAGGAACCTTTCCCGACTATTTTCACGATGACGTCAGTATAACTGTATGTATGTGTGTGTATGTGTGTATGTAAACATCTCATAACTTTTGAAAGGCTTGACCAATTGAAACGCGGTTGATGGCATTCGATTGAATTCCACTCAATTTAGACTTCCCGAAAATTTGAACCTTGAATTCAGTCCAATATAACCTTCAAACTAATATACCGATTGACTTAAAAATCTAGTAAGTAGTAATAATACGGCAAACTGTATCAAAATCGGTCGATTAATTTGGCAAATAACAATAACAAAAATTTTTGAAAAAAAAATGTTTTTGAATATTACTTTGCAAACCCGTAGATTATATAGCTATGAAAACATTTAAGAGCTCAAAAATTGCATATGATGCTATTCAAAAGATCAAATTTGATCATTGTTTCCAAAATATGTAGATTTTCAAGAATAAAATTACTGTCATTTATAAAAAAATATAGGTATTTGAAATCTGTCTCAGGAACTGTCTGCAGAGACAACCGGTTTACAGATTTTTTCACCACGTCGAGCCTGTCGACACTAGCTCAGTGGTAGAGTGTCCCGGATTTAGGGAGATGATCGCCGGTTCAATCCCTGCGTGTCGATATATTTTTTTGTTGTTTTTAAAGTTTTTCCAGATTTTGCTTTTTGTTTTTAAAGTTTTTTTTTGATTTTGTGAGTGCAAAAATAATCAGATTTTTTAGTTGCAAGGACCACTAAACTAAATCTATTTGATAACTTATTAATGTGCAATCTCCACTCTAATTCTTCTTTAGAGTTGTACATAAAAACACTACCATAAAGTCCACCAGGATCCGTTTCCATACAATTGTACGCTGATATCTTTGTGCGTGCCTTGCATTAGATATTAAAAATTTTACGCACTTGGTTTTGTTCCTACATAATTAATTAAAATTTGTATGTTCTAAACAAGTGCACAACACGAAGGAAAATGAAAAAAAAATCCCGCGTATTGGTCCGAGTTCCCTTTGAATAACAGACCATCTGCTATTCTGCCAGACAAATCGCAAAAGGTGACCGATCGGATATTACCACTAGGTGGTGCAATACTACATTGTCTCGCGTGCATCTGGTACCATCTCCTTACTTATACCTGCAACAATATCGTCAATGTTACTCACTCTCGTGTTCCAATTTGGAGGGTAAGGTAAATTATGCACGTAGCATGGCGACCCTGCCACAAGAATAGCAATGCACAATTAATATTTTGGGTGTCTCTTTTCATAAGGAAAAACATTTGCTTGTTTGCTACCGTGCATTATAAAAAAATCGCATAATAAACTTCGTCATACTTATCAATTTGTCTTTTGTCTTTGAGTGAAATCAAAGCGTCATTTACAAACAAATTTTACAATAATACCGTTCAATAGGTCCAGAAAGCACTTACCCCTCATAGATGACACACACAAAATTTCTGTTTATTTAATGAGCATGGGAGAAGGAAACTTCCAACTTTATTTTTGATTTTATATTAAGTTTCAGAACTTAAGCAAATTTAAGTGGATTTACACTTTAACTTAAGGCGGGGCATCGCGACAAACGGACAAAAACTGGTTTGTTAAATCAAGTTTTTTAGTATTGATTGTTAAATAACAATTTTACAAAAATTACACGATATACCTGAAGATATTATCTAAAGAATGTAATAACTCATTACATGATAGAATGTACTTTACATACAAAATTCCGAAAATAGACTAAAAAAATCTCAATTTGTTAATAATATTTCTAATTTTCCACATGATTTTTATATGGTAATATTTAGTTGTAAATACAAAAAAGAATGTGCTAAATTTTAGTTTTCAGTTGATGTCATATATTTATTTATCCGAAAAAAACACGTTTCCCAGCGGTTTCAGAACATACCGCGCCACCCATTTTCTATAGAATTGAAGCGCGTCGAAATACCTCGCCTTAAATCTTTAAAATACATTCAAATATAAACATAATAACATTTGGCCAACCATTAACCAATTGTAAAGAAGGAATTATCGCTGAATAAAAAGAAATATATGCCGATGAGGTGCCGATAAATACATACTTTTTCATAGAAAGCACTATAGTGTCGTGTAGTTCAATGTACCGCCCTCTAGAGGATCTGACTTGTATTATAAATTCTTTTGACATACCTACACTTATCTAAATCTCGTTCTATAAACCATGTATCTACTGTTTGGGGATTGTGGTTATTTAACTTATTTTCACATGTGTGTATTTCTGTTTTATTTTTTATTACTAGTATGGAAGTACCCCATTTTTCTAATCTTATTTTAACTGCAACTTTACAAGCCTTCATGATTTTTTTTGTAACATATTATGTTTTATTACAGGAGGTATTGTGGAGTATAAATTCGTACCAACTTATGATGTTGCATCGTTCAGTAAACAACCTACAATAAATCCTTACTTCACAAAAGATTTGGGCCCAGATGACTATTTTGGTAAATATATATTTGATAATTAGATAGTATAATATAAAGTAGAAAATATTATTTTTAGAATTTATGCTGTACCTGTAAACTATTTCGTCACCTGTGATAATTTCAGAACCACGTCTCGATCTCCTATTTTTAAATCGTTGATATATTTCATGACACTAATCTACACGAACCTGTTTTTCAGTTTCAGAGAAAAATTGCGATTTCCAGAGAATTCGAACCTATTCAGTACAGGAGATTTTGAAAAATTTTTAAAGAAATTTAAAAACATTTTTAGTGAGACAGTGTTAAAATATTAATATAACTTCCAGATTAATGTACCGATTGAGTACAAAATCTGATTAGCTTTTTTCCTTAAAAAACTGTTTCCAATTCGTAAATTGCATCCAAATCAGTTTATCCGTTTGGGATTTATCATTCACGAAAATCACGAAAATTTTTGAGTCTTTTACCGACATAACTTCGAGTGTTCTTAATCAATTACTTTTCAACCTTCTACAATATTTTTTAGTTCTTAAGAAATAATGTCAAATGTAGTTTCAGAAGTATCAAAATCGAATAAAGTTTTTTTAATAGTTGTAGCTTTTTGTACACTAATATTTTATTGTTTACACAAAACTTACTTAACATTTTTAATTGATTTAAAAATGTCATCAGTTTTTCTCTCCAATAAACTGCGTAATTCCGTAAATTGAAACAAAATCGACCGATTCATTTGGGACTGACAGTAAACAACACGACAGTGACGAATTTTTTTGAAAAAAAAAATGTTTTTTAACATTACTTCGACATTTTTCTAGCTATAGATTATCTAGCTAAGAAAATATTTTAGAGCACAAAAATTGTGTGGAATGCCATTCGAAAGATCAAAACCGATCATCGTTTCCAATATACAGATTTTCAAAAATCAAATTACTGTATTTTAATGAAATTTTGGTTTTTGAATTCTGAAAAAATCGATCGATCTTATGTATAGGTTTTGGTTCTTTAGCTTAAAATATCTCAATTTAGCGGGAAGTTTCAGGGATGGCTTGCAGGGTCAACCAGTTTACAGATTTTTTAAATTGAGCTAACAAGCTATCATAACTTGTGTTCTGAATTTTGCTTTTTATAGACATAAAACTCCATATCTATTTTTGAATTAAGTACAAGATGTACTTGTCAAAGCTTATGGAATGACCTACGTACTAAGTTCAACATAATAAGCAACGCATTTAAAATAGACGTATTTCGACTCTTTTTTTCTAGTGTATGTGAAAAACTTAGTAAGTAATATTATCTGAACAGACTGAATACTCAAAGTAGTCGTTTTACATTTACATAATATTATTGATTAATAAACAAAAGGTTTTTATATAAATAGCTATTCGAATTTTGATATGATTAATTTATAGTGAACTCGTTAAAAATAAATAGCTAAAATGTTGAAATACATAAAGAGTTAAAAGTAATATTAGCGAGGCGAAATTAATATTATAGATAAGCATTTCTGTAACTTAAATACTTCTCTAACCGACGTAAAAAGGAACGTTATTTCCCTGCTCTCGTAATAGCACTGAAATATTAATGAACGCGTAGCTCTCACGACATGAGATTTATTCGAAGGGTTAATTTCTTATTTACTTGATACAAGCGTACCGTTTGAAAGGATTTGAAGGAAAAAACACGAGAAATTAATTATGAAAAAAAAGAAAGATATAAGAAGTAATCGAATAATCATACATTTTTGTTATAAATAATAAAGTATAGGAACAGTTGTCGTACTTAACAGGAGAAAAACTGCGATGAATGTCGAAATACTATGAAATGAAAAGAATATAATTTATAGAGTAACGTGATTAATGATTTAACAAGGAAAAATATTATTGCAATCTGGGCGATACTGTTTTCCGACATTTAGAGACTTCAATAATTAGATGAGATGGAAATAATTTCACTAAATATAAACCCCAACCATTTAAAGAGTATCAACGTATAAAACTTGTCCACATTGACATTATCAAAACGATAGATTGTAAAAATATTTAAATGTTTGTTACTTAATTTCGCCATAACGGTCCAGACGTTGATATTGCAATTTATAACTTACTTACACTCAACTTACTAACAAGTAGTTACACTACTAACTAACAAATAGTAACAAGTAGTTTGTGTCCACACTCGTATATAGATAGGATCTATTTTACATTAGAAGATCTCTATCTTTCTTTATATATCCAGTTGAGTTAAGAAAACTGAAGTGGGTTGTATACGTGGACTTATGATGTTACGTTTGCGATGTAAACATTTTAAAAGAAGAAAATATTTTAAACCGCAAGGAATTATATCAAATTTGCTGAATCAAATACGATCTAAAAATTATAACTCTTAAGCATCCAGGCAATAATTTAATCATAACGTTTGCAGGTTACAGCGTAGAGTCCGGTATTTTTGAAGAGAATGGCACCACCCTCTACGTAGCAGGAGCACCAAGATCTAAGCAAGGCTATGGATCAGTACGTATTTACTAAAACACAATTATTTAAAACAACTATATGAAAATTTAAATAATGTAACGACTTAGATTACAATTTTTAACAAATATAGTAGATATTGAACATGTTTGTCTTGCTTCAACATATTTATTATATTATCTAACTGAATATCCCTGATGTATTAAAGACTGAACTGAATATCCCTGATGTATTTTTGCCAATGTGTGAAGTTTAAAATGACGTGAGATGAGTGAGTGATCTGCCAGTAAGAGATAAGATAGCCAAGAGATCTACCAGTAAAAAAAGTTAAAAAAGTTTTACGCATTTTTCAATTTTTTTACTGGTAGTATAAATTGATTTCTCTATATAAAACTATGTATTCAAATGAGTATTACAAAAACTCTATTATTGAAAGACAAAAAACCTGTTATTGTTCTTCATAGCAAACGCTTATATTTTTTGTAATCTGTAATAATTCCTAAAATATATGAATTTTGAAAAAAAGTGGGTTTTTTAATATCTATAAACTTAGACATGAAAAAGTATCTTCACGCCCATATCCCCGAAGGGGTAGGCAGAGGTACAACAAGTGCACCCACGATTAGCCGAAGATACTTGGACCCACAAACGTGATAGGTGGCAAGCCTATCGCCAACCGGACACTTTCCAATCCCGGACAACTTTGTGTTTCTCAGAAAACTAAAAAAACACTTTTTTTGTGCCCGGCCCGGGAATCGAACCCGGCACCTCATGTGGTCAACGCCAACGCTGGACCGCTAAATCACAGAGGCGATCTAGACATGAAAACATTATACAAAGCAATTCAAAATATACAGTCTAGTTTAAACACAAAATTACAAATGCCAAAAAACTAACAGCAAAATAATAGCTCTAACTACATGTTTTACGTCTTTACCTCATAGCATTTTGTTCAAGCTGTTAATTATATAACATTTTTATGTACAGAAAGTCTAATTGAAAGTTATTTTAAAATTTAAAAAAGTCTTACTTAAGAATTTAGTGACTGTTTAGTCTGATCATCATCAAATATAACACTGTATAATGTCGTCATTCTAACTCATAAAAGACATGAAATTCTAACAGCATGATGTGTTACAATATCGTTAGGGTACGCAAACAACTGGTTATCAGCGAGCTAACCACAACATACTTAACTTCAATGAAGCGAACCGCGACCAAACTTTGTACTAAAATCTTGTTGCCGCCTAAAGAAAAATAATAAGGAACGTTACATCGCACTGCCGACACGTTGACTGCGAGCTTGCACCTCGTGGACTGCCTAATATCTCTATTCACTGCAACATGATATCACTGTCATCACTGTAAATATTCAATTTTTTTATAGAATCTATAGTAAATTTACCTTTAACCATCTGAAACATCTACCAGTTTGTTATACAATATAATGAAAAAGTAACACACAGGTCAAATTAGGATGATGAGATTCTTTCAGTTTTTCTTTAAATATATCCCAATTATACTAATTTTTTCTACATCATCACTCTGTTATGTTGATTTTATTGTAATTTGTGATTTGCACCGTGTCAGTTCAGGCCTGTTTCAATTAACATGCAGTTTTTGATTCTATCAGACAGCTAGTAAAAGCAAATCATTGGCCAAACATGTATTTTGAGTTCTAGTTGGTAAGATCTGTTACGTGTCGCCTGGGTTTAATCTCATTGCTTTACTCATTACTAATGCAATAGCTGAGAATACTTAATACTACCGTACAGAAGCTTATTCCCTAACAAAAGTCAGGTTTAGGTATAAAAAATATACCTAGTCTCGCCAGAGCTTTCCACCTGCAAGCAAAATTGAAACTTATAAATGCGTGCGAACCGTGAATTTTCTTTGCGCGCCCCAGTTTTATGACCGAGCTGCGAACCTGGGCACGGGGCTGTAACTTAAGAAGTGTTTATACCTAGGTGATGTAGTTTGCGCGAGCGCGACGTAACCGTGACTGTAGTGCGAGTCGAGCACAGAGTGCTAAATGTGAGTTTTTCTTTTCGCATTCGATCGTGAGCGCGTTTGGAGTTTACTAGGAATTTGTATGTGATTTGTACAGCGCCACCTAGTGGTAAACGTGAGAAACCAGTTTACCACTAGGTGGCGCTGTACAAATTACATACAAATTCCTAGTAAACTCGAAACGCGCTCACGATCGAATACGAAAAGAAAAACTCACACTTAGCACTCAGAACACTTATACTCTCTACGAGAGGGAGCCGAGTGACAGCCCACTGCTATACGCCGCCTGGGCGGCACGTGCCGCCGAATATACGTAAATTGCGGAGTGACACCCCCCTGCTAATAGCGTGAATGTTATGAATTATACTGCGTTGGTAAGGAAAGGTAGATAAACAACGTATAAAAAATGTAATTTTAATAAATTTATGCATGTGGTATTTTATCACTTATCCACACGGATAGCATTAAAACTTTTCATTTTCACAAACGATGGTTATCTTTTTCTATCAGGGAAGTTGTTTATTTTTGTTCTATGATATATAGATAAATATCATTAAATAATGAAATATAATATGCCACAAATGTCATTATTTTGAATTAGCGTTGAAAATACATAATTCATTTTTATTTTGAATAAAAATATTTAATTCAAGGATACCGAATTGTCTATAGAACTTTATTACTTTTTTAGTTACAAGTGTGTCAATTTAATTAGGGTACAATCTGTCGTATGCTTTTAGTTAAAAAGGAAAAGCTCGTATTGTTAAAAATGTTAATAATAATTTTCAGGTTCTCCTATTTGAAACATCTTTTAGGGAAACTGACCCTTTAAATATTAAAGCCAAGGTGCAAGGCCCACAATTGGGCTCCTACTTTGGAGCTAGTTTGTGCTGTGTAGACATTAACGGCGACGGTGTATCAGACCTTCTAGTGGGCGCCCCAAATTTCGTCCAAAAGAATGGAGGACTACCTTACGATCAAGGAGCTGTATTTGTTTATATTACGGAAACACAAGTAAGTTTTGTAAGGAAGAAAAGAATATCATAATGAAATGAAGATAATTTTTCAACTATCCACAAAATCTAAATAATTAAAATATTAAAGAAAAATCCGAAAAGTTGAAAATTATTAACCTTAATTTCGTCTATAAAATACAGTTTTTCGTAAAGTAATGCCTTAATTTGTACAAAAAAAGAAAATAATATGTTGAATATATTATATGTTATAGTTTCAATTGTAATGAATTATTTTGATTTATTTTAGAAGAAAACATTTACATTGAAGGCTGCAGGATACGTTTTTGGTTCCGGCAAAAGTGGGGCTCGATTTGGTAGTGTTATCTCCGATATTGGAGATATAGATGGAGATGGTTTCAATGGTAATTAATGCAGCAAATTATACGCTTTTTTTTCTACATTTTGTACGTAAGATAGCAAACAAGCAGATAGTTGATTTTCCTGATGGAAAAAGAAAAATACCGCCTATAAACAACAAAGATATTAATGGTGTATAGCTATCCTTGTGTCGAGGTTTTAATGCCAGATGTATTAATTTACCTTACCCTTCAAGTCGGAACTTGACAGTGACAAGCGATATTGCTATTGCGGCAAGAATAGGTAAGGCGATGGCCGAAACCCGGGCGAGATAATGCAGAACTCTACAACCTAGTAGCCATGATAGTAGTGACTCGCATAACCAATCGTTTATCTCTTACAAACTGCCTAGCAGAACCGCAGATATTCTATTCTTGAAAAGCAGCCCGGATGAAATTGTCATTCTTATTTTCGCGTATGATATAAAGGTTCTAAGCTTTAAGCTCTTTTCTTCAAAATTGGCCGGGAGCAACACGGGGAAACTTGTAAATGATAACGTTAGATTTCGGTTCACTCTTTCAATAATATCAATCAATAATATCTTTAAATAATACTTGTAGTTGCAGTGTTATTTTTCTATTTTATTTCAGATATTGCCATTGGTGCACCTTGGGAAAAATCTGGAAGAGGAACGGTATATATTTACAAAGGCAGTCAGAACGGCCTTAGGGCTCAGTATGTTCAGATGATATCAGTCGAGGATGCTGGTGGCTTCGGCATATCTATTTCAAAAGGATTTGATATTGACAATAATAATTGTAACGGTAAAATAATTTCACTTCTATTAATATAGATAATGTTCAAAAAATAAATTCGATAAAATAGAGAATATGCATATTTTTAAATATTTTTATTCGATAGATAAACATACAGTTGCAAAGAGGTAGGGAAATATCTGGCGACGAAAACATTTTTATGTTTTCGTCATTTTTATGTTTACAAAAAATAAAAATTAACTACTATAAGCACTTTAAACACCACGCTTATCGTGACGTCACACTGCACGTTAATATCTTTATCTTTACATAGTATAAATAAACTCGCTCCCGCTGAATGAAAAAGTTTTCGCGGAACTATGCACTTAATTACATTGCCGTATGCACATTGCACAGTGATGTGCCCACTACCAACATTACGTTTCAGGTACGAGTATAATGCGCAGAGTGCTAAGTGTGAGTTTTTCTTTTCGCATTCGATCGTGAGCGTGTTTGGAGTTTACTAGGAATTTGTATGTGATTTGTACAGCGCCACCTAGTGGTAAACGTGAAAAACCAGTTTAACACTAGGTGGCGCTGTACAAATCACATACAAATTCTTAGTAAACTCGAAACGCGCTCACGATCGAATGCGAAAAGAAAAACTCACACTTAGCACTCAGATCAGGTAATTGTAGCTAGATGTATAATGAATATCCCAGTATTTTTTGTAGTTTTATTAATTATTGTCTTCAATTATTTCTTCCCAGTATTTTTTCAATTTTGATAATAACGAGTATTTTGGTTCACTTTGTTGTCCGTCTGAAACTCTATACGGAATAGTAGTCGTTTTATTTTCAATTCTTGTCAAGTGATGCGTTTTCTATTTCTTCTGAGGATGTTTTTTATTTGTTCTTGACTACCTCGTGGTCTTGAGATTAGCCTATTCATCTTAAATCATGAGGGGTTCGATCCTGGTTTGGGCAAAAATATTATTGAGGTTTTCTCGAAGTTTTTCTCGAAAATTCATAATCTCAGTAGCAGCTCGGAGTCTGGTGGGTAGTGTTTTACCACTCCCGTGCCTCGGATGAGCAAGTTGGCCTTGGACCGACGTCTTTACGTGCTTAACCAAGATGAGGGATGTGAAAAATCTTAAAAACCTCAATAATACTTTGGGACGACCGCGGCATCAAACCCTGGACTTCAGGATCTTAGTCGAATAAACTATATGACTATATGGCCTCGAAAATACATACATTATATTTAAATATTATGTATTTAATATACTTGCTATAACTTTATCGCTGTTGCAAATAATTTATATTGTTAACTTCCCGCTACGTATGTAGATACTAGCTGTTGCCCGCGACTTCGTCCGCGCGGACATCGTTTACTCCGCACAGCACCTCCCCCGTAGGTGATAGCGTGATAATATGTAGCCTATATGTTTACTCAACCTATTAGTAATATTCATGCAAAATTTGAAGTAAATCCATGCAGTACTTTTTGAGTTTACCCCGGACATACATGCATACAAACAGACAAACAGACAAAAATTCTAAAAACTATATTTTTGACTTCGATATCGATTGTAGATCACGCCCCAAGTATTCTTTTAAAAAAATATTCAATATACAGTTTTGAATTTCTTACGATTTTATTATATGTATAGATTTTTGAAATAACTTTCAGGCTAATACACCGATTGACTTAAAAATCTTATCAATTTTCCTCCTTTAAAGTACATCTAATACCGTTCATGGAATCAAAATCGGTCAATTTCTTTGGGATTTATCAAGGCCGAAAATTTTTGAAAAAAATGTTTTTTGACACTGCTCCGAAATTTTTCAAACTATCGATTATTTATTATTTTGCTAAAATAATATTTTAGATCTCAAAAAATGACCATTTGAAATTGGTCATAGTTTTCAAAATATACGGCTTATCAAAAATATACCTACCTACTGCTATTTTTAACAAAATAGATGTTTGAATTAAAAAAAGTATATGCTTATAATTCTTAATCTTTTGAAATTAAAATGCCTTAATTTAGCGGGAAGTTTCTGCGTTGCCTGCAGGGTCAACCGTTTACATATATTTTTTTTAGATTTAGCAATCGGCGGCCATAAAAAACGTGCAGCATACATATTTCGATGTATTCCATCCATGCAACTTGAAGTATCTATCAAAGTACCAGATGCAATGAATTTACAACACAATGCTACCAACTTTACGGCGCTGTTCTGTGTAACAACAGAGACAAGGAAAATGTGGCCACATGCTAAAATTGGTAATATATTTTTGGAATATTCTTATTGGTATTAGTCTGATTCTCTGTTGAAGAATATTTTCTAACATCAGAAAATTTAGTTTAAAGCTAAATGTAACGACCAATATGAACGACTTGCAGTACTTCATTCAATGGAATGGAATAAGTTGTACATATTTGTCATATTTGCACTTCTGTCAACATTTCTCCGAGATCCCAAAAAAAGTTCAAATGGCCACAATGTCTATTTGGCGAACAGAACAACTAAGATATTTTTTTTTTCATAGATCCTATAACTATCTTGGTCACATGTTCATAATAAAGCACATCAAAATTCAATTTACATAAACATAAACACGTTATGCTTAATTATACGTAAAATAATTACTTATAACTTTTTATAATACAGGCATTGGGGCAATAATTAAAAGCTATCCGTTATGACCAGTTTAATTTATTATTAGAAATTTAATTTATTAATATATTGAAATCAGAAAATTAGAAACTTAGTCTAAGTATAACAGACATAAATGACTGACTTTTTAAATAACATAGTTTACAATATATATATATATATATATATATATATATATATATATATATATATATATATATATATATATAAAGGTGTGCTTATTTCCTTTGTACATGTTTTGACTTGAGTATAGTTTGAAAACGGCAATATTTGATTTTCTACGCTACAGTTGATGCAATAGAATAACTTTGTTAACATCACTAATAGTGTGTAAACAGTCTATCCATTTATATATTAATTTTAACCATTACATATATTTTAATCAACACATAATATGTTTTAGATTTGAAAGCGGTTATAACTGTTGACCATGAAGAACAAAGAGCATCAGTAATGGGAGATTCTGAGTACAATATCACTGTAAGACCTGGAAAT
Organism: Apodemia mormo; assembly: GCA_036924255.1. Taxonomy (NCBI): domain Eukaryota; kingdom Metazoa; phylum Arthropoda; class Insecta; order Lepidoptera; family Riodinidae; genus Apodemia; species Apodemia mormo. Next base: position 41,454,129 of record JAUPFN010000008.1, read on the forward strand.
GAGAATTGTGAACAACAATTTGTTGAGGTTAAGGTGAGACGTATATTTACGTAGTTGAAACGCATGTACGAAAAGCTTGAATAATTTTATTCATGGGTTGTCCCATTGAGGCAGTGGTCTGTTAGTTCCAACGTAGGACTAAAGATTTTTTAGATTTCTATATGCTATATGCTAAAAGTGTTGCTAGTCTGTTAGTGTATCCTGATAGAAAGAGATCGAAGTTATTACAGTTTCCCAAAAATAACCTTTCATGAATTTCGTCTTAAATTATAGATTTTAAGAAAGTATCATTTTTTTAATTATTTAATTAAGTATAAATTAATTGAATATATGTTCATAAAATGTAATCTTTATACATATGTGTGACGTTTTTTGTCCTCTATTGATTTCTAAACTACTAAACCAATTTCAATCAAATTTTTTATTTAAGTATCTATTGTTTGGTCCAACTGAAAAGATACGATAGATTTTATCTCAACTACCCCTTTCCCCACCCTTAAGTACCACACGAAAATATTTTGTATGGGAAAACAATATTTGCTAGGTCAGCTACTATTATTATAAATATATAAATATGTGTGCACGTTTCGACTAAAATTTATATTTACAGCCAACGGCGGATTTATCGAAACCAATATCAATCCAATTTCATGTACAGCCTATATATTCATTTGGTGAGTGATATTTCATATTTAAACACGAAAAACTTTATTCCGTCAGTCACAAATACGAACTTCAAAATAACGATTTTAATATTTCCGAATGTTTTAAAATTCCTTATAACAGCTCTGATTTATCATTCAACTTTTTTATATATTTCCAAAATTTTAATATTCCTAACATTTTTAATTAGATACTAGTCTCAACATACTGTTTCTATAGATCAAGTAACAATGTCTGACTGAATGATAAGATTCGAAACATCAAAAATACGAATTCTGGTTAGAATTCCGAAATAAATAATTAGGAGAAATGGCGCTCGGCAGCCGTTGTCATAGTACGCATACTTCGCTTGCTCGCCTTTGAGCGGGGGACATTATTCTAAACTGGTTAAAATGATTCATTAACAGCAGATTATACCTGATGCAAGTATAAGTTATAACATAAGAAGAAGAATACATATCCATAACTGAATTATACCAATTGAACCAGGATCCTAAATTTAAGCAGTTTAATCGAAGCATTGAAAATCGCAATGTCACTTTTCAGACCGAGAACCCATCGATGATTTGATTCTTAGAATTAATGAAAATCGAAAAACAAACAAATCGTATTTACGTCTTTTTGTGATTTTTAATATTAGACATTATACTTTTTAGGTATTATGAAATTCGGACTTTTGAACATCGGAACATCGTAATTCGGAATAAAATATTTTGAAGCATTTGAGTGTTCCTATTTTCATTACGTAAACTAGTATGTGTGACTTATGACTAACGACTGAAACAATTGAATAATGTGTGGAATAATAGTCTTCTTAGCGGGTAGCAGCATAATTAGGACAATTATTACCCAAAACACAAACTTACTCAACATATCTTTTACTTCCCAACCAAAATATTCTCAAGAGAAAATGAAAAAAAAAGAAAAAGTTTGGAAAATCCCAAAAACTACGCCTCGTACCGCGTGTTTAATTTGAAAATTAATAAACGACACTGAATTAAATAGTCATTTTCATTAAGAAACAATCCTGCAATGTGTATACTAATTTAATCGTGGTATATCCATACATACAAACATCCGGACGTCCCCGAGAATTATTTTAAATCAGTTTTTATATACAATATTATACTTGACAAATACTTTTTAAAAGTATAAAATTTATTCTTTATACCTGTGAACTTATTGATTTAGCGAAACATGAATACAATGGATTTATAAATAAATCCAGAAAAATGCTTCACCATAACATGTTGAGTTTAGAGCATTACCTCAACGCTCCACTTATGGGTATACAATTCAACGCTCTGCCTAAGAGGTGTGCAAAAACATTAAATTCAACAAGTATTGAAACGGTAATTACTGTATTATTACATTCTTACACTACTCGTAGCAATGGCACTGCAAAAGTCACTCAAAATTTCGAAAAAAATGTATGTTACCTTAATGTCGACTTTAAAATTTTGACTTCTGAATTCTTTCTGAATGAAAATAGATAATAAAAAATAGTACTTGTTTGTCATGATTCCAATAAAAGTTTTATTTATTAAACGCGTATCTTTCACACAAATATTCAACAAAGTATCATTGTTATCTCGATATCAGAAATCAATAACCGCACATTACACAACTTTGATACTTTTAGTTTAATACTTGTAAAATAAATTATTAGTGGAGATACTTTCAAACGGATGAGATCGTACGAAAAAGAACCCACTCATTTCTAAAAGGCAACAAAACTCAGTATTGAAAATTTCCATGAGCGTGAGAAATTTCTTATCATTACGTTAGCGTCCTTTTGTATAAAAATATTAAGTTAATAATCAAATCAATTAATATCAGGAAAACAGACATTACAAAATTACCTCACCTACAAAAGAGCTTTTGATTAACTTCATGTTGTAAAAAGTGTATTGATTTTAATCAAGGTGTAGTTAAATCCAATTACTAAATGGTGAAATAATTAGAAGTATTACATTTATAATGCATCAAATAACAAATGACATTTTGCAGTGTTGGACGTTAATATAATTTTGTGAAATCAAATTATGAAGCGCTCAAATCTATGAAAAAAAATCGATTAACAAATCTTCATAGATTTAAATTTGAATATGAAATCATTTTAATTTTTTTTTTTAAGAAAACTCTTCAACATTTCCCATTGGTATGGCAAGGGCTTCAGAAGACTCGATACTACAAACCGAGTTTGATATCCAATTAACACGCGACTGTGGTGAGGATCTAATTTGTAGACCTTTATTGCAAATGACATTAGAACCTTTTGAAAGGTATGTGTTACAACTAAATTAATAGTGGAACTTAGTTTTAATAAAAGTTTATTACCAATTTTATTCATAGACGATACTTAAAGGACTAACATGATCGAGTCCCTTTTGAAGAATAGACCGATTGCCAAGCTGTCAGGTAGTTTGTAAGAGGCGGAAGATTGGCTATACGTACGATCATGTTTACTAGGTACTAGAGCTCCGCTACGTTTCGCCCTAGTACAGTACTGTAGCACCTCTAGTATAACAGACCTTAGTAAAACCCTTTGCTTATATGCTATCTCTTAATATAAAAGAATATTGCAAATTAAGTTTTGAATATTATATCTGCTGCAGTTTTGAAGGTTGGTATATTATCTGATGTAATTTAGTTATGCTGCGGTTAGATTCATTATATTTATTATAAGCTTTTCAACATAGTAAAATAACACAAGTAGCCCTTAACATGAGAAGTTGTGGTAAATTTACATTTCCCTCTATCAGAACATGTAAAGCAAAAAAAAAGTTGTCGAGTAGGGAGACGGGTGGATACTTCCCGTATCCACCCGTCTCACTACTTAACAATTTGATTGTATTGAACAGGAAAAACTACAAAATATATGTACAAAATATATGTTTTAGCACTTACCCGTGCTAGTTAAAACTTTCAAAACTAAAAAAGAAAAAAATATTTGTTAAGTTTTTAAAATTTCCCTAGTCCGGGATAAGTGCTAAAACACATATGTAATTAGGAATACGAATGTATTGATCAACATTATTAATGAAAATTTAATTTGTAACGATGAACTCGTTAAACTAGGATATACGTATGTGTATCTTAGTATAAGATCTCTCTATAGATTGACCTTCACTGAGCTGGTTAATGGATGCAAAGTAATTTATATCCAATAAAATATAAAAATACATATATTGTAAATGGGTTGGCTAAAAAGTTTTAGTTCAGAATATGATTAATAATTAACAAGCTCCATACTTTCTGTGGTATGGATGGTATGGAATGGATGGATGGATTTTTATGGACTTTGTCTATAAACCAAACCCGTGAAATAAAAAAAATAATTAGTCATATTCTGGACTGAAAGTTCTTAGTCATCCCAATTGCAATATATTTATTTGTTGGTATATTTAATTGGATATAAATTACTTTCATCCATTTACCAGCTCGGTGAAGGTTGTTCTATAGTGGGATCTTAGACTATCTAGCGATCAGTATAATCGACGGAATCTTTTTTCGGACGGAATTTCATCATATTAAATCATTTGACACGCGACTCAGTTGGATAGAGCGTATCGGTCAGAGGCAAGGTTAAGGATATGAACCTGACATCCTATCGTAAAATTTTCTTTGTTAAGTTTTTAAGGCGAAACTCCCGTAATGTTAATGGTTAATTAAATTTTCATACAGCAAATACACTCCTGGTGAAGCAAAAAGTCCTGGGTTCAGAGTCATCGTAATTAACAAAGAAGAACCATCATACGGTGCTAAAGTTCACATTAAACTACCATCTTCAGTTGCGAGAATACCAAGCGAGTGCTCCATTAAGGAATTAAATTTAACTTGTAATGTACCAGGACCATTACCTAGATTTGAATCAGTATCTTGGGATATAGAATTAGAGTATACATATAAGGATAATAAAAATAAAAATATTGTAGTAATAGCAGAATTGGAAGATCCACTTAATGTTGAACATAAAAATGAAAGTAGACAAGAATTAGTTATTGAAATATTACCAAAGGCGACTTTTTCTATAATTGGGTAAGTGGATATATTAAATGATATATACAAGACACTAAGCTACCATAGGTACCGAGTATCATCATCTCATTTCAACTTTAACCTACAATGCTTGAAAAGATGAGCAAAATTACTATTTACATGTAGATCTCCAAATGGATACGAATTACTATACGTTTTTTTTACATACATCGATATAATATAACGTTTTTATCAATACAAATAACCTTGTTCACTTTTTATATCAAACAAGCAGATGACTATCTTGAAGCTTGATTGCTGATCCCTGAGGTCGGCAGCTAAATGCATAAAGTTACTTGATACTTAATCCGTAAACCAAAACACGACAGTAACAAGCCCGTCCGATGTTGCTGTGGGAATAGGTAAGGCAGTAGTACCAAATTCAGGTGGGACCATGTAAAATTCTACCACGTAGTGGCCATTATAGTAGCAACACGTCTAGCCAATCATTCGCATCTTACGAAATGTCAGGCAGAACGGCAGATGGCCTATTCTTCAAATAGAACCCGGAGCAGTCACGGATAGTAAGGCAATATACATATATTTTTGATGTCTCTAATCAATGACTATCTTTTTCCTTTAAGAAAACAATCTCCTTGTTTAATATTCTACTAAATATCGAATTGAAATTAAATTTATTGTCAACTTGTTTAGTTCAAATTTGTTGACATGGTATATAAATATTACTCAAATGATAGTCATATTTCCTAGCTGTAATGTAAATACAACTTACAATTAACAGAGGATTAATAATATCTATACTAATATCTTTGAAATGAAATAAACCATATGTATAATAAAATAGAGCATAATATAATATGAGTTTCTTAGCAACAAAGACGAATATCACGATATGATACAACAAAGAATACGATATCTACCTACTATATTGAAATTATTATCAATAAAAAATATCAATGTATCGCTTAGCTATGTATGTCAACACTATAGTGTAGATACGTATCACCTATTTTTAATTCATCACTCTTTTAAAACACTAGCAAAATATTAAGGACACTCGGATAGAACTCAATAACTTACTTTGTAGTTATTCATTATACATAAAATTTTAATCGAATTCTTAAGGAGGCTGGGCTTAATTCAGTGACAAATTAGATTTATAATAGGAGAACCCAAGAGGGAAATTAGGGTTTACTCGAGCGCGGCAGATTATCATTTATCACAAGCGGGAACTTGCATACTCTTAAGGCTTTCCACCAAATGTGAACCCATTATAGGCTTTATACAGAGCTGGACATCGATGGCAGTAAAAAAAACCAATAACTTCAGCTTGTGGAAACTGTCAGATTATATTTTTTCATTATTTTTAAATAGTTTTTTTTTTAATTAAAAAAACACGTTGGAGAATGTAAAAACATTGTTTTCATTGCAACTTTGCGGTCCTCTCACCCCCTTTCGCTACACTCAAATCGTCAGATTTTCTAAATGTTTTTGGCTTGCAATTAATCTACCATACCTTGATAAGATGTTCAGTGTTTTTGTGTAATTTTTTTTAAAATTTTTATCTATTGTTTTTTCCCTACCATTATTACAAAACCTTTTATTTTTCATATAATCTTATTTACAAAATCAAATTGGTCCCCACGACGATCGAGTGAATCCCATATTTAGCGTCTTGGGCTCCGCTACTATTGTGTTAGTGAATGAATTTTTAATATCGGCCCAGTAGTTTATAAGTTTATTCATTACAAACAAACAAATATTTACCTCTTCATGCCAATTTTACAATATTAGTATAGATAATACAAACGCGGATCGCGAATTTCGGACGGAAATGCGGACACACAGACCGCGTCGTTGTTCAATTTGTCAATTTAAATGCGAGTACCTCGCATATATACATTAAAATTTCTGTTTGGTGAATAAATTTGTCCCCCGTTCCATCGTATGATTCCGGACCTGTTGATCCGGGATCCTTTGAAGAATAGACCAACTGCCGATCTTCCAGGCAGGTCGTAGAAGGCGACCGATAGGCTATACGTGTCACTATCATTGTCACTACAAGGTGGAAGAGTTCGGCATCGACTCGCCCGGGTATTTGGTAACACCACTTTACTTATTCCTGCCACAATAGCGTCAATACTTGCCATTGTCGTGTTCCGGTTTGGAGGATAAAGTAGCCGGTAAATTTATGCACACCTGCTTGTATTCTATGATTTCATTATGTAAAAATATTCCTTTTGGATATTTTTCTACTAAAATAAATCTAAAAAGCATTTTGACCCTAGAAAATGTCATGTACGTTAACAACTTTTGGACCCAAAGCATACATAAAGATTTTTTTTCATATCATTACAGGAAGAAAGCCGATGGCTCTACTAATGGAAAGAGACAACCATCGGCTATAGACCCCAGGTCACCATGTTAATGGGGCGTTGCTATCCATGTAGCGGGTTGCGTAAATTTTCTTCTAATTTTCAAAATCCTCATACATAAATTTACCGGCTATCTTACCCTCTGCAGCAGCAGCAGGAACACGACAGTGACAAGTATTGATCCTATTACGCCAGAAATAAGTAAGTTGGTACAGCTAACTTGGCAAAATGTTATAGATCTGTTACACCTAGTAATCACGATGACAGTGACACATATAGATAATAACCTCTACGTATTATAGTGCGCGCGGAACTAGTTGGCCGCGCCATACGTAATACGTAATACGTATGGCGCGGCCAACTAGTTCCGCGCGCACTATAACAAAGAGATTAATGTACTACGTATATAGAGGTCGTAGTATCTAATCTAAGTAATCTCTAATCTAAGTAATCTCTACGTATAGCCAATCTCTCGCCTTTTACGAACTACCAGAATAGCAGATATTCTATTTTTCAAAGGGGGCCCGGACTTACACAGGAGGAAATCTGTTTCCCCAGGAAAGGGAAACTGTCAGTTCCACTTATCATAAGTAATTTTTTTATTATTTTTCATCGATTATCCAACTCCCTACTAATCTATATCATTATTATAAATGCGAAAGTTTGAATGTTTGGATGGATGAATGTTTGTTACTCAATCGCATAAAAATGAGTTGTTTCTGTGAGATTCGGCAAAAACTTTTATAATGCAGCGGGCTACACGGTACGGCTAGTAAATAAATATCACTGGACTAATTACACGAATTGATCTAACCTCAAAGTAAGCAATTTGCTCTGCTCAAGAAAACGAACTAGTGGAGCGCTCTCTGTATCAGACAATCGCTTACAAAAGATAAATATGCAAAACTGCGTCACACGAGAGTGGGGGTGTTATTTTCTGCTTAGAAGCTAAATATGCGTTCATAGAGCGCTTTTTGAAATTCTTACTGAACTTTATAATTTTAAAATGATTATTTGAGAAGGTATTGTTTTCTTATTCAATATAAATTTTGATATAATTGCACTTAGTATTGAAAGAATATTAATAAAGATACCTTTAAATGAGAATAGAAAATATTTGAAAAATTATATACTTTTTAATAAAGCATAAATTAAATAACAAATTATTAAAATATATCACATGTATCACACCATTGTATAAAATGTATTTATCGTTAGATGAAAGAAACAAATCAACATTTATTCTCAAAAACCTCTTAGGTAACCTCTTAAATATATAATATGCCACGGTAAATGATAACAGATAACGAAATACTATATCTATTTTTATTTGCCATCATAATTACTAAACACTAAACAAATATCAAATATTAAAAAAAATTGAAAATTATAAATTACCACTGACAGGTAAAAAATAGAATTACAAGTACGATATAAACACCCCAAGTCGTTGGTAATGCAATCAATCTCAAAATCTAAACTACAAGCAAAGTCACACAGTAATAGAAGAAATAGTCCAAAGTTAAGCAAAACTCCAAAATATAAAATCGATCACAATGCTGTAGGGGCAGAGACGTCTGAACAGCACCGAGTCATACGAACAGACTAAAAAATAGCGCACTATGAACACAGGCCTAGCGTTCTTACTCCAGAGTGGCTAGTTTATCGGTTTTTTATCGGATACATTTTGGAGAGTGCGCTGCGGAATCGCACGACTTAATTCCATTATCCCCGTTTTTCTATCGCTCGTCGAGGCGCACAAATTCTAGGCATCGTCATATGGTGGACGTTCCACGTACCCGGACAAAGCGGTTTGACTCAACATTCTTCATTCGAACCGCAAAGGGCTGGAACATTCCTTCTGAGTCCGTGTTCTACGACGAGTACAATCTGGGGATCTTCAAGAGAAGAGTGAACAGGTCTTCTAGGGAAGCGCGTTCCATCTTAGGCTTCATCTTAGCTTACCATCAGGCAAGATAGAGGTCAAGGGCTTACCTATCAATAATAAAAAAAATAAATTAAAAATAGCTAATCATAGTATCAGTCAATGATACTAATCAATGTCAATGATTTAATAAATACACAAATCCTTAAATAAAAACTTCTATGCTCATCACCTAAATGTTTGTCCCTGTCGGGAATCGAACTCAAGCCCCATTGATGCGTAGTCAGTTTCATGCTAGTATTACAAATGCGAAATTTTGTTTGTATGGATGGTTGGATGGATTGATGGATGGATGTTTCTTTGTTACTCTTTCACGCAAAAACGGACAAACTGTTGAAATTTGGCCCATATAAAGATAATGACCTGGAATAGCACCCAGACTACTTTCTATCCTGGGAATATAAGTTGTTCCTGTGGGATTTACCACAAAACTTTATGATGCAACGGGCTGCAGGGCACAGCTAATTTTTTATAAGCATTAATTCATCTATACATATAATAAAATCGTAGAAAAGTCTAAACTGTACATTGATAATTTTTTTAAAAGAATACTTTTGGCGTGATCTACAATCGATATCGAAGCCAAAAATATAGTTTTTAGAATTTTTGTCTGTTTGTCTGTTTGTCTGTATGTATGTCCGGGGTAAACTCAAAAAGTACTGCATGGATTTACTTCAAATTTTGCATAAATATTACTAACAGGTCGGGTCAACATAATACCTACATATTATCACGCTATCACCTACGGGGGAGGAGCAGTGCGGAGTAAACGAAGTCGCTGGCAACAGCTAGTATGCAATATTAAGATGCACTGGTGACCGGTGGTAAACAAAAATATTTACGTGTGTGCGTGTGTGTGACAGAGAGAGGAACAAAGTGTTTCAAAAGTAAAATGAATTCATGTATCGTTTTATTATAATTTCTCACAAGTTTAATTTATTTACTCAATGTTACAGAAAAGCCTTACCAAATGACACGGTGACAGTTCAAAGGACGAAACTTCAGGAGGCTAAGAACGTGACATTCATCCATCACTTTGAGGTATTTTCAAAATTGCTTTTAATTATGATTTACTTATGTATAAGGTTAATTTTCGCCGTGAAGTGAATTTTTAATTATATCAGCCTCATTCAAAGAGTATTATAACTTTGAGTATTAGAGTCACTTCCAAATTTGGTACCACCGCCTTACTTATGCTTGCCACAATAACGTCAGGTTTTGGCATTTCCGTGTTATTGTGGGTGTCTATAGACGATGGTTATCATTTTCCATTAAATAACCTCCTACACTTGTTTGCTATCCTATGAAATAAAATAAATAAACATTACAAAACACAATTCTTTTTAATATGTTGGTAGCGCAGAACTAGTGTAATTATAAACAACGAAATTATATGTTAGGCTAAGAACTTACGGAGTGGTTTTTACCCGCACCCGCCACTGCAGCGGGACCACAACTCACATAGAATGTGAAATTACGATCCTGTATGCAAGATTGTATGCAGAAACCGCTGCAGCAGCGCGACTGGCAACTAGTAGGATTGCGTGAGACATAGACACTGGAGGTGTGTAACTCCGGAGGTACTGCATCAAAGGTACTGATTCCGGAACTGGATACGATAAGCTTATTTATTCCTTTGAATCCTTATCGTCTCCGCGGAATTATTTATTCCAGCCAGAATGGTGAGCAACTGAGCCTATTGCGATAAGAATAAGATAGTGAGTGATATTGCGAATTGCGGATGATGTCTACACTTTTCCAGTAAGACGCAACAAGCGATACCTAACCTAAAAAACTACTTGCATGGTACTGTGGAATTTATGGGAGCGAGAAAAATATGTAGGGAAACGTTCATTTAAAGATATGATCACAGAATATGATACGCTGCAATTAAAAAGGAAGAAGTGAGCGAAAGGAATAACGGAATAAATAAGGTGAATAATATCCTAGCCTTGAGACGGAATTAGTGAATAAATTCACCTCGAGAAATAAATATTACCCACCGCTAATAGATACCCTCAACCTCATTTGAATTATGAATTAGTGGTCGCGCAAAGAACTTTGTAATTCTTGTGTGCAGTATGTATAACACAACGGCTTTTGTCAGGTGTGTGTCCATGTCTATCTGGGACTGGTCTTAATAACCAAAATAACCAAGTAAAACGCAACAGCAACGGATGCAACAACTCAATGTGCGATCTTTTTCTGCAAAGTTTATGGGCTGTCTTTCAACCGCGGCGGCAGCGAGATCGCATAAAGCAGCGCTTTCATGAGTTTTCAAATAAAATAGCCTTTCGCCGTTACGGTGGGGAGCAGGTGAGAAAAGCTGCGTGAGTTCTTAGCCTTATTGATCGCAATATTCCAACTCGTCACTCTTGTTTTCACAGGCTAGCTTTAGACATTTAGTTAATTACGTCAATATCCATTCCGACATTTTGATACATTTATTTGCTTGTGGGATGTATCAATATCTATTTTCTAGGTAAATAAAAATACAATTGTACTTTATATCTTTACTAGCTATTGCTCTAGACTTCTTTCGCGTAAGACTAAAACTTTACTTCCTTTTGTTTAGTTGACAAATTAAAAAGCCTATATTACTTCAGAATAATGAACCTTTCCATAAGTAAAAGAATTTAAAAAATAATTTTGTACTTTTGAGTTCATCTATTTTTATATACTGCATATTTTTGGTGCTATTAATGCACTTCTTTAATCATACGCGTAAATCACTATTTAATTATTTTTTTGCACGGAACAGTAAATATAATACACATAATAAAAGAAAAGCGTACAAAAGGTAGAATTGAGTACAGAGATTTTTCCAGCCCACTCAGCTTATGAAGCTGTTTAGAAAAAAAAAGCAGAAATTGTGCACTTTGTGCAGTATAAAAAAGTAAACCACAACATACGAATTTCAGAACTGGTTAATTGAAAACATGGGAATAATGAAAAAAATACTTAATGATAATATTCACTACGTCATAACAATAGGTGATAGTGAAAGAGACAGCTTGAGCAATAACTTACAATCACGATCAAACTTATTTATTAATAACACCGTTTGTCGTTAAAACAAATCAAGTACTCCCCCTACGCTACGGTTACTTCTCTAATTCTAGAGCTATGTTATATGACACTAGTATGAAATGACCTTTATCTTTTGTATCAGGTAACTAATTTCGGACCGTCTGATTGGTTTCATTTGCCAGTGGAAATCTCATTATCGGAAAAGGTACGGTATAATTAATTTTATGCGAAGCCCATTAAATTTCCAACATTATTTGTGTCGTTAATTCGTATTTTAAATACATATTTAGTTTCAAGACATTTCTAGATTTAATAGACAGTTTGTTCAATTATGGCGTCATTACTCATTATCGTCATCGTTACTATTGATAAAAGCCTCTAAAATGTCTTCTTAATGTGTTTAAAGGAGAATACTTGCATGTGTTTAAAGGTCACTAGTATAAGAATGACTTATTTTCTCGAAAATTGAAGCATTCGTAATATTTTGATTTTGTTGGTATACATATCAACAAATACCATATGTCTATAAAACTATTATTCATTAAAAAACATAATTATTAATATACGAATAAGGAGGAGACCAAAACTGACACACATAGTGAGATCGGTTGGCAAAGTAAACCTTACGTTAATAGGTTTCCATTTTACCACGATTCACCAGTCTATCGGTGAAAATCGGTAAAATATAGGATCAAAATCACTAGACTAGGATCAAACACTGCATTTTATCGACCTGATAACGATAACCACTTATTTCTTGCATTAACTGGGCTCAAAAATAGACCTCCACCACTCCATGAACTAAAGAAAAATAAATACCCCACGCATGATTCACACAATAAGTACAAACAGTCAAAATCAACACTTTATGATAGATGTTGTTCATTTCATTCATGAATCATGACAAAAAGTAGAGTTCTGCATTGTCTTGCCCGGGTCTGGTGCCACCGCCTTTCATATTCCTGCTGCAATAGCGTCAGTGCTTGTCATTGTCGTGTTCCGGTTTGGAGGGTGAAATAGCTGGTAAACTTATGGGGTGCATCCCATCCACCCCGGTCCTGTCACCCCGGTAACGGGACGGTTGGGAAAAATTGTTTCATCGACCCCGGTAATGCGGGACCCGCTATTTAACGGGGTGGATGGCACAGATCAAGTATCATCTACCCCGGTGTGTTTTTTAATGGGGCAGTTAGCATAAATTGAGAAGCATACGCCCCGGTAGTATTTAAAGCGGGGACAATAAAGTATAATTTATACAATACATTAAAATATGAACTGTAAATAAAAAATTGTTTGTATATAATAAATAATAATCATCAAAATTTATCTACTTTGTAAAAAGTTATGCGTAGTCTAACATAAAAAAAAATATATATATGCGTCGAATTGAAAATCTCCTCCGGTTTTTTTTGGTCAGTTAAAAAATTACTTAGTATTTCATAATACTATTATATACTATTACTTAAATACTATTCGACAATGTTTTTTTTATTATATAAGTAGATGTGAGTTATTTTTAACATTGAACAATTCTAAATTCCAGAAAAAATGTGGATGAAGAAATCCCAAGTTGTTTACCGGTTTACCACCTTTTACCAAACTGTTGTGCTTCAGTCAATGATAGTGATGTAACGAATCTGTGATTATGAAAACATCTAATTTTGATCATTATTATATACAAATTCTTTTTTATTTACATACAAAACATTGTCGAATAGTATTTAGGTAATAGTATATAATAGTATTATGAAATACTAAGTAATTTTTAACTGACCAAAAAAACCGGAGGAGATTTTCAATTCGACGCATATATATATTTTTTTATGTTAGACTACGCATAACTTTTTACAAAGTAGATAAATTTTGATGATTATTATTTATTATATACAAACAATTTTTTATTTACAGTTCATATTTTAATGTATTGTATAAATTATACTTTATTGTCCCCGCTTTAAATACTACCGGGGCGTATGCTTCTCAATTTATGCTAACTGCCCCGTTAAAAAACACACCGGGGTAGATGATACTTGATCTGTGCCATCCACCCCATTAAATAGCGGGTCCCGCATTACCGGGGTCGATGAAACAATTTTTCCCAACCGTCCCGTTACCGGGGTGACACGACCGGGGTGGATGGGATGCACCCAACTTATGCATGTGGCATGCCACAAGATAGCAACGCACAATTAACACCTTTGGTGTCTATAGGCGATGGTTGACTCTTTCCATCAGAAGATCCATCTGCTTATTTGCTATCTTAACATCATAGGAAAAAAAATTAAAGCTGTCACTAATTTCACATAAGTAGCTATAAATATGGAAAAAATAATGCTTTTGCATATTCAACCTTAAGCGCAAGATTTATAGTTGTTTTTACAAAAGCAATGTACAAAATATAATAAAATTGAAAGTGACGCGATCGACGCGAATCTGTTTGAAATCAGCGTACAATTTGAAATTGTGCGCTCATTTTTAGAAGACGATTTTGAAACACTGATTGTGCACCTTGGGTTTTTATGTCAATGATTACAACCTAATAAAATAAACTACTTTTTTATTAACTGAGAACATTATTTATTATATTCTTATCTACAACTTGACGTAGTTAAACGAAAGGGATCCAATCCATAATATGGTCAAAAATGAGTTAAGTGCACCAAACTGATGCTAAACATCAACGCTATTGGCAAGTAAAAAACATCTAAGCAAAAATAGCTCTCTATTACTTTATTCGACGTCAGAACTAGACTCCATGTATGGCACGTTAAAAAAATTAACTATATCCAACTTCAAACTTCAATATTTCTAAAGTGAAGTTGTGTGTATTGGATCCTTTTCTTGTAACTACGTCCAACTAATAGCATAGTTACAATTTTGTAGATCAAAAAATTAGTCTAAAGTTAAGAAATTTGGAGCACGGTACGCAAATAGTATGTCATCTAGGGAGTAGATTTTCAGTATTTTCAAAAATATTCCATCATTTCTAAATCAAGTGACCTAGATTATTTTTACAATTTTTTACAAAACTAGTAAAGCCTAAGCTATCACCCAATGCCCGCTTAATGTTTAGTTTTAGTAGAAATCTGTACAACGCATAAGTTTTTCTTTTATCCAGAAATGATACTCGAATTATTATCGTTGAAACAACATTTATACATACATATAAACATACAAATGCTGTATTGGTTCAGTATACTCAACGACCTTCGTTTAATCGTTCAAATAATAAAAAAAGGCTTAGAGTTTTAATATCCGGACCTAACTACCGGTAGGGAAAAAATGTATTGAGATTTTTCATATCAAGATTAGTATTGATCGCACTTTGTGGTCTTGAAAGATGTAATATTAACATGCGGCGCTTCAGTGAACACAAAGCTTTTTTTCTCAATTAACGTAACAAAAGATATTCATTTCTTGAAAATTTGCCTGCTGAAAACGTTTGTGAAAAATACAGTGTCAGGAACTAGTCCCCAATTCGTCAGTCGACAAAATCGATGTATTGAGGAGTGTTTTATCTGGCGAGAATAAGGTGAAAAATAAATTAAGAATATGTCCGGGTACGTTGTACCCTAATTTGAATAATATAGTAGGTACAGTTAAATAAAAAAATGATTACGTTATATTTTTATTAATAAATAATCTAATTGTACAGTGTAATTATAAGCTCAATTTCTTAAATCTTTTGAAAAACTGACATGTCAATTTTTAAATTTTCTTCAACATACTAACTAAAGGCTAAATATCCTGAAATCTTATTTACAAAAAACTATAAAATATTTAAATTGACACTGAACCAAACACTTAAAACAGCTTCAAATATGGTAAAAAAGTACCTTAGAAATGTGATAGGGTATATATAACGTACCCGAGACAGGTTTGTACACAGATATCCCAGGTAGTGTTCCGTGCTTTACTACAACTATTATTCTATCCCCTCCCGTATATTCCAGTGTTACCAAACATATACTTAAAACTGTACGCAACTTTTAATTTGTACCTCAGTATGAAATACCCTGCCTTATTCTCACTGGGTTGATGACGTTTAAATTATTTTACTTACGCCGCAAGTGAACTGGCGTACATTTAAATGAAATAATAATAAAATAGACAGAAGTATTATACCATTGTATATTTCTAGGTTAATTTAACAAATCAAGTTAAAGGCTGCTCGAATAAAGGGAACAATCTCTCTTGTGATTGGTTTATAGCCGCTAAAGTTTCCTTGGTCGTCGCCGTTCCTTTACGCTTCGATTTAAGTGTCTTTGGTAAGTTATTAGATTAGTAAAAGTCACTTATGGTCCCATTACTTAATGCTTAATTCACCAAGGCTAAGTTGTAGCTCACAAAGTTATTTCAGATTGTCTGTGTGTGAATTAATAAATGATTCAAATTTAGATTATTTTTCACGTTTTTTTATATATTGCACTTCGACTTTATACAGGTTCACAGGTAAAGACTGTATTATAGTGACTGTATATAGTTTGACCGCCCGCTGGTCGAGTGGTTAGCGAACCTAATACGATCGAAGGGTCGCGGGTTCGATTTCCGACAGCGACAAACATTTATGTGATGAGCATAGGTGTTTATATTTCTAGGTTTGGGTGTTTATTGCGTATGTAACTATATTTATATATGTTTCTATGTATAAGTACCGTTAATTAACAATCGACTGTAAAATGATCATGTAATTTTTCCAGCAATATTTATTATGTTGAGGGACACGATGTTTAATGGTCATATGTAATCAATAAAAGAAAAGAGATAATGTTGCATAATTATATATTAAACCTACACCAAATTAGTGTAGTAATGCACAAAAATTTAGTCACCGTGCGGTTCATAGATGACACCTGTCGCGGCAGCAAATCAAAGTGAAATTCAATAAATATGCGCGTTTAAATGTACTAAACATTTTTATTGAATAATTAGATCAACACTTAAGTACCTATTTTTTATACATACGAGTATTTCGATTATTTCGTAAATTAAGGTTGTAGAAAATTAAATAAAAATTAAATTAAGGTTCATAAATAAGTTACATGACTCATATTAAAAGAAGCAGTAAGTGGACCAGTGTTTTAATATATTTCTGTTTTTGTTTATTTAGGTGATGAATTCAAGGAACAAGGTGGATACAATGTGACTACTTCTCTTATTCTTATATTGAACAACAAAAATCAGTGAGTAAACAATGGCTTGAACCTTAAAATTTCAAAAAACCGTAAAACTCTAGAACTCGCAAAAGCTTGTTTAACACTCTGTTTCAAAAATATCCCTTTACTTAACAGTTTTTAAAGACTAGAATTGTTATGTGATGTTGATTTTGTAGTTTTTTGAATGTTTAAAAATATTATGTATTTCAAAGCAAAAAAAATATTTCATCAACACTCTTTAGCGAGCGCTTGTTCTATCATTAGTTGGGCGTGCGTATTTCTCCAAATTTTAATCTGCTCAAATGCGGCTCTTGCATCGCGTGTTTGCTTTACGCTTATTGTTAACGCCTGCTCTCCCAACTTGAGGAGGCAACTACTTCCACGCGATGTAAACGCAACGCTTACACTTCCATTAAATCTTAAGAATCAAGCCGATTAGAAGTAGTCTTGTCGTCAACAATTCGAGGCGCTCTACGTTGAATGAAACAAAGGAAGGAGCTGGTACTTAGGAGCCCCGGTCACAAATAAGAGCAGTACTCTTTGTGAAGCCTTTATAAAGCCAGATTTGTGCCTTATAAATCTTTAAGCGATGAGTCTGTGTGAAGTATTGTCTGACCAGGCTGAGGACACCCAGCTTTTTAGGCTAATTTAGCTTTGCTTTCCAAGTAATTACGAAACTGAAGGTTGCTCGATATGTCGCCACTCTGAAGCTGTGGAAAGAAGTTTTTGGATTTACTCTTATAAATAAACCCCATTCCGCACCCTCTCTGAATGAAGAATAAATCATTGGCTGTTCTGCTAGGCAGTTCAATTGGCTTTGCGAATCACTACCATTGTGACTACGCTAGGTGGTAAAGTTCTACATTGTCTCGCAAGGGTACGGTACCACTGCCTTGGAATTTTTCTCATTTTATGAAAGGGCTTTATAGTTATATTCTATATTATAAACAAATAAAAGATCACCAATGTCGTTATATTTACAAATTAGGCAGAGTAAGCCAAACGTAAACACATGATACGGTGATACGGTTTATAACAATTTAGGTACTGTTTTGTTAGTTGATGACCTAGTTGATAATCCCCATTTTACTGACTTGATAACGACTGAAGTCCAATCCCACATATAGATTTAATATTAGTCTAGGAGTTAGTTTCTATCTTAAGAATTAAAAATGTGTTCTTGTTTAAATGAAAATTTTTAGTTTAAGTGAATTCGCAAATCTCAACACAAACGATGCAACTTTTTCCTTCGTTATTATTATGCGGGTTTGTATATTTTGTAAAGCTTTTGTCGAAGTAAAGCAGCGTCAAAATATCAGGAAAATAAAACAAAAACCAACCTTTGAATTATAATAAAGTCAGTAAATGTAACCTTATATTTATTTAGTCGTTCAATGTTGTGCTAATTACAAACGTTTAAGTGTTCAGTTGTATTAAACAATAGTAATAAACAGTAGCTATTGTAGGATTTAGTTACAAATAAATGCTACATTAATCCTTTTCAAAAACACTTATATAATAAATGTCGAACTATTTGTATATTATAACATGAGCCTTTTCAAAGGGCAAGTCCAAGAAACCTCAATAATTTAATATAAAAGGGTAAACCTTTGAAGTAAGTTACTAGTGACCTGCTTAACAGCCAATTGCGGCTAACTTTTATTATGAAAACAAATTTTTTTAGAAGAAAAGTAATACATGTGATAAATCTAGACGCAGATTTCCTATACCAACTTTTTTCTAAATTTATCCAGCTATTTCTGCTGTTATAAGTGGTAAATACATACATTCCTGACGCAATAGCGTCAAAACTTTTGTATTTCGTTTTGAGCATTAGGTAGCTGGTAAATTAATACATGTAAAATTACATTCTCCTCACATGGATAACAGCGCACCATTAACATCTTTATTCAGACGAAATAAACTTGTTATTTTGCAAATTTCTACTAGTCAGTACTACCACGGCTCTCGTTGAGTTTAGTAGTGATCGTGTCTCTTAAAGATGCTTCGGTTGCGAAGTGTAACGTGCGTTGAGTGCGTAAATAGTGTGCTTTTGTGTTTGGTGCTGTCGTGGTAAGTGTAGTGTAAAGTGTGGTGGACGAGGGTGGATAATTGTGCCGTTGGGGTCTTCATTATTTTTTAGACCTACGGTAGGTTTGTTCCATATCTGACACCGCTTTATATATTTTCCTTTTCAGTGAAATCGCAAAGGTACACCTAAAAGTTCGCGAAAAAGTTGCAAAATAACTAGTTTTCTTCGTCTGAACAATGGATTTCCGCAAAGTAACGCCTTAATCTATAAAATATCTTTATTGTTTATACCCTATGGGTTTCTCCTTTCAACAGAAGAGCCATCTGCTGGTTTGCTTTAAAAATATCTGTATGTGTATTACTAACAAGTTTTATAACAATATTAGTGACTATCACTTATTATTTTGCAATTACCAAGATTGCAGACTGAGATTATTACATGCAGAGAAGCACATAAGTGTTTAATAAGCACATAAGTATATTAAATACAAAAACAGTATTTTTTTATACTTAGGAATTCTAATTCAGGAATTCGTAATATTCTGAGTGATATTCACTGTACGGCAACATTAAACTTGTGATAGTTATCTGTATGTTACAACTTTAATTCTAGGACCGCCTCAATTACAACATCATTAATATTAGAACCAGCAACTCCGTTTTGGCCAATAATAGTGGGATGCGTGTTTGGAATTCTTCTTCTGACTGTGATTGTTTATGTTTTGTATAAGGTAAGTATATTTACAAATCTGCATCTACCCTAAAATTAATGTCAAGTTAGCTAGATTAATATATCGATATAATTTTCCCATAAAAACTTTCAGAAAGTTTTTATGGGAACTTTTAATTTTGTTTTTATTATTTAATTAATATTATATAAATATTACACAGTATTAGCTTATATAGCGGAAACAGAAATACATATGTGAAAATTTTTAACTAACTATCCAGGCTGTATCTACCTATTTAATACAGCCCGGTGATAGAAGGACATGCCGACGGACAGTACATTAGTAATAGGGTCCCGTTTTACTCTTTGGGCACGGAACCCTAAAAACAGTTTCACGCAGCGGGGCTCCGTCGACTAAGACCTACCTTCCTGTTACATGAATCATTGGTTGATTTAAAATTAGAACCCGACCCGATTTGTAATACTAATATACAATAGGGTTAGCTCCATATACCAAAAATGATAAAATTACATTAAAGGTATTTTAATCATCCTGAGTTATAAAATTAATAAAACTAATAAATTTATTGATTTAATCAAGTAATTGAGAGGTACATTTTTAGGGGCGAATATTGCTATTAAATTGAATTATGTTTAATTAGCACCCTCATTCAAATAGTGAAAAGTCTTACGGCCGGTTTCTGAAACGCAAATTAATTTCAACTAGCAATTAATCTGTGTTTAACAGATCATTTGTTTGTAAAAATTACCTTTAACATGGATTAATTGCTTGTTAAAATTAATTTGCGTTTCGGAAACCAGCGGTTAGATTTACAATATTTATGTTCTGTTAATTATTGTTAATGACTAGTTGAATTGAAAAAAAATACCGCGTAAAAATAATTTAATATTTTATTTATTACAGTATGGATTCTTTTCACGGAAAAGATATACAGCACTACAAGAAACACAACATTCGGATAATCATGAACCAAGTTCTTCCAGTGAAATTGCGTCTATTGAAAAATCTACAGAAGATTTGATTGTTGCAGATTCTGAATCAGAAGATTAAAAGTACAAAATAGAAA
This sequence comes from Apodemia mormo, assembly GCA_036924255.1. NCBI lineage: Eukaryota > Metazoa > Arthropoda > Insecta > Lepidoptera > Riodinidae > Apodemia > Apodemia mormo. The sequence goes on from JAUPFN010000008.1 coordinate 41,475,089, forward strand.
AAAGAAACCCTAAGAATGATTATAAGGAGGATTTTTTGCACACCCCTAATTTGTTAGCTGTAACTTATTTTAATTAAGCGTTAAAAACTATATTTTTTATGTCACTATTTGACATAAAAAATTATTATTATTATAATTATATATTTTTTAAGATTAAATTTAGCCGAGAATTTAGATTTTTTTAATATTTTATTTCTTCAGTATTTTTTACTCAAATAAATATTACTGGACAAATTATACGAATCGATCCTCAAGGTTAGGAAATTATTGGCTAACATTGTAAAACAAATAACTAAGGAGTCATTATTTATTTTAGTACTGATTTAATTTAGTGTTAAATAAAAAAAGTTTGATATTAATAATCTTTTTTTGATAAATAATATACCTACTGTTTTATTGAAAACGGTATATTATTCTTGTTTAATATTATTATAAAAAATATATTTACACAAATGTTATTGTTACATTTTTCTTACTAACGTATATCTTATAATATTACAAGATATAAATTTGAGAACTGAAAATGTAAATATGATATGAAATTAGTTCAAATTATGGTAGGTATGTTTTAAAATATAGTCCACCAATAAACGCTATGTTTTTCGGATCATATATTTATGTCGTTGCGTATGTTATTAGTTAATATTATACTTTTAAATATATATTACAATTTTCAAATCACATCTATTCGTGGAAAGGCTTCTTTTTAGAAAAAAATAATATTTTTCAAAGTTTCCTTCTCTCTTAACTATATTGATAGTAATAATATATTAATAAAAAATTTCGTATTTTTTTGCTGTAAGCATTTCTTTTTCGATACAAATATAATGAACAACATTAAAATAATCATTTCTTCAGGAATCATTCCTTGGATGAAATGATTAGTATAGACTATATATTTATAAATAAAGTTTGTGAATGTTATTTTTTAATTATTTATTTATTATTTTTTGTAGAAATTGTCAAACACAAAAGAAAAATCTTTAGAATGCAGTAAATTATTTCGAATCCTTTGTATTTCTAACTTTCATCAAATCTTTTTAAAATTTAAGTGAAAACATAGCTTTTATTAATAACTTTTTTTCAGAAAAAAATACATCAATATCAAATACATTTTGATTAAATTTGTAAACCAAAAAATTAAAAACAAAACACTCCGATAGATTCAAAACAAAATATCCTTAAGAAATACTCGTACGTTATATATTAATCTGTGTTAGGAAGAACCGAGAATCGTATTGGAAGCTAGAAGACCGTGTTTCTAGAAACATTTTTATTTTTGATTAATATCACAAAAAATCAGATTATTATTTATGATTGATAATAATCTGATTTTTTGTGAATAACTTCGTTTTAAAGAGACGATCCTTGCAGACTTGTCGCGCTTCCTTCACATTCATTACTTCTTTATACAAACATGCCGGTTGCGAAGACTCTTTAGACCACCTTCACGCAATACTCGATTAGTCTAACCATGGTATGGTACATTTGCATTGTATATCTGTTTTTTTAACTTTTCATCTACCATTCCTTCTACATATCCGAATGAACGAAGCATTCTCTTTTTCATCTTTAAAACGACACTTTCTTTCTACCCTAACCTCTCTCTTTTCAACGTTACAAACCCGGTACGTGAGTGTTACGCCACATATTTTTCGTAGAGATCTCATCTCGACCACGTTGATTCTACTTAAATGCCCTTTGTTGCAAACCCAACTCTCACTTGCATGCATGGCAAGACGGGCTTAAAACGGTGTTTTTAAGTAATCTCCCTAACGCTCCATTCACTTTGTTCCCCGCACACACTCGTCTTTCAACATCAGCGGTGTACCTTCCATCCCTGCTAAAAGCACATCCAAGATATGCAAGCTCATCCGCTTGTTCCAGCACTACATCATCGACCACAATTTTTAAACCCGTTCTTGTTGCTACTTTATCAAATACAAGAACTTTTATTTTCTTCACAATCGAATGTAAACCTATACTCTTACAATCATCATTCATAACTATGACCAGTGTTTGTGACGACAACATTGATATAAAAAACCCCAGATGCACAGTCCCGAACAAAAGTGACACTCAAACTGTCGCTAATTTCACACAAGTAGTTATAGATATGGCAAAAATATATGTTTTTGTATATTCAACCTTAAGTGCAAGATTTATAGTTGTTTTTACAAAGCAATGAACGATAAATATTAAAATTGACAGTATCGTGACCAACGCGATTCTATTTGTAATGAGCGCACAAATTTAAAATATTGCGCTCATTTTTAATAATATAATAATAATAATAATAATAATAATAATAACAATAATAATAATTATTATTATTTATTTATTTGCAAGAAATTGGGTTACAAAGATCTTATATCTATATATCTATATAGTTATATATTCGCCTATTCCGCTATACGTTAGCATGCAAATTCATTCATTAGAGGACGTTTTGAGACACTGATTGTGTATCTTAGGTTTTTTTTATATCAATGAACGACAACTTTATTTTCCTATAAAAATAGTTACTAGCTAATAATGTGTGACAACATTTGGCATTTAAAACATGTTCTGTAGCGGTTCAAAGTTCGCCAAATTAACTAGTATTATATAAATACTGAAATATATTTAATACACACCTAAACCCAGAAATACAAACATTTATGCTCATCATACAAATGTGTGTCCTTATATAGAACCCGATCCTCATCGATTGCGTAGTCAGGGTCGCCAATCACTCGACCATTATATTGCTACACGGAAGAAACAGAGATGATGATAGCAAATATCCTGGGAAAACACCAGCATTGAAAGTTGTATGTTCCGATCAGTCAAAATACTGACGATCATAATAACAATACTATAAATGTCACATAAAATTTTAAATACAAAAATCTTTACTAGTATTCTACGTTTATTTGTATACCACATGTATGTATAAGTTTAGAGCTTGTTTATTACATCTTTTTTTATATCAAAGATAGCAAACAAGCAGATGGGTCTCCTGATGGAAAGAGTTAACCATCGTCTATTGACATCAAAGATGTTAATGGTGCGTTGCTATCTTGTGGCGAGGTCTAATGCCACATACATAAGTTTACCGGCTATCTTACCCTCCAAACCAGATCATGGCATTGACACGCATTGATGCTATTGAGGCAGGAATAGGTAACACAGTGATACCAGACCCGGGCAAGACAATGCAGAACTCTACTAACTAGTAGCCACGATTGTAAGTACTTGCATAGCACCACCACCTATTTTTGTGATAAACTAAATAAAAAATCTATAAACTGGTGGACCCTGCGGCCTGCAGGGTCATCCCGATAACGTCCTGTTAAATAAAGGTATTCTAAACTCAAAAAAACCAAAACTATACCTAAACATAGATTAATCGTTTTAAGTTCGAGTTCGAGTAATTAAAAAGTTATATAAAAAAACTTCTCAAAACTTCTCAAAATCTTCTGGACCGAATTGGTTAAAATTTTCAAGAAGTCTAAGTTGTTTACAATCCAGTCAAATGCCACCAACCGCTTTTCAATCGGTTTCAAAGTTACGAGATTTTTACACACACACACACATACACACACACACAGAGAGAGAGAGACAAACACACACACCCACACATACATACACATACATATCACATATCTAGATTTATCACTATCGCATCCCGTTTGAAGAGTTATGTAGCTGGTAAACTAATGCATATAACATTTCAATCATGCCACAGGGACATATAGTGATGCATCATACATCTTTGTTGTAGTTAATAGAAATACTTACCTTTCATTTAACGTCAAAATCTGAAATTTAATCAAACTTTTCCCATCAATTTTTTTAGCTACTACAGGATTAGAAACGCGTTAACACACTGAGAAGATCCGACGACAAAAACTTAAGAAGTTGTTTCTTTTCTATTTTTTTTAAAGAAGATAATGTACTGTTTATATACAATCATGCTACAATAATTAATTACAGGAGATTGCTGTGAGGAGCAATTTCTTGTTCCCCAGACATCCAGATGTTTTATATAAACATTTATTACTACTTTCGATTTTACGTTTAGATAAACGTAGAGACCTAATGAAAACTCGATTTATGAAAATCGGGGAAACATCCCTAGCTTCTTTATCTGCACACGTAGCTGGAAGTTGAAAGAGAAAAAAAATCTAATTGCTGATTTTCTCGAGAAGCTCACAGAGAGGAAGCCTGGAAAGAATTTCTATATATCACATCCAATCAAAAGCCAAATGCCATGTCCACATTAATCGCCATTACCATTCCTTTACTCTTTACTACCAGATAGAATAGTTTGGCGTGACAGTGAAATAAACAATATTTTCACATCACAGACCACATGAATACTATTAGACACGCCATTGTGAAGGTAACGTGTCTCCGCGCATATGAGCAAACTCTCCTATCACTGTCAAAATTGTCATGACATTTGAAGATATATCATGAAAATGTAGAAATAGGTCATGTTGTAGTGTTTTATCGTACCGAATGAGATGACAAGGTTTAAAAATTACCTTTGGAGTAATTTTATTTCATCGGTAAGTAGTATAACTCTGTATTTATAAGTGTAAATGAAAGTTACACTGACATACTAAGATATTGCCTTTTTTTATAACATAAGATAGCAAACAAGCAGATGGCTTTCCTGATAGGAAGAGTCAACCATCGCCTATAGACACCAAAGGTGTTAACGGTGCGTTGCTATCTTGTGGCGAGATCTAATTCCATGTGCATAAGTTTACCGGCTACCTTACCCTCCAAACTGGAATATGACAGTGACGAGCACCGACGCTAATGCGGCAGGAATAGGTAAGGCGGTGGTACCAGACTCAGGCGAGATAATGCAGAACTCTACCACCTAGTAGCCACGATAGTAGTGACTTGTCTAGCCAATCAGTTTTCTTTTACGACCTGCCTGGCTTAACAGCAGTTGGCCTATTCTTCAAAGGAGCCCGGGACCAACACGAGGAAGCCCAGGACCAACACAAGGAAACACGGGACCAACACCGGGAGCTTGAAAGGCTTATCCATTTAATACGTGTTTCACATACACTATTAGTATTTTTTTATTCATTAGATATTAAATAGATAGCAGTAAATGAGCTTCTAATGGAAAGATAAACTCTTGTCTGTAGACGTTACGCTGTTACCGTGTAGCAGGATGATAATTTTATATAGATAAGTACAGTAAGGCTGCCTTATCCTCCAAACCTAATATGACAATGGCATGAATCAGTACTATTGCGGCATGGATTGGTAAGGCAATGCTAGCAAACGCCCGGGCGTTGCAGAATTTTACCACCTAGTGAAATAGTATGGATAAAATAATGAAATATTTTACAATTATTATAGTCTGTCGCTAATGTAATGATTTGTTCTCTGAGGTGAGAACGACAATATGACATCAGAGTCACATTTCATTTTATCCACACAGTTCACATTCGTTAGATAACATTGTCGATGTTCTTTGAACTTAGATAAGATTTTATTCGCATTTAAACTTGATATATAAGTATTTAACTAGAGTGGTTCTGATTTACTTATGTAATATAAAAAAATATGTAACTGATTAATTCAATATCATTTGATTCTATCTATGCATAGGACAAGTTACTGAATAGATGAGGCTGAAATCAATAATTTAGATGCAGGTTTTAGAACACGAAATTTCGATGAGTTTTTTTTTTAATTTTACTTCTAAGAGTCAGCGCGCATCAAGAGCAAATTAACAGAGACTTAATCTCTGACACTCTTACATTCAGTGCTTACTTGATGTGCGACATAACGGTTTTTTAAGACAAACACAGTTTATGTTCTTAGCGCTCCAATGCTATTCGACTCTGGTGAACAAGCTACAGTTATAAAGTGATACGTGCGATCACGTGCGATGAATACATAAGCTGCGTGTTTATTTATTCCATTCCCCAAACTACTTTTTGTTTCAGTAGCTTATAGAAAACATATTATTATATCAAATTTAGTAGAAAGTTGCAAATTAATTACCTTAACATTGTTTTTTTAGAATTTGGAGTATCTAAGTTAGATATTTTATGTGCTATCCTCTCTAGTACGATATTTGTTTTCTGGAGAATATTACGCTATGTTAACTTACTGATAATAGATTCGTACCAAGAAAATCTTAACCTCGGGTAATCGTTGCCTGTCTCATTTTATGCTTTAATCTCTTTTACGGCGTTTATAAACAATTTTGGTATTATTCAAAATATTTGGTTTAAAATCTTTACTATAAAAGTTGGTTACTTTTAAAAACTAATATTAGTAAATAGTAAAAAATGAACTAACATAAACATATAAAGCATAGTGATGTGGTTTAATTTAGTAAACATAATACTAAATATAATGATAATAAATGTGTGTGCCAAAGATTTATTTCCTAATTATGATGACGAATTTGATCCAATTCTTGAGTTGCTTTTAAATCCAGATCAATATGAACACAATGAAAATAATGAAAACAATATTGGTAAGTTAAATCACTGTTGATACTATTATTTTTTTTATATCATAAGATAGCGAACAAGTAATTGACTCTCTTGATGGAAAGAGTGTTAATGCCACTTGCATAAGTTTACCGGCTACCTTACCCTCCAAACCGGAACACTACAGTGACAAGCACTGCGCCGTTGCAACAGGAATAGGTAAGACGATGGTATCAGACCCGGCCAAGACAATGCAGTAATCGAACACAACGACGGTAGTGACTCGCATAGCCAATCGTTCACCGTTTAAAAACTGCCTGCCAGAACGGCAAATAATCTGTTCTTTAAAGAACGCCCGGGACAACACGGGAAATATTGCAAAACTATACCAGCTATTGATTACGATAGTATCTTAGCTCAGTTTTCCACGCTGCTTGGCAAAAAGGAAGATGGAGTATTCCTTAAGAGGGGACTGGACCACGAGAATATCACAATATTTGACAGATAACTATTAAGTAGTTCTAAAATGCTACTTCCTACAATGACGTTGTGTTGGAGTTAGCTTATTCAACTTGAACATTAAGGTCTTAGGTTTGATCCTCAGCGGGCAAAAGTGTTGAGTTTTTTCTTCAAAAATCATAAAGCTTAGACTCTGAAGGTAGTATGCGAGCACTGTTTTGCATCGGATGTACACGTAAATCTATCTGTCCCGGTTATCGCTAGAAATAAGTGATGATCGTTATCGTTTCTGTAATATGTGTTAATGGGTATCACTTCTAATTTCGCCAACCAACAAACCAGTGAATCGTGGTGAACCAGAAAATCTAGTAGACGTTCGTTTTACTTTGCTCATCCCGCAAGTGAAACAGCGTCATGAGAGTTTATTAAATACGGTTACTTAAGTGTAATGAATGCAATAAGCTCTGAAAGTTTTACAAATTAAAGGCTTTCTATTTGCGGCGTACATCGTAATAGTTAGCGAGGTTTTGTCGACTGATTTATGGAATATCATCCATTACAAAGCAAACCGAATTCAATACCACTCCGTAAGTGGAGTTAAAGTAATCAATTATTCTGCAGCTAATTGCTTTGAAGGCTGCTTTAATCGCAATTTGTGATAAAAGGTCAAAGGAATCAAAAAATACTAAAAAGAATTCCCTACGTTGTTCCGGGCCTCCTTTAAAAAATAAACCATCTGCCAGGCAGTTCGTAAGAGATTGGCTTTACGTTTCACTACCATCGTGACTATTAGGTAGGTGGTAGACTTCCACAATTTTTCGCCTGGGTGTTTCCATTTATATCTTGATATAAAAGAACATGTAATTTATATCTTCATTCGTTAAAAACTTAGCTTTCCAAGAGTAGGCACAAAATAGGCTAATTATATCAATTTGTGTAAATATATCAAATTATGTATTACAAATAAACTCACTTGTACTTCCAGTTCACGTATATTTTTAATTTTTTACTGTTCACATCCAACCGATTTCGCTTATTAAAGCATCATCAGGGATGTTTAACACATATTTTATAATATCTTTAACATATTTTTTACAATTCAAGTTATATTATTAGCTACTCTTTATAGGTGGGTATTAGACAAATATTTCAATTTGACACAAACGTTTGGCTGCCTGGGTTACCAACATGATATTTTTTCCCCTTATTATTATTATAGGCTTATTTTAAGCGTGGGGGTGCGAATGAAACAAAATTAATCTTAAATAAATTAAATCAAACAAGACAATAAAAAAAACCTAGTTTTATCCTTTTTACTGCTCAATTAATACCTTAATTTATCTATCCTTTTTCACCAGCACTTATATAATATATTTTTTAACAATAAACCATTTAAATTTTGACTAAATTACTTAATATTAAAAAATTAGCTATTTAAAGTATTTTGCAACCACTAAATATGTACGCTAACTGAAGACGTGAACAGTACTATGTTAGCCTACTAGTTCACGTAACAAAATGTCAATAAAGTTGAAATGCTTAGAGAAGCTATATACATAAACACGTTACAACGTCGCATCGTACTACGACGTAACATAATTTATAAGAAAATGTATAAAAGCCCTAAACGCTTCGACTCGCTTTGACGTCTAGAGAGGTATAATAGAAGAAACCTTGGGCTCCCCTAAGAGGACCTTATACAGCGTGTTAGGTAAGTCTATCTTCTCCTACCATGTTAGGTTAGTCGACCTAAACCTTGAAGGAGGTAATAAGGTATCTGGTTTCCATTCCAAATAAATAACAATTAAAAATACCCGTAAATTTTAACCTAATTATTTAGAAAATTCATAATTAATACGTCCAACATCAATAGTTAGTTACATAAATAGGCAGTAATAGGCAGTAATAGGCAGTATTTACGTAACTACCTATTTATCTATCTATTGATATGCGCGTGACTTGCGCGAACATGTTGGTGCGTATGAATTATGAATTTATTGGACAATTAAGTAAAAATTTAAGAGTATGTTTTTTTTTATTTATTTGGAATGAGAATTAGATACCTTATTACCCCCTTCAAGGTTTAGGTCGACTTACCTAACGGGCAGTATAATTCAACTACCGACCCAATCCAGCTTCGCACGGGTAATATATATAAAAAACCTTGACAAATTATATACTTCAACTTTCCTCATGGATTCCTGTATTTATTGGTGAAAACCTTATGAAAATCCGTTCCGTGGCAGGAGATTTTGTTTTAAAATATGTATAGATATTTTTTTTCTCCGAAATGGCTTCCAAAAGTCAAAATCAAGATCAAAATATATTTCATTCAAATAAACATTTATAGGCAATTTTATCGAGTCGAATTTTAAAAAATTACCACCAGGCTGAAACGTGGCCACGCTTGAATCTTACAAATTAATTTTTGATTAGGTATCTTTGCGCGTAATTTAACACAGTTTATTTTATATTGTAGATGAGAAGTTAGTTTTAATAGAAGATGGAAATGATAATATATGGACATGTGGGGATTGCACTGAAATAGAAAAATCGAAGCTTATATATGAAGAGTCTTATAACTTCGAGGCAAACGGCTATGAAAATGATGAAATTAATACTCAGGTGCGTAAATTAAATTTTCTGCTAAATATTTACTCCATACATTTAATACAGTTACCTAAATATCAACTATCTCCAACTCTAAAAATAAGTAACTAAAGAAATTAAAAAGAAATTAATATCTAAACGTAAAATCTAAAGTAGTAATAAATGTTTATATAAAACATCTGAATGTCTGGGGAACAAGAAATTGCTCCTCATAGCAATCTGTAATTAATTATTGTAACATGATTGTATATAAACTAGATATAATCTTCTTGAAAACAATAAATATAAAAGAAACAACTTCTTAAGATTCTTTCGCCGGATCTTCTCAGTGTGTTGACGCGTTTCTAATCCTGTAGTAGCTTAAAAAATTGATAAAAAAAGTTTGATTAAATTTCAGATTTTGACGTTAAATGAAAGGTAAGTATTTCTATTAACTACAACAAAGATGTATGATGCATCACTATATCCCTGTGGCATGATTGAAATGTTATATGCATTAGTTTACCAGCTACATAACTCTTCAAACGGGATGCGATAGTGATAAATGCAGTCACTATAGGACCATCTTCTATAAACGTGTTGGTTCTATAGCGTCTGCATTATGTTTATATATTTCCATCTAAAAAATCAATCTAATTGTTTCCTTATTTACTATTGTTTTTATTAATAGGTAAAAAATTCAAAAATTTCATTATATTTATCATGCTTAATTTTATTAACTTATCTATGTGACATCTCGCCACTCGAATAACAACGCACCATTAACATCTTTGGTGTCTATAGGCGATGGTTTCTGTTTCCATCAGGAGAGCCATTTGCTTGTATGCTACTTATATAGGTACTGCTATTTAGGTTATAAAATCGCAAATCTTAAAGGTGTGTGAGACACAGTTCACTGGCTGTGATCCACTACCGTTTTCGAGTTATATAAAATAAGGTTTTTTAACCGGTTAATCGGTGATTTGAAACCTAAATCAGCGCAAGTACATAAGGAGAGGTTTCTAAAGGTTTAGCTCCACCTTAACTTCAAAAATACCGGTTTTGTTATGAAGTAAAACTACAAAGTTTTTGAATTAATAAACCGGTTTAAAATGTTTTTTTTTTAAAAAAAAAATTGATGTTCACCGCTCTCAACTTTTGCATGTCGTGCAATTCCACACTTTTGGCTTAAACCGGTTTATATAGGTTTATGAAGCGATCTCATCTCAGATACGTTCCGAGCGAAACTTTTTATAAAAACCACTATATACCTCTTTTAACCGGTGCTTTTAAACTGGTTTTAAGTCCTGATACAAAACTTGATGTTTTGGGTATACTAGGGTAGCAAATAGGGTGTCCGGTCGGATAGTGCTTTAATATCTGGTATTCGGCCGGATAAATCGGATACCGAATAGTTATTGGATGTCGGTTCTGTGGTCTAGTGGTCCGATGTCGGTGTTGACTACAGAAAGTCCCGATTTCGATTCTCATGTCGGGAAATTTAAAAATGTATTTATTCAGTTAATAAAAACAACGTTGCCCGGGATCGGATAAGTGCCCGGTTGACAATAGGCTTGCCACCTATCACATTTTAGGACTACCTGCCTGCCTCTTCGGGAATATGGGCTTCAAGTTACTGGATATTTTTTATCTCTAATACAAATGCATATAATCTGATGTCTTGTAATTAATTTGAATCTTTAATAAGAATATAACTGAATAGCCGTTGCGTTCGCTAGTCCTCAATCATTACTTACGTTTGGTAAGTCGGGTGAAAAAATACCCTGTGTCATTCCTGGATAGTGTATTTTTCTAATGCTATAAGAAATCTTTAAAGTGGTCCAATAAAGTTTGAGTTTAGTAAAGTTAAGTTAGTTACAAACGTACAAATGTTTTCTGTTTAAAATATTAGTTTAGATGTTTTATTGATCTTACAGATGGGGTTATCTCTCGAGGCGATGCGTTGTATAACAGTCAGAACAGAACGTAAAGGTCAAGTGTTTCGGACGGCGGGGACGTGCTCATCGGAAGTGACCTTGCGAGTTGTGAACACCAATCGATGTGACATAAGTGTTTTCGATTAAATACCACAGAGAAAATATAGAGTAGGAGAGTCAAACAAAAAGCCATCCTGTCGATAGAGAGAGAAAGAAAATGAAATTTGGTGTACTCATTTCTCTAACGGCCATAATCACGAATACCAAATGTTATTTACTTTTTTGTCGACAGCACATTTTCACTTACATACGCGCTTATGGTTCGCCTACTCTGTATTATATACAGGGTTGACGGTAAAATGTTAACTTCTCAGGCCATCATCTATACATATAATAAAATCGTAGGAAAGTCAAAACTGTACGTTGAATATTTTTTTAAAAGAATACTTGGGGCGTGATCTACAATCGATATCGAAGCCAAAAATATAGTTTTTAGAATTTTTGTCTGTTTGTCTGTTTATCTGTTTGTTTGTTTGTCTGTTTGTCTGTATGTATGTCAGGGGTAAACCCAAAAAGTACTGCATGGATTTGCTTCAAATTTTTCATGAATATTACTAACAGTTCGGGTCAACATATAGGCTACATATTATCACGCTATCACCTAGCGGGGAGGTGCTGTGCGAAGTAAACGAAGTCCGCGCGGACGAAGTCGCTGAGAACAGCTAGTTATTAATATTACAAACAACAACTTTTGTTATACGACTTTTTGCCAAACGTAAAAACATAGCAAAAACAAACATTCCAGAGTTAATTGAGTTATTTAATTTAGTGACGGCACACTACGTTCCGCCATCGCACTAAGCGCACTAAACGTGAGAAATTGTATCCACACCATATCGACGATTGGTCATCCACAACTGTTTGATGTATCCGTACCTTCTTTACATAAACAGTTAAACTATGGAACAGCTTATCTCACCAAGTAGCTTTGATATTGAATTTTTTAAGAGGAGGGTCAATATAACTCTTAGAAACTGGCGTCTCATTGGTAATTAACCTTTGTGTTTCAAATGTCTATGCGCCGCTTTCCGTCAGTTAGCCCACTTGGTCATATGCCTACAGATACTATATAAAAAAGTCGCACCTGCGACTCGCACTGTCGTTTGTGAGTTTTCTTACTACGCGTTTAGTAACATTTAAAGCGTTGCATTTAAATATTTTTATTTTTTTAAGAGAGTCTGATGATTAAAAACCCGATGAATTATTAAAAGTCATATAACAAAAGTTGTTGATTTATGATGTTAGTAATACACTCCTGAGAGGTTGCTAGTGTTTTACCAATAATCCTGTATATACAAAATGTCTCTTATTTGATATGAAAGCCGAAACTATTTTGTACAGAATCTATATAATAAAATCGTAGGAAAGCCAAAACTGTACATTGAATATTTTTTAAAAGAATACTTGGGGCGTGATCTACAATCGACACCGAAGCCAAAAATATAGTTTTTAGAATTTTTGTCTGTATGTCTGTTTGTCTGTATGTCTGTATGTATGTCCAGGGTAAATTCAAAAAGTACTGCATGGATTTACTTCAAATTTTGCATGAATATTACTAACAGGTCGGGTCAACATATAGGCTACATATTATCACGCTATCACCTACAGGGGAAGAGCAGTGCGGAGTAAACGAAGTCCGCGAGGACGAAGTCGCATGCAACAGCTAGTCAGCAATAAAATCGATTGTAATCGTTTTAAAAGTGTGTTGTATTTTATTCCAAAAATTTATTAAGTTTTGTTATTAGTTATTACAAACTAACTAGTATTTTGTTTGTATAATTTTTTTTATTCACCTGAATACTCTTCGTTTGAATCACCAAAATTCTAATCACTGAACCACATAATAAGTATAGAAGTCAATTTCATGTATGTATTTCACTTTTCATATATACGCTTGGCGGTTGCACTAAGATTCTTCTTCTTCTTCATTATACGAATGGCAATTATTAGAGAATTCTGCCAGTGTCGAGTAAACTTAGGAAGTCACACGTGTTAACCATTTCTTGAAGTGGAATTAAGGAGGCTTCTCTTTGGATTGTAGGCTTCTTCGACTACGAAGAAGCCTATTAATTATTTCTGCACTAAGATTATCAACTTTGGCTTATGCACAAAAAACGGGTAGTGGTAGGTACTTTTTAGATAAAAGTATTTTATTAAATATTTTATTAATTGTTCATATTCTGGCTTTTGTGATGAATATTCTCTATATTGTGTATACTTAATGATTAAACGAACTCACTTTTAAGTGAAGTTTTATCATAATTATACGAAGCACTTCGTACGAAGAGATTAGTTTCTGTAATAAATATTTGTTATTTCACATATTAATATGTAGTACCTCGTAAGTTTCACCACTCTGTCTTATTTCTGTGATGAATGTTATCTATATTGTGTATATTTACCATAGATTTTAGAAAAAATGAATTTAATATGTACTATGAAAAAAAAAACGTTATAAATTTAAACTCTCTTAAATAATCAAAGCAGTTTATTTATTTTACATTTTATTGTACACAATAAAATTTTTTGAACATTAAATATAAAGCACGTACAAAAAGCGATATATCTTCTAGCAGAACCAAAAAGCGAGAATGCACAAATAAACGACGGTAGAACACAGTGTACAAGTGCGTAACTTACAACTAGCATTACGTTACATAAAAAAAACATTAGCCTGTGCCTTATAATGCCTTTTAAATTATCAGGAAAACTAATGCTCTTTCACTTCTTTCTTAAATATATGAAGCGATTTGCTATTGCGAATATTAAAAGGAATTGTATTTCACAGTTTGACAGAGTTGAAAGAGAAGGAATGAATTTATTATATCATAAATCATAATATAACAAAGACGCAGATAACTCTCTTGATAGAAACAGAAACTATCGTCTATAGACAACAAAGATGTTAATGGTGCTTTGCTATCCGTGTGGCGGGAATACAACATGCATAAGTCTATTGGCTACCTTATCCTTTAAACTGGAAATAGGTAAGGAGGTGGTACCAAATACCCGAGCGAGACGTTGCAGAGCTCTACCATGTAGTAGTTATGACGGTAGTGATTCGTTTAGCCAATCTGTAGCTTTTTACGAACTGTCTGACAAAACGGCAGTTGATCTATTCTTCAAAAGGAGCCCCGACCAACACGATGGACTGTAATAATAAAATGTTTCCAAAGGAAATTTTAGTATACCCTCTTGGAATCTACGATCAGAGTTAAAGGGATATCCAGACTGACTGGTGAGTTACCTTCAATTTTAAGGACGTCAATATTTCCCCGTGTTGATTCCGGGCTCCTTTGAAGATTAGACCAACTGCCGTTCTGCCAGGAATGTCGTAAATGGCGACTGATTGGCTATGCAAATCACTAACATCGTGGCTACTAGGTGGTAGAGTTCTGCATTGTCTCGCCAGGGTCTGGTACCACCGCCTTAACTATTCCTGCCGCAATAGCGTCAGTGCTTTTCACTGTCGTGTTCCGATTTGGAGGGTAAGGTAGCCGGTAGACTTATGCATGTGGCATTAGACGTCACCATAAGATAGCAACGCACCATTAACATCTTTGGTGTCTATAGGCGATGGTTGACTCTTTCCATCAGGAGACCCATCTGCTTGTTTGCTATCTTATGATATAAAAAAAAACTTGTTACTTGGCGAGCATATATGATAAGAAAAAATAACAATAAAAATAAATATTAAAATAGTTCTCAGTAAACTTAGTAAACAGTACACCGAGAATCCTATATTAACCTGCGCCTACTTGGCGCGCAGACGCACGTGTTGCGTAGGTAGTGAGGTTGAGGGCGGGGAGTGGAGCGGCGTGTCCTTGATGTCGACTAAGACGGCGCGCTTAGGAGAGTATAATATCCACGTTTCACTAATTTTTAGAGAAATGTTGGTCAAAAATTAAGCCCCTAATTTTATTTTTCATTTTAACGAGAATCGGGATCCTAGTACTCTCCATCAGTATCGAAAGTAACTCACCATTCAGTCTGTATAAATTGTATGAGTTAAGTTTTTGTCATTATCAAACAAATTCTAAGTGCTCTAAAACTGCAATAACCGAGTTTTTATTACATATTCTATATCTCTACAATACTGAATCACAATATCTTCACCAAATATACAGGTTGACTGGAAAAGACTGTACATACTGCAGGAAGGTGTTAATTACTTGATTCTGATACCAAATACATGTAAGAAAAATAAGCACTTAAAGTTTAATCTAATTATCCAATTAAAATGTTAAGGGCGGACACCCGTGCATAGATATCAACATTATTTTTTTACAAACAACAATTTGCCACCGTGGCATGTGTAATTCACAACGCGTGCCAATCTCTCAAATTTCATTCACTTAAACCAAATTTGGAAACACCTTTTCTAATCTTGATCCAATAGGTTAGAAATAGCTACCTCATAGGCAGCCACGGCTTCTCTAGTGGGTACTGTGATAAAATTTCTTTTATTTTTTCTTTTACTGTCGGGAACAAAAAAAAATGAGATAAGTCGGGACTTAGCCTGATTTTAGTGTCACGCTGACCGCACGCTGACAGTCAGCGCTGATGTATGTAGCCTATGGCCGTCAGCGCTGAGCGGTCAGCGCGACTCAAAAACGCTAGCTATGACCACATGAGTAGATAAAGGGTATGACTTTTTTTCACTCTCTGCTATGACTACATACATATTGACCGAATAGCGCCGACCGTCAGCGTGCGGTCAGCCTGACACTAAAACCAGCCTATGGGTGAGGTGAGGCTATACTCAGTAAACGCCATCGTTTTTAGGACGTGTGTGAAGAGACGTTATCCTGATGGAGTATGATCCCTCAAAATCCAGCCTTCTATCTCTTCAATCCCCTCAAATTATCCCCCGTGTTGGTCCCGGGCTCGTTTGAAAAATAGGCGAACGGCCGTTTTGCCAGGCAGGTCGTAAAAGGCGACCGATTTGACTATGCGAGACACTAAGATCGTGGCTAATAGGTGGTAGAGTTTTGCATTGTCTCGCCCGGGTCTGATACCACTGCCTTACTTATTCCTGCCGCAATAGCGTCATTGTTTATCACTGTCATGTTCCGTTTTGGAGGGTAAGGTAGCTGGTAAATTTATGCATGTGGCATTAGACCTCTCCACAAGATAGCAACGCATCATTAACATCTTTGGTGTCTATAGGCGATGGTTGACTCTTTCCATCAGGAGATCCATCTGTTTGTTCTTCTTTTTATGATATAAAAAAACTTATTGTTTGGAAAATTTTTCAATGTTATTGTAGTATACCGGTCTGGGTTAACAGACCTATAATTTTTCAACTTGAATACAGACCTATAATAATTGATGTCAACAAAAGTCTGCTCCGAGAAAAAAACTAGCCAATATTTTTTTTCAACGTTTCGAGGTCTTTAGAATTTTGTCAATAACTTTCCCCCTGAGAAGATCCATACTGATGGTCATCTCTTGATTACGGTTCATACTGATTGGTTTAGGTTTACTAAGATGATTAAGGCATGTCTCGATGTTTCGCTTCCATCTCATTGACGCATTTCACGACAACCATTCACCCGAGCCAATTTTTCAGTTCCGGAGAACAAACGCGGCATGTAACGACAACCGATCTTCCTCACTTTGAGATATTGATGAAGAATAATATGAACGCTCTCAAAACTAACAACTATGATGTCCGCCAATGTCCGCGATCTTCGTGTATTTGTAATTCTTGACACTTCTTGTACCAAAATTTCAGTATTCAACATGTTTTGTGCAGTTAATGCTACTTGCGGGCGATCGTTTCTGTGGTCATCTACAAGGTTAGTTTTATGCTTTTGAAATTCACTGGACCATCTAAAAACTATTGCACGGAATTAAACAGGGTCCGTTAATGCTCATTGTTATCGTTGTAGGTAAAATAAATGTAAAATCGTTAATATCATAACTAATCGCGGTTTATCTCAATTGTTTCAAGGAAAAAACGTGGAAATATTGTAGGAACATTGCAGTTATTTTAAATTGAGATAATTGACTGCTTGCGTTCTATTTTTGAATAAATTTTCTTTTTATAAACGTATTAATCCGTTCTGCCAGGCAGGTCGTAAAATGCGACTTATTAGCTCTGCAAGTCACTACCATCGTGACTACTAGGTGGTAGAGTTCTGCAATGTCTCACCCGGGTTTGGTACCACCGCCTTACCTATTCCTGCCAATAACGTCAGTGCTTGTTACTGTCGTGTTCCGGTTTGGAGGGTAAGGTAGCCAGTAAACTTATGCACGTGGAATTAGACCTCGCCACAAGATAGCAACGCACCATTAACATCTTTGGTGTCTATAGGCGATGGTTGACTCTTACCATCAGGAGACCCATCTGCTTGTTTGCTTTCTTATGATATAAAAAAAAATTAACACCGGTGGGTTTTATTTTTATACTTCGAATATCTCAAAATTTATCAAGTGACGTATGTTAGGTACATGTACATTGTAAGTTTACATCAAAACCATAATCAAAATATTGTGAAAGGTAGGCGAATTTATAAGACAAATGCATAAATGTAAAGTTTTAATAATATTTTAAACGCAGTAAAATTGCGGCAACCATCTTTTCATTTTTTGTATCTCCAGAATACATCAGATCTAAATTAAAATGGAAACACACAGGAAGTACACCCTCCCAAAAAAATTGGCTCTCAAATGACCGAGTTCTGGGTTAACAAATATAAAAAATATAGCCGAAATGATAACGTCCGCCTTTTGGGAAGTCGATTGAAATCTAGTTTAATCAGTAAAGGGATTTACCAAGATATAGGCGCTGAAAGGTATATAACGTGTAAATAAAAATCCAACAATTAGATTCGAATAAAAGTTCATTTTGTTACATACTGGCTACAGCGTACAGTCCGCTGCACTAAAAAAGATTTTAGTGAATCCTGTGGGATCAGTTAATTTTTCCGAAATAAAAAGTTGTATAAGTGCTAAACAAACATACATCCAAACTTTTTCGTTTATAATATTAATATTGATACCGGCTAAAATAACCTCGCGTGCTATGGGTCGCGTGGTATGGTAAGTTACATCCCTGTCTAGAAAGATATTAGTATGCCGGAATCTAAATCAGCAATAATTTAGACTGGACTCAAACCCGTTGGCTAATATATATATATTAGCCAACGGGTTTGAGTTTGATAGAAAATATTAATGGTTAAGTAATATTTTTATCAAACTCAATATTTCAATATTTGACATCTACCAACCATTATTAACGCTTCCGAATGCAACGTACAACAACGTATTTTTTATAAGTCAAAATTAAAGTTAACTTTCATACAACTAAAATCTATATAAACACAAATCGAGGCAGTGAGTGTAAGTAATATACCCTATATTTTAATGCTGATACCTCCACTTTGATAAATTGCTGGATTATATCTATTGCATATATGTATAGCATGTTGTTATCTTATGTGAAGTCCTTACGTATGAAATTAGAATTTGGGAGAATGGCACACTTTGATCTCAACTATCAGATATTTGGTTAGGAATGTGGAATTTGTATTTGAGCTTATGGATGTGTGGTTTGAGTTTGTGATCCGTTTGTTTCGTGGCATTATACTTTTATTTGGATAATTTTATTTATTATGGAGAACTTAAATATATCAATCTTTATGCATGTAATTTCCACCATAGCACCTAGCTACATTTCCAAGGAAAGCTACTGTTAACAAAATGCGACAAGTTCTCGGTTTTATTTTTTTATATTATAAGATAGCAAACAAGTAGAAGCAGGTAGAATGTCCTGATAGAAACAACCACCCACCCCTTTTGAACACTTTAGATATATATATATATATATATATATATATATATATATATATATATATATATATATATATATATATATATATATATATATATATATATATATATATATATATATATATATATATATATATCTCCACGTGTTGGCCCGGGCTCCTTTGAAGAATAGGCCAACTGCCGTTCTGCCAGCAAGGTCGTAAAAGGCGACCGATCGCGAGCCACTACCATCGTGGCTACTAGGTGGTAGAGTTCTGCAATGTCTCGCCCGGGTCTGGTACCACCGCCTTACCTATTACTGCCGCAATAGCATCAAGTGCTTGTCGCTGTCGTGTTCCGGTTTATAGTGTATAGGGTGTATAGGGTAAGGTAGCCAGTAAACTATGGCATTAGACCTAGCCACAAGACAGCAATGCACCATTAACATCTTTGGTGTCTATAGGCGACGGTTAACTCTTTCCATCAGGAGACCCATCTGCTTGTTTGCTATTTTATGATATAAAAAATATATATACAATGATCAATATGTAATCACTTCATCCGGTCATAGACAGCACATATTATAGGCAATAGTTGTTAATATATGTTATATATGTTATAAAAAAAGGGAAAGTTCAGTCCATTGATTAAATCAAAATGCTTATTATAGAATAAATCTTTTGATTTTTACTATTATAGTTAAAAATTTTTGGAACAGCGTTAATGAGTAAATAGCTAATGACATTTTCAACTATACAAAAAAGTAGCAAAAATTCACATTATTTCAACGCATCTATAGCAAATGACCATGTAACTATAAATAAAACCCTCATGACCAAATTTCATGTGGTTTTACACAAGAATCTTCTTATCCCTTGACAGTATGTAGGAATATATTCATCCCATTTGATTTTAGTTGGATCACACGGGAATTGTATTTGGTCTGATTCTGATAACGACATGGCCAGGTCTCTTGCTTTTGTCGCTTTTATATCCCAAGAATTAAGTGTGAAGAATTCTACATTGTTACGCACAAGAATCACTCTGGATTGAATTTTCGTAAACCTGAAATAAGAAAATATTATAATTAAAAAAGCAATCTATAAATATTAAGAGCTACTTTACCCTGCGAGTAAATTAAAATATCGGTGATATAATTTCCATGTAAACTTTCATCCCCTTTTTCAGCCTTTGGGGGTTGATTTTTGAAAAAACAATTCAATGTTTGACCCCGAATCTTCAACTACCTCCATAATAAATTTTATTAAAATTGGTTTAGCGGTTTTGCATTTATAATATTAATATGGATTCGTAATTATTAAAAAACACTTTCGTGGTGATTTTCTTTCGATATAGGTAGAGTGAATAAAAATTAATACTCAAAACTACTTTAAAGGAAGTGACCAATGATTTTTTAAGGTATCTTTGAAGGAACTGGAAGAAATAACTAAAATTCTTTTCTCACCTTTAGACACAGGATTCAAAATTGCAGTACCAGTGCAGAGTGGCTCGAAATATCAATTACCTATTTTTGAACGGCTTAATGTTATAGCATTGCGAAAATATACTAATTTTCTTTACATCTACTACCTCATATATTTTGCTTAATCTCAACCATTTAATTTTACTGTCAGTCACAATGGCAAAACGAAAACTTCCACAGTCTTCATCATAAAGCCTACATGTCCATACATAGATATATTAGAGGTATATACTCAAATTGATCATAATACAAGTCAATTTTACCTCACACAACTCTGTGAAACCTCTGTGATTGTATTGTATTTTCAAACAGGTTTCACTTGAGATCGTTAAGAAAAGAACTTCCTTTTTTATCAAAAGCTAACAATGCACTTTCAAAACCCATAGTGTCGTAGCTGTGCATGAGCGGCAGTAATCATTTATTATCAGATGAGCTTCCTGTTAATTTGCCTCCTTATTTATAAAATGTGAGTTTAACACCCTACTTCTTGTAACTCGTTACTACTAGTTGGTAGAGGTTCTTAACATCTCGCACGGGTGTTTGATACAAACCTTGCCATTTTTTTTGCATTTATTATAAAAATTATATGTATATAAAATATATGTGTGATTTTGTGTATATAAATAAATTGTGTAAATGTTAAATCAAATGTTGTGCGTGTTTGTATTTTTTGTTCGATTTTACATTTATAAGATAGAATTGTTTGTTATACTTAATATTCATATTATGTGATATAATCTATATATGTGTGTGAAGGTTTTCACGAGGAATTATAGGAAATAACTAAGTAAAGGAAAAAAAAATGATTATAACAATAGGCTTTTAATGATTGCCTCAGTATTTTGAAGTAGATTACATAAATAGTAAAGGAAAAAATTGAAATGAAATGTAAAAATCTTACTTTGCTTTCCTTCCAGATAATATTAAAAGAATATCTAAGATGTAAGCAGGTATTGTTTGGAAAAGTAGTGTCATAAGAAATACAATCCACTTAAATTGGGTGCAGTATAAGAACGGCATGGGCAAGTCATCTGGAAATAAAATGTGTAGGTTTATTTAATCTGTTATTTACATTTCAACTATTAATGCAAAAAGCTTATTTAAAAATTTCATTGAATATATTATAATGATAGGGATCACGAAGCATTCTCTTGCTTTGGTTTAGTAGAAAAGATTTTTAAGAAGACAAATTGCTATATTTACTATTGCCATAGTGTATAGTAAAAGTAATGCAATTAGTTGATGTTATTTTTTTATGTCATAAGATAGCAAACAAGCAGATGGGTCTCCTGATGGAAAGAGTTAACAATCGCAAAGATGTTAATGGTGCGTTGCTATCTTGTGGCGAGGTCTAATGCCACATGCATAAGTTTACCGGCTCCCTTACGCTCCAAACCGGAACACGACAGTGACTAACACTGACGCTATTGCGGCAGGAATAGGTAAGGTCGTGGTACCAGACAAGGGTGAGCCAATGCGAGATTCTACCACCTAGTAGCCACGATGGTAGTGACTCGCATAGCCAATCGGTCGGCTTTTACGACTTGCCTGGCAGAACGGCAGCTGGCCTATTCTTCAAAGAAGTCCTGGACCAACATGGGGAAAATTGTTGACTTCTATTTAGGGAGATGATAATATTTTACATCAAAACATTTATATCAATGTCATAACATAATTAAATTTCTTTTGATATAATTTTAGATCATGTCATCAGTCATCACGCCTCTTTTTCAATATAATTTTTTTTCTAACACAAGAGTTTAAAGCTGTAATGCACAAAACAACAATTGTTTTGTGTTTTTTTTTTCATATAATTAAATAGCAAACAAACCGATGGCTCCCCTGATGGAAAGAGACAACCATCGCCTATAGACACTAAAGATGTTAATGTTAAGTTGCTATCCATGTGGCGGAATGGCAATGCCATATGCATAAGTCTACTGGCTACCTAACCCTCTGAATTGAACCACGACAAATACATACATCGACGCTATTGCGCCAGGAATAGGTAAGATGATGGTACCAAACACGCGGGTGAGACGTTGTGGAAATGTACCACCTTTTAGTAACAATGGTAGTGACACATGTAGCGAATCGGTCGCCTCTTACGACCTGCCTATCAGAACGGCAGTTGGTCTATTTTTCAAATGATCCCGAACCAACACGGGGGAGTAATAAAGTTTGTTTGACACAATTACAAAAATTGCTATGAGTAATTATTTGTGGGTACAAAAACATTTAAAATTTCTGTATGAGGAGGTACGAGTACTTAAGATAGAGTTTTGTCGTTAAGTTTCAAAAAAAAATGTTTTCTAAATCACTTTTTTCTTACTTACTTTAAATTAGAATCATTTTTTTAAGTTTATTATAGATATATAATTAAAAAAATAACAATAACAGCAACTTACTAAATTTATGTTTAACACTGTCCTCTGTGATTAAATTAAATAAATTACCGATTGTTATAGGATTTTCAGCACTTGTGGCACTATTGTAGACCATTACTTCCTTTGTACTGAAATATAAAAACAAATTATAATTGTCGCCCAGCTATTGAATTCTTCACGTGTTCTTTATGTAATGTAATAACAATTTTAATTCACAATGAGCCTCTGATTTTTTATAATTTTGACTGCTTATGGAAATTAATGCCAAGTACTTCTCTTGTCAAAGATATATAGGGCTTATATTTGATGAAGAGCTTCATCATTATGCGAGGTACCTCCCCGATGTCAATCAGATGCGCTCAAATAAATGCCGAAATCCCCTCTTGGGCTTTCTTATCGTAAGAAAATAATCTCACCTTTCACATTTAGCGGCTGCAACAATTATTATATTTGAAACATAATCCACTGGGATAAGATCTAATTTGTTTGAGGGGTCAGCAAGGAGAACTCGATTGAGACCTTTGCAAATTACTGTGATCAGGGCTGTTGCTCCATACCAATTATCAACCCAGCCAGGAATCGGTTCCTCGACGCTTGATGAAACTGAAATAATAAAATTGTTAGACTATAACGACCTATAGAGAGGTCTACCAAAAAATTAAGAAAGCGTGCCATATTTATGTTCTAATCATGATAGCAAATTCTTATTTTATGGGAAACTAGCCTGCGTACGTTATTACGCCACCAACTAAATTTTAAGTAAAGACATTACATTACATTACGTCAAGTTTAAGCGTTTAATTTAATAACATTGCAAGCTATGCTCACTTAATTTTTTATCAGTGATTATTAAAATTATTGTATTCCTATTCCCATCGCCTGAAACACAGGTCAACCTAGAAGACCGGGATCCCAGGAACAAACTTTTTTTTGATTAATAATAAGCTGAATTTTTGTGAACAGCTTTGTTTTGTCGAGACAACCATCTTTCCTACCTTCGAAAAATCTCGAATCGGATAGCTAATAAAAATAGATAAAAAAGAAAAATTTAGAGTGTTGGACTTAGATAAGTTTCTACTTTACGTGTAGAACAATGTTACCCTTGAATAACTATAATAATTAACAAGCTGTTGTGAGAAAATTAGGTTGTTATTAAATTGATTAATATCAATTTAAACATCTCATAATTCGAAATTTTAGAATGAAGGACTCGCCAGAAAAACTATCGAATGTGTAGGACAAAAGTTGCACCGTATTTTTATAATATAATCAAGCGATTTAAGTCAAAAAATAATTATTGTTATTAATAAATATTTTTTCTTCACTGAGTCAAAATTTTCAACGCCTCATAACTTTATTATCTACCCAATTTGAGATTTTTCGAAGATAGAAAAAATGGTTGTCTCGTCACAACGAAGATGTTCACAAAAATTCAGCTTATTATTAATCAAAAAAAAGTTTCTTCCTGGGATCCCGGTCTATAGTTCAGGCAAATACATGTTAAGTTAGAACATAAGATAGTTTTTAAGTATTTTATAATTCAGCGTAATGCACAATTTATTTATCTAAATAAACATATACTGATTTGATTTGATTACCGACTTAAAAACCTTCGTGGGCTGATTCACGACAACTTTGTTAAAGATCATCACATGATCAAATGCGATTTACAATTCTATAAAGGACATACAGACAAACAATCATTTATATATTTAAATGTCAAATTTGCTTTATATGATTTTTTCTTATTTTCACGGCACGCAATGTAAAGCGTACATTGGGACTGGGTACTGGGACTTAAGACCACGGAAATCTCAAACCAGCCGTTTGCATGCATGCACAGAACGTGGCGCATAATAATACATCGCTTATTTTGTATATTTCCTTGAGTTTTAGTATTCTGAAAAAAAACTGTAGAATTTTATATATATATATATATATATATATATATATATATATATATATATATATATATATATATATATATATATATATATATATATATATATATATATATAATGTATATAGGTAGTTAATTTGATTTATTACTATAAATCAAATTATACAAAATTAAGGTTCAATAAATCATAAAATTCCCATAATGGTTTTAATTTTCGATAGACCGTCTCTTACACCGTGTATATAAAGACATTTAGTATACGTACATATATGTTTGTGTACGTACATAATATATATAACATATATATGTTTGTGTATGTACACTTTTAACTTTGTAACAGAGGCATCTTAATAAGATCTGAACAGCATTTAACTCAAAAAGACTGTTTTTATATCATAAGATATCAAACAAGGAGATGGGTCTCCTGATGGAAAGAGTCAACCATCGCCTATAGACACCAAAGGTATTGTTATCTTGTGGCGAGGTCTAATGTCACATGCATAAGTTTACCGGCTACCTTACCCTCGAAACCGGAACACAACAGTGACAAGCACTGACGCTATTGCGACAGGAATAGGTAAGGCGGTGGTACCAGACCCGGGCGAGACAATGCAGAACTCTGTATGTAGTTTTAATCAAATTCATTTATTTTTTTCTTCAAGTATTACCACACCCAGTTCCCTTGCTGGGTAATCAGAGTAACAGAAGTAAAGTAGACAGAAGTGATAACACACCACTTACCAGACTCTGAACTGCTATTGAGATTTTGGATGTACTAGAAAAATCTCGAAAAAACCTTAATAACAATTTTGACCGACCCAAGAACCCGGGATTATTTGCGAGACAAGTGAATTCGGAGAGACTTCTATTAGAAATAAACTGGCTCTTATTTTTTCTATCAGTCTAGTTTGCGCGCTGTTGATATTATTTTAACATAAAAAATATACGTATTTTATTATAATAACAAAATTTTTAAGCCAATCTTCCCAACACTAATTTAAAATACTGCTGTCATCTTCTGAGGTCTTATCCTCTCATTCTAACACAGCTGTATAAAAAGCGATGGCGAGACCTATCTGTCTATGAGGTATATAACGTAAAAATTTGGTTCAATTGGTTAATACGAGTGCTAGTTCCACCTATATCTAATACTTCATGGTAATGTCAAACCCGAAAGTGACATTGCGGAATTCTAAAATCTAGTTGTCATAACGGCAGAGATATGTGCCACTCTTTCGCTTTTTATGAACTGTGGCAGAATGGCTGATCTATTCTTTATACCATCCGTACTAAAAATAAAACTCCGAAATAAGGCTTAAATTAATTACGGACAAACATAAAATAATTAAAAAACTAACCAAAATTAATGAGTTTTTGTTAGTTGTTGTCATTAAAATTTATACAATGTACCAGAAATGATATTTAATTAATTAATACAGTGCTTTGGAAAATTTTTGAAGAGCGTACACAAAAAATAACCCAAGAAACACAATAGTTAAATCATGAGATATTTTTTTACGATTTCATCATTTTTACACACGCTTCATATTCTGTTAACAAAATGTGGTTATTTCGGTATTTTTTTTTCGCTTATAATCATTGATATAAATTATATCAATGCTTATGATCTAATACTATGTCCACCAAAATAATGGTATCGTAAAAAGTAAGGAATTGTGCTTAACGATACTGCGCTTTATGTTAGTAAAAAATATTGCAATGGCTATTTCAAGTGTTGTATGATAAAACAACGAATAAGTTTGTTAGCAATTATTTTGTTTTTAGGTAAAAACTATTATTTTCTTATTACCCAAGATTTACATGAGCCCCATCCCGTTTTCTCCCGTGTTTATGTTTATGTAGTATTATGTCATAAGATAGCAAACAAGCCACACGTATAAGTTTACCGGCTATCTTACCCTCCAAACCGGAACACGTCAGTGACCAATACTGACGCTATTGCGACAGGAATAGGTAAGGCGGTGGTACCAGACCCGGTCGAGCCGATACAGAACTCTACCACCTAGTAGTCACGATGGTAATGACGCGCATAGCCACTCAGTCGCCTTTTACGACCTGCCTGGCAGAACGGCAGTTGGCCTACTCTTCAAAGGAGCCCGGGACCAACACGGGGAATCCTAATTGTTCCTAAATCCCTTTGAAGTTCTATCTGTGGTTATTGCCATTCTGCCAGGCAGTTCGTAAGAGGCAAACGATTGTCTATGCGAGTCACTACCATCGTGGCTACTAGGTGATAGAATTCTGCATTGTCTTGCCCGGTCTTGTTTTGCTCTGGTACAACCGCCTTACCTATTGCTGCTGCAATAGCGTCAGTGCTTATTACTGTCGTGTTCTATTTGGAGAGTAAGGTAGCCAGTAAACTTATGCATATGGCATAAAGACCCTAGTACAAGGATAGTAACATCCCATTTACAGTTAATGGTGTCCACAGTCGATGGTTGTCTCTTTCCATCAGGAGAGCCATCCGCTTGATAAGTCTTCTTAAGATATAAAAAATGGACTTGTTAAAGCCGTGTATAAAATTAAACTGATACTATCAGCGGCACTTTGATACACGCATGTATTTTTAGAAATCTTTTCCTCACCTATTGAAGGTCTAATGATAACCGCCGGCACGTTTCCATGATTTTCATTCACTAAATTCTCTGCAAGTGCTTTTGTAAATGTATAAGTATTTGGTCTGTTCTCTGTAAAACAAATATTATCATTGTTTCAAATAATATTAGCATTGCATTGCTAAAAAACAATATTAAAATAAACATTTTTGTAATAAGCATTTCGTGAGTTGTTTCTTCCATTATTCCTATTCTTAATTTTTTTGCTCAAACATATTCGATCGCAGTTAAAACCATCAGCCGTTCTACGATCTTATATCCGGTCCAACTAATGAAAGAATCATTGGGTCAATAGACAAGCTCACTGAATTTCTTCCAACAGATCTTCTCAGTGTATGGCCGCATTCCGATTCGGTAATAATTTCGACTTTCAAAATGTCGACTTCTCAAAAGTGCCTGTAAAGGTTTATTTGAAAGATTTTGGTTGCACCCTCAAATTTGAGTCTGATATATTATGTACGCACCACATATATTACACAATAATTTTTATTTCATTTATTTTTATTAATTTATTCAACCCGTGTTGGTCTAGCCCCCCTTTGAAGAATAGTTATATATAGTGCCGTTCTGCTCGGCAGTTCATAGTAGGCAAAGGATAGGCGAACGATAGCCTACTATGAACTGTCGAGCAGGACGGCAGCTGGATTATTCTTCAAAGGGGGGCTAGACCAACACGGGTGAATAAATTACAAAAATAAATGAAATAAAGATCGTTGTGTAATATATGTGGTAGGGCCACCGACCACACAGCCTATAGACGGCTAATGTTTGATTTTTCCGTATTGAATGCATTCTGGCAACTAGCTGAGGTAAGACGAAGTGGGGTTGCAACGCCGTAATTGGCTAACTCAAGGCCACAGTGAAAGATAGTAATGTACAGAGCATCTGATTGGTCGACACTGATTACCCAATCACTACTCATTGGCGCGTGGACATTTAAATCGGAACTATAAGTCAGATGTGTTGACACAAGTCATTCGTCTATTATTAGGTGTCTATGGGCCGTGTGGTAGGTGGGTAGGGCTATGTAAGTCACTTCCACTGTGCCTGCTAGGTGGTAAAGTACTGGATTCGCCCGGGTCTGGAAACACCACCTTACCCCCTTACCGCAATCGTGTTAATGCTTATCACTATCGTGTTCCGGTATAGTAATACAGCCGATATAGTGGTTTTTTTTTTACTGTCGATACGGAAACGCTTGACCACGATCTCGCCTGATGGTAAGCTAAGATGCGGCCTAAGATTGAACGCGCTTCCCTAGAAGGTACCTGTTTACTTTTCTTTTGAAGATTCTCAGGTTGTACCCGTCGGGAAACACAGACTCAGGAAGCATATTCCAGTCCCTTGCGGTTTGGATCAAGAATATCCAGTCGAACCGCTTTGTTCGGGTACGTGGAACGTCCACCATATGGCGATGCCTAATATCTGTGCTCCTCGACGATCGATAGAAAAACGGGGATGGCGGAATTAAGTCTTGCAATTTCGCAGCGCACTCTCCAAAATGCATCCGATAAAAGACCGATAAACTAGCCACTCTGCGGCGATGTGTGAGGCTCTGGAGTTTTTTGCCTACCTGATCATCGTCGTTTATGAACCTCTTGGCACGCCTCTCTATCGCCTCGAGCGTCTCCAGCTGGTATTTGGCGGATCCATCCCAGAGGTGAGAACAGTATTCCATGCACGAGCGAACTTGTGCTTGATAAAAATTGAGCAACTGTCCCGGGCTGAAACACTGTCTCACCTTGGCCAGAATACCAAGCTTTTTTGAGACAACTTGGGCTTTGATTCGATGTACGAACCAAAGGTAAGAGTAGGCGTTAAGGTGATACCAAGGGGCTCGAGGTAGTCAGTTAATGGCTCGGACACACCCTGAAAAGACGGAGAAAGGTAAAATGGACTTCATTTAGCGGAGAATAGATACGCTTGGGTCTTAGCCGCTTTAACCTTGACTAGTTTGGCATCGTCCCAATCAAAGACTGCCTGTAAGAACAGGTTCAGACGATCGACCATCACCTCTCTGAGAGACTGGATCTGTGCCGTACTTGCTCGCGTGCTGGATACGTAACTCTCCACAACAATGCTATCGTCTGCGTACCCATAGATACCAGGCTTCAACAGACCGTTGATATGTAGCAGAAACAGCTGAGGGACTCCGGCATTTATATCCATTTGGTCGGACGAGCAGCCGTCGACGATTACCCTAATCGACCGGCCGGCGCGACCGGCGGGAAAATCTGAGATCCAGGCGCAGAGAACAGTAGGTATACCGTACGAACGAAGCTTGCTAATAAGACTGTCATGCCAGACCCTGTCAAAGACCTTAGAGATGTCAAGGAAGACAGCTAGCGACTCACCATGATTCTCGATGAGTGCATTCAAGACGTAGGTGGCATACGCTGGAAAATCCCAGTGGACCGATTTCGGCGAAACCCATATTGGCGATCACTGATGTCACTCGTTCGCTTCTAGATGTGCCATTAGCCTCTTGTTCAGTACACGCTCCATAGTATTGCAAAGTATGGACGTGACTGAAATTAGCCTATAGTTAGAGGGTTCGGCACGACTGCCCTTTTTAGGCACAAGCTGCACGTTAGCAAGCTTTCATGATTTAGGTACTTTACCTGTCGTCATCGAAAGGCGAAAGAGACGTGTCAAGACAGGAAGGAGTTCAGGCACACAGGTTTTAAGTACTATTGTTGGAATCCCATCAGGGCCACTGGCTTTATTCACATCCAGATTCCACAGCGTTTTAGGAACCTTAGTCTGACGGATGCGAATTTCTGGCATTTCAACTCGTATCTAGGTAGACTAGGAGGTTTTGCGTTGGCGGGATCGTGACGACGTGAAGACGTGAGTTTTCCGTGAATAGAGTAGCGGATAAGTTCGCTTTCTCTACAGCGGTGTGAGCCAGAGTTCCATCCGGTTTCATCAGTGGAGGAAGTGAGGGGCGGCAGAAATTCGATTCAACCGACTTTGCCAGGGACCAAAACAGTTGAGGGGTACGAAGCCAGTTTGTTCCCAATACGGCTGACATGGTCGAATCGAGCTTTCAGGAGAACCGTTTTACAAGATTTGGTGGCCCGATTACAGGCTTTCTTCTTCTCCAATATGTTCTTGGCCTTGCGGTGTCGAGTATCTACCCAAACCAGATATGCCTCACGCTTTAGCGCCTCAGCTCGTCTACAATCGGCTCTAAATCAGCTACGGCTACGTCGGAGAAAGGAACAAAGTATTCTATTCCCTGTCGCACATCAGTCACAGCATCCGCGCAGGTCGAGGAGTCTTCAGAAGAAAAGCAGAGAAACCGCCAGGGATAAGACGCAATGAAAGAACGCATCTCGTCCCAATCTGCTGACTTGTATCGCCACAAGCACCGAGAGCGCCTGGGACTGGGATCGGGCGGCGAGTAGATAGTAGAGTAGAATACAGATTTCACCAGACAGTGATCGGAGCTGCCAAGTGGCGAGGAAATTGCCACCTAGTAGCGGTCTGGACCCGTAGTCAGCAGAAGGTCCAAGCAATTGGCTGTATGGCTCTGATCGTCAGGAATCCGCGTCACTCCTTGAAACAGCTGGGTGAGGTTTAACGCTATAGCGAGTTTACGCATCTCTCTCCCAGCAATGTCAGTGCACTGGTATGGGTATAGCCATTCTTGGTGGTAGGTATTGAAATCCCCCAGTAGCACTAGGTGAGTGGAAGGGTATTTGAGTTGAACAGTATCCGCCGCCTCATTTAAGAACTCTGTGAGCCTGATTGTCACCTGGTCTCCGCTATGCGCACTGTAAGGATGGCGGCCTGTTAGTCCTTTTTAAAAAAAAACACTTTAATTCGGCTGAAACTAATGTATATTCACACTGCTTGATATTTACAAAGTTATGTGTTAACCGGACTAAATCTGGAGGAAGACTGTGGAAATTAACATAAAAATCAGTTTTATTGAAGTGACATAATGCTTGCATATGCATTTACTTCATATAAGGTTTGCTCATAACATCTCCCCCCTTAAGACTGAGCTTTATTTTTTTTTTAATAAAGCGAAGGATAATATAAGAAATCAGAGTGAGTTAAAATAACAATATGTAAAAAGATAAAACTCAGTGAATCAATAATTAGTCAATTTAAAAATAGCTATTTGCTATATAATTCAAATTAATACATTAAGTTATAATAAACAAATGTTTTCTAAAACTCAGTGAATCAAAAGTTAATCAATCTAAGAATAGCTATTTGCTATATAAATTCAAATTAATACAATAACTTATAATAAATGTCTCCATGTATAAAAGTAGAAGTCGACATCGTTTAATCTTAGAACAAAATTCTTTTCTAGAATTTATAAAAAAATATAAAACTTAGTAGTATTTGAAAATAAAATAGAAAGAAATGTATAAAGAATGTAAAAGAGACGTTAATACATTACTTACTTTTCTAATAGTTGGTAAAATTATGATTACAATAAAATGAAATGTATAAAGTACAAAAGAGATGTAAAATATTATTTACCTTTTCTAATTGTTGGTTAAACTATAAAGTACATAAAATAGATGTAAAACATTATTCACCTTTTATGATAGTTGGTTAACCTATAAAGTACATAAAATAGATGTAAAACATTATTCAACTTTTATGATAGTTGGTTAACCTATAAAGTACATAAAATAGATGTAAAACATTATTCACCTTTTATGATAGTTGGTTAACCTATAAAGTACATAAAATAGATGTAAAACATTATTCACCTTTTATGATAGTTGGTTAACCTATAAAGTACATAAAATAGATGTAAAACATTATTCGCTTTTTCTAATGGTTGGTTAAGTTACGGTTAGATTTGCCTAAGTTTCTATATAGGACTTTATTCGAATTTTTATTAAATTCTATTTCTGCTGGGAGACTCTTAACAGATCTCTGGTCGCATTCTGATTCATTAGAAATATCACTTAGCTCGATGGACGTATTCATAGTCCTGTCGTTGACTGTTCTATGCGAGTTATGACATTGATTATAGATTTGAATACAACATGAGGTGCTAGTAGACTTACAGAAACATTTTTTATAAATGTTATACAAAATATATAAAATAATTACAGTTAATATAAAATAAGTCATACCAGAATAATAGTGACCATATTTCATGATATGTGATTGATTAGACGCTTGGTTTATTTGGTCTTCTAAATGGTCTAACTTATGAGATGCAAATTTTAATGATTCTAAATCGATATTTGATAAAGTTATCGGAGATAAAGACTGATATGTCTCATTTACTAGATTATACTTACAACAATCATCTTCGATAATATTAAAATTAAGTGATAATTGAGCTGGTAAAATAGTCTTATAATTAGTAGAAGGAACAAATTGCAAAGTTTGAAAATAGGCAATACAATTTTTCTCTAATGATAAAATACCAGTGCCTTGCAAAGTAAAATCACTTATCTTATCGTCACATTTCAAAGTCAATTTGTTAGGCTTAGATTGAACAAAAATATATCTACCATCATTAAGTTTTTGCCATACATTAATATTACCATAAATGACATTAGAATTACAAACTTCAGGAAGTGATAGAGTAACTTCAGTTAATAACTTAGTTTCACAAATAGGATTATTAATTGTAGACAATATCGAAGCCATGGGACATACCATGTATTCGTCATTAACACGCTTACAATCACTTATGCTATCTAATAAAGCGTAGTTCAATCTGTCATCCGTTACGGCTAAATACAATTTAGAAGGGTGTATTAACACATAAGTTTTATAATTATTTGTTTCATGAGGAGTAGGTAAAGCCAAGTTCTTATAAAGACTAAATTTAACAGGATTTATTAAAGGAATTTGAATAACAAATACAATTTTTTCTTTATAATAATAAGATGTTAATTTCGCTAAGTCAATAATCGTGTGTATATTTTTTAAGGAAAGCGAAATAGGGAACTCAGAAGTTCGTTTCATTTTAATATTGTTAGATAACACATTATACATATAATTTAGTAGGTGTAATGACATAAGGGTGTAAAATATTTGCTTTTGCGAATAAAATTGAATTTAAAGTTGTATCTAGAATATTAGAAATTGATAATAAAGAACCTTCAATAATATTAAAAATAGAGTTAAATTTTTCTAAGTTCATTAATTCTATATTTGTCTTTGTACTGTTTAAAAATATGAAATTTAATTTTTCTATCTGGTTATTTAATTTAATTTCATTATTATTTAATTTTTCAATAGAAGTATTAAAATTATTAATCGTAGATTGGACAATATGGATGTTGTCTTTCATAAGGGAATAAATTTCATTTTCATTCTGCTGACACGACGAAATTGCTTCGTCATATTTTCGTGCATCATCTGCATCTAAAGTGCCAAAAAGGAATTTAAGGATTTCACCTCCAAATTCAAGAGCTCGTTTTGTTCTTTGATCAAAAATAAGGTGAGACATAGATTGGTACTTTAGTTCATTTGAATTTATTAATATTTCTAGAGGATTCAAAACGTCGTAACAATCAATTTTGAAATTAACTAAGTTTAATCTTTGTGCTTTATTGCATAGAAATAAAATATTTTGGATTGAAGTTTTGATTTTTTTCATGTAAGGAAAAATAGGCAAAATATCGATGTGGGTTACTACATTCCAGTTGTCATTTTGAAAGTACACAACAGAAGTAGGGTCGAAGTAAATACCTGGGCTATTTGTTACTAATTCAATCGGATTCGAAACGCAAGGATCGATTACATACCTGGAACAAATTATACAAGTTTACATCGGCTTTAGTTCGTTAACATGATATTTAACATGTTTTCTATTTATGCATATAGTAACATTATTTTTACCATGTGTTTTAATAACTTTAAAAGGGCCTTTCCACACTGGAGATAAGGCTTTACGAAGTCTGTGGTGATGTTTGACATAAACCATATCACCTGTTTTATAACTCAGTTCTCTCGAAGAGACGTCATAATATTTTTTTGAGGCTTGTTTACTTTTAATTATATTTTCAATAGCTTTTTCACGAGAATACTTCATTCTATATTGCAGTGCGCGAATGTACTCTTGGTAGGTAGTGTTGTTATCAGTTTCATAAATGCTGCTAGGTATGGACGGCTTATAACCGTATAATAATTCGAATGGTGTAAACTCCGTCGTGCAATGAGGAGTAGTATTATATGATAGAATAGCGGTTGCAAGGTAACAATGCCAATCGCTTTGATTTTCGTTAACGAAAGATCTTAGATATTCTTTTAGTGTAGCATGTGATCTTTCAAGGGAGCCATTAGTCTGAGGATGATACGGGCTAGAATAGAGATTTTTTATTTTAAGTATGTCTGTCAGTTGCCTAAATAATTCAGAGGTAAAAGTAGTGCCTTGATCAGTGAGTATCATTTTTGGAAACGAGAATAACGAAAAGAAATGAATAAGACTTCGTGCAACCTCGTCGGTTGTACACGTGATCATGGGATAAGCATTAGAAAATTTAGTTAAGTCGTCTTGTAATGTTAAGATATATTTAAATTTTTGAATACCGGCTTCAGGAAAGGGACCAACCATGTCGAGAGCTAATCTCTCAAATGGCCTAGTACTAGTGGAAGTAATTACCATAGGCGCTTTATTAGAGAGTCGTAATGGTTTATTAACTTGACACATTTTGCAGTCTTTTATAAAACGTTCAACATCAGATCGCATATTTTTCCAATAGTAGGAAGCTTTGATTCTACTTAGCATGCGTTTGATACCGGGGTGACCGGCGATAGTAGTACCATGATTTTCTTTTAAAATGTTCGGTATTTCGGCCGGAGTAGGATAAACTATTTGATTTTTGTATATATGAATTTTAATATTTGTGCCGCTAAAAATATAAGATATCATGTTATAAATTTTCACATACACAAATTTTGAAAACGGTTCTGAAAAATCGGAAATAGCTAATTCTTTATCATAGTCATTATTAGAAATAATTCGGTCTCTTAGTTTAATTAATAAATTGTAAATAGTTTTGTAACTAATTTCGTCATAATGATGAACCTTAGAATATAAGAAATAAAGCTTTAAATTGTTTTTACAATCGACAACCTGTATGGTATCAGGTGTCCGTTCCGACTCGCGGAATGAAATGGAATCATCTAACATTGATAAGAACTGTTCGCAATATGGCATAGAGTAATCAAGGTCTAGAGACATCGGGCAAGCAATTGATTTTTGTTTGGCTAAATATAAACTTTGATTGTGTTCTTCAATTTGCGTATCACAATTAGGCGTAGTTTTAGTAAATTGCTTTTTAAAATATTGTTCATAAGTATCATTATTAATATTAGAATTAGTGATAGCATTTACTGGGTAACGAGATAAACAATCTGCATTACTATTTATTCTACCTGGTTTATATACAATTTCGTACTCGTATTCTTCGAGTTTTAACCTCCACCTAAGCAAGCGTCCACCTGGATCTTTAGCGTTAAACAACCATGTTAATGGACGGTGATCTGTCACAATTTTAAACTTATACCCATATAAATAAGGTCGAAATGTATTTACAGCGAACAAAATTGCTAAAAGTTCTTTTTCTGTCGTTGAATAATTGCCTTCTTGTTTATTCATAGTACGAGACGCGAATGCAATAGGTTTGTCTTTACCGATTTCACCTTGTGATAAAATAGCACCAACGGCATAATTTGAAGCGTCAGTTGTAACAATAAAGGGTTGCGAAAAATCTGGGTATTGTAACAAGGGAGCAGAAATAAGTTTTTGCTTTAAAGTGTTAAAAGATTGTTCCTGTTCAATTGACCAATGAAAATTTACATCCTTTTTTAATAACGAAGTTAGAGGCTTAGTTATATGAGAGAAATTTTCTATAAAACGACGATAGTAACCAGTTAACCCAAGAAAAGATTTGACATCTTTTGAAGTTTTCGGTGTAGGAAATTCGGAAATAGCCTTGACCTTGTCAGGGTTAGGCGAAACACCTTTATCTGTAATAACATGCCCAAGATACGCAACTTCACGTCGCAAAAACTCACATTTGTCGGGCTGGAGTTTAAGATTTGCCTCTCTAAGTTTAGAAAATACAGATTCTAGCTTTATTATGTGAGATTCAAGATCGTGAGAGTAGATAATGCAATCGTCTAAATAGATATAACAGTCTAAACCTTGTAGACCAGTAAGCACTAAATTCATCATTCTTTGAAAGGTACTAGGGGCATTTTTTAACCCAAATGGCATGCGCAAAAATTCAAATTGTCCAGAAATACCATTAGTAGAAACACTGAATGCGGTTTTCTCAATATCTTTAGGATTTAATAATAATTGGTGAAAACCAGATGCTAAATCTAGCGTGCTAAAATATTTCGAATGACCTAATTGGTCCAAGATATCCGTTATAAGTGGAAGAGGATAAACTTCAGAGACAGTAACGTCATTTAAACGACGATAATCAATAACGATACGCCATTTTTGTTTACCAGAAGCATCACGCTTCTTTGGTACTACCCAAACGGGAGCACACCAAGGTGACGTAGAAGGTCTGATTATATTTTCATCAAGCATTTTTCTAATTTGCTTTTCTACTTCATCTTTATGAACTTCAGGGAAACGGTATGATTTTACGTGAATCGGGGGCGCATCCCCAGTATTAATAGAATGTTTAATAACATCTGTATGTGTCAAAAATTCTCCGTCGAGATGAAATATATCTGTATAGTTAGAAATACAATTAATTAATAACTTTTTCTCTTGAGGATTTAGATGAGATATTCTAATTTGATCTAAAACTTTTTGAGATCTATTTATATTTAAAGAATTTAATTGATGAATAAGTTCTTGTTGAGAATCATCTAACCTTGAAGTTAGTAAGTCGAACGGAGTTAACTGTACCTGAAAATTATCAACTTCGATTTCAGATTCGGTGGTATTTAAAACTGTAACATTAACTCTGTTGTTTGATTTTAAACTTACAATAGCGTTAGATAAAAATACACCTTCACAAATTTTCTGATCTAGTACTAGAGCTTCGCGTTTATTTACGAAATCACGTAGATTACTGACTGGACATTCGATTACCATTTCTGATCTCGCAGGTATAACATATGATGATTTACTAAAACATATAGGTATTAAGTAACCTTCTAAGTTTAATGAATTATTAGTATATTGTATGTTGATTTTAAAATGTTGTATAAAGTCACTACCAATTATACCATCATAATTTAATTGAATAGCATCGTCAATAGCGTGAAACACAAAATCAAAAGCAATTTTACGTGTAGATGAGATTTGATATTCGAAATTAAGTTTAATAGAACCGAGTGATTCACACGTTGAGTCGTTATCACTTAATCCCTTGAGTGTAATGATATTATTTTTAAGTACTGGACCTTTTAATAAACTTGAGAGTTTCACGATTGAAACTGAGGAACCAGTATCAATTAATAAACATAGAGGCTTATCATTCATATTGGTTTTTAGATAAACATGAGGAAGAGAAACTTTGTTATTTACGTTATTTATAGAATAAGTTTTATTATAAGAGCAATCCCTTGAAAAAGAACTCGATTTTTCACGAGATAAAGGGTTGCGTTGCGAAAGGTTCGAGAACCTTAATGATTTCTTAAGAGTGACGTCAGAGACATTAACATAATTATTTGACTTAGAATACTCTGTATTTTCATTAACCTGTGCAGGAAATAATTTAGAAACACAAGGTTGAGAAATCTCTGATCGTCCATTACGCTGTGTAGAAAATAACTTAGGAACACAGCTATTATGAGTCATTGTCTTTACTTTAGCCTGTGCGGAAAATAATTTAGGAACACAGGATTGAAGCCTATTAAAATTAGAGTTTATAGAATAAACAGAAGGTACATCTTGTGCAACCGTGAATTGACCACAAGAATGTCCTTTAGACCCCTTTAAGGACTCATTAGATTTAGGCTTTTTGCCGTAGTTTTTTGTTGTCTTAGAACTATTCGTGTCGTTACGAATTGCAAAAGGTTTCGGTAGACACGGCACCGAAACCGAATTTAGTTTAAATTATCTTCGTTAGAGATAACGTGTATATTAGAATTGTTATTGGTAACGTTATGATTAGACGAATTGCTCGTCGGCGACCGTGAACTTGAAGGTATCACGTTGCGTGGCGGATCGCGGTGCATATAATTATTGTTTTTATATTTAAGCTTCCGACAATTGCCTATTAAATGACCACGATTTTTACAATACGCGCATATTTGATTCGAGGCGTAATTATTTTTATTTGTAGAATTATTAGAATGATTATTACGATGATTTAAATTCGAATTTACGTGGTAAGAGTTTGTAAAAGAATGTTTAGATTTATTTTTGAAACAATCGGAAGAGCTATGGCCAAACTTTCGACATATTGAACATTGTTTAG
Source organism: Apodemia mormo (assembly GCA_036924255.1). Classification (NCBI taxonomy): domain Eukaryota; kingdom Metazoa; phylum Arthropoda; class Insecta; order Lepidoptera; family Riodinidae; genus Apodemia; species Apodemia mormo. The sequence goes on from JAUPFN010000008.1 coordinate 41,514,164, forward strand.
AGGAAGAAGAAGGTCGTTGAGATAGTTTAGATAGCTTAAACAGTTTTTCTTCTTCAATAGCATGAGTGATCGCTTCGGAAAGTCCTTTAGGATTCCGGCAGCGCACAATGTGTGAGAAGTTTGAGTTCATACCTAATAAAAATGTATTTAAAGCCAAATCTTCCATGGCAGCAAGTCTGCCCATAAGTTCCTTTTCATTTTCACAACTGTAATGAATATCGGACTGAAGCCGCGTAAGGCAGGATTCAATCCTTAAAGAATATTGTGTCACATCTTCGTTGGGTAATTGCTTGCAGTTTTGTAAATCTACTAAAAGGTGTGTTGAATGCTTTTTTTCTCCAAAAGTTACCTTTAAAAACTGTTTGATTTCAAGCCAATTATCGAATTTTTTCAAACAACAAGCTAACTGAGCCTTGCCCTCAAGTTGTGACACGATATATTTGACTAAAAAGTTCTGTTGGTCTGTACTCGCTAAAGAAATTGCACTTTCGCAATTGGTTAAAAACGCGGGAAGGGATTCCCGATCCCCGTTATATGGTTTAATGAATTTGGTAAGAACAGAGAGTGTAATTTTATCACTCATGTTTAATTTTTTCCTTTGAGATAATGGTTTCGATAGAGAACTGTCTGAGTCGGTATTAGTATCGACTTCAGTAGTCTGTTCTTTTTTATTAAATTTAAACATCAATAATTGTAGATTAAAAAGCTGTACAGAACATCAGAAAAATACACACAAAAACGTAAATAGAAAGATTATAGAAAATGTAAATTAATATCATATAAGTTAGCAATAAGATTGTATAAAATTGTATAAGTAGTAAATTATTTATATGACTTTAAAAGTTATTTAAAAACTCTGAAATAATGTTCTAATAAAAGTTCTGAATCTAGGAATATAAAATCTTGAAAAATAAAATCTTGATGTTTAAATGAAAATTCACTTTACACTTTGAATTGGAAAAAATAAAACTCACAGAAAAATAATCACGAACCGCAGGAACATCTTAACCTTGAAGGTATTGTGCATGGCAACGAAGAATGCAGAGCGCAGCGAATGTCCTTGGCGACAGCTTCGAGTAACCGGCACGGCGACTCACGGAGTCGTATTGCAGTTCCGTCGAAGTCACGTTGAAATGCCTTTCGTTTTATAGGTTCGGTGATGATGACGAGTCTTCTTGTCCGTCGATGATGAATTAAGCAGTACGAGGTGATGCGGGCTCACGCTATAGAGCGGAGACTTACACGTCGATCAAAGTTGACAGCGCGAAGTAGGTGATGTGGTGATGTAGCGCGGGCTTGGCTGATGATGCTCAAGACTTACTCGTCGACCACAAGGTGCAGTAGCGCGGGCTTAGGCATACGGTGCCAAGGCTTACCGTCGGCGAACTAGCACGTAGCTAAAGACTAAAGTCACAGGGCCACAAAATGGTTGTCAGGCGGAATTCGAAAATCGCGACGCCTAACACCTAAATTATCCTGGGAATTCGGAATCCAGGATATACCACTTCTGACACCAAAATTGTAAGGATGGCGGCCTGTTAGTCCTTTTTAAAAAAAAACACTTTAATTCGGCTGAAACTAATGTATATTCACACTGCTTGATATTTACAAAGTTATGTGTTAACCGGACTAAATCTGGAGGAAGACTGTGGAAATTAACATAAAAATCAGTTTTATTGAAGTGACATAATGCTTGCATATGCATTTACTTCATATAAGGTTTGCTCATAACAGCACGGTAGACGCAGGCATAGAGAAGCTTCTCTAGACCTATATCCACCAGTGTTTACAGTATGGAGAAGCGCGGGTCTTCGAGATTACGAAGACTCCGACAGCAGATGCCGTCACGTACGTACGCGCAGACACCTGACCGAGTTTTAAAGTTATGCTCCAGGGTGTAGCCGGGATAACTTAAGTACACCAAATCAGACGGACATCTTATTTGCGTCTCCGTTAGGAACAAAATACAAGGTTTATGAGTCTCCAGGTGAAAGTGGACTTCAGCGAGATTAGAGAGTAAACCTCTGATATTAGTGAGGTCTACTTTCATTGAGAGGGAGTGCTGCCGCTGTATAACGTTAATCTTGTATCTTGTCTTTTTCATTTGACAGAGTGAGTGAAGTAGATATGAAGACGACAGTGAATCGAGGCGCTATGCTTCCAGACCCGAGACACACACTTAGAAGTTATACTGTTGGGTTATACTGTGTGACCCGAGACACACACATAGAAGTTATACTAGTCTGGAGAATGCGGAGACGCCCGAGCAAAAGAATGTCCATAGGGCCCTCTCATCCGGACTCCGACTGGCACTATGGCGCATTTTGAGATTTTTCGCCAGTTGTCGGGGCAGCCTTTCACGTGTGGATAGCACGCTACTTGGGCCCCCTACTGACTAGCGGTTGGCCAGCGGTACACCGTGCCTCGGATCCTGCTACGGATCGTCCAGATTATAAAGACGCAACTGATTCACAAAAGCTACATCAGCGTTAAAGTGACGGAAAACGGACGCTTGGCGACATAACTTCAGCTGATGGGTGGTCCTTAGGGCCGCGACATATGTCTCCCACCATATCACCTGATTAGCAGGAGCACCCAGGAGCCACGTGTAGGGATACAGAATTCCGGGTGTTCTCCTACGGACGAAGGTCATTCAGCCCCTAAAGTTATGCATTTAGTATTAATATCTCGCTGTAGGGATAGCAACGCTTTTTAATACGCTGTGTGCAACTTACTGTCACAATAAATGGTTTCTTTCTTTCTTCTTTCTATCAACGCACCATTAAAATGCTTAGTCTCTGCAGATATGTCTATTTCCATCACCAGAGCAATCTGCCTGTTTACTATCTTAGGATATGAAAAATAAGCACAAATACATAAATGTACAAGGCTTAACTTCACGCATATGAGCATTATTTTCTAGCCAGTCTCATGTATCTTAAAAGGCAGAATCTTATGAATCGGGTCAACCTTTAAATAAGATATGTGTCAGAGAACTGTATATATATAGACACTTAGAAACCTGTTTGTAAGGCTCTAAATTTGAGTCTAGTTATACTGATCGTGGCCAAGTGCATTCTTATGAGTCCGCCTATCTGAGTGTCTAGTGCTAGTAACTCGCATGCCTCTTATAAACTGACTGGCAAAACGGTATATAGTATATTTCTTCGAAAGTGGTTCAGACCAACACGGGGGAAAATTATAGTGTAGTAATATTCAAAATATATATAACGTTACTACTAAAGGTCCTGCCAAAATTTAAAATTAGGAACTAAATATTGTGTGAATTAAAACTGCGTTTTAATAATTATTGTAAAATTACTATAAAATAACATAAAAGTATTTGTTTAAAAATATCCCACTAAATTCATGAATTGGATGCACCGAGTCTAGTATATGAACTCTGTAATGCTGGCAGTGTGTCATATTACATTTTCCTATAATTACGATAGTAACTATTAAGTAATCTTTCGCTCTAAGTGCATTTTTCCTGATCACTTTTAATTGGGTTGTAGGTACTAAAATATTTTAGTTCGAACATTGCATAATTATATGTCTTTCATTCCACATGTGCAGTTCAGTAGTCCATGGACTGCACTTTATTAGAACACAAGTTGCGTGGCGCATGCCTTCGCGGGGGAAGCTGCCCTGCTTAAGTCAGTTTCTAAATTATATACTTACTTATTAGTTCTTTAACTTGTTCTTCGTTCATTCCAATTTCCAATAACTTCTTGACTTCGTTCAAAGATGCCGGAGCAGGATATATCCTTTCTTCGAGAACTTTCTCATCGGTGTTAGAATAAGCAGTCGATACATATACAAAAGCCTAAAAAAACAAGAAATATAAATATAGGTAACGTAAGGTACCCGTAGGTGCCCGTAAGGTGTGTTACCTTACGGGTACCTACCTTACGTACTACCCGCCAGATCGCGAGATGCTACTGACATTTTTAATTTTCGAGTAAAACTATGAAAACATTCAATAACATTTTTGTCAAGTACGAGGAACATACCCGGCGGTATGTTCCTCGTACGGGAGTTATCCTCTAGACTATGAGGCAGGCAAGGTTTTAATAGTACATCAAACACCCTTACCAAAATCAATTCTATTATCATAGAGAGCATTCCACGAGTTTAACAATTCATCGGATTAATTCCTGCCGTTGAATTCCATAATTGGCATCGCGTCAAAATTTGAAAATCCACCCTGACCTCTTGGCCAGACATCTAAAATCATGCATTTCTCTTGCCACTTCATGCCTCGCACTACTCTCTTATAGAATCAAATACCAGCAGGGGTATTTCCGAACGGATACGACTTGAGGACCTTGAAGAAAAGAACTTACTCATTCTTAAAAGGAATCTCATCTTGTATTGCGGATGTCCATAAGCGGCGGTGAGCATTTACCATCAGGTGCGTCTCCTACTCGTGTGACCCCCTCTTCTGTAAAACCGTACCTTAACGCAGTCAGCTTCTTGGCTGATCTGATGAATACCAGATAGTATGAAACGTTCACATTGTGGATTTTGAAACCTACCAACCAATAAGAATGATTTAAGAAGTCCAGTTGAAAGTGGTTACTCTTTGCCAGGTCCGGCAACTAGATTATAAATCAAACTCTTGATGACGTATCATGGGGCACACTAAAAGTTTTGCACTTCTAGCTAATCGGAACTATTTGAATTTTGAATGTTATATTTTTAAAACGTTGCAACCTTCTTAGTAATAAAAAAACAATTGGTGGGAAATGATTCATTCAGTTGAGTCAATTGTTTTTTTATAACACATCAAAGTTAGTGCGTACGTAGCAACGAAAATGGAATTAAGTCGAAAAATATTAGAGCGATGATTTTTTAATTATTTTAAAAGTTCTCTTTCTCCGCAAGACTGTGCCGCTCGTCTTCAAAATGCTTTTGGGAGAGAAGCACTTTGTTTGAGCATCGTGAGACGATGGTTTGCTGAATTTGAGAGAGGTCGAGTTTCTTTACATGACGAATTTCGTGAAGAGCGGCTTTCAACTGCCGTCAACGAAAATAATGTGGCTACTGTTAAGCGGTTAATTGAAGAAAACCCGCGGATTACCTATAAGACAATTCAAGGACTTTTGGGGATTGGTATGAGCCAAATTCAGAAAATTTTACACGAAGAATTGAAAGTTCGGAAACTTTGTTGTCGTTGGATCCCTCATGAACTAACAGCGGAGCAGAAGCGGGCTGGTGTGAAATGGTGCTCATAGATGCTACTGAAGTACGACCACGGACATTCTAATGCTATTTATGACATTGTCATACGTATACGACGACATACGTATATACGATTGTCATACGTATATACGACGTACAGCTCGTCACTCATCCTGCGCATAGCTCCGACCTAGCACCCTGTGATTTCTGTATTTTCCCCAAAATCAAAGATTTGATGAAAGGTTTTACTTTTGCCAACTCCGAAGAGGCAGTGATAGCGTTCAATCAGCACGTAGACAACATGCCTTCAGATCTGTGGTCCTCCTATTTTAAAAAATGGTTTGATCGCATGAAAAAATGTTTAAAATGTAAAGGAGATTATTTTGAAAAGCAATAAACATAAACATTTGGTTATAACATGTTGTTTTTTTAAGTTACGCAAAACTTATAGTGTGACCTGTGTATACCTGCTTGTTTTCCTACTAATCTAACGCGGTAGTAGCTAGCGCTACGGTTTAAGGAAATTCAACTGTCTACCACGGTTCATGGTGATGATGTCACAGCGGTAGTCAGGTCACAGTTTGGTGACAGACAAACGAACAGACGAACGGACAGCTGACTCTTAGTAATAGGGATCCTTTTGTACCCTTTAGGTACGGAACCCTAAAAATTAATATGCACAGTTGTCCATTGAGACGTGATGAAAAAAAAAATAGTTTTCCATAACATTAGTATGTGAAGTAAGTAGCAAAATTATTTTAGTGATTTTGTTAAACACATGTACTGTTTCAAAACTAACATATATTTATTTTAAAGCCAACCGGCTTCGCCTAATAAAGCATCACAAGTGCTTTGAGTTTATATGTATATTATTTAAACATTGCTAATATACATGCAAAGACAACAACTTAATACATGTAGACCATGTAGATGATGATGATGATGCTTTATTAGACGAAATCGGTTGGCTTTAAAATAAATAAATGTTGCCTAGTTGTGCAGTTGCACCAAGTGCCGACAATGGAAAGTATAAATTATTATTTTAGTGACGTTACGATGCACTGTACAAACTCAAAATATTTTTTTAATAAACTGGTAGACTTGTCACCTGATGACAGCTGACTCTTAGTAATAGGGATCCTTTTGTACCCTTTAGGTACGGAACCATAAAAATTAATATGCACAGTTGTCCATTGAGACGTGATGAAAAAAAAAATAGTTTTCCATAACATTAGTATGTGAAGTAAGTAGCAAAATTATTTTAGTGATTTTGTTAAACACATGTACTGTTTCAAAACTAACATATATTTATTTTAAAGCCAACCGGCTTCGCCTAATAAAGCATCACAAGTGCTTTTAGTTTATATGTATATTATTTAAACATTGCTAATATACATGCAAAGACAACACCTTAATACATGTAGACCATGTAGATGATGATGATGATGCTTTATTAGACGAAATCGGTTGGCTTTAAAATAAATAAATGTTGCCTAGTTGTGCAGTTGCACCAAGTGCCGACAATGGAAAGTATAAATTATTATTTTAGTGACGTTACGATGCACTGTACAAACTCAAAATATTTTTTTGACAAACTGGTAGACTTGTCACCTGATGGTAAGTGGTCAAAGTCAGCAATGAATATAAACTAGTTTACCTGGAACAAGCCCAGCAAGCCAGCATTTATGTGTTACCTATCCTAAAACATAAGATGTTAAGTCTCGGTGCCAGTAATTACACTGTCTGTCTTTCCTCTCCGAAACACAGAAAAGCTGTTTCACGGGAGAAACAAGCAAGATGCGGCCAGGAGCGCGGCCCAGCGCATCCCTCCCACCGGTAAAAATAAGTCTTTTATTTTACTAACTCGGTCAATTTTTCCGTCAGTTTTACAAGTAAAATCACTCATTGTATACAAATTTGACCTTTAAGGCGATTACAGCTACGAACGACCTTGAGTTTCTAACAGGAGCAGCGCAAATATTATTTAACGCGCTGGCGCGGTCCAAACTCAAAGACTATTTACAGTGGATGCAGATACCTACGTTTTAACATTTTTGTTCACCTATATAAACTTTTATCATCATGAATCGACTGAATGTTGTCAAACTCAAATCCAATAACCAGTAATCGCTTATTTATCGATTACATATACATTCATTTTAGAAAAACGATAAATATCTAAAGAAAAAAAAATATACCGAAAATTGACAAAAAATTATATAACAATTTACGCAATAATAACAGTTACGTATCCTATTTCTTTGAAAGTGTTGTAATATACAATACATCCCGTGTAGCACTTTATTTTAATACATACAATCAACAATTAATATTTAACAAAACCTTTCAAAATTGATTTTGTAAAATGTAATCTCTTGAATAATATTTTAAAACTAACTAGTTTCTTAGTTTTTGTTTTAAAATATCGTAATAAAAAAGAAGATATATAAATTGATTTAATGTTTATAGAGGAAACTACTAAATAAGTTGGTTTATTTAGACTATTTGTATGTATAGTATATTTAATTTATTTATTTTCAGTTGCGAAGTCCTTACTACCTTCAAATAGTACCAGTTTTTTTTTCTTTAGAGTTTTGCTTTTTATTCGCTTGCTTGAATTATCTTCGTTGTTTATATGTTTTAATTTTTTTATTTTTGTACATTTATACAAAATATTGACAAAATCTTACTATCTATAGCTGATAAAAAATTCAAGCGTAAACGTAGGTAAGTACATGAATAATCTCAAAATATTATTCAGCGTCTACTCGCAAACAAAACTATTTATAAAGTACTAGGTTTCAGCCCCTTTTTATACCCTCTTTTACCTCTTTAAGAGATAAAACTCACAGCATCCTTACATGCACGTTTATTTAATTGAATTAAAGAACATGACTAATAAATTTGAAGAGATTTTGATTAAACATATTTTATTTTTTTTACAAACTTTACCACTTATTTCATCGTTTGAAGAAATGACATTTGAAAACCTTAAACTCGTATTCATTTAATTGTATTAAAAATCATAAATACTAAGTTTTAAATAATTTCTACAATATTCTACAATAAACAATCTATTTTTTATACAAACATCAATGCTTTTTTACCCTTTAAGGAATGAAATTTAAAAAAATCCCCAAATATATGATTCTTAAATTGTGTTGAAGAACATAAGTGCCGAATTTCAAGTTATTTCAACCATAAACGTTTGATTTTTCATATAAATTGTAACACACATTTTTACTCCTTTAATGGTCGAAACTTCTAACATTACATGCATGTTTCTTCAATTTCGATTGAAGAGCATAAGTACTAAAAAATCCGATAATTCGTACATCTTAATTGTATTAAAAATCATAAATACTAAATTAAAATAATTTAGATTTTATAGTAATGCAATAAATAAACAATTAATTTTTGATACAAACTTTAAAGCCTCTTTTTACCTCTCTATGGGCTAGAATTCAAAAAAATATTAAATTTGTATTTAATTTTTTTTCAGTTAAAGGATAATTTAATTACGGCATATCATTCATTTCAACTCAAAAATGACAGAGTTTCATACAAACTTTCACCCCCTATTTCACCATCTTAGGGGATGAATTTAAAAAAATCCTTTCTTATTCCTTGTCTATATCATAAGAACAACATCTGTAAAAAACAGCCTTCTCGGTCCAAGCTCATTATCTACTATAAAAAAACATCCAAGCGTAAACGAAATGTCCAATTTCCAAACGGCACAACCTTACTATTGTGCCAGACGTTCTATCTGTACTATTACTCTTTGACTCGAATATGGAGAGCGGAGCACGCTAACATGCGACACAGCCTCCCCGTATGAACGCCACCGGGAGACTGACTTTCGACGCGAGCGCTGTCCGCGAATTAAATAATAAGGTTTTTATTGATTTAATAGCACACTATAATGATTTTGTAAAATTTTGAACTTAAATTTTATAAAGCAATAAATTGTCTGTAATAAAAAGAAAAAATCATCAAAATCGTTACAGTAGTTTGGAAGTTATAGGCAAATTTTTGCGTAAAAATAAGAAAGATATTCGATTTTTTTCCGTCAAAAATAACAATAAAATTTAAAAAAACGAACTTAAAATTTAAACTTAATTATATTATACGTATAATGCATATTTTTTTTAAATTATTGGACCAACCGGTTAGCAGTAGTAGGCTTTCAAAGAGGTGTCTATTTCGTAGTTTGGCATTACCTATCGCCTTAAATTAACGCCGTACGTTCAACCTCATTTAATTTTTAATTGAAATGGACAGGATTCTCATGATCTTCAAATCATTAATCACATTCAAATAATATACGCTTAAACGTTATAGCTCCTACGCCTTTCAAGTACGAGCATTTAATTTTTAAATTAACATGCATGTGGGAATATTTTGTGGTAGGCTTGGGTTTTTAAAACACGAATATTATGGTACTGACTTATATAGAATGTATGTTAAATACTATTTGATGACATATTTTAAACAAAAACACAAAGTGTTCGATATAAAAATCCATACTAATATTATAAATGCGAAAGTAACTCTGTCTGTCTGTCTGTCTGTCTGTCTGTCTGTCTGTTACGCTTTTACGGCCAAACCACTGAACGGATTTGGATAAAATTTGGTACAAATATAGTTTGAGATCCAAGAAAGGACATAGGATAGTTCTTATCTCGGAAATCCCACGGGAACGGGAACTATGCGGGTTTTTATTTTAGATTTTTTCTACGCGAACGAAGTCGCGGGCACAGCTATATTATATAAGGTAGAATTTTAGAACGGAGTTCTTAATCACACGTTATTGTTTGAGGCTATACCGAAAAGTATGTTGACAACAAACTATCTATATATATAAAAATTGTATCTATATATATACGGCTGAACCGATTTGGCTAATTTTGGTTTTGAATTGATTTTTGAAGTCCAGGGAAGGTTTGAAAGGTGAGAAAATATAGAAAAAAAATAAAAGTATTTAAAAAGACAGAACAACGTTTCCGGGTCAGCTAGTCAACAATAAAATTTACGAAAATAAATAAATATAGGTACCATCATACCCAAAGTGCTGGTTCCATCCATATGGTCGTTGAAGGAAAATATGTTTTATTAATTGATATTTACGGTTTTTTGACAAAATTATTATTTACACTGATAGATCTTGCCCTAATCTTACTTATAATTAAAGTTTATTAATACGCCAAAACACTTTTAAATTAATCGGTACGCAGGGACGTTTTTTAAAGTTTTTCAAGTTTTTCCAAGCACGGGGTGAGTGCTATAATACAAAAATAATTAGAAATACGAAAGTACTGATCAGAATTATAAATGTGATATTCATCTGTAACGATGAACCAATTTAACTAGTTATACGTATGTATATCTGGCAATCAGGTCAGTCGACGTAATCGATCATATAGCAAAGAAGAATTTCGCCACGCCGAGCCTGTCGACACTAGCTCAGTGGTAGTGCGTCCCGGCTTTCGGATACAGTTGCAGATTTCGTCCCCGCATGTCGATATTTTACTTTGTTGTTTTTAAAGTTGTTTAAGTTTTCCCAAACACGGGGTGAGTATTATAACACAAAAATAAATTAATCGGTGTCATAAACTACAACCAATACAGAGCACACAGCACGTATTAAAATTCTTTTATTTATCCCCAAGATCACACTTGAAAAAAGAATGCTACCTTGATGATATTTTGTACTATGTTTCGAACGTCGAACGATTAAATACCCTAGTGCTGTATTAAAAATGTTAAATAGTGAAAAAAATGTTTTTTTTTTTTAAATGTAAACCTAAAACAAATGTAGCAAACATTACATATATATATATATATATATATATATATATATATATATATATATATATATATATATATATATATATATATATATATATATATATATATATATTAATAATGCATTCAAAGTTGATTCTAGATAAGTACCATACATACACTAATTTTCATTTGCGCGTATTTTGATTATGATTGTGATAGTAAACTTCAAATAACATACCTGTATATTTTTCATTCGACGACTTAAATTTAAGGCTCTTCCCGTGCCACCTACATTCAGGTTCATAGCTGTTTCCAACGTTTCGTTGAATTTCACTGTCGCTGCTACATGGAACACATATGAAACCTAAAAATAATTACATTAAAATAAAACATAACATAAAAAATTGGAGGCAGTAATGAGTCACCTTTGCCGGACTGCTAGCATAAGTTTTCACTTCTGCCGCACTGCTGGCAGAAGTAAAACTTTATTTGAAGACCACACGGGAAAAACAATGAATGTCACCTTTGTGAAACTGACTTTTTAATGCCATCTTTTAGCGTTTTAGTGTATCATAAAAATCAGAATTGGGTATAATCGTCGCAGTCAACTGTTATGGTTCAATTTGTATGTTGATCCATGGCAAGGAACGGGTATGTCCGCGCGTTAAACGTCAAAAACCGTCGTTGTCATTGAATTTAACAGACAATCAATGCAATGCAAAAACCAGGAATGTAAAAGACGTAGATGGTCTATGCTATGGAGTGTAGAGTGTAGTCACAAATTTCAGATTTTGAACCATAAATTACAAACTTATTTAAACAAATCAAGTTTTAGAAGTACAGGCAAAGCATATGTCGGCGCACTTATAACGGGGCGCCATGAAGCTAATTACAACACAACCGGGGCCTACAGCCGCCATCTAGCGTAATTGATTATAATCACTTTTTTTTTATATCATAAGATAGCAAACAAGCAGATGGGTCTCCTGATGGAAAGAGTCAACCATCGCCTATAGACACCAAAGGTGTTAATGGTGCGTTGCTATCTTGTGGCGAGATCTAATGCCACATGCATAAGTTTACCGGCTACCTTACCCTCCAAACCGGAACACGACAGCGACAAGCACTGATGCTATTGCGGCAGGAATAGGTAAGGCGGTGGTACCAGACCACTTGGACGAGAGTGGGGAATATGTTTGTCTCGCTCTGGCGGAACGTCAATGAGGCGGGCGGCCATCTTGTGCCGGCATTCATAGACGATCGGTTCAAGTGGACGCACGTTCTGACGAATCGCCGTCGTCCCAAATTATAATTGTTTTGTTAGTTTTAATTTTTGATAATTTGTGTTAAAGTCGAATTATAAAGTTATTACTGTCTGCAATCAATCTTTTTTTTTTTGACTACTTTTTTTTTAGAAAAGATATTAATTTAAAAAAAATCCCACGTCAACATGGAAAAGGATGATCAAGGCTCGGAACTGTTTTCATCAGAAGTGAGATCCGATGGGAAACCATCGAATCACAACGGAAGCCCTTCTGGTAAATCTGGTAGCGATCCTATTGCATCAAATCTACTGAAGAACATGGAGGCATTATTGACAAGACTTGTGGCTACGACATCGCAGCCAGTGGCAACCACAGTGAGTGCAACGCATGTGACTTCAAAAGACAAGTTAATCCGCTTCGATCCTGATGACTCTGACGCCGATATTGAGGGCTGGTGTCGCATAACGGAAATGATTGTTCGTAGTCGAAATCTAAAAAGAGTTGAGTTACTGATGCTGCTTACAAGTGCATTGAAAGGTCGAGCTGCGACTTGCCTCACTAAATTGAAGTTAGACCAAATAACTTGGGATCATGTGAAGGATATTCTTTTTGCTAAATTCTGCAAGCCGAAATTAATCCAAGATTATTTTGATGATATACTGCGGTTCCAAATAGGAGCAAAAGAGACGGCATGTGAGTCCGCCGTCCGTTTATGGGACCTAATCGAACGTATTCCTAAAACCGAGTTATCCGAAGAAGTTATAGTAGGATTTGTGGTCTCGGTACTTTCTCAAAAGGATAACCTGATCCGTCGTGAGCTAAACTCAAACGTCATCTTGAACAGGCAGCAATTATTTCGTGTCTTACGGGGAATATCTCTTAAAAGAAGTTTTGAAGAAACCGATGACAATGAGTCGGATTCTAAGCCAGTTCGGCTAAGTAGTACGAATTTTAATGGAAAATGTCATTGGTTCGGGTTAACTGGCCATAAGCAATCAGACTGTAAGAAACGCCGTGATATAGACAATATGGGAAATATTTTTAAGAACCAACAAGACTACTTAGCTGCAATTCCGTCACGGAATTTAGAGAGAACTCCAAATGTCACCTGCTATTCGTGTAAGAAGCCTGGTCACCTATCGAATGTCTGCCCCGAAAAAAAGAATACCGGAACGGCGGTCAAGGAAGTTAACAACTGCAGCCACAAGACTTCAAAAGGCATGCTGGAAACTTTTACTGGTGAGAAAGTACATTTTCTTTTTGATAGCGGATCATCTTGCTCATTACTTAAAAGTAGCATGTGTCATAAGTTTGATGGTATCTTTAAAAACTGCTATGTTCATCTTACTGGTATTGGCAAGGATGATGTGATTTGTACCTCGCAAATTCTCAGTACGGTTAAAGTTTTAGACCTTAACTTGACTTTGTTGTTTCATATAGTTCCCGATGACTGCATGACTGATTTTGTAATAATAGGTAGGGACATCTTTGACACAGGTGTTCAGGTTCATATTGATAGCGACGCGTTGACGTTTTTATTGACTAAAGAAACTGTCCAAACGTGCGAAATTAGTGAAACTATTGATTCAACTAAAATAGATACGGATTTGATAGGAAAAGAGAAAGAAACCTTAATAGACATACTCCATAAATATTCCGAATATTTCATAGACGGGACTCCTACTAGGCGCGTTAAAACGGGTGAATTAGAAATTAAATTAATTGATCCTCACAAAATTGTTCAAAGATCTCCATACCGGTTGTCACCTTCCGAAAAACAGGTTGTTAGGAATAAGGTTCAGGAGCTATCAGAAGCTGGAGTTATTCGAGAAAGCACCTCACCGTTCGCTAGTCCGATTCTTCTAGTTAAAAAAAGAGACAACACGGACAGGTTATGTGTTGACTTTCGTGAACTTAATACAAACACTCGTCCTGAACATTATCCCTTACCCCGAATAGACGAACAAATAGATTATCTCACTGGAGCTCATTTCTTTTCATCATTAGTTATGGCATCAGGGTTCCATCAGATACCCATACATCGTGATTCAATCGAGAAAACAGCATTCGTAACGCCGGAGGGACAGTATGAGTATCTCGCGATGCCTTTCGGGTTACGGAACGCACCATCCGTATACCAGAGGTGTATAAACAGAGCCCTTAAGGATCTGAAAGATAAACCATTGGTTTATATGGATGACGTGCTGTGTTACTCATCCTCCGTTGAAATAGGTTTACAGCGTCTTGATTCTGTCTTGAAAGCTTTAACGGATGCAGGGTTCTCATTCAATCCTCGTAAGTGCCGCTTTATGAAACATAAAGTTGATTAGGATATTCCATTCAGGCTGGAGAAGTCAGACCAAACCAACGTAAGGTACAAGCATTGATTGATGCACCATCACCAAGATCCGTTACACAAGTGCGTCAGTTTCTAGGTCTCGCGTCTTATTTTCGCCGATTTATCTACAATTTTTCGAGTATTCTTGGGCTCCACTCACAAAGCTAAAGGGTTCTATAAAGTAGTGTCACAAGCATGAAGAGGTTCGACAAAAGGTTATCCGCATCTTAACTTCAGAGCCGGTATTAACAATATTTGACCCTGATTTGCCTGTCGAACTACACACGGATGCAAGTTCCGAGGGGTACGGTGCTATTTTAATTCAAAAAAAGGAGTCTTTTCCTCATGTTATTGCATACTACAGCCGCCGCATGACCGTGGTCAAGTCTCATTATTATTCATACGAGCTTGAAACTCTGGCGGTCGTACGTGCAGTTGAACATTTCCGACATTACTTATACGGCCGACATTTTGTAGTATTCACCGATTGCAACTCCTTGAAGGCTTCTAAATCAAAAACTGATTTGACACCGAGAGTCCATAGGTGGTGGGCGATTTTACAAGCGTACGATTTTGATATTGAGTATAGGGCGGGTCGAGGTATGGAACATGCGGATTATCTCTCACGAAATCCTTTGCCCGATGTCAAGGCTGGGCCGTCTTCATCCAAAAGGATTGCAACATCCAAGATTGTATAATACGTTGAATTACATCAGGGTTGGTTAGCGGTTGAGCAGAGGCGGTATAGAGAAATTCAAAACCTTATTTCTAAACATAATAATAGCGAAATACCCGAATCTATCGCACGCATTTACTATATTCGTGAATGAATTCTTTATAGGAAGGTTGAGCGTAATAAAACAACAACTTGGCTACCTATAGTGCCGCGCTTTTTTATCTGGAGTTTAATAAACCAAGTTCGTACTGAAATACAGCACTTAGGTTGTGACAAGACTTTAGATAAGCTTTACGAAAGGTATTGGTTTCCCGAAATGTGCAAACGAGTCCGACAGTTTATTGAATCATGTATAGTCTGCAAGGCGTCTAAAGGTCCATCGGGAGCTTGTCCTATTCGACTTCATCCTATCCCCAAGACCCCTGTGCCATGGCATACCATACATATAGATTTCAGTGGAAAGCTCAGTGGGAAGAGCGATCAGAAAGAATACTGTTCTGTAATAATTGACGCCTTTAGTAAGTACGTACTGTTGGAGCACACGTCTTCTTTAGATGCCGCTAGTGCGGCGAAAGCTTTAAAGAGGGTTGTGTGTCTATTTGGAACGCCCAAACGAATCATTGCAGACCAGGGCCGTTGCTATATCAGTTCTGAGTTTAGAACATTTTGTGCCGAACACAACATTGAACTCCACTTCATAGTTACAGGGTCAAGTAGAGCAAACGGCCAAGTCGAAAGGGTAATGCGTACCCTTAAAAGCCTTCTCACGATTGTCGAAAATGACAGAAATAAAACTTGGTGGGACGAGTTGCATGATATTCAGCTGGCACTTAACAGTACCAAGTCAAGGGTGACATCAACTGAATTAATGTTCGGTATTCGTGCAGAATCGCTAGGGCTGTCGAAAATACGTACGAACACGGAACCCGAAACTCGACCTGACTTGAACATGATACGCACCGATGCGCTTGATAACATGACTAGGGTAGGTGTATCTGAGACTGAACGCTTTAATCGAGGCAAAGCTAGGGTAGTACCGTTTTCAAAAGGTGACTATGTTTTCATTAAGAGTAGCGAGCGCCATCATACGAAACTAGATAGGAGGTTCAGGGGTCCTAATGTCATCACAGATATATTAGATAATGACCGTTACGAATTAAAGAATCTTAGTGGAAATAACCGTACATACAAATACGCACATGAGAACTTGCGAGGTATCCCCACGAGGTAGCGCTGGCTTCCTGGAGATTATTACTACTAGTTTATTAAATGAGGACGAACAAGTAGACCAAGTAAATGAGCAGGTAGATCGTGCTGATAATGAAGTAGATGTCCAATCAATTTATAGTGACAATACTTTAACCGCCGGATCCGAAACTATTAGTCTGAATTCTAAGACACTGACGGCTGCTTCAGACTCATTATCCGTATGTTCCGAAGAACTGATGTTTGATGACTCTAATGAGAAAGAAGATGTCCTGTAGATAAAACTGTAGATTAGTAAGTTTTCTTTTATTATAATTATTTTTGGATTAGTGTTTTGGAGTTTGATGTTGCATTTCATGGTTAGTAATGGCCCTATAATTGGTGGATGAGGCAGTGTCGCCCGGGCTATGATCGATATAAGCAAAAGATTTGCACTATGATCGAGTCTAGTCGAAGGGACGCACTCGGCCGGTCTAGAGTAATAGCTAGAGATCTGTTGGGGCTGGTCGAAGGGGTGATGTCGTCCGGTCCAGGCTCGCGAGCTGGTCGTAGGGACACATACATCCGGTCCACGCACACCAATCTCTATAAGCGTCAAGACGAGAGATAATAATGATGTTGATGATGTTATTATGATTAATGTTATTATTAATGATGATGAGTAAAATCGTCATTTGCCAGGATGATCGAGCGGTGTGTATGCGTGATTTTTTTTGTTTGTTGCAGATTCTTCAGGGAACTAAGTTCGCTCGAGGACGAGCGACTGTCAGTATGGCCGTGTCGGCGCACCTATAACGGGGCGCCATGAAGTTAATTACAACACAACCGGGGCCTACAGCCGCCATCTAGCGTAATTGATTATAATCACTTGGACAAGAGTGGGGAATATATTTGTCTCGCTCTGGCGGAACGTCAACGAGGCGGGCGGACATCTTGTGCCGGCTTTCATAGACAATCGGTTCAAGTGGACGCACGTTCTGACGAATCGCCAACGTCCCAAATTATAATTGTTTTTTTACTTTTGATTTTTGATAATTTGTGTTAAAGTCGAATTATAAAGTTATTACTGTCTGCAATCAATCTTTATTTTTTTGACTACTTTTTTTTAGAAAAGACATTAATTTAAAAAAAAATCCCACGCCAACATGGAAAAAGATGATCAAGGCTCGGAACTGTTTTCACATATGTTAACATAATAATCAGTTGTTTCAATATTTCCCTTAAAAGAGTCAAAAATGAAAGAAATATAGACTTTTAAACTATATAAATCTGTTTTTATTCATTTATTTATATATTTATTTAAAGTATTGCCAACAAAGCATGCATTATAAACATTAACATAATATTATATCTAGTACAATAACGCAATTTAAATGCTGCCTCAATTAAAGGCAATAACGACATTTTGAATTTAAAAAAATTAGTGTTCAATTAGGATATAATACATTAACAAAAATAGGAATTAATAAAATAAAATAGTCATTAGGGGGTTTTCTTCAATTAATCGCTTAACAGTTGCCACATTATTTTCGTTGACGGCAGTTGATGGCCGCGCTTCACGAAATTCGTCATGAAACTCTACCTCTCTCAAATTCAGCAAAACATCGCCTCATGGTACTCAAATAAGGTGCTTCTCTCCCAAAAGCATTTTGAAGACGAGCGGCGCAGTCTTGCAGAGAAAGAGAACTTTTAAAATCATAAAAAATCATCGCTCTAAAATCTTTTCGACTTAATTCCATTTTCGTTGCGTGCGTAGAACTTTGATGTGTGATAAAAAAACAACTGACAAATCATTTCCCGCCATTTTTTTTTTATTACTTAAAAGGTTGCAACAATTTAAAAATATAACATTCGAAATTCAAATAGTTCCGATTAGCTAGAAGTGCAAAACTTTTAGTGTGCCCCATGTATATCCCTGCTACGTGGATGGAAAAGCATCATTACATTTTTCGTGACTATGGGCAGTAATTGTTCTTTTTCATCAGGAGACATGCTCGTTTGCTATCATAAGATATAAAAGATAATAATTACCTTATGCTTATCTATTAACATATTTTGACAACGAAATTACTTTAAATATTAATTTGTTTATCCTGTTGAGATTCAAGTCTTTATCAGTATGATTCGTATCTGTGTGACAAATTAGATAATACTCACCCGCCCTTATTCACAATGAGTCGACAAAATTTTGCTGATAGCCAATGAGGTCTTTAAATTACTTATATTAAAATTTGAAAATCTTCGATGGACCAGAACCCGTTTTTTTATATATTGTAAAATAGCAAACAAGCAGATGGGTGTCCTGATGGAAAGAGTCAACCATCGCCTATAGACACCAAGGGTGTTAATTTTGCGTTGCTATCTTGTGGCGAGGTCTAATGCCACATGCATAAGTTATAGGCTACCTTACCTTTAAAACCGGAACACGACAGCGACAAGCACTGGCGCTATTGCAGCAGGAATAGGCAAGGCGGTGGTACGAGATCCGGGCGAGACAATACAGAACTCTTCACCTAGTAGCCACGATGGTTGTGACTCGCATAGCCAATCAGTCGCCTTTTATGACCTGCCTGGCAGGACGGCTGTTGGTCTATTCTTCATAGGAGCCCGGAACCAACACGTTTGATTATGATCTCATAACGACGAATGCCTAACTGTTATAATAGCTTATAACCCAGTCACCGTATAAGGAAAGATCATATTGAAGTCCTATTGTCATTCATTAACAGTTGCAGTTAAAAAAATACCTAGCCAAAGGTATTCCATAATATAAAACTTACCGTATCTATGAGGAGCTGTTCATCGTCAGCTTTAATTCCTAGATTGGGTTCCGATATATCTCCATTAATAGGTATAATCTTTTTTAGGGCCTGCGGCCTTTCTTCTTTTAATCTTGAAAACAGCTAAAAGTTACAAATAAAACATTCAGTACGTTTTAATTAACCATTGTTAAATTTATAATTTGAGCAGTAATATGATATTGCTTTTGATGCAATATAATTACGGTGACAACATAGATATACTACACGTCCAGATTGATAATTGGGTGATTAGAAGTGTCCCCAGTATAAGTCTACTAAATTTGGTAGACTTGGGTGACACGTCAATAGTATCATTTTAACAATCATAGGAAAACGAGCTGGAGGAAAATTATAAAATATGCCGGTTTGTAATGACAAAATTTTGTCGCATTTATCTTGAAAAATCTTATAAGTAATAGTAAGAACACGTTTCATGTGCAATTTTTGTTCTACAGTTACATTTATATATGAAAAAAAAAATGATTTTTTAAGTCCGATTAATCAGTACTGCCGATTTATTACTGGGGTAATTTCCCAAAAAATGGGAAACATATTTCATATAAGTACATCTTGATAAAACATAGTAAAATGGTGCAATAACGTGTAGATAGATATATATGTTAAATGCTCTATCTAAATAACTAAAATAAAATCTATAAAAATTTAAATTACCGATAACTAAACAAGCAGATAGCACTTCTAAAGGAAAGCAACAACCACCGTCTTTAGACAAAAAATATGTTTCTAATGCGACGTTATTCATGTGATGGGGTGGGATGGTATTGCCGGATACCTTACCCTCAAAACAATAACATGAAAGTAAAAAGCATTGACGCTTTTGCGGTATGAATCAGTGGACAGCTCTTTAGTGGCAGCTCGGGCAAGACATTGCAGAACTCTACCAACTAGACCACCCCGTTGGTCGAGTGGTTAGTGACCCTGACTACGCATTCGATAGGGCTCGGGTTCGATCCCCAACAGGGACAAGCATTTATGTGATGAGCATAAATGTTTGTATTCCGGGTTTGGGTGTTTATTATGTATGTAAAAGGCTCTGGATGTATAAACTCAAAGGGTGACAAAAATCAGTAGTATACAAAAACGAGCTTCTTTGTAATGGCAATAATATTCATATTACCCACAACTGTTTGTAATGTGAAAGTTATTATGTTTATATGTGCATGTATATCTCATGCATCAAATCAAATAACTACAAAGGTCTTTTATCAGTCGTCTTACAGTAGGATATGGGATATTAATCCTATTCATTTGTTTTTTGTCGCCTCTGTGGTCTAGTGGTCCAGCGTTGGCGTTGACCACATGAGGTCCCGGGTTCGATTCCCCGGTCAGGCACATAAGAAAAGTGTTTTTTCAGTTTTCTGAGAAACACAAAGTTGCCCGGGATTGGAAAGTGCCCGGTTGGCGATAGGCTTGCCACCTATCACATTTATGGGACCAAGTATCTTCGGCTAATCGTGGATGCACTTGTTGTACCTCTGCCTACCCCTTCGGGGATATGGGCGTGAAGATATTTTTTTCATTTGTTTTTGCGACTGATAAGCACAAAAATTCCACATAAGATTTCATACTGAACGCAGACTAATGCTCAGTTGTACTTGAAACAAGCGTCGAAAACTTAAAAATACGTTCCAATTTTATCAGCAAGTCAAGTGAAAAAAATCCCTTCTCTGTGATACCTTTTAGTGCTTTGCCCAAGATAGCATTCAGAAGTTATCATTTATATTCAAATCTGTAACCTGGAAATTGCGTCAAGAAATATATTTTTATGAATTCTTTAAAATACAGTACACTCCCGTTAGATATGATATTTGAAAGTTAATACTAAAATTTAAGTTAAAATGACTTAAGAAATTTTCGGTGGCGGTCACCACTAATGACTGTAAAGTGACAAAAAAAAAAGAAAATGCTCGACGAAATGTTTTCAAACTTACCTGCTGCTCCAAAATATTTTCAAGTCTCTGATGTGCATTCATATTCTTCTTTTCGCGTACCAATATATAAATTTTGTCTATTCCTGGACAACTATACAATAGTTTTTCTAATATAGCCTGAAATGATACAAGTAATTTAAAATTGTTTAAGTAAAGCGTTAAAGTAAGCGTTTGTGTTCTGTGAACCTAACTTTCCCAGAAATAAAAAAATACGGAAATCATTCCAACATCGACCATTATTACACATAGATCTTGCAAGGTTCGAATATCATCTTTCTCTAGTGGATTGGAATTATATGTTAGGTTTACGATTGGTTAACGACGATGACGATGACGATGTGGTTAATTTATTTAATTCTACACTGATATACATATTTGATTTGTTTGCACCAATTAAAACAACCCGTGTTCGGGAAAATCATTATCCTTAGGTAACTTATAATGTCAAGCTAATGATGAGGCGACGTGACGCAGCCTATAGACGAGCTCGTAAAAGTAAATTACAAGCACATATTAACATCTATAAAGAATTAAAGAACATAGTGCATACAGCTATCCAAAGCGAAAAATCTACATATTTTGCTATGGAAACATATAAAAAATCAAGTTAATTTTAATAATAAATATAATGATATATTACCTGCCAATTTACAAGATCCTGACATTATAAACGCACATTTTTTAAATTTGCCAGCTTCACCTTATCCGTATATTGAAATTGCGTTTTATTATCAAAACCGTTTTAAAGACACTTGCTTCTCAATTCAGCCCGTAAATGAGGAAACAGTAATTAAGGCTTTTAAGTCACTGCAGGCTAATGCTGTTGGATGTGATGGCATATCCCTTGATATGCTGGTATTATTACTCCCCAACTTATTGGGGTAACTTACTTGGGGTTACTTGGGGTATCAATAAGTCAATTCTATCGGGTACGTTTCCAGCTGTCTGGAGAGAAGCTTTAATTCGTCCCATTCCTAAGCATAGTAACCCCTCTGCTCCATCTGACCTGCGACCTATTAGTATTTTACCTTGTTTTTCAAAAGTTTTAGAAAAAATTGTTTGCACACAGCTCGCAGATTATTTGGAGTCTAATGACATTTTACCTCCACTACAGTCAGGTTTTAGAAAGGGTCGATCAACATCTACTGCCCTTGCTCATGTAGTTGATGATATATCGTATGCGCAAGATAAAGGTGAGGGTACTATCTTAGTTTTATTGGATTTTTCACGGGCTTTTGATAGCATAAATATACCATTGTTGTTATCCAAACTCAGATATTACGGATTGATTCGAACACGGTAAAGTGGTTTACAGACTATTTGAATAACCGTGTTCAATGCGTTGAAGTGGAAAATAATGAGGGTATTGTGTAAAGATCAAAAAAGAGCTCTGTGAGCCTTGGCGTGCCACAGGATTCCATTTTAGGCCCCTTGTTGTTTAACTTAGGCTCTGCGGATATCACTAAATCTATCGTTCACTATAAATACCATGTATACGCAGACGATGTACAACTGTACCTTTCTTTCAAGCCACAAGATACAGAATCTGCAGTAAGACTCATTAACGAGGATTTAGAACGTATAGCAACCTGGTGTAAAGTCAATTCGCTGACCTAAAATGTTAAAAAAACTAAATTTATGATTTTCGGTTCTAAGTATCAGATTAATTCAATTTCGGGGTGCAGACCTTCCTTAAATGTAGACGGTCAGGTGATTGATCTTGTGCTTGAGGTTCGAAATCTGGGTGTTGTTATGGACGAGAACCTACGCTTCGAAAAACATACCTCAAATGTAGCTCGTGAGTATTTTTATAGACTTAAGGTTCTGTCTCGTATTCGTGACTCTAGAACCACGGACGTTCGAATTCGTCTGTGTGAGTCCTTGGTTTTATCCAAATTTAATTACGCTGATATCGTTACAGGACCTCGGCTACTTAAGAGAACTCAAAAGCTCATACAAAGGGTACAAAATGCATGTGCGCGTTACTGTTTTGACATCCCCTCTCGAGCTCACGTAACACCATTTTTAAACGACTCTTCGATTTTAAAAATGGATTATCGTCGACATTTGCATTTTGCCACATTTTTGTTTAATTTAATAAAATATAGAATTCCACTTTATCTTTACAGCAAGATTCGGTGGATTTCGGATCTCAACACATCTCATTTGACGAGGGCTTCTTTATTTAAATTAAGTACGCCTTCGTACAACACTGCAGCTTTTAGGGGCAGTTTTCGCTTCAACGCTACCAAATGTTGGAATGATCTTCCTCCCCCTCTTCGTAATTTACAATCGTCACTATGTTTTAAATTTAAGTTAAAACCATTTTTATTAAACATGCAAAAGAATAACTAATTTTGCTTAATGTTTCCTTAAATGTATATTCTAATGATAGATACCTATAACTATCGAGGTCAGGCAGTGTTACTATATTACTTTTTTTTATATATATATATACAATTATAACATTACCTATTTTTGTTTTTATACCTAGTACCTAAGTGATTTGCGAAATTTGGACGAATTATCATTTTTTTTATTTTTTCTTTTTTTATCCTCTATATATACTTCTGTTATTTATATTATACTAATTCTATTTATATATGTATTTTATTGTTTTGTCGATATAAGCTTTGGATAGCCTTCTCAAGTGACAGTTAGTCAAAGGTAGCCCAGAAAATCAGCTGTAGGGTTGATAATACCTATCACCCTACGTGTTTGCTGAGTGGCTTACCGTTTTACCATCATAATGCTATACAGAAACATTACTCAATCTCATGTTATTTTTTCTCTTTTTTTTCATGCATGTAATTATTCTGTAATGTGACGTATAATTTGTAATTATTTGTCTTTCAATGTGTTTTTGTGTTTTTTTTGTTTGATTATTGTATTTGTTGGCGTTGTGTTTTTTTTTTTTGTTGTATTTATAGTTTGCTTTTGTTATTTACTGTATTTGTATAGTATTATATGGTAAATAAAACAATTCTTATTCTTATTCTTAAAGGATGAAGTAACTTTAAATCTATATTGATATTATAAATGCAAAAGTTTGGATGTTTGGATGAATGGATGGATATTTGTTATTTAATGACGCAAAACTACTGGACAGATTTGAATAAAATTCGGCAAAGTGGATGATGAGCTGGAATAGCACACAGGCTACTTTTTATTCCGGCAAAATTAGTTGTTCCTGCAAGATTCACCAAATAATTTTATACTACAGCTGACTGCACGCTGCAGCTAGTTTCTACATAAATGTCATTTTATATTTATTTAGATAATTTCTGTTTCTATTGCCTGCATGTAGGTAGAATGAACTGAATGCTTAAAGACGTATTGGTTCGGATTTTCATTTTTACCATTCTGCTAGGCAGTTCATAAAATCCTTTACGTGCCAATAATAAAGTTGTAGAGTTTCGCAACGTCTTGTTCGGGTATTTAGTACCACTGCCTCACTTATTCTTGCCGCAATGGCGTCAATACATGTCACACGGAAATAATTTGCTTACTTTGTTTTTTTTTTTTAATTTGTCCAGCGATAATATTTATGGGCATTTTAAAGCAAGAGTGAATAGGCCCCTTATTGCTCTACATTGAACTTGTCATGCTTCGCTTTGAAGAGTGAGGTAGCCGATAAATTTGTACAGGTGGCAAGGGCGGATCCAGCCTTCGGGTCGACGGGGGTGACTATATCTCATATTTGAGGTTCAGTCAAGATAGGCAATAATTCATATTTGTTGCTATAATAATCCATACATACCCTTGCCTAACGGGGGAGGGGGGTATGAACCCCATGACACCCCCTGGATCTGCCCTTGAGTCAGGTGGCATGGCCATCCTGCCTCATAGATAATAAGCACCATGAACATCTTTGGTGTCTATGTCTTGAACAATCGGAACGCTTGAGCGTTCTTGATGGAAATTGGTATTAGTTAGAATATGTAATTGCACAAATTATGAGCTCTATTGTTTTGTATGACCTTCTGTGTTTTATTTTTTAATCGTTAATGAAGCGGTTGGATTATACTTGTAGCTAGTAGTACTTAATAGCAAACAAGCAGATGATTTTCTTAAAACACATCGACATTACTGAAATATAGTGCTCTTGAAAATTTTCTCTGGCACACGTTATATCTTATACTAGCGTTTCCCATTTGCCGGATCACGACCCAGTACCGGGTCATCAAAATAAAATTTCCGGGTCGCAACATTCCCGCCTTGTTTTAAAAATATTACCTACTATCGATCGACAACTGATAGATTTTTCGTTTTCTTGTCGTCAAGAATAAACAAAATTAGCTTATCAAGCAACAACACTTTTAATTTCTTTTTCACAACTTATAAATGTAAAGCTGGGTTTTCAACACTAGTTTTCCTTAAAAATAAATATAGAAACTGACTTCAAATAGAACCAGACCTTAGTAAAAAACTTTCGTCATTTTCCGTGAACTTGGATTCTTCAGTACAAAATAAGCAGCAGCTCCATACTTCGCATCAAAATTTTGTGCTAATTTTTATTATTAATAAATGTATATTATTTTATCTAATGGAACCAGCTTAAGTTTAAAAATAAGTGGGTCACAAAGTGGCAGTGCAAAAATTACCGGGCCATGGCAGAACAATGTTTGGGAAACACTGTCCTATACCATAGACGAGCAATTCTCGTATGTTTGTATATTATTGGTTTTTCCAAAACGGCTCTTAACGATTTTGATGAAATTTTATACTTGGATCTTTTACTATGATAATGCGTTTCCACGTGAAATATTATAATCCAAACCAAGATCGGTCACCCAGCTGGGGTACTGATAATGATTAAATACACTTATTTTTTATTTGTGGACTATTTTTTTTGTTAGATATTTTTGCTCAATTACGCAAAAAGTACTGAAATAAATTTAATGAAATTTGGTTGCAGGCTATTTGAAGACTGACCAGACTTTATATTTTATTGTTTTTATCACTAAAGGGTTTTGTATCGTATATATGAATAACTTTGAAAAGATAATAGTTGCAGGGCGCAGTTTACTTGGTATAAAATTTACATTTATATCTATACACATATAATAAAATCGTAGGAAAGTCAATGTATGTCCGGGGTAAACTCAAAAAATACTGCATGGATTTACTTCAAATTTTGCATGAATATTACTAACTTAGTTTAATGATATATAATTATAATTTTTAAATATTTGCACACCATATCATGGTAGAATATGTTGGTAAATTAATCAAATTTTAATAACTTGTAACTCCCATATTCTGGCAAATAAATGATTTCTTTCTTTCTTTCTTTCTTTCTTTCTTTCTAACAGGTCACAATAACAGATAACAGCGGATGAGCTGTGAGGAATAAACGAAGTCCGCGCGAACGAAGTCGCGGGCAACAGCTAGTATTATAATATATTTTAACATACAATTCTTTATTAATTTTTATTTCATAATTTGTTTAATGTCATCACGAATGCCTCCTTGCGTTAGACAGAGTAAACCAAACAATAGATATCCAGGTTTATCAGAATTGACAGCGTGATAATTATTAAAGGTCAGGCGATAATTATACTATAACTATTATTATTATTTATATTTATTATATTGCATAACAATGGTGGCAAAAAAAATGAATTGCAACAATGGAATTTATTTCAATTGATTACGCTTTGTAATACTCATAATGATAATTATTATTTACATATTTGCTATTACACATGCCTAGCAACACCAAACAAAACCATTGTGATAAATACACGCATGTGGCATTACCAACCCGCCACACATAGAAATGGACCATTAATATCCTTAGCGTCTCTTTTTTTTTATCAGAGAGATATCTGCTTGTTTGTTATCTTATAATTTAAAAAAAAAACATCTCATAATTGGCATATAATTTTCAGCCGTAATATACTTACCTGTAATGTGTAACTCTTGTGCTACACAATGGTATGGATATGGTAATTTTCCCGGGTTTTACTGAATGAACCTTTCTAAAGTATTTCTAATATTTAATTATTATGGTTATTGATAAATCCCAATAAATTTAAAATATTTTTTGTGGTTTACTTTAGTAAAATATTTGGAAATAATTCTATTTAAATCAAATTTTACAAATTGCGCGGACTGATTATTATGAAATTTTGGCAAACTTAAAGTTTATATCAAGAAGAAGTGCACACAGCTAATATTTTAATATAATATGCATTGATTAATTAACACACATTACAATGCGTTTTACATACACACACGCTTATACTATTTTGTTTATGGTAAAATTCTGTAAACAAACTTAGAAAACTACTTAGAAAGTAGCATAATTTATGATCAAACTGAGTCATAAGTGTTTGCCTAATAGATATTTGTACTTTCTCGTTACTAAGAATTACGATCGAGTTGCGATCAGAAGGCTATCACAAATAAATTTAAATAAGTAATAATATATTATAGAAATTACATTACCTTTCCAAGAAATCCTGTGGCACCAGTTATAAAAACTGATTTGCCATCATATTTATCAGCAATCGATTGGTACGCCATATCGTCTTGTTTATGAAACCGATGTCTGTGAACAATAGAATAACAATTCAAGAATACAGTTAACAGAAATATTTATTTATTACCTTGATTATTTTCCCATCTAGATCTACTATGTAGTTTAAATATCTGACGATCAATGATTAAGATGCGGCCTTTGATGGAACGCGCTTCTCTAGAAGGTACCTATTCACTCTTTTGAAGATTTGCAGATTGTACTCGTCGGGGAACACAGACTCAGGAAGCATGTTCCAGTCCCTTGCGGTTCGAATATTATTTATATATTTTTTTATTTTCAATTTAAATAGATAATTATTATACCATCTGCTACTGTGTTAGCAGCTTGTAAAAAGAGTGCAAAGATTAGAATATTAAAATTGTCAATACCACGGTGAAGAATATATACCAAAAATGTAAATGGATAGCAACATACATCCTTGTTGCAGGATGGTAATACCAAATGCATAGTTCTAAAAATGATTCCTGAGTGGTAGATATCATTTTTTATCAATAGTTTAATAAATTTTAGCTTCAAGTTTTCGAATTTATTAGCTAGAGCTATGAATTATTGTTTTACATTTTATATACTTATTATAATATATTTTTTTATTATTTATTTAATATTAATTTGGTGTTTATAATGAAACTGATAATTTAATAAATGTGTATAAAATCTCGATTCCGATTAACTATCCCATCATGAATTTGGTTTGACATAACCTATGTGTACTTAGCAACAAACCAAATTCTTATTATTATCTTATTTGAGTAATTTCTAGGTGTCAATTAGGATTTATTTAACATTAAAATAAAATTGATAAAAAGAAATTATTTTTACTGTTTAGATTTCAAATTAAAAACATATTTCAATATCTGTGACGTAAATGATTTTGATAATAATTTTTAATTTAGATATTTATCATCCTTTATTATCTTGATTGTTAAAAGATTTGAAGATAAACCCACAACACTTATGTTAAATGTATAATGACATATATTTATATTATATATATATATATATATATATATATATATATATATATATATATATATATATATATATATATATATATATATATATATATCCTTTGACCTTTGGGCATTGTCTTTACACAATATTGTCTTTATAAAATAACATATATGCAATAATACTGATAAAACTAATAAACGATGAAGATTGATTTAACTCTGTGTTTAGTAAAATGCAATAACACACAAAAGTAAATGATCACTGAATCACCAATAGCTAAATATATAATAATAGCTATAAATATAAAACCTAATAAACTAATTGATCGAGGAAATTAAAGTTGGGAAAATGAAGTGAATAAACTCTTTATTAAAGAAATCAGAAATTAGAAGTACCTTATGAATTCAGAAGTTGGTGTACCTAATAAAACTTAAAATTAATTTTGCCGCTTATAATAGAATCATGTCAAATAAATATAAAAATGGATCTTCACGCCAAAATCCCCGAAGAGGTAGGCAGAGGTACAACTAGTGCATCACGATTAGCTGAAAATAATCTGCTCCACAATGTGATAGGTGGCAATCCTATCAACAGCCGGGCACTTATTCAATAGATACTCCCCAATATAATGTAAATCTCTTTGATTTAAGTAATGGTGACAGGAATATCTAAAGCCATGGTACATAACCCAAAAGTTATGGAATATAAATAACTAGCTGACCCGGCAAACGTTGTTTTGCCATTCATATTAGGAATAAATAGCGGACAAACAAAGTGACACTTAATTTATATAAGTCTACGGGATTAAACTTTATATGGTGGTTAAGTATTCTTAAATTTTCTAATTTTCCGTGCAATTTTCTTAATATTTTCTTTTATAAAAACCTTCTCCTTACAATTACAAACACAACAAAAAAATTACCGAAATTGGTCCAGCCATTCAGGCGTGATGTCGTGACCAAGGAAAATAGGGATTGATTTTTATATATATAGATTAAAACTTTAGATTATCGAGTTCACTATAAATTATAAGTTTTTTCCTAAATCAACCTTATTCGAAAGAGTAGCTACTCATGTGCTTATTCGAAGAGCGGTACAAGCATTATTAATTAATATTCTAAAAGGCGTGCTCCCTACATCACATTCAGTTTAAAAATAGTCAAAGAAATAAAGTTT
The DNA here is from genome assembly GCA_036924255.1 of Apodemia mormo. NCBI lineage: Eukaryota > Metazoa > Arthropoda > Insecta > Lepidoptera > Riodinidae > Apodemia > Apodemia mormo. The sequence continues at coordinate 41,544,050 of JAUPFN010000008.1, forward strand.
TGTAAGAAAATATCTTAACGCCCGTATCCCCGAAGTGGTAGGCAGAGATACAACATGTGCACCTACGATTAGCCGAAGATACTTAGTTCCACAATGTGATAGGTGGCAAGCCTATCGCCAACCGAGCACTTTCCAATCCCGGGCACCATTGTGTTTATCAGAAAACTGAAAAAAAAAACACTTTAAGTGCCCGACCCCTGAATCGATCCCGCGACCTCATGTGGTCAACGCCAGCGCTGGACCACTAGACCACAGAGGCGATATTTGTAAGAATGCAATATTATAACACAAGTAAAATATCATACAATAGTTATTATACTGCCAAATATTGAGGAAATTATTTTTGAGTATATGAGTTTTGTATTTGGCACAAGTCTCGTCACTTTCATTCCTTTGTAAATTTTTAAATTTACGCTTAAATTTCTTCTGCATCACTCACTAGTCATTTTCCATATTACAAGATTTTTAAGATTTTCTCATACGATATTTAAATATTTTCTTTCATACAAACCTTGTCCGAGTAATAACGAACACAAGAAAAAATATTTATCTAATCTAGTGCAATTATTCGAAAGTTATATCCATGCAAACATTTGGCTGATATATATTTATTGATATAGATTAGGAGACGTAATTTTGTAATACATTTTTAGAAAATTAACTTTTGAAGCGGTGAGAAATGTCCCGTAATTTGGTTAAAAGTTTTTTAAGGACTTAAAACGTTTTTATATAAATAGTTAAACAGTTTATTAAATCGTCTAAAAAGTTATGTGCATGCAAACATTTGGCTGATATATATTTATTAATATAAATTAGGAGACGTAATTTTGTAATGCATTTTTGGAAAATTCACTTTTGAAGTGGTGAGAAAGGTCCCTTAATTTGGATGAGTCTTTTAAGAACTTAAAAGGTTTTTAAATAAATAGTCTAAAAAGGTTTTTAAATAGTCTTAACAGCTAACAAGAAGCTACAAATTTAAGGAAACAGCCGTTCTAACAATGTGCATTTTAATTTATGATATTTATATGTTTTAATATTATTATATTAATTTCGAAGGAATGAACGTATAATTGAAAGTATCTATTAAAAACACGTTTCCTGTAGTCAAGATAATATCAACATGTTTTTAATTGTTTACGTAAATGTCACATTACCTGTCGGTTTATCAAAGCAAGTCAATCACGCCGTTATCTTTTTAATATTTATCGATAAAATATCTTTGGCTATTGCACAATATTTATATCGTCGTTTGTGATCAATGCGCTGCGATCGGGTTAATGTAGTTCAGTTTCTCATTTCCGATTTTGATGAAATTAAAAAAAAAAACTCGAGGTCGAATATAGTTTAATTAAAAAATCAACCCCTAGGGGGCTGAATTAGGCGTTTCAAGTTTATGTGAATTACTATATCGTAGACATGTTACGCTACTTGTAGGCGAATCTGCAAGGGTCAGCTAGTATTCTACCATGCTACGGTGTGCAAATATTTAAAAAATATATCATAACATATATATTAACATATGTAGTCTATGAATTATTTCCCCTTGGTCCCGGGCTCCTTTGAAGAATAGGCCAACTGCCAGGCAGGTCGTAAGAGGCGACCGATTGGCTTCGCGACTCACTACCATCATCGCTACAAGGTAGTAGAATTTTACAACGTCTCGCCCGGGTCTGATACTACCTGACACTGACGTGTTCTGGTTTGGAGAGTAAGGTAGCCGGTAAACTTATGCATGTGATATTACGCCTCGCCACAAGATAACAACGCACCATTAACATTTTCGGTGTCTTTAGGCGATGCTTTACACTTTCCATCAGAAGACTATCTTATAATATAAAAAAAACACAACCGTACGGAAGCCAAAGCTTTATATATTATCATTAATAAATTCAATTACAACCAGATTACTAAAATTATAAAAGATATTTTTTTTAACTTCCCACTACGTATATATATATATATATATATATATATATATATATATATATATATATATATATATATATATATATATATATATATATATATATATATATATATATATATATATATATATATATATATATATATAGATGGATGTAGGTAAAGGAATTTACTGATTTTACCCCAATTTTCGAAAATCGAATTTTCACTAGATGTTCACGGTTTGACGTCCTAGGAATCTTTTCCGACTATTTTGACGATGACGTCAATATGTCTGTATGTAAGTGTTTGAACGTGTGTGTATGTGTGTATGTAAACATCTCATAACTTTTGAACGGCAAGACCGATCGAAACGCGATTGATGGCATTCGATTAGATTCCACTCAACTTAGTTTTCCTGAAAATTTAACCCGATTCGGCTCAGGAGATTTTAAGAAATTTTGAAAATATCCCCAAAAAATTTTTTTACGAAACAGTGTTTTTTTAATATAACTTCCACATTTATGTACCGATTGAGAAAAAAAAACAAATCAGCTCTATTCTTCAAAAAGCTACGTCTAATACATACATTTCATTAAAATCGGTTTATCCGTTTGGGAGTAATCGTTGACGAAAAATTTTGAAAAAGCCGTTTTTTCGACATAGCTTCGAAATGTTTCAACCAAATATTTTTTTTTGGTATTCTATAATATTTTAGTACTAAAAAAAGTACTTAAAATTCCGTTTTAAAAATCAAAGTCGAATCTATTTCTCAAAAGTTATAGCTTTTCAAATATTAAAATTACGTTATTTTTAGCAAACTTACTTATTTTTTTTAAATAACTTTTAGACATATACACCGATTGACTTAAAAATCTTATCAGCTTTTCTCTTTTAAAAACTGCGTCAAATACCGCTAATTTAAAAAAAAATTAAATAACAAAAATAAAAAAAAAATGGTTTTTGACATTTTTGAAATCTAAAATATTGCTATTATTATTAGATCTCAAAAATTGAGATGGATACCATCAGCGTTTTCAAAATATACAGCTTTTGAAAAATTTTGTAAAATATACTTATTGCCATTTTACTCTTTTGAGCTTAAAATACCTTAATATAGTGGGAAGTTTCAGAGATGACCTGCAGGGCCAGCCGTTTACAAATTTTTTATGTTAGAATTGATTCATACGTATACTGGCATTGAACTAACAATTTATGAAGTGTTCCCCGTGTTGGTCCCGGGCTCCTTTGAAGAATAGGCCAACTGCCGTTCTGGCAGGCAGGTCGTAATAGGCAACCGATTGGCTATACGAGTCACTAACATCGTGGCTACTAGGTAGTAGAGTTGTGCATTGTCTCGCCCGGGCATAGTACCACCGCCTTACCTATTCCTGCCGCAATAGAGTCAGCGCTTGTCACTGTCGTGTTCCGGTTTGGAGGGTAAGGTAGGCCGGTAAACTTATGCATGTGGCATAAGACCTCGCCATAAGATAGCAACGCAGCAATAACACCTTTTGTGTCATATGCGATGAATGACTCTTTCCATCAGGAGACCCATCTGCTTGTTTGTTATTTTATACTATAAAAAAACGTTGTTTGGCCAAATATGATACGCCATCTTTTGCTGTCTAGAAATATCCTAGTAGCAACTTAAACTTTAGTGTTCGGGAATCAACGACCCTGTTTTAAAAAAAACGTTTCCCAAGTATGATTTTAAGAAGTGATAAGCGATATTCAGTAAGGTCAGAAAATACGGCGATGAAAGTCACTATCAGCTAACTCACTAGTCGACAAATCGGTGAATTACAGTGAGTGGAACCAGTGATAAATAATAATTATATTTATTTACTCATTTTATATGATACTAGTTGACTCGCCCCGCTTCGCCCGCGTGTAAATTAACATAATAATTAAAAAATCGTTTTTTTATTCCTCGTCTATATAGCAAGAGCAACTGCTGTGAAAATTTTCAGCTATCTTGGTTCAAGGCTTAAGAGCTGGGCGTTGATATATCAGTTAGTTTGTCAACTTTTTATATATACAGATTAAAATAATTAAGCTGAAAATTTAACTATTATTTTAAAATTCCGGCTGAGTAATATATATTTAAATTTTTCCGGGCTAATGACTTCAAAGACTTTTCCTTTGCTGATTAGGTTTGAAATCCATCAGTACATTATTTTTTAAAATATGTTAACGGGTCAAAAACGCATACATATATAAAACTTACTTGTAAAGCTCCACGTTTCTGCCAAGTTACATTAACCGTGGTCACAAGCGGACTAATCGTGTCAATGTACCTTGGCCGAAACGTCAAGCTTTACAAGTAAGTTCTATATATGTACGCGTTTTTGACACGTTTATATATTTTAAAAATAATGTACTGATTGATTCCAAAACCTAATCAGCAAAGGAAAAGTCTTTGAAAATAAATAAATAATACTCGTAAATCAATAAATAAATATTCGCGGGACAAATTACACTTACTGATCTTACCCCAAAGTAAGCAAATTATTTGCTTGTGTTATAGGTGTTAGTGAACGATACTAATACATACACATAGACATATAAATACTGGAATATATTTAATAAACACCCAAACCCGGAAATACAAACATTTATGCTTATCACACAAACGATTGTCTCCGCCGGGGATCGAACCCGAGCCCCGTCGATTGCGTAGTCAGGGTCAGACTAACCACTCGACGAAAGGGGCGGTCTAATCATAGGTTAGTGGCGCTCAATAAAAAATTGCATATATATATATATATTGAGATGAACTTTAAAAAAAACGAATAAAATTTATCAGTATTTTAAATTTAAACTACTTATATTATTATTACGGCAAAACCCTCGTTGACCTTTATATGGCTATAGATTTATTAAAAAAAACTAAGTTGTGAAGCTTAGGGAATAAAAATAACTTATTATAAAGGTAGTTATATAAAATTACTAATTAACTTACCCAGGGTAGGTGCAGGCCCTAACAATGTCCGACATGGAATGAATAGAATTAGCACAAGCAGTCCTATAAAAATAAATGATAACCAACGGAAGCATTGCCTAGATATTATCTCAAAAAATAAAATAAATTAGTCATATCTGATATATAATAAAGTAAAATTACACGAAACTTTATAGAAATCTTACATGAGTTATTTTTGATTATTATTTTATCAAAGATCTTCATGATAAATAAACAATAATCGCGCACCTGCTTTAAGAAAAATATCTACGTCACTTTCTTATTGTATTTGTTGTAGCAAGGAAAACTAAATTACGTTTTAAACCATACTATCATTGTGTTTTTTTTCTAATTTGAAGCTTAAAACATTTTTTAAATAAAATAAGTAAATTTCGCCGGCGCGGCGTCGGGATTGACGACTTTATCGCCCGCTGGTGGGAAAATCTTCTTTCTTGGAAAATATTCCGCCGGTGCAGTCAGTCAACAAAAAAATTGGTAGTGATATGCATCTGTTGAATGGGCCAGCACGACCGGGGGCAATACCAATACTTCACTTAAGACTTAAAGTTAGTTATACGGAATTTGAAAAATAACATTTCTCTTTATAAGCATGTATTTTTGGTATCAAATTAGTGTATATATATAGTAATTCAATACTGAGTTAAAACAAATTAGTGTAAGAAAATGTATGGTTCAACCAACTTCAATCACAGAAGTTGGTTGAGCCATACATTTTTTTTTTCAACCGATAATGCACGCCGCGGCGCGCGGCGCGGTGTGCATTATTATCTTAAATTATTATAAAATTGATTGAGACGCAGCTTTGTATATTTATACATCGTCATATGACACAAAAAATTCATTTTCACAGTTTCCGATCCGGTAGTAGTTTAAAAAAATTTTGACGCGTCAAAATATCTTGTAAAAAGTTTTATTGAATAAAGTACTTCTGATTTCTGATTTCTGATTAAAATTTCGAGACAGAATGACTTCATTTAATTTTTCCCTACCTGTATTTTAGGAAAAAATTGTAAATTGTTTTTTCCTTCTTAAAAATGTGTTTAGGGACTCGGTGATTTTTTACAGGCCAAGATAGGGTTAAAGTTGATTGTATAGTATTAATATATATATATATATATATACAAAATATATTTGTCATAATTTTATGTATATTGATACGTAAATTTTCAAAATATTTGATTGATTTAAGGGCAAGTTGCTCGAGATAAAATCATTAGTATCGACTCAGTATAAGTTAATGCGCATATACAGGGCATTGATATAAAATACCCAAGATACACAATCAGTGTGTCAAAAAACGTCCTCCAAAAATGACTGCACAATTTTAAATTGTGCACTCATTTCAAATAGAATCGAGTCGGCCGCGTCACTGTCAATTTTATTTATTTTCGTACATTGCTTTATAAAAACAACTATAAGTCTTGCACTTAAGCAAAGGATATGCAAAGACATATGTTTTTGCCATATCTATAACTACTTAAAAGAAATTAGGGACACTTTTGAGTGCCAGTTTTGTTCGGGACTGTGCATCTAGGGTTTTTTATATCAATGATACAGGGATACTTTTAAAGGACCGGCCAAATTTTCTGAGGCTGTTCAGAATCGATAAAATGTTCGATTTGTGCAATAAAAAACAAAAAAAAAAAACAAAATTTCACTTTTATCCGACACAAAATATAAAACACATGGATATAATTTGAATTACGCAATATTCTAACTAAAATATTTTAGTGCCTTCCACCAATTAAAAATGATCGGGAAAAATGTACTTAGAGTGATAGATTATTTAAGATATATTAAAGGTGTACCAAAAAGTGCTGGATAAATTTTACCTTATATAAATGTAAATGTCTTGTTTATAAGATGTTAATTGTTGTCTAATGTATGACTGACGATACATACACAAGCAACTTTACGTTCTGGCTTTGCTGAGCTAACAGAATTGAATGACGTCACAATTGGTTAATGTAAACAAAAGACGGGTTTATTATTTGTGTTTTGCACCCACTGTTTTCATTGCCGAAGAATAATAAACAAATACATAATTCCAAAATGAAGCTAAGCTGATAATACACACAACTTTTTAAAGTAAAAGTATCTTCACGCCCGTATCCCCGAAAGGGTAGGCAGAGGTACAACAAGTGCACCCATGATTAGCCGAAGATACTTGGTCCCACAATGTGATAAGTGGCAAGCCTATCGCCACAGGGCACTTTCCAATCCCGGGCAATGTTGTTTTTCTCAGAAAACTGAAAAAAACACATTTCTGAATTGCCCGACACAGGAATCGAACCCGGGACCTGTGTGGTCAACTCCGACACCGGACCACTACACCACAGAGGCGATAACAACTTTTTAAGATTATTAAAAGCATCCAACTGAATATTACAGTCACTGTTTGCTAAAATACCAGTTCGCTACACACTCTATCAAATACAACATTGATTTATCATTGAAAAAGAGACACAAGAAACCGAAAAAATGCAACACATTGGATAATTCTTACTCCAAATTACACCCACTATTACCATCAGCTCGCTAACATATAACTCCAAAACTTTGGACATGCATACTCGCTCTTCCAGCAGGCTTAGGATAAGCAACACGATAAAATTTTATCGACCCGTTTTCTCGACATTTATGTCACGTTCTCTATTTGCTAATGCATTTGACACTTGATTTGACATGATACATTAAAGGAAGAGTAAATGATCATTATTACTCGACGGTAATTATTTTCTCTACCGATCGAACGTCTTGCTGTCATTTTATCAAACAAAAAAATAGTCCATCAAACGTCACTTTCTCGATCGAGACGTATCTCGCGGTGTTTATCCTAAGCCTGCAGGATCCACCCCTATATTAAATTATTATATTATCCACCCCTATTACTACCCTAACTACTATTTACCTACAACCCCAAACTTTTTCTCGGTACTTCCACTGACAAGTTGTAGTTTAATTGCTCAATTATCACTTACCTTACCATACTGCCGCACTAAACGCAAAAACTGTATCTCAGTGACAGCTAGTTTCGAGATAATTGAAATTATTTATGTATTCGCACAATTTGTTACCTTACAGATAACGGAATTCTTATATAATATTAGGTATATTTTCTAGCTCAATAGATAAAATATGAAAAATGTATGTGGATATACCTAAATCATGCTAATATCCTTAATAATTAAAGGTTAAAGTGGGATAGAAAAAACTTTCTTAAGCGTTTATCTATACCTAAAAATAAAATACCGCTATGAGGCTTAGTTCATTAGATGCTTATTTTTCTAAGCTATCCGGCGGCGTAAAAATCAAACTTACAAATTTTTTTTAACCAACTTCAAAAAAGGAGAAGACACACCGATTTCTCCGAGGTTTCTGTCTGTCTGTAGATAATTTCAATTTCTCTTAGATATTTTGTTGATAACACCGAAAGCTAAGTGTTAAGATAATGGGTCGTCAAAGCACGCTTGAAAGACCACTTAGAAGAGGACCTCCTAACGTCAAGTGGAAGAGAATTCCAGAGCTTAACTGCTTGAATAAAGAAAGATTTATAAAGAAAATCCGTTCGAGAGAAAGGGATGTAAAGAGAAAGATCATTATCAGAACGGAGGGAATGATCATGAGTGCTACACTGAAAGCAGAATTTAGATTTAAGGTAAGTGGGAATATTTGGGTCATTAACAATGGAATATAACATGAGCAGCATCCTAACTTCTCTACGTTTAGCTAAGGGTAGCCATTTAATTTTTGAACGAAAGAACGAAATATGATCAAATTTGCGTAAATTAAAAATAAAACGTATGCAGTTATTAAAGAGAATCTCTAATCTATTGAGTAGGTACTGAGTGAGGTCTGAATAGCATACATCAGCATAATCTATAATAGGAAGCACAAGGGCTTGTATTAATAAGAGTTTTGTACTCACAGGGAGAAAATGTTTGTGTCTATAGAGAGTGTGCAAAATAGTATTAACTTTTCGACAAATTTCAGTTATGTGTGGAGACCAAGAAAGAGATGTGTCTAAAGTAAGACCAAGATTTTTAACAGATGACTGGAAGGGTATTACTAAGTTATTAAAAGTGATGGCAGAAATATTTTCCCAAGCAATTGTAGCCATTCGTCTTGAAGTACCAAAGACGATAGCTTGGCACTTAGATGGATTAACAGTCACACCAAACTTAGTGGACCAATCTAGCACATTCTTTAGGTTTAGGTTGAGACTGCCGACAGCACTTTCTAGATTCTCAACATCAGTTTGCGTATATAATTGTAAGTCGTCGGCGTATAAATGGTAAGAGCAACTTAAAAAAGGTACTATGAAATTAATGAAAAATTAAAATAACAGTGGGAAAAGAATACCACCTTGTGGAACACCAGCCTCCTGCAAACGCCAACCAGAGAGCTCACCTTTGACGCGAACGGCCTGATATCTATCCCGAAGGTAAGACGAAAACCAATCTCGCGCAGTCGGGGAAAAACCTAGGTGATCAAGAGCTGCAAGAAGAATATCATGATCAACGGTGTTAAATGCATTTGAAAAATCAATTAGGACTAATATAAGTAGATTAGATTTTTCCATGGCCGTCCGGATATCATCAACCACTTTTAGGAGTGCAGTAGTAGTACTGTGGCCTGGCCGAAAGCCAGATTGAAATGGACTTAAAATGTCATTTTGAAAGGCATAAGTCGATAACTGCCTGTGTACAACTGCTTCGATGATTTTAGACAGGAATAGAAGAATTGATATAGGCCTAAACTGATTGGGAGTAACAGGATTGGAAACATTTGGGAGGGGAACAACAAACGCTTTGCGCCAAATAGAAGGGAAGGAACCTGATGATAGAAATTTATAATATGAGTGACAGGTGGTAATATAAAATCAAAAACCAATACAAGCATTTCTCGACCCATACCATCAAAACCTACAGCTTTCGAGGTGAAATTGGTGAAAATTTTGCGAATATCCTCATCTGTTACCGAAGAGAATTCGAAAACATGTGAATTCGACTTAGGCAAAGATTTAAGGTAGGAAATAGCACATCTTTTACAGTCCTAATCAGGGGCCTTTCTGAAAGTAAAATGATCATTAAGATCGTTAGGAGAAACGGATTGGGAATCCTCATTACTAGACTTAACAACGTTAAACTTGCTAAGCAGTTTCCAAACGTCGGCGGGAGAAGAATTATTAATGATATTATGAAAGTAACAGCGCTTTGCATTTCTTACTAATTGATTACAACGATTCCTAGCAAGTTTATACAAATGCCAATTTTCGTTACTACGATGTTTTTTAAAGTAACAAAATGCACGGTCGCGCTTGTTCATAGCAGCTCGCACATCCGCAGAAATCCACGGTGAGGGCGGATGCTTAATTCTAACAGGATGCAGAGGTGCGTGCTTGTTAAAAATATCCAAAATAAGACTGTTTAATGCCTGAACTTTACTATCAGCGCAGGGTGCATTATAGACACTTTCCCAGTTAGTAACAGCTGCATCATTCTGAAGATTATCCACATCAATTGCGGCAAAATTACGGAGGTACACAACCTGCGGTTTCGGTTTAGGTACTTTAATTTTGTAAGAGACATATATAAGATCATGTCGAGAAAACATCGGAGCGAGAAACTGACCATAGCTAGCCGCAAGATCTTTCCGAGATACAATTATGTGATCAATCCAGGAATCTTCAGTATCGATGTTGTGGTGTGTTGGGCATAAAGGCAAAATAGAAAGATTAAAACAATCCAGAACCGTACGAAAATCATTTGACCTACGGGAATCCTTCATCAGATCTGTATTGAAATCCCCCATGATTACCTGATGTTTATATCCTGCACATAAGGGAAGTACATTGGATTCGAAATCAGACAAAAAATCTGCATTAGGTGGACAATACACAACACCAAGAGCAATTTTGGCACCACATAAAGTAATTTCTAATAACAAGAATTCTATACCACCAGAATATTGAGAAGGAGAATTAAGAAGAATTTTAAATTGGACATCGGAACGCAGGTATATAGCTACTCCACCTCCACCCTTTCCGGAGCGATCATTTCGTAAAAGCACGTAACCTGGTAGACTCACGTAGTTAGAGGAGAATGAAAGTTTAAGCCAACTCTCGGATATTAATATGGCATGATATTTGTTTGCACAAAATACGTCATAAAAATCTGAGTAATGTTGAGGTAAGCTTTGTGCATTCAAATGGCACACGTTCAATAGTTTCGGGAATTTTAGCAAGTGGTGGGTAATTTGCGTACTTAGAGGTAGTAATTGTTCAGAAGTGGTATCGACAAAAGACAGAGAAGAAGAATCTGAATCGAGAGCCGAACAAAATGAATCACTATCAGACATTAAATAAGTAAATACTATATAATATACTTAATTTTATAAATTAAAAAGTTTATGTATAATATAAATATATAATAATAGGACAACACACGAATAAACTAGATATAATACCTATATAAATTAACTTAAACTAAATTTTAATCAATAGGCAATACCTACCGGTCAACTAGCTTACAAAAATTACTTTACCAACCAATTATGAACGTAAAAGAAACAGAGCACATTTAAATTTAATGTCTTTTTCGGCGAAACATAAAAAAAAGGGATTACATAAAATATCCAACAAGGCACCACAACACTACAATATTACCTAATTAGTAGGTTATAATATAAAACAAATCTTCAAAAAAAAAAAACAATACGCTATTATAACTATTAATATCGAGATAACAAGATAATAACAATTAACGGGTGTTAGCTGATGCTACAATATGTATAGGGTAAGTTTAGTACCATAAACTGTAAGTAACTGTGAATTCAAGAAAATATTTATCTTTGTACCATAGAATAAAATTATAAGAGTCCTGCCAATAATGTCTGGTAACATTTTCGCATTTGTTTTATGATAAAGTAATTAAGAAATACCTAGAACCGCAGATCAGAAAAACGATAGTTCTTATTAGTAAAAAGAAAATATCGGTTTCAATTTAATAGTTAATCGTTTACAAAACTAGTTACTATTTGGCAAAAATAAAAAAAATCCATTGCTGCTAAGAATATATGATGAAAAACTAATAATAATTAATGTATGATGTTGCTGGTATCAGCTTAGCTAGTTAACAAACATATAACAACGTAAATTCGGGAGACAATAAATATTAATGGCAGGAAAGATATACACTGTCATTATAGTATAATTGAAAAACAAATTTTCTTTATAAATTGAATAAAATCTATCGCTATATTAATTTCGTAGCTGTTAATTGATATACGTTGACGTAACTTGTAACAATTTAACAAAAATACAGGTTTCTACAAAAATATATATGAAAAAAACTTCTTATTTATATTTAACGTAGTATATAATGGCTAAGCAACCATATGCAAAATACAACAAACATTACATACGAGAAACCATAAGTTATGATAGCACAAAACAAAACATTAAAATTAGTGTTATAATCTAAGAAAAGAGTCCTTATAACAGAATATTGATATAGTTAACAGGTAGTGGTTAATCGTCAACATTAGGTGTGATAACTTGGCTTAAGTAGAATATAAACTGCCGCAGGAAATATTTTATGGAAACTTATAAAATTTAATTGCTGAAGTTCTGCATTTCGGTATAGACTAATTATGAAAAACAAACAAATTGTTATATATATTTATAACTACAGTGAATTCGAAAAACCATTAATTTTAACAGCTGATAGAAGAACAAACTGTGTTAACATTAAATAGATAAAATAACAATAATAGAAAAAATAGCAGCCGCTACAATAATATGTTTAAGTAATAAAGGTTATTCGTTGACATTACAATTAACAATTTTGCCCGAATACAAAACCGATTGCCACTAGAGATATTCGCTGAATACAACAGTAAATCTAAGAAGGAAAAACAATTTTAATAATAGAAAATAAAACAATACCTTTAACCATTTAACCACTTACACTTTAAAACCATTATTTTCAGATAAAAACCTAACAACGGTTATTGGTTACCGTTGCGTATAACGTTGCGACCACTTACTAAATTACCTACAAGTCGTAACATTACAAATATCTATGGTTTGTATAGACTATGGATGACATAATAATATGAAATGACTATGATTTGCTATACATTGTGTTACAGTTAAAAATTAATAAATTAATGGGTAATTAATAATTATACCTTGCTATGAATAAAGACCACTCTAGGCTGTGAGAAATAAAAATAGCATAGACTTCAAAATTAATTTAAAATTTAACACAAAAAAAAAGAAATATAAATTGATTGGAGATACTTATTGGGTAGTACATATATATATATATATATATATATATATATATATATATATATATATATATATATATATATATATATATATATATATATATATATATATATATATATATATATATATATATATATATATATATATATATATTATTATTATAAATTGATCCCAGACCTCACTGATGGCACAGCCATATTAACCTATTGCTAACCATTTAAGAGGTAAAACAAAGAGCAATTTAATTAAAACAGACCAATTGTCTAGTCAATTAAGACCTACTTATTATGGCATACTAGTTAACATTACTTACAGTAAAGGTATAACATTAAATTATAAGCTATTTGTTTTTGTTTGTGCGTTTAGGTCGAGATTGCGTGGGTTGACCTTCATTCGACGAAGGTTGACCTGTTTGCACCGATGACAATATTGATGATTCTTGACTTTTCAACTGCAGGGGCACTGGCCTTTCCGAGATAAAATCCTGGCTTGATGTACCATAAATTGATACGAGATTCTTGAGATCATCAGAGCAGATGATTCTTTCAGTTTTACCAACTGGCAGCTTAATATGTATAATACCATTATAAGTCCATACATTCTTCATTTGAAAGTACTTGCGAGCTTCGAGGAACAATGATTTACGCTGTCTTATAAGGAATTCAGAGAGAACAAGAGATGTTCCCTTTAACAGACTTTTCTTTATCCAGGCCAACGCACGTATATTGTAATCTTCCAACCGAAATAAAATAGGCCTGTTTCGCTCATTGGTCATCTTTCCTAATCTGTATGCAACTAATATTTGCAAAGAAGGTGAGAGCTGCAGGTTTTGTTTAGGAACATTAAAAATAATCACCTTAACATCTTCATCGGGCTTCTCATCGACCCCACTAAGTAGGAGAAATTTTCTTCGGTGGCGCATCTCGATAACATCAACAAGTTGCTTGGCCTCCGATATTTGCTGGCGTAAGAGATTGAAAATATCTTGAACATAGCTACGAAAAGTTGAAAATTCCTTGTGCAAGTTCTCCAAACTATTATTGGGAAGGTTAGATTTAATAAGAGCTTCAAAATCATGCATTTTCTGGAACAGCCTTGACTCAATTGTAACCTGTCTTTCAGCAATATCTTCAAAATTTAGCATTTTTATTCAAAACTTCTTTTTTTGGTGCGGTTGGTAATTAGTTATAAAATAAAATGAAATACTCTTGACAAAAGTCTTCGTTCTACGTCTGTCAAGTCGATCAGTGCCTCAAGCACGAACTCCTTGCGAAAAAGTATTCGTATCGTCATCGAGAAACAAACATATGAAAAATGATCAGCGCCCCTATCGTACGTAAATGGAACTAAATTTCGAAGCACAAGCAAATTATTAAATTTTCGTATCGCAAACGTATCGAGAAATACGTGAAACGTAACAAAATTGCGAGCACGAACGGTGTTTTGAAGTATCGTATCGCAAATTTCGAAGGCTGGGTATCGAGAGGTGTCGAATCTTTTTTCACTTACAATTTGCCGGTGAAAAAAGTTTCGAGTTGTTTAAAATTATTTATTACGCTCGTTTTTTTTAAATTGAATAGTTTTAGTTATTTCCGGATATTAATACAATCAACAGAAAGCTAAAAAATGCAAAGACCACCTATATTTCAACGTAATTCTCTATTATATTCTTATTGGAAATTTACTTCAAGATGAAGAAAATAATAGACGAGATTCGATGTAAGGAATTTTTATTCTCAAATTTTTATTTGTGGTAATTTTTCACTGTTTATATTTACATTACAATACTAGCTGTTGCCAGCGACTTCGTCCGCGCGGACTTCGTTTACTCCACACTGCTCCTCCCCCTTAGGTGATAGCGTGATAATATGTAGCGTATATGTTGACCCGACCTGTTAGTAATATTCATGTAAAATTTGAAGTAAATCCATGCAGTACTTTTTGAGTTTACCCCGGACATACATACAGACAAACAGACAAAAATTCTAAAAATATATTTCTGGCTTCGATATCGGTTGTAAATCACGCCCCAAGTATTCTTTTAAAAAAATATTCAATGTACAGTTTTGACTTTCCTACGATTTTATTATATGTCTAGATTATTTTTCAGAGAAGATAGACGCAGGGCTAAACAGAGAAAAATATTTGATCCCATGGATTTAAATGATACCGAATTTAAAAATAAATATCGTCTCAACAAAGGGGCTTTTACATTTCTCTGTGAGCAACTCCGCCGAAAAACTTCATTAAAACTAAGTTCCAGGATAACTCTAGAGCTAGGAAATAAGCTAAGAATAATATCTAAGAGATAAATAGAGGAATCTTATTTCTGTAAGAAAGGATCCAATCTTCACTTCACACCACGAAACAAAAAACTGCACATAATAAATAAGTTACATAAAACTTCCAGGACGTACTTTTCCATGAACTTCACCATAGTTGTGTACTGCATAATGCTAGTCTAGTTTTCATTTTATAATATTTTATTTATATTTAATGCGAGGAAAACATTTAAATATAATGTTTTCAAGAGCCCGTACGATTGTAAACAAACTTGACCTTGTCTTTGATTGGAATATGCGATGCCAAACAAAGACAAGGTCAAGTTTGTTTACAATCGTACGGGCTCTCGAAAACATTATATTTAAATTTTTTCTCGCATTAAATATAAATAAAATATTATAAAATGAATACTAGACTAGCTTTATGCAGTACACAACTATGGTGAAGTTCATGGAAAATTACGTCCTGGAAGTTTTATGTAACTTATTTATTATGTGCAGTTTTTTGTTTCGTGATGTGAAGTGAAGATTGGATCCTTTCTTCCAGAAACAAGATTCCTCTAAGGAAATAAGCTCTAGAGTTATCCTGGAACTCAGGCTTAATGAAGTTTTTCGGCGGAGTTGCTCACAGAGAAATGTAAGATCCTCTTTGTTGAGGCGATATTTATTTTTAAATTCGGTATCATTTAAATCCATAGGATCAAATATTTTTCTCTGTTAGTCCTACGTCTAACTTCTCTGAAAAATAATCTATGCATATAATAAAATCGTAAGAAAGTCAAAACTGTACATTAAATATTTTTTTAAAGAATACTTGGGGCATTATCTACAATCGATATCGAAGCCAAAAATATAGTTTTTAGAATTTTTGTCAGTTTGTCTATATGTCTGTATGTATGTCCGGGGTAAACTCAAAAAGTACTGCATGGATTTACTTCAAATTTTTCATGAATATTACTAACAGGTCGGGTCAACATATAGGCTACATATTATCACGCTATCACCTACGGGGGAGGAGCAGTGTGGAGTAAACGAAGTCCGCGCGGACGAAGTCACTGGCAACAGCCACTATTGTAATATAAATGTAAACAGTGAAAAATTACCACAAATAAAAATGTGAGAGTAAAAATTGCTTACATCTAATCTCGTCTATTATTTTCGTCATCTTGAAGTAAACTTCAAATGAGAATATAATAGAGAATTACGTTGAAATATAGGTGGTCTTTGCATTTTTTAGCTTTCCGTTGATTGTATTAGTATCCGGAAGTAACTAAAACTACTTAATTTTTAAAAAGACGAGCGTAATAAATAATTTTAAACAACTCGAAACTTTTTTCACCGGCAAATTGTAAGTGAAAAAAGATTCGTCACCTCTCGATACCCAGCCTTCGAAATTTGCGATACGATACTTCAAAACGCCGTTCGTGCTCGCAATTTTGTTACGTTTCACGTGTTTCTCAACACGTTTGCGATACGAAAGTTTAATAATTTGCTTGTGCTTCGAAATTTAGTTACATTTACGTACGATAGGGGCGCTGATCATTTTTCATACGTTTGTTTCTCGATGACGATACGAATACTTTTTCGCAAGGAGTTCGTGCTTGAGGCACAGGAGGTAAAGATATAACTTCCACGTTATTCCAGTAGGCCTGTGAAGGAACTTTTCTTTTTTTTTTTTTTGGTAGTCGAGCAACGGTAGCTGCTCCGGAAGGAAATTAAAATGTGCTGTGACTAATGATGTCTGTTACTTTGGATATAATAATTTCTTACAGATTGTACATGCTACTTCAGCGTATTGACTTATGGTGGTTATAAAATTACGCTCAGTCATTAAACGAAGTCCTTGTGACGTCTTACTTGCTGCCGCTAACCGGTTCTCACGTTGCTGAGCAGCTTTCGTATCACTTCTAATCTATGAGATTTCTGCTTGGCGGACTCCTCAGATAAACGCTTCTTAATGGAGACCAATTCTATGAGTCTTCTGCTCGGCAGACTCGTTCGATAGAGGCTTATTAGTGAGATCAAGTCTATTAGCTCTCTGCTCAAAAGACTCATTCGCTAGACGCTCTTGGATCTTACCGAGTCTAGAATTATATTTTTCAAAAGTTTCTTGACATGAACGTGATTTCATATATTATGCTTTCATGGCCAACAAACGTTTTTTGCGATCTTTAATGGTCTTACAAGAACGTGACATTGTGTTACGAAGAGCATTTTTACGGAGACGACTTCTTTTATTTCAGTAGGGGAGACCAAGATGTCAAATAGGTAGTTACTCGAGCGTCGTAGGGACTTATTAGATTTTGTAGACTAAATTATAGGAAAAATAAAAAGTTATATAATGTTTTTCATTTCAATGGCAGGGGAAAAATCTACAGATAAAAAATGTTTAAAAAAATCAGTGACATGGAAACACTGAAGCGCGTTAAATTAGGGTATGGTGGGTTAATTCTCCCTAAAATTTAGAAAATCTGACGATTCCAGTGTAGCGTAAGGTACAGGGAGGGTTACAAATTTGCAAAGAAGACGTTGTCTTGACATTCTTAAGCGCGTCTGAATTTTCTTTTATTATGGAGGAAATGATGTAAGAATTACGAAAAAAATATAATCTGACAATTTCCACAAGCCGAAGTTATCTTTTGTTTTTTTTCTGCCATAGTTACCCCCTCTATAGAAAGGGCTTATATTTGGTGGAGAGACTTAACAGTATGCGAGGTACCCCCTCCTATGGTAATCTGCCGCGCTCGAGTAAATACCAAAATCCCTTCTTGGGCTCCCCTACTATTTTATTCGTTCCCGTTTCTTGAGATCTATATTTGTTAAGGCGCGCAGCACCTGTTGTAGGTCTACCCAAAATAAGTTGACAATACAACAATACACTAAAAAGTATTAAATAAAAATAACTACGTTAAAAAAACGACTTTAAAAACTAAAAAGTAAAAAATGATAAATATTTAATATTAAATAAATACTACCTATTATTTATATGTGCTATTTACTAATAGGTTTGAAGTCGGTGCCAAGCCTTAAACAAATAATGTTTTAATTACTTAAATGAATACAAGCAAATTAATACAATAAAATCCTACTTTAAAAATTAAGATACGTAAATAAACCTAATAAAGAGCAATTAAGTATTAATATTACAAGCAGCTTCAATCAATACGAAAAATGCTGAAAAAAAATAATTACGAAAATGTATTCAACAGAATTCCTAAACTAAATTGTCATATGAATTAATGTAGAATTATCAATTAAGCTAAAAGGCATCAAAATTTTTAATTTCAAATTGACACCATATAATAGTAGAAAATGTTGGTAGCTTAATTAATTTTTAACAACTTGTAATAGCCATATTCTTGCAAAAAACTATTTTCTTTCTTTCTTTCAAAAATTTTATGTACTTATTCAAGACTTTCGTCAACGACGTCTGCCCGCGCGTGTCTGCCGGTGTAAGTATTAAATTGGCTTGGCACCGACTTCAAACCTATTAGTAAATAGCACATATAAATAATAGGTAGTATTTATTTAATATTAAATATTTATCATTTTTTACTTTTTAGTTTTTGAAGTCGGTTTTTTAACGTAGTTATTTTTATGAGATATCGCTTTTGCGCTTAACACGGCAGCATATATACCCGCATGTAGAAAAGCCGATGATAGTAGCACAAAAAAATAGGTAAAGATGTCAAACTCATGTTGCATACATGTTGCGTACACTTTTCAAGTCTACGCTCGGCAGTCGCGCTAGGGTTATCAACTGTAGCTATGCACAAAAAACTGGTAGTGGCACTCGTGTCGAATGATTTATTGTTGAAATGAAACAAGAAGAACGAAAATATACACCAATAACAAATAAAATATTTTAACGCCATTATTATACCTACTACAAATTTTTTGCACAAAAAGTTCAGTGAAGCGTGTCTCAAGCGAGTGCCATTCTCGCTTGCACTACTCCCAACCATTCTGGGATATCGTGTCCATGAAAGTTGTCAATGTGCGCGATGCTCGAACGGTCTTTTTTTACTGTCGGTAGGGAAGCGCTTACCACGATCTCGCCTGATGGTAAGGTAAGGTGCGGCCTAAGATGGAACGCGCTTCCCTAAAAATGTAAAATTCTTTGTATGTAAATGCAGAGCTTCATACTACCTATCATTGATTATGCGGATGTTTGTTTTATTGATGCTACTGAAGAACTGGTGAACAAATTAGAGAGGCTGCAGAATCTCTGTATTAGATTTATTTTTGGTTTACGGAAGTATAACCGTGTCTCTAACTTTAGAGCTCAACTTAAGTGGCTTCCAATACGGCTGCATAGGAACACTCATATATTTGTCTCCTTTTTAATATCCTGTTTAATCCTCACGCACCATGCTATCTGCGTGATGGGTTTTCTTTCTTGCATCCACCTGGATCACCTTGTAGATTAAGTGTTACTGTTGTTTTAAAATGTCCCCCACACAGTTCAAAATTTTTATCAAATTCATTCCATATTCAAGCTGTCAGGTTATGGAACTCACTACCGCCAGTACCCCTCTTACCCCTCGTACCCCTCTTCTATATAAATAATAAGGCGGTGATGCCAGTCTCCGACGAGACGTTGTGGTATTCACGATAGTAATGACTCGTATAGCCAATCATTCGCCGTTTACGAGGTACCTGGCAAACTGTCAAATGGTCTTTTCTTCAAAAAAGGACTCAGGTCAAAATTGGGCAAAGATTCTCAAAATGTACCGGGCCGAATGGTTTAAATTTTTGAAAAATTTGATGAAATTAAATCGAATGTTGTCAATCGTGTTTTAATCAGTTATTACATTTAAAAGTTATCAGCTTTACATACATTTTGACAGTGTATTTAAAGTAAAAAAAATCTACTAGACATACTGACTTAGCGGAAAGTTCGAAATTGTGACCAAGATCAAATTGGCCTGGTTCTTTAGGTAGTCATTTGTAACAATTACACAAAATATTAACATACTATTAACATGTATGAATAAATTAGAGATTATCAGATTGATTAATGACATATCTAATAATCCATTAAGTGTTATAGCTTTAATCAATGAAAATTTCAGAAGATTACTTATCTGGCGTAAATATTGATTTGAGCACGATATAAGCTGATGTAATGGCATGCATATGGTCGTGATAGGAATTTTAAAGCAATAAAAATTATTATCACGTGCATATTTTAGGAGAAAACATGTAGGCAAAGACGCAAATTATGTACCAGGCTTTCAACAGATCAGGTATACTCGTATGCACTAAAGCCGGCTAGTGTGTGACCGGATATGTCATACGTACCAGGTTAATTATTTTATAATCTCTATGAGTAGCTGGAGTATACAGGGTTGTGGCAGGGGATAGTGGCGTGATTGCAGTGTCGTGGTAAATGTTAACCTGCGGTTGAGTTACAGGCTTGCAAATTGCAACTGGATATGTGATACCCTGCCTCATTGCGGGTATATTCCGATTAATATCCGGGACAAAATATATTCCGATTTATATATGTCAGAGATTTTTTCCCAGATCAACGAACCAGTATCATCGACTCAAAATCATCAATCATCATCGACATCATTAATGCATCAAGCTTACGAAATGGATTCTTAGAAAATTCAATATTAAGTCCATAACTTTAACGTGTAAAGTTGCAAGATATGCTACTCATAAAGAGAATCCTGTTTCTATCATATCCTTTATTTGAATTTTCATATAGAGCATTCAAATAAAGAATATGATAGAACAAGGAATGTGTGAAGTCGTTTTGTTGACAAAATTTGTAAAAGTTATATAACTTTATGAACTAGTTTACGGAAAAAAAACAGGAATGTTGATTACAATTTCTTTTACGATTTTCTTTAGTTTGCTTTTTCAATAACTAAAAAAATATTGGATACCATTTTTTTCTTTTCTCCTGTAAACAAAAATACTGATAATACAGTAAAAATACACTGCGTTGAACATTTGTATTTTCAATTATCTAAAAACTGGACAAGATTTTTTAGTCAGTCAATCTTTGTAATGCTAGAAATAGTCTTTTTACTACAAGTTTAAACACATTTATATTGTTTATAAGTAACTACCTACTAAACGACCATTTTGATCGTGATGTCAAATGACTGATTATACTTATCATTACCTTTAAATAAATTTAACTTGTTATATTTTATATATGTTTTAGAGCCAGTTTTTTGAGGGTGGCTTCTATTTACAAATGTAATCAATCGTATATCCATCAACTATTCTATAATTAATAGAATTAAAGAGGTAATCCGTAAAGAGGTAAATTATGTTTACTTCTTTACAGACTTTTCCTCTATAAAGACATATTTTTAAATATACAATTATATAGTTTGTCAACTGTTATGCACTCGCACAATTGAGGTTTTTCATTCAACTACTTCCCATAAAGTCAAAAATATTTATAAAACATCTTCTGAAATCATCATGTACTTTTATAAAAGTATCATAGCCCTAAATTTGGCAATATTATTAAAATAAATAGTGTGTATTGAAACAGTACAAGTGCATTTGCATAATTATAATTAAGTTTGTTAACCCTTCACGCTAAAACTACCAAACCAATTGGTCTGAAACTTGGTACATAGATAGCTTAGATCTTGAAAAATAGGGTGATTTTCAGAAAGTCAAACTGCGACGCACAGCTAATACATAATATTCTGAAGATATTGTAACTGCACTTTGGGAATCGCTATTTTCACTAATCTTCGCCTTTGAGTATTGTCAGTTATATCGATTTTATCAAAATGTATCGAACATATTTTAGAATTTTTGCAAAGCTAGTAAAAAATCTTGTCTTGTTTCTTGCGCGACTATTGATATTTGCACAGCGAAATGGATTAGTCAAAAATCTTTAAGTATAATGTAATTATATATTTTTAAATTTATATAACTACTTCATGCATTTATTGTTCCGGCACAATTATATTTATTGAGATTGTTGGTTATTGAATCGTAAATATTAGCTTAAATATCACGGAGTAAAATATGAAACATTTGTTAAATAATAATTTTAAGCACTGTTGTATAGAAGCTAACATTTACTTATCGAAAGAAAGATACTCTTTCAGAAATTTCACTGTTATGATAGTTATTTTTGCAGTTTTTAAAAGCAAACTGAGACATTTTGACACGTCCGCGCGTTGTCAGTGGCTAGGTGATACTAAACTTAAATAGACCACATATTTATTTGTGCTCTTATTTTATTAGCCACGTTTGAGGCCACGATTTTGAATCTGATTTTGATCGAAAGCAAAAACTTAATTAGGGCGAGCGAAACGAGCCCTCCACTAGGCCACTTTCTATGCACGTTTGTGGTACATTTTACTCAAAAATTATCGGACTTTTAGGTTTGTGCTTCGACGTAGTAGTTTAAATTCATGTCTAGATATGTTATCTACCATAAAAATAGAGAGAGGGAGAGGGAGAGGGAGGGGGAGGAAGAGAGGGAGAGGGTAGGGAGAGGGGAGGTGGGGAGAGGGGGAGGAAAGTGGGAGGGGGAGAGGGATAGGGAGAGGGGGAGAGGGGAGAGGGAGAGAGAGAGGGGAGAGGGAGAGAGGGAGGGGGAGAGAGGGAGGGGGAGAGAGGGAGGGGGAGAGATAGGGAGAGAGATGGAGCGAGGGAGGGGGAGAGAGGGAGAGGGAGAGTGGGAGAGGGGGAGAGGGGGAGAGGGAGGGGGAGAGGGGGAGAGAGAGGGAGAGGGGGATAGGGACAGGGAGAGAGGGAGAGGGAGAGGGGGGGAGAGGGTGAGGGATAGAGAGAGAGGGAGAGGGAGAGGGGGTGAGGGAGAGGGGGAAGGGGTGAGGAGGAGGGGGAGAGGTGGATGGGGGGGGGGGAGGGGAGAGGGGAAGACGGAGAGAAGGAGAGTGTGGGAGAGAGAGAGGGAGAGAGAGTGGGGGGCTGGCTGGCTGGCGGGGAACAGAGTGAATAGAGCGTTAGTTTTAAGTCAGGGTGCCTCTCTTGCCCTGCATAATCATTCCTATGCATGCCTATCCCAACGATATTGTATGAAAGTGAGAGTTGGGTATGTTAGAACGGCATGAAAGTATAATCAACGCAGGACCAGGTTCGTAATGTTGAAGTAAGAGAGAAGTTATGCTTGAAAGAAAGTGTTGGTGTAAAAATGAGAAAGGGCATGCTCCGTTGGTTCGGACATGTACAAAGAATGGTAGGTGAAAGATTAACAAAACAGATATACAATGCGAGAGATGAAATACTTTATTATTTATTTTTCTATACATTAAAAGATTATAGACTTTATTATTATAAATAAAGTCATCAAAGTCAAGTGATGCCAGATAGTAATACAAAAAATACTATTGACCACAACACATTTAGTGTATGTTTGTCTAATAACTGTGTTTTGCTGGTCCTGGTGAAGTTAATTAACCGAATCGAAGCTTTGAGCTTATGGAGAGCTGCGCCTACTTAACCTAGGTGTAAAAAGTCTAGGAACCGTGCAGGTACTTAATGCACCCAGGCGAATTAGTATACCGGTTCGAAGCTTTGAGTTGTTGGAGAGCTGTGCCTACTTAACTTAGGTGCAAAAGTCTAGAAACCTATTTGCTACTTAATGCACCCAGATGAATTAAGTCTACTCGATCGAAAACTTTACGAAATGGAGAACTGTGATTAATTCACCCAGGTACATTAAGTCTAATGTGCGAAGCACTTAATTCACTTAGGTGATTTGCCCCAGGTGAATCAATTCTAACGACTCACAATTTTACGAACGTTCATCAAGTTCTCGAACATAATATATTGGGATATTACAGTTAAAATATTGATTTCTTTGTTCTCTTTTCCTCAGACTAAAATTTTAACTATTGCCCACTCTGAGACCCGCTTCAGAGATGTTTTAATTTAAGCTACAAGCCTACTTCAACTTTCAACTACTTGTGCCTGCGAACGATTCACACGGCCTGTGTATAGAGCATCTCCTATACTATCGTATGCAAAGTAACGAATGCTGTTATTTTGCAGTTTATCATTGATATGCATAACATTGTATGTGACAGCACATAGTCTTGAGGGACACTAGCGTAAATTGTTTCTACCTTAGAGCATATGCCGTCAACTACGACTTCAAAAAGATGGTGATCCATGTTTGTAGTTTCACGGGCAGTCCATAAGATGGCACTTTTGACAAAAGTTCTATATGCCAAACCCTTATAATAGCCTTAGCAACAGCAATATTGCCTTTAATAGCTGCAACCTAACGATGGGGCAAGTAGATCAGACGATAATCAGCAGAGCGGTCTCGACGAAAACAATATTTTTTGTCGCTTATTAGCTGATGATCTTCCAGGTACTGTAATCACTTTTTGTTAACGATAGACTCCATCACTTTTGAGAGCAACGATGTGATCGCTGTAGGCTTGTAATTTTAACTGTTTGGATTTGTCACCTTTTGTAGAAACGGGCTGTACCAGTGCAGTCTTCCACACTGTATATAAGAGAGTCGGAAAAATTGCGTTAACGCCGGTGTAAACTTGAAAGCGCACGTTTTAGTGCGGAAATACTGTCTGGCCCGTTCGACTTATGAATGTTGAGGGAAAATAAACTTCGCCAGACAGTATTCTGTATAAATATGATATTGACCATTGAGTTCCCACAGGATGGTATTTTTGGTAGAGGCTTTTTCCATAACCAAGATGATAATTGCGCGTAAGAAAGAGCTCAGTAGATCTGCTTTTTCCTTGGCACTGTGTGCCATCAATTCATCCGGTTTGCAATGAAGGTAGCGACGACTGACAGAAGTTACCCAGGATAGACATGGCAAAAGACCAGACCGGACGACTTCCTGATTAGCGAACCTACACTGCACATCAATAGGGCGTGGTTTTGATTCCGGACAGGGAAAAACTTTTGTATGATGAGCATAGATGTTTGTATTTCTGGGTTTGGGTGTTAATTAAATATTATATTTTTAATTACTTATATACGAATTTCCATGTATGAATATCTTTGAATGACACCCATATTACAAGCAAATAATAGGCTTACGTTGAGGTTAGATCGAGATTCGTGTTTGTCCAGTGATACTTAAGCTTTATAAACACTTTTGGCAGTTTTAACAAACGGATCATACTCACGCACCAAAAAGAGGCGCACAAGAAAAAGGCATCCTAATAGACGAAGAAATTGGTTTTCGTGTGGCCTACTCATGCACTAAACAAGTGTGCCACCTCACGGAATGGAGAATAATCGCCGGGCCACGCGAACCGACGGCAGCGGCAGCGCGGCGGGCGAGGCGAAATTCGTTTGACACGGATTTTGAGACAACGCGGACATGCGTTTTCGCCGCGACCGTATAGTCCGAGAGCAAGATGACTTTTTCAACTTTATCTCGGTATTGCTTGGAGGGGAGTAGTTTTGGACTTCAACATTTACTATTTGGAAGAGAATATGTAGTACATGATTTAAATAAGAATCGGGGTATGGTATAGATGTTGAATTACAAAAGAATCTATGTTCTTTATCATATATAAATAATATATGATAAAGAATATCAAGACAAATTTTTGGAATGAGTGTCGAAACTCGAAACCTTTGATTTATAGTGTTGCCGCTTGATAGTCCATTATCAATAGAGTTTTATGACCTCAATAAGTACAATACTATCAATAAACATCAATACAATCGATAGCATCGATAATATTCATGATTAAAAAATAAACTATCCAAAGTATCGATACTATCGATAGTATTGCTATTTAATATTACATTAATTGCAATTACTATCGATACTATAAAAACTATTCTAATACTGACAAAGATTTATTAATAGATAATACTGACAAGTAGTTTCGAATATATCGATAGTCAATGCAATATTGTCTGAAAATAATATTGATAGAATCGATACCTTGTTTATCTCCAATGATCGATACTATCGGCGTATTCGATAGTTTATTTACTTGCAGCGTTCAATACCATTAATACTATCTATCCCGTTATGGCGTTTCTAGATTAAAACTATCGATTTTTTTTTGAGACAATACTTATATTCTTATGAATATTTAACATTGTGGGAAGAAAGAAAAATTGTATCCCTGGACTTTGTTTATACTTACGATGTAGTGACTAGACTTAAAAATTACTGGAATAGTAAGTATTTGAAAATTAAATTTAAAATGTTCATAGAGTATTATCTCGGCAACTACAACTAAACCATTCTGGTTCCTAAAGTATTCGCTAAGGCTGCCGCCATCCACTGTGCTGATTCATACATTTGTCTCACTCATTTCCGCGTCCCGCGCCGCGCCCCCGGTTCGCGTCACCCCGCCTGTCGCGCGGCGCGTGGCATCTTTAGTACTTCCCCATACATTTGTTTCAGACGCTAGACACTTCGCCATTAGCGCCGCGCGAAAAATCGGCCAGGCCGTAATAGTTCGAATAAGCACAGGCCACGGCGTTTGATTTTAATTCTTTAAAATAGATAAAACATTTGAAAAAATTCGGCACAAAGGCTAATGTACAAGCTATATGAGAGAGGGAAACAGACTCGTATGCAAATAGCCCCTATTTGTCAAACCGAAATTTTAGTTTCGGAAACGTTTAAGGCGGCGGCAGTACTCGGGTATATTATAACATCGCCTTTTTTATATCATTATATAGCAAGCAAGCAGATGGGTCTCCTGATAGAAAGAGTCAACCATCGCCTATAGAGACCAAAGATGTTAATAGTGCTTTGCTGTTTTGTGACAAGGTCTAATGCGTTATGCATGAGTTTACCGGCCACCTTACCTGCAAACAAGAACGGCTACCTTACCCTCCAAACCGGAACACGACAGTGACAATCACTGACGCTATTGCGACAGGAATAGATTAGGTGGTGTTACAAGACCCGAGCGAGACAATGAAGTGCTCTACCACCTATTAGCCATAATGCTTGCCGCAATAGTGTCAATGTGTACATTAATTTCACCGGGTAGTGGATACCGTTACAATTTGGTCAGGTCAAGTAAGTGATCAATTGTGCTTCTGCTAGTTTCTTATTATAATATGTATGTTGTATTGCCCACTAAAAGGTAGACAGCTTGTTTTCCATTAAAGACCTGGACCTACACTAGATTTTACAAGATTCTTGGTGATAAGTATGTTACTACTTTCAAATACAACTTACGCTTCGAAATATTTCATAATTATTATTTGTGCACTAACAACACTATTTAAAGAAATTTTATCTTATCTTCATGTGATATATTATACTTACTTTGACGTAATGCGCTACGTCAAAACACGCCACCATAAATCGATAAGGGATTTCACCTGGAGATTGTTCTTTTAGATTGATTCAGAGATTTCATGACAGATAATATAATTAAAAGTATAAGAATATCTCAGTTACAAAACTTTACACAGTTTAGGCGAATATCCTCTCCCCGAAAATTCTTTTTCATTCCCACAACAGATTTACACATTAGCATTCCATTTTACAACTTTTTAAAATATTTTTTCCACATTTTCCAGGAATAGGTAAGACGGTAGTACCAGACCCGGGCAAGACAATGCAGAACTTTACACCTAGTAGTCACAATGGTAGTGACTCGCATAGCCAATAGGTCGCTTTTTACGATCTACCTGGCAGAACGGTAGTTGGTCTATTATTCAAAGAAGCCCGGAACTTCACTAACACAGTTGATACTGCTGCTACTTTTGTGGGCGCATGGGAGGCGTAGTAAACATTGTCAAAGGTTTATCTCTGAATTTTACTTACTGCTGCAGTCCTAACAGTATCTGTTTTGGTAAATTTACTCTTAAATTTCCAATTTGACTGACTTTTTGTTGTAAATCTTAGAATTTCCCTACATAATTGACCGCGTTGGAAAATTCTTTCTCTATTCTTTCGCACAACTATACGTGTCTAGTATCATCTTCGTAAATAATTCTAAAATATAACAAACATTGGGCCCTATAGATTTAGTCCCATTAATAGTGATAGATCAGTTTTTTTAATATTATGAGATAGCAAACAAGCAGATGAGTCTGCTGATGGAAAGAGTCAACCATCGCCTGTAGACACTAAAGGTGTTAATGGTGCGTTGCTATCTTGTGGCGAGGTTTAAAGCTGGAACTCCAAACTGGAACACAACAGTGACAAGCACTAACACTATTGCGGCAGGAATAGGTAAGGCGGTGGTACCTGACCCGGGCGAGACAATGCAGAACTCTACCACCTAGTAAAACCCAGCTTCTTGTCATTGATTAATTAATCGCAAAAATAATACTACGTTCACTTAGGCATGTGCTAAATGATGTTCCATCTTTCCTGGAAAATACGTTCACCTGCGTGGGCGTTTTTACAATTATCTTATTTCGCAACTAAAACTTAATTGAACAGAAGATAATGTAGTCTTCAATCTAGATTGACGCCTCAACCATTTTCGATTACTTAAAGGCCCTATCAGGATATTTTATAGATTGAAGACGTTCTTTTTATAAAAAGGACTTTAAGAGTTTTGAGAGTCCTATTTTTATAAACTTTGGAATTATTGAGATAGTATAGGACCCCACTATAAAACGATCTTCATGGAGCTTGTTAATGGATGAAAACTATTTCATATCCAAAAAAATATGTCAATAAATATATTGCAAATGGATCGACTAAAAGAATTCAGTCCAGCATATGATTGATTAAGAACGATTTTTTTAAACATTTCACTGGTATAGTTAATAGACAAATTCCATATCAATCGAAAGTATGAAGCCTATAGAATATGCAAACTTTGGCTATATTTTTCACTCTTGGGTAGGCAAGTTATTAGTATCAATTTACCTGTTAGTACCTGCCTAGTGAATTTTTGTTTTAAATATTCTGGACTAAAATTTTTCAGTCAATCCATTTGCAATATTCATTGACATATTTAATTGGATATAAATACTTTTCATCCATTAACCTGCTCGGTGAAGATCGTTCTATAGTGGGAACTTAGACTATGGTCATTTCTGACACCATGAAGTATTAGGTATAGGTGTAGCTAGCACTCGTATTAATCAATTGAAACAAATATTTACGTTATATCTCTGCCTATGAGGTCTCCGCATCTCTTTTTATACGGATGTGTTAAAGAGAGAGGGTTAGATCTCAGAAGATGACAGCAGTATTTAAAATTTGGTTTCAAGTAGGCATTAGAAAAGTTGCCTCCAGATATAATACAGCTTCATGGACAATACCATGTTCCATCCGAGATCTGGATTTTAAAAATTCCAAATGTATATTATTCATCCGAGAGTGATATGGGATTCGAAAACAACAATTATCCAGCCAGTCACATCCTTTTTAATACTGTGTAGGTATATTACAATATTTCGTATAGAGTATAGCAATAAAATTGCATCAAAAATTATTCTTTCTCTATAAAGTGAGCAGTGATTGGTGGATATAGACATCAAATACTTAAATAAAGCGCTGATGTTTGCTTAGTTTGTAAAACTACAACCGCATTTAAGCCTAAACTGAGTTAAAATATTACAATACAACAGCGAATACCATTATACTCAAAATAACCATAAATAGAAGCTACCATAAGTAAGGTGGTGTTAAATCATTTGATGGAAATGATGCAAAATTCTACCACATTGTAGTCACGGACAATAGTAACGGATTATTAGCTCCTCCGAAATGACATCGAAGCCATTGCTCGCATTTGGTAAGCTGAGTAGGA
The DNA here is from genome assembly GCA_036924255.1 of Apodemia mormo. Taxonomy (NCBI): domain Eukaryota; kingdom Metazoa; phylum Arthropoda; class Insecta; order Lepidoptera; family Riodinidae; genus Apodemia; species Apodemia mormo. The sequence goes on from JAUPFN010000008.1 coordinate 41,574,209, forward strand.
AGAATGCATATGGTTTTCTACTAACTGACTGATTTTCTTAATGACCTATCAAAATTACGAAGCACGGGTTAAACTAATATTTATTTATTTATTTATTTTATTATTTATTTAAAATTTATGCACAAACATGTACAAAGGTGGACTTAATGCTACATAACATTCTCTACCAGTCAACCTTAAACAAATATAAACAGTGTTTACGATGGGGTGCACTGAGAAACTTATAACAATCGTTTACTATTGACATACCTTCTTGATTATTATTAAAATAAATTAAAATTAAACAAAACAATAAGATAATACGATATTACAATATACTCAGATACAAGTAATATATTACATATATAATACATTATACATATACCTACATAAATACCTAGATATATAAAAGTACATATTAATATAAATACATATATACATACATATTATATTGCCATAGCAATATTACATTAAAATATTAATTTTTTGCTCTAACTCTTCATATAAACTTTAACTGTGCAAAATCCCAGACACCTCCCCACCCCCCCCCCCCCCCGTTTTCTTGAAAAGAGATCTAAAGTTTTATCTTCATGTTTTATATATAGATCAACAAAATAATTTTTAAATTAGTACAGCATATAATATAATTTGAAAATATTAAATCAAATTCTAGCAAACCTTATGTTTTATGGAACTTTAATCGATGGAGTTTTATGTTTCAAGTAAGTACCTTTAAATTTACGACTTATGTAATTTAACAGTTTATATGTATTTTCATGTGAAGTTATTTCGTGACTAATTTTTTTTGGTTAACTATTATTTTAACATTTTGCATTATTACAGGACGACATAAATCTATGGTTATAGAACTTTATTCCCACTAAGAATTACAAATTCACTTACATGAGAACATAAACAATATAAACAATTAGTATTTTATAAACAATATAAACAAAGTACTGCGATTTTATACAAAGACAAAGAGGGTAGAAACACAATAACAACACAGACGCATTCGACTACGCATATTCTTACACGGATATAAGCGTCTGGATACGGCTAGGCACTTCAAGGTGGTATGATTTGATATTTTATGGTTAGTTTTAATAGTAAGTATAAGATTTATAGTTTTTAAATGTATATATAATTTCAGTTTTTCTTACATAGTTAATTTATTCTTTTGATGTTAATAATGCATTATTTATATTTAAAATGTATATTAAAGTTAAATTATAGATATATGTACACATACATGCATACACACACACACACACATATATATATATATATATATATATACATATATATATATATATATATATATATATATATATATATATATATATATATATATATATATATATATATATATATATATATATATATATATATTATTTAGATTATATTGCGTTTATTTCCAGTTATTATTTAAGATTTAAGTATTTTATTAAGATGTTAAGTAATTATAATTAAATAGCACTTTTATCAATTTATTTTGTGCTCTTTGTATGAGGTTAAGATTAGTTTTTGTGGCAGAGCCCCAAATCTCCACCAAATAATCTATGTGTGATATATAGATATATGTACACATACATGCATACACACACACACACACATATATATATATATATATATATATATATATATATATATATATATATATATATATATATATATATATATATTATTTAGATTATATTGCGTTTATTTCCAGTTATTATTTAAGATTTAAGTATTTTATTAAGATGTTAAGTAATTATAATTAAATAGCACTTTTATCAATTTATTTTGTGCTCTTTGTATGAGGTTAAGATTAGTTTTTGCGGCAGAGCCCCAAATCTCCACCAAATAATCTATGTGTGGTTTAACAAGTGTGTTATAAATAACATAACGCACTTTTTGTGGAAGACATCGTGTTATACTTCGTAAGAGTCCAGTGAGCGAAGAAAGTTTGTTTTTGATTTTTTCTATATGTGATTTCCAGGTTAGATAAGAGTCAATAGTGAGGCCTATATATTTGTCTTTGCCAACCCTATTGATTTCCTCATCATTTATCTTAAGAGGCTTATGGTTTGGAATTTTTTTATTTTTAGCTTTAAAAATAATGTAGTTTGTTTTTAAGGTATTTATAGAGAGCAGATTATACTGAAGCCATTTATTGAGTAAGTTTAAGTCATTTTGTGCATCTGTAATAATTGTGTGAATTGAGTTACCAAAGTAAAACAGGCATGTATCATCAGCGTACAGCGTTATGTTTCCGTTTAAACCTATCTCGTTTATGCTATTTATATAGATCAGAAATAACATAGAACCTAATATTGATCCTTGAGGAACTCCAAATGTGACAGGCCTAGATTTACTCCGATAATCTCCAAATTTCACTATCTGACTACGATTTGATAAATATGATTTAAACATACTATAAGCACAACCCGTTATTCCTAAATTTGCAAGTTTTGTTAAGAGTATTTCATGGCTTACAGTATCGAACGCTTTTTTTAAATCTACAAAGATACCTAAGGCTATTTTCTTTTGATCTATGTTTACTTTTAGTTTTGTTATAAGATCGATTGCAGCTGAAAGTGCATTTGATTTTTTTCGAAAGCCGTATTGGTTATGTGATAAAATATTATTAGAATTAAGGTATGTTTCTAAGCGATTATATATAATTTTTTCGAAGATTTTTTAAATAATAGGAAGAACAGATATCGGACGGTAGTTGCTAGGGTCGTTTTTGTTGCCTGACTTAAAAATAGGAGTAACCTTGGCAAGCTTTAGACTTTCTGGAAAAGTGCCTCGTTCTAGACAGTTATTTATACAGTTGGTAAGATCAGAAATAATTAATGATTTAATGCATTTAATAGCTTTTGTGCTTATCCCATCTATGCCAGCGGCCGTATTACAATTTAAGTTGTCTATTATTTTACTAACTTCATCAATAGAAGTTGGCGTTAACTGAGATAGCTGGGATGACACCGTTTTAGTACTGATAAATATATTAGGTTTATGGTATATGGCAGGTATTGCGTTAGCCAAAGTCTCACCAACGGTAGAAAAGAACTTATTAAAATATTCACAAATTTCACCTTCATCACAAATGAAATCTTTTTCAGTTTTCAGTTTAGCTGGAGTAGTAACCTCCTTTGATTTATTGCAGCATAGTGTATTTATTAGGGACCACATTTTAGCAGGTTTCCTTTGACAGTTTTTAAAAAGATTTATAATAATATTCGGTTTTATTATCTTGTATTAGTTGTGCCACCTTCTTTTTCTCGATCATAAACTCTTCTCTTATTTTAGAATCAGTAGGATTCTTTCTATATTTTAGCCATAGTGCATTTCTTCTACCTATTCTTTCTATTATACTTTTATCGATCCAATCTTGTTTCATTGGGTTACATTTTTTTATTTTGCTTATTCTACTCCGATTAATGCTTTTTATTATGTTTTCTTCTAAAGTAGAGTACTCAGATATTTTACTGTCTTTGATAGAGCTTTCAGCGGTCTTATAAAGTATTTCAAAATCCATAGCTTAATATTTGACTGTCTTTAAAGGTTCTGGTCTATAGTTTTTTATTTCAAAATAGATTTGCTTATGATCTGACACACTGGATTCTATTATAGCAAAATGAAACCTATTCTGTTTTAAATTTGTACAGATATGGTCTATAATTGACCTAGATCTATCGGTTTCACGAGTACTGTAATCATAGTGAATTTTATTTATTATATCATAACCACATTCTCTTACAGTTGTTTTATAATTATGAACAGATTTTTTGGTGCTTAGTAGATCATAATTAAAATCTCCAAGTATTAAAGCCCTTTTCCTTTTTTCCAGCTGCATGGTGTAAAAATTCAAGAATTCTGTATGGTTTGTATGTCCGGGTTTGTATATTGCGCCTATATCAAGGCGAGAATTTGTCTATATGAATCCAGAGATAGTGATTGTCATCGACCGAGTGTTTTTCAATAAAATCATGTTTAAGAGTATTGTGGGCAAATATTGAGACACCACCACCTCTCATCCCTTGTCTGTAGTTGTTATAATGAGTATACCTAGGTAACTGAATTCTATTTGCCTCATCCTCTGAGTTAATCCAAGTTTCTGATATAACTATTAAGTGAATAATGGTTTTTTCAAAAGACTGAACGATGCATCTTAGTTCATCTAATTTTCCTCACTTAGTTATACTGCGAATATTTGCGTACAGGCATTTCAAGGACTTCTTAGTGGTTGTTACATCGGAACAGTTCTTGGAAACTTCGAAAGTGGTTGTATTCCAGTCCTTGTCCTTAATGTCGTCTTTAGTATTAATTATCGCTGGAAGTTTTTTGGTGTAGCAGATATTATTTTAGGCACACCTCTCACATATTTTATTATGAGGTTTTTTTCACCATTTCTTGTTCGGTCTTCAAGCTCTTCCTTTAGATATTTCATATAAGATTGTTGCTGAGATGTTTGATCAGGGTAAAATTTGTTCACGTCATTTTTCACGCTTGATTTATTTCTCAATATACAGAGGACTGTTTCTGGGTTCTCGAAACATACTTTGAGTAAACGATTTTTATCTCGATTATATTTTCCTATCCGAAAAACCTTTTCAGGCTGAGGGCAATCTGCGTATAGTGTTTTTAATATACTTCAAGAAGCACTTTTATCATTAGCTTGCCTCTCTTTCGGGTCAGAAGATGTTGATTCAGCTATGCCTAATACCAAAATATTTTTTGATCTGATGTTTCGCTCATTTAACCCTATAATAATTTCTTCTTGTGTTTTTGCTTTAGGGTTTGTTTCCCAACTAACTGTCTTCGAGTCTATCGTTTGTATTCTAAATTCTAATGCCTCAATTTGCTTTTGTATAGAACTGTTTGAGCTTTTGATGTTCATAATTTCTGATTTCATTTTGCTTTGCTCTTCATTCAAAAATTCCGAAGCCGATTTTAAATCACTAACTTGGTTTTTTATGATTGAGATACCTTCATTTATTTTCGCAAAATTATCTGTCTGCATATTGCTGTTAGATGTGAGATACGCCATCATTTCCGACATTTGTAGCTGAAGTGCTGTCATTTCGCATTTCCATAACCTCAAGTTTCATATCCGAGAATTCGGCCTTTAGCTCCTCATCAGCAGCAAGTTTTCGTTTACTTCGAGTAGTAACTTGAGATAGTTCAGATAATTGAGAAGAATTACTTTTGCTTTGTAAATTTGGATAAGATCCGCTTCGCGTAGATGCCAAGTCGCTTTCAGCCGGAGATCGTTCTGTACTCATATTGATCTATGTTTTGACTTACGTTATCAGTAGACGCTGCGTGCGCTTGCTAAGTGTGGGAGCAAGACCAATGTAAAGAGGCTGTCTTGTTTACTCCAGACGTCCCCCCGCTACGGCTTTGCAGGACGGATATGTTGTATTGCACTTTATAATATTATATGCACACTATACAATAACTTGTCACTAAAGTGCTATAAATGAAATTTGTTTGTACCACTTTGTCTTTGCTTTCTATTAATTTGTAACACGTCTGCACTGTAAGCTGTGTTCGCAGCAACTCCAAATTCTCAGCTTAAGGGAGTATCTGCCTACTATGCCATCGCTAGATAGTGGACTGTAAATTTTGATTGAATTTTTTCATAAAAATACTAAAAATTAATTAATAAAATTATAAATAAATTAAGAATAGCACATAGGATATCTTTTATCCCAAAAAAACAAGAAGTTTTCATAGGATTCACGATACACTTTTCTAATGCAGCTTTTTGCACCATACATGCACCATACACTTTTATAATTGTGCTGCAGGGTGCGGCTAATAAAATGTAACAATTTAGAATTCTCTTATAATAGTTATTTGCTTGTATATTTTCAAACTAGAGGAAATTATAGTTTTGTATTAGATGATTAAATAGATAACTTTATCAAAATCTGAGATTTAAATTGAAATCTCTATTTATCATAGCGTTATAAAAATATTATGACTACTTTTTTTTATTGTAATTGATATCTTAATCACTTTATTGTGGTAGTATTCCACACATTGCTGTGAAATATTAAAAACTCATTACTGACATTTAGGTAAGCTGGCAAATCGAAACCTAGTCAGTTATGCATTTTTGTTGTATACACGTGGAATAGATAAACATTGCCTTTCGTCTGAATTTCAAAAAAAATCTTTTTGCAGACTGAAACATCACTACATAGATAAAGCAAAGTCGCTTTCCACTGTCTGTCCCTATGTATGCTAAGATCTTTAAAACTACGCAACGAATTTTGATGCGGGTCACACCATTAGTATTAGGTAAATATAGGCTGATATAGGTATTATTATTCGCTGAGATATTAGTAATATTGAATGGATTCGTGGATTAGTAATCCGGCGAACTGGAATATGCTAATATTTCATATTCACATAATCTCTGTAACGGCTATCTAAAATGAAGCGGATAATATCATTTGGAATAGTTCGTATTCATTAGATTGGCGCCCGTCGGATTCGTGAAAATATTCAAAAATTTTTACGATACGCCGCGCCGTACGTACGAATAACAGGCGTATTTCCTGCAGTATCAGTATCAGATCTTATTTCTGTTGCTTTAAGGTCCAAATTACAGTAAAATATTAGTTAATACTGATATATCAGTTAAAATATTAGAATATTTCAAAGTGAATATATTAGTATCACCCTATTTTGAGAAATATCGGTATTAACCCTTCTCTACCGAATACCAAATATTCGGCAGCGCATTTGTTTCATTAGCGAGTTGATCGTGTAACGACATGTATTTATTTGTTTATTCAAAATTGAGTAACTAATTGTCTTGTTGTATTATATTGCTAAAAATATTGTCTATCTGCTTCAAAGAATAGTCCTCGTCGAGAAATGCTGAAAGTAATGTTTTACTTTTTAGTAACTTACTTCTGATGAATTTTAAGTATTAATTGTTATGTTTCTTGGCAAAATACATTTTTTTGAATAATATGTGCGTTTTTTCTCGTGCGTATTTGGCCGAAAAGTTCACAATGTTCGACCGAATACCGAATAGCAACCGAATATTCGTAGCATCTCTAATCTATACTTATATTATAATAATGACAAATTATTTGTATATATGCGTTTTGGCATTGGCCATTGATCCCATGTTAGGGAAAACTTTAAAAACCTAACAAAGAATTTCGATGCGACTGAATATTTACTTTGCCTAAGGCCGGCGCCATCTAACCAACATGTCTGTTTTAATGTGGCGAAATTCTTTGTTTCAATAATCGATTCCGTCGACCGTACTAATCGCTGGATATACAACGTAGGTATATACTATTTAAATGAGCTCATAATTGCAGCTGAAATTCACGTTCAAAACATTTCTAAAAGAATTTTTTTTATCGCTTTAATTTTTAGGGTAAAAGGCTTAGTATGTATTAGAATTAAGTAATACATTTTTTTTGTATACATGTTTTATATATTTTCTAAATTAATAATAATATTTCACGCATTCTCACTGTTTTGATATTGCTGGAAGAAATCTCTTACTTACTCTTACACTTAGAGATAAGCTCGCCTTTTGTGGAATTTTCAAGAAACAAAATGTAAATTTGCTTCTATGTGTACAATAAACTATCAAATAAATAAAATAAAAAATGATGTGGTGTCGCGGGACACCAGGTAGGAACGAACTTCCTTCGGCTAAACGGCACTACTCGCTTGTGTACGCGACTGTCGCGCCGGCGCACGTCTCATTTAACGCTTTTATTTCACGCATTTTTCTTACGGTTTTACTATCACATTTTTTTCAGTTCGGTCGCGCAGCAAAATCCCTATCCCCTCCAAGCCTGCCGTAAGGAACTTCGTTCCAAAAAATATTGAACACTTGTTTTTCTAACTAGGTAGGTATAAATGTGTTAGCACTTATCTCGTCTTAGCGATAACTTTGAAGACTTAACAAGAAAACAATTTTTAACGACTAGTATTTTATTTTTCTGTGTTTTTAATGAATACAGTCTGGGGTTCAGTTTTCTTCTTAAGATTTTTTTAACATTACAAAATTTTACTAGAAAACTTCAACGTCTGTTTCCAAGCGGCTAGGTGGTAGAGCTCCGCAATGTCTCGCTCGGGTTGATACCCCACTGTCTTATCTATTTCTAGTTTCTACTGCAATAGCGTTGATATTTATTTCTATCGTGTTCCGATTTGGAAGGTAAAGTAGCCGGTAAACTTAGGTATGCATGTAGCATTCCTACACTACCAAACATATAGCATCATCCCATTAACGTCTTTATTTTTTTTTATAATAAGATTACAAACAAGTAGATGGCTCTCCTGATGGAAAGAGACAACCATCGAGACACCAAAGATGTTAATGGTGCGGTACAATCCTTGTAGCAAGGCCTTAATGCCACATGCATAAGTTTACTGGCTACCTTACCCTCCAAACCCGAACACGACAGTGACAAGCACTACCAGTACCAGTACCAGACTCGGGCTAGACAATGCAGAAAGCTACCACCTAGTATAAGATCCGAAACTAGCGTAGCCGTTTTTATTTAATTGATTATTTAATTAGTTAATAACAATATTTTGTCACCTCTGTGGTCTAGTGGTCCGCTGTCGGCGCTGACCACATGAGGTTCCGGGTTCGATTCTCGGTTCGGGCATTTCAAAAATGTGTTTTTTCAGTTTTCTGACAAAAATAACGTTGCCCGGAATTGGAAAGTGCCCGGTTGGCGATAAGCTGGCCAACTGTCACACTGTAGGGCTAAATATCTGCGGTTATCGTGGGTGCACTTGTACCTCTGACTATCTCTTCGGGGATACGGGCGTGAAGATACTTTCTAACACTATTTATATATGTATTTCTATGAATTATCATCGGTGACTAACAGCCATAACACAAACAATAATTTGCTTACTTTGGGGTTCGATCAATTTGTGTGATTTGATTAGCACTGTTATCCAGCGCTATTATAATAATTTACTATTTACGCGTTTTTGACTCGTTCATATATTTTTAAAAATAATTTACTTATTTATCGCCTCTGTGGCCTAGTTGTCCAGCGTTGGCGTTGACCAAATGAGGTCCCTGGTTCGATTCCCGGGTCGGGCACATAAAAAAAGTGTTTTTTCAGTTTTCTGAGAAACACAAAGTTGCCCGGGATTGGAAAGTGCCCGGTTGGCGATAGGCTTGCCACCTATCACATTTGTGGGACTAAGTATCTTCGGGTAATCGTGAATGCACTTGTTGTACCGCTGCCTACACTTTCGGGGATATGGGCGTGAAGATACTTATTTACTTATTTTATAACTAAAAACTACTTACTTGATTGGAGCAGAAACGTCAAATTGCTTGCAGGCATGAGTGGCCTTGATGGCAGTTTTACACTCATCACCACGAGCCATGTTGATTATAGAGCCGGTGTAAGCGATGGATGATGATGGAAAGGCAGGCGTTGAGGAGGCGTCTACGGCACGTGCTGGATGTGCGTGAGTACGGCGTGTTCCAACCGGTTTCCGGTGTTAGCACGACGACTGCCCTTTCTGGTGCACAGGTTTTTGGTGAGTCTGTAAACAAGGTATAACACATTAAACACATTGTGACGTATTTTTTATTTCTATATTTCTAATATTTTATCTAGGGTTAAGAGTGTCAAAAATCCGCCATGTTGGTCCCGGTCTCCTTTGAAGAGTAGGCCAATTGCCGTTCTGCCAGGCAGGTCGTAAAAGGCGACCGATAGGCTATCGAGTCACTAACATCGTGGCTACTAGGTGGTAGAGTTCTGCATTATCTCGCCCGGGTCTGGTACCACCGCCTTAGCTATTCCTGCCGCAATAACGTCAGTGCTTGTCGCTGTCGTGTTCCGGTTTGGAGGGTAAGGTAGCCGGTAAACTTATGCATGTGGCATTAGACCTCGCCACAAGATAGCAACGCACAATTAACATCTTTGGTGTCTATAGGCGATGGTTGACTCTTTCCATCAGGAGACCCATCTGCTTGTTTGCTATCTTATGATATAAAAAAAAATCCTTTTCAACCGTTCAAAAAGAAGATGAGAACCTCGTATTAAAATACAAATTTGAAATACAATGAATTGAGAAATTAGGTTGCATTTTTTAGATCTGTTTCTCTTATAGGGATTATAGTTTTTCAAACTATCACTGCTATCACCTCCTGTGTTAGCTCCTTCTTCCAGCTCCCAGCTTCAAATGGGTTGGTTTTATTGAAAAAAGAGTAGGAGTAAGAGTAAGAATAATAGACAACAGTTTTAGTAACATCGCTTCGTAGTGAAACGATATCTGATCACGTCGTTACCTCTGCAATGACAAAAACAAATTTCTTAGCATTTGCTAAGAAATTCATTTTCGAAAAAGATCGCAACGATAGTGTCATATTTGCAAGGAACTTACATACGATAATTGGAATTATTACGAAGCAATATTTGAAAAATAAAAATGTACTTTATTTCGTTACTAATAAAGTTGACATTTGTTTCTTACTTAACAGAGGAGAAAAACGTTCTGAGCAAGACAACGACAAAGTGGATGTTGTCCCTTTCTTGCAATTGCCAGTGTAAATAAAATTATCTAATGGTAGATTTTTTATATATGGTAATCGTTAAATCTCTTTTAAAAGGGTTTAAAGGGTTTTCCTTTTTGTTCAGAAATATCTTTGAATGTTTTTCATCAAAGAAGCTACAAGTTATCAAGTTTCCAAGTTGTATAATTTAAGGCGTGAATCATTTAGTATCTCACTTATGAATTGCATAGTTAAATCTTATATAATAATGATATAGCAAGGGATCTACCGAACATACTTATTTCGAAATTAGCTCGGCACAGCCTTAAATACAGTCACCCGCGCTTGGATATCGAAGTTCATTGTTTACAAATAGTGATTACCGCCGAGGCGCGTGGGTCTACACACGCACCTATTCCCCGCGTGGTGGTTACTATGATTTTTAAATATGACTACACTAATTTTATTGGGTTCATTCTGAAGTTTACGGTATTCCCTTTTTAGAGTTCCGAAGTAAACTAGGAACCCTTACAGTTTCACTATGTCCGCCCGTCCTTCCGTCCGCACGATAGCTCAGAGATCCTTGATACTAGAAAGCTGTAATTTAGCACGAATATACTTATAATTAGTCACGGCAACAGAGTGGTAACATAAAATCTTGAATTTTTTTCTCTTTTCATGGAAGCTCCCCTACACGTAAAGTGGAAATGTTGATATTTTTCTAACGTACCTACCCCATAGTGTGAGTTTGAAATAACAACTGCACGGTTACCATGATAATGAGTTATTTCAAATAGGTAACGGGAAGAAAATTTTAAACTGTCACTAATTGTAAGCAGTCTGAAACATGAACCTCTACATCCGAAGTCTGAAATATGCATCTTTCTTCCCGCAAACAAAAAAAGAAATTCAAACTTTCGGTCCTGGTATGATGAAAAATTAATATTAATAATTTCACAAGACACTTCACAAGTAATAAAATAAAATATACCTACATACCGTAGGACATATTGTATGCGCATATTATTATAATAAATAATAATAAGACGTTTAATAAGCGGTAAACTGGATAGTCTGTCTGATGCAATATTACAAAAATATACATCAGATTAATTATAATATTGTAAGGTTTCACTTGATTTGCATTGAAATATATAAATATACTATCCGACCCGTGCAGCTTTGCTCGTGAATAGTTACTTGTCAAAAAATAATCAAAATTCAAATATATTTCGTTAGCTGCACCGTGCAGGCCACTGCATTATAATAGTTTTTGTTGAATCCCGCGGAAACAAATCATTTTTCCGGGATAGCCTATGTGCTATTCCAGGTCATCATCTACCTGTGTACCAAATTTTGGATTTGGATTTGGATGTCAGAATCCGTTCAACAGTTTTTACCTGACACGCCATTTTGGAATTATCCATTTATAATTTATTCTAATGCATTTTATTTGAAAATATTAGGTTTCTGCAGTCCTCCGCAATGTAAATTTTAATTGTACCAAATTTCAAACTTAAAAACTCAAACTCAATATTTTTTTCTTTGGTGTAGATGAAGGAGTTAGACATAATGTTAACAAAGACGCTACGACCTGCCGTTTTGGCGTACAGATAAGAAATGAAATATTAATTATTATTCATATTCTCATTTTATTTATTTATTTATAAAATATGCATTAATTTAATTACTAAAATAATATTTTTTCATATATACTGACCATAAAGTCATATAATAATATTTTTACATGTCGAATCTTAATTCTAAAATAACATTGTTCCCCGTTCGCGCAATTGACTAAAAAAGGAGTACAAAGTTGTACCTACACGTATAAATATATAGATATACTTTATTCAAGGAATGTGTGATACCGTAAAAAGGGATAGAATTTTTTTGCCTCAAGTATTAATATTTAGATGATAGAACAATTGTTTCATAGTTAGTACACGAATTAATGAGAACTGGAATTCTATGGCAAAGAGACATTCTCTAAACTATATAATGTTCAGTTCTTCTAGCTCTCAGTACGCTTTACATCATATGATACCCGTTATATTGGGCAATTGATATATCTATACTAATATTATAAATGCGGAAATCGGTCCGTATGTCTGTTACACTTTCACGGCAAAATAGGCGAACCGATTTTGATGAAATTGGGCCAGGAAATAGTTAAAAACCCGGGGTAAAAATCACACTCTAAATCTCTATTCACTTAAGGGGTTAATTTTTACCTAGGGCTGAAATAAAGATTGGAAGATTGTTAAGGTTTATCCTCTGTTCCAAATAACTAAGTTCGTTTTTTAATTTTATTATTTGCTAATTAGAATTAGCATACATGAAATTAAATTATTTATAAATTTCTTTTATGTATAAATTTAATTTAAGGTTAGTTTTTTGTTTTACTTAATATTATTATTATTATATACTAATTATTATATATTAATATTATTATTATATACTCATTTCTACTTGTTCTCTTTTAACACTGTATCAACGTCTTGGTTAGCTGTAAGATAATATCTCTTATTAGTGATCAGCTCGCCTTTTACAATGTTTTAGTTTGTTATTTTTTGTACCGTCTTAAAAAATACTTGAATAGATAATTGTTTTCCTTTATTTTGTCATGACGTAAAGACTATCACTTTATTTTAACTTTATTGTACACCAAAAACATACATTTTCGTACAAAAGGCGAACTTAATGCCTATTGGCATTATCCACCAGTCAACCTTTGGGCCAACAGAATGAAGGTGTGAAGGTGCCATTGAACTTTATATAAAACTTGTTTATTTAAAATTATAATCGCATTCTTGATTCGAACATAAATATTTACATGTCTTCGTCGACGGTGTGGTTTTTCTATACCTACACATGAGGGGTATAGAAGCAAAAGCGCTTCAGTCCAAAAATGCATTTTATTACACTGAGCACACCAAATTGTAGCGATAAAAAATTGCAAAAATATAGTATAATCGTCACCATGCAAATTCAAATCAATCCTACATAAAATTCACTTAGAAAGTAATGATTACATGCAAAATCACCTCAATCCAAAATTTGTTAGGAGCAAATCCGCCTCAATCACAATCAACCAATCAGAAGAAGCCATTTCAAAATTTCTAAGATGGCGAATCAATTACTTTTCATAGTAAGTTGACTGCGCATAGCGCGTGTTTAATTTGTGTTTTTTATTAAATTACTTATTGTAATGGAAGAAAAATTTACACCAGCATGTGCAGGACGAACACGAAAACGTCTGGTAAATAAAAATCAGTGGCGACGAGTGAAGGAAAAGGCAGAAAGGTAACAAACAACTTACTAATATTTTGGCCGTTGTGATAGGGTAAAGTAGGGTTTGCATAGAAAGCTTCTTCTAAATTTTATTTCAATTTTTAATAAATTAATAATTAATTATTGCAAAAAGCTCCTAACATACTAACATTTTATTCACACTACACTGAATTGTTTTTTCTGCTTTTAGTAATGGGTTTTATTTTCCTTTGGTTAAGTTACTCTGCAAAAGATCTCCCGATTTAATTCTTTTATTTAATTTTTTTACAATGAGCAAGAATATTATTTTATCTTTATTTTTCATAAATAATTATAATATAATATAATGTACCTTATCTGTAACTAATTTGTTAAGAAAATTTTATTTCAATTTTTTCTGCGTTTTTTCTGCTTTTAGTAATGGGTTTTATTTTCTTTTGGTTAAGTTACTCTGCAAAAGATCTCCCGATTTAATTATTTAATTTTATTTTTTTACAATGAGCAAGAATATTATTTTATCTTTACTTTTCATAAATAATTATAATACAATATAATGTACCTTACCTGTAACTAATTTATTAAGAAAATTAATAAAATTCTATATTCTAAACTTTGTTTTATTTTGCAATCGGTACCTTAAGCTACCGCCATTTATTGATAGTTGACGAATTAAATAGTGACATGCGAATTCGCTTCGATCCAAAGCAATGAAAAGCAAACATGCTTTAGTCCAATGCTTAAATGCAAAAACACCTCAGTCCTACACTATTTCTTAAATAATAAAGAATTTATGTAAATTTGATTTGATTTGATTACTTTTATTTGAAAAATATATTCTATTGAATGTACTTACATCCGTTTCTGATAAAAAATACAATTTATTAAGACACAGTGGAAATTTGCGGTTTACTCAGTTTAGGTGTTTTGTGACTGAAGCGCTTTTGCTTTTATACCCCTGACATAATAAAATCGAAAAGAGGTCAAATTGTGGACATTGGTGGTATTAAATATATAATTTCAAGGAGACTCAAGCAGAACAGGTTGTTATATGCTTTTTTACATTTTCAACTGACTTGCTAAAACGAGGAGGTCATCACCTCACTTTTTTATGTTTGTTTCCTGAGAACTCATTTATGAACCGATCCAATTTTTTTTTTCGAAAGGGTATACACCTCGTGTGTTTCCATTTTAATTTGGTGAAGATCTGATACAGGGTTCCGGATATATTGCAAATAGACGTCGGTTAAGTTAAATCTCAGGTGGAATAAGATTTTTTTATGTCATAAGATAGCAAACAAGCAGATGGGTCTCCTGATTAAAAGATTCAACCATCGCCTTTAGATATTAAAGATGTTAATGGTGCATTGCTAAAATATATAATGCAGCGGGCTGCACGGTGCGGTAATATATAAAGAACTGATGAGATGAACAAAATGCAAAAACAGAACTGGTTTGAGAACCCATGGTACAGGTATTTAATGTTGAACACATTTGAATATGTGAAATTTCCTTATCATGTTAAGACCGCCCCGTTGGTCGAGTGGTTAGAGACCCTGACTACGCAATCAACGAGGCTCGGGTTCGATCCCCGACGAGGACAAGCATTTGTGTGATGAGCATAAATGTTTGTATTTCCGGGTTTGGGTGTTTATTATATATATTCTAGTATTTATATATGTATTTCTATGTATTAGTATCGTTGACTAACATCCATAACACAAGCAAATAATTTGCTTACTTTGGGGTTAGATCAGTAAGTGTAATTTGTCCCGTGAATTATTATTATTATTATTATTCATATTAAAGATATATAAAATCACGTGGTAATGTCGTGATTGTGTGTCGGTGGAACACGCTTTGCCCTCGTGACCAGCCAACTAGAGGTCTGCTTTACATATTCCTCGTAAACACCAACCGGTTACAATATGCTGTTAGATATATTATAATATTACAATATTGTTATTCCTTAAAAGCTCGTTCATACCTTTTGTAACTGGTATCTATAGTGCGCGCGGAACTAGTTGGCCGCGCCATACGTAATACGTAATACGTATGGCGCGGCCAACTAGTTCCGCGCGTACTATAACGTAAAAATCTACGTAAATCTACGTAAAATAAACCTCTAATCTTTTATATTTAAATATTTACCCCAAATAAAATAAAAATAAAAAATATATATTATTATTTGGCGATGTGTTACTAGCGACATGCCCGCGGTTTCACCCGCGTAGCTTTTGTTCCCGTGGGAATATCGGAAAGGTTTATATACTAAAACCTTCCTCAAGAATCAATCTATCTATTAAAAAAACCGCATCAAAATCCGTTGCGTATTTTTAAAGACTTAAGCATACATAAGGACATAGGGACAAACAGAGAAAACGACTTTGTTTTATACTATATAGTGATTAATACTGATCCCGCGGTAGTTTCCAGGGAAAAATGTTTTGATGTTATACTTCTTTTGGCGTGTAAGAGCATAAAAAATCGGCCAAGTGCGAGTCGGACTCGCGCACGAAGTGTTCCATACCGTCATAGCAAAAAAATACGAAAAATACACCTTTTTCCCCGTGTTGGTTCCAGGCTCACTTGAAGAATAGACCAACTGCCGTTCTACCAGGCAGGTCGTAAAAGGCGACCGATTGGCTATCGAGTCACTACCATCGTAACTGCTAGGTGGTAGAGTTCTGCATTGTCTCGCCCGGGGCCAGTACCACCGCATTACCTATGCCTGCCGCAAAGTGTCAATGCTTGTCATCGTCGTATTCCGGTTTAGAGGATAAGATAGCCGGTAGACTTATGCGTGTGGTACTGCCATTCCGCCACAGAAGAAACAAGAAATCGTCTGTTGACACCATTAACATCTTTGATGTCTACAAACGATGTTTTCTTTGTCCATCAGGAACCTATCTGCTTATTTCTTATCTTATGATATAAAAAAGTAGGGCGAATAGTTGCAAAACTCTACCACCCAGTAGTTACGATGGTAGTGATAGGTATAGCCAATCGGTCGCCTTTTACAACCTGCCTGGCAAAACGGCAATTGATTGATGATGAAAGATGAGAGGAGAACACGGAGAGTTGTTGGTAGTACAATCGGTTTGTTTGTTATCTACTACGAACACCTTTAGGTGCTCGTAGGCTGTTATCTATCTATCTTTCTCTCAGAATGCTCTGATGGATAGCGATAACTATCGCTGAAGGACACCAAAGATCTATGTGATCTATGTGAGGAGCGTATTACGTCCATGATTGTCAAGGTAGATGTACGCGCATACTCCTGACCGAGCTTTAAAATTATGCTCCAGGGTGTAACCGGGATAGGTTAAGTACGCCAGAACTGACGGACATCTTATTTGTGTCTCCGTGAGGAACAAGATACAAGGTTTATGAGTCTCCAGGTGGAAATGGACTGCAGCGAGATTAGAATGTAAACCTCTGAAATTAGTGAGGTCTACTTTCATCGAGAGGGAGTGCTGCCGCTGTACAATGGTATTCTTGTAAGTACCTTGTCTTTTTCATTAAGTGCGTAAGTGAAGTAGGTGTGAAGACGTCAGTGAATCAAGGCGCTTTACTTACGGACCTGAGACACACACTTGGAAGTTACACTGTTGGGGACTAGTCTGGAGACTGTGGGGACGCCCGAGCCCCTCCCCCCCTCCGCCCAAAAATGTCCATAGGGCCCTGTCAGCCGGTCGCAAACCGGCACTATGGCGTATTTTTCAATTTATCACTAGTTGGCTGGGAAGCCTTTCACATGTGGCTAGCACTCTACTTGGGCCCCCTACTGACTGACGGTTGGCCAGCGGTGCACCGTGCTTCGGATTCCGCTACCCTCCATGACTAGTCTCCAGATGCATCAACGTCAGCGTGTCTCAGACCGTCCTGATTGTATAGCCGCAACTGATTCGACCTGTCTTCACTGAGGCTACATCAGCGTTAACGTGACGGAAAACGGGCGCTTGGCGATTGGCAATCACTGACGCTGTTATGAAAGGTAAAGGTGAGGTGGTGGTATCAAATTAGCAACTCATGATGGTGACACGTGTGACCAATCGAAATCGTTCACCGTTTACCAACTACCTAGCAGGAAGGTACCAGATCTAAAAAAATCGCCTATGTCGTCCAGTGGACCAGTCACCGATGTTGGTTTTGGCCACATGAGGTACACAAAAATGTGTTTTTTTTTTTAGTTTTTATAAAAAGAACGTTGCCCGGAATTGCACGGGTAACGTTGACCGGGATTATATAAATATCCGGTTAGCGATAGACTTACCATCTACTACATTGTGGGACTTAATATTTTCGGCTAATCGTGGGTGCATTATTTACCCTTTATATACCCTATACCTTTGGGGATACAGGCGTGAAGGTAGATGATCTACTCTCTAAGAGTGGCCCGTCTGAACACGGAGAAAATTTTTCATGCCCATATCCCCGAAGGGATAGGCAGAGGTACAACAAGTGCACCCACGATTAGCCGAAGATACTTGGTCCCACAAATGTGATAGGTGGCAAGCCTATCGCCAACCGGACACTTTCCAATCCCGGGCAACTTTGTGTTTCGCAGAAAATTGAAAAAAATACTTTTTTTTAAAGTGCCCAACCCGGGAATCGAACCCGGGACCTCATGTGGTCAACGCCAACGCTGGACCACTAGACCACAGAGGTGATAGAAATTTCTACGCAATGAAAACAAATTCCGTTTAACTCAGTTTTAAATAAATTTACCTTACCCTCCAATCCTTCAAAACGTTTTAGCACTTCAAATAATTAATAAATATTTTTTTTACCTGTACTATAAAAAAATTTCTATGTTAAATTTTTAAGGTTTTCCCTAGTGGGATAAGAGCTAAAACACATATATAGTCACAAATCGGTGAATTTTAGATAATTGAAACTCTGCCTACCTTGCAATGGATATAACGTGGTTTATGATATGATAATATAATAGAAAATATATAATTTTTATTATAAAATATATAAGTGCAGTAAAAAAATACTCGTAGTCACTTTTGCAAGCGATTTCACTTGGAGATCTAATTGCTTTGTGTGCATATCGTTGTCTCAAGATGTTCTTAATGCTAGTTTTATTTAGTTCAGTGGAATGTCTTTACTTTTTAACTTTTAACTCGTTTTTTATTTAAAACGTTTTTTATAGCGCTCGTTATATAATATTAATTATTTTATTTTATTTTTTCTTTTTGGTAGAGTAGCTATGTGATGTTAGGTAGCATTACCGTCGTATGATCAGTCTGAGCTCAGATAATGAAGTCCTTGATTGGTTTTTCTTTACTATCATAAAAGTATACCCTCCGTTGGTTGAGTGGTTAGCGAACCAAACTGCGACTCGATGGTTCAGGTCTGATTCCCGACACGAACCTACATTTGAGTGATGAGCATAGATGTCTGTGTTTCTGAGTTTGGGTGTTTATAATGTATGTAACAGTATTTATATATGTAGTTCTATGTATTAGTATCGTTGACCCATAACACGAGCAAATAAGTTGCTTACTTTGGGGTTAGATCAATTCGTGTAATTTGTCCAGTGATAATTATTTATTTAAATTTTAAGCTAAACGTTCATATTAACCAGTGGTGAATTTACCAGCAGGCTGAGTAGGAGAAGTGGCAAATTTTGAGAACAGCAAATCTGGGACCAATTTTTTGAGTAAAACTTCTTTAAAATCATAGTGATTTTAAACTCGATGAAACGCGAATAAATCATACACATAAATGTATAGGATAAATATTTGGACTAAAGCGTTATAAACAGATATATTACACAATACTCAAAGGTTATAAACAAATTGAAGGAGATAATGAGATAGAATACATTACACATTATTTTATATTTAAAATATTGTTATCTATTCAATGGTTCTAAAACCAGCCGGATATAATATAAACTGTACGTCCAAAGAGATTTTACTGGAAATTAAGTTTCACTTCTACCCAGTGCTTTTACCTTTTAAAAATTAAAGATTTATATTTCTATACCTAAATGTTATTTGTGCCGCACGAACAATGTCATATGATCAACATTTAGTTATATTTTTATAAAATGTGTGCAGTCCTTTTGCTTGCGATACGGGAATAAGTGACGTCTGGCCTACTTTCACTCTGCTTATTGATACATTCACAATAATGCTTGAACGGGAAAAAGTTGGTGTAACAAGGTGATAGGGCGCAGTAGTAAAAAAAAACCGTGAAATAAGTGTGTGTGTAATATGTACGAACTTAAGTTAGCCACAATTTCTTCTTGGCTGCCTGTGTGCGTGCCTATCGTAATATCAGCTTTTTTTATTGTAATAGCAAAAAAGCAGATGGTTCTCCTGATGGAAAGAGTCAACCATCGCCTATAGACACCAAAGGTGTTAATGGTGCGTTGCTATCTTGTGGCGAGGTCTAATGCCACATGCATTAGTTTGCCGGCTACCTTACCCTCCAAATCAGACCATGACAGTGACAAGCACTGACGCTATTGCAGCAGGAATAGGTAAGGCGGTGGTACCAGACCCGGGCGAGACAATGCAGAACTCTACCACCTAGTAGTCACGATGGCTGTGACTTGCATAGCCAATCGGACGCCTTTTACGACCTGTCTGGCAGAACGGCAGTTGGTCTATTCTTCAAAGGAGCCTGGAACTAACACGGGGGAAACTTTATGTCGCTGGCTGTCGGTGTTTGCTCTAGTGTGTCGCTTGCTGCCAGTGTGCGCGTCTATTGTAATGTCAGCTAGCTTTATGTTGCTGGCTGTCGATGTGCGCACCCATCCTAATATCAGCGAACTTCATAATGTCGATTTTGGGCTGTCGGGTGTACGCACGATCGTAAAAACTTTACTCTAATATTTTTTTCCAAACGCCCTAAAAGAAGTATAAATTTAAAAAATGTAAGAATGCGGTAAAATGTGAATAGCCTTCTAGCGCCAAATGTATAAATAACTATTCATAAACTTATTAAGTTATAACTACAGGTAATAATAATTGTTTTATTTCATTTTTTCTTTTTGGTAGAGTAGCTATGTGATGTTAGGTAGCATTACCGTCGTATGATCAGTCTGAGCTCAGATAATGAAGTCCTTGATCAGTTTGAGCTCAGATAATGAAGTCCTTGATTGGTTTTTCTTTACTATCATAAAAGTATATCCTCCATTGGTTGAGTGGTTAGCGAACCAAACTGCGAATCGATGGGGTTCAGGTCTGATTCCCGACACGGACAAACATTTGAGTGATGAGCATAAATGTCTGTGTTTCTGTGTTTAGGTGTTTATTATGTATGTATGTTGAAAGATATTACACGCTTAAAACATCACTATATATTGTAAATTTTTCTGAAAAGAAATTTAAAATTTTCATAAAGAGAGCTCTTTGTCAAAAAGCTTATTATAAAGTAGATGATTATTTTAATGACAGTAATGCTTGGGTTTTGTAAATATTAATATCAATTACCAGTAGTAAGTACTTGTAACATTTTAATTCCTTATTGATCATTTTTATATATTTTCCTTGCATTTTTTGATTATTTTACTTATATTATCATTTGACATTTTTTAACGTATGTACTATTTTTTAATTTATTGACTTTTAATATAATTTTTGACACGTGTAAGACATGAGACATTTACTATATTCTTATTTTTTTTTGACATTATTATAAAATGATTTAATTTTTCAATGTTATATTTAACTATGTACCTACTTACTGTTACTTTTGTAATGATATTTTATTTTCTGGTGTTGACGTTCAAAAAATGTATTTTTATACTTATTTTGAATAAAAATTATTTGATTGATTGATTGATATAACATTATATGACTAAGGTGATTTTCAGCGGCGGTTAGAAAGACACTTTTGAAGACGGCATCGCACTGGCAATAGCACTTATGTTGCAAATGTTCATAGGCATTGGCCTCAACATCAGAGTGCTAATTGTGAGTTTTTCTTTTCGCATTCGATCGTGAGCGCTTTTCGAGTTTACTAGGAATTTGTATGTGATTTGTACAGCGCCACCTAGTGGTAAACGTGAGAAACCAGTTTACCACTAGGTGGCGCTGTACAAATCACATACAAATTCCTAGTAAACTCGAAACGCGCTCACGATCGAATGCGAAAAGAAAAACTCACACTTAGCACTCAGATATTCCAACTGCTCGTAAATCAGCTGATTCTATATAAAATTCACCAACAATTACCATAGATAAATAAATATTGTTGGACAAATTACACGAATTAATCTCAAATTATTTGCCTGTGATAATGTGGGTGTTAACCACAGACTACAGGTGTTAACTATTAACACTATTATTATTATTATTACTTAACTAATACTAATAGACCCGATGTTGAGCGCAAAATGCATAGCCGCTCATATGAGCCAATGTATGTACACGTCAAACGCCTTTAGATATAATATTATATTATAGGAGTAATTTTATTTCACCGGTAATTTCCGTGCAAGCGACACTGACAATATTTGTTACTGAGTAGTTGATTACTAATTTTACGAAACACAAAAGCTGTTTATATTTAAACGGATTACATTAGACAGGTGTGTTGCGTAAGGTCTAGATTTTTGGATTGGGGTTTTTTCATTTATGTTTTAATACCTACGTGGAGCAAAAACTTTGTATCTCTTTTTAATACAATTATGCGAACGGTGGAGTATAAAATGAGGCACAGTTAAAGTTTACATTACGCGGAACTGCGGTAACCTAATATTTTTTTAAATGATATCCATGTATTATACATATACAATTAATAAATATAAATATTACACATTTACACTTAGTCTATGATTGAATTTCGACCACAGGAAAATCGCTAATTTGTATGAATCTGTAGCAGTTGGGAATCTAATGCAAGTGCATTAACACAAACTTTAAACAGTCAGTCCAGGAACGAAATAAATAATAATATGTATACATAGGTCAGGTTGCCACAATTAACAAGCTCGAGTTGTAATATTCGACATATCTAAATAGTGGCATAGCTAGTGGTGATGAGTTTTATCATTAACTTGTCGCGATACTGACGCGTTGACACAAATCCAGACGATAATCGGAAAATTCTATCACGCATGTTAAATTTTAATTTTCTACTTGCAATTTTAAGTTGCCACAAACTTAAAATTGCAAGTAGAAAATTGAAATAAAAAAATACGGAAATATTTTCTATGGGTTTCTCTAAATAGATCTAGAGTGGAAAAAGCACAGACATTTAGTTTGTATTAAAATCAGGGTGTTTATGTAAAAATCTTTGTAGTTTCACGGGCAGTCAATAAGATGGCAGTTTTGACAAAAGTTCTATATGCCAAACCCTTATAAAAGCCTTAGCAACAGCAATATTGCCTTTAATAGCTGCAACCTAACGATGGGTAAAGTAGATCAGACGATAATCAGCAGAGCGGTCTCGAAGAAAACAATATTTTTTGTCGCTTATTAGCTGATGATCTTCCAGGTACTGTAATCACTTTTTGTTAACGATAGACTCCATCACTTTTGACAGCAACGATGTGATCGCTGTAGGCTTGTAATTTTAACGGTTTGGATTTGTCACCTTTTGTAGAAACGGGCTGTACCATGGCAGTCTTCCATACTGTATATAAGAGACTCGGAAAAATTAGGTTAACGCCGGTGTAAACTTGGAAGCGCACGTTTTAGTGCGGAAATACTGTCTGGCCCGTTCGACTTATGAATGTTGAGGGAAAATAAACTTCGCCAGACAGTCTTCTGTATAAATTGATCATTGAGTTCCCGCAGGATGGTATTTTTGGTAGAGGCTTTTTCCATAACCAAGATGATAATTGCGCGTAAGAAAGAGCTCAGTAGATCCGCTTTTTCCTTGGCACTGTGTGCCATCAATTCATCCGGTTTGCAATGGTGGTAGCGACGACTGGCAGAAGTTACCCAGGATAGACATGGCAAAAGACCAGACCACACGACTTCCTGATTAGCGAACCTACACTACACATCAATAGGGCGTGGTTTTGATTCCGGACAGGAAAAAACTTTTGTATGATGAGCATAGATGTTTGTATTTCTGGGTTTGGGTGTTAATTAAATATTATATTTTTAATTATTTATATACGAATTTCCATGTATCAATATCTTTGAATGACAATATTACAAGCAAATAATAGGCTTACTTTGGGGTTAGATCGAGATTCGTGTTTGTCCAGTGATACTTAAGCTTTATAAACACTTTTGGCAATTTTGACAAACGGATCATACTCACTCATCAAAAAGAGGCGCACAAGAAAAAGGCATCCAAATAGACGAAGAAATTGGTTTTCGTGTGGCCTACTCATGCACTAAACAAGTGTGCCGCCTCACGGAATGGAGAATAACCGCCGGGCCACGCGAACCGACAGCAGCGGCAGCGCGGCGGGTGAGGCGAAATTCGTTCGACACGGATTTTGAGACAACGCGGACATGCGTCTTCGCCGCGACCGTATAGTCCGAGAGCAAGATGACTTTTTCAACTTTATCTCGATATTGCTTGGAGGGGAGTAGTTTTGGACTTCAACATTCACTATTTGGAAGATAATGTGTAGTATATGATTTAAATAAGAATCAGGGTATGGTATAGATGTTGAATTACAAAAGAATCAATAATATGATAAAGAATATCAAGACAAATTTTTGGAATGAGTGTCGAAACTCGAAACCTTTGATTTATAGTGTTGCCGCTTGATAGTCAATTATCAAGAGTTTTATGACCTCAATAAGTACAATACTACCAATAAACATCAATACAATCGATAGCATCGATAATATTCATGATTAAAAAACACACTATCCAAAGTATCGATACTATCGATAGTATTGCTATTTAATATTACATTAATCGCAATTACTACCGATATTATCAAAACTATTCTAATACTGACAAAGATTTATATATAGATAATACTGACAAGTAGTATCGAATATATCGATAGTCAATGCAATATTGTCTGAAAATAATATTAATAGAATCGATACCTTGTTTATCTCCAATGATCAATACTATCGACGTAATCGATAATTTATTTACTTGCAGCGTTCAATACCATTAATACTATCCATTCCGTTGTGGCGTTTCTAGATTAAAACTATCGATTTTTTTTTGAGACAATACTTATTGTTAGGTTTCATTTAATAAAATAATATTTTGCCCGATATTATAAATGTGCGAACTTGTTTTCTTGCACTGGCATCCCTAAATTTCAAAAACGTCTGTTAAATATTTTTAGCAGACGTTCACTTTGGCATAGATGCTCGAAGGAGCATGACGTCCCCAACAGTTGGCCTCCATTGATATCATTCTTGAACGTGCATAAGTAATTTAAGGTAATGTATTTCTTAAATTATGTTTCATTATAAGGAATAGGGATAGGGATAAATAGAATGTAAAATTAAATAATAAAATAATGTTATTAGAATTATGAAGAATGTGAAAAGAAAATACAAATGTAATATAAATTGATTACGTAGTTTTAATTAGTAAAGGCATTTCTTAATATTTAATACAAGGGCGGAACCTGGCCGTTGTCCATAGCTACTACATGCTAGCTACACTCTCATGCACCACTTTTATTGCCAATTGTAGGGTTCTGCCCACATTATATTCTTATGAATATTCAACATTGTGGGAAGAAAGAAAAATTGTATCCCTGGACTTTGTTTATACTTATGATGTAGTGACTAGACTTAAAAATTAATGGAATAGTAAGTATTTGAAAATTAAATTTAAAATGTTTATAGAGTATTATCTCGGCAACTACAACTAAACCATTCTGGTTCCTAAAGTATTCGCTAAGGCTGCCGCCATCCACTGTGCTGATTCTTACATTTGGCTCACTCATTTCCGCGTCCCGCGCCGCGCCCCTGGTTCGCGTCACCTTGCCAGTCGCGCGGCGCGTGGCATGTTTAATACTTCCCCATACATTTGTTTCAGACGTTAGACACTTCGCCATTAGCGCCACGCAAAAAATCGGCCAGGCCGTAATAGTTCGAATAAGCACAGGCCACGGCGTTTGAGTTTAATTCTTTAAAATAGATAAAACATTTGAAAAAATTCGGCACAAAGGCTTGATGTACAAGCTATATGAGAGAGGGACACAGACTCGTATGCATAATATGGGGCTATTTGTCTAACCGAAATTTTAGTTTCGGAAACGTTTAAGGCGGCGGCAGTACTCGGGTATATTATACCATCGCCTTTTTTATATCATTATATAGCAAGCAAGCAGATGGATCTCCTGATAGAAAGAGTCAACCATCGCCTATAGAGACCAAAGATGTTAATAGTGCTTTGCCGTTTTGTGACAAGGTCTAATGCCACATGCATGAGTTTACCGGCCACCTTAACTGCAAACCAGAACGGCTACCTTACCCTCCAAACCGGAACACGACAGTGACAATCACTGACGCTATTGCGGAGGAATAGATTAGGTGGTGTTACAAGACCCGAGCGAGACAATGCAGTGCTCTACCATCTATTAGCCATAATGCTTGCCGCAATAGCGTCAATGTGTACATTAATTTCACCGGGTAGTGAATGCTGTTACAATTTGGTCAGGTCAAGTACGTGACCAATTGTGCTTCTGCTAGGTTCTTATTATTAGGGCGAGCGAAGCGAGCCCTACACTAGGCCACTTTCTATGCACTTTTGTGGTACATTTTACTGAAAAAGTATCGCACTTTTAGGTTTGAGCTTTGACGTGGTGATTTAAATTCATGTTTAGATATGTTATCTACCATTACAATGCTATTTCATAAACACTAAAAAAATAGAAGTTCCATTTTGTATTAGAATTTTATTACTGCTAACGCCATTTGTTATAAAACTAACGAGTTAAAATGCTACAAAGCTACATTATGCGACGATTTATGCTCTTTAGTGGTACATTTTACTGAAAAAATATCGCACTTTTAGGTTTAAGCTTTGGAGTGGTAGTTTTATCTCATTTAATCTATTTTCATTCAGTCAATTTTAAAAAGTATCTTCACGCCCGTGTCACCGAAGGGGTAGGCAGAGGTACAACAAGTGCATCCACGATCAGCTGAAGATACTTGGTCCCACAAATGTGATAAATGGCAAGCCTATCGCCAACCGGGCACTTTCCAATCCCGGACAACTTTGTGTTTATCAGAAAACTGAAAAAACACTTTTTTTTAAGTGCCCGACTCGGGAATTGAACCCGGGACCTCATAGATTCGTAGTTAGGTTTGCTAACCACTCGACCAACGGGGCGGACATAAAAAACATTAAAGTAGGTAGGTATGTAAAGTTTCATCCGCCCAACGACTCTTGGTTGCATAATTGATTTTTTGTTAACTCCACCAATCCCGGTATAAATTAATTGAGCTTATCATGGACCATGATAAGCTCAATTAATTCCAAGCGATTCCACTCCATTTTAATACAATATTAATCTATTAAAACACTTGTACTTTTTAACTTCCCACTACGTATGTAGATTGGGAGGTTACTGATTTTGCTCCGATTTTCAAAAATGGAGTTTTTACCATATGTCCAAGTTTTGTGGTCTTAGGAACCATTTTCGACTATTTTCGCGATGACGTCAGTATGTATGTATGTATGTATGTGTGTGTGTGTGTGTGTGTGTCAGTCACAAGTTTTCAAAGTCAACAAGTCATAAGTTTAAAATTGTGGCGAAACAGATTTTTTTAAATAACTTCCAGATTAATGTGCCGATTGAGTACAAAAACTAATCATCTCTATTCCTCAAAAAATTACATCTCAAAATCGGTTTATTCGTTTGAAAGTAATCGTTGACGAAAATTTGAAAAAAATTTGTTTTTTCGACATGACTTCGAAATATTTCAACCAATCATTATTTTGGTATTCTACGATATTTTAGTACTAAAAAATTACTTCGAATGCCCTTTTAAAAATCAAAACCGAATCTTATTTTCAAAAGTTACAGCTTATCAAATATTAAAATTATGTTTTCTTTAGCAAAGTTATTTAATATTTTTGAAATAACTTTCTACCGCTAATATACCGATTGACTTCAGAATCTTATCATCTTTTTTCCTTTAAAAATTGCGCCACGTACCGTTAATTGGTTAAAAATCGGTCATTTTGTTTGGGATCAATGACGAAAATTTTTGAAAAAAATGTTTTTTGACATTGCTTCGAAATTTTTTAACCTACCGATTTTTTAGCTAAAGCAATATTTAAATTGAGTTGAATGTCATTTGAAAGATCAAAATCGATTATCGTTTCCAAAATATACAGCTTTCCAAAAATCGATATACTGCCATTTTTATCAAAATAGATGTTTATACTGAAAAAACCTATGCTTATAGTTTTTACTACTTTGAGCTTAAAATACGTTAATTTAGCGGGAAGTTTCAGGGATGGCTTGTAAGGTCAAGTATTTACAGATTACAGACAGTGATAGGTGACCAGTCTATCACCAACTGGGTAATTTTCCAATCGCAACGTTGTTTTTATCAGAAAACTGAAAAAAAAAACACATTTTTGATTTGCCTGACTCGGAAATCGAACCCCGAGAGTTTCTTTGAGGGAAAATTTATTCGCTGAGTTTCTACCGCCAATTCTTCGTGCCTGCGGTAAGTCCAATATTAATTCTAAAAATTTTGAAGGTTAATTAAATTACATTTTCTTTATAAGATTAACTTTTATTTTTAAAACTCGTTTTTCCTAGAAAACTCTTTTACATGAAAGTTACCATAAATAAAAATAGATTTCTATCAATATTAGACTTCAAGAGCGAAGTGGTGGTGCGAGATAGATCTTGAGTTGCTACATATTATAAGTAGGTACTATATTATAGGTAGACCAGAAAATATGATGTAAAATATGTAGATAACCTTTATAATTGTTCTGTGTAGATAAGATTGATAATTATAGAAATCGTGTTTTTAATAAATCAACAAAATTTTAAAGAATTTTTCTTATACATAAGTATTAAAAAAATTATCTTAGAAACATTTTATTTTTTATTTTGGTTTTATTTTTCTGCGCCTCCCTAGATACAAAGCCTGACGACGCCTTTGATGCGAATATCCATACTTATTACTAGGTAATATAACTTAGCGAGCCCTTACAAAGCTCTGCTTTTTGCTAGTAATATGTATGTTGTATTGCCCACTAAAAGGTAGACAGTTTGTTTTCTATAAAAGGCCTGGACCTACACTAGATTTTAAAAGATTCTTGGTGATAAGTATGTTACTACTTTCAAATACAACATACGCTTCGAAATATTTCATAATTATTATTTATGCACTAACAACACTATTTAAAGAAATTTTATCTTATCTTCATATGATATACTTACTTTGACGTAATGCGCTACGTCAAAACACGCCAACATAAATCGATAAGGATTTCACATGGAGATTGTTCTTTTAGATTGATTCAGAGATTTCATGACAGATAATGTAATTAAAAGTATAAGAATATCTCAGTTACAAAACTTTACACAGTTTAGGCGAATATCCTCTCCCCGAAAATTCTTTTTCATTCCCACAACAGATTTACACATTAGCATTCCATTTTACAACTTTTTAAAATATTTTTCCACATTTTCCAGGAATAGGTAAGACGGTAGTACCAGACCCGGGCAAGACAATGCAGAACTTTACACCTAGTAGTCACGATGGTAGTGACTCGCATAGCCAATAGGTCACCTTTTACGATCTGCCTGGCAGAACGGTAGTTGGTCTATTATTCAAAGAAGCTCGGAACTTCACTGACACAGCTGATACTGCTGCTACTTTTGTGGGCGCATAGGAGGCGTAGTAAACATTGCCAAAGGTTTATCTCTGAATTTTACTTACTGCTGCAGTCCTAACAGTATCTGTTTTGGTAAATTTACTCTTAGATTTCCAATTTGACTGACTATTTGTTGTAAATCTTAATTTCTCTACATAATTGACCGCGTTGGAAAATTCTTTCTCAGGAATAGGTAAGGCGGTGGTACCTGATCCGGGCGAGACAATGCAGAACTCTACCACCTAGTAAAACCCAGCTTCTTGTCATTGATTAATTAATCGCAAAAATAATACTACGTTCACTTAGGCATGTGCTAAATGATGTTCCATCTTTCCTGGAAAATACGTTCACCTGCGTGGGCGTTTTTACAATTATCTTATTTCGCAACTAAAACTTAATTGAACAGAAGATAATGTAGTCTTCAATCTAGATTGACGCCTCAACCATTTTCGATTACTTAAAGGCCCTAGATCAGGATATTTTATAGATTGAAGACGTTCTTTTTATAAAAAGGACTTTAAGAGTTTTGAGAGTCCTATTTTTATAAACTTTGGAATTATTGAGATAGTATAGGACCCCACTATAAAACGATCTTCACCGAGCTTGTTAATGGATGAAAACTATTTTATATCCAAAAAAATATGTCAATAAATATATTGCAAATGGATCGACTAAAAGAATTCAGTCCAGAATATGATTGATTAACAACGATTTTTTTAAATATTTCACTGGTATAGTTAATAGACAAATTCCATATCAATCGAAAGTATGAAGCCTATAGAATATGCGAACTTTGGCTATATTTTTCACTCTTGGGTAGGCAAGTTATTAGTATCAATTTACCTGTTAGTACCTGCCTAGTGAATTTTTGTTTTAAATATTCTGGACTAAAATTTTTCAGTCAATCCATTTGCAATATTCATTGATCATTGACATATTTAATTGGATATAAATACTTTTCATCCATTAACCTGCTCGGTGAAGATCGTTCTATAGTGGGAACTTAGACTATGATCATTTCTGACACCATGAAGTATTAGGTATAGGTGGAGCTAGCACTCGTATTAATCAATTGAAACAAATATTTACGTTATATCTCTGTGTATGAGGTCTCCCCATCTCTTTTTATACGGATGTGTTAAAGAGAGAGGGTTAGATCTCAGAAGATGACAGTAATATTTAAAATTTGGTTTCAAGTAGGCATTAAAAGAGTTGCCTCCAGATATAATACAGCTTCATGGACAATACCATGTTCCATCCGAGATCTGGATTTTAAAAATTCCAAATGTATATTATTCATCCGAGAGTGATATGGGATTCGAAAACAACAATTATCCAGCCAGTCACATCCTTTTTAATACTGTGTAGGTATATTACAATATTGCGTATAGAGTATAGCAATAAAATTGCATCAAAAATTATTCTTTCTGTATAAAGTGAGCAGTGATTGGTGGATTTAGACATCAAATACTTAAATAAAGCGCTGCTGTTTGCTCGGTTTGTAAAACTACAACCGCATTTAAGCCTAAACAGAGTTAAAATATTACAACAGCGAATACCATTATACTCAAAATAACCATAAATAGAAGCTACCATAAGTAAGGTGGTGTTAAATCATTTGATGGAAATGATGCAAAATTCTACCACATTGTAGTCACGGACAATAGTAACGGATTATTAGCTCCTCCGAACTGACATCGAAGCCATTGCTCGCATTTGGTAAGCTGCGTAGCAAGAATGCATATGATTTGTATCATGGAAACTGACTCACACGAACTTTTTAATTATTTTTTACAATCTAGGCGCAAAGTACGACCTGAATCTCGCAGTTTTTGTATTTTTTACTAACTGACTGATTTTCTTAATGACCTATCAAAATTTCGAAGCACGGGTAAAACTAATATTTATTTATTTATTTATTTTATTATTTATTTATTTATTTAAAATTTATGCACAAACATGTACAAAGGTGGACTTAATGCTACATGACATTCTCTACCAGTCAACCTTAAACAAATATAAACAGTGTTTACGATGGGGTGCACTGAGAAACTTATAACAATCGTTTACTATTGACATACCTTCTTAATTATTATTAAAATAAATTAAAATTAAACAAAACAATAAGATAATACGATATTACAATATACTTAGATACAAGTAATATATTACATATATAATACATTATACATATACCAACATAAATACCTAGATATATACAAGTACATATTTATATAAATACATATATACATACATATTATATTGCCATAGCAATATTACATTAAAATATTAAGTTTTTGCTCTAACTCTTCATATAAACTTTAACTGTGCAAAATCCCAGACACCTCCCCCCACCCCCCCGTTTTCTTGAAAAGAGATCTAAAATTTTATCTTCATGTTTTATATATAGATCAACAAAATAATTTTTAAATTAGTACAGTGTCTCAAGTAAGTACCTTTAAATTTACGACTTATGTAATTTAACAGTTTATATGTATTTTCATGTGAAGTTATTTCATGACTAATTTTTTTTGGTTAACTATTATTTTAACATTTTGCATTATTACAGGACGACATAAAGCTATTTTTTTCAAGAAGTTCATAGACAGACGTCACGATATATGCAATGATCAGCATGGTTTGGAATGTATCTGTGTGAGCGTTGTATTTTCACGATGAACAAGCACCGTTTTCGGACGTCAATATAATGTTCGTGGCACTTTGTTTCAAATTCTCAGCTTAAGGGAGTATCTGTCTCTTATGCCTTCATAGATAATACCTTCGTTAGATAGTGGACTGTAAATTTTGATTGATTTTTTTCATAAAAATACTAAAAATTAATTTAAACTTGTTTATAGGCTAAAATCCCACGACCTTCATCAGGTTGGTTAATAAATAAAAAATATTTTATATCCAATAAAATATGTTAATTAATCATATTCTTGTTCTGAAAGTTTTTAGTCAACCCATTTGTAATATACTTATTGACAGATTTTATTGGATGTAAAATACTTTTTATCCATTAACCAGCTAGTTGGGGTCATCTTATAGTGGGATCCTATTCTTCTTTCTTTCTTTGTCTGCAACTCTTTGAACAAGGTCTTACATTAACATAAAGAATGATAACGAGGTCCCATATATATTATAAATGTAAAAGTTTGTATGTTCAGGTTTTTCTTACTTAATCACGAAAACACGATTGGATCGATTTAGATGAAATTCGGCAAACAGGTAAACAATGACATGGAATAGCACATAGGATAACTTTTATCCCGAAAAAACAAGAAGTTTTCATAGGATTCACGATACGTTTTTACTACTACATTTTATAATGCAGCTTTTTGCACTATACATGCACCATACACTTTTATAATTGTGCTGCAGGGTGCGGCTAATAAAATGTAACAATTTAGATTTCCCTTGTTATAATAGTTATTGGCTTATATATTTTCAAACTAGAGGAAACTATAGTTTTGTATTAGATGATTAGATAGATAACTTTATCAAAATCTGAGATTTAAATTGAAATCTCTTTTTATCATAGCGTTATAAAAATATTATGACTACTTTTTTTGATTGTAATTGATATCTTAATCACTTTATTGTGGTAGTATTCCACACATTGCTGTGAAATATTAAAAACTCATTACTGACATTTAGGTAAGCTGGCAAATCGAAACCTAATCAGTTATGCATTTTTGTTGTATACACGTCGAATAGATAAACATTGCCTTTCGTCTGAATTTCAAAAAAAAATCTTCTTGCAGAGTGAAAAATTACTACATAGATAAAGCAAAGTCGCTTTCCACTGTCTGTCCCTATGTATGCTTAGATCTCTAAAACTACGCAACGAATTTTGATGCGGTTTTTTTAATAAATAGAGTGATTCAAGAGGAAGGTTTATATGTATAATAACATCCATTATATAGTACAGAAATACTGTTATTAATATATTTAGAAAAACAACGTTTGCCGAGTCAGCTATTGTTATATTAAAACCCAAGTCTTTAGTGTACAGTATTACAGGCAATAAACGGTTTTGTAGAAGACAATCACAACAATATGCAGTAAGGAGAGGGCTCTTTCATTGTTTTATTAGTTATATTTATTATTTTTAACGCCAATGATATATCATCTTTTACTTATCCAAATATATTTTGCAATGTTGTCGACATGTGACATTTTTTTTAAATTTCATCATATACAGGATGCTTTTTAGCCGTACGACGGAATAAAACCCGTGAAAATTCACGCTTATACATATCGAATAAACATATTTAAAAAAATTAAGTGTTCAATAACCAAGAAAACAGTAATTTAAATATTGTGAAAAGTTTTGTAACTCATAGTTACCCTAGTCGTTACGCTAGGCTTCACGATTCACGAATTATCATAAAAACATCAGATGTAGGTAGGTATATAATGTAAATGTAATCTACCTCCTTATTTTAAGCTAATGTGAATTGTGAATCATTCCCTTCGTACTTTGTACCTAGTTCAGTTACATTAGGAAGAACAGGCAAAAATATCGAGGCACAAAATAATAAGAAACGCTGGTGTGTTATAATTTTAAAAAGGAATTATGCTCGAATAATTAGAACATACCTAATATTTATCTTAGTATTTCTGGCGCAAATGGAATCATCCTTTTCACAATGATCGAACTTGATTAACAATATTTTACAATAATCACAATTGTTGAATTATTCTTCTGTGTTTGGCGATTTGGAACACATAATCATTGCGTTACGGACAGGCACGCACCATATCCTAATATTCTTCATTAGAACACTGATAACAATGACATTATCATTATTAAGGCGAAGGAAAGGAGCCCCGTTACCGGCGTGGCGCTTGCTACAGTTACTATTATGTAATTTGTGATAACGCAGTAGTTCCTTGTCCCACGTCGCACCTACGTCTTTATCTAAGAATATGATTTAATTATTGATAATTAAATCAAAAAATAAGGTCATTTGTTTTATAGATATTTGTGCTCAAAATCGATTACTGAACACACTCTTTCAACAGGTTCCACGGCTAAAAAAACAGTCTGTATACAACTGTCGTAAATTTTTCCACACATCCAGGAACAACTGTTGAGCTGACGGAGCTGGCTAGAGAACCATTTTTCTCTGACAAAACACAGCAATTTAAAACTAAACATTTGTTTTTACAACCCCACACTATTTCAAGACCTATCTAATGATATTTCATACTACAGAATTCGAGAAAAAAGATATCCCTACTTGACTAGTAATCGTAGTATCTGCCCCACAATGTATGTTTTTAATATTTTATTCAACCAAAAGTTATATATACGTGTATATATGTGTGTAAACGTGATCAATAATCAATAACAATGTTACTAGATCAGACAAATCATCATTATCAATATCAAATCAATACTAAGGTAAAAATATACTGTGACGTGAATTCAGATTATCGGACCACGACATAAAAATCAGACATTTGTTCCCAGTCAACAGTTCAAAACAAGAACCGGAAATTATTTCCAGTAAAAAGCGACAGGAATAATTTCCCATGCGAATCGCGTTTCTCATGTATATAATTGTTTTCTTTTTCAATTCAAAAGGAACAATATTATTAAGAAACTTCCTTCGTGGCAGCAACAAGTATAAATTATTTTTACCTGACTTAAAAAATGAGTCTATAGGCAATGATGTAAAAATTTAAATGTCATTCTTCTATAGGCGATGGCATGGATAATCTAAATGCTGTCCTCTGATGTTATTTTTAATAACTATACAATGTAGATCTATTATAGTTTCGGGGAGTTTATTGTAAAAGCGTATACATTGCCCCATAAAAGAGTTACTTATTCTGTGGTGACGAGATGCATGCACAAGATTGTTTTTGTTCCTTGTATTTAGTGAGTGTACGTCACCATTTTTTACGATTATTTTTACGACCGTACATCAAATTCTAAAATATATATTTTGTTATAACAGTTAGAATATTGATTTCTTTAAATTTTTCTCTCAGGGAAACCCTCGGGCTAAGATTGTAAATTGTCCTAATAGCTCTTTTCTGCAATACAAATATAGTATTTATTTCAGCAGAATTTCCCCGGAGAAGAATTAGCTATGACATAATGCTGTGGAAGTAACTAAAGTATATTATTCTTGCTTGCAGTAACTTCCTTATCTACATCTTACGTAGTGGTAAGTTAAAAAATTGTGATAATAATGATGTAAGTCAGAAAACGACTATTTACCTCAAATTTTGACAAAAAACAATAATTTACAGACTGACACTACAGATTTATATAGTAAGCAAAGCAAAAAGCATAGGTTATTAGAAACAAATAAAATTGAAAAAAATAGAGGTCATTCGGAGAAGAAATTATTTAGAGAATTTGCAAAAGAAGTTTTCTCTTTCTTTCTTTTTTTATATCATAAGATAGCAAACAAGCAGATGGGTCTCCAGATGGAAAGAATCAAACATCACCTATAGACAATAGGCAATCCAGAACTCTGCCACCTAGTAGCCACGATGGTAGTGACACGCATAGCCAATCGGTTGCCTTTTACGACATGCCTGGCAGAACGGCAGTAGGCCTATTCTTCAAAGGAGCCCGGGACCAACACGGGGAAAAAAATAAAAGCGTTTTTTGATTTAAATTGACGTAAATTAAATTGCTACATTATTTATATAGAGCGCTACGAACTAAGCACCGAGTAAAATATTTCGTTCCCAGTAGAGCGCCTACGTAGTGCTACAACAGTCACCGCGTAGCTTTCGTAGAGGGCACATGCTACTCTTTTTACATAGCAAGCTTTGAAGTTTGTGCGACTTGAAATTTATTTTGTGATCGTTTGAAAAAATTTTTATCATAAACACACATACAATTAAATATTGTGTTGCGTTTATGATGTTCGCGTATTTATGAATCATGACTCTTACATTGCAATATTTACTAGTTATTCGAAGACGATTTGATAATGGTAAGTTTTTGACAAAATTGCACTTTTTTAATGAGAAGTATTTTTATATTGCATAAGAATGCAAACAAGCAGATGGCTTTCCTGATAAAAAGAGATAACCGTCGCATATAGACACTCTAGATTAATGGTGCGTTGCTATCCTTGTGGCGAGGTCTAAATGCCACATGCATAAGTTTTCCGGTTAGTTTACCTTCCAAACTGGAACTCGACTACGTTCTGTTAAACCTGATGTTATTACAGCAGGAATAGACAAGGTGGTGGTATCTGAACTGAGCGAAACAATCCAAAACTCTACCACCTAATTACCACGATGTTATTAACTGGCATAGCCACTTCTTACGAATTGCCTGGCGGAACGGCAGATCTTTTCTTAAAAGAGGATCCAAATCAACGTGTGCTATTTTTATAATATGAAATAAAATAAATATTTTATTGCATTTTCACTTAAACTGGATAAGCATGCACTAAAAAAATTATTAATTAAATATATATTTTTATTTATTATATTAAATAATTTAGAAAAAAATTAGAATGTAATTAACCATATTAATTTGACCTCCCTGTTGGTCGAGTGGTTTGCGACCCTGACTACGCAAACGATAGGGCTCGGGTTGATCCCCGACGGGGACAATTATTTGTGTGATAAGCATAAATGTTTGTATTTCCGGGTTTGGGTGTTTATTAATATATTCCTGTATTTATATATGTATTTCTATGTATTAGTATCATTGACTAACACCCATAACACAAGCAAATAATTTGCTTACTTTGGGGTTAGATCAGTAAGTGTAATTTATCCCGTGAAATATATATTTATTATAATTTATATAGAATAACACTACTTCGTTTATATTTGTGAGTAATCTATCTTTATTCTCTATCAAAATTACATTGCTATTAATACAGTCTCTTAAAAACTTTTGTAGTACTCAACAGCAAACATTATTTTTGTCGTATTTTAAAATACAAACGTGTCTAAAAATGAATTCATGGTCTGAATATGTTTAAAATCTCGAATTTTTCATTCATCTTAATAAAACTATATCAAATATATTAAAATAAATGCAACTTTGGTGGTGCCAAAAAACATCACACATTATTTTCTCTCGTATTTAGAATACAAAATTGCGTGCCTAACAAATGAATTCATGACTTGAAAGTGTTTATAATTCCTAATTCTTCATTTATTTTAACAAAACCATATGACATGTTCTAGATGAAAGTAATATTATACCTAAATTGGAATTTAAGATTTATATCATTGTCAATTAATTATAATATTAAGGAATAAAAAAAAAGTATCTTCACGCCCCTATCCCCGAAGGCGTAAGCAGAGGTACAACAATGGCACTCGCGATTAGCCGAAGATACTTGGTCCCACAAATGTGATAGGTGGCAAGCCTATCGCCAATCGGGCACTTTCCAATCCCGGGCAACTTTGTGTTTATCAGAGAACTGAAAAACACATTTTTTTAAGTGCCCGACCCAGGAATCGAACCCGGGACCTCATGTGGTCGACGCTAACGCTGGACCACTAGACCACAGAGGCGATTAAGGAATATATTTTTTAATTTAAAAATTAATGATGTAACTTATTTGTCATAATATGAACTTCAATTACAACATTAGTATTAATTAAAAAGCAATTGGTACCACCGCCTTACCTATTCCTACCGCAATAGCGTCAGTGCTTGTCACTGTCGTGTTCCGGTTTTGAGGGTAAAGTAGCCGGTAAACTTATGCATGTGGCATTAGACCTCGCCACAAGATAGCAACGTATCATTAACATCTTTGGTGTCTATAGGCGATGGTTGTCTCTTTCCATCACGAGACTCATCTGCTTGTTTGCTATCTTATGATATAAAAAAAAACTTCTATTACTAATTTATAAATGTTTATAAATAGAAAAAATGTATTTATTATTCATATGATTTCAATACCATTTCTATGGTATGGCTTTTCTGATGGAAAGTGTTAACTATCGCCTTTGATATCGCCTCACCAAAAATGTAAATAGCGTTTTGTTATATGTGTGCATACATAATAAGTTTAACAGCCACCTTTATCTCCAAACCTAAACATTACATACATAATTTACTTCACTCTAGAGCTTCTACGGGGTAGGCAGAGAAAACCAAGTGCCATATAGTGCCGAGTGCCATAGGAGATGTAAAAACAACGTTGTTTAGAGCTTATTGCACTAGTTTTTACACTTGCAACCTGTGGGCCAAGTACTCTCAAAAATCCTATAGCGCCCTCCGAGTCCAGTACAATAATGCGTTCAGGGTGCTCATGGGACTACCTCGTTTCTGTAGTGCATCAGGGATGTTCGCAACAGCGCGTGTAGATTGTTTTCATACTACGATGCGCAAAAGATGTGGGTTCCTGGTGCGCAGATTGCGAGGGGCCACCAACAGCATCCTGAAATTAATCGTAAGCAGATTAGACTGCATGTATGTGGGTCATTGCTGTGCGATTTCCAATGTGATGGCGCAGCAATGATTCATGTCACAAACTATTAGTGATAAGTATTAACATAGTAATTAAGTTCATGTGTATACTAACAAATATGAGTCTGGTTACTTGAAATAAATGTTTATTTTTTTTTCTCGCTTTCTCCACATTCATTACTCTCTTCATGCAAACACGCCAGTTGCGAAGATTTCTGGCACCATCTTCGGACATGACTCGATCAATCTGATCTTGGTGCATCAGTTTTGGTCTTCCATAGTATCTGCATCCTTCCACATTAGCATTGTGTATATATCTGTTTTCTTAATCTTTCATCTATTACTCTCTATATGTTCGAACCAACGGAGCATGAACTTTTCATCTTTACTCCGACACTTTCTTTCAAGCCTAACCTTTCTCTCACTTCTACATTACGAATCCGGTTCGTGTTACGCTACATATTTTTCGTAGCGATCTCATATCGACCGCGTTGATTTTGCTTTCATGCCCTTTCTGACATACCCAACTCTCACTTCCATATAATAGCGTTGGTTTAAACACATAATTATGCAAGGCAAGCCGAGCACCCTGTCTTAAAACTGTGTTTTTAAGTAATCTCTCTAATACTACATCCACAGTGCAGGGCACACATTCTTCTTTCAACATCAGCGGTGTACCTTCCATCTCTGCTAAAAGTACATCCAAGATATATAAACTCACCAACTTGTCCCTCCACTACATAATCGACTACAACTCTTAATCAATGAAAATATAATAAAAGGTATTATATTCAACACTCTTTATCGTCGTCGGTCTTTATTTTGAAACAGTACAAGTGTTATCGATATAAAATATTGTATCAAAAGGTATTATGACTATTAAATATCATGTCCTACAATAATATGTATATCACGTCCCACAATATGTAGAAACTTTTATCAACCTGTATATCTTCACGCTTAAATTTAAGCCAAATATTGTGATCTAGTTCGCTTTATTAACGCCTTCATATAAATCTTTTAAAAACGGATATTCTAACGTCTCCTGGAATATTCGACAATAAAGTTTTTTTTTTTTGTATTATTAGATAGTAAACAAGAAGATGGCTCTCCTGATGGAAAGAGAAACCATTGCCTAATGCCTACAGACATCAAAGATGTTAATAGTGTGTTGCATTCTTCATTTAATCATAGTAGACCCGTGGAAATTTTCAATTCACAGAAATCAAATAGAAACGGGTTTCACAGCACGTCAATGAATAAGAAGAACTTTACCGTCCAACTCAGTTATGTTGCGTTTGCTATCTTTTTTTATATCATAGATAGCAAACAAGAAGATGGCTCTTCTGATAGAAAGAGAAATTGCCTATAGACACCAAAAGTCTTAATAACGTGTTGTTATCCATGAGGCGGGATGGCAATTCCATATGCATAAATTTATCGGCTAACTTGTCCTCTGAACCGGAATACAGCAATGGCA
The DNA here is from genome assembly GCA_036924255.1 of Apodemia mormo. Classification (NCBI taxonomy): domain Eukaryota; kingdom Metazoa; phylum Arthropoda; class Insecta; order Lepidoptera; family Riodinidae; genus Apodemia; species Apodemia mormo. Next base: position 41,614,619 of record JAUPFN010000008.1, read on the forward strand.
AGCATTACCTCTATTGCTGCAGAAGTCGGGCACACTTAGAACGTTCCACTAGAATCAAAAGTTTTGTTTCTCAGAGTATAATATAGATAGCGGTGTTTGATTAATACATCGCGATAAGTTTTCTTGTAAATTGTATATAGGTCTAAGCTTAAGCTTACAATGCAGTTAAATTGTAAGACCTATGCCTAAGTTTGATAATCTTCTATTAAGTTAAATATGTTTAAAAAGTAGTCTGTGGCAGCAATAAGTAAGACAGTAATACCAAATACCCGAAAGAAAAGTTACAAAAATCTACCACCCAGTTGTCATGATGGTAGTGACACATATTGCCAACCGTTCCCTAATCCCTTTATACGAGCTGCCTGGCAGACTGGGAGATAACCTATTCTTCTAAGAGTGTCCGGAACTCACACGGGATGTTTGTCCCTGAGATGGTCTGTGCATATATTATCAATCTTTCGATTTTAATTTAATAATTGTCTCTATTTACGGAGGAAACCTCCCTGTAAATAAAGACAATTATTAAAATACATAAATGTACACTTGCAAACAAAGGATAAAATTGGCACATGATAATAAAAAAACAAATGTGTTTTCTTAGTTTTAATACATTGTTATAGTTTTACGTTATGGTTTAACTAAAAATGGCCTTATTTAGTAGTCGTTAAGGCTCTTTTTACACTATAAATAAAAGGGAAATGAGGTGGATTCTCGTAAAAAATCAATTGGATTCCAGTTTTATGTTCTCAAGTTCCAGTGTATTATATGAAAAGCTACGTGACGCTTTGCAAATAGTGACTTATACTGACTTTACCAATTGCAAAAAGTGGCTTATTTCATAGAAATAAAATTGCATTTTTGTTAATTTTTACTTTTTTTACCCGGTAAGAAAAACGTTATTTTGATTTATAACATTAAATATTTAAATACATATACTCAGTCCTACAATGTGATAGTTGGCAAGCATATCGCCAGCCAGGCACTTATTCAATCCCGCGGGATTATCAGATACGCAATGCGCAATTATCTTAATTGTTTAGTTATTGCAAGATACGTAATAGCCCTGTATATTAGTGGCAGTTGTTGCCACTGGAATAATTTTGGTGCTGTAACATCGTAAAAAATGCAACTAGTGACCAGCAAGCAATTGGAAAGTCATCGCTAATCGCGGGCAGATTGCAAATGCTAGGTGATACGCTTGCCGGGCAACGTTGTCTCGGATCAGCCAATTCAAAAATGCGTTTTTTCAATTTTCTGTTAAAAAGAACATTGTACGTTGTAATAGCCTTGTATATTAACGGCAGTTGACCTTGAATATTTTTGGTGCTGTAACATCGCAAAAAATGCAATGACCAGCAAGCATTGGCGACTTTTTTGATGATTTTTCGCTAAGATTAAGAGTCACCACTAATCACTTGCGGATTGCAAATGTTAGGTGATACGCCTGCCGAGCAACGTTGTTTCGGATCAGCCAATTCAAAAATGTGTTTTTTCAATTTTCTGATAGGAACAACGTTGCCCGGAATTGGATAAGTGCCCGGCTAGCGATAGTTTTGCCACCTATCACATTATGGAACTAAATATTTTCGACTAATCGTGGGTGCACCTCTGCCTACCTCTTCAGGGATACGGCCGTGAAGATACTTTTTTATGAAATATATCAACTCGCTTGTTTCGTTTAGGGAAACTGTTTAAATTTTTGCCGGATATTTATTTTTGCGTAGGATCTGCAGTCATACTAGCAAATGGGCTACCTGATGGAAAGCGCTCACCACTGCCCATGTACATTCGCAACACATCAGGTTAGTTGCCAATGTAATGCCGGTTTCAAAGAGTCTAACTGACCCTTTAAACATTCTAATATCAAAGCTACTCAGAAATACTTCGGGAGACAAGCTGTTCCAGAGATTGACTTTTCGTATAAAGAAGTTAACAAGCAAATCAACAGGTATGTTTTTTATACAGCTAAATGTTAAAAAATGGTTTCATATACATTTTACCAATGTATAAATCTCCCCTGTAAATTATTATTACAAATTTATATTAACTTAATCAAAAGTTTATACAGTCCTACAAAATCAAAATATAGAATTTAAGTAGCACATATCTCTTACATTTTGGAGAGGTATTTCCTGCCGCAACAGAGTCAGTTTTTGTTACTGTCGCGTTCAGATTTGAAGAATAATGTAGCCGATAAACATATGAATGTGATATTACCATCCTACCAGATGGATAACACCACATCATTAATATATTATGTGTCTTTTTTATTATAGATAGAGAGGAACTTGACCACGATCTCGCCTGGTGGTAAGATAAGATGCAGCCTAAGATGGAACTATTTCCTAGAAGGTACCTGTTCACTCTTCTCTTGAAGGTCCTCAGAGTGTTGTATCGTTGACTAACACCCATAACACAAGGAAATAATTTGCTTACTTTGGGGTCAGATTAGTAAATATAATTTGACCCGTGAATATTTATTATTGTTATTATTGTACTCGTCAGAGTATACAGACTCAGGAACAAGGATTTATAACGTTATAATTTCGATATATTTCCGTCGTTGTGATTGGTTATAGTATATGATATTATGACGTTGTCTGCTAGCGTTAGTTGGTGAACCAATCACGAAACAGCATGAAACGCAGCGAACTAATCACGAAACAGCAAAAATATCGAAATAATAACGTTATAAATCCTTGCTCAGGAAGCATGTTCCAGTCCCTTGCGGTTCGAATGAAGTCGTGCAGTTCCTCAGCGCACTCTTCAAAGTGTATCCGATAAAAAACCGATAAACTACCCACTCTGCGCCGATGAGCGAGGCTCTGGAGCTTTTTGCAAATCAGATCAATTTCATTTATAAGCCTCATGGCACGTCTCTCTATCGCCTCAATTGTCTCCAGCTGGTATTTAGTGAATCTTAGGATTTACCGGTCTTTGGGCTTTGTTCTCTTTATCGGGAGAACCATTCGGTTGCTTGTTGTGCTATGGTATAAAAAAGTACTTCTAATTTAAGACCACTGTCAGACACCAGGCCGTAACTTAAATATTTATCCTCGAGGATATCTCCGAAAAACATTCAAATCAAATCCAGGAATCAATGCTAGAAGTTTATGGTCCGACCTAAATGTCTAATTACCATTCTCAAGCCACAGATAGGTACAGTTAATATTTTCACACCGATTCTTCTATGTGGTAATCCTATTCTACGCTATAAATCTATATTAATACTATAAATGCGAAAGTTTGGAAGTTTGTATGGATGTTCGTTACGTCACGCAAAAACAGCTAAACCGACTTGGCGGATTTTTTTACTTGGCGGTAGAGTTCTGCATTGTCTCTCCCGGATCTGGTACCACCGCCTTATCTATTACTGCCACAATAGCGGCAGTGCTTGTCACTGTCATGTTCCGGCTTGGAAGATAAGATAGCCGGTAAACTTATGCATAGGACCTTAGACCTCGCCACAAGATAGCAACGCACCATTTACATCTTTGGTGTCTATAGGCGATAGTTGACTCATTTGCTTGTTTTCTATCATGTAATATAAAAAGAGGAAATTTAGTACACGTGTAGATATTACCTGGAATAGCACACAGGATACGTTTTACCCCGGAAAAATTAGTTGTTCCTGCGGGATTCACCAAAAACTTTTATCAAGCAGCGGGCTGCATGGGGCAGCTCAAGAAAATAATGGATCCGTCTTTCAAGACAATTTCTTAGTTTGTCAGTATAACGTGCACTTACACAAAAAAATACATAGTTCTAGTATAACTGATAAAAAATACAGAGTTTCAGTATAATCGACGGAATCGATCATATAGCATTCTTTGCTAGTTTCGCTGCTTTGAATCTGTCGACACTAGATCAGTGGTAGTGCAACCCGGCTTGAGGGTACGTCGCTGGTTCAAATCCAGCGTGTCAGAATTTTTCTTTGTTGTTTTTAAAGTTTTTCAAGATTTTCCAAGCACGTGGTGAGTGATAAAATACAAAAATAATGGTTTATTTCTATTTTTTTAACAATATAATACAACCTACAAATGTATGATATTTTTGACACGGCGACACGTTACCTTCCCAATTGCATGTCTATTAGTACTCATATGGTCTGTGGGGCAGCTAGTATTATATATGCGAAAGTATGTTTGGATGTATGGATGGATGTTTGTTACTCTATCACGCAAAAACTGCCAAACAGATTTAGATGAAATTTGTCATACACATAAAATATGATGACCTGGAATAGCACATAGGGTAATTTATCCCATGATTCATCATAAACTGTTTATAATGCAGCGGGCGACACGGTACAGCTAGATGTGGCACAATGAATCTTTTTTATTTTTGAAATTTTAGACATTTCAAATTATTAAATTCAGTGTTGAGGCACTTCGTGTTACTATTGAGACTTTCTTAATATAAGAAAACTCTAATTATATTTTAATTTTAAATACCTTATTATGGGTTTTGGAGATATTTAAAATTTTAAAAGCTATAATTACAATGTCTCTTCACGTTCACAAATGTTTAAATGTTTTGTCAAGCTATAATGTAAATAGGGAAAATAGGCCTGCAATTCAAAGACACCTTTTGCCTTGGCGTAATCAGTCAATTTTCTTGGATTTTATATGGCTTAGCATACTGCTATATTGCTGTATTTTTTCTTTGATCTTGTTACTAAAGTCGGAAGGAGGTTTGCTCGTTTATGGCCTTACCACACCTACAGGTGGCAGGTGGCAGTTTGCGACACGAATTGCGGTGCGACGAGCGATGAACGACAACAATAAATGTAGGAAACTATGTGAAGTATACCACAGCTGCTATCAGCGACGCGAATTCGGCGCGACTTGCAAAGCGACTTACGGCACGAAAAGAATCGAGAGACGCGGGCGAAGTGCGAATAAAACAAATGTACTAGCTAGTATCTAGCTGGCCACAGCTTGGAGCGGCGCGACCGGCCAAATCAGGAAACACATTTGACGTCGCGGCACTAAAACAAAATATTTTGTTTTTTTTTCGCGTACGGAGTTTAAAATTAATTATGGATATTGAACAATTTATTAGAGAAGTGCTCAGCAAACCTGCTGTATTGGTGTCAAAACATCATCAGTTTCTAGTAGTTTCTGTATTTAAAATATAAGAGTGTGAAATTCGCCATACTTTCTCCTGTTTTTTGTTGACTGGATGCATTCCTAATCTAATCTATCCTATATTAAAATTATAAATGCGAAAGTTTGGATGTTTGGATGGATGTTTGTTACTCAATCACGCAAAAACTACTGAACGGATTTAAATGCAATTTGGCACACAGGTAGATGATACCCTGGAATAGCACATAGGCTACTTTTTATCCAGGAAAATTAGTCAATCTCGCGGGATTCACCAAAAACATTTATAATGCAGCGGGCTGCACGCTGCAGCTAGTACTGTATATATCTTGAGCCAAGAATGCACTTGATTCAACGAAATAACTATCATCTTAGACAGGGTCATTTTAAAAATTCTAAATACATCCAGTGTCATAAATCACCTTTGTGGTCTAGTAGTCCGGTGTTGACCACATGAATCGGACCCAGGATGGATTCAATTCCCGGGTTGGGCAATTCAAAACTGTGTCTTTTTCTGTTTTTTTTTTTTTGTTTTTTTGGGTTGGTGCTATACTTGCCACATATCACAATATGGGTCTAAGTATCTTCAGCTAATCACGGGTACACTAATAGTCTGATAGGTGCCGCTATCTACCTCTTCGGAGATACGGACGTAAATATAATTTTTTAATAAATACATCTACCGTTGACTACCGATACTTTTTTAATAAATACATCTACATCTCAGTCGTAATTAGTCGAGCAGTGGCATACCAAGAAAATCGGGTGACCCGTCACACCGAATTCGCGCCACGGGTAGCCGTAGCCAGGCCGTTAGCCCGAGACCTTTTAAATAATAAACTTTTCTATGTAGTAGCTTTACTTGTAAAAGGCGGGCGAAAGGTAAAGGTTTCTCTAGCATCATGCTAATATGAGTAGATATTAGAGTACTTTAACGTTTTTTTTTTTTTTTTCATACCGCAATAACGTTAATGCTTTTTACATCATATTCTAGTGTAAAGGAAAAAGGCCATTCTGCCAGGCAATTCGTAAAAAGCGCACGATTGATTATATGGGTCGCTACCACTGAGTACTAGTTAATAGAGTTCCGCAACGTCTCACCCCAATATATGGTACCACTACATTTCTTTCCTTTCCATATCCTTACCATAAAAGCCTCAATACTTAAAATTATCGTATTCGGTTTGGAGAGTAAGGAAGCTGGTAGACTTTTGTAAGTGGCATTGCCGTCCCGCCGTACGGAAAGCAATGTGCCATTACAATATATTTGGTGTATATAGTTGCTAGTTTTTGTTCCCATCACTAAAGCCATCTATTTATGTGCTATTTAAGATATAACAAGAAATATTATCTTACTGAGTTTCTTCCGAAGGATTTATTCAAGTTGTGGCCGTATTTCTGATCCAGTAGTGACTTAAAACTGATTAAATCGTCAAAAGAATATGTAAAGAATAATTTAAATAAAAAATTCGGTTTTCTGACGAAAATGTTGAGAAGTTAATTTCCATTATACGTTTAACTCAACAACTGTTGAAGACATACTACGTGACTCTTTTTATACGAATGTTATATTCTTTATGAAGTTCGATACAAAATTCGCCCCGGGCGTGTATAATTATGTATCTTATTCAGCTCATCAAAAATATACTAAGCAATAAGAAATTTTAATGTTTTTATTCGACATAATAAATAAAATTAATTGTTTGGAGTATAAAATAGTTAATTACTTGCAAAAACAGTCGTTTATGGTCTATTTCAAACAAAGGAAACACTGATGCGTCGGACTCGTGAGATTTGATTTAGCAGAAAATTCTTAAAATAGTTTTAGCTGAATATGTAAATTACTTCAAGGACCTCAGTTTTAAAAACAAATATTATAAGACCATGAGGAAATAAAATATTTTCATTATAATAAGAAACATTACATAAACGCGATCAAATGCTTACTATTTTTGTTAAGTACAAGTATGAGAAAAAGTTCAAAACTCATTTTTAAACATTTGTAAAATCTAAAAGTGTACGCCCTATAACGTTTGTTCAATTAAAAAAAGTAATTTAATAATTTATTAACAATTTTTTTTATGTTTATCATTTCACTAATGTTTAAATGAATTTTGTTGTGGATATCTAGATACATTAATACTATAACATTGAGTTACATAGTAATTTTCATTAGGAAACAATCTAGCGACATATTGAAGCTATTAAAAAAATTGGTACCGATAAGTTAAGATAAAAAAACAACTGACTACTAAAATTTGTAATTTTTACTCACTACGTGGTCATACCCTAAATGATAGATTTTGTCTCAGTATTTTCATTTGGTACACTATCCATCTGAAGAGGGGCAGTCAGCTAATATTCTATACTAATTTAAACACAGTAAAACTTCAACAAGAAATCTCAAATGAGATCTTCCAATGCTTGACTAATCTAGAACTTTCTCAAACAACGGATTTCTATAACAAGAACTTTGTAAATCTTTGATCAGCGAAGGACTGTTAGCACACTGCGACTACAACTCCAAACTGCTATTGAAATTTCTATTTCCGTGAAAATAGACAGTGGTCCCAGGAACAAACTTTTTTTTTAATAATACTAAGCTGAATTTTTTTAAACAGCTTCGTTTTGATGGGACGTCCATTTTATCTATCTTCAAAAAATCTCGAATTGGGTAACTAATATAGATAAAAAAAAAACTTTAGAGTGTCGAACTAAGAAAAGTTTCCACTTTACCCTTAAATTATAATGATAACAAGCTGTTGTGAGAAAATTACGTTGTTTTTAGTGATTAATATCAATTCAAAAATCTCATAATTTCGCTTAAGAGTGGAGGACCCGTCAGAAAAACCATCGAATGTTTAGGACAAATGATTTTTCGTGTTTTTCATAAAATAATGAAGCGATTAAAGCAAAAAATGTTATTATTAAAATATTATTCCTTTACCGAATTAAAATTTTCGAAACACTAACTTTATTAGTTACCCGATTCGAGATTTTCGAAAATAAAAAAGATTTGCGTCTCGTCAAAACCAAGCTCTTCACAAAAATTCAGCTTGTTATTAATCAAAAAAAGTTTGTTCCTTGGACCAGTGTCTATACGTGAGTGACATTAAATTCAGTTTATCCACCACGAATTCTTACTAGTTTAACTAGTAAATTATTGAAAAAGTTCATATAATATGCATAAACAACGTGTTGTGATGTTCGCAGACTCACAACAATAGTAATGATATGTTAGCCTTTGACTAGCGACGTGAATAAAGTGGAACACTGACATTTGCGTGGAGCTTCAATTCTTACAGACTCATATCAAGCTTATAAAAATAATGATATACTTCGGATAAACATATAAACATTTTATTAACTTAAAACTAAAGCAGGCCATACACGCTAAGATGTACCTGACATGTTTGCCTGGACAGTTTAACTGCTCACGTAAACCAGAGTGTGTATGTCATCAAGTCACAACTGTGCACGTTTTGTTCTTTATTCAGCTTAAGTTTACCTGTACAGTTAAACTGTACAAACAAACCTGTTCGGTACACTCAGTGTCAATGGCCAGCTTAATGTTAATAAATTTGTGTCAATTTAATTATTCGCTGGGTGCGTGACCCCAGCGCCATCTAACGATACAACTTACGGTGGCTCTTTTGAGAAAATAAACATGTAATGGATGTCAAATAGCTATTGAAAAATAAAATAAACTTGAAAAACATTTTTTTATAATGTAAAATGTGATATATGTGAATATTAAATTTTAAAAAAAATCCGTGGGTCAGCTAAAAACAGTAAGTAAAATAATTACAACAACTAAAACAAGTCTCAATAAGTGAATTAGGTTAAGCAGTGTTAAAATCTCTCAAAATCTTTATTGTAAAATTAATATTGAATAAAAACTCTAAAACTAAATTTTATTACGTACCTACTCAAAACTGCGGATTCGTTGACTTTACGACTTATATAAACTGATGGAAAAATAGTTGGAGTGTAATTAGGACTTGATTCAACATCTGATTTTTCTGATCCATAAGTTTTGGAGACCATAACGATCCATCAATATTTTCCGAAAAAAAATTATTAAATTATTACTCCGTTTTCTTACACGATATACACATGTATATGACATTATTCTATAGAATACGGTTGTAGGTTATAGTAATACTTACTTTTACCTTTTAACAGTAGTTATCCATTTTTTTCGCTGATTGGAAATTGTTCCACTTGGCAACCTGAAACTTAAAAAATTTCCAACTAGTATTTCTACTAGTATTTTTGCAATCGACTACACAACAACTTTGATGACCCATTTTATTTTATTTATTTAATTAAACTGACACACGTGTTATTTTTATGGTCATAGATAATAAAGAGCCACCCGTAGTTCTATATTGTCCGCAACGGGCGCTGACATCACTTTGTGTCCCCCACTATGCCTTACGCACCCAGCGAATAGTTTTATCACAAAATTATCAAAATATTTAACCTACATCGATTTCATACTTTCCATATCCATACTCATACTATTATAAATGCGAAAGTTTGTCTCTAGGACTGTTACGTTCTCACAGCCAAACCGCTGAGACAATTATGATAAAATTGGCACATGGTAGTCAAAAACTTGAAGTCAAACATAGGCTGCAGTCTTGGAACAGGAAATGAAAAATTATGTGACATTTTTATACTGCTTATAAGTTACTCTACACGTGGGAGACGATGCGTTAGTCAGCTAATTTCATATAAACTCCAAGTGTAAATATTGCAAGAGACAATCCAGATGTGGTGCAATCATGTGCAGCCCTTTAATGCACGTAACAAAACGTCAATTGAGTCGTAGCGCTTCGGGCTTTTCATACAAATACACGATACTACGTGGCGTTGTGCAACGCAGCGAAACATGTAGGAAAGTGTACAAGAGCCATAAATACTTCGACTCGATGGACTTTTTTTATATCATAAGATAGCAAACAAGCAGATGGGTCTCCTGATGGAAAGAGTCAACCATCGCCTATAGACACCAAAGATGTTAATGGTGCGTTGCTATCTTGTGGCGAGGTCTAATGCCGTTCGACGTTTTATTATCTGAATCCCTGGATGTCATTGGAACTGCCTTGCAATCTGCGGAGTATTTAGGTGACTGTTTGTCGCTTTATAGCAAAACAACCCGACACAATCCGCTGTAGTCGCATAGCAATCCAACAGCATCCTGTTCCTTATTACAGTCAATGAACAAATATATAAATTTATGGAAATAAATCAAGGTGTATGAGATAAATATTTATTAAATTATATTTATAAATTACTAGCTGGGCCCGCGACCTAATCGCAATAAATTTCTAAAGTAAAAGTCTTAGGGTTATGCCTACATAATTTTTGTTCCCGTAGTATTTCCGGGATAAAAACTATCCTTTGTCCTTTCTTGGGTCTCAAGCTATCTTTATATTTAATTTCATCCAAATCGGTTTAGTGGTTTAGGCGTGAAAAAAGAAACAGACAGAGTTACTTTCGAATTTATAATATTAGTATGGACTAATATGGACTAGAATGGACTAGTATGGACTAGTATGGACCAGTATGGACCAGTATGGATCAGTATGAACCAGTATGGACCAGTATGGACTAGTATGGATAAACAATAAATTCACCAAATGAGTCAATCTTCATTTATTATTTGTATCAAAGCGGCCGCCGGCGCTAGTTTTCTGAACTTATCTTAATCCTAAATAATCATATTTTTTTCTTGTTCACATCTCTTTGTTACCCTTATAAAAGAGTATTTAAAAAGGCAGAACAGCATTTGCCGGGTCAGCTAGTATATTATAATAGTAGTTTCCTTTATCTAAGCGATAAACTGACTTACACCGCCATCTGTTAGCAACTTACAGAATTCACACATTATTATAACTCTTTACGTTTAAAAAACAATTTGCAACATAACAATATTTTATTAATTTAGATACCTATTTGTTCTATTTTATAATAGTCTTATGATAGCAAACAAGCAGATCTCTTGATGGAAAGAGACAATCATCGCCTATTGACAGCAAAGGTGTTAATGGTGCGTTGCTATCCGAGTGGCGAGGTATTAATGCCACTTGCACAAGTTTGCTGGCTACCTTACCCTCCAAACAGGGAACACGATAGGGATAAACACTGACGCTATTGCGGCAGGATTAGACCCGGGTGATACAATGCAGAACTCTACCACCTAGTAGCTGGTTGGCAGTACACAGAGATAGATCACAAGAAATATTAGGAATATAGTTGGAATATATAACTTAAAAAAAACTCAAAATCTTCAGTTATTTCAACTTCATCGCGAAAATACACTGTGGCAGAAGATTTACACAGATTGACTGATAAAAGATTGGTGAGATTCTGAAAAAGGTGATTTATTGACAGGCATCCCTCAAGGTGGAATTTTGTCTCCTCATCTTTTTCCTTTAGTCATAAATTTAATTACCAAGTGTTTGAGCTGCTCTCATCATTTGTATGCAGATGATCTGCAAATATTTGCTCAATGTGACTAAGGAGATAACAATGAAGTTATACGTGGCATCAATCAAGACTTACACAGTATTATTGAATGGAAGGAAAAATTTTGTATAACAGTCAACCCAAATAAATGTCAATTCATCATTGTTGGTAGCTCGCATCGGATTTGAAAATTTGATAGGAGCTCAATTTCAGCCATAGTTTATGGTAGCGTCTCTATCCCCTTTCTTCCGCAAGTCAAGGATTTAATACTTATAATAGACTAAACTCTATCCTGGTTACCACAGCACAGACTACTGATGTGGGTCGTAAAATTAATATAGCTTTGCGCATCCTTTATCGGTACAAAAATTTTTTACCCATGTAATCAAAACTTACTAGTACAGACGCTTGTTCTCCTGATTATTGATTATGCCGATGTGTATTTCGGAGATTTATCTCAATCATTTTTAAATAAATTAGAACGTATGCTCAACAATTGTATACGCCTCGTTTTTGGACTGCCGAAGTACGATCACATCTCATTATATCGCTCCAAATAGAAATGGCTGCAGATTTGCCATGGAAGATAGTTCAGAGTGTACATTATTTACAATCCTCTATAACCCTAATGCACCTCAATACCTTAAGTCGAAATTCCCTTATCAGCATGCCACACATTCACGTCAACTTCATTCCCAAAATGTCCTAGGTACCATTTTGTCGTACTGATTTTTTATCTAAATCCTTTTCTTTTAGAGCTGTGAAGCTTTGGAATACACTTCCAATTGATATAAGGAATAGCGCCTCTGTACGCTGTGGTAGTATGTAGTATAGATATAATAAGATTATAATAAGTTTTCTGTGCACCACATCCTTAATACTATTCTCATTGAAACATCTGGATCTGCTTTTGACCCCTTCATAACTATAAAACTATTTATTTCTATTTGATGAAACTGCATTTAAAAATATTACATTTAAATTCACTTGTACATCTAGTTCATATTTCTTTTTTTTACGAAATATAACTTGTAACTATTAAAAATGCTGTAAAATATCACAACTGTTAAGAAATCCTTGATGAGGCTATAATTAGCAAAACCGGTTGGATGTATCAAATAATAAAAAACGTGAGCTAGAAGCACAATTGAGTTTAATTGTAATATTCGAAAACTATTTATTTTACTACCTATTTATCCCACACACATTACAATTTGCGCATTTATTAAGACCTCTTAGTTTGTCTAAAATCCAAACTTTATTTTTATCTACTATATCATCATAACATTTTAAGTAGCAAACATTTCGGTAGTATCAAGAAACAAGAAGAAATTGTAATATAAATTTATTTTAAAATGTTGCATGTTTTTGTAATTCAAATTTTAGAAGTTTATAAAACTTGGAACTCAAATAGATCTCAATTCTTTTGTCTGTGAAGTCGACAGAGACGCATTCTTTCATATTGAACTTGGCTCTCATTTCACATTTATGTTTTGATAAGATAAAATTTACACGTGTCCCGCAATGTCCATGTCTATAGTTATCTATATATTTATATAAGGTCCTTCCAAAATAGGTGATCAAATTTTAATACAGTGTGGTATGCCTATATTTGGTAAATAGTTTACTTAAATAAATGGTTGATAAAATTACTTACGTATATTGTGCAATTCGCAAACATTAATTGATGCCATGACAAGAGGTTAATAAACTGTAAGTAGATGGAGTAGTTATTACGTATTATTGACCATCATTGATTCATAATTCCCCATCACATTTTACCTACCTGATTTAGAGCTGAATTGCTATCATAATATCATCACTATAAATGTTTCAACAATTTGTAAGCAAGAATGCATATGTATTTAAATGTGACTTTATTTAAATGCAGTTAACGGAACTAAATATGGTTTGTTACAGACAACGCGTAATTTAATCACACCACAACACTAACATTAAGCGTGGTTAAAAATTCAAATCTAGGGCAGGTTCTATGTACAACAATTATTAATTATAAAAAAAAAAACCTTTTCGGGTATAAGGGCGTGAAGTTACTTTTTTAATTTGTGACTCACAGTACTGGGTGATGGATAGATTTACATCGACAGTTATTGCGCGTACCTGGTACTTTGTTTACAAAACAAATGGACATATTCACAAATGAGTCTTTACACTTTTTGTCACAATAGCACTACTACGGTTTCATTTTTGAATACAAATATACATACTTCAGCTTCGCACGAACGCACGCAAGCACGAACAAAATTCAACCTCATTGGATATCGTGTATTAAATATCAAGATAAATCATCACCATATTAACGACTACAGAAGATTATTTCAAAATACTCTTGATTTAGTTTATGCGTAATTTGGCAATGTTTATGGATACGTAGTACTTGTTTAATTATATAATAAGGTTGATGGCCCGTCTGTAAAGGTAGATGGACTAATGGGTTATGGTGGACGTACGTGTTAAATGTAATTCATTGCTCAGACATAAACAAGTGGATGATTTTATGCCGAATGGGAGAAGAACTATCATGAATTGTACTTAAAAATAAAAAAAAATATTCCGTTGAAGCAAGTTGTTTTTTGGCTAAATATATTTGGTTAGGCGTACCAAATACTGTATAAAAATTTAATCTTCTATTTTGAAAGGACATTATTTAATATAATAATATACCTATTAACATTAGATAATAGTGGTCTTAGATATCAAAAAAAATGTGATAAACTTATAAAAGTACAATAATTCTTGTTAAATTCGTAATCATTTCTTGTAACTGATTCACAATAAATAAAATTTCCATTCAAACTGCTTATCATAATCATTAGGAGTATTATCAACATCAAAGTAAACACAGCTTAATAATTAATGGAATAGTATTTGCTATATATCTGTTACAACTTACTACTCCAAAGTTTTGAGGACAACGAAAATTTCACGTTTTTTAGAAGTCTTATTTTATACTGAGGCAGAAATACGTAGGTCATCTTTGTATGGTCAATACTTAGAAACTTCAAAGCATAATAGTAATTCTGTGAAGCCGTTGTCACTGTAGCATACTGGAAAGTTATTGAGTATAAATGTTTTAATATTAACTTATAGTAAACTATGGATCGTTTTAGCTTTCCTACATACTATATTCACACTAGATCCCTTACGGGGTAGGCACTAGGCAGAGAAAACAGAGTACTACATGCCACTATCCTCGCAAATCAGTCTTGCTTCTTCCGCATTCATTACTTTCTTCATACATACAAACACGCCGGTTGCGAACTCTTTACAGCAACTTCGGATGCTACCCGATCAATCTAATTCTTCCTACCTATATCCTTCCATATTCGTATTGTAAATCTGACTTGTTAATCTTTCTACATACCCGAACCAACGGAGCATGCCCTTTCTACATATTAAACTAACACTTTTTTTCAGGCCTAATCTCACTCCTTCACTTCAATATCACGAACCGGTCTGTGACCCACGAACCTTTTATTCTATTAATTTAAATACAATTACGAAAAGTGAGCCGTCTAGTAGAATCGACCTTTGAATGCTATCCACGTAATGGATGCTATCACAAATTGTTAAAGTTCGCAAGTGCAGGAGTAAGGAAGTACCTTTTAGTTAGAATGATAACACTATAGAAACCAAGTCCGCGCGCCCATTTTGAAGCACCCTAATTGGAGCCATAAATGGCTCCAAACAATAAATGTGTGAATCTCGCGAGAACAAATCATTTTTTTGGAATAAAAATAGCTTATTTACTATTCCAGGTCATCATCTATCTGAATGCCAAATTTTATCTAAATCAGTTCCGGAGTTTTTGCGTGATTGAGTAACAAACATCCATCCATCCGTTCATCCAAACATCTAAGCTTTCGCATTTATAATAATAACTATAGACTAATATAGATTAAAATTACAAGTTACAAGTTTATAATAATACAACAGCTTTACATTACTACTGTGTTTCGTTCGAAAAAGAAGTTTTAAAAAATACGAGTTATTTTCTATTATTCGTTTCATTTGTATAAACAAGGTTTAGTGCTTCATTTTTGACAGAGCGTTTGTATGAAGACTGTCTTTCTATAGTGTAATTATTCTAAGGCCTTTTAGTTAAATCTTTAAGCTTATTTTAACAAACTCCTTGGAGTGTAATTATGCTTTTCGAGTTACTGGAGCTAAACTTTGAATTTTCCATGCCATTCTCTAATGCCAATTTCCACTGTAAAAAATTTAGATGTAAAACTAGATGGTAAAATTTTGTAATTGCTCGGCTTATCAATTATTAGAGCTGGTCAGTATCGAATTCTAGCTTAGAAGGTAAAGTAAGCTTACGCACATGGCGTCATATAATTACAAAAAGGATACGCTTAAAAAACCTATCTAGCTATGCATGTAGCTCGGCTCTACAGAAGAAGCAACTTAATACTTGCAAATTACCGCTGTTGTTATCCAACATTATTATATAATATTGTACTAAAACATATTCATAAAAACAAGCCCGCTGAGTTCCTTCCACTGGATCTTTTCAGTGTGTGGCCGCGTTTCTTATCTGACAGTAACTATACACTTTTTGATGCGTCAAAATAACTTTTATGATGTCTATTAGGTAACGTAATTTTTACTTTTGAAAGAGATTACTTGCTACATTTCCTACGTTAAAAAGCATGCAGTAAAAACCACTACAATTGACTCTCAAATATTCCAGACACACAGGGATCTAGAAATATACATTCGCTCTCACCAAATTTATTTAGGATCAATTCTAGATTATTAATCTCGCTCCTTCATTTGAATCATGGGTCTGAAGCAATAAACAGTATATAACTTAATGGCAGATGTATATTATCATAATAACACATTTTTTTTAACTTTATAGCGTCTATTTTCATATTCTATTGTTCATGACAGCCGCAAAAATATCTTTGATATTTTCTGACATTCTGAGAGAATTTTCTAGACATTATAATTGACCAAGTGTATAGCAAATAAGTTTATTACCACAACTGATACAGAAACAATTCTAAAAAAAAGTAATTGCACTTACATCAATCATACATATCACACTTTATTTCATAATAATCTTCATCTATTATTAGGGCAGAGCGGTATTAATAGATAATAATATTGTTCGTCATTATATAATCAATTTAAATGATAAAAAGGATTATTCATTTAAAGGATCGTGCAATATAATTGATAAAACTTTCTAATCAGTTATTTACAGCTAAATTTTCTTCAGAATAAAAAAAGGCATAAGGCTCATTAGACTCCGCTAACGAGGTCTATTGAACTACCCAAAGGGACTCCTTGAGCTAGTTGGTATATACTATATTTTGTACATTAATACATATTCTGACACTCCTTGTGCATAGCCATTTGGTATATATCACATTTGTTCATTAATAAATACATTTTGTACATTAATAAATCAATTTTGCCGCATTGGGACGTGACGACCCCATCGCCTGCTGGTGGGATAATCTTCTTTTTTAGAAATTATTCCACTGGTGCAGTCAGTCAACAAAAAAGTGGTAGTGCCATGCTTTGCTATTATTGTATATACTTAAAATCAACGTAAAGTAACAGCTTTGCTTTTGCGTTTCGTTTGGTTAGTGAGGTTCCCGGACGCCCTTCTCCCTTCCCCTAATACTATTTAGACGGCTAAGCCGGCTTTGGTCTTTTTAACCGAGATCCACATATATTCTCTGGCGGATACATCATATCTCTCTTACCCGGGGTACAAACTAGAGCATTCATTTGTACCCCGGGCACGAGTTTGTGCTTACGTTAGAGAGGATATCTGTTCCCGACGTCTCAGCAGCCTTGAAGGTAGGGACCTATCCATCCTCTGGCTACGCAAAGAGTGCGACGACCATCCACGCATCTATGCGTGCCTTTACATGTCCCATAGTGGAAATACCAAAGTAGAGCACATACAAATTGCAAAAGATTCCGTAAAACAGCAGATCCCCTCCGCGGAGATCGTGATCCTTGGTAACTTTAACGCCTATCATGTTGAATAGCTTAGCTCACGTACCGATCACGCGGGGAGATCTGTTCACGATTTTGCTCTAGCATATGGTCTAACACAGCTGGATACTTCGCCTACGCGTGTTCCAGATATGGATGACCATTTACCTTCCCTGTTAGACCTTTTGCTGACCTCTCATCCGGACAATTACCAAATTTCCGTAGATTTTTCGCTACTTTAGACCACTGCCTCATACGGAGCGAAGTGCCGGTAAGCGACAATCGCGGCCTCTTTTCTCAGACTGTCGCCGCGTTTGGCACTATAGGTCAGCAGATTGGGACGGATTGCGTACCTTCTTTGCATCCTACCTATGGAGGCAAATACGCTTCTCTCATATGATCCACATGTCGTTACTAATTGCATCTTCGAAGTGGTGCTGCAGGGCATGGAACTGTTCGTTACTGCGGTACCCATCGGTGGTAATTCACTACAAAACGACTTCACGTCGAAAGCAGGAGTGCTACCGAGCATGGGCTGTTGCGGCGGCATCTCACGATGTAAACACCAGTGCAGTTAGAAAAAAGTTTGACTTTACCTTTAGGTCTTTCAAAAGAGCCATCGCTAAAGCAAAATCGGAGCACATTGGCAGAATTGGTGAGAGATTAGTTCGCCTTCCTTCGGGAACTCGTGCGTTCTGGTTTCTCACCAAGGCTGTCCAAGGGAATTTCTGTCTGCCCTCCTTTCCACCTCTGCGCAGAGCTGATGGCTCTCTGACCCATGCTACCAAGGAGAAAGCCGATCTTTTGGGCTCACTCTTTACTGCCAACTCAACTCTGGACGACCAAGGAAACACGCCACCTACCATTACGCAGTGTGACAGGTCCATGCTCAAGGTTCAATTCCACCAAACAGCAGTATGTAAAGCACTCATTTCCTTGGATGTCCATAAGTCTAGTGGGCCTGATGGCATCTCACCAACCGTGCTCAAGATCTGTGCTCCCGAGTTGACACCGATTTTAACGCGTCTTTGCCAGCTCTCATACATAACTGGCATTGTCCCAAAATCTTGAAAGACAGCTTTAGTGCGCCCAATCCTTAAGAAAGGTGATCGCTCAGATCCGTTCAACCATCAGCCTATAGCGATATTCTCTTCGTTCTCCAAAATAATGGAATCCATTATTAACGTCCAGCATTTGGGGTATCTAGAAGAGCACCAGTTGATTAGTGATCGTCAGTACGGTTTTCATCAAGGTCGCTTAGCTGGTGATCTTTTAGTTTATCTAAACTCTGCAATTGAATCGCCACTTTTTTTGGCAGATCGGTGCGTCAAGTTCATTGTTGATGGCGCATGCTCTGAACCTAAATCTGTCAATTCTGCTCTTCCTCAGGGCTGTATGCTATCATCACCTACACTGTTTCTTCTGCATATTAATGACATGTTGCAATCAAGCAACATTTATTGCTATGTGGATGACAGCACGGGGGAAGATAGAACGAGTGCCGGAACAAACTTGTGTCGGAAATTGAAGAACTACTTTCCTCAGCCTCAAAGTGAGGTCGACTAAACTTAGTCCATTTTAACCCCAAGAAGACACAAGTTTGCGCGTTTCCCACTAAGAAATCTCCCTTTGTCGTATCTCCTCGCCTCGAAAACACTTCCCTAACAGCCACCGCCAGTCTTGAAATTCTTGGAGTTGACATATCGAGCAACGTTCAGTTCCGTGGTCACTTGGAAGGCAAGGCCAAATTAGCCTCAAAAAACTGGGTGTTCTCAGCAGGACCATTCAGTACTTCACGCCGGCCCATCGCTTACAACTTTATGAGACGCAAATCCGGCCTCATATGGAGTACTGTTCTCACTTGTGGGCGGGGACTCCTCAGTACCAGCTCCTTCCTTTTGACCGCATTCAACTTAGAGCGACTCGAATCATCAATAATAGGACTATTTCTGATCGGCTTGATTCTTTGGAATTACGTAGAGATGTGGCTTCGCTCTGCATCTTTCATCGGATCTAAATCCGAGGAACTGTTTGGATTAATTCCTGATGCGGAATTTCATTTTATCCTCACCATCTCGATGTCTGGAAATCGACAACTGTGCGATTCTCGAGGAACTTTTTTCCCCACACTATTCCTCTATGGAAACAATTACCGGCAGAGGTTTTTCCGAACGAATACAACTTAGAAACCTTCAAGAAAAAAACCTACTCTTTCTTAAAAGGCCGGCAACGCAACTGCACATTTTCTGATAGTGTGGTTGTCCACGGGCGGCGGTGATCACTTACTATGAGGTGAGCCTCCTGTCCGTATGCCCCCTTTTCTATAAAAAAAGCGATTGCTGAAATTCGACCATAGCCTAAACAATAAAATCTTTTATAAGTGAGGTAAATGACTTAAACCATAAAGAAAATAGTATAGTATACAATATACATGCGTGTATATTGTCACGTATATCACATAAGTATACTGTGTGTAATGTTTATTTTTATTAATGTAATGTATTTCTAATAAATTGTATAAAAAAATATTGTTTTTTTAGTCCTCCGCAATGTAAACTAGAAATGTACCAAATTTCATACTCCACCGTTCGCGCAATTGTCCAAATAATCGGTAAAATGTGTTTTTGGCCACGTGCAATGTAGGGTTCCGAAATTGCCAGTCACGATAATGTGGACTAAGAAGACAGCTTTTATTGTGTCGTACTACGAACACATGTGAATGACTGTTATATGACGCACACTTCACCGCCTATAAAAACTTCTCCATAAAGATGGGCGATTGTGAATGACATTATTCGAATAATTCCATTATAAAAGTCATGCAAATTATTCAAATTTGCATGACTTTTATGATAATGTGGACTAAGAAGACAGCTTTTATTGTATCGTACTACGAACACACGTGAATGACTGTTATATGACACACACTTCACCGCCTATAAAAACTTCTCCATAAAGATGGGCGATTGTGAATGACATTATTCGAATAATTCCATTATAAAAGTCATGCAAATTATTCAAATTTATTCAAATTTCATTATAATTTCATTATTACTATATATATATATATATATATATATATATATATATATATATATATATATATATATATATATATATATATATATATATATATATATATATATATATATATATATATATATATATATATATATGTATATGTATACAGTGTGGCGCTGACCATACACCAATAAGTGAGAATTAAGGTAGTACTAGTTAGTACTAGTATTTTTAGTCTATTAAATCAGTCCTGACATCGAAATTAAAAAAACAAAAATTTCGAACAAAATTAATGACACGAAAATATAATAAAGATAAAACATCCTTTGACTTACCTATCACCACCAGGACGGCAACGCCGCACGCGCGGCTTGGCGGCTAGCGCCTCATGTTATTATTATTATTTTTACGTGTGACATAATATTTAGGCGCCTTTTTAAACCACACTCATCCTCAATAATTATTTTGATAAATTATTATTATTAATCACAATCATTTTGTACAATAAGTAATTACGTAGCTATAGAATTATTTTTGCGTATATTGTAAGAATAAAGACCGTATCAATCTAGGTTTCGTGCCACATATTGACTAAAAGTAAAGAAGAAAAAAACATGTTGTTCACTTCACAATAATAATAATAGGTACCTAACGTGTCTTATCACAAAATAGCACTAATTAGCACAAACATCATGGCCATGGCCGGCCATCACAATAAAAATTAAGCGTCTACTTTCGCACAATTTAACTCGTATTTTACCATAATAAAAATTAAAATGAAGCGTCTACTTTCGCATAATTTATAAGTCTAGAATAATAAAAGAAAAAAATAAAAACTCAGTACATTACAAGTAATAACGTAATATCAATTACCACGGCAAAATCTTTGATCGTACTAAACAATAACATTAAACAATAATGACCGTGACCTACGTACCGTAGGTACGTGACACGTGTAATCAACGGCTTTCATCAAGAAAGCGCAAAATGCGCTTTTTTGTATCACTACACACTGTGTATGCACTCAAGATAAAGCGACTTTTCGCTTTCTTTTCAAATTCTCCTAATGACAATATCGGGTTGTTATTGGTCAGTTGTAAAGGATAAAAAATTAAAATAACCAATGAATGCAAGGATTTTCTGCTAGTATTGCGAGTTGGCAACTTACTTATAATAGTTCTTTCAAACCATTCGGGTCACGTACAGCCATTGACCTCTATATATTTCTATGCGTACAGCTGATAATCTACATCATGTTCGCAAAATTAGAAATGAAAACTAAAAAATTGTCCTGTGGCTAAACCAGTGGATGTATTTGTCTGATTTTTTGTATTCAGGCTGAGAACATTATTACATATACTAAGTTTAATTAATTGGTGTATAGTCAGCGGCACACTGTATATATATATATTCGAATATCCGTAAGCTCACCTAAAAGTAAGCTCTATGCACTAAGAAAAATGACTAGTTTTTTATGGCAAATTTAACAAAAATTACTAGACTTTTTCCCCGTGTTGGTCCCGGATAGGCCAACTGCCGTTCTGCCAGGCAGGTCGTAAAAGGCGACTGAGTGGCTATTAGCGTCACTACCATCGTGACTACTAGGTGGTAGAGTTCTGCATCGGCTCGACCGGGTCTGGTACCACCGCCTTACCTATTCCTGTCGCAATAACGTCAGTGCTTGTCGCTGTCGTGTTCCGGTTTGGAGGGTAAGGTAGCCGGAAAACTTATGCATGTGGCATTAGACCTCGCCACAAGATAGCAACGCACCATTAACATCTTTGGTGTCTATAGGCGATGGTTGACTCTTTCCATCAGGAGACCCTCTGAGTCAAAGCCAAAAAGTCTGTATGTTACTGGTTCCTAGTTTACTTGGGAACTCCAAAAAAGGGATTTAAAGTTTTTCACTCGCGTAGTAATATAGAAATACAAATATCATAAAATTCCTGATTCTTCTTACAAAAATAAAGACAAACTGAAAATAACTTCTAAATTGAACAAAGAGTCTATTAGTTTTATATATTACACTAGCTGCAGCGTGCAGCCCTCTACGTTGTAAAAGTTTTTAGTGAATCCCTTGGGAACAGCTGATTTTCTGGAGAAAAGTAACCTAACGCTCGCTTAAAAATAAAAAGATGTAACTCAAAATTCGTGAGTTTGGAGATTTTCTAATAAAACGCGTCTTCAAAGCATAAAGAATAGGTAGAATTCAACAGCCATACCGTTACGATAAACGCTAGCGAGATACGTGATCATTCAGCTCTTTTCAATCAACGAACTTTGTCAAGTCGATCCTAATAAAGTAGTGGAATTCAGTGATACATCGGTAGTAATTAAAGTTAGAAGACTTTCCGCCTGGCATAATATAAACTACTTCTGTTTTTGGTTAAAAGGTACTATGAAATATTCAATTACTTAAAACTAAAAAGCATGACCTTTGTAATACGTCGATGTATTAGAAACGAAATTAATAGTAAAGTGAAACATTAAGATTGCGTTTTATTTTGCTTTGAAAACGAATTATGCTTACCTAACTAACTCCTAATACTTCAGTTCTGTTTTAAAAATTATTTAGTAGAAGAATTGACTAAGTATCACTTTATAATAAGGAATAAGTCAATCTGTCAAGTATTATTTTATTTCTTTTAGAATGACAGAAAAATGGGTAAAATATTTTATGTTAATCCTATTTTTTGTAAAGTGCATTTTATATTATACATAAATACAATTTATACAAATACAAAAACCTTTATTTGCCTATATAAAATAAAAAGCCGTGGCTGAGACTACCTATTAAACTATGAAATATGTTGTTGTAAAATATATTGTATTGTAGCAGGTGGTCCCGCTCTTCCTTTTCACATATTGGCCTTATAATTAAAAATACATGTTTATTGAGCATGTGGTGCGTTCAAGTGTGTGTCAGTGTATGTGTATGTGTGTGTGTGTGTATGTGTGTGTATGTATGTGTGAGTATGTGTGCGTGTGTATGTAAGAGTATTAGCATTTCAGATATTACTAGTTAGTAGATTTTCAATATCGTTACAGCTTTGAAACTGAAACCATTCTTGTAAAATCTTCTTACAACTAATTTTAATTAAAATATACCTAATTTTTTATTAATTTTGAAATAAATGATTGCTGGTTTCGAGAGTTTTATTGTTGTATGAATGAGCTACATTTGTTGTTGTTCTGTAATAGTTTTTATTGTTTATTTTACTAGTATTTTAAATAGAAAACATATAAATATCTTTATTTATTTTGAGGATTGATTCAATAAACCAGGATGGGAAACCATTTAAAATATAAAAGTATTCGTATTTTAAATTTAATTACTTTTTAAACTTTTGCTAATCTCTTATTTTTGTAGTATTTTAATAACGTAAAAATCGAGGAGAATCATGAACTTGACTCTACAAACTAAAATTAAACGTAAGAATGAAGAACTACAGGGCATCAAACTGAAAACTGTGGGGTAAATTCTAGGTAACAATGAATAGGTTTTTGGTCGTGTCTAATAAAAGTATTTAGCTGTTTAATATAACTTAGCTATGTCTAATTTTTATTTTTATAGTCGTAACTTAAAGCTTAAAATACAGCATATAATAAAAATGAAATGATTCCATTCTAAAATTAATTTTAATAAATACTTATAGATTGAAACCAAACGTTTATTAAAAGAAATAAATATATTTAATTTTCTTTGTGAGACATACTAATAATTTATTATTAGTTCAGTGTAAATGGTGTCCAGAATGAATACCAAAATTAGAAAAATGCACCCCCGAGGCCAAAAAATTTTGTTGCAGACCTCAAGATGGAAATCCAGTCGGTCAGCCTCGTACCAGACTATAGCAGCGATTCTGGCTATAGTGACCAATAAAGGTACAGGTTAACTGGCAACAAAAGCTTTATTACAAACACCTCCGCATTTTATTATAAGTAAAAGGGAAACAGTTATAACTTGATCTTAACCAATTAAATAGATAAAAAAGCTTACGAAAATGTACACTGCAATTTTGGGATTGAGTATAATGCTAAAATTAGGCCTATCGAAATACGATCATACATATTATTTAGATAATATCATTAGGATTACTCACAAAATATTGTATGTCTAGAATATAAAAAACCGAAAGAGATTATATTTTACTCGGATAATTAGTGTGGACAGAATAAAAATAAATATATTGCAATATTATATTTTAATGCTGTTTCTAATTTCAATATAACCAGTAAAACACAAAAAAAATTAATTATGGCATACACAAAATTAAGCCGATAGCGTTTACCGTTTGATAAAAGGGAGGTAAAGAAAAACTTGAAATCAAGTCCAATTTACAGTCCAGATCAATACGTTACACTCATGAAGAACGCAAAAAAAATCCAAAATATGCCAGTACTGTTCATGAAGTAACATTTGAATCTTTTACGGACTTAAAAGCTCTTTAGAAAGATTGGAAATATAATACTAATATTGATAAAGATGGAAAAACTGTAAATTAAAATGATATTAAGGTTTACAAATGCTAAAATCGAAACCTTTACGCTTTAATTATAAACCTTCATACAATAACACGGTTTTTAAAGAGTTAGGAATAAGCGTAAGAAAATAAATCGATTATTAGAAATTTCATTACAGAAAGTTTATAACCAACAACAAGATTTAAATTCCATTAAAAAGAAGAGCTTGATTGCTTCCTTTAATGTTAATTTTATAATTTGTTAATTTAACTTCAAAACGCTTTGTGATTGTGTTAAAATATTTTTTTTTTGTTTTATACCTTTTTCTAAATGGTTATTTATTTTGTTAGTCTTTTTAATTGAAAATGACCATGTTGGTTTTTTTGATAACTATTAAAAGTTTATGAGAAATTAAGCCCTCCTTTTGCAAAATAATTAATATTAATCAAGTTTAAATTGTGTTTTTATCTATCATTAGCCTGTAGCAATTTTGACTTTTTTAGACCACTCCACGTTCTACAACTACAATTATGACAGAAAAATTAGTGCAAAGTAAGAAAATTAACCTATAAAGATACTATAAACCAGCTATACTAAACCTTTTTTTTACCAGGGCCAACAAACGTTTCAGTCATGGGATCCCGGGCTGCAAGCGAGAAATTATTAGGTCATAAATAAAATGTAAATCAAAGGTAACGATGTATTTACATTTATTGATAAGAAGATTGAAAAAAAAACTGCATTTTAATGCGATATTTGATACTGTGAACACTTTTTCACAATTTTATCAAGATCTGGCTTTTTGCTACATGTTACTCTTATTACATCATCCGTATGAGAATCTGTGAGTTTATTTCTGTATACATTCCTTGTATATTTCATTTTAGAAAAAGAAGATTCGCACATATACGTAGACCCAAGTAGGCCAATCAAAAAGGCCCGGCGGGCCGAATGCGGCCCGTTTGCCACAGGTTGAGTATAGCTGCTATAAACCAATGGAAATAAAATCCGATATTTAAAATGTAGGTTTCGCTGATTCTTACCAATGGTAGCATTTTAATAAATTTGGTAGTTTTGTATTCGTAATACTTGCTATAAGTCCATACAGTTACGTTCCGATGCAAGTGAATTTCTATTAAAACATAAAAAACATTTGAGAATGCGACTTTTAAGCGTAACTTTGATAGAGCTACTTTTAAACTATAAATGTATTTGAAATTCTGAAGAAAATGAGAATCAGGGCCCAGTAGTGGGATGCTAGTGGACATATAGATAACATGGTAGTGACACAGTAGATAATCGTTCGCTTTTACGATCTGCCTGACAGAATGATAGATAGTATTTTTTTACTGGGCCGGAACATGTATAATCACAGTTTCCTAGTACTAAGATCTGAGTAATCGGCGAGCTAAACTATAAATTTATATTTAATATATATTCTATATACATATAATAAAATCGTAGGAAAATCAATGTATGTCCGGGGTAAACTCAAGTACTGCATGGATTTACTTTAAATTTTGCATGAATATTACTATCGGTCGGTCGGGCCAACATATAGGCTACATATTATCACGCTATCGCCTACGGGGGAGGAGCTGTGCGGAGTAAACGAAGTCCGCGCGAACGAAGTCGCGGGCAACAGCTAGTAAGATAATATACAAGCAGATGGCACTCTTGATGGAAAGCAACAACCATCGCCTATATAGACACCAAAGATGTTAATGGGGCTTTGTCATCCATGTGGCGGGTTTGAAATCTTACATGCAATCATCGACCACACAGCCCATAGACCCCTAATAACAGGCAAATGGATTCTGTTAACACATCTGACTTATAGTTCCGATGTAAATGTCCATGCACCAATACCCAATCAGTGTCGACCAATCAGATTCTCTGTACATCACTATCTTTCACTGTGGCCTTGAGTAAGCCAATCACGATGTTGCAGCTCAGCTCAGCTAGTTGCCAGAATTCATTCAATACGGAAAATCGAACATTAGGCGTCTATGGGCTGTGTGGTCGATGCATGCAATAGTTTACTGGCTATTACTCTTCAAACTGGAATACGACATCGACAATCTCCGACGCTATTGCGGCAGGAATATTTAAGACGGCGGAACTAAATCCAGACGAGACGTCATGGAACTCTATCACCTAATAATCACGATTATAGTGATACGTATTACCAATTATTCGCATTTTAAAATTTATCTGGAAGATTGGCAGATGATATGTTCCTTAAAGAGGTAGGGGTAGATGATATACTCCTTGAAAGTCCTTCTTTTTACTTATAAAATCTTTATTTTTTTCATATAGTCACTGTATTCTACACCATAAACAATAATACTATCTTAAATACAATCTAAAATTAACTAATATTATTTAAATATAGATCAGATAGGAAATTTTTTTTTTATACAGACACTAAGTGGTAGGTAATTGTGGAATTCCGCAGCGACTTACCCATATATACCTATGGTACCATCGTCTTACCTATTCCTGTTGCAATAACGTCAATGCATGCCACGATTTTTTCATATTCAAGTTTGGAGATAGAATTATGCATGTGGCATTACCATCCCGCCACATGCAACGCACCATTACCATCTGTGGGGTCTATAGGCAATGGTTTCTCTTTCCATCCATCTGCTTGTTTGTTATATTATGACATAAAAATGTTTATAAAAATTAAAAACCAACAGAATGAACGATTTTTAAAATAAAATTGAATTTCGTATGTGATAAAATCAAACGGCAAATTGTTCACAACCAACTGATGAGAGATGAGGAACGAAATTGACTTCCGTCAAAACAACAGAATTAAATTTACATATAAATACGTTCATAATTTAGAGGCTCGAAAATTATCTCATGATTTTATATATACTAAAAGTTTACTAAAAACACACACACACACACTAAAAAAGGGCACACTAAAAGTTTTGCACTTGTAGCTAAAATGTTATATTTTTAAAACGTTGCAACCATCTTAATAATAAAAAAAACAATTGGCGGGAAATGATTCGTCAATTATTTTTTTATCACACATCAAAGTTCTACGTACGCAACAAAACTGGAATTAAGTCGAAAAGATTTTAGAGCGATGATTTTTTATAATTTTAAAAGTTCTCTTTCTCCGGAAGACTATGCTGCTCGTCTTCAAATTGCTTTTGGAGAGAAGCACCTTGTTTGAGCACCGTGAGGCGATGGTTTGCTGAATTTGAGAGAGATCGAGTTTCTTTACATGCCGAATTTCGTGAAAGGCGGCCCTCAACTACCGTCAACGTAAATAATGTGGCTACTGTTAAGCGGTTAATTAAAGAAAACCCCCGGATTACCTATGACACAATTCGAGGACTATTGGGGATTGGTATGAGCCAAAAACAGAAAATTTTACACGAAGAATTGAAAGTTCGGAAACTTTGTTGTCGTTGGATCCCTCATGAACTGACAGCGGAGCGGGCTCGCGTGGAATGATTCTCATAGATGCTACTGAAGTATGACCACGGACATTATAATGCCGTTTATGACATTGTCACAGGAGACGAAACGCGGATTTATTGTTATGAACCCAAAAAAAAACAGTAATTTTGTGAATGGGTGTTTGAAAATGAGAACAGGCCAACAAAAGTGAGACAGGCGAGAAACGTTTTTTTTCTCAGCTACGGGTCCCATCTGTACAATTCCACTTGAAAATCAAAAGAGTATTAATGCCAAGTGGTATTCCATCATTTTTTTACCCAGGGTGTTAGAAAAAGTTCGCGAAAGACGACCCAAAATCCGCATTCTCCTACACCATGATAACGCTTCTTCACACACGGTCAACAAAACAAAATCATTTTTAGCTTCTGAAAAAGTACATCTTGTCACTCATCCTGCGCATAGCCCTGACCTAGCACCCTGTGATTTCTGTATTTTCCCCAAAATCAAAGATTTGATGAGAGGTTTTACTTTTACCAACTCCGAAGAGGCAGTGATAGCGTTCAATCAGCACGTAGAAAACATGCCTTCAGATCTGTGGTCCTTCTGTTTTAAAAAATGGTTCGATCGCACGAAAGAATGTTTAAAATGTAAAGCAGAATATTTTGAAAAGCAATAAACATAATATTTTGGTTATAACTTTTTTTTTTAAGTTACGCAAATCTTGTAGTGTGACCTACGTATATGCTTATAGTATTGCATCCCCGACACAGCAAAGCACCATTAAAATTAGAACCATATTGAGAACAGCTGGCGCCTACCCGGAGGAAGTAAGTATTATTGTCCACTGGCATAAGTATACGAGTTCTTCTGAAAGGAGTTAGGATGGCTGGAATAGACATAGCCAGCTACGTACAAAGACTCAAGTGGCTAAGTGCGGAAAATAAAATGGCAAAAAAAAAGTGTATGAGTAAAGTACCATTCACATCAATCGTCGAACCGTCGCTCATGTGGTGTGTGGTTGGAACATATACTTACACATACCGTAGAAGCAGTACACGCGCTGCGGCAATATAGTGATTATTGGCGGCAGACTGCTCTCTGTCCGCATTCCGCATAGGCATGGCACCACAGACCACATGCAGGCACATTTCACAATTATTAGCATGTGAAGTATCATATGAAATGAATTTTTATACATCGAATTTGTTACCTCTCTTCATTTGGTCTGTAAAATTTCACATTCCATGAAGTCTTACAATTCGTGTACGAGCGAAAATAGTTATAATTCATACTTCATTTTTAATATCTTACGGTCATTTGACGTCCGGATGCATTCTCCTATGCATACCGACGGAGTCTATTCGGAGCCGTATGGAGCAATTCAAAGCCGTACAGAACCGTTTACTCACCACGAAACGTGATGTGACGGAAATATGAACTGTAATTCCTGTTAACACGTTCCAATCAACATAACACGATCTAATCTTTACCGCATTGTAAAATGCCGTCCGAGCCGAGTTGATGCTAACCGGTCGGTCTAAATCGTAGGTGACAGTTTATATTTGAAGGATAGTGAGTCGAGATCATAACTCAAATCTAAATGTTTCAATTTTTAGAATCATACCTTGTTGTTCTAACCACTAAAGTTACGTTAACAGCGTTATATTGTAAGATAGACTTTCATGTGCGAATTTTCATGAAATAAACACAATATTTGTGTTAAATTTTGTCTAATTGCATGCATACACATGCATATTAGAATCACAAAAACAGTCTGCTTTGAAATATATTGAAAATTTCTTGTAATAAATGTAAAGCTTCATGGAATCTGATCAAAAGTACATTTCAGAACATAATAAATATTAGAGAAATAGAAAAAATCAAAGTAAACAATTTAAAGTACACAAATACTCAAACAATCTGTAATCTATTTAATATTTTTTTGTAAACTAGACTAAATCAAGTAGTGTAAAAGTCAAATCTACAAATACTTTAAAATCATATTTTTTACCAAATTGTAGTAATACCATGTATTTGACACCAGTAGATGAGCATGATGTTAAAAAAGTTATTCGTTCATTGAAAAGTACTTATGCTACTGGCTATGATAATATTAGCACAGAATTATTGAAACATGTTGCTAGTGTAATATCAAGACCTCTTAGCCATATAATTAATTTTTCATTTTTGGAAGGTAAATATCCAGAACGATTAAAAAACTGTATTGTCAAACCATTGTTTAAAAAAGGAGATATGTGCGATATGAACAATTATAGACCTATTACTTTAATTCCAGTCATTTCAAAAATCTTTGAAAAAATTATGTATGAACAGTTCTATAATTATTTACTTGATTTTGACCTACTAAAAATAATCAATATGGATTTAGGTAGGTAAAGGTAGGTCTACTACTTCAGCATGTTTTGATTTAGTAAAGAGCATAACTGAATGTCTGAATAAGAAAATGTATCCACTGTGTATATTTTTGGATATGAGTAAGGCATTTGATTTTGTTTCACACAATATTTTATTATCAAAACTTGAAAAATATGGTATTAGAGGGAAGTCTTTAGATTGGATAAAAAGTTATTTAGAGAATGGGAAACAATGCGTTGAAATATCTAAAATGCGGAAACCGTAAAAAAACATATACTTCAAACTACCTTGTTAACAACTGTGGTGTACCACAGGACAGTGTTTTAGGAACCTTGATATTTTTAATTTATATCAATGATATTCCTGGTAGTACACAACATGATTGCTTTTTATTTGCTGATGACACTACCCTACTTATTAGATGTAAAAATAAAAAAGACTTGGTAAATGAAACAACTGAAACCTTACTCCAAGTTTAAGACTGGTTAATTAATAATAATTTAAAAGTTAATGTAACTAAGACAAAATTAGTTGAATTTCGAAACTACCACAGTAATATTACTAAAACACAAATATATTTTTAAATAAAGTAAATATAGATGATGTAGATTATACAAACTTTTTAGGAATTATTATTGACAAATATTATAATTGAAAAGTACACATTAAATCTCTATGTAATAAGATTGATAGATGTGTCTATGTCCTGAGAAGACTAAGAGAAGTAGGAAACGCAAAAGCCTCCCTATAAGCATATCATGGATATGTCTCTTTTAATTTACAACGTGGAATACCTATTTGGGAAAATTCTGTTGAATTGCTATGAATTTTTAGAGTCCAAAAGAAATGTATTGGAGCAATATGTGGTGTTAATCGGTTACATTCCTATAAACCACTTTTCAAGACTCTTAAAGTACTTTCCTTGCCATGTTTGTATATTTTAGAGGTATGTGTATTTGTAAAAAAGCACCAAAAGTTATTTAAAACAAATGCTGAAGTCACTGGTAATTCATATTTTAGGAATAGTAAGAAATTATATGTGCCTAACTAAAAATTAAATATTTTTACAAAAATGTGTATTGTATGTCTATTATTATATACAATGATATTCCTGATAGTCTTAAATCATTGCCTTTAAATAAATTTCGCAAAAAGCTGTGTGATTTGCTGTTAGATAAAACTTATTATGATATTAAAGAACTTTTAGCCGATAAAATTTAATGTGAATAGATAGGAATATAAGTTTGTTGAATTGTCTTTAAAAAAATTTCAATGTAGTAAAATTTTGTAAATCTTGTAAATTATAAAAAATTAATTACTCAAAATATGAAACTTGTAATTATAAAAATACTTTGTAATATGAAATCATCCTTATATATTATAACAAGTACATAAAATAGAGAAAAAAAAGACCGCCCCGCTGAGTTTCTTCCGCCGGATCTTCTCAGTGTGTGGCTGCGTGCCGAT
This sequence comes from Apodemia mormo, assembly GCA_036924255.1. Lineage (NCBI taxonomy): Eukaryota > Metazoa > Arthropoda > Insecta > Lepidoptera > Riodinidae > Apodemia > Apodemia mormo. The sequence goes on from JAUPFN010000008.1 coordinate 41,646,940, forward strand.
CCGGTAGTAATCCTAAAAAATCGATACGATGTTTTAAATGTAATATTATATAATGATATTTTTTTAAATATTTGCACACCATATAATCTATTACATATAATAAAATACGTGGAATATTTTTTTAAATGAATACTTGGGGCGTGATCTACAATCGATATCGAAGCCAAAAATATAGGTTTTAGAATTTTTCTCTATTTGTCTGTTTGTCTGTATGTATGTCAGGGGTAAACTCAAAAAGTACTGCATGGATTTACATCAAATTTTGCATGAATATTACTAACAGGTTGGGTCAACATATAGGCTACATATTATCACGCTATCACCTACGGGGGAGGAGTAGTGCGGAGAAAACGAAGACCGCGAGGACGAAGTCGCTGGCAACAGCTAGTGGTAGAATTGGTAACTTAATTTATTCTTAACAACTTGTAACACCCATATTCTTGCAAATCGAAGACCTTTGACAGGGTCTGGCATGATAGTCTTATTGGCAAGCTTCCATTGAATGGTCTGCCTACTGGTCTCTACGCCTGGATCTCAGATTTTCTGAATGGCCGGTCGGTTACAGTAGTCGTCGACGGCTGCTCGTACGACCAAATGGCTATAAATGCAGGAGTCCCTCAGGAAACAGTTCTCTCCGCAACACATAAACGATTCCTGCTACACATAAACGATTCCTGCTACACATAAACGATCTCCAGAGTCTCACTCATCGCCGCAGAGTGGCTAGTTTATCAGTTTTTTATCGGATACACTTTGAAGAGTGCGCTGCGGAATTGCAGGACTTAATTCCACAATCCCCGTTTTTCTATCAATCGTCGAGGCGTACAGATTCTAGGCATCGCCATATGTTGAACGTTCCAGGTACACGGATAAAGCGATTCCACTCGACATTCATGAAATATAAGTAAACTGGAAGTACAAATGAGTTTATTTGTAATATCTAATTCGACATTCTGGGGATCTTCAAGAAAAGAGTGAACAGGTACCTTCTAGGGAAACGCGTTCTATCTTAGGCTACATCTTAGCTTACCATCATAATCAATAATCATCACCATCATCTTACGATAATAAAAAAAATATATACGAATGGAATATTATGTATCATTTTATGTACAAAAAAGTAGATATAAAAAGATACATGCTTGCTGAGATTTTTCCGTCGAATTCGCTAATTACTCTGCTACTCAATTACTTTGCTAAATACTGTTGTCGCAACAAAAAATTGGTCTGAAGACTCCTAAGACCAATTATAATAAATATGTATGCGTGTGTGTGTCTGTGTACATATATTTACCGTCGTGAATTTCAAAATTGCTTTTTAATTTTAATAGTACATTAGATACGAGGGACTAAAGTAGCCGATTATTATCGGTTAATTAAGTCTTACGTATCGTACACTATTTTATAGTACGAGTGACTTCTCTTTTTTTATCTCTCTCTGTCTATTGTCAAACAAAACCCGTCGATCATGTGGTTTATTTGGACAGTCACGGCGATGCGTTTTTATTTTGTTTTTGGAGCGATTATATTTGTTATTCACATATATATAAAATATTTCAATAATGTTCATAACATAATCTAATGTTTTGTTTATAATTCAAGATATTCTAATAGATATTACTAATTAAAACTTCTATGTTTTTGTATTAATTATTGATGTAATTTTATCGTGTTTCAATAAACAAATGGTTCGTAATTCCAAATGTTAACAAAAGTTTTTAAATTTTCTCAAATAAAATTGTAAAGTTTATATACTACTCGAAATTTATCAAAACAAAAGAAAATGTTACACTGATTTATTTAATGCTTATTTCAGCCGGTATGTCTGTTCATACATGTTTGACAATTTAAATTAACCATAAATGTGAAGATATTTTATTACTATTATAATATTTTCTGGCGCTCTTTTGAATGATTACATGATATCTCTCCTTTTTCTGATTATTTGTATGTTTAAAAAAATATATTTTATTGGAACGAAGTTCCTTACGGCAGGCTTGGAGGGGATAGGGATTTTGCTGCGCGACCGATAAAAAAATGTGATAGTAAAACCGTAAGAAAAATGCGTGGAATAAAAGCGTTAAATGAGACGTGCGCAGGCGCGACAGTCGCGTACACAAGCGAGTAGTGCCGTTTAGCCGAAGGAAGTTCGTTCCTACCTGGTGTCCCGCGACACCACATCATTTAGTTTTTTATTTACGATTCCGTGAAGTAAGTAAGTGCGTGGTTTAAGCAAAGGATAGCGTGCAATAATCAGATACTTAAGAAGAGGCATCGCGACCAACGGGAAAAAACTGGTTTGTTAAATCACGTTTTTTGGTATTGATTGTTAAATAACAATTTTACAAAAATTACACGATATACCTGAACATATTATTTAAAGATTGTGCTTACTCAGTACACGATAGAATGTACTTTACTCGATCATATAAAATTCTGATAACAGGCTAAAAAAAATCTCTAAAACAAATAATTTGTTAATAATATATATAATCTTCCACATGGTTTTTATATGGTGATATTTAGTTGTAAATACAAAAAAAAAAGAATGTGCCAAATTTTAGTTTTCAGCTGATGTCCTATATTTATTATGCCAAAATTAACACGTTTTCCCAGCGCTTTCAGAACATACCGCGCCACGCATTTTCTATAGAATGAGAGACAAGCGTGACTGAAATGTGATTTTAAGTCACTGAGTACTATATAAAAATAATTATTTTATTTGTTTCGGCTGTAATTAAAATTGAATTCTCTTGAACTTTCCAATTAGGAATGAATACATCTAAAGTAAATTTGAATTACAGTACCCGGCGATAAATATTGCACATCGACCTTTGGAAAGAGACAATCGGCTAATTTCGGCTTCGTAGAGCGTTATCTCTGTCGCACAAAATACAAACAGTCCGGTACCTATTAGGAGCTGTTAAAACAAGTATGATTTGCTTCTTTTGATATTTTTATTCTTTGTATAAAATACACTAATTTTTCTATAAGTGATGGCTTTAGGTTGGGGTAAAATAAAATAAAAAAACATTTTTACATTATGTTTACGTATTTAATTATTTTGGAACATTACAGCTTTAGTGTACATAATAAACACCATTATACCTATTGCTAAAATGAGACATTGCAATAAAAATAATAATAATTCTAATTCTCAATTACTTCCATTTCACTATCTGTGCTCTCAAAGAGGTCAATATCACTGTCACTATCAGCCGTATTTATTACTAATCTATCAGTGTAATTGTCTAAACTGTGTTGAATGCTTCTATATTCATTCTCACATTTGATTGCATGATCGCAAACCTTTTTCCACTCTTCAGCGCCGATCATGTTTACTTTTTCAGTCAATAATGTTTTTACTGTAGTTAAGTTCATACCCACATTTCTAGAGGCTACATAGCCTTTCAGTTGAGACCATATATTTTCAATTGGATTAAAATCCGGATGATATGGTGGCAATCGCAACACAGTGTGCCCATGTTCGGCAAGTATTTTGTCCACAGAAAACTCTGTATACCTCTCCTTGTGCTGACATATAATAGCGTAAATCTGGGTTTTTGTTAATTTTGGATCAACTGGAATTTCATGTCTGTTTAACCAGTTGATCATTTCCCGTTTAATGGTGTTTGAGTTGGGGGGTCTCTCAACATACTTGTTGTGATAGGGTGCGTTGTCGATAACTAGAACAGAATCACTGGGTATATTTGGGATTAATTGGTTAACCAGCCATTTCTCATAGTTATCGTTATTCATTTCATTGTGATAGTCACCTGTAGTGTCCGTGGATTTATACGTTAAAAAAGCACCGGGTACAAAGCCTTTTTCATTTCCCGCATGAACTATTATCAAACGTTGACCTTTTGAAATTGGCTTTTTTACTCCTTTTTTCTTATCGTCACTCCAAGATTTCCCTTTAGTGTGGGATGCATGTATATATGACTCATCCATGTAGACGATATTTTTTCCTGTTTCGCGAAATTTGCGTATTTTATCAAGGTATTCCATTCGTTTGAGACTAACGTCGTGCTTTTCCATTAGAATTTTTCGATTATCTTCCATTTTAGTGAACTGAAATCCCATGTCATGAAGTATTTTTCTCAATGTTTTTTCAGACCCATTGTAATTAATAGCTTCAGATAACTTAGCTTTTAATGATTTTATTGTTGGCAGTTCATTAAATCGTAAGTGAAAATCATACACCATTCTTCGAACAACATCGTAATCAAAATCGTCCATATCCAAACGAAATTGCTTTTTTGGTCTCGCTTTTTTTGGAGTGCTGAACTTAATTTCAGTCGAATGTGTTTCAGTACTGACTTCGTTTAATATATTGTTCAAAGTTCTTCTTGAAATTCCAGTGGCATTTGCAACTCGCTCTTGAATCTTCTTAAAATAACAACTTACATTTTCATCTACTTTTTTTTAAAATCTATCAGCTTCGCTTACAAAGTATTTATAAACATTGTAGATAATTTCACGTGACTGACCTCGTAAAGGTTTCCCTCTTTTTCCGAAAGATGCCATATTACAACTTTAAATTATTTAAATTTGTGGGTGTTATCAACTCTAAATATATATTTTTTTCGGGACGCGACTGCACTCTATCGTACTTGAACAACGACTGACTAAACGTCACATAGGTAGTGTGGGACAGAGATAACGCTTTACAAAGCCGAAATTATCCGATTGTCTCTTTCCAAAGTTCGATGTGCATATTTATCGCATATTTATCGCCGGGTACTGTACGTATTATTAAAAGTATAAAGCAATACGGTCGTTATTAAAACATCCAACTAACTTTGTTCAAATTCTTATCCTAAATCCATTTTACAACCTAATTTAAATTTCTAAGAGGCTCTTAAAAACCTGCTACATTTTCCTGATGTTCCATAAAATCTATCGCTGTCTTTATTAACAGCGGACGGGCGGAGCAAAATATTCTAAAATTATACCTATCTAAGAAATAATTTTATGAAGCATTTGAAAATGATTTTCATTTTCCTCGTTTTAGGCCCGGGCTCCTTTGAAGAAAAGACCAGCTGCCGTTCTGCCAGGCAGGTGACCGATTGGCTATGCGAGTCACTGCCATCGTAACTACTATGTGGTAGAGTTCACCGCCTTACCTATTCCTGCCGCAATAGCGTCAGTGCTAGTTACTGATGTGTTCCGGTTTGGAGGGTAAGGTAGCCGGTACACTTATGCGTGTGGCATTATACCTCGCTACAAGACAACAACGTAACATTAACATATTTGGTGTCTGCAGGCGATGGTTGACTCTTTCCATCAGAAGACCCATCTGCTTGTTTGCTATTTTATGATATAAAATAAATGATCAATAAATAAATGATGCTAGTAACTATTAATGTATGTCTTTAACCTTACTCATGTTTAAACAAATAAAATAAATAACTTTCTTGGGAAAACCAAATGGATAAGATATTGTTGTTAAAAATTATCAAATGCAATTACAATAAAATGTTGTAAATTTTGAGTTAATACCTTATTCATTCGGTCCAAGTTCCCAAGAGATTTTTTATTATAATTGTTATTATTTTAACGACTATGATTATGATGATTATTTTTTAATTAACACCAAAGCAGTTCACATCAAAAGACAATACCACAAATAAACAATAATACAAAAGACCATTTAATCCTTAGTGAATATGTAATTTCAATGTTATGTTGACTGCTTCGTTGTCTAGGCGTAGCCTATTCGGCTTAGATCAAGAAGTCCTGGGTTCGATATTTGGGTCGGGCAAAAGTGTTATTGAGGTTTTTTAGAGGTTTTCCAAAAAATATAAAAAATCTCAGTAGCACTTCGAGTCTGGCGGAGTGGTGTATTACCACTCTCGTGCCTCGGATGAGCACGTAAATCTGTCAGTCCCGGTAATCGCTGGAAATAGCCGATAATCGTTAACATGGCAGTAAATGCGGCGATGAGGATCACCATTTATCTCGCCAACCGAGAAATCGGTGAATCGCGTTGAACTTAGAAGTCTATAGATTTTCAGTTTACTCTGCCTACCCCGCAAGGGAACCATGCAAGATGATTTTTTTATATATCATAAGATAGCAAACAAGCAGATGGGTCTCCTGATGGAAAGAGTCAACCATCACCTATAGACACCAAAGATGTTAATGGTGCGTTGCTATCTTGTGGCGAGGTCTAATGCCAAATGCATAAGTATACCGACTACCTTACCCTCCAAACCGGAACACGACAGCGACAAGCACTGACGCTATTGCGGCAGGGATAGGTAAGGCGGTGGTACCAGACCCGGGCGAGATAATGCAGAACTCTATCACCTAGTACCACCTAGTAGATGATACTTTTTACTTTTAATTTTAACCATTTTGGTGTTAATCAAAATATCTAAAGTATTCAATAAATTTATGCTACAGCATCATAAGCTAAGTAGATAATCCACATTTATAATCAATACACATTCAAATTATAGTATTTATCCAAGATTGACTTGAGGCAATTAAGGTGCGTCCACACTTGTGACAATTTACCGAACATTATCCCTTGACCGTATCAGACACACGCGTCAATACTGATTAATGTGGACGTATTTTGTTACTCGAAAAATTGTCACGAGATGCAGTACGGTTCATTCCATTCCGAACACTGAAAGAAACTGCTGAACATAGAATAAACGGCAGGACAATGTACGGAGTTACGATCTACTATCCCAGCCCAGTGTGGACGCTGGTCGATGTGCTGTCACGCATCTAAGCAACGTGTTATGAGCCGATCCATCAAAAGTTGGTTTTTTTCAAAGTATTTTCGCTATTGTCCGCGGACTAGAAGATGTCCACACTTGCATTTATGACATGTGTCGAAGTACGCCCGATGACACAGATACAGACACGGGGTAGCAATGGATCAAGTCGTGAGGTGTCCCGATCAGTACATCTCCCGCCCGCAACTCGCCGCCGCTCATTCACGCAGCGCACGCTATAAACATCGTTGTGTACGTTGTTTAGTTTTGTATTTGGGCATGCAGTGGATGCCATATAGCGATGCCATGTCACTGTGGCCGTGTTAGTACAATCTATATCATCCACATTTAACGTACCATGTCCTATAGCGATGCCACGTAGTCCGGTCCGACGTCATGTCACAAGTGTGGGAGCACCTTAAGTTAATTTCTCTCTCTCTCTCTCTCCATTTGATCCCTCATTACTGAGGACCGTGACTCCGGCGCTAAATATTTGTGACATCCTTCCACTTGTAGCAACCAGTAACTAGATGTATTGGATTGGTATCTCCAGTTTTCCGGGTACCTGATCTGACGATCTCTTCGGAATACGCCTTCTTGGCCTTTTCCCTTCTACATTGTCTGTAACCATTAATTTTTCAAGATTGTTGAAGTTTCTTCTTCGTACATCTGCAAAATACTGCAGTATTCGCTGCATGCAAGATCTGGAGAGTCATTTAGAACGGCCGCGTTTGAAGAATAGGACAACTGCCGTTCTGCCAGGCAGGCTGTTAAATGTGACCGATTGATTATGAGAGTCACTAGTCACTATCATTGTGGCTACTAGGTTCTGCATTATTCTGTTCAGTATTGTCTCACCCGGGTTTAGTACAACGCCTCACCTATTCCTTCTGCAATTGCGTCAGTGCTTGTCACTGTCGTGTTCCGGTAGCTGGTAAACTTATGCATGTGGCTTTAGACCTCGCCACAAGATAGCAACGTACCATGGATATCTATAGACGATGGTTCACTGTTTCCATCAGGTGACCCATCTGCTTGTTTGCTACCTTATGATATATAAAAAATATATATTCTACTAAGCTGTGTCATTATTGTTTTCGCCATTCCAATGCTTCGGCGGATTTCTATTTCACAGCTTCCCTTGTTAGACTTGTTCCCTTGTTAGTTAAATTGGGTATTTCATGGGATATATAATCCTCTCACCCATACTATCATTTCTTAAATAAAATTTAGATGTTATGATAAAAAATAACATAAACTAGTAGTAGTATCATCATACCCAGTTCACTTGCGGGGTAGGCAGAGTAGACCGATCGTCTATAGACTTTCCGATTCACCACGATTCACCGGTTTACCGAATGACGTCATGAGTGCAATCTCCATCGCAGCATTTCACAGATCTAATAACGATCATCGATTATTTCTAGCGATAACCTGGACCAATGGCCTTACGTATTCATTTGAGGCACAAGAGTGGTAACACCCGCCTGTTTCTGAGCTGCTACTGAGATTTTGAATTTTGGAGAAAAACTTCGAAAAAACGTCAATAACTCTAGCTCGACCCGGGTGTTAAGCCTAGGACCTCATGATTTGAGTCAAATAATCCAACTCCTAGACCACGAGACAGTCAACTAACATACTAGGTACTATAAAATAATATTTAAACACACTAAAACTGTATGAATATTAACATTTTTTTTAATTAATAAATTACATTCAAACATTATTTACAATATAATTCATATCGAAAATAAATATACTCAACAATATAATATCAATTTGTATTTCGCCTGTACATTCAACATTTTTCTTTCATGATAATAAATATTTTATGATTTATTTACATTTATTTATTAGTATAAAAATATTATCTCTGTCTTTCTGTATGTTCTGTTATAAATCAAGGATAGCTTGAGTGATCTTGATAAAATTATTTAACAATGAGAACATGGAATTCCACAAATGATAAACATTGTATTTTTTATCGTCTATGAGTATACTTATGAGTCTATGAGTCTATCGTTTGTGAATACGGGTGAATGAGTATACACTTAGCGAAACTCAGCGAGAGGAAGTGTTAACTTATAAAAATCAATAACTAAAGAATCAAACATAGAATATATTATAATAAACACTTATTTCTATTATCTGTTATTATCTATTTTTATGATGTATACTCTGGAAGAAACTATTCTTTGTAATTAATAGCGCACGCTATAAACATCGTTGTATACGTTGTTTAGTTTTTTATTGCGACAATTAATTATTTGGGCATGCAGTGGATGTCATATAGCGATGCCATGCCACTGTGGCCGTGTTAGTACAATCTATATCATCCACATTTAACGTACTATGTTCTATAGCGATGCCACGTAGTCCGGTCCGTCGTCATGTCGCAAGTGTGGGAGCATTTTACATAAGTTTTCATTAGAAATTGTCTCAATAACCTCAAGGGTAAGGTAGCCGGTTAACTTATGCATGTGGAATTAGACCTCGCCACAAGATAGTAACGCACCATTAACATATTACACTTGTAGCAATTAGATACAAATCAATACGAAAATAATCAAGCATACATAAATATAATAAGCCTAAGTATATTTATATGACTCATACCCATATTACAAGGAAATAATCTTACAGATTTTTAATTAGAAATTAAACTTAGTTCTTCTAGTTCCATCATCGGATCCTAAAAATCATTCAACACCAGAGCGCTTGGCAAAACCAACTAAATCAGCCCACTCGATGAGTTTATTTAGATTAGCTTAGGAGTTCTCATAGACTTCTTTCAGCTCTAACATCAGGCTCTGGAAGCCATCTTGCTTAAAAATCCATAAAAGAACAGATCAAACGACCCCAAAATCAATGGAATTGCTCCAGTTTATTCTGAAGTTCCCATGATTTCCTTCCAGCTCAATCATGAGATCCTGGAAATTATCTAGCACTAGTGTGTGTGTAAAAACAGAACGAATGATTTCAAAATAGCTAGGGTTATCTCGTTTAGTTTAGGAGTTCCCGCGGTGTTCTTCCAGTTCTATCATTAAATCCTAGCAGCCTAAATCCAACACCTAAATGTTAGCTAATACAAAGTAATTGAGTACTAACTCAATGAATTTTGGATTTTGCATCTAAATTCGAACATTTCTATATTTAGAACCGCGACGTCACGAGAAAGAAATTATTGCAACGAAATAAACTCTTCTAAGCTCCATTGCTTTAGCACTTTCTGTGAGTTTCAGTAGAACTTTTTCAGCTTCATTTTCAGATCCTAGACCTCCATCATGAGTGCTAATTAAACTTAGTATGTACTTATAGCAACCAAACCGCAGAACCAAAACTCGGTTGCCTCATCAAAATTCTACATCTGAGCTGTTCCAGTCTCTAAATCTAGGCTACATCTTGAAATCAGCTGGATAGTACCATAAGATTGCGTTGCCACTAAACTCACATAAATTTGCCAACTTTTAGTGCAAATAGTCATCAAAAAGTCGCTGACAAATGGTTTGCATTATTTATAAAATCTGTTAATTACATACGAACATTGCCAGTTAAATAGAAGCTGATGATCTTCGAATGAGGATCTAGCAGTATTAGGTCAAGGTCACCCTGTTATTGCGACATCATTGAAATAACGCCTTTACAAGTTGTTTAATTTCTTTCATCGATTTGAAAAGAGCTGATGATCTTAAATTGGCTGAATGATTTTATTGAATCATGGATAAAAACCAGCTCGCAAAATAGGGATTTCATTTTAAAAAAAAACCACAATCAATTCAGACTATCCGCCTGGTCACTACGATGCCACGTAGACACAGATACACAGATACACATCTGAAACTTATAACACTCCTCGTTTTGCATCAGGGGCTAATAAATTAACGGCACTGATGATGGAGTACTGAAATGTAGTAATAGCAGTGCACCAAATGTTGTATTAGAGACTCTATCCAAAACTAAAAGGAAAATCTAATTGATGAGTAATAAAATGAAAATATTTATAGTCAACGATATTAAAGACTAAAATTGATATAAAAACTAATAAGAACAGATTGTAATATTTTGAGGATATTAGATTCACATATTTGGAGATAGTGATGTACATTCTAACCACGGATTAAACTAGATAGGCCTTACTACGCATTTTCTTGTGCGTAATAATGGTGCGTTGCTATCCTTGTAGCGGGTTTTACTACTTGGGTTTACCAGCTACCTTAGCTTCCAAATCGAAATATGATAGTGACGAACACTGACGCTATTGCGGCAGGAATAGGTAAGGTGGTGGTACCAAATGCTCGGGCGAAACATTGCGGATCCACCTACACATCACCTAGCAGTCACTATAGTACATGGTGGTGACATGTACCTATAACCAATCGTTAGCCTTTTATGAAGTGTCTGACAGAATTTAGCAGAGGGTTTACTTTGCAAAGGAGGTACAGACCCGAACGACGTTTCTAAGACTATTTACATTACAGATGGCTATAATAATCAGTATATTTTTCTAAACAAATAAAATCGACTTCTATCATTTTAATTGTCTTAATTTAAACTGTCTCGTGGTCTAGGGGTTAGCCTTTTTTGTTTCAGCTCAGCCTCAGATCTCGAGGTCTAGGGTTCAATCCCAGAGTCGGGCAAAATGGGGTTGTCACTGGGGTTTTTTGAGGATTTTTTCCAAAACTCCAAAATCTTGGTAAGAGCTCAGAGTGTGGTGGATGGTGTCTAACCACTCCCGTGCTTCGGATCAGCACGTAAAACTGGCGGCCCCAGTCATCGCTAGAAACAGCCGATAATCGTTATCAGGTCGGTAAAATGTCGCGATGGGGATCACCACTCATCTCGTCAACCGAGAAGCAATTAAATTGTGATGAACTAAAAAGTCTATAGATGTTCGGCTAACCCTGGCTGCCCTGCAAGGGAATCGGGCATGATACTATTCTATTGTTCAAAATTGCCGCGGATACTAATTTATGCGTATCACACCACAAAGTAATTCTTTTAGAACGCCGTAAGTACTTTAAGTACTTTTGTATACATGTTTTCGGTATATAAGTCGATTAAAAAAATCATGAATGTAAAATTCATACTTCGTGAATTTTAAAAAATGATGTAAAGATTTTATTATTTTGAAAAGGGTGCTCTTTGATATTCACGTACCTTAGCCTTAAGTTTGACAAATGGATTTCTAATGTGGATAAAATATTATGTATTCAGAAGACCCTTTCATCGTTTTCGAAGCGCTTCAGGTATAGTTTAATGTGAAAGTGATTAATGATAAAAACTTTCTGATAGATGGTTTATTGTTTATATGAATATATAACGTCAAAACGTCGTATTGTTGGAAATAATATTTTCCCAAAGAACTTTGTAGCTTAGGTCACAGTTCATAAAATATTTACTATGATTTCTTGATTTTCATATTTGTTATTTTTTATTATTTTATATTTGTTATTAAACTTAATTTGTTATTAATAAAACTTTATAAAAAATTATTTAAAAAGTGAAATCTACATTTAACCAAAAAAATATATAAAAATTTGGTGTCAATTGTAATGTTACATTTAGGGTTGCAAAAGTTAGAGCAAGCAATTTTAGTTTTTGGATATCAAGATGGGCAGTGTAAAGTTAAACCCATATTTGTTCGGTCATAACTCTTGTTTCATGGCCAACATTTTATAAAAAGGTTTTACGGTGTATCGAACAAACCACGATTCGTTGCTTAGATTTTTTTTAAGAACTTCTGTTGTTACTCGCGTCCATGTTTATTTAATTTGCAGATGTCTTAGGAACTTGGACATAGAATAATGATGCTAAATTTTAACATTATTTCAGTGATAATTTGTGAAGAACACAAATTGTTCGTAAAAAAATAATTGTTATTGTTTGGGAAATGCGTAGAAATATAATACCTGAATATAATCTACATGCAAACGTTAATTGAAAGTAAACCACTAATAGCTGACTCAAAGAAAGTTAAAAAAAATAATTGATACTCATGTTATTCTAAAATAATAATAATATCCCTGGACTACTTATACGAATTTGTCCAGGTCCAGGGTCCAGGTCCATATTATATTAGTAATGAGTATGGTGAGGTACTTTTTGCTCACTCTACTCTACTAATATAATATGGCGTTCTGACAGTCCTAATCTCAGTTAGAACGCATAATAATGTTTGCCGCTTGGAGGCGTAGTCGTGAGAGCCAGTACATTTAACACTGTTCACAAATATTATATCTATACGACTGTAATTTCGAAAACTTTGTTTCACTATTGCATTACGGTGTACATTGCGTGCAGGCGTTAACAATTTTCATAGGATGTGTTAAGTTAGGATGTGGAACCTTCTTTTAGTACCGTATATATTTCCTCAGTTTGATTGGAACAACAAGGACTGATTCACTTAAGAAAATATTTCTTTGAGGAAGCTTATAAAATAAACGATGAGTGAGATATTATAGTGGGTTAACTATCATTTACTTACGTAGCTAACATTCTTTTATTTTAACACTTAGTGGCTAACTATCGGATACAATTAAAAAAAGCTTTTCTCCGTTCTTATAAAGTTTAATTTGGCTTGGATTTTTTTTTCCTTGTAAAATAGGCCGAGGTTGTATACAAGAGCTCTTTTGTAAGAAGTGGCAAGTATTGACGAGAATCTTTGTTAAATAAGTGCTTCGCTTATCATTTAGGATGGTTTTCACCTTGACTTAAGTTTATTAAGAAGATTTTTTCAATAATCCCCTTGATTTAGAAAAGTTTGTGTCATCTTTTTCATCGGCTTGTAAGACAGATAAAAACTTGATATTTCAAATAAATTTACATGGTCCTAAGAATGCTTTGCATTTGATAACTATTTAAGATGGCCTTACATTTTATTGGACTAGAGTATGATATCGTCATGAGCAGGCAGTACAATTACTGACAAAAAATACCCGACTGCATTTAATCTTGAAAAAAGATTCATTGCTTAAATAAAAACTAAAGACAAAGAAACAAGCCCAGTAGTTTATAATCATAATAATAATAATAATTCAGGGGACAAATTACACTTACCGATCGAACCCCAAAGTAAGCAAATTATTTGCTTGTGTTATGGGTGTTAGTCAACAATACTAATACATAGAAATACATATATTAATACAAGAATATATTTAAATAAACACCCAAAACCGGAAATACAAATATTTGTGCTTATCACACAAATATTGGTCCCCGTCGGGGATTGAACCACTCCACCAACGAGGCGGTTGGTCGAGTGGTTAGCGACCCTAGCGAATCATGTTAAGTAAAAATAAATAACTACACCACTGAAATAATTCTATTATCGATGTACATATAAAACAATTCATGAATTTTAATTCAATACAGAACGATTAACAGTCGGGCCATCTATCAAATATTTACAAAGGGCTACCGAATGTTCGGTTTTTTAGTTTTTATATTTTAAGGCAATGAATCTTTTTCAATATTAAATGGAGTCGGGTTTTGTTTGTCAATATTTTTTAGCTAGGATGCAATAACTTCGATATTAGGATTATAAGACGATAAATTACGCAATCTAGTCATTTCATTCAAAGAATGAATATCGTGGGCATAATTAAGTAACTTTCGGTGGTCTAAACAACTGATTATTAGCCCCTCTTGAGGATTAACCCAGCTCAAAGCAACGTATGCTTGATCTTTAGCAAAAGTACGTGAACTTAACCACAGCTTGGTCCAAAGTAGTTCAATGGAGCTTGTGTACAATTAAACCCCAGCAAAATATCAATGGCAGCATTTATCGGTAAATTTTACCTTGACCACGTAGTGCATCGAATTCTGTCGTCGATGGTTCGATTCTGACTTCCACTCCAGAAACATTGTTTTTAATTGATCCCTTCGAAGAGCTGGCCCTCTTTTAGTTTTATAACTCCCATCATCGTATCTCTTCCTACAGTATCTATAATAAAATATTCAGTTTATGTTAGGTATTTACCTAACATATTATATTTATTTTATATTAATCCCCCGTTGAAAAGGCAGAATAACGAAACACTAATTAAAGTATGCGTATAAAATACTGGTTAAAAGTAGGAAAAAAGCGAGTAATTTTAATCGTTACGCAAACTAAATACTAACATCTAACATTTTAGGATATAGGTTTCTATATCCTAAACTTTTAGATGCCTGTAGCAGCTCAAACAATCACAAACGCTACAAGAAAAAATAATAAAAAAATGGACAAAAATCAATAACAAATGGAAAAAATGAAATTCAAAATAAAATCCTGAATCGCGATATCACACTTATTTATCTTGTAACACTGTATACAAGTTTTAACGCTTCTCAAACGGACTTCGGTCCCCAGGTAATACACCTTGCCTGGCTGGGAAGATCTTCCTTTTCCCCTTATATCTTATTTCCCCTAAATATAATTGAATAATTGAATAAATAAATACAATTACAATTTTCTCTTTTTCGATTTTTTACATCAATGTGTATTAAAGAAACAAGGATATCAGATAGCATTAAATTAATTAATCATTTAAACCAGAGTTTCTCAAACTTGACTTGAATTATTACTTTTCAAGACAATGGCGAATATTCAAGAAAATGTGCATTCACCAGTCAGATATCCACCAGTCATCCTATAGGCTAGCAGAAAATAACATTTTAAACTACATTTGTTTAGTAAAATTTGCTGCAAGTTGCTAAGCACTGCTAGTATTAAATAAATGGATCTTTAGATTAATTTGATTTCATTTCTATGTTTTGCAAGGACGGAACATGTTCAACGTTCTGTCTTTGAAAAGTTTAGACTCATAATTATAAAACAACATTACCTTTTGATTTGACATAACATTGTGTTACGTTTTCACTTAATAAAGTAAGATTTTGCTTGATATTATTAAAAGCAAACTTATTTTTTGCACTGGCGTCCCTAAATTTCAAAAACGTCTGCCATATGTATTTAACAGACGTTTACTTTTGAATTGATGCTCGAAAGAGCTGGCCGTTTTCAACAGTTGGCCTCCTTTGAAATCATTCTTTAACGTGCATAAGTAATTTAAGGTAATGTATTTGTTCAGTTATATTTCATTATGAGAATAAATAGAATGTAGAATTAAAGAATAAAATAATGTTACTAGAATAATGAACAATGTGAAAAGAAATACAAATGTAATATAAATTGATTACGTAGTTTCAATTGGTAAAGGCAGTTCTTAATATTTAACACAAGGGCTGTTATTCATATGTAATAATACATCGTGTTCTCTCATATGTGGCAGAGCATATTTCATTGCTAATTATAGGGTTATTCCCTTACAATTGAAATAACATTAATGTTTATTTAAGATTTAATAGTTTTACACAAGTAAATCTGTTTTTAAATGTTCAGTCAAGAAGTTATCGGGATTGGACGATTTGTTAATGCTTTCAAATTTTTTATTTTGTGTACGATTGGCACATTAATAATTTTCCATTTTGACGTGGAGTTTAACTAACATACAGGGCAGTTTTAATTAGATCATATATAGTGACAATTTTATAATGGACATAATAACTTTATAATGGAAATAATATGAAACAAATATTCAAATAGCTGTCTAACTCTGTGATATTTAACCATAATATTACTAAAAAACTAAACTTCTATTTTGTTTTAATTGCCAGCATAAATAAAATGAACATTGGTCCTGCCAAATGCGCATGCGCAGTTCGTTCATATTACGATTATTTTCTTCATGTTATCTTTATCTTTATATTATTATTATTTTCTTTTATTTAGTTTTATTTCACATGCAACCACCAATTACGAACCCCCATAACTGGATCGTGACAGAAACGAGTCGTGCAATTTTAGTTTCTCCAAACTGTTTCGTGGTTTTTCTTAAAAATCTTAGTTTAGTAGTAGGTATATAGGTGGTAGGTGGCAACTTAGAGTTTGGCGGTAGGTATATTTATCACCCCTGTGCCTCAGGTGAGCACATTAAGCTGCCAGTCTCTTTAACAAATCGATAAAATGCAGCAACGCAGATCAGCACCCATCCAAGTGAGTAGTAGTGAATCAGAAAATTTATAGACGTATCGGTTGACTTTGTTTACCTCCATAAATAAATATGTATATAGACCTACACCTCAAAGAACCTGCGGAATATATTTCTTTTTGAATTAAATTCGTTTTATTCACATTTTAATTTCCCAAAAGATTTTAAAAATGTTGAGAGAATTTAGAAATAAAAGATTATACTTTAATAATGCTGTCTATAATATGCAAATCAATTCAAGATTTAAGAAAGACATTGGCTATTGAGATTGGTTTATGAACTAAAATACATGAGGTTATCATCCAAATTCATTCATTCATTGATTCATTCATCCATTCATACATTTATTCATTCATACATTCATTCATTCATACATACACACATTCATTCATACATACATACATTCATACATTCATTCATTCATCCATCCATCCATCCATCCATCCATCCATGCATTAATTCATTCATTCATACATTCATTCATACATTCATTCATTCATTCATACATTCATTCATTCTACTAAATATCCTTTATGGAGAATAAAATACTCTTAAATTGCATAATAATACTTCTCTACCCTTATAAGCAGAGGAAATATTCAAACGATTTCAAAAATATTGAACATTCACGGTTAAAGTTATAAAAACAATGGAAGATTTACTTTAGCTGAAAATGTGAAATGCTGTAATTTGAACTAGAAACGGAATAGAATAAACACAAATGTTCACCGCCTGTGAAACGCAAATAGTGGCTATTGTATTCGTCCTCAGCCATTACTGTAAGCTCTTTCTTTGTTGGGACTTCGTTGGGTCAAATAACTAAGGTATAAATTCAACCTTTTGTATGTTTGTAAAGTAGCTTTTTTCGTGAATTTATGACAACATCAATAGGATCTATTAATGTAGCCTCTGTTACATGATAAAAAATATGAAGTGCCTTTGTAATATATTATATCAATTCATTCCATCAGAAAAAAAGGACAAACCAAATCCAATGCCATTTTTAATTATCTACTTTGCTTATATGAGAAAAAATAGATATATTTTTTTATTAAAAGATAAAGAAATAACGTAACTCTCCTGATGGAGACAGCCATCGTCTGTAGACACCAAAATTGTTAATGGCACGTTGCTATCTGTATCACGTATCTGGTGCGGTGTTAATGCTACGTGCATAAGTTTACCGGCTATCTTACATTCAAAATAAGAACACGACAATGATAAGCATCGATGATGTTACAGCAGAAATAGGTAAGTGGTTATATCAATTGCCCAGGTAAGACGTTTTAGAATCCTACCAACTATTAGTCATGACGGTAGCGACATGCATAAACAATCGTTCACCTCTTACAAATTTGCCTCGCAAAATGGCAGATGGTCTATTCTTCAAAGGGGCCGGACTATCATGCGGTTTTTAAAGGGTGACTAATTCAAAATTGTTAAAATGATATATAATAAGTTAACGCTAGATAAACTAAATTATCATAACATAGTATATGGATTCACTGAAAGGTTTTGTTGTCTCCTTGGGTGCTGTAATCACTCATCCCCAAATTTTGACAATTTCGAAAACTAACGTATATAAAATATAAACTGAGTGCTAAGTGTGAGTTTTTCTTTTCGCATTTCGCAACGTGAGAAACCAGTTTACCACTAGGTGGCGCTGTACAAATCACATACAAATTCCTAGTAAACTCGAAATGCGCTCACGATCAAATGCGAAAAGAAAAACTCACACTTAGCACTCTGTTTTGAAAACATAAAACTTTTGTTTTCAATACAGTTTATATTTTATATACGTTAAACATTATATTTTCCGTTAACTATGGTCGTTAACGGAAAATATGTTTTATTAATTGATATTTACGGTTTTTGACAAAATTATTATCTAAAGTTAGATCTTGATCTAACCTTGATCATAATTACAGTTTACTTGTTATGGGCGTGAAGATACGCCCAAACACTTTTAAATTAACCTGTATCATAAACTGCAACCAACACATAGCACACAGCACGGATTAAAATGGCGGACTAATTTATTTTATTTTTCCCCTAGAATAAATAATAAGTAATAATAAAAAATAAACTAAATATACTAGTCCCTTAGATATTATAAATGTGGAAGTTTGTACATTTGGATGTTTAGATGTCTGGATGTTTATGACTCAATTATGCAAAAGCGATGTGACCAATTTGAATGAATTTTGCCACACATGTAGACGATTATCTGTAATAGCAAATAGGGTACTTTTCTCCCGGAAAAATAATTTATTCCCGTGGAATTCACCAAAAAATGAGTATGCAGTGAGCTGCAAGTTGCAGCTAGTTTTAAATAAATACAAACAAACACAAAGATATAACGGTAAATGATAAATATCAAGTTTATGATAAATATCCCAAAACCCGATTTCTGGGCATTAACGAAATTTGGACCTTAGAATATAAATAATTAAAATGATGTGGATATTTAGTGTTTGTGTCCAAGCTTTCGTTTAGCTTCACATCTTAATTTTTGTAAGTAAAATAAAACTAAACTAAAAGTAAAATAAAAGAAATAAAACTTGTGTAATCACTTTTTATTCATATCTCTTATCTAGTAGAACCTTGATAACTCAAACTACGATAACTTAAAAACCTCTAATACTTTAAAAAATAATATGTTCTCTTCCCATCAGAGCCTAAAACCTCTATAACTTAAAATACGCAACCTCTATAACTTAAATAAGTAATCTCTGTATTAGCCCTAGTAACTTAAATAAATGTTTCTACAACCTCTATAACATAAAATTGTTTGTCAATGAGTCATTTTGAAAGAGTGTGCAAAAAAAGAGGTTTCGGTATTTATTGCTTGCACGTGTTCACTAGTTAAATTGTTAACGTAAATACATATTATTATGTCACCTATTCTTCGCTTCTTCGAAATATTTAAACCTTTGAGGTGGTTAGCCTTAAGACAACGGCTTACTCGGATTGGATCATAAGTTTTTGATTATTGTCCTGGAAACATCGCTTTACCTACTCTGTGATAATATATATATATATATATATATATATATATATATATATATATATATATATATATATATATATATATATATATATATATATATATATATATATATATATATATATATATATATATATATATATATATATATATATATATATATATATATATATATATATATATATATATATATATATATATTTATATATATATATATATATATATATATATATATATATATATATATATATATATTCGAAATACTTCGAAAAAAAATATTTTATTCATACATTTTTGGCTGGGCTAAATAGGTTGAAAAACTGCTTCACTGAAAAATGTCGAAATTTTGTCGAAAAACACTTTTTCAAAATTTTTTGCCGATTATGTTGAAATTTAAGGCATTGGCCGTAAATTTTCAAAAAATCGATTTAGATTTTCAGAAAGTCTAAGTTTCGCGGAACCTAATCGAACGCCATCATCCGTATTTCGCTTGGTCTAGCCGCTTAAAAGTTATAAAATGCTTACATACACACATACGTACATACATACATACATACATACTAATGTCATCGTAAAAATAGTCGGAAATAGTTCCTAGGGGCTCAAAACGTGGAGATCTGGTGAACACTCGATTTTCGAAAATCGGGACAAAATCAGCAGTTCCTTATACTACTAACGTAGCGGGAAGTTAAAACTCTGTAAGCTGCTATGATATTATAATATCTAAAGGCTCCAGTACACAATGCCTTGTGATGGCCCATCCTTTGCAAGGCACCACTGTAGGCCACGATCACTTGGTATTCACACAATGGCCCATCGCTCATTGCTGCCGTGCGAAACACTCACGATGGACGTGGAAGTAGTTACGGCTGCGGCTATTTATTTATATACAAGAATTACAGCTTACAATTATTATAGAAGTGTGTACCGTCACAAAGTTATAAAAAAAATTGCGCAAAAGGCGATAAATAATAAATAAATAAATATCTCTGGACAATTTTTACACGAATTGATCTAACCCCAGAGTAAGCAAATTATTTGCTTGTGATATGGGTGTTGATCAACGATACTAATACATAGAAATACATATATAAATACTTAAATATCTTTAATAATCACCTAAATCCAGAAATACAAACATATATGCTCATTTTTGTTATTTTGGTGATGCTTTGTACTCCGGTCATAACGGTATTTCTTGGGACCACGTCAATGAGAATCGGGACAAGCTGGTGTCTGAAATCGAGACTCAGCTCGAAAAAATCTCGGAATGGGATCGACTCAACTTAGTCCAATTCAACCCTAGGAAGACACAGCTGTGTGCGTTCACCGCTAAAAAGTCGTCCTTTGTCGTATCACCTCGTTTTGAGAACACTCTCCTGACAGCCTCAGCCAATATTGGAATTATTGGCGTTGACATATCGAACAACGTTCAGTTCTGTGATCATTTGGAAGAAAAGGCTAAACTGGCCTTAAAAAGCTCGGTGTGCTCAGTAGAGCGAGACAGTACTTCTTGCCGGCTCATCGCTTGCAACTTTGCAAAGCTCAAATTCGCCCTCACATGGAGTACTGTTCATATCTCTGGACGGGAGCTCCGCAGTATCAGCTTCTTTAACTTGATCGCATTCAGCGTAGAGCGGTTCGAATCGTCGATGACCAAGCTATCTCCAATCGGCTTGACTCCTTGACTTTATGCAGAGATGTAAGTTCGCTTAGCATCTTTTACTGCATCTATCATGGAGAGTGTTCCGACGAACTGTTTGGATTGATCCCTGCTGTTGAATTTCATCATCGGACATCGCGGCAAAACTTAAAGTTCCATCCTCATCACCTCGATGTCTGGAAATCTACAACCGTGCGATTCTCTAGGCACTTCTTACCACGCACTACTCTTCTGTGGAATTAATTACCGGTGGGGGTGTTTCAGAACAGATACGACTTAGGCACCTTGAAGAAAAGAGCATACTTCTTCTTAAAAAGCCGGCAATGCAGCTGCAAGACCTCTAGCGATGTGGCTGTCCATGAGCGGTGGTAATTATTTACCATCAGGTGAGCCTCCTGCTCGTTTGCCCCTTTTTTCTATAAAAAAAATCACATAAACGCTTGCCCCTGTCTGGAATCGAACCCGAGCCCCACTGATTGCGCAGTCACGGTCGCTAACCACTTGACTAACGGGGCGATGGTGGATGCTAATCATTTACCGTAACAAGGTACGTAGATTTTTTAATGTTTCCTAGATGTATTTATAGTTTTTTCGGGCTCATTTTAAATACGTATAGAATGGTTACGTATATGACTAACTCTATATAAACTTAAAAGTTACTTCATTGCTCCACAATATTGACATTTGAAAACACTGTCCCGGTCAGCGGTCGGTGACGAACTAAACAATGGCCGTTTGTGTGAATCAAGGAAGTTACATTCTACCCGGAATGTTCACACGCGCTTCAAAATCGTTCCGAAGAGTACCACGACATGGGTGGAGTGTGTCTCTTTCTACTAAATAAAGCGCCAATCGCCATATATAAGTGCAGCCATGCGTAGTTTGCAAATTATTACTAAGTAATTCTACTAATTTGAGAAACAGTTTTTGCATTGCATAAGTAATTACGTAATCATTAAAATAAGCACATTTTAGAACTCACTATGTTAATTACAATACATTTTATGCTAATTTATTTATCGACGTGTATGAATAAAAATGATTTAACGATTACCGAATATGTAAAAATCTTTCATCTAGATAGTTTTATTTACACTGGCAATTGCAAAAAAGGGACAACATCCACTCTTGTCGTTGTCTTGCTCAAAACGTTTTTCCCCTCTGTTATGAAAGAAACAAATGTCAACTTTATTTGTTACGAAATAAAGTACATTTTTATTTTTCAAATATTGCTTCGTAACAATTCCAGACATAGTATATAAGTTCCTTGGTGTGAACACCACAGGCCACGCTACGCCACCATTCCTTTGAAGTGTGCTCAAAAAACCGACAACTTTCCAATAGCGTGCCACGATGGGCAATTGTCTGCCACTGCGTAC
Organism: Apodemia mormo; assembly: GCA_036924255.1. Classification (NCBI taxonomy): domain Eukaryota; kingdom Metazoa; phylum Arthropoda; class Insecta; order Lepidoptera; family Riodinidae; genus Apodemia; species Apodemia mormo. The sequence continues at coordinate 41,669,754 of JAUPFN010000008.1, forward strand.
CATTACCCCCTGTACACAATGGCGATAGCGTGCAATGGGCCAACACGGGCCATTGTGTACGGGGTTCTTAAGGTTGTTGAAACCAAAAATACCTGTATTATTTTTTTAAAGTTGTTAGTTTGAATGCAATTATCGATTTTGGTCTTTTAAACAGCTTTAATGACAGTTTTAGCGAGCTTTAAAAACGTTGCCTTGGGACAAAATTAACTGGTTAAAAAATCTGGAAGTACCTATTGTAAAAGCAATTTTTTAAAGTGCTTTGGTACAAGATAAATCCTAAATTAATGGTGACCGGGTTAACTGCTCTGAAAAACCGGCTATAACGCGACAAACATTGCACATCTATACCTATACAAATAAATGAAATTGGAGTATCTGTAGATGTACACACGGTAGATATGCCAAAATAGCATTTTTTACATTTTTTTTCATGTTTGTCAGTCTGTTTGTTCCGACTAATATACTGCTATTATTTTAGAAGGTTTTGCACGCGGACGAAGTCGCGGGCACAGCGAGTATAAAAATATTAGCATTCTGATCTTTGTTTTCATATAAACTTTTAGTGTCCTAAATTTCATACTACACAGTCCACGTAATTTTCGTTTACATCGTTACATGAACGGAAACGGTACCTTATGCCAATGAACGGTACCATAAAAAAAAACGGATACATTGTTTTTGCTACACGTATAAATATATATATATTAAAAAGTGGCGTAAAAGTGAAATTTATGTACAAGTGCAATAGTAAGTGTTAACATAAAACGATTATTCATCACGAAAATTTGATAATAAACTTAAATGAACAGACAAACGCTACCGATTTATATAGTAGATATAAATCGGTAGCGTTTGTCTGTTCATTTAAGTTTATTATCAAATTTTCGTGATGAATAATCGTTTTATGTTAACACTTACTATTGCACTTGTACATAAATTTCACTTTTACGCCACTTTTTAATATATTCAGAATGTAATATACTTAACTCTTAAGGTTAAACTGACTCTTAAGTAAAAGTGTCTAACAACAATGGAATTTCACCAAGTGCCGACGATAGAAAGTATAGAATATGATTAGAATTAATATTATTATTATATTCGTACTTATATTATTATTTATTATTAGTATTTTGACATTGATTCTGAATTTTTCAACTGTTTGTCCCGATAAAATTCAAAAATGGCTTGATCGATCTTAATGTAAAATTAGTATACCTACATTGAAAACACCTGATTGCGCATATAATAGCTATACAGGCTGATGGGTAAATAGGGAGGGGGATGAGGTGGAAGGTGTTTAGTACTCAATGCTGATACCGAATAAATGTAAATGTACAATTTTGTTCGTTGTTTGTTTGTTGTCGTTGTTCTCATTGCCAACGGAATCATACAAAGCGTTCAGAAACGATCTAGATGTGATGGAAGATTTGTCTTGCTCTAGTAGGCCATAAACGTCTTCAACTGAAGTTAACATCGCAAAAAAAATAATGATTGCAAATCCTCATTCAAATTAAAGGGGATAAAAGAGAGATAGCTGCTAAACTTTCTGTGTCTCATAAGTAGATCTGTACTATTTTATAAATTCACTTGGGTATGAAACATGAAGCCGCTCGGCTAGTCCCACAAGGCCTGAATTTTCCGCAAAAATTTCAACCCTGACTCAAGTTCACAAGAGTTGCTGAGGATACGCTAGAATAAGTCAATCCCGACACACATGAAACGCATTGTTACTAGTGCCGAAATGTGAGTTTTCAAGTTTGACATGCAAACTAGTTAACAAGTTTCGGAGTGGCGCCTTCCAACTGAACCGAAACCGATTAGACCGACCGAAAGTCGAAAGTCGTAGTATATATTATAATTACCGCCCCGTTGGTCGAGTGGTTAGCGAATTACTCATCAGAGTGCTAAGTGTGAGTTTTTCTTTTCGCATTCGATCGTAAGCGCGTTTCGAGTTTACTAGGAATTTTTATGTGATTTGTACAGCACCACCTAGTGGTAAACTGGTTTCTCACGTTTACCACTAGGTGGCGCTGTACAAATCACATACAAATTCCTAGTAAACTCCAAACGCGCTCACGATCGAATGCGAAAATAAAAACTCACACTTAACACTCAAGGCTCGGGTTCCTAATTATTTGGACCAACATTTGTGTGATAAGCATTTTTGTGCTTATATTTCTGGGTTTAGGTTTTATTAAATATATTTGAGTAATACAAATATTTTTAGGTATTAGTATCATTAACTGATTCCTATATTACAAGCAAATAATTTGGAGTTAGATTAATTCGCGTGATTTTTCTCTAGTAACAACTAATCCAAGATCGATACTAATCCAATACATATATATTTAAATTAATATTATAAACGCGAAAGTTTGGATGTTTGGATGTTTGTTACTCAGTAACGCAAAAACTACTGAACGGGTTTGAATTAAATTTGGCACAAAGGTAGATGATGACTTGGAATACACAGACTACTTCTTATGCTGGTTCTACTCACCTAAAGGACGGCATTTATATAACTTTTTCCCCTGCGTCTAGGAACGATTAAGTGAAACGTGGATGGAAATAGACTCTGTGAGAAACTGTGTCGCACAGTTCCTTACTAGTCATGGTAATTTTAAAACTAAATTATTCTCGTTTAAATTAGTTCCTTCTCCTTTTTGCGAATGCTCCACCATAAACTGTAAATATGAACAAACTGCACATCATATTCCTTGGGAGTGTAATAATCTCTGGCAAAATAAACGTAGCCAAATGCTTGGTAGTATACGATGTATATCCGGGGTAATCGACTATTCCGACCTTGTAGCAACACCTGGGAATTTCCGTGCCTTCAAGCGATTTTGTCATACGTACTACTGGAAGCAGAATTAAGTAGGCCATTTTCGTAGGACCTCAAATACCTAAATTACCGTGGTGCAATAGCAATCAGGCTTAACCTGATTCTAAATGTCTCATTTTTTAGCAGTTTTTAGCTTTATCTTTACGCTGTCTCCTGCTGTAAAGAGAGGAAAACTGGATATATTTTCCTACTCGTCCTATACTCTTCTGATTACATTCGATGCGGGTTCCAAGACAGCTTAGCTTTTCTCCCAGGGCTCGCAACTCAGTGGATACAGGACAGTTGCCGCTGTTGATTAAGGTTTGCAGAAGTTACAGTGGTGGTTCTTTGCTCTAGACTACTTCTTATCCCGGAAAATTAGGTGATTTCGCGAGATCCGCCAAAAACTTTTGCAACGAACGGACTGCACGCTAGTATTATTATAAATGTGAAAGTTAGTACGTTTGGGTGTTTGTTACTCAATCACGCAAAAACGGCTTTATCAATTTGAATGAAATTTGGCACACAGGTAGATGATGACCTAGAATAGTACATTTAATACTTTTTATCTCATACAAATAAGTTGTTCCCGTGAGATTCACCAAAAACTGTTATGATGCAGTCGGCTCCGGGTACAGTTAGTACCTATGTCCTATACTAATAATGTTATAAATGCGAATGTCTGTCTGTTACGCTTTAATGACTAAACAACTGAACCGTTTTAATAAAATTTGCCATGGAGGTAGTTTCATTTTCAAAAATAGACCCCCCAACGGGCTGAAAAATGGGGTAATTGTATGAAAAACTCTGTCGGCAACATGTTATGTCACATGTAATTTTGTATTCGCGAACGAAGCTGGCAGGTCTACTACTTTTTAAAACTTGAGTTATATCACTACATAGTATAAAACAAAGTCGCATTCTTTGTCTGTCCCTATATCCCTATGTCCCTATGTATGCTTAAATCTTTAAAACCACGCAACGGATTATGATGCGGTTTTTTTTATAGATAGAGTGGTTAAAGAGGAAGGTTAATATGTATAATAACATTCAAGATAGAGTCGAGAAATACTGCAATTTGTAAGTTTTCTGATGTCATGTCGTAAATAATTATTTTTTTTTTTTCGCTTACATTGCAAACGCTGGTTAAACCCTACGAGATTTATCAAAATAATATACTAAGTATTTGTACACCTTGAAAAGGTCTACAGAAAACTCCGCGATGGTATCTCTTATAGATAACCCACAATAGCATTTTTTTGTCATTTACTTTTTACGAGATATAATGGCTTTTTTTCGAAGCAATTTTAAGCAATACAACACTAATCCTTATCCAATTAAATACGTTAAATATATTGCTGATTTAATATAGAGCAATATGGCGGTTTACAGCATGTAATTTAAATGAATATTTTCGAAGATATTAAAGATTTAATTTAAAATGCAGGGGCATAGCGGTTGCGGGGTTACCGTCCGGTCGGCGACGCGCGCGCGGCATGTTCTGAAACCGCCGGGAAACGTGTTAATTTTCGGATAAATAAATCGACGGGTCCCAAGAACAAAATCGTATCTACAAAATTACCAAATTACAATATGTTTGTTTGTGGGAGTACATTGTAGATAAGATGATGTTCACTTGAGTATTTCCACAAAAAAAGACCAATAAATATAAAAAGTATATTGTAGCTTTATGCGTGTTTAATGCGAATTTTATTATAAAACTAATTTAGTCTGATCTCTCCATAAGATTTTGTTCTTGGGACCCGTCGTTAATATAGGACTTCAGCTGAAAATCAAAATTTAGTACATTCTTTTTTTTTAACTAAATAGCACCATATAAAAATCATGTGGATGATTAGAAATAGTATTAATAAATTATTTGTTTTAGAGATTTTTAGCCTGTTTTCGGAATTTCATATGATCAAATAAAGTACATTCTATCATGTAATAAGTTAGCACATTCCTTAGATAATATCTTCAGGTATATCGTATAATGTTTGTAAAATTGTTATTTAATAACCAATGTAAAAAAACGTGATTTAGCAAACCAGTTTTTAATTTCCCATTACGTATGTAGATAAGGAAGATACTGATTTTACCTCGATTTTCGAAAATCGAGTTTTTACCAGATGTCCACGCTTTGAGGACCTAGGAATCTTTTCCGACTGTTTTCACGATGACGTCAGTATGTCTGAATGTACGTATGTGTGTGTGTGTGTGTGTATGTGTATATGTGTGTATGTAAACATGTCATAACTTTTGAACGGCTAGACCGATCTGACGCGGTTGATGGCATTCGATTGGATTCCGCTTAACTTAGATTTCCTGAAAATTTGAACCGATTCGGTCTAGATTTTGAGAAATTTTGAAAAAACACCAAAAAAATTTGAAAAAACACCAAAAGAAACAGTATTTTTTAATATAACTTCCAGATTTATGTAACGATTACAAAAAATAATCAGCTCTATTTCTCAAAAAACTACGTCTAATACATAAATTGTATCAACATCGGTTTATCCGTTTGGGAGTAATCGTTTACGAAAAATTTTGAAAAAAAGGTTTTTTCGACATAGCTACAAAATTTTTCAACCAATAATTTTTTGGTGTACTACGATATTTTAGTACTAAAAAAACTACGTCAAATGCCGTTTCAAAAATCAAAATCGAATCTAATTCTCAAAACTTATAGCTTTTCAAATTTAAAATTACGTTGTTCTTAGCAGACTTACTTAATTTTTTTTAAATAACTTTCAACTTTCAAGTTAATTTACCGATTGACTTAAAAATATTATCGGCTCTTGTTCTTTAAAAACTGCGTCAAATACCGTTAAATTAATCAAAATCGGTCAATTTGTTTGGGTTTTATCAATGAAGAAAATTAAAAATAAAATATTTTTAGACATAACACCGAAATGTTTCAACCTATCGGTTATTTAGCCAAAACAATATTTTAGATCTCAAAAATTGAGTTGAATGCCATCATCGTTTTCAAATATACAGCTTTTCAAAAATTAATAATTCGCCATTTTTAACAAAATTGAACTGAAAAATAGTTTTTACTCTTTTGAGCTTAAAATACCTTCATTTAGTGAGAAGTTTCAGGGATGGCCCGCAGGGTCAACCACTTACACATTTTTTCGCCTTAATAAATCGCAGGGTCAAACCTTCAACGTTGCAGGCTTAGATTTGAGCGTTGACTGTTTTTCACATGGTCAACTTATATGTCGCTCTTTCAAGAGTAACCTCTAAAGAAAACATGTTTATATTGTCTAATGACAAGAAAGCTGTGAACGTTGTACTTATATAAAGACATTTTGTAATATATTAATGGAAAAAGTAAAAGAAATAGGTAAAAATGTAAAAATTAAAAATGTAGTACCTATATGAATTTAGATGTTCCAAAAATAGCAGGAAATTTAGATGTTCCAAAGATAGCAGGAAATCTTCATGGTATAGAGAAAGGGAAATTGTTTGCGGGCCACGGGCAGTAATGAATAAATCAAAACTACTGCATCGATTTTAATAATTTTTTTACTGTGTGACATAAGCTGTATATTTTATACCCGTGCGAAGCCGGGGCGGGCCGCTAGTATGTATATATATATATATATATATATATATATATATATATATATATATATATATATATATATATATATATATATATATATATATATATATATATATATATATATATATATATATATATATATAATAGACTGGGCCAAAAAAACGACTATTTTTTTTTTCTATCGATACTGTGAAAATATCATTCATGATGATAAAAAAAAATTATTGTGAAAGTTTGAGTCCTTAATAATAATATTAAGGGGTGTATCGTTACGACTAATGATTTTTCAACAGTAATCGCATTTTTTACTCAAAACTTGTTAATTATCAATCTGAAAAATTTTAGCGATATGGATTCTTATAGGAAATTAAATTTCCTAAAAAAAAGTTATCTTAGTAAATTACCGTAAAACAAGCCGTTTCCTTGTAATCATGCCATAAACAAAGATTTAGTTTTTCAATTTTGCGTTTCGATTTTGGATTTTTGTAGCTACCATAAATATCAATATTTTTACAATTAAAATACTTATTCTTAAAGGAAATTTAATACTCTAAAAAAAAGGTCTCTTAATATTTTCAATTAAATTCACTCCTTTCAAAGTTATTCGACGTTGAAGTTAAATTCAAAAGTAATTTATCGTTTTTTTCGCGTTACACGTGATTTTTTCCTCTTGATTGAAAAATTTATGACTTTAATATTGAGAATATTTTTTTTTTTTGTTGGAAGACTAAATTTCTTTGTATAAAATCATAATTTATCAATATATTATTTTGCTTTTTAACGATTAGTTATCGACATAAATTCATTTTCACTGCATTTAACTAACTCTAATAGTAAAAAAGTTCGGCTTCTTCATCAAAAGTTATTTATTTGTGTAGGGATATACTTTTTTCTGTAAACTTATACTTTTAAACCTCCGTTTTTAGCCCTCTTTTTGTTTTGTCCTTTTTTATGTCAATACTGTCGCAGCTTAATGTACTCCCCCTCCACCATTACATTTGTAAATGTTCATTAGCTTATGTAATAGTAGCATTTTTGTAAATGTTCATTATAAGTAAAAATAAAATGATTTTTTATCTCTTTTATTAATTGTATTTGTTTTGACTTCTTATTCATTTTTTTTTTCTGTAAGTAAAGGTATGTCACTAGTCAAATTGATAATTTATAATAACGGGACCGGATTTATTTTACTATTAGAGTTAGTTAAATGCAGTGAAAATGAATTTATGTCGATAACTAATCGTTAAAAAGCAAAATAATACATTGATAAATTATGATTTTATACAAAAAAATTTAGTCTTCCAACAAAAAAAAATTATTCTCAATATTAAAGTCATAAATTTTTCAATCAAGAGGAAAAAATCACGTGTAACGCGAAAAAACGATAAATTACTTTTGAATTTAACTTCAACGTCGAATAACTTTGAAAGGAGTGAATTTAATTGAAAATATTAAGAGACCTTTTTTTTAGAGCATTAAATTTCCTTTAAGAATAAGTATTTTAAATTGTAAAAATATTGATATTTATGGTAGCTACAAAAATCCAAAATCGAAACGCAAAATTGAAAAACTAAATCTTTGTTTATGGCATGATTACAAGGAAACGGCTTGTTTTACGGTAATTTACTAAGATAACTTTTTTTTAGGAAATTTAATTTCCTATAAGAATCCATATCGTCAAAATTTTTCAGATTGATAATTAACAAGTTTTGAGTAAAAAATGCGATTACTGTTGAAAAATCATTAGTCGTAAACGATACACCCCTTAATATTATTATTAAGGACTCAAACTTTCACAATAATTTTTTTTTATCATCATGAATGATATTTTCACAGTATCGATAGAAAAAAAAATAGTCGTTTTTTTTGGCCCAGTCTAATATATAAACATTCACTTGACAAATTACACTTACTGATCTACCCCATTAAATTATTCGCTTGTGTTATGGGTGTTGGTCAACGATACTAATACATAGAAATATGTATATAAATACTAGAATATATTTAATAAACACCCGAACCCGGAAATACAAACATTTGTGCTCATCAAACATTTGTACCCCCTTTTAAGAGAATAATGAAAACGCTAGAGTATGAAATTCACAGTTAAAATTCACAGTTAAAATACCAGAGGATTACAAAAACCTAATATTTTTAAATAATATGCATACCAAGCCTCAACAAATTATGAGTTATTTCCTTTTAATGGGCTCAAATTACCACTCACTATCACCTTTTGCTTTTTATTTTAGATATAAGTAAATTTTTTTAGCATAAGCTTCGATTTGTTTCTTTTTTTGTTTCTTTATGTAATTTGTAAATTTCCGTTAATGAAACATTTTTTATTCTTATTCTTAAACACATCAAAATAATAAAAATAAATATTTCACACACTACATTCATATGACACGCATGGTGATAATATGCACACGCCATGGTCGAATTTCGACCACAAAACAATCGCTTGTCTTATTAATTACTTAAATTTTATTTTTAAATATAAAGCGAAAAAAATGCAGCTCTATCTAATATATTGGATTCAGGCGATAAAACATTAATAAAGCTCTGACCTAATTTACTTCAAACCAATCGGATTCAATGAACCTAAACAAGACTTAATTGATGAACGTTTAATATAAAGTTACGATGTTTTTAGTTTTTTTATATCATTCAATAGCAAACAAGCAGATAGCTCTTGGTGGAAAGAAAAACCATCGCCTATAGACAACAAAGATGTTAGTGGTGCGTTGCTATCTTGAGGCGAGGTCCAATGTCACGTGCTTAAGTTTAACGGCTACCTTACCCTGCAACCCGGAACACGACAGTGACAAGCTATTGTGGTAGGAATAGATAAGGCGGTGGTACTAGACCCGGACGAAACAATGCAGAACTCTACCACCTAGTAGTCACGATGGTTGTGCGTCGCATAGCCAATCGGTCACCTTTTACGGCCTGCCAGACAGAACGGCAGTGGATCTTTTAATCAAAAAGCCCGGAACCAACACGGGGAAAAACAGTACATACATATAAACGCTGGATTGTTTCAATAAACCCGAAAGACTTTAATCGCGTTTCGTCCAATAAATGTACGGTAGCATTGCAAATGTTGTAGTACAAATTTAAAGAAAAATCATGGACGCTTTTATCTTTAATCCCATTAATTCAAATGACACAATTACGAAAAGGGAGCCGTCTAGTCAAATCAACCTTTGAATGCCGTCCACGTAATGGAGGATATTACGGATTGTTGGGCAAAGGCGGATCTTTGGCGAGCAATTAGGATAGACATCCCTTTTCGATAAAAATCTTTAATTATATTCAACAAAGTCTTTCAAGTGTTATTGTACCTTTTTATTTGCTGAAGTTGACAAAATCTTTGGTTATTTTTTTTGGTAAGTGAGCCTTGAAGTATGCTTTTCTTGCTCACTTACCTTTCTTACCAATCTTCCATGGATTTTTATTATTTATGACCTAAACTAGGTGATGGAAATTCCATACACCTTGTCTAAATGAATTATTTCTTTATTTATTGCCGTCATGCCTTTGGAAAAATTTGGTATGCGTAACTAAAACTGTTTTTCATAATAAGTAACTAATTGCTTGCGAAACAATCTGATCATGATATCAAATGAATGAAAAAATAATTAAAAGATGCTGTCAAATGAATTTAAATATATTTGATACTTAAATACAACGTCTTCGTGTTAAAGATATTGATTGATAAAATTTTGTCAATTGTTATGTAGACAGCTGTACTAAGTCCACCATTACTGTGACGAAATTACATGTCTTGAGGAGCACCAGCTGATTAGTGACCGCCAGTACGGTTTCCGTCGCGGACGCTCAGCTGGTGATCTTCTGGTTTACTTAACACATCGATGGCCGGAGGCAGTCGAGAATAAGGGAGAGGCATTGGCAGTTAGTTTGGACATAGCGAAAGCCTTTGATCGGGTATGGCACAGAGCACTTCTTTCCAAGTTTCCATCCTATGGGCTTCCTGAGAAATTGTGCAAATGGATCACCAGTTTTCTGATCGGAGTATAAGGGTCGTTGTTGATGGGCATGCTCTGACCTTAAACTCGTCAATGCTGGTGTTCCTCAAGGTTGTGTGCTATCGCCTACGCTGTTTCTTCTGCACGTTGATGACATGTTGCGATCGAGCAGCATTCATTGTTATGCGGATGACAGTACAGGCGATGCTTTATACTCTGGCCGCAGCGGAATTTCCCGGGAACACGTCAACGAGTGCCGGAACAAACTAGTGTCAGAAATTGAAGCACAACTTTCTTTTGCTTCGGAGTGGGGTCGATTAAATTTGGTTAAATTCAACCCCATTAAGACACAAGTTTGCCCCCTCTTCTATAAAAAAAAATGTTTATACATATTTAGTAGTAGTTTCCTTCATCTAAGTATACAATCGATAGGTTGAAAATTTTTAAAGCAATGTTAAAAAAAAAATTCTACAAATTATCGTCATTGATAAAAGCCAAAAATTTTAACGATTTTAATCCAATTAACAATATTTGACGCAGTGTTTTATAGAGAGAAGCTGATATAATTTCTTAGTCAATCGGTATACTAACCCGAAGTTTATTTTAAAAATATAACGTAAATTTAGTAAAAACAACAAAATATTAATATTTAAAAAGCTGAAACTTTTGAAAACTTGATTCAATTTTGATTTTTGAAACTGCATTTTACATATTTTTTTAAGTACTAAAATAATACATGAGGTCAAATTATTCATTGGTTAAAAATCTAGAAGTTATGTCGAAAAAATCCTTTTATCAAAATTTTACGTCAACGATAACTGCCGAACGGATAAATAGATTTTGATGCAATTTATGTGTTGGACGCAGTTTTTTCAAGGAATAGAGCCGCTTAGATTTGTACTCAACTGGTATATTACTCTGGAAGTAATATTAAAAAATACTGTGGAGGTCTGGTGAAAACTCAATTTTCAAAAATTGGGGCAAAATCAATAACTTCCGTAGCGGGAGATTAAGAAGTGACGTCAATGGCATAAAATATTTTGCATTATTTGTAATTTTCATTTATAAACATATAAAATCAAGTAATTTTATTATGAGAAATACAGAAACGTATTAAATCTATGTCGTTGTATGACGAAATGGAATGTAATAAATTACGGTTTGTCCAAATTCAATATAATTGGATTATCGTAAATATTAACATTTAAAAAGTGTCCGTGGCACAATTCACATTACAGAAGAAATTAGTAATCTATACATATAATAAAATCGTAGGAAAGTCAAAACTGTAAATTGAATATTTTTTTAAATGGATACTTGGGGCGAGATCTACAAACGATATCGAAGCCTATTATATATATTATTATTTGTCTGTTTGTCTGTATGTATGTCCGGGGTAAACTCAAAAAGTACTGCATGGATTTACTTCAAATTTTGCATGAATTTTAATAACAGGTCGTGTCAACATATAGGCTATATAATATCACGCTATCACCTACGGAGTAGGAGCTGTGCGGAGTAAACTAAGTCCGCGCGGACGAAGTCGCTGGCAACAGCTAGTTTATCATAAAATGATAACCATCTATCAACATGCGTTAGATTCGAGGCGAACTTTGTATGGACACGTATTTTTCTCTTTTCAAGCTTTTAGTATAAATCTGTGTTTTAAAAGTAAGTGGCAGCAAAACATTAAACTGTGTCTAGTAACACACAAGCTATGTCCACTTAGAACAGTCTTTCACGCAAACACGAGTTATTTAGCAAGATTTTTCTTCTTCCAGCGTAACATAGGATTTGATAGGTATTTTCTTAGTTTGAGTGGCTCGTCAGTTTTATGTTGGCTTCCTTGAGCTAATAAAGGTTGGGAAACGCTTACGTTTGATGGGACAATTTCCGCATAAAAGATGGGCTTCTCAGGTCCTAAAGTTTTTATTATAGAATAATGTTTTTATTATAGAAATAGCTACGCAGTTTTAATTCTAATATAAAATCAAGATCTGTTATCTGTGCGCCTATTATCGCTGTAATCCAAAGCGTTCTTACTATTTGCACCATCGTGTAGTGCAAGGGCAAAAACCTTTTACACAAGAGGCCTTTTGTCAACTTTACAGGTACCTTTGTAGTCAATTTTTTAATCAAATTAGCATTTGTAATGTAAAATAAAATGCATAAATAAAATTGCTATAACTAGACATAAGGATTACTGTTTATCAATAAACTTTGTACCGCTTTTTATAATAATTGACCAGAGAGAGAGAGAGAGAGAAAACAGACAGTATAAAATTTGCCAAGTAAAGTTTTTACAGAGAATAAGTGCAGAAGGCTTAAATATTTTTACACGTGCATTAGAAATAAACAAAATTATTAAAAAAAAACATTGCCCTCATGACCATGCGTTTAACACACACATACGTTTATATCCTATTTTTGTTTATAGTTATAGTCTCTTGTCAAACGTATGTAGTAATGAAGTTATTGTTTAGTCTGTGCTCAAACCGTTATTGTTTATTTATCCTACAATTTATATAATAGATATTTGTACTTAAACATTAATAATATTACGGTCGAGTTTCGACCAGAAGGCAATCGCTATTTTTTAAAAATTATGTTGTATATAACATTAAATTCGTCTTTATACGGGGTGTAAAGAAAACCCTGTCCGATCCGAAACAGGTATATGGGTAGATCAATGACATTATAAATTTTTACTTTTTATAATACAATATTTTTTGTTAAAATAAGAAAATATCTTAGTTTAAAGTGCCTCATTTTAGTACTAAAATTGAGCAACTTCCCCTTAAATCAAGCAAATATTTTGAAATTTTTTTTTTTTATAGAAGAGGGGGCAAACGGACAGGAGGCTCACCTGATGGTAAGTGATTACCGCCGCCTATAGACAACTACACTACCAGAGGTCTTGTAATTGCGTTGCCGGCCTTTTAAGAATGAGTAAGCTCTTTTCTTGAAGGTCCCTAAGTCGTATCCATTTGGAAAAAATTCTGCCGATAGCTGGTTCCACAAAGGAGTGGTGCGGGGCAAAAAATGCCTCGAGATTATTTATGAATACAAATGGATTAATACAAACATATTTGTGTCATTACTTTATGGATTTATCAATATCCATAAAATAATGACACAAATATGTTTGTATTAATCTACCAAATAATACCTTTGATGATCGGACAGGGTTTTCTTTACACACAGTATACACTGACTTTTTCAAAACAATACTTTTCCCAATTTTTAAAAATGTGAAATCAGAAATGTCCGGTCAGTATAAAACTTACATTATTGAGTTTACACAAAGAAGTTGTAATAGTACTTGATTTATTTTAAGTATCCAGCTTGATAGATTTTTGATTTCAAACAATGGCCAAAACCTAGCTTTGCAATTCCAAAAATATTCTCAATTTATTCCGTTCACTGCCGTCAAAATATAACATGATTAATCATACATTCAAACACGATTGTCGGTATCGCGCTAGCTTCTTAAATATGGAGATTATGCAAAGGGATTCTATTTATCTGAAATCCATTTTATTAAAGCTGAATTGCAAATTATTTTTAGTTCAGATAATGCATAAGTCATTTAAATTTAGACTTAACCTCATGTGTGAAAATAAATAACATTAATGTGTCTGTAATATTAAAATAACCGTTTTATACTAAATGCATGCAGTATACATGGTACATATATAAAAATATATTTTTTTACAATGTCAAAGATTTGCTGGAACAAACTGACAGACAGACGTCTGTCTATTTGTTTCGGCTAATCTCTGAAACAGTTGGACTGACTTTGACCGGACTTTCGCGGGCAGATAAGTGATATAATAAATAGTAACTTAGGATATATTTATTTTTAAATTTTTTTCACACGGATGAAATCGCGAGTATAGTTAGTAGGACATAAAACAAGCAGATTTTGAAATTATCCTGATGGAAAGAGGTAAAAGTAAAAAATGCTAACGGTGAGTAATCCATGCGATGGGGATAAAATTTTACACACATAAGTTTACCAGCAACTTAACCTCGAAACCGAAATGGACAATTTACAAGTACCGACGCTATTTTCAGAGGAATGGGTATGGCGGGAGTATCAAATTCGGACACGACGTACGACGAAGCAAAAATCCACCAATTAATAGTCTTGATAGTACTAACACATTTAACTTATCATTTGCCTTTTGTGAAATGCCTACATTTGGATATCTACAATTGAAAAGATCAAAAGAGCTTTATTATAACAATGTTTAGAATATTCAGTCGGAATTAAGTACTTATTCCTCCCTACTACACGCCTCCTTCGGACCTTTAATGAATAAATATTATTTAAACTTATTAAATATGAAAATTAAAATTTGAAAAAATTCAGGTGCCTATAGGACAGATCAATAAACAATAATCCGTGGTCAAAAAATTTTTATCGCGATTTTTCAATAAGTTATCCATTAATTAATTAACAATTTTTTGTAGCACGAACATTAACATTGCAAGTGCGATAATTGTTAAACTATTAATCTAGGAATTTTTTCTTACGTGGAGCTATTTTTCAAAGGTCTTAGAATAGATTCCCGTTGGAAAAATTAAAAAATTGTAAATTTTCATTTTGTAATTAACAATTTACTAAGGTGAAAAATTATAAAGCTTTATTAAACATTGAAAAAATTTCTTTTTTCATAATATTATTATTGATCCGTTTTCTTATGATCAGAAGCTACTTAAAAATGATTTTTTATAATTTTTATCTCCTATTGTTTGAAAAATTGTTATAAACAAATGCGTTGTTTATGAGATAATTTAAAATTTTTTTTCGATAACATAATCTTTGATGATAATTATGATTTTAAAAAAAACTGTTTCTTAAAAAAATTTTTTATTGCTGAAAAACGCATTTGTTGATTAACAATTATTTTCTCCCACTTCTAATTAACATTAAGGAACCATTTTTTTTTAAATCATTATTTATTTTTCTTTTTAATATAAAAAAAATTATTTAATTTTTCATTGTTTATGTAATAAACAATTTGTTATAAACAAATAAATTTTTACCTTTTATTTTTTTTTTCTTATTTTACTTCTTAATTTTTAAATATTCGTTGTCTGTAATTTCGTCATTCTTTCCTGGTTTCTGCCTGCCTTTCGTCTTCTTGCTCAATGACGAAATTACAGACAACGAATATTTAAAATTTAAAAAAAAATAGTAAAAAAATTAAAAAGAAAAAAATAAATCATGTCAGTTTTTGTGACATTAAGTAAAATAAGAAAAAAATAAAAAGTAAAAATTTATTTGTTTATAACAAATTGTTTATTACATAAACAATGAAAAACTAATTTTTTTTTATATCAAAAAGAAAAATAAATAATGATTTTTTTTTAAAAAATGGTTCCTTAATGTTAATTAGAAGTGGGAGAAAATAATTGTTAATCAACAAATGCGTTTTTCAGCAATAAAAAAATTTTTTTAAGAAACGTTTTTTTTAAAATCATAATTATCATCAAAGATTATGTTATCGAAAAAAATTTTAAATTATCTCATAAACAACGCATTTGTTTATAACAATTTTTTAAACAATAGGAGATAAAAATTATAAAAAATCATTTTTAAGTAGCTTCTGATCATAAGAAAACGGATCAATAATAATAGTATGAAAAATTTTTTTTTTTTTTTAATTTAATTTACTAAGGTGAAAAATTATAAAAGCTTTATAATTTTTCACCTTAGTAAATTGTTAATTACAAAATGAAAATTTACAATTTTTTAATATTTCCAACGGGAATCTATTCTAAGGCCTTTGAAAAATAGCTCTACGAAAGAAAAAAAATCCTAGATTAATAGTTTAACAATTATCGCACTTGCAATGTTAATGTTCGTGCTACAAAAAATTGTTAATTAATTAATGGATAACTTATTGAAAAATCGCGATAAAAATTTTTTGACCACGGATTATTGTTTATTGATCTGTCCTATAGGCACCTGAATTTTTTCAAATTTTAATTTTCATATTTAATAAGTTTAAATAATATTTATTCATTAAAGGTCCGAAGGAAGCGTGGCTTGCGCAAGCCGGAGTACCCGTTTTCGGGCGTATTTTCAACCCTCTAGGAAAATTATAAATATTAGTCCTACAATTCCGGGAGTCGGAACTTTTTTTAGAAAATTTCCTCCTCTTTCTGAATCTTTTTTCAAATTTGAAAAATCTTTATTATTTTATGAGATATTTGCAAAAAACTAAACACCCCTTTTTTTTAGTTAATTGTTAATAACTTTTGTAATTTTTATTTGTGGAACTTCATTGTTTTTCGAAAACTATCTAGATGCCATTCCGAATCGAATGACACCTCAATCATAATTTTCGGAGACTGCTGAAAAAAGTTGACCAAAAAGGCACTTGTTGACTAGACTATATTCCAAAATATTGGAATGGACTAATGGAAAGAAATGACCGCGATGGTCGTCTTTATAGGCACGAAATATGTAAATGGTGCGTTGCTATCAGTGTGTCGGGATGGCTGGTTGGATGGATATGTTTACCGGCTACCTTACCCTCCAAACCGGAACACGACAATAACAAGCATATGCACCTTTGCGACAGGAATAGGACAGGCGGTGGTATGGTGAGATTTTCTAGAAACTACCATTGTAGTCACAGTAGTAATAACATGTTTAGCTAATCATTAAATTTATAAACTGCCGGGCAGAATGGTTTGTTCTAAAAAGGTCCGGAAAAACACGGGATATTTTTTAAAAAAAATGACAATTTTACATAAAATGCAATGATTTTACATCGATAAACCAAAAATAGTCTCTATTGTTTTAAGAATTTCTTCCTAAATGTATACATATAACAAATGACATGATATTACGTAAGACTTCGTAAAATTTATGATCTCAGAGTAACTGAGTCTGGCTGTGTAGTGGCTTAGTGTAAAATCGTATAGCATTTTTCAACTTGCCTCGTATATTTTTTCGAGTTATTAAACAAATTTACTTTAGAACATTTTTAAGAAAAATATTTCATTTCATTTTCATGAGATTTAGCAGACATACTTGTACCATTTATAAAATAAAATATTTGAAATACTTTATCTCCCGTCTACTACAGTGCAGTTACGTAAAAAAAATACGTATGTACTATATTACCTGTACATATTATATTAAGTGGATTCAACCCATACGTTGTTTAAGCTGTACTGAAAATATGACGATATAAAGATCTTTTATTGCTAAGTTCTGTTTCTCAGTTGTTAGATATACTTTGAAGCCAAAGTTACAATTAAAACCTTGAGATATATAATATTAAACTATAAATCGTGTAACTGCACAGCTTAATTATCATTTCTCCTCCTCCTTTGGAGAATAGACCAATTGCCGTTCTGCCAGGCAGGTCGTAAATGGAGACCGATTGGCTATAAGTGCCACTAACATCTTGACTTCTAGGTGGTAGATTTCCACAACATCTCGCCGAGTATCTTGTACCAATGTCTTACCTATTCCTGCCGCAATAGGGTCAATGGTTATCATTGTCGTGTTCCAGTTTAGAGAGTAATATAGCCGGTAGACTTATGCATGTCGCATTGCCATCCCGCCCTTTGATAGCATAACACCATTAACATCTTTGGTGTCTATAGGCGGTGATTTCTCTTTCCATCAAGAGAGCTATCTGCTTGTTTGCTATCTTTACTACTATGCAATCGACGAGGCGAGGGTTTGATCCCCGACGGGGACAAGCATTTGTGTGATGCGCATAAATATTTGTATTTCCGGGTTTGGGTGTTCACTAAATATATTCTTGTATTTATATATGTATTTCTATGTATTAGTATCATTGACTAGCCCCCATAACAAGCAAATAATTTGCTTACTTTGGGGTTAGATCAGTAAGTGTAATTTGTCCCGGGAATATTTATTTATTTTAAGCTGTTTCCGTCGCAATATATCGTCAACATAGATATAATACGTTTTTGTATCTTTCATTATGAAGATTATTTGATTATAACCACAAGACTAACTACGATTGTTTAAAGCAAAATATTTGTTACTCGTTCACAGATTAAGTAGATAACACTTGTTTTTTTTTTGTTTTTTTAGGATAAGGGCGCAGCTACATATATCGGGCTACGGCGAAGGTTTGCGCTAACACGAACTATGTCGCGACACCAGCTTACGTCATAATGACGTCGTATTATCACTGGTGACCAAACCGCGGCCGGCAGGTTATATTTATGCGGCCTGCTGATGATAATTGTGCGGCACACGACAAAGCGAACAAGAATATTGAATCATTCCTTAAAATCTTTTCTCCTCAAATTCTTAATTCATTATCATTCGTTCTTTAAATTCTTTAATTTTATGCTACTGCATGTACTGTATTTCATTCGCCCAAAGATTACAAACTTATGATACAGTTTTATAAACATGAAGGTCATAATTATCGTCGTATGTTATTTTTTTCTACCATGGAACAAAATAAAATAACATAATATTACGTCGATAGACTAGGTCAATATCAAAATACGGATATACATGAAATTACCTAAACGTATGTACACGGATAAATTCTTATTTGTTATTATTATTATTGTTTATCCTAATCCATACTAATATTATAAATCCATACTAATATTATAAATGCGAAAGTAACTCTGTCTGTCTGTCTGTCTGTCTGTCTG
Source organism: Apodemia mormo (assembly GCA_036924255.1). Classification (NCBI taxonomy): domain Eukaryota; kingdom Metazoa; phylum Arthropoda; class Insecta; order Lepidoptera; family Riodinidae; genus Apodemia; species Apodemia mormo. The sequence continues at coordinate 41,688,814 of JAUPFN010000008.1, forward strand.
TCTGTCTGTCTGTTACGCTTTCACAGCTAAACCGCTGAACCGATTTGGATAAAATTTGGTACAAATATAGTTTGAGACCCAAGAAAGGACATAGGGTAGTTCTTATCCCGGAAATCCCACGGGAACGGGAACTATGCAGGTTTTTATTTTAGAATTTTTTTTCACGCGAACGAAGTCGCGGGCACAGCTAGTACATAATAATCATTACATAGTATAAAACAAAGTCGCTTTCTCTGTCTGTCCCTATGTCCTTATGTCCCTATGTATGCTTAAATCTTTAAAACTACGTAACGGATTTTGATGCGGTTTTTTTAATAGATAGATTGATTCTTGAGGAAGGTTTAAGTGTATAAACCTTTCCGATATTCCCACGGGAACAAAAGCTGCGCGGGTAAAACCGCGGGCAGGTCGCTAGTTATATTATAATTTCTTTGTCGTGAGTCGCACAAATATCACGTATGGACCGCAGTTGTATGCCCACTGCAGTGACGCGTCTAGCCCCTTCGCGAAGCATTCGCGACATCGCGGTAGCACGAACCTTCGCCGTAGCCCGATATATGTAGCTGCGCCTTGATACTAAGAGTAGCTTGTTTATTCAGACTTCTACGTTATAAGTTAGGACTATAGCAATAAATATTTTCATTTCGAACGCGTAAAAAATAACTGTGATATGGAAACACTGAAACACTTATTATTAAGGTATGGTGGGTTAAAAATGGTGTAAGAATAACGAAAAAAAATATGTAACAATTTCCACAAGCCAAAGTTGTTGGAATATTTTTTTCTATCGCCCGAGATGCGCGATTCTATATAAAGGGATCATATTGAGAGAAGAACCTTAATAGTATGCGACGTATCCACCCCTATGTTAATTTGATGTACTTGAGTAAATCCCAAAAATCCTTTGGCTCTCCCATACCAAAATGCTATCAAATATGTAACAGTATTTTCTAAATAAGACGTTACCAGCCACGCGGTGCAGACAGTAGACCTTAGGGCACGGTTACACTTTGATTAGTGCAAATGATTGTGTTTAATGCAGGTGCTTAGTGTTAAGTAAAAACATTTGTAGACAGCCGTTGATTAATGCGAGTGGTTACAATGCAAATGCAAAATGCAAAACACACTTGCTTAATACTAAGCACCTACATTAAACACTCGCACTCGCACTAATCAAAGTGTAACCGGAGCTTTAGTGTATGTCTGCGAGCGAAAGTTGAATACCTACTTTTCACGTCGAAATAAGACAATGACTATCACTAAGAGTATAGCGTCAGAAAAACTAAGGGCTTTGTTACTTTCCCAAAGCGAGTCGTTGCCGAAATTTACATCCTCTAGTAGTGATGATAGCAAGCGGTTAAGCTATTGCATGCTCCTTATAGTCTAGCTCAGCGTTTCCCATTTGCCGGGTCATAACCTGGTACCGGGCCGTCAAAAAAAATACCGGGTCGCAACATTCCCGCCTTGCTTTTAAAATATTACCTACTAGATTGACGCAACGCGACACGACGAAAATTCGTAAGTGTTGAGTGATGACAAAATAGGCGACATCAAAGTATGTAGCATTAATTAGACCTTTTTACTATTATTAAATATGTATTATTTCACCTAATAGAACCAGCTTGGGTTTAAAAGTATTAAGTAGGTCACGAAGGGGCAGTGTGAAAATTACCGGGCCATATCAAAACAATGTTTGGGAAACACTGGTCTAGCTGACACATAGGCATTCTGTTTTTTTAGTCATGTTTTTTAAAAATATACAAAAAAGACGTGTGGCACTCGAAGACTGCCGCGATAAAGCTATTGCATAGCATTTTTTATCAACTTATGCAATTACAATTATATATTTATTTTATTTATGCAGTATTATTTTTTCTTTGTTTATTCATATTTAAAACACATTGTACACAAATTATACGAGTACAGATATTCACTGTTGTACGTAGATGATAAATACCTATACACCTATATACTTTCTCACAAACAGCTGGTTACGGTAGTTTTCCAATACAACCAATGCCACCTAAAGGCGGGTTGCTGAACTAAAGAGGCAAGCGTGATATTTCAAAAAGTCATTAAAAGTTCTGGTATTTATCGATAGATGGAAAAACTAAAAAGTATCACCGCTGTGCCGATTGAAGAGGGGGGTGTTAGGATTTTTTCGTTACGGAATTTCTGGATTCGGTCTCCACGCTCAAGGCCCGCGATAGAAGCTATGCAATAGCTTAAAATATATTTTATCAAATTTTCTTTTTAGTTCTCAATAAACTCTATTTGAAGTTAACGAAGTAATATTTATCCAGAAGCTTATCAAACATCAGTTTACATGGCCGATCGCCATCCAATCTCGTTGATAACACTCGTTTGGACGTGACTGGGGTGCAATATTACTTCTATTTTGTTATCGTTCACAAGAGGCGCTTCGATATTGTATTTGTGAATAACCTATTGACTTTACATTTCATTTATGCTCCAAATATTGCACCGTGCACCAAATTTGTAGAGGCAAATATTTATTTTGTAATTTAATGTCAAGTAATATTCATTAGCATGCTTTTCAAATTGTTAAAAAACGATTTTTATGAATAGATGGAATACCCGATAAACCAATTCATATTTATACTAGACATTTTCCGCGATACAATCTGCGTTGGATCTACAATCTCACAAAAATTGATGTAGCTAATGTAAATCAGGAATAATGTTGCTTTGTAGTTGTAAAACGGTTTTCAAAATCGGTTCATAATTTCAATAATCCCTTCCTACAAACGACTTCACAAACTAACAAAACTTTACTTCTTTATATTAGTATAGAGTGATTTATTAATCATTATTATTCTTATAAGCTGTGGTTTCACTGTCTATTTATCTGAGATTTACGCTTTTAGTAAAAATGTGAACAGTTTTCCCATTACAGAAAAGGAGGCAAAAAGTAAAGCACAAATACAATTTGGCTTCCTCGGATTTCTCTTTGGCATGTTTTGCCTAGCACTATATAGAATATCCTACTTAAGTTCAATAAGTCTGTTCGTAGTGCATCTCATACAATATATTATGTATAGAACTACATATTATCTTTCAATATGATTGTGGTTATTTCTATTTAACTATATAGATATTATATAATTAATAGCGAACGGGTACAGAATAGAATAAAATGTTTATAGGCTTAGGGGTGCTCTTTATGAAATACTGAAAATTTTAAAAAAGTATCATCATGATACCTTTTATTACTTTTACCTTGCGGGGTAGGCACAGTTTTTTTTATATTATAAGATAGCAAACAAGCAGATGGGTTTCCTGATGGAAAGAATTAACCATCGCCTACAGACACCAAAGATGTTAAACTAATGCCACATGCATAAGTTTACCGGCTCCCTTACCCTTCAAACCGGAACACGACAGCAACAAGCCCTGACGCTATTGTGGCAGAAGTAGGTAAGGCGGTGATACCAGACCCGGACGAGACAATGCAGAACTCTAACACCTAGTAGCCATGATGATAGTGACCCCCATATCCAATCGGTCGCCTTTTACGACCTACCTGGCAGAACGCCAGTTGGTCTATTTTTTAAAAGAGCCTGGAACCCACAAGGTGAAAAAAAGTAAACCGAACGTCTACAGATTTCCCAGTTCACCACGATTTTGGGGGGAATTTGTCCCCCCCCCCAGCCAACTTAAGACAGCCTTCTTTCAACTATTACGTTGGTTTAATAAAGACAACGCTATAGTGTTGCTATTTTTTCATTTCTACTCTTTCAGAACGAAGAGAAATAAGTTTCACGATAATCTGCGCTCAATTCTACGATTCTTTAATAAATGCTCACGCCATCTACACCACATATTTGTAACCTTTAAAGAAATATGGCCGATTTGTCTGTCAGCATGGTTGGAATTTTTAATCACTATTTTAACAAAATACTCGACAATCCGAATTATGCAGATATATGTTGTCGACTCAAAATTATTATTTTTGTACGCTTTATAATTTAGGTAAGGTTTCGAATGAGTCTACCGTAACCCTTGACGAAATTATTAATATAGATAAGTGTTTGAAAAGGTGATCCACGCATAGAAATCATGTTCATGATTAATCATTTTATCGAAATAAAGTAAGATATAAGTTTACTTTTATCAGTTTATCAGTTTTCTGAGAAACACAAAGTTGCCCGGGATTGGAAAGTGCCCGGTCGGCGATAGGCTTGCCACCTATCACATTTGTAAGACCAAGTTTCTTCGGCTAATCGTGGGTGCACTTGTTGTACCTCTGTCTACCCCTTCGGGGATATGGGCGTGAAGATATTCATACTTCTAAGTTTACTTTTATATGTTATCTATCACATCTTATGAGTAATATTTAGTTTTATAACACTATACTAGAATTCATACCTTTAATTAATGTTGTTTTGTACCTATATGTAGTTTGTATTTATTGCTTTTTAACCACTCGACTCTCGTGGAGGCAAATATTAGACATTACGTATGACAATTGCGTGTAATGTCACTCTGGAGGCAAAATTTTACGCCGCTCGATTTTTTGAATTTTTGAATTTAAACTTTAAATTTCTAATTATAAAGTCTAATGTTGTATGAAAACGTCTTTGACGTTTATTCTATGATAAAATATCTGTCATGTCAAATTCGTAAACTGACATCTGCTATTGTCGTTTATTATACTTCAGCCACTTTTGTTCATTCGACCGGACCGCGTGTGTGTTATCGATTTTTTAGTGGTATAAAACTAAATTTTTTGTTGTTTTACGATGCATTTCTCTCATGTAAGTATTGTTTTTATTAGAAAGGCCGTTTAATTATTCTATTTGGACAATTCGTTGTAAGAAATATATCGTGATAGCCAAAAATAAAGTCATTTAGAAATTCATTATTTTTCACGTGATTTTTGTAATATTTGTTTGTAAATATAAAAACTACTTTGTCGATTACTTTATTTTGATCCTTAATAGACAGAAAATATATCAATTGATACACAGTCTTTTACAGAATGAGAAAATATGGCTTAGTTGTAGAAATAAAAAGATTTTTTTTCCAACGAGTCGACCGAGTCACCATTCCCGCCAAAAGGCGAGTGATGAGACCTGGCGCTTTAATTCGCTCTTGCGTGTCAAAGTTTCGAGAGGTTAACAGACTGCGACCCCTTCAGGGTCGCGACCCCTCGCCTGAGAAACGATGCTATAGAGCCTATTTTTATGCTATACGCTTATGGTATATGTGTCTTAGCACTTATGTTTTAGGGAAAAAATATAAAACAATTTTGATATGGCTGAATTTGAACTAGTGACACCTTTAGGGCAAGCGACGCTATTATCCAACTGAGTTACGTATCGCTGATTTATTGTATTTCAATGTTTTTTTTTTTCGATCGATTTATTACTTTTTTATTTGCTAGTATAAAATAAAACTTATGCTATAGAGCCTATTTTTATGCTATACGCTTATGGTATATGTGTCTTAGCACTTATGTTTTAGGGAAAAAATATAAAACAATTTTGATATGGCTGAATTTGAACTAGTGACTGATGACACCTTTAGGGCAAGCGACGCTATTATCCAACTGAGTTACGTATCGCTGATTTATTGTATTTGAATGTTTTTTTTTTCGATCGATTTATTACTTTTTTATTTGCTAGTATAAAATAAAACTTTGTACGTGCCAAGTATCAACAACTACGTAAAGTTTTATCAAGTGTAATTAGGTAGTAAAAGATGTCTAGCATAAACTACGCAATTATCAGGACTGTGTATGAATTTATATTACCCGAATGGTCTCATTATGCTAAGCAATTAGTACATTGGTATCGGGAAAATACGTTTTGTCTTTCTTAATGGCTAATAATCCTAAATCACCAGTGAACAAGTATTCTTCTAATGTTCGCTATTAGACGATACCTATCTGTCTTTATTGCCATTATATAAATGTCAATATTTTGTAAACCTCCTATTAATATCTAGTAGGAATTTTTATAAAACATGTAAAAAGTAAAGAAGAACCTAATTTAATGTTGCAAATAAATGTTAGTAAAATATATTACATCCTGAAAATAATATATTTTAATAACAGTTTATTTGTACATATTTATAAGAATATATATATATATATATATATATATATATATATATATATATATATATATATATATATATATATATATATATATATATATATATATATAAATATTCTTATAAATATGTACAAATAAACTGTTATTAAAATATATTATTTTCAGGATGTAATATATTTTACTAACATTTATTTAACATTTATTTGCAACATTAAATTAGGTTCTTCTTTACTTTTTACATTTACCATTTCGTTATAATGCACAACTGTTATATTAAAATAAGTATGAATTGGAAAAAATCATAGCGGTATTTCTCGGGACCACGTCAATGAGAATCGGGACAAGTTAGTGTCTGAAATTGAGACTCAGCTCGAAAAAATCTCGGAATGGGGTCGACTTAACTTAGTCCAATTCAACCCCAGGAAGACACAGCTGTGTGCGTTCACCGCTAAAAAGTCGTCCTTTGTCGTATCAACTCGCTTTAGGAACACTCTCCTGACAACCTCAGCCAATATTGGAATTCTTGGCATTGACATATCGAACAACGTTCTGTTCTGTGATCATTTGGAAGAAAAGGCTAAACTGGCCTCAAAAAAGCTCGGTGTGCTCAGTAGAGCGAGACAGTACTTCCTGCTGGCTCATCGCTTGCAACTTTACAAAGCGCAAATTCACCCTCACACGGAGTACTGTTCTCATCTCTGGGCGGGAGCTCCGCAGTATCAGCTTCTTCCACTTGATCGCATTCAGCGTAGAGCGGTTCGAATCGTTGACGATCAAGCAGTCTCCAGTCGGCTTGACTCTTTGACTTTACGCAGAGATGTAAGTTTGCTTAACATCTTTTACCGCATCTATCATGGAGAGTGTTCCGACGAACTGTTTGGATTGATCCCTGCTGTTGAATTTCATCATCGGACATCGCGGCAAAACTCAAAGTTCCATCCTCATCACCTCGATGTCTGGAAATCCACAACCGTGCGATTCTCTAGGCACTTCTTACCACGCACTATTCTTCTGTGGAATCAATTACCGGCGAGGGTGTTTCCGAACGGATACGACTTAGGCACCTTCAAGAAAAGAGCATACTCCTTCTTAAAAATCCGGCAACGCAGCTGCAAGATCTCTGGTGATGTGGCTGTCCATGGGCGGCGGTAATCACTTACCATCAGGTGAGCCTCCTGCTCGTTTGCCCCTTTTTTTCTGTAAAAAAATCATTTTGAAGATATTTTAAAATAAAATAATTTTTTTCTTTACTAAGTTATCTATTGTTTATTTTATACTTTTTGTCGTCAGTACTTGGTGAAAATCTATTGTATCTAATATTATGTAAATACAATTGTCACAAAAACCTTTTTATTTCATTGACATCGCCAGCCGGTTTTGCTTTTTAAGGAATCTTCAGGGCTACGAGACTTTTAGATTTTTGAAAGTCCCATAGCCCTAAAGATGCCTACTTGATTGTTTATTGTTCCTGCACAACCCATTATAATTGCAGACAGCGTTTGTACAGAACGATTTATAGAAGCAGAAGGATTGGTATAGGCAAAAGACAGGTACGTCCAAAAAAATATGAGAAATATTTGATCCAGTGAGTCGTAGTATTAAAAATTTGGAAAAATCTGAATGTTATTAATAAATTTTAAGTTTATTTCTAAACATTTTGATACAATAAATCACACTTACAGTACTCACTAAACTGTTAATTAATTTAAAGACGAGAAACTTTTTTCTGAAATAAATTTAACTGATTCTTTCTGTTACTTACTGTACTAACATTTTTAGTCGAAAAATCTTCCCAAAAATTCTTATTTATAAATTTGTTTACGATGAAAGCCAAATATATTTTCAAATATAATTTATAGTTCTGAAGTAAACTAAGAACCCCTATAATTTCGCTATGTTCGTCCGCAGTCTAGCTCAGAGATCCTTAAAACTATAATAGAAAGCTGTAATTTAGCAAAAAGATAGATATTAGTCACGGCAACTAAGTTTCAATATAAAATTTAAAAAAAATATTTTTTAGAGTCGCTCTACATATAAAGTAGGGACATGGAAATGTGATTTTTTTTTCATGTACGTCATAGTGTGAAAACCTCATCTGAACTATAAAGCGTAAAAAACAATTATTTCGAGTCATGCGCAAAATTCTGATAGTCGAGTATTTTGTTAAAATCGTGATTAAAATTCTAACGGTACTGACAATCAAATCGGCCATATTTCTTTAAAGGTTACAAATATGTGGTGTAGTTGGCGTGAGCATTTATCAAAGTATCGTAGTACGAAGCGTTAATCTACGCTCCGTGAAACTTATTTTTTCTTCATTTATAAAAGAGTAGAAATTAAAAAATAGGAGTGTCGTTTCTTTCAAATCAACGTAACAGTTGAATGAAGACGTCATGACAGTGTTACTACTTTTTATTTTATACTATTGAGATATATAAGATTTTGTATTATGAGTGTTACATTTCACAAGCGAAGCCGGGTTTTCATCTATCACATTTGTAAAGCACTAACTGTGTTAACGTCTTTTTCCACGTGAATTTTTTTATATAAAAATATTCCTAAGTAACTTATTGCTCCTTATTACCGTAATTTAAAGGATAGACAATCCCGGGGTTTTAACCGCATTGTTCCTGTGTCCGTGGGATTTCTGGGATAAAAACTGTCCTATGTCCTTTCTAGGATCATAAAATATCTTTTTACCAAAATTCATCCAAATCGATTCGTGGTTTAGGCCTGAAGAAGAGACAAACAGATAGACAGATTTACTTTCGCATTTATAACATTAGTACGCACATCTGGTTTCTTTTCCCATCAGGAAAGCCATTTATTTACTTCTTTGTTATCTTATGATATAAAAAAATTTGTGAAAACCCTGCAGGTCATCCTGCAACTTTCCGCTAAATTAAGCTATTTTAAGCTCAAAGGAGTAAAAACTATAAGCATAGTTTTTATTCAGTTCAAACATCTATTTCCTTAAAAATGGCAGTAAGTAGAATCGATGATCGATTTAGAACTTTCTAATGGCATTCAACTCAATTTTTAATGTCTAAAATATTGCGTTAGGTACATTACCTTGAAAAATTTCAAAGCAATATTAAAAATTTTTTTTTTTTTCAAAAATTTTCGTCATTGATAAATCCCAAACAAATTGACCGACTTTGATCTAGTTAACGGTATTTGAGGCAGTTTTTTTAAGGTAAAAAGCTGATAAGATTTTTAAGTCAATCGGCGTATTAACCTGAAAGTTATTTAAAAAAATAATTACGTTTAATATTATAAATTAAGTAAAGTAAGTATTATAAATTATGTAATTTTGCTGAAAACAACGTAATTTTAATATTTGAAAAGCTGTAACTTTTGAAGACTTGAATCGATTTTGATTTTCGAAATTGCACTTGACGTAGTTTTGTTAAGTACTAAAATATTGTAGAATGTCGAAAAATGATTGTTAAAAAAACCTCGAAGTTGAAAAAAACACTTTTCTCAAAATTTTTCCTCAACGATTTCTCGCGAGTGTATAAAAAGATTTTGATGTAATAAATGCATTGATTTTGATGTAATTTTGTACTCAATGGGTACATTAATCTGGAAGTTTTCATGGTAATCATAATAAAGTAGATAGGTTGCATCGTCATCTGTTGACGTGTTACAAAAATGAGGAAATAAACCTTCTCCATGAAAAATTACAAATTACAAGCTAAGTTGTATGGTGATTGATGAGTGAAAATATTTCATTTATACAACCATCTCTTGCATAGTTAGATATCATAGTTAAGGATGTTAGTTTGTATGACATAATTTAAGTGAATTCAATTTAACCTTGCGTGAAAAATAGAAGCTTGAAAAATACCGACATTTTAAATGATTCGATTTGTCTCGCTCGTAAATCGATTCGTTTATGTGGATTCAATGCAATGTAGCATAAAGAACAGGATCCTGAAAAATACCGACATTCTAGATAATTCGATTTGCTTAGCTCATAAATAGACTCGTTTATGTAGATTCAAAACAATGTTGCATAAATGATTATATTTAAATAACAAGAAAATGAGTATCGTTTACGCCCGTATCCATGAAGAGGCATGTAGAGCAAACAAGTGCACCCACGATTAGCCAAAGATACTTACGAAAACCCTTAGTAGTATGCTGTCATTTCTTGTCTTAAATGAAAAGAATGTGACTGCTTGTCACTAAAAACTGTCCTAAGCTAAGACTAGATTGTTGCAACTAGCCATTAGTCCCACAATGTGATAGGTGGCAAGTCTATCCCCAACAGGGCACGTATCCAATCCCGGGCAACGTTGTTTTTATCAGAAAACTGAAAAAACACATTTTGAGTTGCGTGACTTGGGAATCGAACCCGGGACCTCATGTGGTCAACGCTGAAACCAGATCACTAGACCATAGAGGTGAGGCGAAAGAAAATATATATTTATTTTAATTTTTATGTGAAGAATTTGCTGACCCACGCAACTTCGCATGCGAGTTAAGTAATTTATTAAAAACTTCAATATAATTTCAAACAAACTTTCATCCCCTTTTCCAGTTTCAAAGGGGTTGAGTCACAAAGAATGGTAGCCTATATTTGATTCCGAATCTTCTACTATATCCTTGTCAAATTTGATTACAATTGGTTAAGGTTGGTTAAATTGGTTTGGCCTTGTCAGCGTAATACATAGACAGAATACTTTCTAATTTATAATATTAGTATACATATAGTGTGGTTAATAAGTGCTTTTTAAGTCGAAACTTTTTCTAATTTTCCAAAAATTATGATTTAGGTGACATTCGATTTGGAATGGCACGTAGAAATTTTTTGAAAAAACTAAAGGGTGGCTCGCAAAAATTGCAAAAGTTATAAATAATTAAGTGAAAAAAAACGGGGGGGGGGGTTTGGTTTTTCAAAGAGAAAAGGAAATTTCCCAAAAAAGTCTATACATCTGGAACTATAGAATAAGGATTTATATTTTCCCAGAGGGTTGAAAATACGCTCGAAAACCGATACTCCGGCTTGTGCAAGCCACGCCAATTTTTGACTTTTAATGAATAAATATTACTTTAACTAATTAAATATGAAAATTAAGAAGTAAAAAAAATAATGCGCCTACAAGATAGATCAATAAACAATAGTCCGTTGGCAAACATTTTTATCACGATTTTTCAATTAGTTATCCATTAATTAACTAACAATTTTTTGTAGTACAAATTTTAACATTGAAAGTGCGATAATTGTTAAACTATAAATCTGGTTTTTTTTCTGTCATCGAGCTGTTTGAGAAAGGCTTTAAAAGAGATTCCCGTTGGAAAAATTAAAAAAAATGAAAATTTTCGCTTTGTTATTAACAACTATGAAGCGCGATTAAGCATTTTTTTCATAATACTATTATTATTCGTTTTTAATGATCAAAAGCTATCTAAAAATGATTTGTAATCATTTTTATCATGATTTGTAATCATTTTTATCATGATTTGTAATCATTTTTATCTCCTATTGTTTAAAAATTGTTATAAACAAATGTATTGTTTGTTAGATAGTTCAATTTTTTTTTTCAGAAATGTAATCTGATAAAAATTATGATTAAAAACCCCGTTTCTTAAAAAAATGTATTGCATAAAGACGGATTTGTTAATTAACAATTATTTTCCATCACTTCTAGTTAATATTAAGGAATCATTTTTTTTAAATCATTATTTTTTTGATCGTTGATATTAAGAAAAATTGATATTATTTAAATTTTCATTGTTTATTATTCAAATATTCATTTATATGTAAAAGGCAAAAATGACTGACTGAATAAATATTCCTTATAAATGATGTTAATGAATTATTTTTTATATTCTAAATTAAACTAAAACTAAAATTAAAATTTGATAAAAAATTAAATATAGTAATTAAGATAGCAATTACCGCTTATTCATTCTAAAATAGTGAAACTTCTAAAATTTTATCAAATAGGTTTGTATCCCCAAGAAGCTCTCTTACATGCAGACGAATAAACCTCTCTAGAAAGGATAATTCCATAAGATTGATAGTAGTTTTATCTTTCGAATTCTGTAGCTATTCAGCCGCAAGAGTGTAATAGCAATTGCAGTTTTTTCCATGTTATTATATAGAACTATTCAACTTTGGTATCCACAAATACGCCTTATGCACTACAACACTATAGTTGCCGTAACAAAGCCCTAAATAATTATGTTGTATTGGAATCGAAATGTTAGTCTTATGCCGGCGCCAGACATAGCTTCAAACATTTGAACACATCTTTGCAGACTTTGCAAACGTATTTGAATACATATTGGCGCAACCTCGCAGACATGCTTTGCAAACATTTTTCTGCACAGTGTGGCGATAGACGGCTTGATGGTCGTCAATTTTGCGGACGCTTTATTATATAAGTGCTTGTAATTATATGATACCTCGAAGAAAGACCGAAAACCGAAAACGCGTTTCAAATGATAAATGTTTGTTCAAACTTTGAACAAATTGTCAAAGTCCCGTGCTACACATAGCAATCAAACATTTGTTCAAATGTTTGAAGCTATGTGTGGCGCCGGCATTACAACTGCAGCTGTACAATGAGCAAATCTACGGGCCAGCATGTTTCCATGTACTGCTATAGCCCTTCGTTCATTCTAAACGTCGTGATCACCTATGATACCCTCAGTCACCATATAACCAAAGTACCCGAATAGTTTAATTCTGACTTCTCAAATTTCAAATGTGGCAACTGCTTGACTTTTATTTATTCTTACAAAAACCATCAATTCACATTTTTTGGCATTGAATTTCAACCCGTATTTCACAGAATAAGAGCCACATATCTCTAGCAGCTTTCTCAGGCCTCCGATTGAGCATTATGTCATCAGCATAACTTCTGTTATTGACAAAACTTTTTAGAATTAACATTATAGAATCCGACAGTCATACTCAATCAGTTTGTCCATATATGAGTTGCACAAACCTAGAGGATGTCAACTTACTCTGTCTTACATCAGGACTTAGTGCGTATTCGTCGGAATTTACTTATGCCAGTGGACAATAATACATACTTCCTCCAGGTAGGCGCCAGCTGTTCTCAATATGGTTCTAATTTTAAGGGTACTTTGCTGTGTCGGGGATGCAATACTAGAAGCATAATATAAGTTTATTGTCTACCTTATCCTACAAGTCAAAGCAAGGTACTAATAAAAAAGTCGATATTTCCGCAGGAATAGGAAGCTAGTAGGTAGTACCGTAACAATACGAAATTTCCGAGCTTTACCGCCTCTTGAATACATTTCTATTTTATAAAACTGTTAAAAGAAATTCATCAGCGGGCGCTGGGAAAACGCTTAGGTTGTATTAAATGTTTTAGCTTCAATAAATATTTTACAAAAATTATAGAACATTTTAGGTCCCAGTTATTGAAATGATTTTTTCTTTTCATTGATTTACATAATATACATGATATGTATATAGTGGGAATATTCATACATAAAGCTTACCCGGCTAGCTGGTGTAGCAAATATGATTGTTCAAAATATATTTAGTCTATATTTATGTATTTTTACATGATTTGAATATTAAATAACAAAAAACGCAAGTGATATTTTTTTATATCATAAGATAGCAAACAAGCAGATGGGTCTCCTGATGGAAAGAGTCAACCATCGCCAATAGTTACCAAAGATGTTAGTGGTGCGTTGCTTACCCTCCGACTAACAGAAGTCAATGTTACATACAAATAATATTCAAGCATAGCACACATATACACCTCTCACCGACGCGATATCTCGGACTGATGCGGAGCAAACTGTCCCGAACCATTCCGAGATATCGCGTCCGTGAGAGGTGTCTATGTGTGCGTTGCTCGAATATCACATGTATGTAGATTGACTATTGTTAGTCTCTAGTATACTGTGGTGACAGGCACTGACGCTATTGCGACAGAAATAGGTAAGGCGGTGGTACCAGACCCGGACGAGAAAATGCAGAACTCTACCACCTAGTAGTCACGATAGTAGTAACTCGCATAGTCAATCGGTCGCCTTTTACGACCTGTCTGGCAGAACGGCAGTTGGTCTATACTTCAAAGTAGCCCGGAACCAACACGGGAAGTACACACAATTTGCCTATCTTTGGTAGGTAACTGTAAGTAAAATGCTAAAATTTTGTGATCAATAATATACCTAGTAACTTTTCTTTCACACTCCCAAACAAAAAGACGTTGAGCTTGCATTTAGAAAATATTTTCTTAAGTAACGCTGATTTTCAAAACTCCAGAAACGTCTTTGTGTCTCACATTCTTATTTATTGATTGATGAATTAAACAAATAATTTGCAAGTACGAATCATCCTGCGCTTTCTTTGCTAAACTCGTATGAATGAATATGTTTTTACAAGTTCAAAGTATTAAACCAAATAAGAAAATAAAGATGGTACTTTAGTAACAAAGAAATTAAGCCGGTTTAAATATGATAACGCCTTGCCTTGTCAAATTCAGAAATCAGAAATACTTTATTCAATAAAACTTTTTACAAGTTATTTTGACACGTCAACATATATTTTTAAAAACTACTACCGGATCGGAAACGCGGCTACACACTGAGAAGATCCGGCGGAAGAAACTCAGCGGGCGTGTCTCTTTTTTTCATATCATTGATTTTTTCTTTTTTTTCACCATTTTTTATCACAATATTACAAAAAATATATATGAGATCTTTACGAGGAGCAATTAATCCCAGACTATTTTTGTCTTCTAAATAATCGGAGATTTTATAATATCATTTTTTACACAGTTTTGTTTTAACACATATTTTAAATTTATTGACTGGTGGATCTCTTATAGTTTCGGGAAGTTTATTGTAAAAGCGCATACATTGCCCCATAAAAGAGTTACTTATTCTGTGGAGACGAGATGCATGCACAACAAGATTATTTTTGTTCCTTGTATTAAGTAAGTGTACGTCACCATTTCTTTTAAAAAAGCAAATATTTTTACGAACGTACATCAAGTTGTCAAATATATATTGGGATATAACAGTTAGAATATTGATTTCTTTGAATTTTTCTCTCAGGGAAACCCTCGGGCTAAGATTGTAAATTGCCCTTATAGCTCTTTTCTGCAAAACAAATATAGTATTTATTTCAGCAGAATTTCCCCAGAGAAGAATTCCATATGACATAATGCTGTGGAAGTAACTAAAGTATACAATTCTTGCTGTGTCGACATCAGTTAACTGTCTCATTTTTTTAACTGCATAAGCTGCTGAACTAAGTAAATTGCGTCAAGCTAACGTAATACATTGATCAAAATGTCACCAAAAATATCAAAAATGCCGTATTGTGCTATAAAAGGGTGTAAAAACCAATATGCAAGGATAGAATCTCATTTTACGCAAATTGAAAACCAATATTTTTAATAAATCGAAGAAAAAAAAACACAGCAATCGGCCCACACATCACTTCGCTTCTCGCAAAGCTCCATCTTAACTTTGTTATTTGATCTGGATTCAAAGTATATTGCGATCACAAAGTGAAAAGCTTATTTTTGTAACGAGAACCAAAATCTAAAATGTGTGATAGGATACTAGATCTATCCAGACCCATGATGCTTAGACCTATCTGAATGCTTTAGATAGGTCTAAGCATCATGGGTAGGTATTTCCATTTGAAGATAGTAGTCAATAGAATATTTCAGTGCAATATTAGCACTTTCTGTTACAACCCCAGTTGAAAACTATAGCATTCTATTATTATTATAGTATTTTTTTACATGTATGAAGGTGTTCATCCAGCATCCTATTTTAGTATATTGTATTTAGTAATAAAAGTAGCTAATAAGATTGGCTTACTTCTATCCCCTATATCGTACAAGAACGATTTTTAACAAAATACTCTACTAGAGTTTAAATTACCTCCTCCTTCCTCCGGTGGTAAATACGAATGGTGAATACATAAATGTTTTATAACATTGATTCCTAATACCCTATGTAATAAAAATATTAGAACCTGCATATTTAATTTACCTACTCCATACTGAGTCTATGTATATGGATAGAGCTCATGCCGTTCTTCCAGGCAGTTTGTAAGAGGCGAACGATTGACTATACGAGTCGCTACTATCATAGATACTACGGTTTGAAGGATCAGCCGTAGCCGTAGCAGCAGGAGTAGCTCGGTTTTATGCAAAATAACATTTTTGATGTCTGTATGCGATAGTTGTCTCTTTCCATCGAATTTTTGAATGATAAATTTTAATAAAAAACATATTTTATTCAGAAAATTGAATCAGACCGCCTCTGCATTGCTACACCCTATCAGGGTACATAATGTTGTTCCTAGAATGTATTATTTAACACCTAAAAATGTTTAACTTATGATGCAATAAAGTATTGATAAAGTATTGAGTATTGAGAGCTATATATATATATATATATATATATATATATATATATATATATATATATATATATATATATATATATATATATATATATATATATATATATATATATATATATATATATATATATATATATATATATATATATATATATATATATATATATATATATATATATATATATATATATATATATATATATATGTATATATATATGTATATATATATATATAATTGGAATCTCGGAATCAGCTCCAACGATTTTTATGAAAGTCACAAATTAGGGGTTTTTCGGGTCAAGGAATCGATTTATCAAGGTTCCAGGTCCAAGAAAAGCTCGGTTCCCAAGATATAGGTATGCGAAAAACCGAGCAAAGCTCGGTCAACCAGGTACAGAAAAAAAATTATTTATTCTATAGGAATCGATTTATCAAGGTTCAAGGTCCAAGAAAAGATCGGTTCCAAAAATATGTGAAAAACCGGTCAACCAGATATTATATTTAATTTGAAGTACAAATTTCTCCCACGTGATAAGATATTTTTCTCCCACGTTTCCCCTGTTAAAGCTATTATATTTAATGTTATTTAATGTATGCGCAATAGTTTTAATTTTGTAATCCAGTCTGCCATGCTTATGCGAAAATATGATTTTTTCTACCCCAGTATAATTTTCCAGTAATTATGTTTGTCCCCAAAATTATGTTTGTCCCCCTTGGGCTATTATAAATACAAATTTTTACACTGCTTAGGAATAATTTGTCTGTAATACCTATATCTGTGACTTAACATATTACACATTTTATACGTAAAATATATATATCTTTTCCATAAACATTTTTTGGACTTGTACAACTATTTAAAAAAATAGGAGGTACAAACTGAATGACAGACAAACAGTAAAAATTTAAAAAATGGTTGTTAAGGTATTAGTATCGTAAAAATGACTCACTGCACTTGAAAAAACTCGCTATCTCGAATCGCTAAATGCGTTATAAAATAATATCAATGCAATAAAAAACACTACAAAATGTATATTGAAAATGCGGATCGAGCGTGCGGCTCGGACGTTTTTTATAATTAGTCTCTTAATGTCATTGTGTTTGTTTTCCACGAATGATTAAGAATATTTCCCTAAATCAAGAAATTTGTTGATGTGTCTGAATAAGAGGTGTTATAATCATGATCTGAGTGATATGAGACACTCCACGGTTCTTCAGTTTTGTTGGACAGCGAGTTTTGTAGCACAACTGATAATTGCCGTATTTATCACTACCACTTCATTAATAGAATCAATAGCTATTACCGGGGTTGATGGATTAATTAACGGCCTTTAGAGCACAGACTGCCACTACTAATTTACCAACCTAATAATAAAGATAAACATTCACCATAAAAAAGGTTTCGTACATCGTTTCAATCTAGATCCATGCTCAAAAAAGTGTTTAATTACTTATATATATTTTCAAACGACTTCCCAAAAGAAAGATTTTCCTAATTCGGCTATAATTTTTTTATGTTTATTACCTCAAAACTCCATCACTTATGAACAGATTTTAATTTTTTTTGTTCTTGTTTGAGAGCGAGACAATGACAAGCATTGATGCTATTGCAGTAGAAATAGGTAAGTAGTGGTACCAAACACTCGAACGACACCTTACAAAAATCACCACGTAGTAGTCACGATGGTAGTGACGGAAAGTCAATCAGTCGCTTTTTATAACCTGCCTGGCGGAACGACAGTTCGTCTTTTCTTCAAAGAAGCCCGGATCAATACGGGGGAAAATACCATAGATAATAATTATATTTTCACTAATAGAATCATTTCATTCGTATCGTCTGAAACATGACCGGTCAATCTAGTTCGAGCAAATACATGTTTAGTTAGGTCACAAGATAATTTTTAGGTATTTTATATAATACAGTGTAATGCACAAAAATTATTTATCTGAATAAATATTTTTGATTTTGTTATACTCCTTTTTTTAATAATGTCATTTAATAATGTCGTCACGAGTAACCGGTTGTGTAATAGTAATAATCGAAATGGCTAACCCACGACAAAGTGCCTGATTTGACAGAGTCATAATTATATATTTAAAAATAATTCGATCGAGTTCTAAAATATTTAAAATTTAAATCGGACTAGTTTAGAAGGTAAAAAGTGTACTACGGAATACAAAGAGCATGTATGACTGACGCGTGATGAGTTTGTGGGCACTTATTTTGCTGAGCTGGCTGAGTGACTCGGTGAAAAAAATTGGGATCAGGCCCCCTCGACGGATAGTTTTAGCTCCTTTAAGTGCCGGTAATCTTTCCGTGGCTTCTTCTGCCCATACAGAATATAGGAGGAGACCCTGACACTTTAATCTGAAATTGCAGCGGAACGGGGGGGGGGGGGGTTCGCCACTTTGTTTCCCGTAATCAGCTGGCCAGATGGCCAGCGAAATGAGGTCGGTGTACAAAGTTACACGTAAAGACATTTTTTAGGCTAAGTGATAAAAGTTCAGTTTAATTTTTACCACTCAGATTAATTTTTTGCAATTTTCGTGAAAAATAAAAGTTAATCTCGTGGAAGCTCGGATGTTTCTTTCTGCGTGTACATCGATCCAATACAAGAGAGAACTTCTCAGTACGACGTACATCGGATCCCAATGTCGGTATTCGGCATACAGCGTATCTCCACGAGCCACTTTTGTTTTCTATGTAATTACAAACAACCGACATCCAATTTCCTATACGTCTTGAACCATCCATCAAAACTTCATCAAATTAAAATGGAACCATCTTTAAAGTATATATACCCTTTGAAACATGAAAATAATATTTCAGTAATCGGTGAACACACATAAAAAAGGCTGTATCGAAGTCGGTAACGCTGCATATTTCAGGCGACTATAAAGATTTTTAAGATACATTCTATCTAGAATAATCTAAATCAAAGCCCGGAACATGCTATTATTCTATAAGTCCGCGCTTAGAGAACCCTTAAAGCTATCGATCTAGGTCATAATACGATGTGAAGATATGTATTATCACAGTGTATTATTTTCGCTCAAATACATATAAGCAAATCGTTGTGTGTATGTGTGTGTGTGTGTGTGTGTGTTTGTTTACTCTTTCAATCAGAAACGGCTATTACGTGCCATTTGTGTGCAACGTGGCTACCACATATTATTTCATTATTTGAATTCTTAACGTATCCATAAAAACGCAAAAGATTCAAATGAATGAACAATGAAAACATAACACTGACTAATAAACAAATTACCTAGTGACTTTAAAAAAAGATTCCATTATTAAAATAAAATTAATTTGAAATTAATTAGAACTTGTAAGTCAAGGCGATCAAAAGATGATCATTTATGTCGCATATTTTGTGCTTTTCTGCAATTTGAAAAGGGAATCAAAACCGTACGATACTTCCCGTTGACGTAGAATTACGATATTTGGCAAAAAGCAATGTCATACACAGCATAAAATATGAAGGAAAAAATCCGAAAACCGTAATTTTTTTATCAAATTTTTAAATAAAAAAAAAAAACAAATTAAATGAGCGTTTATTGTACGTAATTGCATTTTTTTATAGTATAAGACAGCAAACAAGCAGATAGGTCTCCTGATGGAAAGAGTCAACCATCGCCTATAGACACCAAATGTGTTAATGGTGCGTTGTTATCTTGTGGCGAGGTCTTATGCCACATGCATAAGTTTACCGGCTACCTTACCCTCCAAACCGGAACACGACAGTGACAAGCACTGACGCTATTGCGGCAGGAATAGGTAAGGCGGTGGTACCTGACCCGGGCGAGACAATGCAGAACTCTACCACCTAGTAGCCAGGATGTTAGTGACTCGTATAGCCAATCGATCGCCTTTTACGACCTGCCTGGCAGAACGGTAGTTGGCCTATTCTTCAAAGGAGCCCGGGACCACACGGACCACGCGTGTGCAAGTGCACTGACCGGTGTTTCTATTTTCTTGTACTTGGACGTCAACGTCGCATGTTGTCAAATCCCTTAAACAGTGCAACAGACATTTAGCGTGACTAAAAACCACATTACGTTCCTCGGTAAAACGTTTGTAAAAAGGAAATTATATGAACAGCTGCCTCTTTACATTGGGCCATATTGGTCCAATAAAGGCAAACACGATAATGTAGAGGGTATAAACGTCTGGGCCATCATTATGTATGTTCGAGAGCAATCGCCATAGTGTCGTTACATCAAAGGAATGTTAGCTCATGATTGCGTTCGCGACCACACAATCGCCGATTAATCAGTAAGTCGTTGTGTCTAGTAAAGTGTAGACATATTTCTATCGACTTAAAAATAATGGCTGTGTGGACGAATGACGAAACTTTTTGTTCATAGAGCTATACCAAAAAAAGGCATGCCATTGGCATTCAATAAATAAGCATCACAAAGATAAAATAAAGGTAGCCGTTACTTTTTAACCCGAATTATATCTGTCTTTTTATATATCTTAAGATAGCAAACAGGCAGATGGCCCTTCTGATGGAAAGAAACGACCATCGTCTGAAGACACCATGGATGTTAATGGTACGATGCTATACTTGTAGCAAGATCTAAATGCCACATTTCCATAAGTTTACCGTTTACGCTACTCTCCAAACCAGAACACGATACGACGACAGATAGGCACTGACGCTATTGCGACAGAAATAGGTAAGGCGGTGGTACCAGACAAGGCCGGGATGATATAGAACTTTACCACCTAGTAGCTACGATGGTAGTAACTCGTGTAGCTAATCACTCGTTTCTCGGAAACTACCTGGCAGAGCGGCAGGTGGTCTTATCTTTAAAATAAGCCCGGACCAACACAACACCGTTATTTAAACCGCCCATTCGTCAAGTAGTTAGCAAAACTAACTACGAATCGAAGGGACTTGGGTTCAATTCCCGACAGGGACAAACATTTTTGCGATAAGCATAGATATTTGTATTTCTGAGTTTGGGTGTTTATTATATACTAGCTGTTGCCAGCGACTTCGTCCGCGAGAACTTCGTTTACTCCGCACAGCTTCTCCCCCGTAGGTGATAACGTAACAATATGTAGCCTATATGTTGACCCGACCTGTTAGTAATATTCATGCAAAATTTGAAGTAAATCCATGCAGCACTTTTTGAGTTTACCCCGCACATACATACAGACAAACAGATAAACAAACAAACAGACAAATATTCTAAAAACTATATTTTTGGCTTCGATATCGATTGTAGATCACGGCCCAAGTATTCTTTTAAAAAAATATTCAATGTACAGTTTTGATTTTCCTATGATTTTATTATATGTATAGATGTTAAAGTATTTATGTATGTATTTCTATGTAATAATATAGTTGATGACTAACACCCATAACACAAGTATTCTTTAACCATTCTTTTGTCGCGAACATTAAGCAAATCATTATAAGAACCATTGACATGGGTTTTTTATATCAATGATAAGAGCTAAGTAAAAATATTGCCGCAGCCGCGATCACTTTGCTATCCATTTTCGATAGACGTCATAACATAATGGTACAGTACCCGGCGATAAATATTGCACATCGACCTTTGGAAAGAGACAATCGGCTAATTTCGGCTTCGTAGAGCGTTATCTCTGTCGCACAAAATACAAACAGTCCGGTACCTATTAGGAGCTGTTAAAACAAGTATGATTTGCTTCTTTTGATATTTTTATTCTTTGTATAAAATACACTAATTTTTCTATAAGTGATGGCTTTAGGTTGGGGTAAAATAAAATAAAAAAACATTTTTACATTATGTTTACGCATTTAATTATTTTGGAACATTACAGCTTTAGTGTACATAATAAACACCATTATACCTATTGCTAAAATGAGACATTGCAATAAAAATAATAATAATTCTAATTCTCAATTACTTCCATTTCACTATCTGTGCTCTCAAAGAGGTCAATATCACTGTCACTATCAGCCGTATTTATTACTAATCTATCAGTGTAATTGTCTAAACTGTGTTGAATGCTTCTATATTCATTCTCACATTTGATTGCATGATCGCAAACCTTTTTCCACTCTTCAGCGCCGATCATGTTTACTTTTTCAGTCAATAATGTTTTTACTGTAGTTAAGTTCATACCCACATTTCTAGAGGCTACATAGCCTTTCAGTTGAGACCATATATTTTCAATTGGATTAAAATCCGGATGATATGGTGGCAATCGCAACACAGTGTGCCCATGTTCGGCAAGTATTTTGTCCACAGAAAACTCTGTATACCTCTCCTTGTGCTGACATATAATAGCGTAAATCTGGGTTTTTGTTAATTTTAGATCAACTGGAATTTCATGTCTGTTTAACCAGTTGATCATTTCCCGTTTAATGGTGTTTGAGTTGGGGGGTCTCTCAACATACTTGTTGTGATAGGGTGCGTTGTCGATAACTAGAACAGAATCACTGGGTATATTTGGGATTAATTGGTTAACCAGCCATTTCTCATAGTTATCGTTATTCATTTCATTGTGATAGTCACCTGTAGTGTCCGTGGATTTATACGTTAAAAAAGCACCGGGTACAAAGCCTTTTTCATTTCCCGCATGAACTATTATCAAACGTTGACCTTTTGAAATTGGCTTTTTTACTCCTTTTTTCTTATCGTCACTCCAAGATTTCCCTTTAGTGTGGGATGCATGTATATATGACTCATCCATGTAGACGATATTTTTTCCTGTTTCGCGAAATTTGCGTATTTTATCAAGGTATTCCATTCGTTTGAGACTAACGTCGTGCTTTTCCATTAGAATTTTTCGATTATCTTCCATTTTAGTGAACTGAAATCCCATGTCATGAAGTATTTTTCTCAACGTTTTTTCAGACCCATTGTAATTAATAGCTTCAGATAACTTAGCTTTTAATGATTTTATTGTTGGCAGTTCATTAAATCGTAAGTGAAAATCATACACCATTCTTCGAACAACATCGTAATCAAAATCGTCCATATCCAAACGAAATTGCTTTTTGGTCTCCCTTTTTTTGGAGTGCTGAACTTAATTTCAGTCGAATGTGTTTCAGTACTGACTTCGTTTAATATATTGTTCAAAGTTCTTCTTGAAATTCCAGTGGCATTTGCAACTCGCTCTTGAATCTTCTTAAAATAACAACTTACATTTTCATCTACTTTTTTTTTAAATCTATCAGCTTCGCTTACAAAGTATTTATAAACATTGTAGATAATTTCACGTGACTGACCTCGTAAAGGTTTCCCTCTTTTTCCGAAAGATGCCATATTACAACTTTAAATTATTTAAATTTGTGGGTGTTATCAACTCTAAATATATATTTTTTTTCGGGACGCGACTGCACTCTATCGTACTTGAACAACGACTGACTAAACGTCACATAGGTAGTGTGGGACAGAGATAACGCTTTACGAAGCCGAAATTATCCGATTGTCTCTTTCCAAAGTTCGATGTGCAATATTTATCGCCGGGTACTGTACAAAATGAATTTCAATGATGATACATGCTTAATACTAATGTTTTTATTATCAAAAACAACATTAAACTCTGGATATTAGCAAAGAGTAAGGCATTTAGATATTAGTATTTTTCCCCTAATTGCTTGAGAAATTAATTTTTGATTAATTTCTTGTTTTTGGGTAGTAAAATGTTAATTGATTTAAAACATAATTATTATGATAATGTAATAATTATAAGCATTAGGTTTTAAAATCGACCAAATGAATATAAAACGTAATTACGGCGATACTCGTCGACATGTTTGCACGAATGACAATAAATTTTAATTACTTAATTTAAAAGCAAATAGAAAAGTCTTATTATTTTTTTACCACTGGACTTGCTGCTGTCAAAGAATTTTTGTGCCTATTTGAATATCGCCATTTTGGCGCAGTAGGCAGCAGTGTCCATGGAACTAAAATTAGTGATGCCCACATGTCGACATCTTCGACAAGTTTATCGATCGTTTAATATTTACAGCTAGGCGGGCTGTGGGTCATGAAAATACTAAAATGGTTGTATTAGTTTGCGCATATATACGAAATAAACAGGAATAATAAAAAATAGAGTGATTCATGATGAAGATTTACCCGTGTTGGTCGGGGGGCTCCATTGAAGAAAAGACCAACTGCCGTTCTGCCAGGCAGATCGTAAAAGGTGACCAGTTGGTTATTACGTGTCACTACCATCGTGACTACTAGGTGATAGATTTCCGCAACGTCTCGCTTTGGGTGTTTGGTAACACCGCCTTACCTATTCCTACCGCAATAACGTCAAGTCTGTTATTATCATGTTGCGGTTTGAAGGATAAGTACAAATAGCAACGCACCATTAACATCTTTGTTGTCTATCTGTCTATAAGGTTTCTCTTTCTATCAGGTGAGACATATGCTTGTTTGCTATCTAATTATAATATGTGCAAGAAAAATTGTTAAAATATATTCTAATAATTCGTAAAGTAGAGAAAATTGAGCAGGAAAGGATCACTAATAATATTATAACATGGATATTTGTATGTTTTGCTTTCAAGCAATATCGGTTTAACAAATTTAGATGAGATTTGGCGTTAAGATAGACTATAGGTAAATTGTAAAACTAATGAAAACACCGAACATTTTATACATTTAATTTTATAATATTGCATTATTTGTTCGAGAATTTGGTTGTGATAGTATACGGAAAGTCCAACAAATGACTCGTTTATCTTATTTTTGTTATACAATCTCAGCCTAAGGTTGACCGGAGGTTTCATTAATTTGTTATTATTTCCTGTGTTAGTATATACTACAAAGGCGAAAATATTCCTTTCATGTTTCTTTAAAAAAATTAAGCTGTTTACGGTTTCCCATTTAATAAAGATAATACAGACGAGCCCAAATTATTTACCATGTTAAGGCGAGGTCTTTTGACGTGCGCCAATTTCTTTGAAAATGGGCGGCGCGGTATGTTCTGTAACCGCTCGGAAACGGTTTAGTTTTCGGATAAATAAATATAGTACTTTAGCTGAAAACCAAAATTTAGTACATTCTTTTTTGTATTTATAACTAAATATCACCATATAAAAATCACGTGGAAAATTAGAAATATTATGAACAAATTACTTGTTTTAGAGATTTTTTTAGCCTGTTTTCGGAATTTGATATGATCGAGTAAAGTACATTCTATTATGTAATGAGTTAGTACATTCCTTAGATAATATCTTCAGACATATCGTGTAATTTTTGTAAAACTGTTATTTAACAATCAATACATAAAAATGTGATTAAGCAATTGAGTTTTTTTCCCTTTGTCTCGGTGCCTCGCCTTAAGAAATACCGTATACTTTGACCAGTTACAGAAAGTGAATTCTGCAAAAATAAAATGTATTTAAAATCATAGTTCAATACATTACAAAACATCATATTTAATTTTGTGAGGCATATCAGTGAGGCATATTTAATTAAAATGCAAAAAATAAGACGATTATAAAGTGATTTAAATATGCAACTATAAAAAAGATGACAGAGTTGGACTACTAAAGTAGAATATCGATATTGAAGTTATCGATATGACCTGTTAATATCACTAGTTAATTCTAAGCAAAACAAACTTAAATAAATATTATAATTCTGCCGAAAATCAATATCTCCGTTGCTAATACAATATTATATTAAAAGTTTCTGATAAAAATTGGATGCTTTAAATACAATGTTACTCAATTTTGATTAAAAACAGTGACTACATGCACGTACCTGTGAAACGAAGTTATACTACCCTTTAGGTAGAAAAGTATGCAATCATCCTTTCCAACAATCATTGGGAATCCTATACGAAGGAAGCAAGAAAGACGCGCTTTCAGTTACACCTGATCGAAGGCTTGCAGTAAATTTAAGGTACCTACGGATAACACACCCTTGTACAGCAGAGTGGCTTTGGTAGAAATCATATCGACAGTCGTTAATCAGCTGATACTCTTCAAAATAGTACAGAATAGGTTTCCATAGCCCTATTATTATGTGAGCTCTATTATTAATTGATTTAAATGTAAACATAATAATATACAAAAATATAATATACATAATGCAAATAGTATTAATTATTTTACATCTTTGTATATGTAATACCTCTTATAAGCACTCATACATCTATCTATATACATATAATAAAATCGTAGAAAAGTCAAAACTGTACATTGATTATTTTTTTAAAAGAATACTTGGGGCGTGATCTACAATTGATATCGAAGCCAAAAATATAGTTTTTAGATTTTTTTTCTGTTTTTCTGTATGTATATCCGAGGTAAACTCAAAAAGTACTGCATGGATTTACTTCAAATTTTGCATGAATATTACTAACAGGTCGGGTCAACATAATACCTATATATTATCACGCCATCACCTACGGGGGAGGAGCAGTGCGGAGTAAACGAAGTCCGCGCGGACGAAGTCGCTGGCAACAGCTAGTATTTAATAATCACGCTTAATAACTAAGTGTGAAGTTAATTGAATAAATATTTATCATGCCAGTAAAAACAGACATAAGAGCACAGAGTAAATACGTTCTTTACTTCACCACTAACTTAATTTTAAATTCACTCGTTTAAAATAAATAAAGGGATGTGGAAGCGACTCTACAGCAAAATGAATTGCAAAAATATTTCATGTAAAAAGGCAACATCCGTTTTATTTTTCACTTTGAGATTTCCCAGGCCACTGTAAAATTTTCAACCAATGAAAAAAGGTTATTAACACGTATGTATTTATTTATTTATTTATTTAACACTTTATTGTACACAAAAACAGTTACAGTAAACATTAAAATTAAATATTAAGACAAAAGGTGAGTTTATCTCATATTGAGATTTCTTCCAGCTAACCCGTATGAAGAAAACAATAAATAAACACAGACATTGTGCACAACATAAACAAAAAATGTGGCCTTAAAGCTATTGACAAAAAGAAATATAAAGTAAAGAGAAAAGAGATAAAACACTTACATATTAAAAAACTATAAAAAAAAAATAACACACAAACAACAAAAATTAATATATTAACTTATTTTACTTTTGCGTCAGATAATAATTATTTAATCGTGTCTTAAAGATTGATAACGATTCACTGGAACGAATGTTAAATGGAAGTGAATTCCACAGCCTAACTGCATGTACAGAAAAGGAATCAGAAAAAAAAAATAGATTTGAAGGAAGGGAAACGCAAGAGGGAACTGACATTAGCGCGACAATCACTACTCGGGGCATGAAGAAAATGAAAACGCTGACGAAGATAAATTGGGGACCTAGGGTTATGAAGAATGTTATAAAGCAAAGAAAGAATATGAGTATTCCTGCGAAGACGTATTGGTAGCCACTTAAGTTGAGTACGAAATTCTGAAATATGATCATATTTACGAAGGCCAAAAATGTAACGGATGCACAAATTTTGCATCCTCTCAAGTTTGTCCACTAAACCTTCAGTGGCATCAAGAAAACAAGAGTCTGCGTAGTCAATTATTGGGAGAATCAGTGTTTGCATTAACGTGATTTTTGTTTTCAGCGGTAACAATTGTTGCAATGGTTTCAAAGAATGGAAAGAAGAGTAAACTTTTTTGCAAATATTGTTGATGTGAGCCTCCCATGTCCAATCTTTAGAAAAAGTAACCCCTAAATTTTTAACAGTAGAAGAAAAGGGAATGAGAATGCCATTATAAATTATCGGTGGAACATCAACATTATTTAACAATTTGTGCATATATCTACTACCAAAAATAATCGCTTGAGATTTAGAGGGGTTAACTAAAAGACCGTTTGAAGTCGCCCAAGCATGAATCGCATCCAAATCTCGATTGATGCCATTGACCGCATCTTTTATATCCATGATACCAGCTTGACAATATAGCTGCAGATCGTCTGCATATAAATGAAATTTACTTTTTATAATGGTAGAGATGGCGTCAATAAAACTTGTAAAAAGTAAAGGGGATAAGACTCTATATACATCTTATCCCCTTTACTTGTAAAAAGTAAAGGGGATAAGATGTATGTATGTAATATTATTGGAATTGTATAATAATTCAGTATGATGGTCTACTTCGGCGTATATACTAAATTTATACCATACACCAAGCATGTATACTAAATTTCCCAAGTGTATGTATGTTTCTCTACGAATTTCTCGAGAGCTAAAAGCTACATTAAGATCATTCATATTAAATCAGGTATATTCGAACTTAGAGAACAGTCTAAGTTTCATTAAAATCGGATCATAGTTTTTGAGATATTTGTCGGTTTAATTTTTCAAATTCAATTATTACTTAGTGAATAAAAAGTATATTTGCAAAAAATATTTAAATTACATTCATATTAAGTTATTTACGAAGTATATGTTTAATTAAGTAAACGGAATAATATTGTAGTGGTTTTCAGTGACAATTTATTAGTATGGGTTACGGTAATTTAATTTTAAAGTATAACTTTATCATTTTTGAATTCAATTTTATCAGTGCAAAAATACCAGATTTTTTTTATATTATAAGATAGCAAACAAATTTAACAGATGGGTCTCCTGATGGAAAGAGTCAACCACCGCCTATAGACACCAAAGATGTTAATGGTGCGTTGCTATCTTGTGCCAAATGCCAAATGCATAAATTCACCGGCTACCTTACCCTCCAAACCGGAACACGACAGTGAATAGCACTTACGCTATTGCGGCAGGAATAGGTAAGGCGGTGGTACCAGACCCGGTCGAGCCGATGTAGAACTCTACCACCTAGTCGTCACGATGATAGTGATGCGCATAGCCACTCGGTCGGCTTTTACGACCTGCCTGGCAGAACGACAGTTGGCCTATTCTTCAATGGAGCCCGGGGCCAATACGGGGAAAAACCAGGTATGGTTTATTTATTCCTTTTTAATAGAAAGATTTTGTTTAAACAAAATCTAACACATAATAATAGGTCAATATGGAAAAATTGTGTATTTTTCTTTTGTTATCAGTTATTTTACTTGAATGTATATAACTATGGTTACTTACAGTTGTTTGTTATTTTTCTTTGCAAGTTTAAGCAACAAGGAAATTTGAAAGATTTTAACCCCTACAATTATATTTTTTACTTTCGTTTTTTGAAATCTTACAATAGATAAAATAAGAACCGCAACTTATCAATATTGTAGATGATAAATATACAGTCTGACTTAAAGACAATACTTCTTCTTCTTCTTCATTATACGAATGGCAAAAGATTATCATTTTGAAAGACTAGCTGACCCGCACAGCTTCGCCCGCGAGTATATTAATGTTAATAAATAGCTTTTAATAAAAATTTCATACCCTATTTCAGCCCTCCAGGGACTGATTTTTGAAAAAATAATTAGCCTATGTTTGAACCCGGATCTTCAACTATATCCATGCTAAATTTCATGAAAATCGGTCCAGCGGTTTAGCCGTGAAAGCGTAACAGACAGACAGACAGACGCATTTATAATATTAGTATGGATACGATAGTTGTCATAAGTAAACAACAAAAATATAACAAAAAAAGGTTTATTGTTTATTCTTATTCTTATTCCTAAAAATATTTCTTAACAATTGTTGTTAATATTTTAAGGCCCCCTTCACAATGGGCCACGATGGTCGACTAAAGGCATGCACGTTAGTGTAACGTAGTAATGTAGTGTAGTGTATTAGCTTTGTATTGATAAAAGAAAATATATTTTTTTAAATTGGTCCATTTGACTTTATCCATTGGAAATTTTACTCTATTATAATCTATATATTAATATGTGAAGGAAAATACTTTGTATCTCTTTTTAAAACAATTACGCTAAGTGTTGCGTACATAAATGAATTTTAAACAGAGGGGAAAATAATATAAAATAAAAATTTAAATATACAAAATTCATTTCGAATTACATTCGAAGTTGAAGAAAAAACGTTAGGAACTTCTTTCCAGACGAGGGTTCCCCGACCGCAAACTTTTTTCTTTTATGTTTCATCATTCAATGTAATTGGTAAAAATGTTAGGGTATCACACGAAACACAATCATTTGAATTGTTAAAGATATAATGTAGAAGTTCTTATCAGGCTATAAGTATTCTCTCAGATGTAATGTAAAAGCTTGAGAAGCGTGCCCGTCAGCTACATATTAAGTGTGCCAATTACATTCTCAAGTCGGTTTTCGCAACCTCTTTAAATACGAGTGAAACGCAAGGAGTTTATTTAGCTTTTTCAATCTGAGTTATTTACCTATATTTATTTGCTAAAAAATTTAGTCTTGACTCAAGACGAAAATGAGGAGCATGTGTGCCTAAATATGATAAAAAATATATACCCAAAGTTCCACTCGTAATAATAACCACCACATAACAACATTATAAGTATTAATGTATCGCCAATTGACTATTATACTGCAATCAAAGTGACCATCGATCATACAAGAACAAAGATGTATTATTATTATCATCGTATTATTTACCATTTCCATTCGGTCTTAAGAGATTCAACGTATTCTTAGAAGTTTTAGTCTGGTGTCTGAGTACTCAAACATACGATTCATTTAATTTTAATCTATTTTAATGTATTCGTTGAAATTAAAATTTTGCATACACATGTAAGCTTGAAAGAGTATGGACAATGAAGTTACTTAGAGGTTTTTCTGGAAAATACAAATTTCAGTAACAGTTCGAATTTGATGTATGACTGTATCTCGCTCGAATGAGCATACAAAAATAGTCGATTCCGATCATTGCTAGAAATAATCACCACCCATCTGATCTGGCATGACAAACAAAATCTTAATTTTTGCGATTTGTCTATAGATATTGTTTAGAAAGCAAACTTGCTAAAACAAAAAGTTGGACGGTTGGATTTTAAATCTAATTCAATTTTTTATTGTTTCAGTATAAATCAAGCTAAATTGCGACCTGGCATGAGGCGCCTGCAATATCGGTTGAACTCCCCTCATCTTCGTAACTTATCCTTTTATGACCCAACCTTGAGTATACCAACCTATTTCCTCGCCATTCCCTTGATTGTGATTTTCATTCCAATATTACAAACTCAAACTGTTGACAATATCACTGAAACTAGTATGAACATGGTAAATAATTTATCAATTTATAATACAAACAACAAGCTTGATATCATGAATTCAGTGTTCAAAAACAAAAATCTTGACAGATATGAAAATAGAATAAATAAATTTCGTGAAACCGATTTTTTACAAAAACTTAAATTAAATAGGAAAAAACGACAGAGCAATATTTTTGTCTATAATGAAAATAATTTAGACTTAAGTACCAGCAAGCCTTCAAATGTATATACTACGAAACAGGATTATATGAACGAAACTATATTTTTTAATTTTAATAAAAGCAAAAAAAATATTTTACCTTTATTAAGTAATATAATTACTACAAATTTTAATGTAACCAACTTTCCGAGAGATAATATAAAAAATAGCCGATATTTAAAGAATGATATAAATAATCACAAAAGATTTAGTACATACACAGAGCAAAAAAAAGAAGAGTCAATGGCAAAACTGAAAATAGATCATGAGACCCGGCGAAAAATATTTCACGATTATTCATCAACCTTTGAAAAAAATTCTTCAAATGTAGGTGAACCTAAAGGAAAAGATTTCAACCAAGCAAATTATACTTATTTATTCAATTCAAATAATTTTAATGAAAGCTGGGCAGATGCTTACAATGACAGCATCATTGAGTCTGAAACAGATTTTAACGAATTTTCAAATATGTCATTAATTCTAAGTACTAAAACCCCTAATATTCCATCGAAATCCAATAACACCCGTTCAACGGATGCAGTTATTGAAGGTATGTATCTTAATATCATCTTAAACATAATATATTAAAACTAGCAAATACTAGGTATACGACAAGAAGCAATGACTAAATCTTATGCACAAAAGCAAAAATAAAGAAATAAAATTGGGATCATAATACTACAGAATACTATAGCTATAAAACTTAGCAAAGTGTTTCTATTTAATATTCCAATTTCACTTCCACAATGGTGAAATTCCACTATTATTTATATATTATATATTTTTTTATTTCATAAGATAGCAAGCAAACAAATGGCTTCCCTAATGCAAAAAGATAATATTCGCCTTTAGATACCGAAGATGTTATAATGGTGATTTGGTATCCTTGTGGTAAAATGTTATTGTCAAATCCATATATTTTCCGGATACCTCACTCTTCAAACCGGAACATGACAGTGACAAGCATTGACGTAATTGCCGTCGCAATTACGAGTGGTGGTACAGAGCCATGCGAGATATTGAAGAACCCTTTCACTTAATAATAGTCACGATTGTAGTGACAGGTTTGGTTAATCATTTGCCTTTAACGAACTGATTGAGAGAACGGCTGGTGGTCTACTCTTCAAAGGGGATCAACAACGAAGTAAAAAGTGATTCTACTAATATCTACAAAATTACTATTGTTCTACTAAAACTGTTAACTCATTATTCTTGTGTATTTGTAAATAAAATTTGTTTTAATAATAATGTTAGTATTAGTTACTTGTAAATTTACTTATATAATTTCTGTCCAGTTTTTTTAAGTTTAGTTATGTATGAGCCAGAAGGAAAAATGAAAATGGAAAGAATGCTATTGTATATTGTAGGAAATGCATAGGCTGCGCTACCTATAAGATTTCAGAAAAAGTAATCATTTAATCCTTCAGTGGTTTTTTTATTTATGCAAAAAACACTGTAAGAGAATGCAAAGGAAGCCCATATGAATGTTGTTGAACAGGAAAGAGGATCTTAGGTCTGGAAGAGGATGTAGAGATTAAGTTTCCTTACTGTGCTACACCTGTCTATTGGCCAGATTTTTAGGGAGTAAATAGACCAGTTATGCGCTGTTCTGTTAATGGGAACTGATTATTTTCGATATTGGCATCAATGTGGGTTGAACATTGTCAGCTCACCTATTTACCTTATATCAATCTATACTGATATAAGCATATATATGCCTCCAAAGGTTAATTTCGCTGAAAGCAATTTAGGCTCCCCCTGTCTAAGGTTTATAATTTTAAAAATGTAAACCGCTTAAAATACATCAAAATTTAGCGGAAACTCTTCCACTAAATTGAGGTATTTTTAAGCTCAACGCAGAAATGATGTATATTTTCAAAATTATGGTCGATTTTAATCTTTTGAATGGAGTTCAAAACAATTTTTGAGCTCTAAATTGTTTTATTTAGCTACAAAATCAATAAGTTAAAAAATATCGACAAAATGTCAAAATACTTTTTCAAAAATTTATAAATCCTAAACGAATCAACCACTTTTAATTCGATTTACAGTACTTGTTTCTTTAAGTTTTTTAGTAGAAAAGCTGACTAGATTTTTAAGTGAATTGGTATATTAGCTTGAAAGATATTTTAAAAATATAAAGTAAGTTTCCTGTAAACAATGCAATTTTAATATTTGAAAAGCTGTAACTTTTAAAATTTAGCTCAATTTTAATTTTTGAAACGACATTTAACGTAGTTTTTTAAGTAGTAAAATATTGCGAACGATTAAAAAATTTTTGATTAAAAAATTCGAAGTGAGGTCGGAAAAACATTTTTTATTTTTAATAAATAAAAAAAATTCAACCCCCGAACGGATACACCGACTTTGATGCAATATATGTAGTTTTTTAAGGAAAAGAGCTGATTAAATTTTGTACTCATTCGGTACATTAATTTGGAAGTTATATAATAAAACTGTTTCGTTTTTTTAGGTTTTTTTCAAATTTCTCAAAATCTCTTGAACTTAATTAATTTAAATTTCAAGCTTACATACATACATGTGTGTGTATATTGAAATAGTCGAAAATGGTTTCTAAACCTCAAAACGTGGAGATCTGGTAAAGCTCGATTTTCGAAAATCGTGGCAAAAGAAGTCACTTCCTTACATACCACACATCTGATCAAATAGTGTCACAAGTCAAAAAAACGATTCTCGAGCATAAGGGGTGTAAGGTTGCTCCTGTCTATTTTTTTCGCTTTTCAGGCCAACGCCACTAACGTCACTAGCGCCGTTATAGTATCAAATCATTGAAAACAGTAGTAGATCACCATTCGAGGTAAAACTATGGCAAATACGATACGAATGGTAAAAAAAAGTGATTTTTACGCTTTTTTGAACGTAGCGGAAATTTAAAAAGGTGATTTTCTAGTGGGTATATAGAAGTAAACATTGCAGTTGATGATGTGGTGTTGTAAGTGGATCAGTATAATATCTTAGATGTCTTTAGCGGAAATGCTTTAGATATTTGGACAATTTCTAGCAATTTACGAAATTCAATTTTAAAAAGACAGTCTGAACCACCTTCATGACTTGCTATCAAAACTTGTTTTTCGGAAAAGCATAGATATCAACCACTGGATGAAGTAAACATGTATTTTTTCTCTAACATAACCCAACAACAGCACTACCAATACCAAGCGCTAAGGTTATGATATCAATAATAAATAAGGCCGTGGATATATAATCCGATAGCCTAAGTCAAATATGTTATACATGGTTACCGCATTTTGCGGAAACGTAGGAAAACGTTTAATTTTAATGTAGATCTCAGAGCAGTTTGGAAATAAATAGAAATAAAGATAATAAAAATGTTTGGTGCCCATCTGATGCATCTGTGTTAGTAATCAGCTAAAACATCACTAGACTCCGAGCTTCTGCTGAGATTTTCGTAGAATCTAACCAGAAACTTAATTAATCTGATTCACATAAGCTAACCACTAAACAAACGAGACATTGAAACTTTATATTCCTAGAAATTAATTAGAATCGGATTCTATATTAATATTATAAATGCGAAAGTTTGGATGAATCGACGGATGTTTGTTACACAAACACGCAAAAACTACTGAACGGATTTGAATGAAATTTGACACACAGGTGATGTCCTGACACACACACAGATGACCTGAAATAGTATAAAGGCTACTTTTTGTCCCGAAAAAATTAGGTGATTCCACGAGATTTGCTAAAAAATTTATAACGCAGTGAGCTGCACGCTGCAGCTGGCAAATCATAAAATAGAAAATATATTATTTACATATACTTGATATAAAAATTTAATACCACCAAGCTAATTTCCTGCGAGGTTTCAAATGTATTCTAAAGGCTTTCAGACACTCAATAGAACCGACGAATTACAGCGACATGGCAACACGATATTTCCTTAAGATAACATAGTATCGGAAAGAAGCTTAACATACGAGCTTTGATGTTATTTATTGTTTCTTATCGCTACTAAATGAACCGTTCTTATACTGTTTTCGAAAGGAGCTGTTTATTGACCTGCTCAAACACTCGTTTCTCTGTGTAAATATTATCAACTCGGAGATGACTGTGTATTCTAGAAATGTGTCACATTTTGATGCGTATTTAATAATTCGTATTGCTACCTTTTTACTTATGAATTCAGATAATTAACGAATTAAAAACTAAGGATATATTTAAATATACCCTTAGATTAAATAAATAATTTGAAACAAATAATTTGCTTGCTTTGGGGTAAGATCAGTAAGTGTAATCCAGTGAACATTTATTATTTATTTATATTCATATATTTCGGTTGATGTTACATCAATACTTTTTAATGTTGAGTTCTGACTTGAAATGTGGCCGGTAAACATACACGTGTAAAAATAGATTTTTTCCACGCAGATGTCTCATTTGTGGGCGGGGCTCCTCAGCTCGAAGCTCATTCCTTTAGATCTCATTTAAAGTAGAGCAGCTTGATTCATCGACGACAGGACTACTTCTAATCGCCTTGATTCTTGGCGTTACGTAGAGATGTGGCATCACTCTACATCTTCTATCCGATCCATCATGTAGAGAGTTCCAAGGAACTGTATGGATTAATTACTCCCGTCGAATTTCACCATCGGACATCGCGCCAAAAATCAAAATTTCATCCCTACCATCTCGATGTCTGGATATCCGCGTCAGTGCGATTCTCGGGGTACTTTTTTCCCTTCGTTACTCCATTGTGGGACTTATTAACGGCGGGTTTTTCCAAACGGATCAGATTTAGGGACCTTCAAAAAAGAGCTTACTCATTCCAAAAAGATGAGCAACGCAACTTCAAGTCCTCTGATAGTGAATTTGTCCATGGGCATCAATCACTCAACGTCAGGTAAGCCTCCTGGAGCTTAATTCAAGTAATCAAACGGTAATCGAGTCGAAGCGTTAAGACTCTTACACATTTTCTTACATATTATGCCGCATCATAGCACATCTCGAAGGTCTGTCGTAGTTATGTGTGTGAGAGTCCTAAGCGCATTAACTCAATTACGTGAGTTGTACGTTTGCCCCCCTCATCTATTAAAAAAATCCGTCAGCCGGTTGAACCTGCAGGCCACCCCTGAAACTTCCCGCTTCATTAAGATATTTTAAGCTCAAAGAAGCAAAAACTGTGCCTAAGCATAAATTTCTGAGCTCGAAGAGTTAAAAGATCTAAAGTTTGTAAAAATGATAGTAAGTACTTTAATTTTCTAAAATATGAAAATTTTAAACTTATGATCGATTTTAATTTTTCGATTTTGCTCTAAATTGGTTTATTAGCTACAAAGTCGATAAGTTAAGAAATGTCGAAGAAATGTCAAAAAAATTGTCAGAAATATTTTTCCATTGATAAATTCCGAACACATCAGCTGATTTTACTAGAATTTACAGTTTTGGCGCAGAATTTAAAGATTAAGAGCTGACGAGATTTTTATATAAATCGGTAAATTAGTCTGAACGTTATTTTAAAAATACGAAGTAAATGTATTGTAAACAGCACAATTTTGATATTCGAAAAGCTGTAACTTTTGTAAATATGAATCGATTTTAATTTTTAAAACAGCATTTGACGTATTTTTTAAAGTAATGAAATATTGTATAATGATTGGTTGAAAAATTTCGAATTGAAGTCGAACAAACACTTTTTTTTTAATTTTTCGTTAACGATAACTCCCGAACGGATAAAACAATTACGATGCAATTTATTTTGGACACAGTTTTTTTTTAAAAAAAGAGCTAACTATATTTTTTTTTTAACCGGTCAAAAAAATATCGTTTCGGCAAAATTTTTCTTGAGATTTTTTCAAAATTTCTCAAAATCTTGTAGACGAATTGGTTAAAATTTTTAGAAAGTTTAAGTTGAGCGGAATCCAATTAAATCCCATCAACCGCATTGCGATCGATTGAGCCGTTCAAAGTTATGAGATGTTTACATATACACACATACGCACGTACCTACTGTTAGGAAATTTTAATAACTATGTGTAAATGCGTATGATTTATTAAGTAAATATATTAACTAATATTTTAATAATAACGGATATTTAAATTTCAACGGTAAGGCCGTTAAAATTTAAACTAAACCGCGCCAATTGTCACCTGTTGGTGGCGTGATTAGAATCCCGCCTTAACCTAACGGTTGGCGGGGGTAAGACATTCATTTTTGCCATTTTTTCATGTGGCAGTCCACAAGAACCGTTCTATATTTGATACTTGTCGAATAAGTAAGTCGTTATGTTAAATGTAATATATAATTCAATGGATAAAAATAATAGATTATGTTGAAACTATCCAAAACTACTTAAATTGAGAATAATCGCATGTAAATGGAGGATAATAAATGATGTAATCAACACTAATGTGTATTCTGGATTGACTATTAATACTACATACATACGGACATACTGATGTCATCGTGAAAATAGTTCGAAAAGGTTCCTAGGACCTCAAAACGTGGAGATCTGGTGAAAACTTGGTTTTCGAAAATCGGAGCAAAATCAGTAACTATATACGTTGCGGGAAGTTAAAAATATCTATAGGCGACGGACAATTTTACCTACGTAGAGACGTTTGATTGCTAAAAGCAACTTGAAGAGATTAATGTACTACATAGAGGTTGTAGGCTGCTTATGATAATTAAAATATGAAGATTATTTGTTTAGGTCCGCTTGCAAAAACTATTTTTTTTTGTATCATAAGATAGCAAACAAGCAGATGGGTATCCTAATGGAAAGAATCAACCATCGCCTATAGACACCAAAGGTGTTAATGGTGCGTTGCTCTCTTGTGGAGAGATATGCATTAATTTACCGGCTACCTTACCCTCCAAACCGGAACACGACAGCGTCAAGCACTGACGCTATTGCGGTAGGAATCGATAAGGCGGTGGTATCAGATCCGGGTTAGAGAATGCAGAATTCTACCACCTAGTAGCCGCGACAGTAATAACTCGCATCGTTCGCCTTTTACGACCTGGCAGAACCGCAATTGGCCTATTCTTCCAAGGAGCCCGGAACCAACACAGGGAAAAGAATAAAATACTTTTTAATGACTTTGTAGTTAAATTCATTCAAAAATAAATAAATAGTTTGATAAAAGCCAACCTTAAACTACTAATTGAACCGGCGAATTTGTAACTCCTTTAATTTATTGTTTCTGTAGGAAAATTAAAGTGTTGTTTTAATTATTTTCCTAGCTTTTCCAGCTTTTTCTCTTCATAAAAATTTCTTTGAACTTCAGCAAATATTTAAAAAAAATAGCCTAATTCTCGATCTCGAGTTTTTCGCTTACAAACACATAAAGTGATTCATTTATATTAAGAAAAATTAATGTTATAAATTATTTCATAACGAAAAATGACATTTTTTAAGACCTTTTTGGGCTCTTCAATATGAAAACGATAAATATATCATTTAGAAATATATCACTTCATAAACAGCTTATCAATCCCACTTTTTTATTTTATATTACACAAAGGATCATTTTCTAAAATTTAATTTTTCAACCTTCGGATAACTTCTCCTGTGTCATAATGTAGTTTTATACTGCAAATATTTAACCTTTTCAACGACTATGACAGATATATCCGCCAAAAGGTTCAACGTCAATAAAATCGTCTCCAAATACATTTTATAAGTTAAAAGATTATTAATAATAATTTTGTAATGCCTACTTAGCTGTATATAGTTTTGCATCTGAATTTGTCATTTAGACAAAGAGAGCAATTCTTGACTCTAAGAAAAATTAGCACTTCAAGGGTCAATATTTTACAAATGGATCCTTTAATAGAAAAAAAATCTTCCTTCCCTTAATCTTTATATATCTTTGACTTAGACTAGACTTTGAAGACTAAAAAGGATGGAAACGTTTTAATTTACTTATAATTGTAGTAAATTTAATCTCTAAAAAGATTGGGCCTTATATTCAATGCTTGCTCATTAAAAAGTTTTGAATACACTACAAATTCAGCCCGCATAAAAACCCGAACCCGAAAAAATGAAAATGTGGTTTAAAATGAAGTTGCAATCGCCGAATCGGCCAACACAACTAAAACCTATTTTTAATTGTATAGGTATGTTTTATGAATACCAAGCCAACGAAGCAGAAGATTTAAATTGGATCCCGATGATCACGCTTTACTATCTAGCTAGAAAATTTAACTTTACAATCTATAAATAAAATTGCTTGGTCTTTGGAGTATTTCTATAGACCAATTAATTGCCGATTTTATGAACGTTGATATGTCTCTTTCTCTCTCTCATTATCTCTAACTAGTATTTGTGTATATGTGTGCAAGTAATTGTTAAAACAAAGGAGTCATCAGCGTCAAACATAGTACGTATAATTTAGTAGATTAATATCTGTGTTAAAAACTATTTTTGTGATATGTTTTGACCTGATATAAACATGATATTACAACGCGAACGTGAAAAATCAACAATATCAAATATAACAATATAGTAACACGTGTGTACACGCATCAGAGATCGTCAGTCACATATATTTTTATATCATAAAACAGCAAACAAATGCCTCCTGATGAAAAAGAGACATTTGCCTATAGGCACCAAATTGGTGCGTTGCTATCCTACAAATATATATATATATATATATATATATATATATATATATATATATATATATATATATATATATATATATATATATATATATATATATATATATATATATATATATATATATATATATATATATATATATATATATATATATATGTGTAGGAAGTGGGTCAGATGCGATAGATAAAATGCGGATCTGGTGATATAACAGCTATTTATATTTTGATCAAAATGACATTAGATCACTATTAAGGCTTTCCAATATTTATTAATTACTAGTGCTTGTTAACAATTCCCACCATGGGTAACTTAATTATTCCTTATTACAAATAAGTCATAATTCAAGCAATGGGTAGTCAATTATAAATTGTACTGAGACTAATTTATAATTTAAATAATAATAATAAATTTATTTGCACAAATTAATTATCATACATACCGACTGAATTTTTAAATTAAGCACTAAATATTTACTTGAAAGTGCGTTTTAATTATTATTGTAAAATTATTACAAAATAATATAAAAATATTCGTTTAAAATATCTTTCTTAACTCATGAATTACACCGAGTCCTGTGAATGAACTCTGTAAAGCTGGCAATGTGTCGTTTTACATTTACCTGAAATTACTATAGTAACTATTATGTATTGTGTCACTCTAAGTACTTACATTTTTCCCGATTACTTTTAATTCGGGTAATTTGTGGCTGTTTTAGGGACTAAATTATTACGGCATTTAGAGCAAGTCATGCTTTCTCAAGCTGACTATAACTAATAATCCAGTGGATAAAGATCGGGACTCTTATCGGCTAGGATCTGCCGTCCTAAAAAAGAGTAGAGTAAGTCGTAATTTTGGCAAAATCGACTTAATAATACAGAAATGATCCCTGAAAAATAACGCGTCTTTCTCTCTAGGTTTCATTGCTGTATTATGTTTTTCCGCGATTTTGCATATTAATAAAATACAGTAAGACGTCTAATTCACATGTTAAGAGTTCCTAAGATATAGAACAGTAAGTTGTCATGTTTTAAGTAACATGTTTATTTATTACTGTGTTATTTACTAGGAAAATCATAAAACTAACCAACAGAGCAGTAAATCCAATAAACTAATCAATAGTTTTATAAAATCACAGACTTTCACACAGTTGTCAAAAATATCCAGCGCAACTTTGGACGGGCTTATCTCAGAATCGGTTTTGGGTAACTTACTATACTCTTTCTTAGGACGGCAGAGATGACGACCAGTTTTCAGCTCTGATGAAGTCCGTAATGTTGGAATCTTGCTGAAATGACATTCTTGGTTATTGAACATTGTGTTGTTTTCTTGGGGCTTAAACTACTTTCGAAGAATGGTATAATGATACATTTATGCCGATGTTTTGACACTTTTTTCACAATAATATTGCTCAGTCACTCCTTCATTTAGCTAACATCCCGCCAAACCATCGCTGAAGTCAGATAACGCCAACATTGTGCTCTGTTTATAACGTAAAAGAGGAGGTTTCATTGTATCTGTTAGTAGCCCGGTACACAAACATTTGACTAATACCAAGCATATGGAGAGATTTAAGAATTGTATTTGGTTCCATACCTACTTTTTATAATGCAATCAGTAATCACAGCGATTCCGTTCTCTTTATCACCGCACTCCATTTCAATATCACAAAATATATTATAATGTATTGGCGCCAAGGAAGTTATATTCTACCTGTAAGGTCCACATGTACTTCAAAATCGTTCCGAAGAGTACCACGACATGAGTGGAGTGTGTCTCTTTCTACTAGGGTGTCCATACATATTTGTGCAACAGGACAACTTCATTCTAAAAAAGTGGAATAGAACTGATATGGACAGCTACGATAAGTCCTGGATAGCACCCACGGCTATCAATTTTTGGAAGTCGTGTAGGTTAACAATGTCTGTTATCGCTCTTATTGACGAAGGGAAATGCACATTCATAATATGTTGTTTTGACTCACACCCAGAATTTGCTAACTTTAGGGTTAGATCAATTCGTGTGATTTGTCTAACGATATCGTATTATTACGACAGGCTGTAGTGAGGTGGAGGGGGCCGGATTGCAACTATAAATGCTAGCATATTAGTAACGTGCCGTGCCGCAACACATTGACTAGTTTTGTGCACAGTTAAC
Organism: Apodemia mormo; assembly: GCA_036924255.1. Taxonomy (NCBI): domain Eukaryota; kingdom Metazoa; phylum Arthropoda; class Insecta; order Lepidoptera; family Riodinidae; genus Apodemia; species Apodemia mormo. The sequence continues at coordinate 41,731,316 of JAUPFN010000008.1, forward strand.
TGCCGAACTGCATGTTAAGGCTAGTTCTTTGTGGCCTTTAATCGTTCTTAACCCATAATTTCTGATTTCGTAAATGCATACTTAAAACACGGAGAAAATTGTGTGCGCTCAATTCCGCTCTGCAAATCTGCCGCACTTTGCCCCGGCATAGTGTACGAGAGTTTATATAAAATGTATCAAAGTGATCTAGGCGAATTTTTGCGAAGCACCCTGACCAGCTGCGGCTCATCTTAATGTGTGAGAGCGTAAAATAGGATTATTAAAAATAATAAAAGTTTGAATATTTTACTTGATATGTAACTGAAATAAATAGCTAGATTTGTTTTCATACTGAGCTGTTTCGCGGGTAAAAAGTGTGGCAAAAAAATCTTTGCATGTGTGATCTTTCTGCCGAATTGAGCATTATATATACAGATAAAAGATCAAAATACTCTTCTAGAAAATGTATGCATTAATTACGGACAGATGACAATTACATTACATTGCTTTAAAATTTGTTCGAGTGGAGCAGTCCAGCGATACTGAAGAATCAATAAAACCTAGAGGATACGGTGAGAAATATTGCAAAGCCTTAATGCCAGTTTACTGATAGGGTCCTGGATAAAACACTTCGGTTCCGGTTCCAACGTTCAAGTTCAAAATGTCCAATTCCCAAAATATACAACATTTTCAAAATGCTATTTCCTAAATGGTCCATTTTTCTCCATGTTGGTCTCATGCTCCTTTGAAGAATAGGCCAACTGCCGTTCTGCCAGGCAGGTCATAAAAGGCGACTTATTGGCTATAAGTGTCACTACCATCGTGACTACTTGGTGGTTGAGTTCAGCAACGTCTCGCCCGGGTATTTGCTACCATCGCAGAAGCTATTCCTGCAGCAATAATGTCAATTTTATATCATAAGATAGCAAACAAGCAGATGGGTCTCCTGATGGAAAGAGACAACCATTGCCTATAAACACCAAAGATATTAATGGTGCGTTGCTATGTATTGACGAGGTCTAAGGCCACAAGCATAAGTTTACCGGCTACCTTACAATCCAAACCGGATCACGACGATGACAAGCATTGACTCTATTGCGGCGCAAATAGGTAAGGCGGTGGTGCCAAATACCAGTGCGAGATGTTGCGGAACCACCTAGTAGTCACGATGGTAGTGAAATTATTTCTTGTCAAGAGTTAAGTAAACTTTATAACAAGCAGTTACGCTATTGCGGCAGGAATAAATAAGGCGGTGGTACCAGACCCGGGCGAGATAATGCAGAAATCTACCACCTAGTTGTCATTGTCGTGCTCTTGTTTGGAGGGTAAGGTAGCTAGCAGACTTGTGCAAGTGGCATTGCAAACCCACCACACGGATGGAAACGCACCATTTATATCTTTGATGTCTAAACGCGATTGTTTCTCTTTCCATTAGGAGAGCCGTCAACTTGTTTGCTATCTTATAATATAAAAAACAAATATTCATTTTAAACACTAATCATCTAGATTAATAACAAGTAGTTTTTTCGTTTCACATCTGTAAATTATATTGAATTTGGCTGATAAAAACCGTACATACTAAAGGAGAGTGTTCAGTAGTTAATTTTAATACCAACTATGTAAAACAATTAGGTACTTAAATATTGAGCTAATTATCCTATAACATGTTTATACTCATACGGACGCCCACGCATAGATATCATTTTTATTCAAATTATCCTTTATTGAAGTTCATTATTTACAAACAGTGATTTGCTGAACTCGTGACTAGACTCATTAGCTATTAGTCACCGCGCGGATGATAACGGAGCTATCACTCGCTGTCACGGGATTCGTGGGATTCAAAGAAATAAAAGTGACCGTATTTTCTGGATATTACTCTACTAAATTTGTTGTGGTTGACAACTACATAATAGTCAAGCAATATTTTGATAACGTCATTTTCCTCTCTATTATACACCCGAGTAAATTTTTCATTATACAAGGAGTAAATTTTCCTTAAAGTAATCCTAAAAAACTGGTATTTTTCATTTTGTGTTTTTTATCTTGCGCGCTAACATACACCCCAGTACACCCGAGTAAATTTCCTTTAAGTAATCCTAAAAAAACAGTATTTTTAATTTTGTTTTTTTTTTTTTATCTTGCGGGCCTGTTGTCATCTAAAGAAAGCAATATTTTATTTATTTACTTATTTTAGTTTACTTTCTTTCGTATTAAAACAGGGCGGTTACAAACTAACATCATAATTTTCGACCAGGGTGGGTTTGAGATCACCTATTTTAGTAAGTGAATTAAACAAAGTTCTGTCAAGAAAACGTGTGATCGTAAACTGATGAGATGCATCTTTATGCTTCTACAACATCAGATTCTAAATTATACAATCATGAAAGCATCATTGAGATCATAATAAGCAAAATATTTTATAGCTTTAAGTGTCCGAATGCGACCACATGGCCGCTTTCGAGCGTATTAGATATTTATATACTTCAGTTTGTGACCACTGGATTTAAAAAGAAATATAAGCTAAAAAAATGATGTCACTACAATTTTCCAACAAACAATGTTCTATAATTGAAATAATAACGCTTCTTGTTTGAGTGTAACATTAGTATAAGGTAACAAAAGGTAACTTTGTTCACCACCCGGTGTGGTATTTTTATTGCAATACGCGACACATAAACATACCATTAAGTCATCACCCGATCTCGGGCACTATTTTCAGCTTTAGCAGATAGGTTTAAATTTATGATTTTCTTGTTACATAATTATTCATTGAATATTCAATGCTTACTGTTCATTGTTTTCTCATGAAAAAAATGCTATTATCTTTAATTAAGAAACCTAGGCCTTAAAGTGGTCGCATACTAGAGGCGGTCGCGTTACCGACGCAGTGACCCTATATTACGTTTGTATGTTTAATTAAAAAATATCTAAAATAATACTAAATGATTAAGCTTACAACAGGGAATATAGATGGAATAGCATTCGATTTCAGTGTTGATCTTATCTTATGGATTATTAAATCCTCGGATTTAAAGTGACGGCTGCAAATTAAACTGTAATATGAATTTTTTTCTTAAATGGAACAACTTCAATCCACCGTTGTCGAAGAATCTCATTTCTTGGAAACCTGCAAGAAAATAATGAACAAGAGGTTAGGTATCTACTACTAGTTAACAGTTACTACCAAAAAGTATGTAGGTAATGTACTTAGTTACTACAACACAATGATTTTAGTATTAAATAACAAAATTACGTAAAGTAGGTTCTTATTTGATTATGATGACATTCCTTAGGGACGTATTATGAAATGTTAGATTGAATTGTAATTTCTTTGTATTCACATGTCCGAATTTTTGTGTTATTATTGCTACCCTACTTAAGAAACTTGTAAATGCAATAAAAAACTTACTTAAAAAATGAAATTCCGCAACCAGCATACGCTTCACTATTACAGCACTTAACGCTACAATTTTTCACCATTTTACAACAGAAAAAATTTATAGCAGTAAGCAAAAAGAGGATTTTATGCTTTAACACACTTTAACTTGAAGTATCAGCTATATTTTTAAATAAAGCGCGCCAAAGCGTACGGCCAGCTGAGTGTGGCCGTGCATAGTTTACAAATTACTACTAATTCTACTGATTTGAGAAAACAGTTTTTACATTGCATAAATAATTACGTAATAATTAAAATAAGCACATTTAAGAACTCAATATGTTAATTACAATACATTTTATGCTAATGTATCTATAAACGTGTATAAATAAAAGGGATTTTACGGTTACCGGATATATAAAAAATCTACCATCCGAAAGTTTTATTTACACTGGCAATTGCAAGAAAGGGATAACATCCACTCATGTCGTTGTCTCGCTCAGAACGTTTTTCCCCTCTGTTAAGTAAGAAGCAAATGTCAACTTTATTGCTAACGAAATAAAGTACAATTTTATTTTTCAAATATTGCTTCGTAGTAATTCCAGATATCGTATATAAGTTCCTTGATTGGCGCGAAAATGAGAAAACAATAAAAATTTATATAAAAAGACATATTTCAAACTCAAATGTAACATTTTGTTAATTTTTAATTATAACAGTATTTATGGCCAGATTATTGTTTACACGATTTTACTTTAAAAACATACCTATACGTTACGTAGGTTTTTAAAGTAAATTCTGCAGGCCTACTCTTGAAAACAATATAAATCTTAAACCAATATTGATAAAAACAATAAGTTCGTCAAAAAACGGTACTCTTGAAATCAATATTGCCCACATTGATTCAGTATAGTAACATCCTAATTATTGGAAATAGATGTCATCGTTACATGTCAAGCTAGTGTCACAAGTGGAAATTTTAAGTACCGTTTTAAACAAAATAACGAATAAAAGCAATAATGAGTAATCCCAAAAAATTAAAAACCCGTGTGGCGCTGTCGCCGAATCCAATATTTGAATATATGTCCAGAATATGAAATACCTCAAAATTCATTTAAAATTGAAATCGGTTTTCAAGAGTAGCCCTACTGATCTTACCAATCGATTCGGTAATATAATTATTATAACAACTAGCGATCGTCTGTGGCCAAAATTTGACCATAAACTGAACAATAAAATCTTTTTTAAATTTTAAAACAGACATTAGCCATATAGAAAATAATCCACCGAGTGACAATACACGCGTGTATTACACATTATTGTAGTGTATGTAATATATTATCTTTAATAATTAAATATATTTTTAATGCGTTTTTAAAATAGTAGGTTTCTGTCATTGATATTAAAAGGAAAGATATGTTACGCTCTAATATCTCAATTGCTAAACCTAAGCTCGATCAGTCGAACGCAAAGTAATGCGACGAACGTAGCAAACTACGTTTCCCTCGCTTACTTTTATATTGTACTATCTCACTCTCGCAAACATGGCAAACTGAACAATAATTTAATCTTATTTTCAAAAGAATTGTTTTAACCGTACTTACGAATGGAAAGTAATCCCGTGTGTCTTATTTTTTTTTTCCTTGAGTGATTATAACACTGGCTGAATATACAAGAAGGAATTTGATGCGTGTTTAATGCTAAAAACAGTCGGAAAATAAGTGTATGATATGAGGTCCCGCGCGTGATTGATTGTCACCAATTGTCACTGTGTCTACGGACCTAGTTTTGTAGGGCCAGGAGCTGTGACTAGGTAACGTATCTTCCCTTTTTATATCAATGGTTTCTGTAGTCCTCCGTAATGTATACATTAACTGTGCCAAATTTCATACTCCACCATCCGCGCGATTGTCTCAAAAAGAGTTTATTCCTTCACATATTAATATATAGATATACCTATAAGTATACTGTCATTAGATTGTAAATCGATAGGTATGTAATAATAATCTATATATATATAAAAATCAATTGCTGTTCGTTTGTCTCGCTAAAACTCGAGAACGGCTGAACCGATTTGTCTAATTTTGGTTTTGAATTAATTGTTGAAGTTGAAGAAAGAAAGAGGAAAGGAAGGTTTAAAAGGTGAGAAAATATAGAAAAAAATAAAAGTAGTTAGAACAACAGAACAACGTTTGCCGGGTCAGCTAGTGAATAATATATGTGGACGAAGTGAGAAAGGTTGCCTATGATTATAACTATTATAAATTTAATTATCAAATAAGTAGTTCGCTCAGGTCAAATCATGCCTAAGTAAAATACATGCGCTTAGTAAAACTTTGTTTCATTAAATTTTGAATGTGATCCTTAGTGTGGTCTTTGCACTTGAGACCTTTCTTGAATACTTACGGGAGTATAATAAGCTTAAAGAAAATTGACTGCCTTTCGGTTAAAATCGCTACATAGCTACTTATATTAAGTAAATAAACTTATATAATTGAAAGTATAATACATATTTTAATTTAAAAAATACGTATATTTATTACTATTTTTTTAATTTGCAAATAAAATGGCTTTCCTGATGGAAAGAGACAACTTTCGCCTATAGACCCCAAAGATGCTAATGGTGCATTGCTAGTGCAGTGGAGAGATCTAAATGCTATACGTATAAAGTTTTACCGGCTACCTTACCGTCCATACCGGAACACGATAGTGACAAGCACTGATGTTATTGTGGCAGGCACAGGTAAGGCGGCGGTACTTTGCTACAATATTGCCACAATTCAATCAGGACCAAAGTTCGGATCAGAGGCTAACGGCTGGTTTCCGAAAAGCAACTTAATTTTAACAAGCAATTAATCTGTAAAACATAGTTTTACAATCAAATAATGTTTTAAACTGCTTTAAACACAAATTAATTGCTTTTTAAAATTAATTTGCGTTTTGGAAACGAGCCAGTAATATAGAACTTCACCACCTAGTTTAGCGGGAAGTTGCAGAGATAGCCTGCAGAGTCAACCTTTTTACAGAGAGCTTAATGTACTGCGTACTAGAGAAGCCATGCTAAGTGGAAGACATGTTATATTTTATTAACACTCGCTGTAGCGCTGAAATAATAATAAATCGTTCAACAAAGGTCTAAATTAATCAGTGCTGCAGCGTATCATTACATAGTATAAAACAAAGTCGCTTTCTCTGTCTGTCCCTATGTCCTTATGTCCCTATGTATGCTTAAATCTTTAAAACTACGCAACGGATTTTGATGCGGTTTTTTTTAATAGATAGATTGATTCTTGAGGAAGGTTTAAATGTATAAACCTTTCCGATATTCCCATGGGAACAAAAGCGGCGCGGGTGAAACCGCGGGCAGGTCGCTAGTAATAGAATATAACTGTAGTGTGTGTACTGTATATTTTTAGTAATTTGTAATGCATATTATTAATTATATTTGATATATTTGCGAAGAAAAGGTTATAACCGCCGTGAATTGCACGGCGCTTATATGTTTCATTCAACGAATTTTGACGTAGGTACATTCCATGAACTACACTTTTCAGTACGTTCGCGTTAAGAATGCAGTGAGCTATTAGTGCAACATGATTTGGTTGGCCAACAATTAACAAACAAAAGTGATTTGATTGGTTAATGAACCAACAGATAACGATAACTCACTGCATTTTCAATGAGAATGTACTATAGAAAAACATAAGTGACGTGACGCATGTCTTGTGTAGTACGTTAGTGTATAGAAATCTTAGTTTTTATATTTACTTTCGGAACAGAACTTGGCCAGCACTAAGCTGTAACCTACAGATCACACAAATAGACACGGTGTTGGGTGAAAAACGTGAAGCCGCTCATATGAGCAAATTCTTTTAAAATCAAACGCTTGTAGATATACCGTGAATAAATATAAATATGCTATTTTATTGTACTGAATAAAAAGCCAAGACTTAAAGTGGAGTGTTTTTATTTCACCGGTAAGTACTTTAACTTAGTAATTCTGACTGTAAATGCAAGCTACACAGACAACCTGAGAAATTGCCTTGAAAGGCGTATCCAGTTTTATCTTAAAACTAGCGACCTGCCCGCGGTTTCACTCGCGTAGCTTTTGTTCCCGTAGGAATATCGGATAGCTTCATATACCAAAACCTTCTTCGAGAATCAATCTATCTATTAAAAAACCGCATCAAAATCCGTAGCGTAGTTTTAAAGATTTAAGCATACATAGGGACAGACAGAGAAAGCGACTTTGTTTTATACTATGTAGTAATGATGTTATCCTATACTATCGGCCGATTTCTGAAACACGAATTAAATTTACAATCATCTAACAAAATATCAAAATTAACAATTTGTTGACAATCTTTCAGTTTCTGGTACGCCCATGAACGTTAGGTAATTGTTCGTTAACAGTTGATAAATATTACGGCTGGTTCCATAACACTCGATAATCTGCCATTATATTAGCGACGAATTAACAGATTGTTATCGTAATAAACACCTTTTTAGAAACCCAAAATGAAGGATAGGTAACATCTGAATTAGTACCCACATTGACAAACTGTTGACAGATTGTCAAAAAGTTAATTTAGAAACTCAATCTTTTGTTAAACACAAATTAAATGTTTGTTGAAATTAATTAGCATTTCGGAAACCGGTCGTAAGTATCATACCTATAGGTTTATATAAGCTATAAGCAGGTACACTTATTACATATAGACTTATATTGCGACGTGATGATGGTGTGTGATATAACGATAAAAGTTTTTAGAAGTTTTCTCCAATTTTAAAGTTTTCTCTCATTTCTAACTAGATATGTAGAAAATTATGCATATTTTATTTGTTATTTTGATTTTTTAGATCTTTCACATCACATAAATTAATTAAGTTTTTTGAAATAACTAGCAATCGCCAAGGGGTCAAAATTCAACCATGGCATGGTGGAGTAAAAACTTTTGAAGTTGACAACAGAATTTTGCAGTAAAGAAAATAGTATACGTTTAAACACGTACGTGTGTGTATATTATCATGTATGTTACATGAATGTAGCGTGTGTAATGTTTATTTTTATTAATTTAAAGTATTTATAATGCATATTATTTATAAAAATAACCTTCAACCCTCCGTAATATAAACTTTAACTTTGCCAAATTTCATACTCCCTCATTCGCGTAATTGTCTTGAAAAGGGATATGAAGTTTTGCCTTCACGTATTAATACATAGATTATGTCGTAAAAGTTTAGACACTACATCATATTGTGTCAAACACGATTAAGGTCAGTAAATGGATGAGTTATGAATAATATATTCGCTCGCAGAACTAATTTTCTTATTTTTCCACCCACGGAGTAAATGGAGTCACCGTTTCTAAGACATCAAGCGTAGCTAAATTTTACACGCACACAAACACGTCAGTGTATGCACATGGTACGCTACAAACAAATAGTCAATTGCAATTAGTGTTTTCCCGTCAGTGATCGACTATCGACAGCTTAATCTACGGTACTATTAAATATCGAATAATCAACATTGACCGATAATTAAACAATCGGTAACCCTGTCGATAATATCGATACAATCGATAATACCGATACTGTTGATACATAAAATGTGACGATACTATTGACACACTACAATCCTATCGGTAATATCAAAAGAACTGATGCTTACAAATCATAACCATCGCGGTCTTGACTTCATGTTGAAAAGACTGTGGGAAGTTTCTCGCAGAACCCACAGCACCCACAGCATCCACAAACCAAATACACAGTTTGTTTGTGTGTGTGTGTGTGTATGTGTGTGTGTAAATGTACATAATATCATATCCACAAAGTATTATTAATAATGTAAAGTAAATAGTAATGTCATATAGTAAGCGTATTTTGTGAAACACTACAAGTGCATTTACATAATTACAAATGGAGTTTCACCAAGTGTAGACTACAAAAACTATAAAATAAATAGAGTAATGTAAGTTTCTAACAAAAAATATAATTTATTTACAAACCGGGCGGCAATTCTCGACTCAACTTAAAGAACACGTAACAGGTGGAACACAGGAAAGGGAGAATCTACAGTTGGTGAACACAAGCACGCAGAAGACCACACTTTCAACCCTGTTAGTGACTTTTTGCCTTACGTATCTGGTATAAAATGCTTGACTCTTTAGAAGCTTTTGAAATTGTTAAAATGAGAAACAGGCCCCTGCTATTAAATGAAAAAAAATCTGTAACCCTGCCCTGCAGGCCATTCCTGAAACTTCCCGCTAAATTAAAGTATTTTAAGCTAGAGGAGTAAAAACTATAAGCATAGATTTTTTCAGTTCAAACATCTATTTTGTTAAAAATGGCAGTATACTGAATTTTGGAAAACTGCATATTTTGGAAACGAAATCGATTCTGATTTTCAAATAAAATAATAATAATAATTGCTTTAGCTAAATAATCGATAGGTTGAAAATTTTCGAAGCAATGTCAAAAAACATTTTTTTATAATCTTATTAAGAGTATTTGACGCAGTTCTTAAATGTAAAAAAGGCTGATAAGATATAATTGGTAAATTATCCTAAAAGTTATTTTGAAAATACTAAGTTTGTTAAAGCTGTAATTTTTTGAATATTAAATTCGATTTTGATTTTTAAAATGACATTCGCCGTAGTTAACTAAAAATATCGTGGAATACCAAAAAACGATTGCTTGAAAAATTTCGAAGTAATGTCGAAAAAACACTTTTTTCAAAATTTTTCGTTGACGATTACTCCCAAATGGATCAACTGCTTTTGATGTAATTTATGCATTAGACTTAATTTTTTAAGGAATAGTGCTGATTAGATTTTGTACTCTATCAGTACTTTAATCTGGAAGTTATATTAAAAAATACTGTTATGAAGAATTTTTTTTTGAGGTTTTTCAAAATTTTTCAGAACCTCCTAGGCTGACTTGGTTGAAATTTTCAGAAAGTCTATGATGAACGAAATCCAATCGAATGCCATCAATCGTGTTTCGATTGGTCAAGCCTTTCAAAATTTATGAGATGTTTGCATACACACACACATACACACACATACTGACGTCATCGTGAAAAGTTGAAAAAGGTTTCTAGGACTTAAAAACGTGGAGATCTGGTGAAACCTCGATTTTCGTAAATCGGGGCAAAATCAGTAACTTCCTTAACTACATACGTAGCGGGAAGTTAAAAACAGATTTAAATAGTTACCCCTTCTTAAATATTAGTACAAATTAATATCTATTAATGTAAATTAGTTCTTGGCATATTTATTTTATATATTTTAATTTGAGATTTAAAAATCAATTAATTTAATTTGACATTTAACTGTGTAAGGATTATTTTAATTTAACATTCGCACACACACACTGTGGATTAGTACATACACCACGGTGTGTTATCTTATCATATAAAAACATATGATATAAAAAATTTTTTTTAGTATCGATAAAATCTATACTATAGAAGTTTTAAAAGTAAATAAAATCGAGTAAGTCATTTTATTCTTTAATGGTTTGTATATTTTTAATGATCACAAATGTAAGAAACATTAAATGTTTATACTGGTTTCAAAAGAAAGTGAACATACAAAACCAGAATTTAGCAAACTAAATTTTTAAGTTTTTCATACATTGAGATGTACTCTTCGTTTATGTTTTTGTAATTGTTAATACTATTCGTGTTTTTCTAATTTTAAAATGTTACCTTTGATGGTTTTCTAATTTTTAAGAAATTTAAAGTGAAAATGTGTATTAAACAATTCAAAATACCTAAAAAATAAAAAATATATAGTAAAAATAATAAAATATTATATTTAGAAAAAAAATATTGTATAAGCGTAGCGTGTCAAATTATCGACAAGTCAAATTATCTGTACATACCTAATGAATCCCCTTAAATTACACTTGTACCATCCATTTACGGAAAGAGTCAATCGGCGCAAGATTCATTGCACGTCACGCGCGTAATGCTCTCAATGACTGCAGTTACTAGTAAGCAATGTATGTCAATACTGTAACGTTAACAGAGTCAACATGTTGCTATACTTTTGATAGTGATATGAGCGTTTGCTCAAATGCACAGCTACCATTTTTGCGTAAAACGCCGTGTTTGTTAGTATTCACTAGTATATATGTAGTCTGTGTTTCCACCATTAGAGACTACGATTCATTTAACATTACATGTAGATAAACTGAATAATACGTTAACGGGACACTTGATGGACGGGTCGGACCCGCATTACGAACAGATATTTCGTTAAACGAATAATATAACCGTAAAGATTGTCTTTGAACATAGAAAACTGGGTGATTTTATTAAAAGTATTCGAATGCTATTTGGGCATTGGATTATTTTCTTTATAAAGAAAATCTTTTTATTAAACGCCTCGTTGAATAATGGTTAGCGAGTCTGACCACGCAATCAATGGGGCTAGGGTTCGATTCCCGACAGGAACAGGCATTTTATTGATGAGCAAAGATGTTTGTATTTCTGGGTTTAGGCGTTTGTTGTAATAAACGCCTAAACCCAGAATATACTAACCCAGCTAATATAATATACTAGCTATCCCAGCGAACTTCTTTCCGCCTAACAGTCAATGAACGAGTAGATTTCGAATAACACAAAGTAATGTAACTGAGAAACAGTTTGGCCGAATAAAATACTTAAATTACTTTTAGTGCCCCCGCGCATTTAGACGACCAGGCCAGGCGCGGCCAACGAATTCCTCCAAGGTAATGGAAGTGCGCGCATTATGCGCCCAGCCGATAGCGGCCAAGTTTTGGCCGCGCGACCAACAAAAACACCGCGATCCAACATGCGGCCATTTAGCCGCCGCGGCCAACGAGATACGCCAATTCGTACGAAATACGTTCAGTATGCACGCATAATTTCTGCTTCAACGTCCATTTTAGACCACGTTGTGCATTCAACTGACCTATGTGGTCCCTTGATGCGGTCGCTAAATTATTATGAGCTGCGCGTTCTGCCCGCTGGCCGCTGTCTACTGTCACTAACGTCCTCAAGAAGCGATAGAATTAAAAAGAAGAACAGTGACACGAAAACATCTTATTCACGCCTATTTATATCATTCTTCGTTATATATTTAACGTTATATATGTAACGTTATATATATAACACAGGCGCGCCACACAACTGGCCGGCTAGTACTTGTCATTAAGTGCGGTTGCTAATATTAATCATTGAGTTAAATTTTTCATTAAGATAATAAGTATAAATAAAATAGAAACTAAAAAACCAAGTACTTTAATAACCTGCCAGTATGATATATTGATATTTCTTTATTGATGAGATAGACAGACAGACAGACAGACAAGAATTTAAAAAAACCGTAACCCCGAAATAGTAGGTAAACATGTGCACCCACGATTAACCGAAGATACCGGCAAGCCTATCGCCAACCAGGCTCCTATTCAATCCCGGGAAATGTTATTGTTATCAGAAAACTAAAAAAATTAATTTTTTGAACTGCCTGACCCAGGAATCGAACCCAGGATCTCATGTGATTAATACCGTCAACAAACCAGTAGAACACATAGGCGATCACATCTTATTATGACGTAGTCTTGCGATAAAATGCGCTCTAATCTACATATTATATGTTCAAATAGGTTTATTAATAGCACCATAAGTAAGTATAACCGAGAAGCAGGCCAAATAAAACAAATAACTTTTACACGCACAGTATAATTTTGGACAAAGTTACGCCTTCAAGAAACGATAGAATTAAAATGACTCGAAAACATTTATCCCCGCCTATTTATACTATTCTTCTTTATATTTGGCCATTGTTGTTAATAATAACGTCATTATAACAGGTGCATAAATCACAGGTACGCCACACAACTGGCCGGCTAGTACTTATCATTAAGCGCGATTGCTAATATAAGTTAACAATATCGCGATGGCTAGGTAGTAGAGACAGGTGATGATTCTCCCGCGCTTATCAGAACTCAAAAGATCCATCTGCACGTTTGCTATTGATATATATGATACATAAAATGATATTTTGACAGGAATATTATATGAAGCGACGTACTGTACAATAAATTTGCAGCAAAGCAAGTTTAAAGCAAACGTGCAAATGGATCTTTTGAGTTCTGATAAAGCGCGAAAATCATTGTTTATAGACACTATAGTTGTTAATGTTGCGTTGCTATCCGTATGGCAGGTTGGTAATATTACCTTACTCTCCAAGTTGAAACATAACAGTAACAAGCACTACGTTATTTTAGCAGGAATAGACAGGTAAGGCGGTGATACCAGACCTGGGCAAGCCTAGTAGTCGTCATGGTAGTGACAAGTTTGGCCAATTGTTAACCTTACGAATTGGCAGGAGTAGGTAAGGCGGCGTTACCAAATACTCCAGCGAGACGTTGCATAACTCTACCAACTTGTAAAAAGTCACATTATTTATTTTTGTCTTTAAATACGTTAGTGAAATAAGAAATTAGAAATCAGAAGTACTTTATTAATTAATGTAATTAAGTATTTGCATGCAATTAAAATCTATCAGAAATCAGAAGTACTTTATTTAATAAAACTTTTTACAAGTTATTTTGACGCGTCATCATTTTTTTAACTACTACCGGATCGGAAACGCGGCCGCACACCGAGTGGTTTGCACTGTCGTGTTTAAGCTAGACGATTTCAAAATTTTAAAAATGAAGACAGCGATCATACATAGTGACACATCGCAATTGGCAAGTGGTTTGCACTAAATATCACATTATATATTTAGTGCAAACCACTGATAAACTAAACTTGACTAATAGTGTTTAAATTAAATCTGCTAAAAATCTGAGGCGCGGGGAAAAGGGAAACGATATTCCACACGCGCGACAAAATCAGCATTTTGTCGCGCGTGTTTACAGCTAACTGGATTGGTCGGTACTGTTACTTGCGTTTGAGTTGGGATTACTTATAATGATCTAAGAATCTGATGTGGTAACAGAACAATTGCTCTGTTATTAGGTCTGTAATCTGTTTACTCAATAGTGCCAATAGAACTTTATAATTTCACATTCTAAAACCACCATAGTTATCATAGATCCTATATCATGAAAATCATTGAAAATCCGCATTACATAGCAAATTTAATTCTTTAGCCATCCGTGTAGTAAAATATGAAGCAAATCTCTAGTTCATCTGCGGGAGAAAGCGATTGGACAGGGATTTACTTAACTCCACCGTACAGCTCTAATCGCGGTCGAGGGATAGTGCCGCTAAATTGAAAGCAGACTATAGAATTTCTGTGAATTTTCCCTGGAATTAGATATACAGAAATCTTATCTCAATTTCGACAAGAAAGAAAGGTTATTTTTAAATTATTTTTTAAAGAAGGAAAGTTATCTGCTGGTTTAATAACTAATTATATTTATTAACTAATATTTATAACTATCTTGTAACGCTACAAGACCGCAACAGCGTGTTTGAATACAACACCATCGCTTTAATCACGCTTTGCTTCTATCATAACGTGCTTGTCACTTGATTTTCTAAACATGAACTCTTGTACTGTTTCAAAAATCGCTCATTTGGGGGAACATTTGCGTATTTCCAGATTTACGTAATTTACAGGATATGTTTTTAAAATGAGTTTATGATCTTATTATGGCAATTGATGCTTATTTTTTTATTTAAACAATACTAATAGTATTTTGGTTTTATTAAAACTTAACTTTTTTATCATAATCAATCAATCAATAAATCAAGCAATCTTTGTCATATTTACTTCGATTTAAAAATAAAATACATTTCCGCCGATGTTCCACCAAATGAGCGAAATATAATTCATTTTTACGGGTGTAGCAAATATAATGCACTTAAAAGGAAAACTAATTCAGCTTAGAAAACTTTACAAGTTTTAAATAATAGTCAACCGACTTATATAATTTATTTGGAGAAGTTTTTATAGACGGTGAACTTGTGGTGCGGATATATCCATCATTAGCGTTAAATAGGTTAAATGTTTGTATTGTGAACCAATAAAAGCCCTCTTCTTAGTCTGCATTATTATCATGGTTACTTCGGAACCCTACATTGCGCGTGGTCCGACACATACTTGACCAATTTTTTAAAATAATTCGTTCACTAGGTACTAAGATTAAGATTTGCATTAAGCTATAATCCACTTCATAGAAATATATCCAGAGAACTTTAAAAGTGATAATTGCCCTCGTATATTTGGCCACAATCTCTCCGCAGCCAAGCAATACCTTGGTTCAGTAGAAGAAGCATTTCCTTGAAGAAGGGCATTCCTTGTTAGTTTTCTACGTTCATGGCGTATATTAATCTTTTATTTATAAAATTAAAACTATTCTTTTTTGTAGGTACATAATAAGATAGTCTGATTAAGCAAATTAGGGGTTGCTAGCTATTTTAATTCGCAAACACTAAAAAGAACTCTCTTTAAAAGTATAAAAATATACATTCTAAAACAGAGTCTTCACCAGATATTCACGTTTTGAAGTCCTAAATAGCTATTTTCACTATTTTTACGATGACGTCAATGTATATATTTTGTGTGTACGTAAACCTGTCATAAAGGGTGAAGCATAAAGTGAAGTGCTATTCGACTCTCCTGAAGATGCTTCGGTTGCGAAGTGAAACGTGCGTTGAGTACATAACTTGTGTGTTACTGCCTTTGCTCCCGACGTGGAAGATTGTCGTGGAAGTGGTTGGACTATTGTGCCGCTGTGGTCTTCTATAATTTAAGACTTTGGATAAGTTTGCCCTATTCTTTACACTACATTTCATTTCTGTTGCATCACAGCTGTTCCATATAATATTTCGCGGAAAATTTGCAAATTAAATACCATAATTTCTCCTTTAAATTATAAATTTCCGCAAAGTAATCTGAATCTTTTAAACTATCATCGGACATCGCGTCAAAATTTGAAGTTCCACCCTCACCATCTCGATGTCTGGAAATCTACCACTGTTCATTTTTCTCGGCACTTTTTGCCTCGCACCATTTTGTCGTGGAATCAATTACCGGCAAGGGTGTTTCCAAACGGATACGACATGGGCACCTTCAAGAAAAGAGCTTACTCATTCTTAAAAGGCCGGCAAAGCAACTGCAAGATCTCTGGTATTGCGACTGTCCATGGGCGGCAGTGATCACTTTCCATCAGGTGCACCTCCTGCTCGTTTGCCTCCTCTTCTATAAAAACCTTGATTTTGCACGCTGTACATAAAACTACGAAATTTTAGTAATATTTTAAAATAATATCTATGGCAATACAAAATGTGACACGTTTACTCTGAGTAAAAGAGTCGACACAAACATACAGACGCGGACGGCCGCTATGAACATGACGTGGGTAACGTCCACTTTAAATTATTTGCTAAAATTTGGGGAAATAGAAGTATCGTAATTACGAACATTTTAAAATACTGTAATATTTTTTATACCTCATATTCATGCCTATTTTTTATACCATTTCATTATTTCGCTTATAACTTGGTCAACGCAACGGGGTGGTCAAGTGGTCAGCGATTTATTTACGAATAGATGGGACTCCGGTTCGATTCCCGACAGGAATAAATTTTGTGCAATTATTACAAACATCTCTGCATGTTTGTATTTCTGGGTTTGTGTGGTATTTATATATGTATTTTTATGAATTATTAATGAAAAAAAAATTAAACTGTTTTTATGAATATATTTGACTAACACCTATAACACAAACAAATAATATGCCTACTTTCAGATTAAATCAATTTATGTAGTTTTTCCATCAATATATTTTTTTAATATCATCAATCTGCATCTCCGCATATTTTTAATCCCGGACCCGGGCTCATAAGCCCAACCAGAATCCGGACGAGACCACCTAGTAGCCACGATGGTAGTGACATGTTTAGCCAATTGCTCGCCTTTTACGAACTGCCGGGCAAAATGGCAGTTGGTCTATTCTTCAAAGAGCGCCAGAATTAACACGGATAATTTAATTAATTATTTCAATATTTTTCAGGTTCAGAAAACAGTCGCATCGTATCAATACTTGGTTTATTCGAATTATCAGTAGGAGCGATTCCAAGGGCTGATGGGATGTCGGAATTGGCTGCGGCCAAACTTGCTATTGACCATGTTAACAAGAGAACGCTTCTTCCTGGTTATAAGCTACATCTCATCACTAATGATACAAAGGTAAGTTCCCGTTAATAATAACAAATATTATCGCGCTGGTTTCCTCACGGGGTAGGCAGAATACACTGAAGGTCAATAAACTAAATTTACTGATATTTTGCTTGGCTGCAATGCATGGTAATCCACGTCGCCGCAGTTTTGCCCACCAATTACGACTGCCGCTAATTTATCAATTTACCGATTTGTGTGGACCACCATACATAGGTATGACTCCGAGCTACTACTCAAGTCTAGGTGTTGCCTCAATTAAAGGCAATAACTACACTCTCTTAATTTTAGCAATAATCATAATACAAACAAATATAAACTTGTTTTAAAAGACACAACTATGTACTTTGCTGATTGCATTGCATTATTTATATTAAAATAATATAAATAACGGAAATTAAAAGTAACATTGGAAATACACTCATAACAATTTTTAAGAAACAACTATAATTAGTTATATTATAAACATTACATTATATTGATTGTCTAAATAAATATTTAAAACATATAAACAGAAGCCAATAAATAATTGAATAAAAAAGTTCTTTTCGTTAATTTTGTCATTCAAAGATTTCTATTTTTGAGATATTAGAAATTACCAGCCTTTTAAACACTTATAAATTGTTACTAAACATATCAATGTTAAGGTTGGTAATAAACTTGTAATGCGTAGTTGACATTCTATTCAACGGAGAGTGTTGATCATGAAGTTGTATCATATCTGGAGACAGCACTTATAATACCTACTTGAAACACAATTTGACATACTGCTGTCATCTTCTGAGGTCTTACCCTCTTTTTCTAACACAGCTGTATAAAAAGAGACGGAGAGACCTCATAGACAGAGATATAAGTTAAATATTTGTTTCAATTGATTAACAAGAGTGCTAGCTCCACCTATACCTAATACTTCATGGTGTTGACCGAGGTTAGACTTGGATAGGTTGAGGTAATAATTTTTCAACGCAGTAAAATAAATAAATTGAAGCAACGGACTTACCATTTCATACATATAAGGAGCCATGCATCAAAGTATCTTCACGCCCGTAACCCGAAAGATGAAGATAGAGGTGCACAACAAGTGCACCCACGTGTAACCGAAGATACTTACTCCCACAATGTGATAGGTGACAAATCTATCGCCAACCAGGCACTTCCAATCCCGGGCAACGTTGTTTTTATCAGAAAACTGTAAAAACACATTTTTAAATTGCCGGCCCGGAATTGAATCCATGACCTCATGTCGTCAACACTGCCACCGGACCACTAGATTACAGAGGAGACGAAAGGTAATGTTTTTATTAAAAATTCTGTTTTGAACGTTATTCTGGTCTTAATTGAAAAAAAAGGTACATTAAAATCAAGATATATTTCTTTTAATACCCTGATTCATGATAATTTTTCTTACTTTAGGCTTATTTGCTAAGATGTTCGGAAAATGAAATCGAAAAATCGGCACAAGACTCGCTTGCCAAATTACTCAAGTTTAATTACTCAGCAGGGTCTGTGAGACGTATGATATGCGGTTAAGGGTTAGTATGGAAGCGTAACATTATTAAGCGAAATAGCAAATAAGCATACGGCTTTTCTGTTAATAGCTAACGAAACTATCAAGACTCAAGAAGAACAGGCTAGTTGTTAAAGAAAACCTGTTTAATATTTTACTTTATTAGAGGTATCTGAAAAAATATTTGGTATCTGGTATTTTTTTTAAATACTGTACTAAACAAAATTCACCTTTTATAATAAAAAGATCATATCTTAAATAACAACGATGAGGATCTTATACAAAGTTGGCCTAAAAACCAACGCATGTTGATAGACGTTTATCGTATTGTATTATATATTATTGATTTCCTGTAAAATGTAAATTGTATCACGGAAACTTTTTAAAATGCTAAAAACTACAAAAAAACTGTAAATATTAATATTACTTAGCACTATATAATTATTACATACGATTTAAGCCATTTACATCGCAATATATCGTCAACATAGATACGTTTTTGTATCTCTCATCAAGAAGATTATTTGATTTTAAGCATGAAGTATTAGGTAAAGATGGAGCAAGCACTCTGATTCATCACTTGAAACATAAATTTACGTGATATATTCTCTATCTGTGAGGTCTCGCCATCTCTTTTTATACAGCTGTGTTAGAAAGGGAGGGTAAAACCTCAGAAGGTGACAGCAGCATTCAAAGTTGTGTTTCAAGTAGGTATTATAAGTGTTGCCTTCAGATACAATACAGCTTCATGATTTTAAGCATATAAAGTTATAAGACGAGTAAAGTTTGGTTACAGCAAAATATTTGTTACCAAGGAAGTTACATTCTACCCGGAATGTCCACACGGGCTTCAAAATCGTTCCGAAGAGTACCACGACATGGATGGAGTGTGCCTCTTTCTACTAAATAAAGCGCCAATCGCCTTATATAAGTGCGGCCATGCATAGTTCGCAAATTACTACTAAGTAAGTCTACTAATTTGAGAAACAGCTTTGCATTGCATAAGTAATTACGTAATAATTAAAATAAGCACATTTTAGAACTCACTATGTTAATTACAATACATTTTATGCTAATGTATTTATCGACGTGTATGAATAAAACGAATTTAACGATTACCGAATATATAAAAATCTACCATCAGATAGTTTTATTTACACTGGCAATTGCAAGAAAGGGACAACATCCACTCTTGTCGTTGTCTTGCTTAGAACGTTTTTCCCCTCTGTTATGTAAGAAACAAATGTCAACTTTATTAGTAACGAAATAAAGTACATTTTTATTTTTCAAATATTGCTTCGTAGTATTTCCAGTTATATAAGTTCCTTGTTTGTTACTCGTTCACAGATTAAATAGATGACACTTGTTTTTTTTATTTTTGTAGGATGATACTAAATATAGCTTGTTTATACGACCGTTTGTGTTGTAAGTTTCAACTTTCAACTATAGTAATAGATACTCGTACTAATTAAAAAACAAGTATCAAGATCTATTGCGAATGGTTTAGAATGTACTGTGATGTACAAGCTGTCTGCTGTACTACTACCGCCAATAAGCGTGATATATTTTACTGTAATAAACAAGCCGCGGCTTACCAAATATCAGAATATTAATCATTTTGTAGTAAATAGTAATGTATAACGACATTTTTCTCTTTATTTTCCGATTTTATATTATACGTGTAAAATGAATTCTATAAACAGTATCTTTGTTAATACTCTGGAATATTTTTTGAAAAATTGTTTCTAACAATTCATTTAAATTTGAATTGAATTTGGTATAGCAATTAATTAGCTTCATTAAAAGTTCATTATAGCACTAACAGTTTTGACTTATGTAATCACAATAAAAACGTGACGACATTAAGTTTTACTGCTAGATCTACTAGTAGAGCGCAAGTACAGCACTAGGTAAATCAAATTTAAAAAAGCCGGGCAAGACCGAATCATACTCGCCCACTGAGGGTTCCGTACAAATTTTTAGGTAACTACATATAAATAGTCCAGGAATCGTGGCTTGCAGTTTTTTCCGAGTTTTTCCCGAAGTTCAATTTTCAAAACCTATGTATTTTAAATGAAGACTATATTTTTTAAAGGTTGAATTACAATGTATCGTATTTATACTTTTTCCTATATTTGCGGTGTAAGACAATATTAATCGCCAAATTTCTATATGCTGGGTCATCGGAAAGTATCCTTTAAAAAATAATGATGAGGGTCAATACAAAGTTGGCCTTAAGAGCAACGCATGTTGATAGATGCTTATCGTATTGTAATAAAGTAACAATTTCTTCTGAAATGTTAATTGTATCACGGACACTTTTTATAATGCTAACATTACAAAAAACTTTAAAGATTAATATTGTTTTAATTTTCATTTTTAACACACTATTTTATGTCATTTACGTCGCAATATATCGTCAAAAAAGATATAATACGTTTTTGTATCTCTCATCCTGAAGATTATTTGATTTAAAAAAAAAGGATGTTTGCTACTCAATCACGCAAAAACCACTAAACGGATTTCAATAAAATTTGGCACACAGGTAGATGATGACCTGGAATAGGACATAGGCTACTTTTTATCCCGGAAAAATTTGGCGATCCCGCGGGATTCGCAAAAAACTTTTATAATGCAGTGGGCTGCACGCTGCAGCTAGTTTTATATAATTATTTGTTTAACATTTTACGTCTTATCTGTCTGACATTTTTCTGATTTGGTCGTTAATGAAAGAAAGTTTTAACTTTATGACAGAAAAGAAAAATCTTTGTTTCATTTAGAAATAAGAAGTAACGTACAAGTTTGATTAGTTTCACGACTTTCTACTATATTCCTTTTTAAAATTTCCTTTCCATTAAAAATTGAATTCTAATACGGGCTTATTATCAAATTTTTAAATTAATTTGATAATTTCGGCTGATGCTATATACTTCTAGCACTTTGATGCCGATATCAATCTCCTTTTGATTACACACACTTTTGATACAGCGTAAACAGCCGTACCTTTTTTATGTTAATTTCGAACTTTGCTTATTCACAACTTCAAGGGATAATGGAATTGAGTAAATGCTTTTAATTTCAACACGATACCTATGAGCGTTGTCGAGATAGTCTTTTGAGATAGATGAATAGACCGACGAAGGACATAGTGACGCTCATGTGACATAGTAATCATAAGGGTTCTGGCTTTTTCTTTTGAAGTACGGAACCCTAAATATGTTAATAAAATTCATAATTAATGAAAATTTCTCTTATAATGGTTGTCTTTCTTTACAACTTGTAACTTCAAACATTAACTAGCATTAATGTTTACAAAATAAAGTAGCTAACTTATTTATTATTCAACGTTTCAAAAACGGTCGATTAACGTTCAAATCAATTATTGATAAAGGCTGAATTGACGTGAATAATTGTTTTCAACGAGATTTTCAATTTTACTCTGTACATCCATTGTCAGATATAATATAGTACCTACAGAAGTTATATAATTCACAAGTCACAATAATATGAACGATTTCTGCGTAACTGAAAGTCGTTGGCGAGATTGAAAGTTATTATTTCCTTTTACTCCGTCGGGTAAAAAAGTAGCCTATGTTACTTCTGGATTGTGTGGCTTTCTAGTGGTAAAATAAATTTTAAGATCGGTCCTGTATTTTGAGTTTATCTATTTCAGACATACAAAAATATAATTATTTTCTCTCTACATGAACGATATGAGTAACATCAATGACTACCCAAATATCAAAGTTTAATGAATGAATTATAGGATAGGGTAGATAATTTTTGAAACAAAAGAAAACCATAGTAGGATGAAATCCATTGCAAATGGAAGAAAATAAATAAGTCAAAATAAGAGGAAAAATAAATTACGGGCGATTTGAGTTCGGGAAATGTGAGGATATTTCTTCGTGAAAAAAAAATCTATTTTTGTTTGAAATAAAAATAAAAAACGACGAAGTCAATTTTTCAAATTTTCAGCATATTTATTTTGAGATTATATGACAAAAGTGCAAATACAAAAGTTGTAGGTCTTCTTATTGCCGACAACTTTGCCATTAAACTTTTTTCGACAGAACTCGTAGTTTTGCCGAAAATCGTGATAAACCGTTTTCCCGCTTCAAACCCCTCACACTTTCCGAACTCAAATCGCCCGTAATTCAATTTTTCTTTTTATTTTGGCTTTATTTTCTTCCATTTCCAATGGGTTTCATAATACTATGATTTTCTTTTGTTTTTGATTAATTTCAGAAGGATCGGCCCCGTTCTATTAAATAGGTGCAACTTTGAGTGATAAAAACGTTGGAGGATCGTTATAGTAGGGGAGCCCAAGAGGGGATTTTGGTATTTTCTCGAGCGCGTCAGATTAACATAGGAGGGGGTACCTCGCATACTGTTAAGTCTCTCCACCAAATATAAGCCCTTTCAATAGAGGGGGTAATTATGGCAGAAAAAAAACAAAATTCTAATAACTTCGACATGTGGAAATTGTCAGATTATACTTTTTTCGTAATTCTTGCATCATTTCCTCCATAATAAAAGAAAATTCAGACGCAGTCGAGAATATCAAGACAGCATTTTCTTTGCGACTTTGTGACCCTCCCACTCCCTTACGCTACACTTGAATCGTCATATATTCTAAATTTTAGCTGGCAATTAACCCCATACCCTAATCTAACGCGCTTCAGTGTTTCAATGTCACTGATTTTTTTTAAAACATTTTTTTATCTGTAGATTTTTTCCCCACCATTGAAATGAAAAACATTATATAACCTTTTATTTTTCCTATAATTTAGTCTACAAAATCCAATAGGTCCCTACGACGCTCGAGTATCAACCCATTTAGCATCTTACTATGAAGAGAAGATGGATAGGCCACCTAAAACGACACGATAGTTCTAGTACCAATATCATAGAAGTAAATATACAGGGTTACTTTAAAAGCTCCAGCCAAATTTTTAGAGACTGTTTCTGAACATATCTCTGTAATCCTGAACATATCATCTGTAATATGTTCGATAGATATATATATATATATATATATATATATATATATATATATATATCCCTATTTTCCTTGGTCACGACATCACACCTGAATGGCTGGACCAATTTCGGTAATTTTTTTTTTTGTTGTTTTTGTAATTGTAAGGAGAAGGTTCTTATAAAAGAAAATATTAAGAAAATTGCGCAAAAAAAAAAAATAGAAAATTTAAGAATACTTAACCACCATATAAAGTTTAATGCCATTTTTGGCTGCGTGGAAGCACAATCCCGTAGGACGTAGACTTATATAAATTACGTGTCACGTTGTTTGTCCTCTATGGATGGCATGAATGGCAAAACAACGTTAGCCGGGTCGGTTAGATCGGGAAAAATGTATTTAAAGCGACCGACAGATTACATAACCGCTCACACCACCAGCCATTTTCGTTTTTTTTTTTCTAAAAACACACGGACCGTTACGCGCACGCGTTTCGAATCCGTTCCGATGGACCGCGGTCACAAAAATGGTTTATGAGTTGTTTGGATTGAATCCGATACTGTAAAACGTATATTTTTTAAGAGGTCTTGAGCTCTGCAATATACTGGTGTTAGAATTGTTTAATTTAAATGGCTTAAGCTACAAAATAATTCAGGTGTAACACGACACTTTGAGAAAAATATGACTACTTGTTAGTCGAGGATTTTTAATTCAAAAAGTAAATCGATGACCTATGCTTTTTATATTTTTTTATATAATTGGTAAACATATACATACGGAAAAAA
The DNA here is from genome assembly GCA_036924255.1 of Apodemia mormo. NCBI lineage: Eukaryota > Metazoa > Arthropoda > Insecta > Lepidoptera > Riodinidae > Apodemia > Apodemia mormo. The sequence goes on from JAUPFN010000008.1 coordinate 41,756,115, forward strand.
AATAAACAACATATATTATAGTACAAAAATATTTATTTACATAAATATTAATATCTTTTTTTTTCATAATTAATACGTAATTTTTTTCGTAATTTTTAAATAATTTATTTCTTTTTCAATTTTACAGCTATTTTAATTTTTTTTAAATATCGTTTAGGATATTTCACATTCACATCATATGATTTTTTTGAGATCATAGATATCAACACTAAAATTTACGTAAATAAATAAAAATAGGTACCGTCATACCCAAAGCGCTGATATCATTAAGTTAGTCATTAACAAAATATATGTTTTATTAATTGATATTTACGGTTTTTTGACAAAATGATTATCTAAACTGTTAGATCTTGAACTAATCTTGATTATAAATAAAGTTTACTTGTTGATTAATACGCCAAAACACTTTTAAATTAACCTGTACCATAAAGTGCAACCAACACATAACACACAGCACGAATCAAAATGGCGAACTAAGTTCTTTTATTTTTCCCCAAAAGCGTATTTGAAAAAAGAATGCCAATTGAATGTTATTCTATACAATGTTTCGTTCGAAAACGATAAAATACCATAGAGTATTGTATTAAAACTGGTAAATAGTGAAAATGTTGTTTTTTTGTATGAAGTTAGCGTTGGTCCCTATAGAGACCATAGTGTATTAACTGCATTTTCTCAGAGGTCTCATTAGTTACCAAAGTGATGTGAGCGGATAATAGTTACTATCGTAATTATAGGTAAATGTAAATTGACTTACTGCCAGCATTACAGAGTTCGTTCACAAGACGGCGCATCTAATTCATGAATATAGTAGGATATTTTGAAATTAATATTTTTATATTATCTTGTGATAATTTTACAATAAAAATTAAAACGCACTTTCAATTGTCGCTATCTGTTGTCGAGTATTTGAACTTCATTCAGAACAACGAATATTTGGGTTGCATTTCGAAAGGCACTGCGAGCAATTGCAGCATGTATAGTAACGGCGCGAAATTTAAAATTCCAATTTCAAGAAAGTCTTAAATACATTTGTTTTACTTTGTTTTATTTTACTACCACGTAATCTCATATCAATTCCCGAGAGAATCCGGGTATCATAGCTAGTTTAGTTACCAGTTTCATAATTTGGCTGGACCTTAAAAAGTAACTCTATAAGGAAAGTGAGGTATATGAAGGCCAAATATAAATTGTATATCACACATAAAGGAAAAAATAAATGTAAAATAAAAATTATGTCGTATAGAGAGATCAAGGAAGCGGAATTGAATATGGAAAGATGGAAAAAGTTATACAGTTAAATCCATGCTGCATCGACAACTTTCTCTTAAATTATTTATTGATTGATTGAAATTTGGTTGACTTAAAATTAGAAAATAACAAAAGTAGCCATATGGATGGTTATACAAAAAAATCTGTATCTTTCACCATATTGGTCCGAGCTCCATTTAAAGAATAGAGTACCGCTCTACCAGACAGTTCTTAAGAGACAAACGAGGCTATGGCAGTCACTACCATCGTGGCTATTTGTCGAATGGCGAATTATGCATTGTCTCGACCGGGTTTAGTATCACCGCCTTACTTATTCCTGTCGTAATAACATCTATAACCGAGAAGCAGTTTGGCCGGATAAAACACTTGAATCACGTTAACACACGCAGTATAATTTTTGGGCAGAGTAACGCCCTCAACAACCGATAGAATTACAATGAATCTAAAACATATGATTCCAGCTTATTTATACTATCTCACAAAAATAGGTGCATAAATCACACAGGTGCGCCACACCTGGCCGGCTAGTCTTATTGATAAGCGCAGTTGCTAACACATCAGTGCTTTTCACTGTAGTGTTTCAGTTTGGAGGATAAGTAGCGGGTAAATATATGCTTGTGGCATTGAAGCCCCGCCGCAAAGATAGCTACGTACTTTTAATATCTTTGGTGTCTACAAGTGATGGTTTTCTCTTTCTATCAGGAGAGCCATCTATACGTTTTCTATGTTTTAATATTAAAAGTTTCGTTGGTGTAATTATTTTAAAAATTTAGCTATAAATTTTTAAAATAATTACACCAACGAAACGAAAGTTTCGTTGGTGTAATTATTTTAAAAATTTATAGCTTATTTGGAAGTTTTTTTGAAAATCTAATCTCGTCGTAAACAAACAAAATATTGTCATTTAAAATTAAATTAGTTGTCAAGATAAGTCTATATAGCTCGCGCGGGCAAAAAGTTATCAGATGTCACATAGAATCAAGTTTCTAACTCTCAACGCCCTAACTCTATTAAAAACTAACTTCGTAAACTATACGCCTTAAGTAAAATAGATAAGTTAACATGTCGCTTAACCGTTACGCAACGCACATCTATCTATATACATATATAAAAATCAATTTCTGTTCGTTAGTCTTGCTAAAACTCGAGAACGGCTGAACCGATTTGGCTAATTTTGGTTTTGAATTAATTGTTGTAGTCCAAGGAAGGTTTAAAAGGTGAGAATATATAGAAAAAAATAAGAGTGGTTAAAAAGGCAGAACAACGTTTGTTGGGTCAGCTAGTGTTTAATAATTTTACTACTGACATCATATTTCGAGAATGGGTTATAATCCAAATCCAAGTAACGAGGGTTCAAAACAACGACAAAGCGCTTTAAGAAAAAGTAGGTAGAGCCTTTACATTTCACTTGACTCGTCTTCGCGAGGACATTAAGTACAACTAAAGCTATTTAGATTTCAGAAAACACTTGTATCCTACAAACAACGCGATCGAGATATTGCTATGAAAAATATGTGGTGTAACACTTGCGGACTGGGTCGTACTGTAGAAGTGAGGTTAGGCTTGAAAGAAAGTGTCAGTATAAAGATGAGAAAGGGCATGCTTCGTTGTTTCGGACATGTACAAGGAATGGTAGATAAAAGGTTATCAAAACAGATATACAATGCGAATGTAGAAGAATGTAGTTAACGAAGAAGACCAAGACTAATATACCATGACCAAATTGATCGAATACTGTCTGAAGGTGGTGTCAAGTGTCTTCACAACTGACGTGTGTGTATGAAGAGAGTGATGAATGTGGAAGAAGCGATACAAGCTCTCCAGGATCGTGATGTATGGCACCCGGTTCTCACTGCCTACCCCGTAAGGGATCTTGCGTGAAGATATACTTTTATCCTATCCGTAATATCATGATGAATATACAAAAAAAAAATTAACATTATAATTATTTACAGTGCGATCCTGGCGTTGGTGTGGACAGATTCTTTCATGCGCTTTATACAAAACGAGAATCAAGACTGGTGATGCTGTTAGGTACAGCCTGTTCAGAAGTCACCGAAAGTATCGCCAAGGTTGTTCCCTATTGGAATATTGTTCAGGTAAGTTCTTGAAGGCTCATCAAATTTTCATAAAGATGGATATGGTTTAGCTATTATCATTTGCTTATTCTCCTTATGGACCACCAAAAATGTTAGAAATTTGTTCTCCTCCTGGATTACCGCCAAAACTTTAGGAGTCTGATTGAAACAACCGAAGATTCCGAATGGTATATTTCCATACAATGCAGCCTGATTACATCAACTAAATTATATCTATATTACGTTTTATACTGTTCTGAATTACATTTTTAACAAGATCTAAAGTAGCGCCTAAGAGGAAGAAGCGAAAGTAATGAAATATTGCCATATGTCAATCACTGTTGCCTGACTTATTAGGCTTAGATATACGGTGGGAACTGAAGTCTACCATACACTAAAAATATTAAAATAATATTTCGATGTATATTATTGCGTGTACAGTTATATTTCCGGCGTGTTTGTATAGAATTATGAATGTGAAAGAAGTAAGGCAGTCGAAACTTAACTATACATATATAAGCCTGCCATATCATGATATAAGCATACCCCATAAGAGATTGTGCGTGAAGCATCGAAATAAAAAATCCAAGATGCATAATCCCGAACAAAACTGACACTCAAAACTGTCGCTAATTTCACACAAGTAATTATAGATATGGCAAAAATATATGCTTTTGCATATCCAATTTTAAGCGCTTTCGCGCACTTTATTTTTAAACTTGCTGTTACACGCGGCGTCGCTCGCGCTTATTTACATTAGAAATTAATAAAACTTTCTTTGTAAGCTATTTTATTAAAAATCTCTATATAGTCGGACGGGCCGCTAGTATTCTAAAAAAAATATATATGCATATTCATCTTAGTTACTTATATACATACACGATATTTTTAGTATCATAATTTAAAGTAAAAAACGTAAGTAACTATACCTCAAACACCTATCGAAGAAACTAACGTAATTATAAAGAAACTTGTAATTAACAGGAAATACCTGACCTAAACTACCTATGACAATATTTTTATATATACCGAACTATACCACACACTAAATATAGCTACCTATTAGGATTGCTTTGCATGTAACGCACCTATCTAACCAACTAACGTAACTGTATTAAAAAATCTGTAAGCAGGTTGACCCTGCTAGTCATCCCTAAAACTTCCGGCTAAATTGAGGTATTTTAAGCTCAAAGAAAAAAACTGTGCTTAAGCATACAGTTTTGAGTTCGAAGAGTTTAAATATCTAAAGTTTTTTAAAAATGATACTTAGTCATTTAATTTAGTGTTTGAAAAGATGATTTTCAAAATGATGACTGACTTTCATCTTTCGAATAACATTCAACGCAATTTTTGAACCTTTTCTTCATTGATAAATCCCGAATGAATTAACCGATTTTAATTCGATTTACTGTATATAACGCAGTCTTTTAAGCAAAAAGCTGATCAGATTTTAAATTAAATAGGTATATTAGCCTGAAAGTTATCTATACATATACATATAATAAAATCTTAGGAAAGTCAAAACTGTACATTGAATATTTTTTTAAAAGAATAACTTGGGGCGTGAATTACAATCGATACAATCGATTTTTGTCTGTTTATCTGTTTGTCTGTTTGTCTGTTTGTCTGTTTGTCTGTTTGTCTGTTTGTCTGTTTGTCTGTTTGTCTGTTTGTCTGTTTGTCTGTTTGTCTGTTTGTCTGTTTGTCTGTTTGTCTGTTTGTCTGTTTGTCTGTTTGTCTGTTTGTCTGTTTGTCTGTTTGTCTGTTTGTCTGTTTGTCTGTTTGTCTGTTTGTCTGTTTGTCTGTTTGTCTGTTTGTCTGTCTGTCTGTCTGTCTGTCTGTCTGTCTGTCTGTCTGTCTGTCTGTCTGTCTGTCTGTCTGTCTGTCTGTCTGTCTGTCTGTCTGTCTGTCTGTCTGTCTGTCTGTCTGTCTGTCTGTCTGTCTGTCTGTCTGTCTGTCTGTCTGTCTGTCTGTCTGTCTGTCTGTCTGTCTGTCTGTCTGTCTGTCTGTCTGTCTGTCTGTCTGTCTGTCTGTCTGTCTGTCTGTCTGTCTGTCTGTCTGTCTGTCTGTCTGTCTGTCTGTCTGTCTGTCTGTCTGTCTGTCTGTCTGTCTGTCTGTCTGTCTGTCTGTCTGTCTGTCTGTCTGTCTGTCTGTCTGTCTGTCTGTCTGTCTGTCTGTCTGTCTGTCTGTCTGTCTGTCTGTCTGTCTGTCTGTCTGTCTGTCTGTCTGTCTGTCTGTCTGTCTGTCTGTCTGTCTGTCTGTCTGTCTGTCTGTCTGTCTGTCTGTCTGTCTGTCTGTCTGTCTGTCTGTCTGTCTGTCTGTCTGTCTGTCTGTCTGTCTGTCTGTCTGTCTGTCTGTCTGTCTGTCTGTCTGTCTGTCTGTCTGTCTGTCTGTCTGTCTGTCTGTCTGTCTGTCTGTCTGTCTGTCTGTCTGTCTGTCTGTCTGTCTGTCTGTCTGTCTGTCTGTCTGTCTGTCTGTCTGTCTGTCTGTCTGTCTGTCTGTCTGTCTGTCTGTCTGTCTGTCTGTCTGTCTGTCTGTCTGTCTGTCTGTCTGTCTGTCTGTCTGTCTGTCTGTCTGTCTGTCTGTCTGTCTGTCTGTCTGTCTGTCTGTCTGTCTGTCTGTCTGTCTGTCTGTCTGTCTGTCTGTCTGTCTGTCTGTCTGTCTGTCTGTCTGTCTGTCTGTTTGTCTGTTTGTCTGTTTGTCTGTTTGTCTGTTTGTCTGTTTGTCTGTTTGTCTGTTTGTCTGTTTGTCTGTTTGTCTGTTTGTCTGTTTGTCTGTTTGTCTGTTTGTCTGTTTGTCTGTTTGTCTGTTTGTCTGTTTGTCTGTTTGTCTGTTTGTCTGTTTGTCTGTTTGTCTGTTTGTCTGTTTGTCTGTTTGTCTGTTTGTCTGTTTGTCTGTTTGTCTGTTTGTCTGTTTGTCTGTTTGTCTGTTTGTCTGTTTGTCTGTTTGTCTGTTTGTCTGTTTGTCTGTTTGTCTGTTTGTCTGTTTGTCTGTTTGTCTGTTTGTCTGTTTGTCTGTTTGTCTGTTTGTCTGTTTGTCTGTTTGTCTGTTTGTCTGTTTGACAAGTGTCGACAAAACAAGGCTTTTTTAAATTGCTTCTAAATTAACGTACCGTTCGAACAAAATTTAATCAATTTATTTTTGAAAAACTCGCGTTTAATGATCTAAATTATATCAAAAACGGTTATTCCGTTTGGGTTATCGTCAAAAAAATTTTGTAAAAAGTGTTTTTCGAAATAACTTCAAGATTATTTCTCCAGTTGACTTTTGATCTTCTAGTATATGTTAGTACCTACTTATAAAAAACTGCGTCGACTGGCATTTAAAATATTGACATAGTATCAAGTGTTAAAAATGTACAGCTTTGCAAATATTTAAGTTCCCTCAAAATTTTAAAAATCTTTCAAACTTACTGATTGATTTAAAAATCTAATTAATTCTTACTAAAAAACTACGTCTTATACACGGATCAAAATTGGTTAATAAAAAATTTTCATCATTCATATTTTTCAATATTTTCAACCATTAGATTTAAAGGATTACTTCTACATCTTAAACCATTAGATTTTGTAGTTCAGGCAACATTTCAGATTTCATTTTTTTATATCATAAGGTAGCAAACAAGCAGATGGGTCTCCTGGTGAAAAGAGAACCACAGCCTATAGACCCCAAATATATTAATGATGCGTTGCTATCTTGTGGAAATTTCTAATATTAGTTACATAAGTTTACCGGCTACTTTACCCTCCAAACTGAAACACGACAGTGACAAGCACTGACGCTATTGCGGCAGGAATAGGTAAAGCGGTGGTACCAGAACCGGGCGAAACAATGCAGAACTCTACCACCTAGTAGCCACGATGGCCATCCAGTCGCATTTTACGTCCTGCCTATTATTCAAAGGAGCCCGGACTAACACGAGGAAATTGCACTGAATACTGTTCGAAAGATTAAAATCGATTATTATTTTGTGTTAGGTGCCCCACAGTCCTACAATAATATTGCGCAATACTTTTATTGTGCGATAATATTAAATACCCCTTTGTTTCCAGACGTTCAATAAATTCACTCAATAAAATTGACAAACCAGTCTGATCAATATTTTCGTGCGAGTAACATGTTTGACGACTAAGTTTTGGCGGCAACCATGCTGGTGATTTTGTTAAATAAATTCTATACACTCAAGTAAAAACTCCCGTTCTTCATCTTTTATTGATTGGTTTTGTTTCGATAAACACTTATATTGATTAGTGAATTGGCCTGAATGTCGAATTTCGGCCGAATGTTGAGTTTCGGCCGAAAGTTAAATTTCGATCGAATGTCGAAATTCAGCGGAATGACGTATTTCGGTCACATGTTCAATTTCGACCGAGTGTCAAATTTCGGCCAGTAGTCGAAATTTTGGTCCATTCTAGTAATGAACTATTAAATTAACAAGATGAATAAAATTACCGCGAAATGAGGAAAATTTCTTGCTCGCCATTTTGCTTAAATTTACGACACGGCCATACATTAAACACCGCGACTGACCGACCACGACCGTTCCAAGCTCTGAAGTGAAAAATACTGTGCAATATTAAACCTATACAGTGCAAGAAAAAAATATTGAACAATAAAAATTAAACCCGCTCAAACTTTCGTTCAATCATTGTGCAATCTTCAATATTAACTCTAAACGGTCAATAATATTGTACAATACGTAATATTGCGCAATATTATTGTAGGTCTAGGGGCCGCCTTATAGTACTCACTCCGTGCTTGGTAACACTTGAAAAACTTTAAAAACAACCGAGTAAAATATCGACACACAGGAATTAAACCTGCGACCCTTTCCCTAAAGCCGGAACGCTCTACCACTGAGCTAGTGTCGGCAGGCTCGACGTGGCGAAATTCTTTTTTGCTATATGATCAATTCCGTCGATTGTACTGATCACTAGGTATACATAACTAGTTAATAATCGATTGTTATGTTTTAAATATATAGCTTCTTAAATATTGAAATAATTTCATTTTTAAAATATTTTAGATTTAATTACTTACTTAGTACTTTTTGAGCTCTAAAATCTATGTTCATCATAATCAATTTAACGTATGGAATTATCATAGATTTAGCGAGATATTTCTGACAGCCATCAGTTTTGAGTACTGTTTGCTTTCCAGTCTTGGAGTTCAGCCCACTCGCTTGTATGATTTTTTGTAAATAGTTGTTAACAATCATCATTCACTTTGCGTAGCTGGTTAAAATTTTATCCTATTGTCATTGCATAGTAAAAATATATTTCGATAGGTGTATATATTATATAGATATACACACTGTTGAATTGATTACTTTTCCAGCAGCGCCTTTGTGAGATGAAAATTAAAAGCTTTTGTGTTTATTATATTTGAACGTCTATCAAAATTTTTCGTTCAAAAGATTTGAAATTCAGGTGGATTTTCCAACACACCAGACGATTTTAAAAGCTTTTCCTGGTCTAAAATCTATTCAAGTTTGAGTTGTATACGTGTATACGTGTAAGTCGCAACTTTTTGAAAATACATTCTTTTGAAATATTAAATAACTAGATGTTGCCCGCGACTTCCTACGCATGTTGTATTAATTTTTGTATTAGGATTATAGTTTATTGTACTTAGTTTACACTGTACTATATTTTTACTGTATTTAGTTTATTGTTGTTACAAATAACTAAAATTTAATTTAGCCCTTTTTCTAAAGGACCGGAATAATATCAAATAAGCAAGATGATGTGATGATAATCATGATAGGAAAATACTACATTGTGTCATGCTACATGCTACTTTATTTGTAGTAATTGGCTGTAATCTGCAAAATTTCTACACCTAAAGCTACAACTCCTCATTATTACTGTTAATCATAGAACAATCATCAGACAATCAGAATGCCGTATACGGTCTGTATCCAATTGAGCACTATGTTATTCCTCCCAGTGAGATTGCCGAATCTTATTTACTCTTTCGTGTTCCTGTGATTGCTGGATATTGATAGTATCTAACACATCATGGTACCGCTCCCGAGCAGACGCATTACGTTCATCACACTGTTCCTGCTTCTAATGAACGAATCAGATTATGATGTTCTCTATCAATACGAATTCGTTCTTCGCTCTCTACATTGGTTTCAATTGAACGCAATGCAGGTGTGCGAATTCGCGGAGATTCACGCGGAGTGAAGGTCTCAAAAACACGGGACTCGGTGTCGCATTCGCAATCGTTTTCTAATCTCACTTCACGCTCTTTAAAACCTTTCAGTGATCGCAGGGTAGCTGTGCGACTACGCTGATAGGTTAGCCGAGATTTACGCTGCGTGAAGGTCTCAGAGGCGCCGGATACTCGGTGTGGCGCTCACGATCGTCTGATAATCTCATTTCGCGCTCTTCACTACTTTCTAGTGACCGCAAATTAAGTGTACGACTACGCTGAGAGTTAAGTCGAGATTCACTTTTCGTGAAGGTTTCAAAGGTGCAGGACTCGATGTGGCGTTCGCGATCGCTTGATAATCTTATTTCACGCTGCGTGAATGTTTCGTAGGCGCGGCTTTCGGTGTAGTGCTGGCGATCATTTGTTAATCGAGTTTCACGCTGTTGAGTACTTTATAGTGACCGCAAGATAGCTGTACGGCTACGCTGATAGTTAAACTGAGATTTACGCTGTGTGAAGGTCTTAGAGGCACGGGATCCAGCGAGCGATCGCGATCGATTGTTAACCTTATTTCACATTGCGGGAAGATTTCAGAGGCGCCAGATATGGTATAGCGCTCGCGATCTCTTGTTAACCGAGGCTGACGGTTCTCATCGTTTTCAAGGGAACAAACTAACCTCATCCTCTTGGCTGACCTAGAGCCTTGAGATAATTTTTTTTTTCTCCTAGGTATTTTATATAACAATAATGTTTTTCCAAGCTAATAATAAGCCAAATCGTAAACACAAAAATCTATGTCGGTCTTCAATTTTTAAAGCCAAGGTAAGCGGCAAGCGCTAAGCAGATAAAGATAAAAATTCCCAATTCAACAACTATTCAACAGAAAGCAAAAATCTTTATTTTTAATTCTTGAAAGATAAGATAATATATACCTACTTGAAGAAAACTTGAAGAAAAGAATTGATTTTAATTAAATTGGCTCTTGAACATTTTTTAAATATATGTAGTACATTCAGCAGTACATCATATATATATTTTTTTATTTTCTATGAGTATACGACGTTTATGTACAGTAAAGAGTAACTCCGTAAAAGTAATTCCGTTTCGTAGTTAGTTGAAGCTCAAACTAAATTTTGCCTTTATCTAGTTAAATATTAAAAAATTAATCAAGGATGTAACCCATTAGAGGGTTCCGTGTATGTTGTTATGCTCTGGTAATAAGTAATTATTACGTCATTGAAATTTTTGTTTGAACTTGCTGAACCAGTCATTGTATTTTCCTGTGGGAACGAAAGATTTCCCCGAAATAAAAAGTTTCCTAAATGTTAACCCGGGTAATTAGCTATTGTTACACAAAATTTAGTAAAAATCCGTTCAGTAGTTTTGAAAAGCGGACGGACAGATAAACAGACAAAAAATTCAATTTCTATCGTTTTGGGGTTTATGTCCTATACACTATTGTGTACAGCAATATTTTTTTAAATAAATATTTAATGTACAGATTTGGTTTCGTTACTGTTTTATTATATGTATAGATATTGAAATTGAGACGTCGATCAATATTTGAAGCAGAATTTTTCAGGCTTTTAGAACAGCTTCTTCACTTTTATATATCACTGTATAATGTTTTTAAATCCTAACTTAACGTATTTGATTAATTAATTAATAATTAAAAATAATTAGTAATATAATTTATTGATTAATTTTAAAATAAAATCTAGTCATATTTTCACGTTGTTTTACTTGGTGATAGGCAGAGTAAGTCGAATATCGATTTACAGCAAGGCTCACTACGAAATTGTGCGTGTTGGCTAGCTTATCCCCATCGCTTCATTTTACAACTATTGCTTATTTTTTTTAAACATGATGTGGGTATTTTTTTTATTTTGTTATTAACGCCGGCAAAATTCGGGCAGTTACTAACATTTTTTCATTAGACCAAAGACGTAATCAAACATAACCCACCACGTATATTATTGATATGATTATAATAAGGCGTTTTTTTTATTAAAATATTGTAAAAGTATTATTATACTACTTGATAACCTCGTCTTTAGGAAAGCATTCTCGGCTCGGAATAGGGACGATCTCTGTTTTGTCTGTAGAAAATTTGTAATAGGTATAACAATAACATTAAAATATTTTAGTTTTTGGTTTACATTTCCGTTCTTCCTGTTTCATTTTCAACAATAAATAAAATACCTAGATACGAGGTGCACTACCAGTTTTTTGTGTATAAGTCCTAGCGCGACCGCTGGGCGTAGGTATGAAAAGTGAAGTACATACATTTTTTTATATCATAAGATAGCAAACAAGCAAATGGGTCTCCTGATGGAAAGAGTCAACCATCGCCTATAGACACCAAATTTGTTACTAGTGCGTTGCTATCTTGTGGCGAGGTCTAATGCCACATGCATAAGTTTACCGGCTACCTTACCATCCAAACCGGAACACGACAGCGACAAGCACTGACGCTATTGCGGCAGGAATAGGTAAGGCGGTGGTACCAGACCCGGGCGAGACAAAGCAGAACTCTACCACCTAGTAGCCATGATGGTAGTGACTTGCTAGCCAATCGGTCACCTTTTACAAGCTGCCTGACAGAACGGCAGTTGGCCTTCTTCAAAGGAGGCCGAGACCAACACGGCGTAACATGAGTATTACTTCTGTACTTATTTATTTTGGGGTTCATCTGTGAAAGCGTAACAGACAGACAGATTTTCAAAATATATTTAATTACAATCACCTTTTTAAGACCATATTATATTACTCGTAGAAGTGGTAATAAATGTTGGACTATCACCAATTGCGGTCTAAAATTTCTGTAATATTTTGTGTGTGCGTAAGTAAGCTCAGTGTAGAACAGGTGCTAACCAAAGCTTTATTCAGGCACCAAAGTAGTAAATAAGTCTAGGCACACAAAAGAAACTCCTTTTGGACATATGGACCTTTCTTTTGTAGAATAAATCAAGCGCTTGGTGCTAGGTAACTTGCAACAAGAGAACGCTAAATGTACCACTATTATTTAAACCATTAACTTGATGGTGTAGAGAGGTGTAGAAATAAAACATAATAATAAACATCTTGACGCTATTGATATAAAAAACCCAAGATATACACAATCAGTGTCTCAAAAACGTCCTCTAAAAATGGGCGCAAAATTTTAAACTGTGCGCTCACTTCAAATAAAATCGCACGGTCGCGACACTGTCAATTTTATTATCTATACATATAATAAAAACGTAACCGATCGGTGTCTGTACAGACACCGATCGGTTACGTTTTTAGTCCAAAGGAGTTTCTTTTGTGTTTTTATGTCCAAAAGGAGTTTCTTTTGTGTGCCTAGACTTATTTACTACTTTGGTGCCTGAATAAAGCTTTGGTTAGCACCTGTTCTACACTGAGCTTACTTACACACACACAATATTACAGAAATTTTAGACCGCAATTGGTGATAGTCCAACATTTACTACCACTCCTACGAGTAATATAATATGGTCTTAAAAAGGTGATTGTAATTAAATATATTTTGAAAATCTGTCTGTCTGTTACGCTTTCACAGATGAACCCCAAAATAAATAAGTACAGAAGTCATACTCATGTTACGCCGTGTTGGTCCCGGCCTCCTTTGAAGAAGGCCAACTGCCGTTCTGTCAGGCAGCTTGTAAAAGGTGACCGATTGGCTAGCAAGTCACTACCATCATGGCTACTAGGTGGTAGAGTTCTGCTTTGTCTCGCCCGGGTCTGGTACCACCGCCTTACCTATTCCTGCCGCAATAGCGTCAGTGCTTGTCGCTGTCGTGTTCCGGTTTGGAGGGTAAGGTAGCCGGTAAACTTATGCATATCACATTAGACCTCGCCACAAGATAGCAACGCACTAGTAACATCTTTGGTGTCTATAGGCGATGGTTGACTCTTTCCATCAGGAGACCCATTTGCTTGTTTGCTATCTTATGATATAAAAAAATGTATGTACTTCACTTTTCATACCTACGCCCAGCGGTCGCGCTAGGACTTATACACAAAAAACTGGTAGTGCACCTCGTATCTAGGTATTTTATTTATTGTTGAAAATGAAACAGGAAGAACGGAAATGTAAACCAAAAACTAAAATATTTTAATGTTATTGTTATACCTATCACAAATTTTCTACACCATAAAGTTCACTGACGCGCGTATAAGCAGATGGCAATCGTGCTTGCACTATTCCCAACTATTCCGAGATATCGCAAGGTATGCCATAAAAAAACACCTCACTAGACTCCAAACTGCTACTTAGATTTTGAAATATCGACGAAATCCTAAAAAAATCTAAATAACACTTTTTCCCAAAACAGAGATCGTCCCTATTCCGAGCCGAGAATGCTTTCCTAAAGACGAGGTTATCAAGTAGTACAATAATACTTTTACAATATTTTAATAAAAAAAACGCCTTATTATAATCATATCAATAATATACGTGGTGGGTTATGTTTGATTACGTCTTTGGTCTAATGAAAAAATGTTAGTAACTGCCCGAATTTTGCCGGCGTTAATAACAAAATAAAAAAACTACCCACATCATGTTTAAAAAAAATAAGCAATAGTTGTAAAATGAAGCGATGGGGATAAGCTAGCCAACACGCACAATTTCGTAGTGAGCCTTGCTGTAAATCGATATTCGACTTACTCTGCCTATCACCAAGTAAAACAACGTGAAAATATGACTAGATTTTATTTTAAAATTAATCAATAAATTATATTACTAATTATTTTTAATTATTAATTAATTAATCAAATACGTTAAGTTAGGATTTAAAAACATTATACAGTGATATATAAAAGTGAAGAAGCTGTTCTAAAAGCCTGAAAAATTCTGCTTCAAATATTGATCGACGTCTCAATTTCAATATCTATACATATAATAAAACAGTAACGAAACCAAATCTGTACATTAAATACTTTAAAAAAATATTGCTGCGTATTGTGTATAGGACATAAACCCCAAAACGATAGAAATTGAATTTTTTGTCTGTTTATCTGTCCGTTCGATTTTCAAAACTACTGAACGGATTTTTACTAAATTTTGTGTAGCAATAGCTAATTACCAGGGTTAACATTTAGGATACTTTTTATTTCGGGGAAATCTTTCGGTTCCCACAGGAAAATACAATGCCTGGTTCAGCAAGTTCAAACAAAAATTTCAAAGACATAATAATTACTTATCACCATAGCATAACAACATACACGGAACCCTCTAATGGGTTACATCCTTGATTAATTTTTTAATATTTAACTAGATAAAGGCAAAATTTAGTTTGAGCTTCAACTAACTACGAAACGGAATTACTTTTACGGAGTTACTCTTTACTGTACATAAACGTCGTATACTCATAGAAAATAAAAAAATATATATATGATGTACTGCTGAATGTACTACATATATTTAAAAAATGTTCAAGAGCCAATTTAATTAAAATCAATTCTTTTCTTCAAGTTTTCTTCAAGTAGGTATATATTATCTTATCTTTCAAGAATTAAAAAAAAGATTTTTGCTTTCTATTGAATAGTTGTTGAATTGGGAATTTTGGTCTTTATCTGCTTAGCGCTTGCCGCTTACCTTGGCTTTGAAAATTGAAGACCGACATAGATTTTTGTGTTTACGATTTGGCTTATTATTAGCTTGGAAAAACATTATTGTTATATAAAATACCTAGGAGAAAAAAAAATTATCTCAAGGCTCTAGGTCAGCCAAGAGGATGAGGTTAGTTTGTTCCCTTGAAAGCGATGAGAACCGTCAGCTTCGGTTAACAAGAGATCGCGAGCGCTATACCATATCTGGCGCCTCTGAAATCTTCCCGCAATGTGAAATAAGGTTAACAAGCGATCGCGATCGCTCGCTGGATCCCGTGCCTCCAAGACCTTCACACAGCGTAAATCTCAATTTAACTCTCAGTGTAGCCGTACAGCTATCTTGCGGTCACTATAAAGTACTCAACAGCGTGAAACTCGATTAACAAATGATCGCCAGCACTACACCGAAAGCCGCGCCTACGAAACATTCACGCAGCGTGAAATAAGATTATCAAGCGATCGCGAACACACTTTATTGAGTGAATTTATTGAACGTCTGGAAACAAAGGGGTATTTAATATTATTGCACAATAAAAGTATTGCGCAATATTATTGTAGGACTGTGGGGCACCTAACACAAAACAATAATCGATTTTAATCTTTCGAAAAGTATTCAGTGCAATTTCCTCGTGTTAGTCCGGGCTCCTTTGAATAATAGGCCAACTGCTGTTGTGCCAGGCAGGACGTAAAATGCGACTGGATGGCCATCGTGGCTACTAGGTGGTAGAGTTCTGCATTGTTTCGCCCGGTTCTGGTACCACCGCTTTACCTATTCCTGCCGCAATAGCGTCAGTGCTTTAACTGTCGTGTTTCAGTTTGGAGGGTAAAGTAGCCGCTAAACTTATGCAACTAATATTAGAAATTTCCACAAGATAGCAACGCATCATTAATATATTTGGGGTCTATAGGCTGTGGTTCTCTTTCCACCAGGAGACGCATCTGCTTGTTTGCTACCTTATAATATAAAAAAATGAAATCTGAAATGTTGCCTGAACTACAAAATCTAATGGTTTAAAATGTGAAGTAATCCTTTAAATCTAATGGTTGAAAATGTTGAAAAATATGAATGATGAAAATTTTTTACTAACCAATTTTGATCCGTGTATTAGACGTAGTTTTTTAGTAAGAATTAATTAGGTTTTTAAATCAATCAGTAAGTTTGAAAGATTTTTAAAATTTTGAGGGAACTTAAATATTTGCAAAGCTGTACATTTTTAACACTTGATACTATATCAATATTTTAAATGCCAGTCGACGCAGTTTTTTATAAGTAGGTACTAACATATACTAGAAGATCAAAAGTCAACTGGAGAAATAATCTTGAAGTTATTTCGAAAAACAATTTTTACAAATTTTTTTAACGATAACCCAAACGGAATAACCGTTTTTGATATCATTTAGATCATTAAACGCGAGTTTTTCAAAAATAAATTGATTAAATTTTGTATCGAACGGTACGTTAATTTAGAAGCAATTTAAAAAAGCCTTGTTTTGTCGACACTTGTTTTGAGGCTTTTTCAAAATTTCTTAAAACCTCCTTGACAAAATCTGTTTAAATTTACAGAAAGTCCAAGATTGAAAGAAGGAAGAAGGAAGTTAATTGATTTGCATCATTCGCGTTTTGATCGGTCAAACTGGTCAAAAGTTGGGGGAGGTTTACATACACACATACAAAAGTATACACACAGACATCGTGAAAATTATCGTGAAAATATTCGGAAAGGATTTCTAAGGCCTCAAAACGTGGACATCTGATAAAAATTTAATTTTTAAAAAATCTGGACGAAAATAATAACTACCTAAATAATAAAATATTTTAAGGATGGGAAAGAAAAGAAGTGAAAAAAAAGTTGATAAATAAGGTACTTGAAAAAACTGACCATTAACAACTGTAAAAATAATTGTTAGTGGTAGTCACACAACGGTAGATGATTAGATAACACTAGCAAAAAGCAGAGCTTTGTAAGGGCTCGCAAAGTTATACTATCTAGTAATATTGTTAGAAAAGTATTTTTATGAGAATTACATCTTTTAATGTATGGACTTTATTTATAATTGTCTAACCTAAAAAACTCAGCGTATTTTCACCTAAACATTACATTTGCATTAAAGGCCCGCGTCGTCAGGCTTTGGACTAGGAATATTTGGTTTTTGTTTGTTGGTATTTTCAAGGAGAAATATGTAATTAAAAATGAAGGTTGATCTTATAAAAAACACATTTTTGACATTTTGCTGAAATAATTGTTTTTCTTTTCTAAAATCAGGAAGTTCCTGGTTTTACCTCGATTTACGAAATCAAAATAAAAAAATGTTTTATTTAAATAAACCTTCAAATTTTGAGTTTTCTTCCAATATTTTAAAAAAAAAATAGTTTCAAAATTCTTTGTTGTTTTAAAAGAATCTAACATAAATCCTCAAAATCTCGCAATAAAACGTACTCATCTCAAACTTTGAACAGAGGTCAGACTAGGAAAAGCTAGTAAAATTATTTTGTGTTGAAAATTTACTAAATTTACAAATATTTTGAAAAAAATTTGTCAATTAATATTTGTTTCCTATTATCCAATAATAGGGAAAAATATAAATTGACAAATTATTTACTGTTATATAAGTTGACCTAAAAAGGTGCTCATTAAAAGTTAGACGTAGTAGCAATTGATTTCGCGGAAATAACTTTATTTGTACTTTATCAAACTGTGTCTTTTAGCGATGGCAAAAGTTGTAATAAAATTACGACAATTTTCACAAAATAAGTAGACAGCCAGATCTATAAGACGTTTTGACTTGATGTAAGTAATGAACGTGGTGAAACTTTGTTTCGAATTATTTTTACAAGTTATTTAACTAGAGGCGAATCATAAATTTTCATGAGCGTAAAAGTAAGTTAAATTTATTATATAATTCAGTAATTTTGACTGACGAGTTGAATTAAATCTTAATGTAGGTAGCGGAGTTTAAAGAGTGGAAGAGGTACTAATTGGTTGATGGGCTTGATATTCGTGCATTCGACGAAGTGTAAGAGATTCCTTTCTTTTAATACATTCTATTATTAAATGTAATTAAGTTAGTGAAGTTTTTTTTTTTATAAATAAAAAAATGTGTACACACGCTGTAGTTACAATTGAGTTTACCTTTTGCAAACAAATGTTTATTGATTCAGGCGTTACTTTGCGTAAATCCATGATTAAAAAGTGAAATTAATTAAATTTGCTATTTTTTGCAAACTGTTTCATTTTTGACCTCCGCGATGCCACCGAAAATAAAGATGGTGGTTTAATTATTTTTTTTTGTCCACTAATTTCTCGGGAACTAAAAATCATATCAAGATAATTCTTCTTGATTTAAATTAGGTTTATTCCAACTTTGGAAACAGTCTTGTTTGTGTCAGTCGTTAGTGTGTCAGTTTTTGAGATATGGGATATAGTTAAATGATATTTGAAGTTGTTTTAATATTTAAATAACTTTTTAAAATAATTCTTTACTTCTTCACTTGCCCTTATTGTATAAAGGACAAAGAAAGAAGCGAAATAAGGAAAAAGAAAGAAAGGCGGCAAAAATTACATGACACTATCTTGAAAATACAAGAGGTCTTGCAGTTGATTTTCCGAAATTTTAATAATGAGTAAAGTTATAAGTGAAAGTCCCTATAGCAAGCATATCCATTCGTAAATGCACTCACTGGTTCGTATATATTAATTAATTTATTTAAATTTTTCACATATACTTTTGCACAAGTAGATTGAACGCCCAAGAGCATTCTCTGCTAGTCAACCTTAAAATCAAACAGAGACTACTAAAACACTAAACAGAAACTATGTGCACCTCTTGAATTGTGCGGGACAAAAAGTGACTCGAGAATCGCACAGTTGTGGATTTCCAGACATCGAGATGCTGAGGATGAAATTATGAATTTTGTCACGATGGTGGAATTCTGCGGCAGGAATTAATCTAAACACTTCCTCGGAACACTCCCCATGATAAATCCGATAGAAGATGCAGAGCGAAACCACATCTTTACGTAATGCCAAAGAATCCAGCCGATCAAAAATAGTCCTGTTATTGACGATTTGATTCGCTCTACGTTGAATGCGGCCAAAAGGAAGGAGCTGGTACTGAGGAGCCCCTGCCAATAAGTAAGAGCAGTACTCCATATGAGGCCGGATTTGCGCCTTATAAAGTAGTAAGCGATGGGCCGGCGTGAAGCACTGCTTGGCCCTGCTGAGAACACCTAGCTTTTTTGAGGCTAATTTGGCCTTGCCTTCCAAGTGACCACGGAACTGAACGTTGCTCGATATGTCAACTCCAAGAATTTCAAGACTGGTTGCCAGCCGCAACCAGTCTTGAAATTCTTAGGGAAGTATTTTCGAAGCGAGGAGATACGACAAAGGGAGATTTCTTTATGGAAAACGCGCAAACTTGTGTCTTCTTGGTGTTAAAGTGGACTAAGTTTAGTCGACCCTACTTTGAGGCTGAGGAAAGTTGTTCTTCGATTTCCAACATAAGTTTGTTCCGGCACTCGTCAACGTGTTGTTGAGAAACCCCGCTGCAGTCGGAGTACAAAGCATCACCCGTACTGTCATTCGCATAGCAATGAATGTTGCTTGATTGCAACATGTCATTAATATACAGAAGAAACAGTGTAGGTGGTAGCACACAGCTCTGAGGAACACCAGCATTGACGAGTTTAAGTTCAGTGCATGTGCCATCAACAACGACCTTGATGCTCCGATCTGCCAAAAACTAGTGATCCAATTGCAGAGTTTCACAGGAAGCCCATAAAAAGGGAGCTTAGAGAGAAGTGCTTTATGCCATACCCGATCAAAGGCCTTCGCTATGTTCAAACTAACTGCCAAAGCCTCCCTCTTGTTCTCCACAGCCTCCGCCCATCTGTGCGTTAGGTAAACTAAAAGATCACCAGCTGAGAGACCTCGACGAAAACCGTACTGACGATCAATAATCAGCTGGTGCTCTTCTAGATTCCGCAAAAGCTGGCTGTTAATAATGGATTCCATTATTTTGGAGAACAAAGGGGTAATCACTATAGGCCGATAGTTGGACAGATCTGAGCGATCGCCTTTCTTAGGGATTGGGTGCACTAAAGCTGTCTTCCAAGATTTTAGGACAACGCCAGTTGTGTATGAGTGCCGGAGAAGACGCATTAAAACCGGTGTCAATTCGGAAGCACAGATCTTGAGCACGATTGGTGAGATGTCATCAGGCCCACTAGACTTATGTACATCCAAGGAAATGAGTGCTTTACGCACTGCTCTTTGGAGGAATTTAACCTCGGGCATGGAACTGTCACACTGCGTGGTAGTATACGGCGTGTTCACTTAATTATACTCGTTTCTAACTGCACTGGTGTTTACATCATGAGATGCCGCCGCAACAGCCCATGCTCGGTAGCACTCCTGCTTACGACGTGAAGTCGTTTCGCAGTGGCGACCAAACCATTATTAGGCTAAATGGGTAGTTACTCGAGCGTTGTTTTTTTTTATATCATAAGATAGCAAACAAGCAGATGGGTCTCCTGATGGAAAGAGTCAAGCATCACCTATAGATACCAAAGATGCCACAAGATAACAAAGGGTGCGTTGCTATCTTGTGGCAAGATCTGATGTCACGTGCATAAGTTTGCCGGATACAAGGATACATTGCGGCAGGAATAGCTGAGATGGTGGTATCAGACCCGGGCGAGACAATGCAGAACTCTACCTGTGACTCGCGTAGCCAATCGGTCGCCTTTTACGACCTGCCTGGCAGAACGGCAGTTGGTATTTTCTTCATCCCGGAGCCCGGATCCAACACGGGGAGAACGACGATGTTGTGTATTTACGAATATATATATGCCATAAGGACTATTTTAGTCATAACTTTGTTCATCTGTCTATACTAATAAAGAGGAAAAATTCGATTGTTTGTTTTTTCAAAGTCCTTTCACTTTTATAAAGCTACTAGCTGGTATCCGCGACTTCGTCCACGCGGACTTTGTTTCTTACCTAACAGAGGGGCGAAACGTTCTGAGCAAGACAACGACAAGAGTGGATGTTGTCACTTTCTTGCAATTGCCAGTGTAAATAAAACTATCTAGATGGTAGATTTTTATATATTCGGTAATCGTTAAATCCTTTTTATTCATACACGTTGATAAATACATTAGCATAAAATGTATTGTAATTCACATAGTGAGTTCTAAA
The DNA here is from genome assembly GCA_036924255.1 of Apodemia mormo. NCBI lineage: Eukaryota > Metazoa > Arthropoda > Insecta > Lepidoptera > Riodinidae > Apodemia > Apodemia mormo. The sequence continues at coordinate 41,777,431 of JAUPFN010000008.1, forward strand.
ATGTGCTGATTTTAATTATTACGTAATTACTTATGCAATGCAAAAACTGTTTCTAAAATTAGTAGAATTACTTAGTAGTAATTTGCAAAATACGCATGGCCGCAATTATATATGGCAATTGGCGCTTTATTTAGTAGAAAGAGACACACTCCACCCATGTCGTGGTACTCTTCAGAACGATTTTGAAGCCATTGTGAACATTCTGGGTAGAATGTAACTTCCTTGGCGGCGACACGTTTTCTTCCCAATGTTATCCTCCTCCTCCTATTAGTATTTATGTGGTCTGTGGTTATGATATTTTAATATTTGTTTATAATATTTGTTTACCTAAAAACCACCTAAAAACTTCAATAACACTTTCCCAGACCAGAATTCTCTACCGGGAGCCCATGATTTGAACCAAATAGACTAATAACCTAAATTACTATTAAGTATAAACCTTATTATATTTTACACTGTATGTCATTCGGTACTTGGTGAAACTGTATTTATATTCGTGAAAATCTATATATAAAGAACTTGGTAAAGTGCGAAGTTGCCCATCACAATAATGTGGATGGACTAAGAAAGAGGGCTTTTATAGTTTCGTTCTATAAATATTTAAGCTATTCAACGTCAATGACAAATATACATATATCCGCACCACAGGTTCACCGCCTATAAAAACTTCTCTAAGTACATTTTATAAGTTGGTCGACTATTACTCAAAAACTTGTAAAGCCTTCTAAGCCGTGATATTTTTCCGTTTTTAACTTCATCATCATATTTACTACTACTACGATTTTTTTCCCACCCCCAAAACCTTTAGCCTGAAGATGGGGCTCTTGACTCAAACAAAAATTACCACTTATAAGCTTATATTTCACAAACGTTTCACAAACCTACAATATTTTTTAAAAATCTATCCAAAAATACCTCACACAATGGGGTACGTGAGAAAAAAAATTAGTAGTTTTTGAGATGTGAGTATAGTTGATATTTGAAGTCAGTTTTTTAAATTACTGTTATTATTAATTAAGGATAGTTGATAATCGTTATCAGGTCGGTAAAATTCGATGATGAGGATCACCACTCATCTAGCCAACCCACAAATCGGTGAATCGTGGTGAACTGGAAAGTCCATAGATGTTCGGTTTACTCTGTCTACACCGCAAGAGAACCGGGCGTGATTATACTATTAAGATGACATAATAATAAACCTTATTATACGTAAACGGATTAGGAGGTGAAAGTTAGTTTTAACATAAAACTAACAACATAAATAAAGTTTAATATTTGTCTATATTCTACTAGCTGTTGCCTGCGACTTCGTCCGCGCGGACTTCGTATACTCCGCACTGCTCCTACCCTGTAGGCGATAGCGTGATAATATGTAGTCTATATGTTAACCCGACCTGTTAGTAATATTCATGCAAAATTTCAAGTAATTCCATTCAGTACTTTTTGAGTTTACCCCGCACATACACACAGACAAACAGACAAACAGATAAACAGATAAACAGACAAACAGACAAACAGACAAAAATTCTGAAAACTATATTTTTGGCTTCGATATCGATTGTAGATCACGCCCCAAGTATTCTTTAAAAAAAATATTCAATGTACAGTTTTCACTTTCCTACGATTTTATTTTATGTATAGATTTAGTTCTTATTGTTCTTTATTTTATAGGTATCATTTGGGTCTACGTCACCAGCTCTAAGCGATCGCTCAGAGTTTCCGCTCTTTTGCAGAACTGTAGCACCAGACTCATCCCATAACCCAGCTCGGATAACTTTTATCAGGTACTTAAACATTTTTTTCGTAATCTGAATAAACACCTTTATTATAACGAAATTTAAGGATATTTAAAAAAATTGTATTTATGTTCTTTTATTTATGATAAACTAAAATTAAATAAATAAAAAATAAATAATTTGTGCATTATTTTATATCAATTAAGTGATTTGTCGGTACATAAATAAAATATATACCGATGAATATTTTTTTTTGCTTTATGATCGATTCCATTGATTGTATATTTCTAAATGTATGTGTCCTCGTATTGGTTCTGGGCTCCTTTGAAGAATAGACCAACTGCCGTTCTGTCAGGCAGGTCGTAAAAGGCGACCGTTTGGCTATGCAAGTCACTACCATCTTGGCTACTTGGTGGTAAAGTTCTGCACTGGCTCGACCAGGTCTAGTACCACCGCCTTACCTATTTCTGCCGCAATAGTGTCAGTGCTTGTCATTGTCGTGTTCCAGTCTGGAGGGTAAGGAATCGGTAAACTTATGCGTGTGGCCTTATTAACCCGCCAAACGAATACAACGTACCATTTAAATCTTTGATGTGTATAGACGACAGTTTTTATTTCCATTAGCTATTTTTCTCATTTCGCTCATAATAAAAAATATTGTGATGAGAAACTACGTAATACCATTTTTATCATCTTATAATAAAAAAAACGGATTGTGTGGTTTTTGAAACCACGGTAAAAGTGAAACTTTTTTTCACATTATAGATATTTGCACGCCTTTCACTTTATCCCTACTCCGCGGCCGACCGTCACGCGACATGCGACACACAGACCAAAAACTTGAGACGATGGAATAAAAGTTTCACTTTAAAAATATAGTTTTGTAATGAGAAACCACGCAATGCTACACTCTGGGCGTGTTCTGAATTTTTTTTTTTTGTTTTATTTTATTCTAGTCTTTGTTTCAGACGATTTGGTTGGGACACAGTAACAGCATTTTCACAAAACGAGGAAGTATACTCGCTCGCTGTTAACGAACTCGTCACCCAGTTAGAGTCAGCAAACATCACTTGTGCAGCATCAATTACCTTTGCCGAATCCGATTTTAAAGAACAGTTGCAACAACTAAAGGTATTTTTGATCAACTTTTAAAAAGGCGAAATTCCGTATAGTCAATACCACTTTCAACTGATTTCGCAAAAGGAGGTTATCAATTCGGTTGTACGTTTTTTTATGTTTGTTAACTCAAAATTCGGTCATTTGTGAATCGATTTTGAAAATTCCTTTTCTGTTTAAGAGAGACAATGTTTTTTTATTTGAAAAGGAGGAAGAATGGGACTGCACATTACTGTGTGGTCCCATTTTAATTTGGTAAATTGATTGGTGATTGATGAAGTCAAAGTCAAAGTCAAAACATTTTTATTTAAATTATCCTTTACAGGCACTTATGAAGATTCAACATTTTTTAGCTTACTACCGGATCGGAAACGCGGCCACACACTGAGAAGATCCGGCGGAAGAATCTCAGCGGGCTTGTCTTTTTTTTTGTGCATATAATTTTTTTTTAAATAATGTATTAACAATAATATATTATAATTACTATGAGACTGCTATAAAGAGCAATTAATCCCATGCCTTATATGTAAGTTTTATATAGTATATATAATAAGTTTTTTTTACAAAGTTTTGATTTCACACATTTTTTAAAATTTTTGTATTGGTAGATGGCATAGACTTCCTGAAAATTTGAACCAATTTGAACTAGAAAGTTTTGAGAAATTTTGCAAAAACCTCAAAAGAAATATTTCACGAAAACACTGCTTGTTAATACTTAATTTCCAGATTAATATTCTAATTGAGTAAAAAATTTAATCAGCTCTTTTCCTAAAAAACTGCGCATTAGACGCAGTTTTAAAATAAATTTCATCAAAATCAGCTTACTGTTTGGGAGTTATCGCTGACAAAAATTTTGAAGAAAAATGTTTTTTCGACAAAACTTCGACATTTTTAGAGCAATATTTTTTTTTATCTTCTGCATTATTTTAGTACAAAAAACTACGTCAAATACCGTTTCAAAAATTTATCGATTCGAATTTTCAAAAGTAACAGCTTATCAAATATTAAAATTACGCTGTTTACAGGAAACTTACGAAGTACTTTTAAAATAACTTTCAGGCTAATATACCGATTTATTTTAAAATCTGATCAGCTCTTCTGCTTAAAAAACTGCGTCAAATACCGTAAATCGTATTAAATTTGATTGATTCTTTTGGGATTTCTCAATGACGAAAGTTTAAAAAAAAAGATTTTTTTTATTTCTTCTAGATTTTTTACCCAATTAAACAATTTAGGGCTCAAAAATTGCATTGAATGTTATGCGAAAGATCAAAGTCAGTCTTCATTTTGAAAAAATGTACATCTTTTCGAACATTGAATACCTATGTATCATTTTAAAAAACTTTAAATTTTTGAACCCTTTAAACTAAAGTTCCAGGAATGACCTACAGGGTCAACCGGCTTACAGATTTTTTAACACAGTTACGTTTGTTGGTTTGATAGTTGTATTACATACATAGCAATCATAATAGATAGGTATATTAATTTTGTGGTAGAGTTCGGTATATATAATGTTATTGTCATCGGTAGTTTTAGGTCAGGTATTATCTGTAAATTACAAGTTTTTTTAACTTCCCGCTACGTACGTCGATAAAGAAATTATCTGATTTTACCCCGAATTTCGAAAATCGAGTTTTCACCGGATGTCCACGTTTTGAGGTCCTAAGAACCTTTTTTGACTATTTTCACAATGACGTCAGTATATCTTTATGTATGTATGTATGTGTGTGTATTGTAGTTTTTTGTGTGTATTGTAGTTTTTAGAAGTAGTTTTTTGAGGAATAGAGCTGATTAGTTTTTGTACTCAATCGGTACATAGGTAAATCTGGAAGTTATATTAAAAAAATACTGTTTCGAAAAACACTTTTTGGGGTTTTTTAAAAATTTCTCAAAATCTCTGGAGCTGACTTGGTTCTAATTTTCAGGAACTCTAGTTGTCTAGTTCTAGTCTAGTTGAGCGGAATCCAATCGAATGCCGTCAACCGCGTTTCGATCGATCCAGCCGTTCAAAAGTTATGAGATGTTTACATACATACACACACGCACACGCACACACATATGCATTCATACAGACATACTGACCTCATCGTGAAAATAGTTGTAAAACGTTCTTAAGAACTCAAAACCAAAAAAAACCTCAAAACGTGGAGATCTGGCGATCGATTTTCAAAAATCGAGGCAAAATCAGTAACTTCTTTATCTACATACGTAGCGGGAAGTTAATAAACGCTATAGTGTTCAACAGTATCACGAGCATGCATAGCAATTTTATCGAGAACTAGCTATTACTCACGATTTCGTTCACGTGACCCAAAATCATTACTTCTTGTTGCTTAGTTGAGCAAAAAGGCCTATGTTACTATTACATAACACAGCTCACAAATAATAAAATATTTTTTAAGTTCGGTTCTGTAGTTTTCGAATTTATTTGTTACGCTAATAGTATTTTTGAAATTCTTCTGACTTCAATAATCCGTCAACTGCCTATTTCAAAACCTACTGAAACGGTTTGAATGAAATTTGGACTGGTTCCTAAGTTAGAATATGCATCTAAATCAAAAATAATTATCTAGATAAACTAGTAGTTTTTGAGAAATTCGTGGCTAAACATACTCAAATATTATACAATTCCAACAACATTACATATATATTTGTAAAACTGATAGCCCTGTTTCCGTCGGTCAGTTTTCCCCGTGTCCCGGGCCCTTTTGTGAAATAGGCCAACTGCCGTTCTGCCAGGTAGGTCGTAAAAGACGACCGATTGGATATGCGAGTCACTACTAACGTGGCCACTAGGTAGTAGAGTTCTGCGTTGGCTAGCCCAGGTCTCCGGTCTAGTACCACCGCCTCACGTATTCCTGTCGTAGTAACGTCAGTGCTAGTCACTGACGTGTTCCGGTTTGGAGGGTAAGGTAACCGGTAAACTTATGCATATGGCATTAGACCTCGTTACAAGATGGCAACGCAACATTAACATCTTTGGTGTCTATAGGCGATGGTTGACTCTCTCAATCATGTTTGCTATCTTATGATATTAAAAGAATACAAAAGTTTTTTCTTTCATACAAAATTCCGTTACGAGATAAAACCGTAACAAAGAATAATTGAATGCTTCGTACATCGCTTGAACTCGTAAATCGAATATCACGTGTAGAGAAATATTTTGGCATTATTTTTGGCATTACATGTTATAATGAATATCGTGCCAAAAACTTTTTTTTTTATTATTTAAAAACATATTCCATTTATAAAGGTCTCTAAAGAAGTATTAATTAAATAATATTTTGACTTTTCATAAGTTGCTGACATTTTGCAATCCGAATTGTCAATTTTGTTACAACAAAGTAACAAAGTACACTTAGATTTAACCTTAACAAAGTAATACTTTATAACATTTAAGTTGAATTAAAAATATATTATATTCACAATTCAACCGCAAAGAGTGTTAATCACTAGATATGTTTTATAGCGTAAAACATATAATCGTTTTCACAAAATTGTGTGCTGTGCTGTGGCACAAAACTCGCTCCATCTTAATGAACAAATGAGCTATAATATTCTCTATTCTGAAAAATAAAATTAAATAACACACAACTATATAAATTGCTTTTACCGCTTTCTTTCTAAAAATTACTCTGTAATGGTGCCTAAAGACTACTGTTTGATGCTTTTTGATGGACACTTTTATCTATCTATATTTATATATCTATACTCCATGTATAAAATAAGAACGTTCAACATGGCCGAATTGTTTTTTTTGTAACTACGTCGAAATTGCTGACTATGAAGACTTACAAAAAAATAGTTAATTACATTTTTTAATACACCTTTCGAGAATTTCAATACAGCAAGTTTATATTAAAAAAATACCTATTTTTAAGATACGAGGGTGGATTGAAAAGTACTCGGCCTCACACAGATCCATTCAATTCTAAAAATCAAATCTACCCACATTATTTAGTTCAGTTCAGAGTAGTTAATTGTGTGAAGTTCGAAACGTATGCAATAATTTGTTGTGATTTTATAATTTTTTTAACAAAGCAATCGGACATACTTTCTGCAAATGATGCAAATCGAGCAACGTGCCATCATTAAGTACCTCCATAAGAGGCTATTACCGAAAACCATCCATGATGATATGGTCAGTACATCTGCTCTGCTTATTCATTCGTCAAAAAATGGATAGCAGAATCCAAGCGTGGCAGAGAGAGTGTGAATGATGCACCCCGATCTGGAAGGCCTTCGACGTCTACTACTGACGAAAATATTAAAAAACTACTTGATTTAATTATGGGAGACCGCAGATTAAAAATTAGAGGGATAGCCGAGATTATAGGCATCTCTTATGAACAAACTCAAAATATCAACGAATTGGGTGTCCACAAAGTGTCTGCGAGGTGGGTTTCGCGACTGCTTTCAGTTAAACACAAAAGGACACGATGACTATTTCACGTGACAGTTTGGAGTTATTTGAAGCCGATACAGATGATTTTTTGAATAGTTTTGTTACAATGGACAAAACATGGGTTCATTACTGTACGCCAAAAACAAAACAATAATCAATTCTGTGGAGCGGCCCTTTTTCACCACCCCCCAAAAAGGCTAAGGCACTTTTGTCAGCAAATAAGGTAATGGCTTCAGTATTCTGAGACTCGAAGGGTGTGATTATGATTGATTATCTCGAAAGGGATCAGACTATAAACTCTGATTACTGCTGTGTCGTTTACGAGAACAAATAAAAGAAAAACGTCCAGGAATGCTCAGAAGAAAAGTCCTGTTTCATCAAGATAACGCCGTGTTTAGACGTCTGTGCAATCAATGACTTAAATCCACAATTGTGGCTTTGAACTATTACCGCATCCGCCTTATTATACCTGATCTGGCACCGTCAGACTTCTTTCTGTTCCCTAACCTAAAAAAATACTCGGGAAGTCAAAAATTTTCGACAAACGACGAAGTCAAAACAGCAGTAGACGCATATTTTGACTCTAAGTGAGAATCATTTTTTTTCAACGGTCTAAATGCTTTGAATGGGAGATGGCAAAAGTGCATCGACCTTGATGGTGATTATGTAGAAAAATAAATATAACTGAGTTAGTATGTATTTATTTTCTTGGTAAGGCCGAATACTTTTCAATCCACTCTCGTATATTACGATCACAGACAAAACAAAGTCCATTGTGGCCAGCCATTTTATATCTTGCGTGTGAAGCCCCTGGTAAAAGGAATTTTGATAAATACGGTCGTTAAACTAACAATTTGGACCGTATGAAGGTCATCACAATCGATAGGCGTCAGTAATAAAAGGATTTATCTGCTAATTGCAAATGCTAAACCAATTTCCAAAGAAACTTCGTCCTCTTATTTCATGCCGTAATAGGGATATCGTTACAAAGTTTTACAATTCGAGTAACAAATTTACATGACAAACGAACGGCAGTAGACGACCAGCCAGGATTTTAAAACAACATGTATTTCGTGCATTTCATGCGAAATAAGAAATAACTGACGAAAAAGAAGAATTAACATCTTGTTTCTATTTCGACAAAATGTTTGTCGTGTGGACTACATTCATACTATATCTATACATATAATACTCGTAAAAGAGTAGAAAAGTGATTTCTGTACATAAAACAGTTTTGAAAAATATTAATTGGGTCGGTTAAAAGACCGATAACAAAAGCAAAACCACAAAATTTTAGAATTTTTATCTGTCTGTCTGTTAATTTGTGCGCTAATCACGCAAAATCTACTAGACAGAAATTAATAAAATTTGGCATGGAGATAGCTGAGTGTCTGGAGTAACAACACCCAAAACTCAGTATGATTCCAGTGGGATAGGGCGTGAAAGTCAAAACGTATATTTTAATTTATTAACCTGAAATTCGGAACTCTTTATAATTTTTTTGTTTAAAAGGAGGTACTGTCCCTTAAAAACTTAGTCATCAGTTTTGTAATTTAGAAGTTTCAAAGGTTGCAGGGTGGCAAATCCAGTTAAACGTGACACCCGACATTTATAGAACCTTTGAACGTACGGCTCATTGTAAGTTAGTAAGGTGCGCATTTCATAGTATTCACTTCTGGAAATATCCCTTGAAATATCCGTTTGTAGTAAATGTTAGTTAATAAGGGATAAAAATTTTAAGATTAAATAAATCAACCAGTTTTCTTTGAAAATAAATGAAATTTCTGGAAAGTGTAGATGTTGGAGTGCCTAAAATACTTAGTATACTCACTAAAGACAGACTTCAATAAACAATATGGTAACTTAGGTATTGAAAAAACAATATGGTAACCTATTGAAGTGGCCGCGTTTCCGATCCGGTAGTAGTTTTAAAAAAATATGTTGACGTGTCAAAATAAATTGTAAAAAGTTTTATTGAATAAAATATTTCTGATTTCTGATTGTTAATTAGAAAATAATAACGTGTAATAACTTCAGTCCAGAATAAGATATTGGCATTAAACAATAAGTAATCAACATTCCTTATTTGTGAGATGTCTCATGTTGATCTCATGAGATATTTGTCTCATGTTGATATCTTATTTGAAAACTACTTACATAATTTGAAGATTTGTCTAATTTTGAAAAGCTTACAATTTTACGTTGAATGCTAATTTGCGACATAAAAACAAAATTGCGAATTTTCACAATGGCCTACCATTCCGTGAAATTTTATAAGTGAAATTTATTGATATTCCTACTGCATTGTCGATTACACTTTCCGAAATATTGGCAAAAAAGTGCAAAAAAACATTTATTTTATAATTTGTTATAAATAAAATGTTCCTGTCCTCCTACAATATTAGGTTTGTGTTGTACATATTCATTATGTTTGACTTATTCTTAAGCCAATAAAATTGCAGTTATACCGTTTATTGGAAGCAAATATTATTTCTCCCTGTCTAATAGACCTGTTGTCAAAAGATTACTGCAAAGGATGTTAAATGATCAAAAATACACCATGGATTTTAAAAATAGCTAACTTCCTGCCACGTTAGTAGTATGAGGAACTGCTGATTTTGTCCCGATTTTTGAAAAAACGAGCGTTCACCAGATGTCCACGTTTTGAGCCCCTAGAAACTACGTAGGTCACACTATAAGTTTTGCGTAACTTAAACCAAAATATTATGTTTATTGCTTTTCAAAATAATCTCCTTTACATTTTAAACATTTTTTCATGCGATTGAACCATTTTTTAAAACAGGAGGACCACAGATCTGAAGGCGTGTTTTTTACGTGCTGATTGAACGCTACCGTTGCCTCTTCGGGGTTGGTAAAAGTAAAACCTCTCATCAAATTTTTGATTTTGGAGAAAATACAGAAATCACATGGTGCTAGGTCGGTGCGCAGGATGAGTGACGAGATGTACTTTTTCGGAAGCTAAAAATGACCTTGTTTTGTTGGCCGTGTGTGAAGAAGCGTTATCATGATGTAGGAGAATGCGGCTTTTGGGGCGTCTTTCGCGAACTTTTCCTAACACCCTGAGTAAACAAATGATAGAATACCACTCGGCATTAACACTCTTTTGATCTTCAAGTGGAATTGTACAGATGGGGCTCGTAGCTGAGAAAAAAACGCGATCATTTTTTTACCAACGTTTCTCGTCTGTCTCACTTTTGTTGGCCTGTTCTCATTTTCAAACACCTATACACAAGATTGCTGTTTTTTTTCGGGTTCAAAACAATAAATACACGTTTCTTCTCCTGTGACAATGTCATAAATAGCATTAAAATATCCGTGGTCGTACTTCAGTAGCATCTGTAAGCATCATTACGCGCGAGCCCGCTTCTGCTCCGCTGTCAGTGCATGAGGGATCCAACGACAACAAAGTTTCCAAACTTTCAATTCTTCGTGTAAAATTTTCTGAATTTGGCTCATACCAATCTCCAATAGTCCTCGAATTGTCTCATAGGTAATCCGGGGGTTTTCTTCAATTAACCGCATAACAGTAGCCACATTATTTTCGTTGATGGCAGTTGAAGGCCGCCCTTCACGAAATTCATCATGTTAAGAAACTCCGCCTCTCTCGAATTCAGCAAACCATCGCCTCACGGTGCTCAAACAAGGTGCTTCTCTCCCAAAAACATTTTGAAGACGAGCGGCACAGTCTTACGGAGAAAGAAAACTTTTAAAATAAAAAAAAATCATCGCTCTAAAATCTTTTCGACTTAATTCCATTTTCGTTGCGTACGTAGAACTTTGATATGTGATAAAAAACAATTGACAAATCATTTCCCGCCAATTGTTTTTTTTTTTATTACTAAGAAGGTTGCAACGTTTTAAAAATAAAAAATTCGAAATTCAAATAGGTTCTATTAGCTAGAAGTGCAAAACTTTTAGTGTGCCACATGTATTGCAGTTTATAATAGAACACTTTTATATGAGAGTGAGTGATTAGTGGTAGAGACTAGTGCGCGGTAAGAAGGATGGAAGGCGACTGACTGGGAGAATGATGCATGGCTGGATGCAAGAGGATAGAAATGATGGATTCGCAGGTTGGATGTGGAGTGAGCACAAAGGGATACAATGTAGGGATGTAACAGTACGGAACCCTTCGTGCGCGAGTCTGACTCGCACTTGGACGGTTTTTTAATAATACAGCGATCAACAAGGTGCAGAGTGCTGAAGGTTCCGAAGTAAACTAGGAACTGTTATATTTTTGCTGTGTCCGTCCGTCCGTCCGCAGTCTTGCGCAGAGAATCTACAATCACTTTATCAATATTATATATTTTTAATGAGTAGATAACAGATTTTACTAAGGAAAATTAAATTTATCATAAAAATAATCAGAAATATTGTTTTTTAAATATCTAGTAATCTATATTTTTTGCATGTGATTGGAAACAATTGGATTGGAAACAATGTTAAAAATGTAACATCTTATGTACCCATATTCTTGCAAATAAATGATTTCGTTATTATTTTTATTTATTATTATTATCATAAGTCACGGCAACAAAGTGGTAACATCAAATCTCGGAAAATTTTTTTTTAAGGTAAGTCCTGTAAAGTCGATGTTATTTTTTTCTCGTGTGCCCCATAGTTTAGGGTAACGTTAGATAAGTTTTTAAAAAATACTGTAGGTTTGTAAAACAATTTTTTGACTAACGGACTCGTTTATAAAGTATTAAGATTCCAAGTTTTTTTTTTTATGTCATAAGATAGCAAACAAGCAGATGGGTCTCCTGATGGAAAGAGTCAACCATCGCCTATAGACACCAAAGATGTTAATGGTGCGTTGCTATCTTGTGGCGAGGTCTAATGCCACATGCATAAGTTTACCGGCTACCTTACCCTCCAAACCGGAACACACACGACAGCGACAAGCACTGACGCTATTGCGGCAGGAATAGGTAAGGCGGTGGTACCAGACCCGGGCGAGACAATGCAGAACTCTACCACCTAGTAGTCACGATGGTAGTGAATCGGTCGCCTTTTACGACCTGCCTGGCAGAACGGCAGTTGGCCTATTCTTCAAAGGAGGCCGGGACCAACACGGCGTAAAGTGCTAATTGTTGTTCGAGTCGAGTGTCCCCCCCTTCTCACCCTCCCCTCTGCCAGCTAAACGGATGGTTTTAGGGGTGGGAGAAATTCATAGTAGTAGTAATTATAATTAAATTAAAAGGAAAACTACCACCGTTTAGAAGGCTTTACAAGTTTTTGGGTAGTAGTCGACCAACTTATAAAATGTGCTCAAAAAGAAGCTCTTATAGATGGTGAACCAGTGGTGGGGATATATTCGTCATTGATGATCCTCACTTTACATGGAGAGGAGGTAGGTACCCTAAGAAATGTTTTTCGAGATTTTATGTTAGGTACCACTTTGTTGTACTAATAGGTATGTAGGTATATTCATGCAAAATTACAGCTTTCGAGTACTGAGGGTCTCTAATCTATACTGCGGACGGACGGACAGATGGGCAGAACGAAACTATAAGGGTTTTTAGTCTACATCGGAACTCTAAAAAATTCATGTATAACATGTACCTTATATTTTTTACTTCCCGGTTGTAAAATTAGTTTCGAAGAGCGCTAATTAAAATTATGAGACTAAAAAGGAATTTTCACTATAATTGACTACATACAATCTTTTGAGAACATAGATATCTATAAGTGGCTGTGTAGTCTAGTGGTCCAGTGTAGGTATTGACCACATGAAGTTCCGGGTTCGATTCCCAGGTCGGGCATTTCAAAATTAGTTTTTTCAGTTTTCTGATAAAAACAACGTTGCCCGGGATTGGATAATTGCCCGGGTGGCGATAGCCTTGCCACCTATCACACGTGGGAATAACACCTGCATTCACAAACGATACTATTTGCCGCAATAGCGTCACTGTCGTGTTCCGGTTTGGAGGGTAAGGTAAACTTATGCATGTAGCATTAGACCTCGCCACAAGATAGCAACGCACCATTAACATCTTTGGTGAGACGCATCTGCTTGTTTGCTATCTTATGATATAAAAAAAAATACTGTGAAATTGCATAGTGTTGTGAGTGCATAGGGTCGTTTAAAGCGATTCATAAACAATACTTGGATTAAATATAATTAAAGTTGAAATTTGTGTTTATAATGGATTTCAGAAGTGACGGAAAATTCGATAATTATATAAATTTAGAACAAAATAAGTTATTCGAGATTTCAAAAATCTGTTTTATCTTCGAAATATTTACACCTGATATATTTATATTCTAAGATGATATATTGATAATACTATATATTAATTGATAAACAGAAACAAATCGAAAATAATAACACGCAAAAGAAATGAAGATTGGATTTGCGGCTAGAATATTTTGATAACTTGATCTATTGACAAAACATACAGTGTGAAATCCCCCGTGTTGGTTCCGGGCTCCTTTGAAGAATAGACCAACTGGCGTTCTGCCAGGCAGGTCTTAAAAGGCAACTAATTGGCTATGCGAGTCATTACCATCGTAGCTACTAGGTGGCAGAGTTCTGCATTGTCTCACCCGGGTCTGGTACCACCGCCTTACCTATTCCTGCCGCAATAGCGTCAGTGCTTGTCATTGCCGTGATGAGGAGGGTAAGGTAGCCCGTAAACTTATGCATGTGGCATTAGACCTCGCCACAAGATAGCAACGCACCATTAGTGTCTTGAACGGTGACACCTTTGGTGTCTATAGGCGATGGTTGACTTTTCCCATCAGGAGACCCATCTGCTTTTTTTATATCATAAGATAGCAAACAAGCAGATGAGTCTCCTGATGGAAAGAGTCAGCCATCGCCTATAGACACTAAAGATGTTAATGGTGCGTTGCTATCTCGTGGCGAGGTCTAATGCCACATGCATAAGTTTACCGGCTACCTTACCCTCCAAACCGGAACACGACAGCGACAAGTACTGACGCTATTGCGGCAGGAATAGGTAAGGCGGTGGTACCAGACCCGGTCGAGACAATGCAGAACTCTACCACCTAGTAGCCACGATGGTAGTGACTCGATAGCCAATCGATCGCCTTTTAAATCAATCAATCAATCAATCAACACGAGTTTACGACCTGCCTGGCAGAAAGGCAATTGGTCAATTCTTCAAAGGAGGCTGGGACCAACACGGCGAAACTTGCTGGCTTATGATATATAAAAAAAAGAAATACGCTGCATTAAGCCAAACAATCACAGCTGGGTATTCGACACTATGATATCTCACAGGCAAGTAATACTTAAGTGTTGTTTATGAAACAGAGTGCTAAGTGTGAGTTTTTCTTTTCGCATTCGATCGTGAGCGCGTTTGGAGTTTACTAGGAATTTGTATGTGATTTGTACAGCGCCACCTAGTTGTAAACGTGAGAAACCAGTTTACCAATAGGTGGCGCTGTACAAATCACATACAAATTCCTAGTAAACTCGAAACGCGCTCACGATCGAATGCGAAAAGAAAAACTCACACTTAGCACTCAGATGGCTTGTCATGTGAATTGCGTTTTTTGCATAGTGTTTCTACTTATGTAAGTGTTGTTTATGAATACGTGCGTAAGTATCTTCGGCTAATTATGGCTGCACTGGTTGTATCTCAGCCTATCACTTCGGGTATACGGGCGTGAAGATACTTTTACTTTATAAGTTTGTATATCTATCTTTAAACCTTTCATTATTTTTGGACGTCCAAAATATATTTACATCTTTTTTAAAACTAAAAGACTCGCAAAACTCATCATAACCGATTAATCTAAGATCCCAGCATAGAACGATCTTTACCTGAATAATGGATGGATGGATGGATGTATTTTATATCCAATTAAATATGTAAATAAATATATTGCAAATGGTTTGACTAAAAAATTTGTCAAGAATGTTTTTTAAACATTTCACTGGTTTGGTTGATAGACAAATTCCATACCAATTGAATGTATGAATCCTATAGAATATGCAAACGTTAAGTTAAATAATTTTTTCATTAAAACTCTTCAGTATAAACAGGCAAAACGTTTCTAGTAACCTGCCTACCCAAGAGTTGTCACGGGAAAAAATAATAAATGTTGATCGCCCCGTCGCGTGTCGGTTGAGTGGTTAGCGCCTCTAAATACGCAATCGACAGGGCTCGCGTTCGATCCCCGACGGGGACATGCATTTGTGTGATGAGCATGAATGTTTGTATTTCCGGGTTTGGGTGTACTTATTAAATATATTTCAGTATTTATATATGTATTTCTAATTTTGTATGTATTAGTATCGTTGACTTAATTTAACACAAGCACATAACTTGCTTAATTTGGAGTTAGATCAGTAAGTGTAGTTTGTTCCGTGAATATTTATTTATATTTAATGTAACGTTTGCATTTTCTAAAAGGCTTCATACTTTCGATTGGTGTGGAATTTGTCACATAACCAAATCACTCTTATATTTAAAAAAATCAGTTGTTGATTAATCATATTCTGGACTGAATTTTTTAAGTCAAACATCAAATACGTTTCGTCCGTTAACCAGCTCAGTGAAGGTTGTCTTATAGTGGGACCATATATATATACTTAATAAACTATAAACATCTTTAACCGTAAACTTAAACTTTTTTTCAGAAATTGGATACACGAATCATAATAGGAAGTTTTTCGCAACAGATGATACCAAAAATATTTTGCGAGGTGAGTAATTTTTTATTACCACTAATACCACGAGGCTTTAATACTTATCTAATTAAATCATGCTAGTATATTGACATAGGACCTTATAGGTATAACTTAGCCTTGTGATGTATTTTGCAATCTTCCTATGTATAAAAATCAATTGCTCTTCGTTAGTTTCGCTAAAACACGAGAACGGCTAAACTAATTTGGCTAATTTTTTTTTTGAATTAATTGTTAAAGTCCAGGGAAGGTTTAAAAGTTAAGAAAATATAGAAAAAAAAATAAAGGTTGTTAAAAAGGCAGAACAACGTTTGTCGGGTCAGCTAGTATACCATAAATATATTATAGTGGTTCTAATACTAATAGTAGCGGACTAGTAGTTGCTATTGTAAATGCTAATACTTTTAGATATTGCTAGATTCATATTTCCAGTATGGTAAAATGATGCAAAAATGCAATTTTGCTAAGAGTTATTAAAGTTTTCAATTCTCAGATAATATAACAAAACTGAAGCATAATGGTATAGCAATCAACAGATCCCTAGTTTAGTCCCAAAATCAGAAAAGAAACATTATTGAAAATTTCGGGGCTATCCTCAAAAATCAAAATCTCAGTAGCAGCTTAAAATTTGGAAGTGATGTGCTATCACTCCGTACTTCGAATGAGAACAAGAAGTTGTTGGCTCCAGTTATCACAAAAAGCAAGCAACAAGCCATCAGTCGATGATGAACCGCAGTATATATCAATTTGCAAACAGTGCAAATGAATCTGCGTGATGATATTTAATTCTAATTATGGTTGAAATTTTTGAAGAAACTACCATAAAATAAAATAATACATACATACATATCTTCACGTGAGATCCCTTACACCATTTTGTTAATAAGTGATTAAAAACTTTGATAAGAGAATTGACATCTTTAACCGTGGTCATGGTGGAAATTTATCAGATGACATTTTTCAATTATAATTGCTAAACCTCACTTTTCGAATTACAATAAAAAAAATAATCATTTTCAACTAAATTTATTGTATTATTTTAATTTACAAAACAAATTTCTTGCTGAAAAACCCTTTATTTTAAAGTTTTGACCATTCATACCTAATAGTACTCATATTGTGAGATCGTAGGCCTTTCGTCTCGGCATGTTTGGAGCTGAATACGCCTGGCTGATAGCTGGTCCGCCGCCTAGAATTAGAGGAGGAACACCGTGTCCACGTACTCATCTTGCAAAAGCTCTAGAAGGTCTTATCTCAGTCGCCGCTCATAGAGGCATATTTGGAAATGCTGTATCTTATTCTGGACTGGTAAGTAGTGTATTGTCTACAGTAAAAAACACGCTTTACGTCTCGTCCAATACTGTAGTATTGGTTTCGGAGACCCGTGATAGTATTTATCGAAGAAAACTAGATATTTTGCAAATTTCCGCGATGTTTACGTGTACCCTTGCAAAGCAGCTGCATTTGACGGAATAAATAAAAATATGTTTTAGGAAATAGAATACCGCAGGCCTGAAAAATGATAAATTCGTACTCATCGCACGTTTCATTTCGCAATTGAAGCGTCTTCAGGAGACAGGAACACTACTTTGCTCAACGAGAGTCGAAGTAATACTAACTTGCGCCGCAATTGTGACGCTACTTTTAGTTTGCGCTCGCATGACTAAGCACTACGGTGTAATTTTCGAAATTTTTACATTTACCCTTGCGATACCACTGAAAGTGAAAAAAAAAAAAGCTTTGTAGGAATAAAACAAACTCACCGTAAGCGTGAAAAAATATTTTGACAATATCTGTAGATGAGCCCAAGCAATTTGTTTGTTGTACGTTATTCTTTCTCTTTAGCAATGTACAATGAACATCCATCCGTTGTACATTTGTTTCAGTACTTTTTCATTTGCCGTTCAATCTACATGTCCTAAGCATGCCCTTTCACATTTTTAACAAACGCTTTCTTTCACACTATATGTTTGCTCGCTTTGGCATCACAACGTGATCCGTGAGTATTATACTACTAAAATTGTGTAACAATCCAAACTTAACCACATTCTTCCTACTCTTTCTGACATACCCATGTCTTTGTTCCAAATTATAACTTAATGTTGTTGGGATAAGCAGAAAATTATGTAGTACAAGACGGGTAACCATTCTAGGATTGTACTTTGAATTAAATCTGGCGAATAGTTTTAGCCTTTTTCATCTGTTTTTAAGAGAATTGGGTCACCCCGATTTCTCAAAGTTGTTTGCAAGTAAATTTCTTTTACGCTTTTATTTTTTGTAATTTAAGCATAAGTTAAATAGTATTTGATTTAAAGAAAGGGAAAGTACACCCAAATTTTCCACGCAAGCCAAATGTAGTGAAAGGGCACTAAAATTTCAATTGTTTAGCTCTTATACTTCAGATTCTATTGATATAAAAAAACGATTACGTCACCGATTTACTCACGGATGACATCAAAATTCTCAGGGTACTTCCTGAAGTTCTAGTAAGCCAAAATTTTGAACATAAGCTTCAATGAGTACACAAACAACAACAAAATATATTTGGAACTTTTACCCCCTCCCCCACCCCTTTAACTAGGGCATGGAATTTTTTATGGGAACCTACAAATTTTGATGCTAAAGACTACTTGCTAAAAATAAAAAAGTATATCCCCATTCTTTGAATTAGGGGATGGAAGTTTGTATGGATTTTCTTCCCATAGAAATTTAGAAACTGAATTTTATGCTAGATTTCTGATAATTATACAAGTACAGACTTCTTATTACAAATGAAACAATATGTATATAAAAATATAAAACAGCTTATAAAAAGAAGTAAAATCCCATCAAAAATATTTTCATGTAAAATGTTGCCACATGACTATATGGCTGTCAAAAAGTAATCAGATCTCATGTAGAACCAAGCTTCTAACTTTACACGTCCTCACTCTACAAGCCCTAAATTCACAAACTTTACCCTTTAGTCAATATAGGTGGCTTGGCCATTTCGCTACTGTTACATGGGATGGGTGTAAGATGAAAAATTTATTCACGGTTCATTACTTCTCTGTTATACAATACCTAGTTTTTTAGTAATAGACAGCCAAGCCGCATTATTTTCATGACTAAAGTGTAGAATTTTGGAAATTACAGCGTGTGGAGTTAGAAGTTTGGTCCTACATGAGATTTGATTATTTTTGACAGTGCAAGCCATATAGTCTTCTCAAGGCCCCATTTTACATAAACATGTTTTTGTTAAAATTTATATGAATCGAAGTATTGAAATTGATACTAGTAAATCAACATAACAAAACAAATTCAATCATCATATTTTTCATGTTTTCTAGACCAACGAAATGTTTTATCGTGAAATGGAGGCAGCAGGCGTTTCGATATCACAATACGCTCCCCATACATATGACGCAGTTTGGGCTATAGCCCTGGCACTGAGTAAAGCAGAAAATATGTGGAAAAATATGAAACCGGAAAATATTAGTAACAAAATTGGCTTAGAACATTTTGACTACGACAGAAGTGATATGGCTGAGGAATTTTTATACCAGATGGCAAACCTTAGCTTCTTGGGCATATCGGTGAGTAACTTTGTATGAAATAATTCGTTTCAAAAAATATTCTTGATTTAGAAGCAGATAAGATAACACGATAAGATAAGATAAGGAAAAGCTTCATGCTAAATTTAATTTATTGAGGAAATTGTTTTGTAACTTTATTAGTTGCTAGTTGCCTTACGCGCAGCCTTTCCCGCGAGTAGATTGATATGTAGTCGGTGTAGTGACACACATATTCATAGCAAAGGCAGAAACATACAGTTTATGTACTCAACGCATATTTCACTTCGTAGCCGAAGCATTTTCAGGAGAGTACTTTATTCTAAAGAGGACATTGGATGAAATGGAACAAAAAATCACAATGATGTTATATTCCACACGTAATGTATTTCGCTCATAAAATTATCCGAAAGTCAAGTAACCGTACGCTATTAAAAATAAAGTATGAATTTCAACTACAGCTGCTCCTATATGAATTGGATGATTTCACTAAATTTAACATTTCACAGACCAAATGAGGAGAGGTAACAAATGCGTTTCATATGAAATTTCACATGCTACTTGTGAAATGTCCTATGTTTATATCATACCACTAGCTGACCCGGCAAACGTTGTTCTGCCTTTTTAACTACTCTTATTTTTTTTCTATATTTTCTCACCTTTTAAACCTTCCCTGGACTTCAACAATTAATTCAAAACCAAAATTAGCCAAATCGGTTCAGCTGTTCTCGAGAGATTAGTTAAGCGTGGTTGTCATAATTTAAAATAAAAGGAGTAAACATATTCAAATCGTTTATTAGACCATCACAGGAATCAAACTCATGATTTGTAATTCCCCAATATTACAATTTGACGAAACAGGCAACCTTTTTTGTGTTCTATCTAACTAATCTAAAATCTAACGAATTTTCTGGCAGAAACATTTCAGATCTCGTCTTTGAAGTAGATGTTAATCTAATAAAGTTTATTTCTGTCCAGCGAGCAGGCGGGTCACATTTATAATTCATATCAGAACTCGGTTATTTCTGCTTTCCTTATAATCTCTTGAGACAATGTAGTTTCGAATATATTTTTGATATCAACATCTAAACTTTGATAAAATCTTTTTTTTATATCCGATTTATAATAAGTAAAAAGTAAGTATCTTCACGCTCATATCCCCGAAGGGGTAGGCAGAGGTACAACAAGTGCACCCACGATTAGCCGAAGATACTTGGTCCCACAAATGTGATAGGTGGCCAGCCTATCGCCAACCGGGCACTTTCCAATCCCGGGCAACTTTGTGTTTCTCAGAAAACTGACAAAACACTTTTTTTATATGCCCGACCCGGAAATCGAACCCAGGACCTCGTGTGGTCAACGCCAACACTGGACCACTAGACCACAGAGGCGATTATATATAATAAGTAGAGCCAATAAAGGGATAACATAGTACATTTTCGAATTTCGATATAGCAAAGCATATGACCGTCGAATTAACCGTCGAAAAACATTAGTCGAATGTTTAGCGAACGTAACTATGAATCGATGGGGCTCAGGTTCGATTCCTGACAGAGACAAACATTTTTATGATTAGCATACATGTTTCTATTTCTAGGTTTGGGTGTATATTATATATGTTACAGTACCTATATATGTATTTATGTATTAGCGTTGTTGACTAACACCCATAACACAAACAAATAATTTGTTTGCTTTGGGGTTAGATCGATTCTAGACGAATTTGCCCAGTGATATTTGTTTATTTATAGATGTGATGAGCAAATGCCTTTGAATTTAGACCTTTTACGGTTTTGCCAGGCAGTTTAATTTCAAGTTTAAAGATGGCTATAATTGTCACTACCATCATGACCACTGCGTAGTGGAGTTCCGTAATGTCTCGCTCGGGTCTGTTACCACTGATTTTCCTGTTTCTACCATAATAAAGATAGCGCTTGCAACTGTTATGTTCCGGTTTGAAGGAAAAAGTAGCCGATAAAATCTTTGGTGTCAATGGCGATGGTTGTCTCTGACTACAGAAGAGCCATCTGCTTGTTTGCTATATTGTGATGTGAAAACCACATGGGATTCTAACCTGACACTCACTATCTGCATCTGGATAGGCTATCCAGCAAATGTAAGGATTTAACGACTTTTTCCGTGTTTTTCTATCTCTTCAGCATAGCTTAAAAAATAAACAAATCAAAAATTTCTCTATGCCCGTGATGTCCGAGCCTGTTTGGTCCCACCCGTTCTCAATAAATCCCACTTTAAAAAATGCCAGAGTTTGCCACTATCGTGCTCTGATTGGCAGGGCTAAGTAGCCTGTTTATTATGGATTTAACAATTTTCATTCATATCATTTAGACAGTAACTGTCCAATAATATCTTTGTGCGTTTCCATTAGAAGACCTATGTACTTGTATTGAATAAAAATATAAATTGTCTACCCAAAGTTGCAACACACAATTCTAAGAAAAATAAAATGTTAAGTATTATTTATCTTTTATTTTGAGAACAACTAAGATAATTTTGTTCATAGTGTATTTTAAGTAAATGGTTCTCTCGATTAAAAGAGATAGATGTTTCAAAATTAATATTTAGCCTTTACCTTACCTTTACCTTTTACCTTAGGTTCGAGGACCTAATGCCAAAATTGACGACGATGCGACGAATTCATATTATCACGATTGCACATAAACATACTGTATGCGTTTGTTTTTGCTATTGACTTTGTGGATAATTATTCTGCTGGGATCTTTTTATTTTTCAGAATTTTGGTGATTTTGTTCCATTTCTTATACTACTTTTTTATTTTCCTTTCAGTAGCATCACAGAGGTCATACATAGAAGTCGTTTAATTAAGTTGTTTTCTTTGAGTTATAAATTTTCACAAAATAACGCCTGAATCTATAAAATATGGTTTTTAATTACTTTCATTTACAATTCATGGATTAAGAGAGAATAATTAATGTTATTCGTGATATTGTTGATGCATAAATTGTTGATGTATAAGAAATTTATCAAATCTTTTACTTCTTTCAATTCGCTACTCTTATATAAGATACGATTGAGGCGGAGAAATTTAACGTTTTCCTTACATGTTTTATAAAAAAAGTTATAAATTCCAGGGTCCTGTATCTTTTCATGGCGCAGATAGAATTGGAATGTCAGCATTTTATCAAATTCAAGGTAAGAATTAAATACATTTATGCCGGTAACACGGACTAAATATACATAACTCGACATATATATGATTCGGATTGAATTTTCAAAGAAATAATTAATAACTAGAAAAAATATATTTTTAACATAATTAAATGATATTCCACAAATGCATTTAAATTTTTAGTCACTACTTAAATGTCAGTTAACAGATAAAATAATCACAAAAAATACAGCGTAAGATAAGCAACATATAATATAACCCTATTTAAGCAAAAACAAAATTGATTGATTGGACATGTTCCGTTGTTCGGCGAAATTAAACAATGTGAATTAGATAAAATAAATATACAATGCCATTATGGAATAATTATTAAGGTATAATAAGAGGTCAAATTGACGCGCCATGATCATTTGTCTGGTATTGTCATCGATCTATATGTACGTAGTATATTATCTCTTTGGGTATTGTCCGAGGATTATTCATTATATATCTAATCTCCAGTATTTTTATGTTTTACAAATAATTGTTTACAGGTGCTTTTGAAGAAACAACTATTTTGTCCATGGCTATTTTATATGAATGGTCTAGATCGACAGTTTTAGCTTTTTAAATAAGTTAACACCGAATACGCTGAATATATAGGTGCATATCGTAATCTAATATACAGGGTTACCTCTAAAACACCAGCAAACTTGCAGGAGTAGATACCTAACATTATAAATAACATTTGTTCTATGACTTTTGACATAACTCAATTATATAAAAATGATTTTTTTAGTTTTCATTATCCTGTCGTGACATTTCTAACTCTTCATTCGGATGCGCTGCTAGTAGTAATAATAGTAACACTTTCCTACCTAATCTTTGCGATGCACGTAGAGTTAAGAACGTTCAAGCGAAAAATTTAATTCATATTAATTTTTGTACGAAAGGAAAATCCAACAAATTATTAAAAGTCGTAGATCAAATGTTGTTGTATATGATGTTAGCTACCTAGTCCTGCGAGGTTGCTGGTGTTTTAAAGGTAACCCTGTATATTTATTATTTGACACATGACATGACAACAAGAGTATACATAGTACATTAAAATATTATCTTACATTAAAGTAGGCTCTGGTATTATGCATGCCTATAAAAGACGTGAACAACATTCTCTTAAAAATTACGAAATACCGTCTTTTTGAGACCCAATAATATGTCATGAAAAATGTCAATATCGATTGACGCACATGTTCTGTTACATTCAGCACAAATCCTTGGCAGAGGTAAATTTCGCAAGAGGCTTGTTCTACAGACAGAGGTATAAAAGATCTTAGTTATAGGATGCCATCGATGCCCATACAACGATGGGACATTTATATAAACACTTTGAAAGAGGTGGTCACAATCTATGATACCAGAAAAAACATAATATTAAGTAATACACGATGGTTACCAAATGACATAATTTTAAAATGCATAAGGCGGACATTATAGACAATACGGCGGTAAATGTTTGAGGAATAATTCCTAATTTCAACGTATCTGCTATTCGAACATTCCTTGGCGTAT
The DNA here is from genome assembly GCA_036924255.1 of Apodemia mormo. Classification (NCBI taxonomy): domain Eukaryota; kingdom Metazoa; phylum Arthropoda; class Insecta; order Lepidoptera; family Riodinidae; genus Apodemia; species Apodemia mormo. The sequence goes on from JAUPFN010000008.1 coordinate 41,801,621, forward strand.
GCATGTTAGAAGAAAATAAACTATTCATGCAAAATGATGTAATTGTAATAGATATGTGGTCATTAAACGGGTATATTTAAAAAACCTGTCTTTTAATTTAGTGATATTTAAGAAACTTTAGTTTTTTTACAGGTGGTCGTCCTAAAACCGTAGCTCTTTATAGTAATGGTAAAGAAATGAAGTGTTCAGAATGTGCACGCCCTCGATGGGCAGGTGGAATACCAACAGCTAGAAGGAATCTTGTGTTACGAATAGACTCGGTATCTGTTCCTGCTCGACTAACCGTATCTGCTTTTTCTGGTGCAGGTGTCACTTTGGCATTTGCATTTTTGGCATTTAATCTACATTATAGTAAACGAAGGTACGTGTTATGTATAAAGATTTATTTTATAAACCTATATCCATTAACGTATGTACAGCAGCGGCATTAGGGCTACTGACACCCCGGGCAAAAATATTTAGGCGCCCACTTAAGGAAATCAATATCGAGTATTTATTTTTTGCTGAATCAATGTGAACGTAGTTTATGTTGAGATTTGGGAGGTGGATGAAAAAAACGAATAGAGTGATGTATATTTATTGTTATCAGACTAGATACGATGTACTTCGATGTTGCTCAAAGTCTCTCTCTTTCTCTCTCTCTCTCATACTCTCATAATAAACATAAAGAGAGATAACAGCTCTCTCGAGACTAACTCTCACGGAGACGGAGACAAAATTCGGAATGGAGCAAGCATATCATATAATAATAATATAATATATATAGAGTGTGTTTACATATTTCAATTTTCAATTGTATCTTAAATTATAAGGCGTATTTCACATACTCCAACAATTTAATAATTTCATCTTTCTTTTAGCGTTATCCAGAGCCAACGACGTGGACTTAGAAAGTTTTGTAGCTCCTCTTTATTTGTTGTTTTTTTTTGTTTTTTTTTTTAAATATTTTTGTTTTTTTTTTCAATTTTTTTTATATTTTTTATTACTTTTTATTTTGTTTGAACATTTTGTTATTTTTTGATTAATGTTCTTAAATTTTTTCAGTAAAACTTACTGATTTTCTTCAGTAAAATTTGACTTTTCGGGCTTTTTTGTCAGCAAAGACACGAATCAAATTAGAAAAATCTAATTGTCCAGCGATTTCATTTTCAATCGAGAGAGTAGCCAGGTTAGAGAGTCTCGATTGAGAGATTGTTGATCGGATATACGTTTTTATTAATTTTAATAATATTTTATGTGTAACAGAGACCGATCTGTGAAGACTAATTCAAGATCAGTTGAAGGTAAGATGGATAGTATGTGAAGAATCTTCTTTATTTTCTTCATAGGTATTCAAGAATCAAAGTAAAATGGATCAGGAGAAGAAAATATGATTAATCCGATCAATGTAAGATTATTACGGAAAATATGTACTTTTATAATGCAGCGGGCTGCCCGCTGATCCATTTTACTTTGATTCTTGAATACCTATGAAGAAAATAAAGAAGATTCTTCACATACTATCCATCTTACCTTTAACTGATCTTGAATTAGTCTTCACAGATCGGTCTCTGTTACACATAAAATATTATCTTTCATTAATTATTTCAATTCATCTTGTCCTTTGACCCGAATTTAACGGACTTTCCTTACTTTCGTTCACCACTTTTAGACTGGCATGATATGTAGCAGTTCCCAGCCTCGCATCTGACACTTTTCATACCCATGGGATAGATCGGTATACGTTGCTTTCAAGAGCTACTTTAACTTACTTACAACACGTTACATTTTCCAAGCCACAATAGACTAGTTAACTAAATTTTAAAAACTTTATAATATTTTATAATTAGTAACCATTAATTTTTTCTTTAATATGGTACGTTTAAAATAAATATGCGTTTTAAAATTTAAATTTAATTTTACCGCGAAAAATACTCTGGACTGATATAGCGTCGTAATTACATCACGCCGTAGTCATATATACATTATATATTCTGTGGTTTCTATAAAAAACAATAATAAGTTTTACCGCGGTATGACGTCATAACACTTCAAGATTTGCGTTTACCGTCATGTAACTTGTCATGTCAATATTATTAATCCTTATCTTTTAAAATAAACATTTCAGTTTTTTGATATATTTTATCATGATTAATCATTAGAAACTACAATTTTTTCATTCTTAGTGAAAACAAGCCTGTTTTAGTCTAATGGGACTGGTAGGGCACACGTTGCTCGCCTGTACGCTACGTATATTTAATACTTAATAATAGGCAATTTTCAGATCAATCAAATTGTCTTCACCTCGACTAAACAATATGACGCTAATTGGATGCATATTAGTTTATACAGCGGTGGCGCTATTAGGGGTTGATAATGCTTCATTGCCATCATACATTCCATTTTCCGCAATGTGCACGGTAAGTATTCGTATGATTTTGTAATGTATAACAATTTTGCACTCCTTTTTATCTTTTTTTTATATAGAAGAGGGGACAAACGAGCAGGTGGTGCACCTGATGGTAAGTGATCACCGCCGCCCATGGACAACTGCATAACGGGGGTCTTGCAGCTGCGTTGCCGGCCTTTTAAAAATGAATAAGCTCATTTCGTAAAGGTCCCTAAGTCGTATCCGTTCGGAAACACCCCCGAGGGTAATTGATTCCACAGAGGAGTTGTGCGAGGCAAAAAGTGCCGACAAAAGCGCACGGTTGTGGATTTTCAGACATCGAGGTGGTGAGGATGGAACTTTAAATTTTGACGCGATGTCCGATGGTGGAATTTAGCGGCAGGCATTAGTCCGAACAACTCGTCGGAACACTCGCCATGATACATACGGTAAAAGATGCAGAGCGAACCTACATCTCTGCGTAATACCAAAGATTCAAGCAGGTTAGAAATAGCCTGATCGTCGACGATTCGAACCGCTCTATGTTGAATGCGATCAAGACGAAGAAGAAGCTGGTACTGAGGAGCTCCGGTCCAGAGGTGAGAACAGTACTCCATGTGAGGTCGAATTTGGAACTTGTAAAGTTGAAGGCGATGGGCTGGCATGAAGTACTGCTTTGCTCTACTGAGTACGCCAAGCTTTTTGGAGGCTAGTTTAGCCTTTCCTTCCAAGTGATCGCGAAACTGAACGTTGTTCGATATGTTGACTCCCAGTATTCCAATACTGGCTGAGGCTGTCAGCCGAGTGCTCTCGAACCGAGGTGATACGACAAAGGGTGTTTTAGCGGTGAACGCAAAAATCTGCGTCTTTTTTGGGGTTAAATGTAACAAGATTTTGACGACCCCATTCTGAGACATCGGTTAGTCGATTCTCGAGTTCAGACACGAGCTTGTTCCGGCCCTCATCGACGTGTTCCCGAGAAATACCAATACAGCCGGAATATGTAGCGTCACCAGTACTGTCGTCCGCATAGCAATGTATGTTACTAATTCGCAACATATCATTGATATGCAGAAGAAACAGTGTCGGTGATACCACGCAGCCTTGGGGAACACCAGCATTGACAGTTTTGAGGTCTGAGCATGCACCGTCGACTACGATCTTGATGCTCCGATCAGCCAAAAAACTGGTGATCCACTTGCATAATTTCTCGAGAAGCCCATAGGAAAACAGCTTTGAGAGAAGCGCTTTATGCCATACCCGATCGAAGGCCTTCGCTACGTCTAAACTAACTGCGGGATGGTAGGCGGTGCGTTCTCTTGGTCATCCAGAGTCGAGTTGGCCGCAAAGCACGAGCCCAAAAGATCGCCTTTCTCCTTTTGCGGTATCTTTCTACTTTGTATATATTATGAATATAAATATAAATGCTTACCACTTACGTCTTAGATTTAGAATAAGAGGGTAAGGTAGCCAAAGAACTTATGCATTACATTACGCCACATAAATGGCAATGCATCATTTACATCTATGATGCTTAAAAGCGATGGTTAACTATTTCCATCAGGAAGAAACAATCTATTAGCTTATTTGCAAATCTTTAATTTATATAAGAAATATTACGCCTCCGTCGATTACGAACAAAACAGAAAAGCGTTTTCTTCATGCGAGTTAGAAATATATTAATTTAATCGAAAAATGTTTGATAATTAGCTAGGTGTATAAAAGACAAAAATACATTGCATCGAATTGTTTTGTATAAATATATTTTTGTAAACAGCTATTCTTGTGTATACCATTCTATTATTCTATTATATTTTATGATTAGTATCTTTACTAATTCAAAAGATAAAAAATTGCTGCGTTACAGCACAAGACACGTCATTAACACTTCAAAGCCAATTAAAATGTAAAAAATTTTGATTTTTAAATTTTATCAAGATAAAATTATTATTTTTTTATATTTAATCTAAATAATATAAACTATTGTTAAGGTTGTAAGTTATAATAAACCATACATATCAATTTCATATGACTCAAAAATAATAAAATAATAATAATAATACATTTATTTTCTCTTCACATAAAGGAAAACGCAAGGCTTATTTTACAACATGCAAATAAATTATTTCAATTTGAACAGATAACATTTGTAACCTAATTTCTGTGAGAGAATATTGAATTTATAAAGTATGTATATGTAACTACTTTATGTATTCTTTTTTACAATAAAATGAATTTAGTAAATAGTAAGATATTTGCATGTGTTTATGTATGCGCATGTTTGTATATGTGTATGAGTAAGTACGTGCTTGGACTTGTATGTATGTTACTTGTACATGTATTGGAGTGGAACTACTAAATTCTCTATAAGGTCGCAATTTAAAAATTTTATCCATCTTGTAACTGTAGATTTGCTGACGTAGGGAATTGGTTGGCGAGAAGAGAGTTCATTTTATTGTTTAAGAAACTACCTAAAACTAAAAAGGCCCATGTAGCATAATATGATACCTTTACTTCTTTCGTCCACATTTAATTTCGGTGTATATGTTGATTACATATATTTTTAAGTATGACCTGGCGAACAAAGTTTTTCCTGGCTGTAACTAATAGGTACATTCTATACATTGTACAAATCACTTGTAGAAAATTTATAAAAAAAAAAATCAGCGGCCTTAAAATTCTCCTTTGGGAATTCCTTCTCTAGTAGAACAGGTTTTGTTTAAGTGACACCACCCCGGAAAACAATATAATTAGCTTATTATAGACTAATACTAAAATAATAATAACATTTAACCGTCTATTTATGTAGCAGATTTACCTATTTTTAATACTTTCAGGGCAGAATATATATTTTATCTGCTGGATTTTCGCTTGCGTTTGGATCTATGTTTGCTAAAACGTATAGAGTTCATCGCATCTTTATAAGGTTTGTATTGTAATATACACATTTTACAATAACGTATTATTAGCATTAAATGATAATAATATTTGCCTTTATCGAATTTAGCATGGTATAAACATATAGGTATTAATAGTGAACCACCTTTAACATAAACTTTTGTTTTAATATCACAGGATAGCAAACAAGCAAACGGTTGTCCTGATAGAAAGAGAAACCATCGCCTATACATACAAAAGATGTAAATGGTGCGTTGCTATCCGTGTAACGGGATGTAATGCCACATGCATAAGTCTACCAGCTACTTTACCCTTCAAACCGGAACACGACAATGACAAGAATTGATACTACTGCGGCAGGAATAGATAAGGCAATAGTACCAAATACCCGTGTAAGTCTTTAAAGGACTATACTACTTAGCCAATCGATCGCCTCTTACGACCTTTAAAGGAGCCCAGATCAACACGAGGGAAATTTATAATATTAATTTTTTTGATACATATATATATATATATATATATATATATATATATATATATATATATATATATATATATATATATATATATATATATATATATATATATATATATATATATATATATATATATATATATATATAAAGGGCCACATATTTCGTAATTTTCTTTTACAAAATAAATATGATTTACATTTTATTTATTTTGTGATGTTTTTAAAATTAAAGTAATGCTAACGCCTTTTAAAAGATTTTTATCACATGAGTAACCGTCCTAGAACATAAGAAGATATTGTCTAGTTTACTGGCTAAATTACACTGAAACAAAAAACATATACAGTGATAATTGTTAAGAGTTTAGTACTGCTTCATGGTTGCTAGTGAACTCTCCTGACATTGAAAACAATGTAATAAGTCATAGTACGTTAAGAAAAAAAATCTGTGGTTGGTAAGAAATATCCAGCAAGTTTAAATGATGCAGCTCATATAAATTATATCCATTCAATTACAGCAATCGTATCGGTGTTTGCAAAACTAAACTTTTACAAGATACACCATTGATCTCTCTCGTCTGTGCATTATTAGTGATTGACGGCTTAATAGTAACTTTGTGGGCAGTTTTTGATCCAATGGAGAGATATTTAAAGAATTTGACAATTGAAATCAGCAGCACTGATCGGAGTATCGTTTATCAGCCACAGGTATAAATTTTAAGCATATTAAAATATTAATCTGAAAAGATTTGTTTATTTAATGGTAGCTAACGGTTATATAATGTAGTATCTAGAAAGACTGGCAAAATTCAGGCTTAATAAGGCATAGTGCACGGATCTCAGGATCTCTGCTATTTTACATACAGCAAATTTTTGAGATTTAATTTTACATGTCGGTTAATTTATATGTATATACATCTGATTTTAGTCATGCTCAAATTGTTTAACTTAAAATCATGTCAAAAATACTGCATTAAGTACTTAAATTACTTAAATTATTTACCAATAACAGTCAAATTATTGTTTGGCAAATCTATGGCCATTGGTCAGACCATGATAAATACACTTTTTGCTAAACAATGTTAATAATACAATTAGCATTGCGAAAAACGGATCGTTTGATCAGATAGACATATCTCCATCAATACTGTACTCTTCTATAGTCTATGAACATTTCAAGATAAGTTAAATAAAAAAAAGAATATTACATTTGATCATAATAATACATATGCATTGTGCATAATACATGTAAAATTATTTATTGTAATTATCACTTTCTGATCTAAGGCCACAGAAATTAATACATTATTGTATTTTTAATTATAAGGCATGTAGTCACCAATATACTGTTTTTTTTTTTTTTTCTTTTTGGCATGGGCGTACAATATACTGTTTAATATAAGAAATGGATCTTGAGAATTTACTGTATTTTACCAGTTACACTTGATAAACGAATACACTGGGAATCGCAAATTGGAAGTAAGCCAGATTTAGTGCAGCAACATTTGCACTGAAAAAATGAGGCAACACAGCAACAGCTTTAGTTACTTTCACAGCATTATAACACATATAATTCTTGTCTTCCAGTATTTCGCTGAAATGAATACAATATTCGTATTACAAAAAAAACTATAAAAGCAATTTACCTACCTGCCAACCTCCCTAAAGAGAATTCATAGAAATGAATATTTTAACAATAATTTCACAGTTTATATTTTAAAACACACAGACATCAAGTCTGTACTTGATGTAGTAAAAACTACTAAAAATAAAAGAATGACCAAATATTTTTTCATCACTATTCGATTTACTTATATTCATCTTATTTTAACTGACTTTTAAAAACTATTACAAAATTAACTAACACACTTTTACAAGTTGAACTTATAAATATATTATATTATTAGTTATTTTTCTTAAATTTCCATACAATTTTGATTGATTAACCTCACTCCTTTGTATATTTCCTAGACAACATTTAACTGAAATCTTTGCTTTCAGATAGAAGTTTGTAAATCACAAAACATTACTGGTTGGCTTTGCGTTGTTTACATCTATAAAGGACTTTTGCTCATTGTTGGTGTTTATATGGCTTGGGAAACACGTAACGTCAAGATATCAGCACTAAATGACTCCAAATATATTGGGATAAGTGTATATTCAGTCGTTATTACCAGCATTTGCGTTGTAGTTATTGGAACTATAATAACTGAAAGAGCAACTTTGGTTTACGTAACGATTACGACTCTAATACTTATAGTGACAACATCTACTGTATGTCTTTTATTTTTTCCAAAAATTATAGCGATTAGAAGAAAAGGTAAGAAATAAATGTAGTCCTTACTGCTATTACTTTAAAGTTTTCACGTAGAGATTTCTCTTATTTACGCAACTCACTTTAATAAAGTACATTAAACATACATTTCTAAGAATATCACACATACCAAATCAAATATTTTATAAATTCAGTTACGATGATATAAATAGATGATTTTTAGCATTGACAAAATATTAAATTTATTTACAATGGAGTGACGAATATTAGATAAACAAATAAATTACATTATGATCTAATATTTTAAAAATTATATATATATATATATATATATATATATATATATATATATATATATATATATATATATATATATATATATATATATATATATATATATATATATATATACATATACATAACAAAATATATACAGTAATATAATACATATAACCTTTAAATAAATATATACTACTAACAATAATAAATTTATACCTTTACATAATATTCGTTTACTACTATGTATCTATACGTAGTAATAAACGTACATATAGAATAGCATAATTCACTAGTACCTGTATTTGTGTTTTACAATACCAGTAAATAGAAAAGGCCATCAGGCATTAAAGTACCTAACTATCGCAATAGAAACGACAAAAATGATTTTTGACCTACCGCCTTAATAAAAGACCTCTCGTAGACAGTATTAATTGTCCTGTGTAACAGACAAGCGAGCAAAATATACTCATGTTATAGTGAGTTCAAATTCCTGTAAGTAATGTAATTTAAATTACACTGGTTAACAACAAAAATGTATCTTTAATTTCTTCCAATATTTCACAGATTCGTTGTATGTACTGACTAGTTCTACTAGTTTTTTCGTAAATGCTCTAGTTTTGTTAAAATCGCACACTTCCCGCAAATACTCGTAAATGTTTTTGTTGATGCACCTTTATTTTTACTTTCAAACAAACATATCATCATACTAGTTTCTCAACGTCGTAGGCAGAAACTACTTAGTGATGTACATAAATATACCTTAAGCATTTCATATACATAGGTTTTGTTTCTTCCCCGTGTTGGTTCCGGGTTCCTTTAAAGAATAGACCAACTGCCGTTCTGCCAGGCAGGTCGTAAAAGGCGACCGATTGGCTATGCGAGTCACTACCATCGTGGCTACTAGGTGGTAGAGTTCTGCATTGTCTCGCCCGGGTCAGGTACCACCGCCTTACCTATTCCTGCCGCAATAGCGTCAATGCTTGTCGCTGTCGTGTTCCGGTTTGGAGGGTAAGGTAGCCGGTAAACTTATGCATGTGGCATTAGACCTCGCCACAAGATAGCAACGCACCATTAACACCTTTGGTGTCTATAGGCCATGGTTGACTCTTTCCATCAGGAGACCCATCTGCTTGTTTGCTATCTTATGATATAAAAAAAAAGGTAAGAACTTATAGGAATGCCCAGTTGCGTGAGTGCGTTATTATTCTATGGGTAATGATAGATATTAACGTGAACGAAGTCGTAACCGCCAGCAAACAAATAATATATTAACATTATATTCTGTATATATTTATATTCCATACTGGTCTGGTACTGGTAAAAAATATTGACGAAGAGATTATTATTTATTAGTTGAAGAAGACCCAGTTATTCGAAGTTTGGGGCTAAGGCTTGAATGTAAAACAAGAAGATTTGTGACTGATGAAACAAGAGAATTGCACTTTCGTATCGAAGTCCAGAACAAAGTTTACAAAAGAGAGGTTGCTGCATTGGATAGAGAGATAGGACGTTTAGAAAAATTACTCTCAGCTCCAATCGATTCTCTAGAGTTGCAAACATCGATTGCTTTATCTAAACGCGTGAGTATCTCGACGCATACTTAACAATGCTAATATAATAAAAAGGAAATATTTGTTTTTTTGTATTAATAAGAAAACTCTTAATTTACTAAACAAAATATTTTTTAGAATCCTTCAACTTATAGCCTATTGAAGCCTATATCAGTTTATAGCGTTATTCTCATTTCTTACGTTATGTTACGTTATTCTAAACAAAATTGTAAATGTAACGGGGAAGTAACCAGCGGGCATTTATAGATTTTTTTACATATTGGGGTCAACTTAACCTAATAAAATAAATCTTCTTCTTCATTCTTCTTATACAATGCAAAAACTTTTTACTGTACTCCAAAAACCACGATTTTACGACATAATATACTCCCTGAATAAATGTAATCTGCTATTCCGCCAGGCAATTCGTAAAAATGAGCAATTGACCAAACATATCACTACCATTTTAATGTCTTGCCCGGGTTGGATACAAGCCTTACTTATTCCTGCCACAATAGTGTCAATGTTCGTCACTAAAGTTTTCCAATTTAGACAGTATGGTAGCAGGTAAACGCATGTGACAATATTATTTCACTACATGTATGGTAACACACTATTACCATCTTTAATGTTTAGAGGCGATGGTTGTCTCTTTTCATTACGAAGCTTTTTGCTTGATTCTACAATATTTAGTTTGATTGATTGATTAATTCTACAAGTTTAGAAAATAACTTTATCCCATAAAAACATTATACAAGCCCACGTACATATATCCAAACCATATGTGTAAAATACTGATATCTAGTTATGATGCCAAAACACATAAATTTATAACAACTGAATAAACAAAACGATGCTTTAAAATAAATTAATTCTACAATCATATAAATTGCCAAGTATCTCCAAAATAATATTGCATTTATTTTGGAGACACTCGGCATTAGCTTTGAATATAAAATGGCTTGCAGTACATGCTTAGGACATCATGTATAAGACTGAAGCTACCTGCCTACTATTCATATTTTTGATTAAATTTTTCCTGTCCAACTTTGACCAAAACTGACTTGAAAAGTTAGAACTATTGTTTAGCTAATTTACATAATCATAGTGAGATTTAATTTTACAACTACTTTTTATTCAAATTTATTATTAATCAGAAATAGATTATAATCATATAATAGGTATAAAACAAGCAAAGGTCTCGCCTGTTTGAAAGAAAAAAACATATTCTATATTTATAGACGATGGTTACTTCTTGGCGTATTGAAGATGTTAACTGTGTTTTTTTAAATATGTGGCAAGAAAATTACGCAACTTAATTAAAGTTAAGACCGACCGTATCCATCTCACGAGAATAGGAAAGTGCTAACGCTGTTGGGGTAAGAACTAGTAAAGCGGTCGTGCCAAACCCAGATGAAGAATTGTAGAATTCTACCACCCAATAATTGTAATAGCAAGCGAATAGAAACTACCAGATATTTATAGGAGCAAAAGCAACAAAGCGTAACTGACTTGTAGGGTGAAAATATGTTACGTACTTGACACTCATTGATTTTCACTCAACACTTTCACTCACCAAAAATTTCTGAGGTAGTAATATTATACCCTCTCTTCACTCGGTACGCTTATTTTAATAAAGGTTAGGTAGTTTTAATGTTTAGATATAATAAAGAAGAAGAATTAGATTTAATAAAGATTTAGGTCATCTTAACCGTAAGTTTTGATGGCGTAAATGGTTTACAAGTATAAATAACATGTTTTTGTTTTAGACGGAACTAAATACAGTTGAAGAAGAAGCACAAAGTCGCGATCCAGATAGAAGAACACCTAGTATTAGTGGTGGTTTACCAATGTTACTTCTCTCAGTTTTACCACCAGTTATACCACGAGCCAGCTGGCCTTCAACTGAAGCATTTAGAGGCAGAAACTCTATCAGTTTCAGCTCTCAACCAAAACTTAACGTGAGGAAATCACAGCCAGCAATAGACTTGTACAATCTCTGTTTAAATAAGCGTGACGAAAACCCGGGTCTCTTAAGTAAAATTAAAACTTTCTTTGGTAGTCGAGTCTTTAGTCGTAAAGCTTCTATAATGAGTATGACTGAACCAAGTGGGCCATCTATTGCTGCAGCATTAAAAATGCACGTGGGTATGATAGCTGGATTAGTTCCCGGTAACAGGAAACATTCCATGGTATTATCGTGTAATATGCTTCATATTCCTCATCCAGAATTAAGACGAGAATCCTATGCAAGAAGTGGGCCGATCATTCGTGTAACTGATGATGAGCCAACTTGCTCCCAATATTCATCAGAAAAGTCAATTTCATCAGCGCAAAAATATATAGCTGAGCCAGAAACTAAAGTTAATTTTATTTTGCCTGAAAATCAAAATTTTGTACGGATACAGAATTCTTGTGAAAAGATAAGAGGTTCTCCTAGGTTTCCACATAAAATCGCACCTTCTTCTTCGAGTTTGATAACATTAAATAGTAAACGGAAAATCAGTGCAGATAGTGTTTTTTATTTATCAGATCAAGTGTATGATGAACAACGAAGGTTTAGTCATCAAAATGTCAATCCTAAGCAAAAAGTAGCTTTAGATAACAAATGGAGATCTACAGAAGATGCAATACCTAGTACGTCCTCAAAATATAATTAGTACAATTAAATAAAATTTACTTGTTGCAAAAGTAAACGTATCCCTCAAATAAACATCAGGTCTACCAATATGATACAAAATTTCGACTGAAAAAAGAATCAATAAGATAATTTATTTGAATTTTGGTATGACCCACATAGTATGTTTCAAACTTTAAAAAATATTTTGTGTGTCCTGGCTATTTTGTACATTTATTTTTGATGTAATTTATAACATATTATAATGAACCGTAAATTTTATTTATGGCTAAATGGCTAAATCATCAATGATCCAAAAGCAATTTGCAGCTTTAATAAAATAGTAGTATATAGAAAAATATTTTTGAAAATCAAAAGTGTACACCTCAAAAAATAGTTTTCATAATAATCATAATACGTATCCGTTTACGAAAATAAAAGCTTTTTTCTTTTTGATCCTTAAAAAATATTGAATTTCTTGACTATTAATTTTTACATCGCATAGTTAATTACTTAGAGTAATTAATTACTTACTATATTTTAGCAAATATAGGTTCACTAAAACAGTATACAGTAATACCCCGACTTACGCTACCTCGACTTACGCTACCTCGACTTACGCGAATTCGGAGTTACGCGATTTAATTTTCTTCGCGATTTAACCTTCTACATCAAAATAACTTCAGATTGTGTTTATACATTTTATTAATATAGTTTGTCATATTATCTAGAATTAAATTAAAATTTATTTCCTAAATTATTGTTTTATATATCCTAAATTATAGTCTCCGGTCCCAATTAAACATACTTTGTATGACTTTATAGGTATATGCAAAATTGTACCCCGACTTACGCGAATTCGACTTACGCGGATAGCGCTCGGTCCCACCTATCGCGTAAGTCCGGGGTATTACTGTACTATATTCATATCTCGTACGCTGCTACTATTATAGCAATTCATATTGTTCAGGGGATGCCCACTTGCATTTTAATATTGCGCCATCTATATTCTGGGAACTTTTAAGTTGTTTGTAATTGGCTATTTACAATTGTTGACCTTGAACAATTGGAAGTGTACAAATAAGAAGCAAATTCAAATCTCAAAATAATTTCAGCCTTGGCCGTTACGAGTTTTGTTTGCTCGTATATATGTAAGTTAAATGCTATTTTGTAAATACTTTGGTCAAATTTCTCTGACGTTGACTAAATCATCCTTCGTCTTTGCAAATATTATGCCTTTGAGCCTGGCGTTAAGTAGAGCCGAAATATTGACTTGTGAAATTACGAAAAAGTTCCCTTGGGAATAGATTTTGAATATTCAATTTAAACTTTATTTTTCAAAGTATCGACTTCTTATTTCATTTTGTTGTACCTAATGTAAAATAGCTATCGTAAATAATGTTTATTAAGCAATATTTATATTTCTTTTGGAAGTTTTAGGACTACCAAGATATTAAAAGTAGTTAGCTATTTCACATTACTTTAATAATTATGAAGCAAAGTTTAAGAAGTTCCCAAATTTTTTATCTGATTTAAAATATAGAAATACATTTGTACATATGATTAATTCAAATGTAAATCTGAAACGAATATGAAAAAATATTTCAAATCTGAAAATTTACTTTGGTAAATTGGGCAAAACTTAATAAAAATAAAGAAGCACATTCAAATATCATACAAGCATACACACATAGACAAAATTTAGTTATCGTGTCCTAATCACGGAATATGTCTATGATGCACAAAGTTGTGTCGAAAAACTTTAAATAATTATTATTTTATATACTCTGTGGTCATTTTTATAATATATAAATTAAATAATCGAAAATAACAATATAATGTTACGTACTCGGGTTCGTACTTGTAAGAAAACACCACTTATATTAAATCCGTGTATTTACACAACACAACACAACGTAATACTAAAATACACTTTACACCCTAGTCACTCGCTGTAATATCACTGAACTTGGAACACTACACAATAAAACACTTCTCGCTTCGCACTGGTCACTTGATGTATTGCTCTGGATCGCTTGATAAAAACTGCCTTGTGTTTGTCAACACTTCTCTATTTATAGGCAGGGTAAAGTCCTAGCTGGATCCAGAAAAATCTAAATGTATCGGGAAACAATGAATCACTTCTTACCGTAAACATGTTATGAGTCATAAATCCTAGTACTATTGCTTTCGATCACTGTATAAAACTGCCTTCCATTTGTCAACACTTCCCTATTTATAGTCGAGGTAAAGTTCGACAACAATCGCGAATGTTCGGCAATCATCTCGTAAACTATAGACAATTCAAATTATTGTGAACAACTTATGATAGTACACGCTACTTTCAACCTTATGCCATATCCCACAAAGTCCAGTATGGCATAGCCCAGGTCAACTATTTGTTTGTCAATAGGAGTAGCAATCTCTTTCTTTTATTTCTAGATAATTAGCGCGCGCGCGCTCCAACTCTACACGCTTCTAGATTATTCGTAACAATAATATTCGTAACTTATACTAAGGTAATCGTTATGTGACGATGAAACACAAATTTTTGATTATTTTAAGCCTCCATATAACCTCCATAATAGCCATATTTATGCCATATTTACCTAGCATTAAAACCAGGGGTTAAGTATTTCTTCAGCCCATTATAAACCTTATATAGATACAAAAAACTTTGAACAACAGAACATTCATATAATTTGATAACTTTACCTAATCTTAGTGTAGATAATATTTTTAAAAAAAATACAAAATTTTGTAAATTTTTAGCAGCTTCTGTGAGTATTTAGTTGATATAATTTATATTCTTCCTCGTCAGCGCAATTATGAAATGAAAATGAAAATTAAAAGTATTTATTTGCAAGAATATGGTGTTACAAGTTATTAAAATTAATCAACGATACCAGCATATTCTACCATTATATTGTGTGCAAATATAAAAAAAAATAAAAGTTACCATAATATTCTATGTTAAGAATTTTTATATGCATTATTTATTTACATATTACTATATATTTTCATAACTTAAATAAATTGAAATTTTATTGAAAATATTTTTATTTAAATTCAAATATTAAGACACAATTTATACACAAATTCAAGAAATATTCTTTCCATGTATTTATTTTTGATGATTCGATTTCTTTAGAATTACTACCGGATCGGAACGCGGCCTCACACTGAGAAGATCCGGCGGAAGAACTCAGCGGGTCTTGTTTTTCTTATAATTTACAAAATCACATTATGTTTATTCAATCAAAATTTTCACATTTATACATATATAAATTTATACAAATTTCGTAATAAGAAGTTTTTAGTTTAACATTTTAGCTTGTCAGCAGAAATTCTTACTCTATCACACTAATTATATGATTATTTATTAAATTTAAACACACTATAATTAATAACTAGTAGGCGTTTCCATATTTCACTGCTAATGATGAGGGCAAGCACTTTCAAATTGTCAATATTTAATTTAATAGTATTTAATTAAGCAATATCATTGCACGCCTTAAAGCGAAGCATGAGGTAGGTATTGCTCTAGTCAAGCAACTTTCTGCAGCAAAAATGTCTATGATATAGGTACATACTGTACTTATAAAATACATGTATTTCATATTTTTAAAAGGTAATTCTTCTATTTAGTGTAAAAAAACTAACTGAAAAAATATCGGAGTCGGTCCGTATGTCTGCATGTGGCACTATTACACTCACAAAACTGAACATATTAAGATATTTTTTAATAGCTTCAGAATTACAGTGCGCAGTTACCTATAGCAAATGGCTGTGTCATTCGTTGTTGTTAAATTATAATTTAGAAATATGATTTATGACATTCCGCAGAACCTATTTCAATTTTCAAATAATTGAGGTTGGTTGATCAATATGTGATTCTATGACATAAAAAAGCAAACATATCAACAAATCAACAAATAACTGACCACATACGTAATATAGAAGCAGCCAACTTATTTTAGTATGGAGTACGACCGTTTCTTACTTTAAAAATGTATTCCCACAAATAAAAATACTTTAGAAAACTCATTTTAGAGGCGTGCACTTTTGGATTTTTTAAATCATTTTTATATTTCTACACGGCGAAATTGCCTATCAATGTAAATATTACTAGTTTAGAAAGATTATGCTAATATTGTAAATACTCGTATAAATCTATTTTGAAATTGAAAATAGTAGAGAATGTGTTCAAATTTTATAAGTAGACGAAGTATGTAATTAGATACTTTATACAATACATTAATTTTATTAGTAAAGATGTGAAAACTAAATTTAATTTTTCTTAATTTTTTTGTATTACCCGTCCAAGAAATCTTATCATTATTTTTTTTTATTAACACTAAGTATTATTTATGTGTGTATTATATCATTCGTCTCATGTAAATAAAAAATAACTGTTATATACACATTGTCATCGACAAACATTTAGATGTAATTGCATTTATAGATTCTAAGCTGGAAAGTTTATTTATTATTTTCATCTTCAGATCAGCCAGCTTGGGATATGCCACGTGAGAAATTGTTGTTTACTTTATTGAAGCCTCTATTTCTACTCATCAGTAGCATAATCTGATTGTACGTACGAGTATATGTAATGTAATTTAGTTTTCCAATGTCGAGGTAATTGTAAGTATTGTGAATGGTCGTTTTGTCGATCAAAGAAAAACAAATTTTTGTGGTGTCATGGTGACTAGTTACTGTATAAACACAGGTACGTTCGATAATTAAAAATAGCTTCAATTCGGTCAATTTTAGCCCGGATCCTCTTTTGATGGTCCGGATACGGACCATCTAACATTCTGCCATGCAGTTCGCAAAACGCCAATCATTGGCTATACGAATCAATACAATACTAACTTCTTTGGAGTAGAGTTTTGCAACATGAGGCTGTGGTATGATACCACCGCCCTAAATATTTCTGCTGAAATAGCATATTTTTTAATATCATAAGATAACAAAGAAACAAATAGCTCTCCTGATGGAAAAAGATAACCATCGCCTATAAACACCAAAGATGTGAATGGTGCGTTGCTATTCGTGTACCTAGGCATTGATGCCACTTGTATAAGTTTACCAGCTACCTTACCTTTCAAACTGGAACACGACAGTGACAAGCACTGTTGCTATTGCGGTAGGAATAGGTAAGGTGGTGGTACCAGACCTTGGCAAGACAATGCAGATCTCTACCACCTAGTAGACACGATGGTAGTGACTCGCATAACCAATCGTTCGCCTCTTATGAATTTCCTGGGAGAAAGCCAGATGATCTATTTTACAAAGAAGCATGGACCAATTTTATTGTTTCTACTGGGTTGGAAATATCGGCAAAGCAAAGTAAGTCTATCTAGATCCCAAGTATTAGCCCTTTAAATAAATTAGTACCGAATATGCAAACTAGGTGTAGATTGTAATCTTATACGAGTATTAGTTTCAACGAATCTATTAAAAATTCTTGGCGTTTTTACGCTCACTATCGTGACAAGCGTGTGTTCCAGTTTGGCGAGTAACATAGCCGGTAAATTTTTCCATGTGGCAATGTTGACGCGTCAAAATAACTTTTAAAATTTTTTATTGAATAAAGTACTTCTGATTTCTGATTTCTGATTACTAATACTTCGCAACATGGATGACAACGAATCATTAACACATTTGGTGCCTGTAAGGCTCAACTCACATTGGCGCAGAGTCGAAGCGACGCGACGCGTCATGTTTTGCAAGGCGACGGGCGCCTTCGCTCAGCGACGCGCGCCTTCGCGTGGCGACGCGCGTCTATGCGCGACGGCGCGTCAGTACCGGAGTACAGAGACTTTCGTACATTCGGTTTTCGCCTTGACGTTAAAGACATCAAATTTCTGATCTAAATTAATTAATTTTTCATCTTCGTTCATAGTCGTCGTAGTTCAGCACTGTCGCCCGTCCGTTGTGGTCGGCGTCTAACGCGTCATTGCACCCGAGTACCTACGCGCGGCGATTCGCGAATCCACTCGACTCCAGCCGAGCGTCGAAGCGCGAATGCGCGCTTCCATATTTACACAACACAAAAATTTGTGCTACTAAGTACAAATATACTTTAATAATAGAACAATAGAGATGAATATGCTTTAGGCGGAAAAATATGACGCGTCGTGTCGCTTCGACTCTGCGCCAATGTGCGCTGAGCCTAAAGCCGCGGACCCACCGCAGCGCACGGAGACGATACGCACGTACGTCAAGCTTCGCTTTGCAAGAAATTACACGTGATTGTATCCACTGAAATCCACGGACACTCTACGCATGAGTTGACATACGTAGCTTGCTCGAATATGCGCGCATGTAGCTCAACGCTGGCAACGCCATGCAAGCTGTACACGCAGTACACTCAGTTGTGTACAACTTGTACTTAGTCGTGAGGTATATTCGTGTAAAGCGTGTGCTATAGTGGAAACGTTGGCCCACGTTGTTAAACAAATGAATCCAAGCGCAGCGCGGCGTGCCCGTGCACAGCGTGCGCTGCGGTGGGTCCGCGGCTTAATAGATGATGACTGTCCCTTTAAATGAAAATAAAATCAGTAACTTCCTTATCTACATACATAGTGGAAAGTTAAGCGTTAACGTAAGCCATGTGCTTGTTTGCTATCTATGATATAGATACGTAATATGTGACAGCATTATTTTAATATTTTTAACTAAAACTTGTTTTATAGAAGAGGATGCAAACGAGCAGGAGGTGCAACTGATTGTAAGTGATCACCGCCTCCCATGAACATTCGCAATAGCATAGGTTTGTCCAAGGCCTTTAATAACGAGTAATTGTATCCGTTCGAAAACACCCCCGCCGGTAATAGACAATTTTCACTTCAACAGTAACTTGAACAATTATAGCTACTTATCATTCCTATCAGCTGTTCTCTGGTGTTATGTAACTTAAGTGTTGAATTTATTTCAAACTGTGGAACATAAAACAAATTATGTTGAATACAAAATCATGAAACAACGAAAAGTTATGTTCAGTTAATGCCAGGTGTCTTTTATGTTTCAGTATCAAAAACCCAATATTTTACCACAAGAAAAGAAAGCCCCATTGGTCGAGTGGTTAGAGATTTGAGCTCATTGAGGCTCCACCGTCCGATATCGCAAAAATTCGCCTAGATCGCTTTAGTACATTTTATATGAACTATCCCAGACTATCGCCGCATCGAGGTAGATTTTTGTTCGGCAGATTTCAGTTAATGCGATGCGTTGCGCTCCACCCTATTGCAATGTGCAATTCCAAGCGGAATTTCGTGTTCATCCTTATTTTGAGTATTTATTTATTAAATCACGCAATAGATAAAGAACGATTAATAATTTTATTTAAAGACAAAGAGCTGTACAACATTCACGTTATGATGATCAACAAAAAGAATCACATTTTTAAAGAAAATACGGAAATGCGTGTTAATGTGAAGCAGTTTGGCCGAATAAAACACTTGAATCACTTTTACACGCACACTATAATTTTGGGCAGAGTAACGCTCTGAACAAGCGATAGGATTACAATAAATCGAAAACATGTCCCCCTTATTTATACCATTCGTTATCTATTTTGTCCGTTATGACGTCATCATCTCAAACAGGTGCATAACACAGGTGGGCCGCACATCTGGCCGGCCGGCGGTAGTTGTCGTTCAGCGCGGTTGATAACATGCGCTTCGTTGCTTTTGGCGCTCCACGTCACTGCGGCCCATAAGTGTGCTATGCTGCATTTTTCGTTGCGATGCGGCCTGTCTCAATATGCTCGATCCTTAACTTCGCATTCAATAGGCCTCGGGTCTATTCCCGATAGAGCAAGCGTTTGTCATGAGGACGAATGTTTGTATGTCCGGGTTTGGGCGTTTCTTAAACATATTTCAGTATTTTTATATGTAATTCTATGTTTTTTATGGTTCTGAAGTAAACTAGGAACCCTTATAGTTTCGCTATATCCGTCCGTCCGTCCGCATTTCGTAACAGATAAATCACTCCATTCAAAAAAGTCCATACCTATTTTTATAATTGCCTACAGTTTCTTAAAGGTGACAGCTCCATATGAAAATGAACCTTAAATGCTCACACGCTTGATCGTTAGTCTAGTGCGCTGTTGTGGCCTTGTTTTGAGACCGAAAAATGGGCATATTAGGGTTGTTTCTTACAATTAAATATTTATGTAGGTAAATAAAGTTACGCTTTTAAGTTTGAAATGTATTATCTATACATCTGTACAAAATAATAAAATTGGAGTGTCTGTTTGTAATATTAAAAAACTACTTTTTACTAAATACACATGGACCTATACATGCTACATATACCAAAATAACATTTTTTACAATTTTTGTCTGTCCGCCCGTCTGTCTGCCTATTTGTTCCGGCTAATCTCTGAAACGGCTGGATCGATTTTGACGGGACTTTCACGGGCAGATAGCTTATATAATAAGGAGTAATTTAGGCTACTTTTATTTTTTTTTTAATCCACGCAGACGAAGTCACAAGCACAGCTAGTTTTCATTTAAAAAAGTTTTTAACATAGTTATATACAAATAAATAAAATTGGAGTGTCTGTTTGTAATATTAAAATAACCACTTTTTACTAAATACCTATGGATGTACGTATATATGGTACATACACAAAAATAACATTTTTTACAATTTTTGTCTGTCTGTTTGTTCCGGCTGATCTCGGAAACGGCTGGACCGATTTTGACGGAACACTGGCAGTTAGCTTATATAATAAGGAACTTAGACTACTTTTGGAACGAAGTTCCTTACGGCAGGCTTGGAGGGGATAGGGATTTTGCTGCGCGACCGAACTGAAAAAAATGTGATAATAAAACCGTAAGAAAAATGCGTGGAATAAAAGCGTTAAATGAGACGTGCGCATGCGCGACAGTCGCGTACACAAGCGAGTAGTGCTGTTTAGCCGAAGGAAGTTCGTTCCTACCTGGTGTCCCGCGACACCACATCATTTTTTATTTAAAAAAAAGTAGGTCTGGTAGGTCTTAAATTCCTTTCGCAATAGCGTCAGTGCTTGTCACTGTCGTGTTCCGGTTTGGAGGGTAAGGTAGCCGGTAAACTTATGCATGTGGCATTAGACCTCGCCACAAGGTAGCGACGCACCATTAACACCTTTGGTGTCTATAGACGATGATTGACTCTTTCCATCAGGAGGGCCATCTGCTAGTTTGCTATCTAATAATATTAAAAAAATTAAACTATTTAAGGGAATATCAATTAATAAAACTTCGTTAAAGATTATTATTTGTATTAATTTCTAAATAAATCTATACACAACTAAATTCCAGCCGAGGTCATTCTATTTATTCTATCTACTATCTGTCTTCTGATATTGGCATTTACATTAGGCAGCTCTGTGCCTTTTCTTATAGCCATTTCTATCTTCTGAACAAGATTGATTTCCCTCGGCCATGCCACAAAATTAGTGACGTGACAGTCTGACGGAGAACCGATCCTTCCAGTTCTGCCACATCTATGGATGTAGTCTGCAGTGTAGAGTGGAAAATCGTAATTGATTATATGTTGAGTCTGAAATATAAAAAAAAAATATAACGTGACTAATAACTAGCTTAGGTAAAAGCTGCTCGTCACAAATGAGCAAAGAATTAATGTCCCCAAACCAGGATATAAATTTGGTTAATTATTTCCTTTCGGAAGATAACTTGTGCAATGCTGAAAAGAGTTGCATCATGAAGCTTCGTGAACGTCAGCTGCGGCTAGGTGGTTTGAGTTAGGCAGCAGAAGCCTTCCAGGCATGTCGAAAAAAAATGAATTTCAGTAATTTCCTCCCGATTAAAAATTTGTCAAACATCTTGAAGAAAACAAAAAGTCAGCTGACTTCATTGTGGTGGAAAATACATCAACTGGTCACACGACCATGTACAACAATTTTTTGTGAGTCATATCTTCTTAATTGAAAATTTGCCAGATAACAGTTATCATGATATTGTAAATAAATAAATACGTCAGTTGGCTGTATCTCGGTGGAATAATTGTCAGCTGATGCCCTTAAAGGTGTACACAGGAGCTAGACTGGAGTATATATCACCTATTTAAATGAATAAGAATAAGAATTGTTTCATTTACCACAATCCTTATTACCACAAGAAAATCTGGCCATCCAAGTAATGTAAGTTCTGCCTTAAACTGCAAAAATTCACTAAATACAAAACTAAAAAAAATTGTAAGTTTCGTATAAAACACTCGAATCTCAAATTTAAACTTGATAATTCGAGTATTTTACAACACTATACTATGATCGTCTAGAAAGACATGTGGATTTTGGAGTGTATGTGTATAAGAAGAGTGGGACACACCCAAGGCCTAACCTGAAGTTTTGTTTTATATAGAAGAGAGGGCAAACGGACAGGAGTCTCACCTAAAGGTAAGTGATTACCACCATCCATAGACATCTACACTAACATAGGTCTTGTAGTTGCGTTGCCGACCTTTTAAGAATGAGTAAGCTCTTTTCTTGAAGATCCCTAAGTCGTATCCATTTGGAAAATTTTCTGCCGATAGCTGGTTCCACATAGGAGTAAAACAGGGCAAAAAGTGCCTCGAGAGTCTTACGGTTGAGGATTTCCAGACATTAAGATGGCGAAGATGAATCTTCGAATTTTGTCGCGATGTCCGATGATGCAATTCAGCGGCAGGAATTAATCCAAACAGTTTCTCGGAACATTCCCCATGAAAGAATCGATAAAAGATGCAGTGATGCCACATCTCTACCTACATAACTCCAAAGAAAAACCACACCTTTGTACATACTTTAATTTATATAATACTTGTGTATAGATATGTTTTTTGTACATGAAGAGTTAAATAAATAAATAAATAAGAATCAAGGCGATTTGAAATAGTCCTGTCATTGAGGATTCGAGCTGCTCTATTTTGAGTGTGATACTGTAAAACCTCTTGTGTGTTGTAATTTTTATAGCTATTAGCCAGTTATTGTCTTTTGACAATATTTTCAAATAGGATCATTGTATAGAATGAATTTGAATGTAGTCAAAGCCAATGGATCAAAGTTCCATATGTTTATATTTTATTTCTTAAGAATTATAAGTTCCACCGGTAACAATATTTCGCTGCAAGTCGAATCAAACTCCCCAAAAGCAGAAGAGATCTTAATATTTTACAGTTCAGTACACACACAGTTCAGTTCAGTACAGTTCAGTACAGTTCAGTTTTTCAGTACAGTTTAGTACAGTACAATATTATACAGTTCTTAACATTACACTGTCACTTGTTCTGTTTAGCAACCAAAAGTTGAAATATAATTAATTGTACTCAATGCCAGTTAATGCATAATTACCACACATAATTTTAATCTCCCAAAAATCTATAGAAAAAAAAAAGATCATCAACACCTATAGATTATATTGATAAAAATAATACAGCTTCACAACATTAAAATTATCCCCACACAGATACTTTCGACGAGCCAACATTTTTTTGAGTTACTACCGGATCGGAAACGCAGTCACACTCTCTGGTATGGTAAAGACCACTCGCAACAGTTAGAAATACACTGTCATGATTTCTAATTATTTGAAACACTTTTTAGTCATAGTAACATTAAACATATGGGGTTTATCTAAAATGACTTGTTTGCGAGTGAACGGAATGGTACTGGTCCATTCTATTCAATCTCGTTCTTGACATTCAGCACATCCATGTAGTAAATAGTTCTATAATCAATTGACCACGAGTTTCGGAATTGGATGCTCCTTTACATTAGACTATAAATTAAAGTGTACTTATGTAAATGTAACAATAAATCCAGCTGTGATACATTTGTTAATCAAGAAATTGTACTGTAAATCCTGAAGATTAATATTAAACACGAATTGTAGTCATGTAGTCAGAGCAGATGTTTTCCTTTATAAGATAAATACAAACCCTAAGTGTGTCCAATCCACGAGATGCAACATCGGTACACGACAGCACATTAACTTTGCCGGTTTTAAACAAATCAAACTGCCCCACTTTCAAAGGAACTGCCATTTGCCCATTTATATTGATACATTTAATATTGTTCTCATTCAGAAACATCGATACGAAGTCGCAAGTGCTAGTTTTATTGGAGAATATCATGACTGGACGTTCTAAGTTCATATCAGCTTTTACCAGCTTCAATAGTTCAGCCGGTTTTTGCGCTTTGCCGATCCTTAGGAACCTGGAAAGAGATTTATATGATTCAATATTATACCACCAAAAATTTCAATTTAAAATCCCCAACATGTTATACAGCATATAAGGGAAAAAATCGAAACCACGGATTTGGATTTTACAATGAAAACTGTTGGAAATTTACGTGGAAAATCTTTCTGATGATTTTTTTACCTTAACTTTGTATAATTTGGTTTATTCCAATACACTATTGTACTTATTCTAAAAAACTAGTAACATTTAAGAAAATACACGAAACAAGTTTTCCCTTACACACGAAACAAATAATACACCACATACCGCAAAAAATAAACATCCGGGTTAAGGTCAGTAAGTGCAATGAGTCGGAGCAATGTAGGGTGGAGTGGTTAGCAGGCGCGTGCGCTCCTTGTAGGCAGAAAAGCAGTGCTTTACTTGCCATTCACAGATATTTTAATAAAATGTTCGTACGTTTAAGATGATTTTAATTAATAGTAAGTAAATGAATAAAATGTGTCATAATCATGTGCACGCCGCTGAAATCTATAAAAGAAAAAGTTTTTGTGGCCGAGTACTCCGTCGCATACTCAGTATCATAATCCTGTGCACGCCGCTGGTGGTTAGCGAACCTAAGATTATAATAATATCTATCTAAACGCATGATTCGTTTTTAAAACTCTTTAGTATAGTTACTACAAAAGATTTCAATAAATGTCACTTGCAAATACAGAAAATTGTGTAGTGTTTGTGGATTATAATGACTGGCAAGTTATAGCAAACTCAGAACCAGCTAAATGTCTGTGAAATACAGAAACCTTTTGCTAATAAGACATATAATGGACCTTGTTGTTGGTCTGGACCTCTTTTTACCTTAACCTCGTAAAAGGCCAGAGGCTAAACTGGTCATTACCATTATGACTACTGTGTAAGGAAGATTTGCAACATATCGACCAGATTTTAGTATCACCACTTTACCTATTTCTGCTGCAATAACTAATCATGCATGCAGCATTATATTCCTGCCACCCGCAGCAAAACACTATAAATATCTTAGATGTCTACGGTGAAATTCATTTTTTTCAATCAGGACAAACATCTGGTTGCTTAAAATATAATAATTTTGAAACACAATAAAACTACAGCAACCAACTTCCCATTTCCTGTATCTCCAGAACACTGCAACAGATTTTCATTAAATTGAAATGGGGCCACACGGGAAGTGTACCTTCCCAAACAAAAAATAATTTGCAAAATTGATTTATAAATGACCGAGTTTTAAAGTAACAACCATTAAAAAAATACAGTCAAATTAATAACCTTCTCCTTTTGGGAGGTCGGTTGGAATAGAAAATCTTGATAAGTATCTTCATGCCCATATCCCCAAAGAAGGGGTAGGCAGAGGTACAAGAAGTGCACCCACGATTAGCCGAAGATACTTAGTCCCACAAATGTGATATGTGGCAAGCCTATCGCCAACCGGGCACTTTTTCCAAACCCGAGCAATGTTGTTCTTGTCAGAAAACTGAAAAAGAAACACATTTTTAAATTGCCCGACCCGGGAATCAAACCTGGGACCTCATGTGGTCAACAGAGGCCACCGTGAGGCGAAAATCTTGATAGAACAACAAATATACCAAAAGCAAATATATTTCACTTTAATATATATAAATTACGTGTCACATTGTTTGTCGGCTATGGATTCCCAAAACTATTGAACTTTCAATGAAATTTTGTAGATATTTACTGTTTAGTCCAATTTAAAAGATAGGATAGTTTTTATCTCAATTAACTCCCTCTCAAGTATCCTACCAACCTACCAAATTTGTATGGCAAAACAATGTTTGCTAGGTCAGCTAGTTTCTTATAGATAAAAGTCGCAAGTGATTTTTTATAAAGTAATATGTATTTCATAAAAAGTCACTTTTCAAATCAAATCACACTCCAATTACATTCAATTTCTCTCATGTTGGCCTCGGCTCCTTGGCTTGATCCAAGCTCCGTTGAAGAATAGACTATCTGTCATTCTGCCAGACAGTTAGTAAGAAACGATCAATTGCCTATAAATGTCACTACCATTGTGACTACTAGATGATAGAGTAAGTTCCACAACGTCTCGCCCAGGTATTTGTTACCACCACCTTAGTTATACTTGCTTGCTTAGTAATGCTTAATATTGTCGTATTCCGTTTGGAGGGTGAGGTAGCTGGTAACTTTACAAGTAACAGTAACACCAGGCGCGTGCGCTCCTTGTAGGCAGAAAAGCAGTGCTTTACTTGCCATTCACAGATATTTTAATAAAACGTTCGTACGTTTTAGATGATTTTAATTAATAGTAAGTAAATGAATAAAATGTGTCATAATCATGTGCACGCCGCTGAAATCTATAAAAGAAAAAGTTTTTGTGGCCGAGTACTCTGTCGCATACTCAGTATCATAATCCTGCGCACGCCGCTGAGTAACACAATAACACTTGCAACAAAGATAGCAACGCACCATTAACATCATTGGTGTCTATTGGCAATTGCTGTCACTTTCCATCAGGCAAGCCATCTGTTCATTTGCTATCATATAACACAAAAAACTTACTTATGAGGGACATGAGGTAAAAGACGATGAATTTTAGAGGTACTTATAGTTCGTAATGATTCTGGTTCTACAAATGAACTAACTGACTCAGGTAATTCATGGGGGAGTGTTGCACTCACTAATGTTAGCTGGCAACCCTCTGGTGGCAATTTCATATTTACTTTGTATTGAATCTGAAACACAACAAGCAATCTGTTTATAGATATGATAATGACAAATTCAAAATGTTATATCAAATGCTAATCAAAACGCAACTAACCAATCCAGGGAATGTAAAAATAGCTTAAGAGATTTTGCAGATTACAATATTATATTATCCCAGCCGCAGTCTAATCATATTGAATCAATTGTAAAGTTATACTATAAAAAATTCTCGGATCAGTTACATTAGTTAAGCTACTCTTTATTTATTTTATATCGAGCTATGTGTAATTAAGTAATTTATAAAAATATTTTAGCTATAAGTTGATTTTATAGAGCGGCATAATCATTCTGTGATTAAACTCTTAAATAAATAAATAAATAAAAATGCTAATCAAATTTTTGTTTCTGATTTAGGTATAAATAATGATATATAGCAGACTTTCACAGGTTTTTCAAATTAGATAATTTGTTTTTTTTAAATATCATAAGATAGTAAACAAGCTGATGGCTTTCCTGATGGAAAGAGAGAACCACCGCCTATAGTCACTAAAGATGTTAATGGTGCAGTGCCATCCAAGTGGCAGAATAACAACACCGCATGCATAAGTTTACCAGCTACCTTACCCTCCAAATGGGAACACAACAAAGATAAGCACTGATGCTATTGCAGCAGGAATAGGTAAGGTGGTGGTAACAAACTCAGACAGGAAAATTCAGAACTCTACCACCTAGAAACTGCGATGGTAGTGACTTGCATAGCTAATCATTTGCCTCTTACAAACAACAGTTTCAAAGGAACCCGGATCGGATATTTAGGACAATAAGTGCATCATACGGAACATGGAAAGAAGTCTACTACATTGAGCTTATGAAGACATAACAGTAAGTCAGGTTCCTTATGAAGAATAAACCATCTGTCTTCCTACTAAATAGTAAAAAGAGGTGAGCAAATGTCAAAAGTACCATTTTACATTGATTTCTACATCACCCTACTAACTCTTACTGCCATAACAGTGCTAATAGTTGTCACATAGCTGTCACTGTCCAGTTTGAGTGTTGATTAACATTGTTGCCACACAAATTGTAACACAATAGAACTTAGGTGTTTATAGGCAAAGCTTGTTTCTTATTAAGACAAGCATTTGCTTGATTTTTTTATATTATAAAATAGCAAACAAGCGGATGAGTCTCCTGATGGAAAGAGTCAACCATCGCCCATAGACACCAAAAGATATTAATGGTGCGTAGCTATCTTGTGGCGAGGTCTAATGACATATGCATAAGTTTACCGGCTACCTTACCCTCCAAACCGGAACACGACAGTGACAAGCACTGACCCTATTGCGGCAGGAATAGGTAAGGCGGTGGTACCAGACCCGGGCGAGACAATGCAGAGCTCTACCACCTAGTAGCCATGATGGTAGTGACGCATGGCCAATTGGTCGCCTTTTACGACCTGCCTGCCAGAACAGCAATTGGCCTATTCTTCAAAGGAGCCTGGGACCAACACGGAATTACTATCATATACTGTCAAAACAAGAATTAATTTAAATTCCTGTGTTTTGTCATTTCTGACTTTATCACATAAAGATACACCAAGTATTACTTTCTCGTTGGCTTGCTAAAAATTATGTATCTAAAACTTACTCTAAATTTCTTCAAGAGATGTGATAGTTTATCAATAAAGGTATCATCCAACAAAGTATCTGCTTCATCCAAAACAACATGGTGGACATTGTGAATTTTAAATATTCCTGTTGTAACCAGCTTGCTGTAAGCCCCAAGGGTCGTTACAAGTAAGTCACAATACTCAACAGGCGGATCCAGTAGTTTCTGCTTGGTTTTCCCGCCAATGAGGGTAGAAACATTAATATTTAAATTTTCACATAAACTTTGTGCCACATCACCAATTTGAGTTGCTGAAATAAAATATATATAGAGCATATATAATGAATTCCTCTTTAATCTATTATTATCTACATATATATCTCATCTATACCCCATGTTGGTTCCGGGCTCTTTTGAAGAATAGACCAACTGCCATTCTGCCAGGCCGGTCGTAAAAGGCTATGTAAGTCACTACCATTGTGGCTACTAGGTGGTAGAGTTCTGCATTGTCTCACCTGGGTCTGGTACCACCGCCTTGCCTATTCCTATCAATAGCGTCAGTGCTTGTCACTGTCATGTTCCGGTTTGGAGGATAAGGTAGCTGGTAAACTTATGCATGGGGCATAAGACCTCTCCACAAGATAGCAACGCACCATTAACACCTTTGGTGTCTATAGACGATGGTTGACCCTTTCCATCAGAAGACTCATCTGCTTATTTGCTATCTTATGATATAAAAAAAATCTATTATTTGAATCACTAGATGAAAACAAGTTCAGATTCCTTCATTCGTACAAGGCGAACAATTGCCTACCCCTGTCATTATCATTTTGACTACTAAGTGGTAGAGTTCCACGACTTGCCCAGGTATATAGTACCAAAGCTTACCCCCCTCAAAGACAGAAATCCACCTAACACCACAGTTGGAGTAAATTAGTATCCTAACCGACGATTTTCTCCTATGTGAAATTGAGGTAAAAAAAATTGAGGGTGTTATTTTAACTTTTTTTTCATTAAAAGTGTTTCTGCGGGAAGTAGACTCAAACTCGTTGAGTCCGTTTCTAATGCCAATCTCACTCTTCAATACTTAAAATATTTTGGCCATTAATACATACAAAAATTCTTCTTTAGATTAACCATGAATATCATAATTCAATAACTTTGATATTATAAAATACTAACCTAATTCTCTACTTGGTGTAATCACAACTGCTAAGGGGCTATTAAATTCTTCCACAACACTATGCTTCCACTTCAAAATATGTTGCAATATTGGTAACAAGTATGCTAATGTTTTTCCAGAGCCTGTCTCAGCGGTCACAACTGTATTAAAACCCTGAATTATTGGTGAAAATGATCGAGCTTGAATCTCTGTTGGTAAATCATATCCCAATCGAGACATAACCTCTCTTAACTCCTGACATAATTCAATTTCCTCGAAACTTTTACGATAAACTTCTTTTTCTTCCTTTAGATTCGCGTCGCCATGGATAATAAAATAATCGTTTTTCGATTTTGAATGCAACCAACCCTGGGATGCTAATTTTATACCATCAAATTTGTTGTAAGTTTGGCCAGGGTAGTGGTTAAATTCTGGACGTTTACATGTTATTATTGGTAGTTTTTTCTTCGCTTGATGGACACTGTAGGAACGGCAATAGGAAATATTTAATGTTTGACGTATTTTCGACATTGTACTCAATTGTAATTGTACTTTCTCACATAACTTTATTGTTATTCGTTAAAGCATTGGGTAATCAATGTTGCCAGTGACAGATAGTCAAATGTAACATGCAGTGTTAGCAGATCGGGTAGGTAGGTTTGCAAATGTCAGAGTGATTGTTAACAGGAAACATTTACCTAGCAATCATGGCGGGATACTATATTATGTTTAAAAAACTAGTTTTATATTTTTTTATATAGGAAATTGCTATCATTCGAAATTATTGTACTTTTTTTCAAGATTGTACGCTTAGGATTGAGGGTCCATAAATTCATGAAATTATGGTACACGTACAATAATTATTGTACGTCTGCCAAGGAAGTTATATTCTACCCGGAATGCTTACACGCGCTTCAAAATCGTTCCGAAGAGTACCACGACATGAGTGGAGTGTGTCTCTTTCTACTAAATAAAGCGCCAATCGCCATATATAAGTGCGGCCATGCGTAGTTTGCAAATTACTACTAAGTAATTCTACTAATTTGAGAAACAGTTTTTGCATTGCATAAGTAATTACGTAATAATTAAAATAAGCACATTTTAGACTCACTGTGTTAATTACAATACATTTTATGCTAATTTATTTATCAACGTGTATGAATAAAAAGTATTTAATTATTACTGCATATGTAAAAATCTACCATCTAGATAGTTTTATTTATACTGGCAATTGCAAGAAAGGGACAACATCCACTCATGTCGTTGTCTTGCTCAGAACGTTTTTCCCCTCTGTTAAGTAAGAAACAAATGTCAACTTTATGAGTAACGAAATAAAGTACATTTTTATTTTTCAAATATTGCTTTGTAACAATTCCATTTTACAGGAAAGTAAAACTGTACATTGAATATTTTTAAAAAGAATACTTGGAGCGTGATCTACAATCGATATTGAAGCCAAAAATATAGTTTTTAGAATTTTTGTGTGTTTGATTGTTTGTCTGTATATATGTCCGGAGTAAACTCAAAAAGTACTGCATGGATTTACTTCAAATTTTGCATGAATATTACTAACAGGTCGGGTCAACATATAGGCTACATATTATCACGCTATCACCTACGGCGGAGGAGTTGTGCGGAGTAAACGAAGTCCGCGCGGACGAAGTCGTGAGCAACAGCTAGTGATGAATAAGTGTGTACCTATACACTTTCGGTGAAATTTTTCATTAGCCGCAAAATATTGTCTTATTTCCGAAAAATCTTAAATATAGAAAACTAAACCAGATTGTAATTTTTCAGGTATTTTCTAATTATAGTACACTCGTACTTTTGCTATTCATGTCTCACGTCTCCACAGAATTGTAAACTTGTAATGAGGCAATAAATACGTTTTTTTTACAGGCTATTAAAAATTTTGCAAGCAATAAATTTGAAAATATTTTAAATCACACTGTATTAAAAAATATGAAATAAATGAATATTTTGACGACAAAAAACTTTACACAGAATAATTGCTCCTCACACCAATCTTGTACAATTATTTTAATATTATGATGTAAACAAATTATACCTTATGTGAAATTTTATTTGAAAAATATTATTCGCCGTGTTGGTCCCGGCCTTCTTTGAAGAATAGGCCAATTGCCGTTCTGCCAGGCAGGTCGTAAAAGGCGACCGATTGGCTATCGAGTCACCACCATCGTGGCTAGTAGGTGGTAGAGTTCTGCATTGTCTCGCCCGGGTCTAGTACGACCGCCTTACCTATTCCTGCCGCAATAGCATCAGTGCTTGTCGCTGTGGTGTTCCGGTTTGGAGGGTAAGGTAGCCGGATAACTTATGCAT
This sequence comes from Apodemia mormo, assembly GCA_036924255.1. Taxonomy (NCBI): domain Eukaryota; kingdom Metazoa; phylum Arthropoda; class Insecta; order Lepidoptera; family Riodinidae; genus Apodemia; species Apodemia mormo. The sequence goes on from JAUPFN010000008.1 coordinate 41,834,100, forward strand.
GCACTCGCCACAAGATAGGAACGCACCATTAACATCTTTGTTGTCTATAGGCGATGGTTGACTCTTTCCATCAGGAGACCCATCTGCTTGTTTGCTATCTTGTAATATATAAAAAAACCGCCATTAGATAAATTTTTACTCTATATTACACTCTTTTCAAATCTAAATATTTGACTTCATGTGGTATTAGATCTCGCCACAAAATAGCAACGCACCATTAACATCTTTGATGTCTATAAGCGATGGTTGACTCTTTTCATCAGGAGACTGTGTCTTGTTACGAATATGTCAAGAACTTTTCATTTTTGCACATTTTGCTTTCGTGTTTATTAACGAATTATTTAAAAATGCAGAATGCAGTGATTGCATAGTACAAAGCAGACACTTCATAAGCTTGTTTTACCCGTATCTTATATAACACTAGCGGTTGCCAGCGACTTCGTCCGCGCGGACATCGTTTATTCCGCACTGCTCCTCCCCCGTAGGTGATAGCGTGATAATATGTAGCCTATATCTGACCCGACCTGTAAGTAATATTTTTGCAAAATTTGAAGTAAATCCATGCAGTACTTTTTAAGTTTACCCCGGACATACATACAGACAAACAGATAAACAGACAAAAGTTCTAAAAATATATTTTTGGCTTCGATATCGATTGTAGATCACGCCCCAAGTATTTTTTTAAAAAAATATTCAATATACAGTTTTGACTTTCCTACGATTTTATTATATGTATAGATACTATCGATAGATATGCAAAGAGTTTCAATAGCAAAGACTATACAAGATTGGGACGGCTGCATGCTGTTAAAATTACAAAGGCGGTTAATTCTGTAAAAGCTAGAATTTACGAAATGTCCTACTGATAACAAAAAATCTCATAATATGAAGATTCCAGCTGGCGGTCCAATAGTCTAGGCAGACTACCTGCTGGACTGCCAGCCTACCTAAACGTATAATAATAAAACAGAATAAATTTAGGATATATCCAGTATTATTTTTTATTATAGCACTCACCCCGTCCTTGGGAATCTGGAAAAACCTTAAAAACAACAAAGAAAAATATCGACACGCGGGATTTGAACCTGCGACCATTTAGGCTTTAGGGAAATGGTCGCAGGTTCAAATCCCGCGTGTCGATATTTTTCTTTGTTGTTTTTAAGGTATATCCAGTATATTATCAATAAATGCCGAACTTTAGGGCATTTGTCGTCAATATACTGTACATGCCGTAGATTAATTCCTACAGTAAATGCAAGTACCAATTTGTACACTCACGGTTCTGCAGGAGCTACAATAATAACCGAAAAGTTACAAAATATCATCGTGTATCAGTTGATGGATTGGTAGCGGAGTGTCTTATCAAGGAGTTAATTTTTGTAAAAAAGATGTTTGCATTTATGCAAACAAGAAATGAAGACTTATAAATCTTCTCAGTTATACTCTTTTTAAATATGTAGACTTTCCAATAGGAACCATCATAAGACTGAACTGCCTAGCCCTGGGTCAAAACCAACGTTCTGGATTATATAAGAGCTCTTCTAAATTATAACCTCAAACTACAAACTGACATTGAGTCTCTTATGAAATTTCTGAGGCAAGCTCTCAACTACAACAGTAATACCTACCTACCTATAACAGTCACCTACAACGCAATAGCGTCAGTGCTTGTCAATGTCGTGTTCCAGTGTGAGGGTAAGGTAGCCGGTAAACTTATGCATGTGGCATTAGACCTTGCCACAAGATAGCAACGAACCATAAATATATTTGGTGTGTATAGGCGATGGTTGACTCTTCCCATCTGCTTGTTTGCTATCTTCTTTACACATTATAAAACAAAGTCGCTTTCTCTGTCTGTCCCAATGTCTTTATGTCCCTATGTATGCTTAAATCTTTAAAACTACGCAACGGATTTTGATACGTTTTTTTTAATACATAGATTCATTCTTGAGAAAGGTTTTAGTGTATAAACCTTTCCGATATTCCCACGGGAAGAAAAGCTGCGCGTGTGAAACTAGTCGCTAGTATAATATAAAAAAAAAAAAAACAATTATAATGAGACTGCACTGGAACTCTCCAAAACAGAAAAAAATTGAAATTCGGTTAATAACTAACCGAGTTCTGAAGTAACAAGCATAAAAAATATACAGCCGAATTGATAACTTTCTCCTCATGGGATATCGGTTGATAAGGTAAAATTAACGCACATAAAATATAAGATAAAAGTAATATTACTATAGCAGGCTTAAATCCGCTATCAATTGGACGTTAAGTCAAAGCCTAAAATCAGGCAATGCGCTTCATGGTCATTGCATGAAAGACCGCTGCCAGATTGGGAGCCAAAACATCAACTCCACGACGGTAGCACTTTACAAAGACACCTTTAAATTTGCCTGTATGCTATTGATATAAAAAAACCCAAGATGCACAATCTCGAACAAAACTGACACTCAAAAGTGTCCGAAACCCGGGTCCCAAATTTCATTATAGATATGACAAAAACATAAGACTTTGCATATCCAACCTTAAGCGCAAGATTTAAAGTTGTTTTTACAAAGCTATGTACAAAAAGAAATAAAATTGACAGTGTCACTATCGACGCGATTCTATTTGAAATGAGCGCACAATTTTAAATTGTGCGCTCATTTTTGGAGGACGTTTTTGAGACACTGATTGTTTATCTTGGGATTTTATATCAATGCTGTATGCCAAGCGCGCAACGTATCTATCTTAAATGTTAAAATATCTTAATAAAGTTTTTTCATATTATAAAATAGCAAACAGGAAGATGTTTCTTTTGATGGAAAAAGAGAAAACATCACTTATAGACACTAAGGATGTTAATGGTGCGTTACCATCTGTGTAGCAGGATGGAAATGTTCTGGAAATGCATAAGATTGCCAAGCTTTCTCTCTAAACCGGAATATAACAGTGACAAGTATTAACGCTATTGCATCTTAAATGGTCGGAAACACTGATATAAGTCGCAACCGACTAAGGAGGGCTGCGTTGCAACAAAAAATGCACAACTAGCTTAGCACATTAAGCCACAGTAAGTGAAGGGAGCCGCTTCGCAACGCAACGCATTTCCGTATTTTTTCTATATGTTATTCTCCTTTGTTGAACTCAACTCTCCGTAGCACACTGCAGCGAGCTGAACCTGATCGCAATGCATTTACTAAAAGCCGCCAAATATCCTCCCTGCTGTGCCCCGTCGTAGGGACATGCAACTCTGCAGTTCATACAAAATGTAGAACAGCGATCTATGCGAATTTTTGCGATGCGACCCGTCCCGTTGTGATCCATTCTAGTATACTCTATCATTCATTTAAGCAAGACATTGAAGAGCTTTAAGGCCCTTGAAAGATCCTTATCGAATCTTAAATTATCTCTATCGGTATTGTGCCGCATGTATCGATAATTTTTCTCATAATTGCCGCTCAATGATTTTGATGTCGAAGCTAAATGCTTACTTATATCCTAAAACATTTAGCATGAAATAATGGCAGGTAATAAAATAAAACATATAAAGTGAGTTACAAAAAACTCTGATCGTCAAACGCATGGTTTATGAGCTTCATAAGTGATCGTATACATGGGCATTCCGAGGGCGGGGCAGGGAGGGGCAGCCCCCCCCCCCGGAATTTGTTTACCTCTCTACTAATTATGTACTGTTGTAGATAAAAAAATAATATGATAAAAATATAGTCTTAAAATGTTACGGTCCCCCCCCCCCCTCCTGACCCAGAACCTAGGTACGCCCATGATCGTATCGTATATACCTATTACTAGTGGATCCCCGCAGATTCGCCGCGAGTAAATGAAATTTAAAATAACATTATATTTCTATAAATAGAATAATTTCATTTTTGCCCCTTTAGGAAAGGGAAGTAAAAACAATAAAATTTACAACACTAGCTCTTAGAATACAATTCATTAAATTGTGTAAAAAATGTATTTTAAAGCCAATTATTTATTCCATATACATAAATGATTGCTTCGATAAAATGTATATAATCTCAGACGCATCTGAAATTATACACATTTTTATATGGCATTTCAATTAATTCTGGTGAGTCCGACAATTTGTTAAATTAAAAAATTAAAAATAATAATAAAATAAAATTTAATTTAATTAATTTAATTCTAATTACATTATATTTTTTTACTAGTCTTAGGAAATTCAACCATAGTCTTAATAGTAAAATCTGTTTAAGGCAAAATTTTGACACCAGAATTTTGCCTTAAACATTATAGTGCAGGTACACGTGTATACATATATACCATGTATTGTTGTTGTGTGTGTAATATTTATTTTTATTAATTTATTGTATTTGTAAATTATAATATCAAAACATACTGGATTTCTGCAGTCGTCCGCAATTTAAACTTTGACTGTGTCAAATTCCATACTTCATTGTGGGTGAAAATGTCATATTCTCTCTCAAATAGACTGGGGAAAATGGATTGTTGAGTATATAGAATAGGCATGAAAGAACATATTATGCATCCCATCGAAATCGGATATTCAGCTGTGAACAAAATTGGAAACATGGGCATACTTATGCAATCCAAAAACGTTACAAATGCATAAGTTGAGCAAAAGATCGAGTTTATTCAACAGATCTTCAGTCAAGTCAGGGTAACATATATCAGCGTAATCTAAAATGGCTAACTGCAACGCATTTAGTTTTGACAGGTGTAAGTTTTTTAATCATTTTAATGCGTGCATAGAGGCAAAAATCCTACTTATATAAATTCCTAAATTTTTTACACAAGGAGGTTTTTACCATTGATAACGAAAATTATTAAATAAAACATAATACTGTAATACGCCTTACGCGCTCGAAGAAAACGGTAAATTTTTAAGAATGTTGCGGTAGATTTAAAACACTTACAAGTGCGCGGGCCGCACAATTACAAGCCGCGTGCCACTTGCGGCCAGCGGGCCGTGAGTTGAACAACTCTTCTCTCTTGGAAAACTCAACAACATATATATATATATATATATATATATATATATATATATATATATATATATATATATATATATATACTAGCTGACCCGGCAAACTTTGTTCCGCCTCAATGGCAATAAATAAGCAGATTTATTTTTTAATTGGAAAAAAAAGTATCCTATGTCCTCCTCCTGGCTCTAAACTACCTCCCTGCCAATTTTCAGCTAAATCGGTTCAGCCTTTCTTGAGTTATAAGTGGAGTAACTAACACGACTTTCTTTTATATATATATATATATATATATATATATATATATATATATCTATATATATATATATATATATATATATATATATATATATATATATATATATGTATATATATGTATGTATATATATAGCTGTTCTAAATGTATAAGCTGTCTGCATACAAATTATGCGAACGTGAATAGACGGAACTGCTGCTTATATGAAAACAGAGAATAGTAGAAGAAATAGTACAATAACCTGTGGCACACCATTAATAGAGTCGCACCAGTCAGACTGCAAGTCTTTAGTTTGTGTTTGTTGCCGGCTTCCACTAATGTAAGTTTTAAACCACGCAGTCGTGTAGTTAGATAATTGAATGAACGAAAAACAGCTATAAGAATATCATGATCCACACAGTTGAACGCATTGCTGAAATCAAGAAGCGTGAGAAGAGCAGTTGATGTGTTGAAAAATTTATATTATTTTTTATGTACAATATTAAAATTATAGACTCTTTTACAGAATGTTGCTTGATTTGGGTAAGGTGAGAATAGAGCACTAAGAAAACGTTTAAGAAACCGCTTCGTGTTGAGACGTGCAAAATGAAAAATTAATTAAAATAAAATATCCACGTGTTGGTCACATCCGCGCACAAAGTGTTTTGTAACACTGTACAATGTACGCAGCAAATTTTTGCATTAAAACAGTCCAAGGTTTAGGTTTACGCAGGGCTTTTGTATTATTGTTTTTTAGGGCGGCGGTGGTAAGATATAGTAAAAATATTTTGTATATTTCAGAAAATTCTTTTCTTGCCAACATGCACTCAGTACCAGAGTTTTACGACGGAAAATCCGTTTTACTTACTGGTTGCACCGGATTTTTGGGAAAGGTATTTATTCTCGATTGTTGTCTTCTGATTTATTACGCTCTTTACCTCCTAACCGTCTGTACGATTACTGGTTTTAACTTAAGGAAAAAAGGCCACGAATATACACATTGACCCGGCCATCTTTTGAAAAGTAGATATACTGATAGGAGGATCATATAGCTGTTAAACTTAAGCATGTGACATTATTTCCCTGCGCCACGAATAAGCAACATACCGTTAACATCTTTGATGTTGATTATTTCTTTTCATTAAGATAATCATTTACTACCCTTTAGAAGTATCATTCTTTCTCTTTCTCGCCGTGTTGGTCCCGGCCTCCTTTGTAGAATAGGCCAACTGCCGTTCTGCCAGGCAGGTCGTAAAAGGCGACCGATTGGCTATCGAGTCACTACCATCGTGGCTACTAGGTGGTAGAGTTCTGCATTGTCTCGCCCGGGTCTGGTACCACCGCCTTACCTATTCCTGCCGCAATAGCGTCAGTGCTTGACGCTGTCGTGTTCCGGTTTGGAGGGTAAGGTAGCCGGTAAACTTATGCATGTGGCAATATACCTAGCAACGCACCATTAACATCTTTGGTGTCTATAGGCGATGGTTGACTCTTTCCATCAGGAGACCCATCTGCTTGTTTGCTATCTTATGACATAAAAAAAAAAAACGCCCGTATTCCCGAAGAGGTAGGCATAGAGAGGTGCACAACAAGTTCATCCACGATTAGCCGAAGATACTTAGTCCCACAAAGTGATAGGTGGCAAGCCTATCGCCAACCGGGCACTTATCTAATCCCAAGCAACATTGTTTTTATCAGAAAACTGTTTTTTTTTGCATCATTTTTTTCACACATTTTTTAAATTGTATCACCCGGGAATCGATTCCGGGACCTCATGTGCTCAACACCGATACCGGACAGCTGACCACATATAATAAAAGAAATAGGTAGTCAGGGGTGCTAATGTTAGATGGGAACATTAAATACAGATAACAGGCAATAGCAAAAAGTCCAATATAATCTAATAGATCATTCTAACCTTCCTGCGATGTATAAAAAAAAGGTGAGAAACTTAATTTCTTCCTTATAATTACTCTCTTTGCGCGCTTTCGCGGTTTGATCATATCAAAAATTATTTTATACTATTCAAAGGATTTCACTGTTGGTACACAAGTTGGTACTAAAACACGTGTTTAAATTAACATATTTTTTTAGGTTCTCCTCGAAAAACTTTTATACAGCTGTCCAAGAATTGACAAAATATATGTTTTAATTCGAAAGAAGAACAGTTTCAGCACTGAAACAAGAGTGAAAATGCTGTTAGATGAAAATGTGAGTTATGAAGTTCTTAAATTACTTAATATAGTACATTATTATACACGTCAAACCCTGACGCAGATGATACAGACAACCAAATACAAATACATCACGTTTAAAACATAATTTGTATTTTCCGCATCCATAACTCTATTATACAAACATACTATTTTAGAAGATTATTCGTGCCTATACATAGCATTTTACATATTATGTCATGTCAGTCATCAGCATACCTTTTCTCATTTTTATACCGATATTTTCTTTAAAACTTATTTCTCTTACTTCAGTATTACGATACGATGCGCAAGTGTTACTTTACATGCCCTACATTTTTAATAACACTCTTTGCGACCGTATTAATGCTGCTTTCATGCCCTTCTTAACCACACAATTATGCAAAACAAAACGGGTAGCTCGACTTTTGATAGTGTAAATATATAAATGCTGGTTATAATTACTGTGCCAATAATAATATAACTAGCCACTCTACATTTATTTATGTTTTGTTCGTAGATATTTTCAAGAATACGAATGGAGCGACCAGAGGTTTTAAATAAAGTTGTGGCTATAAACGGCGATCTCAAGCAAAGTGGTCTTGGTATTTCAGATAATGTATTCAACGCTATTAAGGAACAGGTAACTTTAAAGATCATTTGAAATCATCTTTTTCTTTTAAGTAATCAGAGATGCACTCTAACATACATTTCTCAAACAGTAGATTACTGGTGATAAAAAAATGGGTGACATACGATAAGAATGTACGAAAAAGATCATGGTCGAAGCATCAACAAGCACCACAGACCGTGGCAAAGCCCGGCCTGACTCACCACACAGAGAAACAATATTCCGGGTGGCTTCCTAGCAAACTTAGTTAATAAGGCGTCATACAAAGTGTTGATAGGCGTTACGTTAGTAAATTCCCGCGAGTGCCCCAGATCGAACCCCAAGTTTCTATACGCCTTTTTACCAATGCCAATGATGTGATTTCGAAACGCTAATTCTGTTGTAAAATGTATACCTAAATCTCGAATTCGTGACACTCGTTTCATCTTTGTCGGTCCTATCTTGTTTTCGTAAAGATGTGTACGCGCGAGTGAATGAGATAACTAAATATTTAACAACAATGAACTCCAGCTTGTTTCGGCGACTACATTCTACTACTTCGTTTATATCATCTTGCGACCGCTCGCAACCTAATACATCATCGATATAAAGAAGCAACTTATTGTCATCCGCAAGAAATAAACACGAACCATATCTTACTACTTCCGGCAAATCGTTTATCATTAGCAAAAATTCAAGAGACACTAAATTGCTACCCTGACTCACATCCGACGTAGTATACTATAACTAAGATTAATCGTTAAACCTAGTTAATGTAGATCAAGAATAAAGTCGCTCAAAGTATACTACCTTGCGGTACGCCAAATAAAACCAGAAGCGCTTCACTGGTTACGGAGCCAATTCTTGTACACTGTCTTTGTTATGAAGAATAGAACATCTGCCGTTCTGCCAAGCAGTTCGTAAGAGGCAAACGATTGGCTATGCGAGCCACTATCATCGTGGCTACTAGGTGATAGAGTTCTGATTGTCTGACCCGGATCTCCTACCTGTTCTTGCCGCAATAGCGTCAGTGCTTGTCACAGTCGTATTAACGTTTGAAGGGTAAGATAGCTGGTAAACTTATACATGTGCCATTAAGATTCCGCCCACGAGGATAGCAACGCACTATCAACATATTTGGTGTCTATAGGCAATGATTGTCTCTTTCCATCAGGAGAGCCATCTGTTTGTTTGCTATCTTATGATTAAACAAAACCGTTGAACCTATTGCAGTAAAAAAGGGTTAGGAGATGTTACCACACTCGAGTGAGATCTTGCAAGTCACTACTACTTAATCACAATTCTAGCGATACATTTCGTCAGTTCAATTTTACTAAATGGCAGCCAGAAGCAACACGCGAAGATTCTTTAAAGAAAAATCAAGATATTCAAACATTTATGATAGTGTTTCTCAATTTATGCTGTTCGATAAATAAGAATAAAATGAATTATAAAATCTTATGCTGTTTTTTATTCAAGGTGGCTGTAGTTTTTCATGTAGCAGCCTGTACTAATTTCAACCAATCATTAGAAGAAGCACTTAAAACAAATGTCGGAGGAACGGAGCAAATACTCGAGCTATGCAGAATGATGAACAATTTAAAAGTAAGTGTGACGATCATCCTACATAATACTAGCACCAAAACGATCGGTCCAGCGTCTATACCTGATGTAGATGCTGCAACACTTCGCCTTCAATTTATAATAATGTACTATTACAAGTAATAAACTTTGGCCGTTACGGTCGACAAGCAATTTTTCTTAAAAAGTTTGACGTTTTTAAGTTTCAACCACAATATACGACTAATGGAAGAATGCAAATAGTAGAAAAGTATTTCTTATTGAAACTGGAGTATAGTCATGGCATAGAGAAACAATTTACTCGAACAAAGATTGATTACTGGTGTCTAATTTGATATCGTTGGAAAAACGTAGAAAGTATTTGAACTTTTTATAGAATAACTAGGTTGGAATAGGTATTCACGACAAATAGATTTTCGTGTGCCGAGATGTCATCTTCGAACCAGAATACTCCTATTTTCCTATCCCTACGCAGAGCTATAGCGGGTGCAAGCCCTCCTTTTACGTGTTTTTGCAAACTACCTAATGAAGTATATTTAGAAAATGCCTGTATAAACATTTACTCTGACTCAACAAATCCCGTAGATTTTTTTAAGACGAGGAACTGCCAGAGATGGCTCTGCATTACCTTAAATTGTTTTTGAAGGAGTTCTTGTGCAATTAATTTATTTTAAATTGTTAGATTTTAAAAAGCATATAATATTTACCTTTAATTTTAGTATCACACTAATTTAAATTTTTAACTTCCCGCACAAGGAAATTCTGATTTCACCCCGATTTTCAAAAATAGAGTTTTCACTAGATTTCCATGTTTTAAGGTCCTAGGAACCTTTTCCAAAAATTTTGATTAAACTTCAGAATGTCTATGTGTGTGTGCATATATATGTGAACCTCTTGAAACTTTTGAACGGCTTGACCTTGGGAACGGCTTTCGATTGAGTTCTACTAAATTTAGACTTTCTTAAAATCTGAATCGATCAGCCCGGGAGGTTTTGAGAAATTTTGGAAAAACGTCAATAAAAATATCAATGAAACAATTTCTTTAATATTTCCCAGATTAATGTACAGATTGACTACAAAATCTTACCAGCTCTTTCAGAAAAACTGCGCCCAATGCTCACGGCATTCATCAAAATCGGTTTATCCGTTTGGGAGTTACATGACAAAAAATACGTAGTGTAGTTTGTTTTCTGTTACCATTACGAAATAATGATTGGCACTATATTCAATGCTCGTCTGTGATTGGGTCGCTATAGGAGATCGCTCTAATCCGTCTAACTATCGGCCGATAGCCATAACCTCCTTGTTGTCCAAAATTATGGAGACAATCATCAACTCGCAGCTCCTCAAGTATTTAGAAGAGCACTAGTTGATTAGCGACCGCCAGTACGGTTTCCGTCGCGGCCGCTCAGCTGGTGATCTTCTAGTATACTTAACACATCGGTGGGCGGAAGCAGTTGAGTCCAAGGGGAGGCATTGGCAGTTAGTTTGGACATAGCGAAGGTCTTTGATAGGGTATGGCACAAAGCGTTTCTGGCGAAGCTGCCTACTTATGGGCTTCCCGAGAAATTATGCAAGTGGATCACTAGTTTCTTAGCTGATCGGAGCATCAAGGTCGTAGTTGACGTGATCGTAGTTCACATGCGTGCTCTGACCTTAAATCTATCAATGCTGGTGTTCCACAAGGCTGCGTGCTATCACCGACACTGTTCCTACTTCATATCAATGACATGATACGAATTTGCAACATACATTGCTATGCAGATGACAGTACTGGTGATGCTACATACTCCGGCCGAAGCGGTATTTCTCGGGAACACGTCGAAGAGAGCCGAAGCAAGCTTGTGTCCGAAGTTGAGAATCGACTAACCGATGTCTTGGAATGGGGTCGTCAAAATCTGGTCACTTTTAACCCCAAGAAGACACAGCTTTGCGTGTTTTCCACTAAAAAGACACCCTTTGTTGTGTCACCTCGATTTGGGGATACTCTCCTGATAGCCTCAGCTAGTATCGGGATTCTGGGAGTCGACATATCGAATTACATTCAGTTCCGCGGTCATTTGGAAGATAAGGCTAAACTAGCCTCCAAAAAGCTCGGTGTGCTCAGCAGAGCGAGACAGTACTTCTTACCGGCCCATCGCCTTCAACTTTATTAGGCTCAAATTCGGCCCCACATTGCGTACTGTTCTCATCTCTGGGACGGAGCTCCTCAGTACCAGCTCCTTCCTCTTGATCGCATTCAGCGTAGAGCGGTTTGAATCGTTGACGACCTGGCTATTTCGAAACGGCTCGACTCTTTGGCATTGCGCAGAGATGTTGATTCACTCTATGTCTTCTATCGTATCTTTCATGGGGAGTGTTCCGACGAGTTATTTGGATTAATTCCTGCCGCCGAATTCCATCATCGGACATCGCGTCAAAATTTGAAATTCCATTCTCACCATCTCGATGTCTGGAAATCCACAACTGTGCGTTTTTCTCGACACTTTTTGCCTCGCACTACTTTGTCGTGGAAACAATTACCGGTAGGGGTGTTTCCAAACGAATACGACTTGGGAGCCTTCAAGAAAAGAGCTTATTCATTCTTAAAAGGCCGGCAACGCAACTGTAAGACCTTTGGTATTGTGGATGTCCAAGGGCGGCGGTGATCACTTACCATCAGGTGCACCTCCTGCTCGTTTGCCCCCTCTTCTATAAAAAAAAAAAAACAAATGCATCTTGCAGTGTTAATATTAATTACCTCTTGAATAGTATAAAGTAACTGATTTTGTTCCAATTTTAGAAAGTACTCGTTTTCCAACTACATATTTTGGTGATGTCGTCTGTACTTTTGCGTGTATGTGTATGTGTGTGTGTGTGTGTGTGTGTGTGTGTATGTATGGAAACCTCTCATAACTTTTGCACGTCTTGATCGATTGGAACCCGGTTGATGTTATTTGTCATTTGATTGAATTTCGCCAAACTAAGATTTTCTGTAAACTTAAACCAATTCGGATTAGGATATTTTGAGATATTTCAACCAGTCGGTATATGACCACAATGCTAACTTATTGACTACTGTTTGCAGCATGTGACAAATAACTAACTAAAAAACTGAGATAAAAGTCCGCTCTTATAACAGGGTATACTAAAGAATAATTTACTTACAGGCGTTTGTGTACATTTCTACAGCATACTCTAATTCAAATAAACCTGTTATTGAAGAAATGGTTTATCCATCGCGGTGCAATTTGAAAGATTTACAAAACCGATTGAAATCCGGCCTGAATAACGCAGAGGTCACAGAAATTATGGGTTAGTATGTTTGTGATTTTTTTCAGTGAACAAATAATACTAATTCTCTCCTTAAAACATTAATTTAAATATATTTTTTATGAACAACTAGCGGCCCGTTACGTGCTTCGTTACGTATCGTACATATTACGCCATTTATTGAATTCATTTGTTACAAAAAAAAATGTGATAAATTAAGATCCACCCTACCGATTTTGTCAACTTCTCATAAATCATCTACTAAATAGTCCGAACAAAGCTAAATGTTTGGTTTGGGTAGGTGAGCCCGTTCTTGAGTTATAAAATTACAAAGAAAAGTGGCGTTGTTTTTTATATATATATATATATATATATATATATATATATATATATATATATATATATATATATATATATATATATATATATATATATTTGTTCTATTTGCCGCAATTTCGTTGTTCATTGATATTATGTTTTAGGTTTTTTTGCGTATTTAAAAGGTAATCGGTTAATTTATCTATGAGGCATTACATCACTGCCATATTGAAAGCAACTAGCAAGCAACTAATTAACATAATATGCAATGTATATATAGGCGGAGTTTATCACTTACCATCAGAAGAACCATATACTTGCTACTTTTTTATGCTATAAAAATATTAGCTATTGTGTATAAATGCAATTCTACAGTGTCTTATCATTTCGTACTATCAATGCGATTTCTAGCCTCATGAACTAGACTTTATCTACCTTTCAGTCTTTTGCAATATCTACTTTTTTCACTGGTTGTCTGGTAGAGATTGCAAATATGTGATGAGACAGAAAAATTGTAAATTATTAGATTATATAAATCAGTAAAATTGTAAATCCGTGTGTTATGTATGTTTTATTTACCTATACTATATGTTAGGTTCTTCTGGTTACCTATACTAGATTAGATTGATATAGATTGTACTATCAGTATGAAAATTTGCTAGCTTCAAGAACATGAATAACAATAAAATGACACGAAAATTTACGTTTTAGATTCGCTAAATCCTTCCAATCAACAATACTATTGCCAATGTATGGCCACGTTCTGATTTGGTAGCAATTCTAATGAACGACTCACAACATTTTTATTATTATTATATTATTTTCAAAGAATATACTCTCATAATTTTTAAATATTTGCACATCATATCATGATAGAATATGTAGATTATTTTAAATTCATTACTTGTAATATTATTTTTATTTATGAAATTAAGTATTAAATTTAAAAGCAATAAAACAACAGACTTTAATTTAGCACTATTATTTACAAAGTTCCCTTAATTTTTCAGTAAGCCAACGTCAGATCTCGACCTAATGACAATTTGACTACCTGTAAATATATCATGTCAAACTTAAAACAAATTTCCAAGTCGATCGAAGATAAAAACTTCAATGAGTTCGAGGTATTAAAAAATATAGATTCCGAAGAAATGAGAATCCTTTATATTAAAAAATTAATAAGATGTACACAAACTATGGTTCTGATAGATCTATAACAAAGACAGAAGTCATAGTTAGTGGTTAGATTTTAGGCTCTTCTGCCAAACATATCGTAAGAGGCTAAAAATTAATCAAAGTTGTCCTATTGAGTGGGAAACAACCACCTACCACCATGACTATTGAGTGGGAAAGTTCTGCAAGTCCCACCCGGATTTGTAATGCCGCCATATTATTTTTTATTTTTTTACGTCAATGTATATCACTGTCGCGTTTAATTTCAGTGGGTAAATTAGCCGGTAAACTTATGCTTGTCACTAAACCCCTATCACACGGATAACAATGTACCTTAATTTTTTTAATATCTTATATGTAATATTTCAGATAATAACATATATGTAACATTTCAGACTGTACGTCAAATGCTTACGCATTTTCAAAAGCCCTCGCAGAATCACACATCGCGCAAAATTGTAAAGGAATTCCTTCAATCATTGTCAGGCCATCAATAGGTAAGCTATGCTCCGTTAACTTATTATCCAAAATATTATAGCAGATTAAATTAAATATTTATAACATAACTCCTAAGCATTGTGTGTGTTTATAGAAGGAATCAGAAATTATGAATTTTGTTAAACTAGTGGCGCTGGTCGAAATTCAACCATTCATCGCAAGTTTGTCTATTTTGATATCTTTTCTAAGTATGATATTTTGACATTCAATATAAACAAAATAGAGCATATATGAATGGATATTACGATGCGTGTCATTTGCACGGTAGTGTACCTATGTTACGTTTATTTTTAAGCTATTGCATAGCTTCTATCACGGGCCTTGAGCGTGGAGACCGAATCCAGAAATTCTGTAACGAAAAAACCTAACACCCCCCACTCCGACTGGCACAGCGGTGATATTTTTTAGTTTTTCCATCTATCGATAAATACCAGAACTTTTAATGACTTTTTGAAATATCACGCTTGTCTCTTTAGTTCAGCAACCCGCCTTTAGGTGGCATTGGTTGTATTGGAAAACTACCGTAATCAGCTGTTTGTGAGAAAGTATATAGGTGTATAGGTATTTATCATCTACGTACAACAGTGAATATCTGTACTCGTATAATTAATTTGTGTACAAAGTGATTTAAATATGAATAAACAAAGAAAAAAAATACTGCATAAATAAAATAAATATATAATTGTAATTGCATAAGTTGATAAAAAATGCTATGCAATAGCTTTACCGCGGCAATCTCCGAGTGCCACACGTCTTTTTATTTATTATGTTCTTAAAGCACATTACTTAAAAATATAAAATTTTTGTACTTCATCTACATATAAACTGATATTGCTTACAAAGTTATTTGAATGGAATTTACAATCACTTCTACTGCTAATTTGTGTTACTATATATTTTATTATATTTGAGCTATATTGATCGATCTTGCTGAAATTGAATGAAATTTGGCGCACAGATAAATGATGGCCTGTAACAGCACATAGGACATAGGATCATTTTAATCCCGAAAAAACAAAATGTCTCCGTGGGGCTCAGAAAAAAACTTTTATATTGCAATGTGCTTTAAGTTTTTTGCATGGACATCTGCGTGTGTATGTATTTTTAATACATTTATTGCATTAATATTATTTGTATTAGTTTATTAATATAAATGCTTATATATTTAAAA
Organism: Apodemia mormo; assembly: GCA_036924255.1. Taxonomy (NCBI): domain Eukaryota; kingdom Metazoa; phylum Arthropoda; class Insecta; order Lepidoptera; family Riodinidae; genus Apodemia; species Apodemia mormo. Next base: position 41,850,097 of record JAUPFN010000008.1, read on the forward strand.
TATTTAGTTTTTTTTTATCATAAGATAGCAAACAAGCAGATGAGTCTCCTGATGAAAGAGTCAACCGTCGCCTATAGACACCAAATATGTTAATGGTGCGTTGCTATCTTGTGTCGAGGCCTAATGCCTCATTCATGAGTTTACCGACTACCGTACTCTCCAAATGGGAGCACGACAGTGACAAACACTAACACTATTACGGCAGGAATATGTAAAGCAGTGGTACCAGACCCGGGCGAGACAATGCAGAACTCTACCACATAGTAGCCATGATGATAGTGTCTCACATAGCCAATTAGTCGCCTTTTACGACCTGCCTGGCAGACTGGCAGTGGCCTTTTTTTCAAAGGAGCCAACAGGAGCAACACGTGATATCATAAACTAGTAATCGATGTGTTGAGTGATTCTTTATTAATATGTACTTATATACAACGATTGAATTGTTCTAGGAAATATCGTTGCTACGTAAAGACTTTTATTCGCATCTAGTAGGGAAGTTATTAACCAAGGAAGACATTTTTTTATAGTTGAAGTTGGTAGCAAAATGTAAAACACCTAAATATTTACTTATAATTTTAATAATTTAAGTTTACTAAATTTTTATTTAGTTAAAGACTGTTGAGCATTTTGGAACTGGTTGCACCCAATAATTATAAGAAATTAATTACTATCCCCTTATCAGGGCGAGCGAAGCGAGCCCTACACTAGGCCACTTTCTATGCACTTTTGTGGTACATTTTACTGAAAAAATATCGCATTTTTAGGATTGAGCTTCGACGTGGTAGTTTATATTCATGTCTAGATTTGTTATCTACCATAAAAATACCATTTTGTTAAAAGTAAAAAAATACAAGGTACAATTTTTATTAGAATCTTATTACTACTAACGCCATCTCTTATTAAATTAATGAGTTAAAATTGATAGAAGATACATTTTCTATTGCAATTTTTGAACTTATTAAGAGACTACGTACTTCATGAATTGTTTCTTCATATTTGACTGGCGGCGCGCGGTTATCGTGCCCTCGTATAAAGGCAAGGTTCAAGTATAAACTGCAATAGCTATAGTGCCATCAGTTTGATCAGTTTGGCATCGAAGGTGTATGATAAAATCACTGAAAGCAGAATACAAGGGAAGTTCGAAGTAATATTGTGGGAGGCACAAGGAGAATTTACGTGTAGAGCAGGGATGTTTGCTGGGAACAGAGTAAATAGAGCGTTAGAGAGTATCACAATATGCTTATTGAGAAATAGTACAGATGTATTAATTGATTTATATTGTATTGAGATCAATTCCCAATCTTAGCCCGAGGGCGAGGGTAAAAAGCTAAAAAAAGGTATATTTACGCCCGTATCCCCGAAGGGGTAGGCAGAAGTACAACGTGTGCATCCACGGTTAGCTGAAGATACTTAAGTCCCACAATGTGATAGGTGGCCAGCCTATCGCCAGTAGGGCACTTTTCCAATCCCGGGCAAAGTTGTTTTATCAGAAAACTGAAAAAAACACATTTTTTCATTTGCCTGACTCTGGAATCGAACTCCGAGGGTTTCTCTGAGAGAAAAATTCGAAAAATGTATCCGCTGAGTATCTACCGTCAATTCTTCGTGCCTGCGTAGTCCAAAAATTTTGAAGGTTTATTTAAATAAAACATTTTTTGATTTTGATTTCGTAAATCGACGTAAAACCAGGAACTTCCTGATTTTAGAAAAAAAAAAACATTTCAGCAAAATGTCAAAAATGTGTTTTTTATAAGATCAACCTTCATTTTCAATACATATTTTTCCTTGAAAATACCAACAAACAAAAACCAAATATTTCTAGTCCAAAGCCTGACGACGCGGACCTTTGATGCAAATGTAATGTTTAGGTGAAAATACGCTGAGTTTTTTAGGTTAGATAATTATAAATAAAGTCCATACATTAAAAGATGTAATTCTCATAAAAATACTTTTCTAACAATATTACTAGATAGTATAACTTTGCGAGCCCTTACAAAGCTCTGCTTTTTGCTAGTATAATATACCAACTGAGTTTGTTTCATTTATCGTTTCTTGCTTATTTATTAAATGCTATTAATCGTAACTAAAAATTAACCATTTGATTCAATATATCTCATCTATTAATAATCCAATTGCTAATGAAATAAACATTTAGGAAAACCGTAGAGGAATCCTGGCTGAATTCTTGTGCCTCGAAAATAAGTGCAACTTAAAAGCAAACAACACAACACAAGACAAAATAAATTATTAAAAAAATCCTACTGCTAAGAAACTGAAAAGCAGAATACAAGTCAAATCGAGAATTTTGTTTAGCAATATTATAGACATTATGTGAAATGATTTTGAATCGATACACAAATTAATAATAATAGCTAATTCGGAACATAACGATCGTCAGTCGAGGCTGATTAGAAATTGCTAATAATTTAATTGATTATACAGTAAGGGCGATTCGCCTCGGGTTAAAGATTACCTAAAGATAACCCTGCAAACCATCCCTGAAACTGTATTTCTCCTAAATTGAAGTATTTTAGGCTCACAGGATTAAAAATATAATTGTTTGAGCTAAAAAGTTCAACAATCTGAAGTTTGTTAAAAAGAATAGTATTTTAATGTTTGAAAAACGATATAATTTGAACATGATAATCGATTTTGATTTTTCGAATAATATTAAAAACAATTTTTTAGCTCTAAAGTTGTCTCAGCTACAAAATCGATTGGTTGAAAATGTCAAAGTAATGTCGAAGAACTCTTTTTAAAAAAATTTCGTCACTGATAAATCCCGAACGGATCGACCGATTTTTAATCCATTAAACGATATTTGACGCAAATTTTGAAGGAGAAGAGCATATTAAAAGGTATTTCTACAAAAATAAGTAAGGTTTTACTTATTTATTTTACAGTTGCATTATATAATATTTTTAATTTTCTTTAATCACACGAGAGAGGACTCTCGGTTTTGACTTGACTTGAATACTTGATTCGATTTTGATTTTTTAAACTTTGTTCGACACAGCTATATTGTAATTTTTTTTTCAAAAGTTTTGTCAACGATAACGCTTGAACGAATAAATTAATTTTAATGCAGTTTGCGGTACTTGCTGTATTTTTTTCAAGGAAAACAAGTAGATTAATTAGATTTTATAATCATTCAGCAGAAACGTTTCTTTGGAAGTAATTTTAAAAAATATTGCTTTGCCGGCATTTTTTGTAGATTTTGCAAATTTTTTTAAACTCTCCGGGGCCAAATCAGTGCAGATTTTCAAGAAGTTTAAACTAAGCGAAATCCAATCGATTGCCATTAACCGCGTGTCTACCGCGCCGCCATTAACCGCGTAAAGCCGTTCAAAAATAATGAGATGTTTGCATACAAACATACAGACGTACAAACGTCATTGTGTAAGCAGTGTAGGAAAAGTATTGAAAGTAGTTAAAACGTAGAAACCTGGTGAAAATTCGATTTTTCGAAACTCGGGGAAAAATCAATAACTTTGCTTTGTATGGCCCATCCCAACGTCGCTGTAACTTAGGTGATTTTCCTTTTCGTCGAACCGGATTATGTAGCCAAACAAGAGATCCTTCCTGAAAACCTCGATGATTGGCGTTTCGGTCGTATCTGGTCTTCAAACGCTGACTTGATTCCAATGCGTTTTCACTTATTAACGAGTGTATATCGCGTAACCTCTCACGAATGTCTTCAACATGTTCCGGTATACTTAATTGGGTATCTGCATTCGGTGGTGGGCCTCCAGTCATTAAGTCTGCTGGTATACGTAACTGTCTGCCGAAGTTGGCATAGGCTGGCGTCACTTTTATGCTTTCGTGTTCCGCTGTTCGGTAAGCCAGTAAGAACAGAGGTATGTATTTATCCCAGTCCTTTTGGTGATCTTCTACCAGCTTGGCTAAGTGTCTTTCCAAAGTTTGGTTAAATCGTTCGACCATTCCATCAGATTGCGGGTGATAAGGTGTAGTTCTTGTTTTGTACACTCCTAATAATTTATACATTTCCTGGAATACATTAGATTCAAAGTTTCTGCCTTGGTCTGAATGAATCTCCAGCGGAACGCCAAATCTGCATATCACCTCATTGACTAATTTCTCCGCAACCGTCGTGGCTTCCTGATTAGGGATTGCGAACACCTCCGGCCATTTCGTGAAGTAATCCATCATGACCATAAAATACTTGTTTACGTAATCTGTCTTAGGAAATGGCCCAGCCACGTCAATCGCTATCCTTTCCCAGGGGGCTCCCACGTTGTATAGTCTAAGGTTGCCTCGGCTTCTAACCTGCAGACCTTTCACTGCTGAGCATGACGTACGTTTTCGGCACCAATTCTCGACATCTTCTCGGCAATTCAACCAGTAAAAACGATTTCGTACCTTTACCAATGTTCGTCGTACTCTAAGATGTCCCCCAGAAACCCCATCATGCAACTCAAGTAGTACGTCCTTGATAAGTTTCCTTGGCCCGACCAACTGTAGATGATGTTCTCTTCCTGAAGGTTTTCCCATTTGCGGTACAGTAAGCCGTTTTGCAACAAAGGCTTTCCCACTGCGCCCAATAACTTTTCGTAATGGCACTGAAGGGAGCCAGCTCCTGCCATTCGGGCTTTCCCGTGTCTTGCTTCTTCCAATCTATTAGAGGCCGCAAATCTCTATCTTCGTACTGGGCCTCACGCATCTCATCAGTTTCCCACCTGTCATCCGTAGGCTTAGCTCGCAGTACTTGAACCCTTTCCTTTGTCTCCATCCTTACACAATGTTTACAATCTTCCGCACAAGGTCGTCGTGATAATCCATCTGCATTCGAGTGAGACCTTTCACTGCGATGTTCTATGTTAAAGTCAAACTCTTGCAATTGCTCAATCCAGCGAGCTACTTGGCCTTCCGGGTCTTTGAATTGTAACAACCACTTCAAAGCAGCATGGTCGGTACGCAGCTTGAAGGGTCGCCCAATCAGATACTTCTTGAAGTGTCGAAGAGTCTTCACTACTGCTAATAGTTCTCTTCTTGTAACACAATAGTTTCGTTCCGGCCGCGACAATGAATTGCTGAAGTAGGCTATCACATCTTCTTGATCACCTTGCTTCTGTGTATCACAGATCCAAAAGATACTAATGGCAGTGTTACCTGCATCCGTGTCTACGATGAACTACCCTTTCCGATCAGGATAGCCCAAAATTGGTGACTCACACAACCGCTTCTTAAGTTCATCGAAAGCTTGTTGACACATGTCATTCCAATCGAAACTCTTCTTTTCTTCAGTGAGTCTATGTAGCGGTTTTGCTATTTCAGCAAATCCCTTCACAAAACGTCTGTAGTAAGAGCATAGTCCTAGAAATGCGCGAACTTTGGTCTTGTCTCTGGGTGTTGGCCACTTCTGTACTGCATTAACCTTTTCAGGATCTGTCTGTACGCCGTTTTGAGATATCACGTGACCCAGATAGTTGACTTCCTTTCGAAATAAGTGACACTTCTTTGGGCTCAACTTTAGTCCTGCAGCTTGTATTTTATTAAAAATCCTTTCCAGTTGGTACAGATGATGCTGAAAATCTTTTCCTATGACTATTACGTCATCTAAATACACTAAGCAGGCATCGCCTACAAGTCCTGCTAGAACACATTCCATTAATCTTTCAAAAGTCGCCGGTGCATTGCATAATCCAAACGGCATCACTTTAAATTGCCATAATCCTTGTCCTGTGGAGAATGCTTTCTTCTCTTTGTCATTAGGGCTAAGTTCAACCTGCCAGTACCCAGATTTTAAATCTGAAGTTGAGAACCAAGACATGCCTGCCAGAGTGTCCAAAGTGTCACCTATTCGTGGCAATGGGTAGCTGTCTCTTTTGGTGACTTCATTGAGCCGACGATAGTCGATGCAGAAACGTGTAGACCCATCTTTCTTCTTAACTAACACTACAGGAGAGCACCATGGACTAGAAGATTGCTCTATAACTCCGTTCCTTCTCATTTCATCTATCATCTCCTGTACCTAATTTTCTTTGGCTATTGGGACACGTCTAGCTTTCTGCTTTATCGGCTGCGCGTTTCCAGTGTCAATCTTATGTTTGACTATAGATGTTCTGCCTATCTCTATCAGTCTTTTTAGAGAAAATGTTGGCATAACGTGAAAGTAGATCCTTAGCCTGCTGCCGTTGTGACGCGGTAAGGTATCCGCACTTATTCACCAAATCCTTGAGTTCCTGTGGTACGTCTCTTGATGCTGTACTTCCTGTCGATGTCAGTTTTCTTAACGTCATAACTTCATCACTTTGTCCTACAACATCACCTGCTTTAAGCACCACAGCAATGTCACTCAAGTTGACTACCTGCACCGCTGCCAAGCCCTTGTCACAAACCAAACTCCGGCCTATAATACAGTGTGGAATTGCTCCATTGTCTTCAATTAACACACTCCTATTACCCCGGTCCTTGTAACTGGCTGGTAACTTCACGCGTACCAATGTCTTCGATCTTGAAGGTAAGATGGTTCTTCTAGCCACTGTTACCTTTCCTTTTGATCCCCCATCCATGAAAATTTCTACTAGCCCACATACGAAAACTCGTGTTTTGCAATCAATCTTGCAGGCATTCTTCTTCATGAAGTCTAAACCAAGTACACAGTCATCCATAATATCGGCCACTACGACGTCGTGAGTGTAATACTCGTCGCCTATTTGCATCACTACAGATTCTTCACCGAAGACAGGTATTGGCTGACCTGTGACAAACAGAAGCTTGCTTTTCCCAAAATTCCTCAATCTCAGGTTGCCATTGTCAGCTATTTCTGGTCGCACCACAGTTCGCGTAGCTCCAGTGTCCAGCGTTAAGCTGCAGTTCTTGCCATTAATCAGTCCCTTAATGGATAAACTGTTGCCGTCGCACACCTGAGATATGACAACTTTTGGGGCTGTTTTTCGATCAGCCAGCACCCGCCCCTTGATCCTGACTGTTACTCGTTTCTCTGGGCTGGATTAACAGGCTGGTTGACCTGCCTGTTCTCTTCAGCTACTGAGGTTCCTGCCTCTTACCGTCGCCAATTCACTGCTCTTGTAGACTTGCCGGGACAGTAAATCCGAATGTGCCCATGTTTACCGCAGGTATAGCACATGTGGCCCAATCTTCTAGGTTCCACTTCCTTTGATTGAGCCACAACTTCTGTAACCTCGCGTACCTTATGTGCTCGAGGTTCGTGGCGAACAGCTTCAACCTCCAATGCATGAGCCAAAACCTCCTTCATCGTCACATGATGCTGAAGGTGAACAGCAGCACGCACTTCCAGGTCTCGAATTCCATCAATAAACGCCTGGACAATAGTATTGTTCACTGTGTTAGCGTCGGCTGAAGGATACGCCTTCCTCACAAGCTTCTCAATTTCCACGGCCCATTGTTGAAGTCCCTCGCCGCTCCTCTGTACACGGTCCTTTAATTGGGCACGGAAAACATGCTCCAAGTGATGTTCACCGTAGCGAGCTTCCAATGCCTCCATCAAATCAGCGAACTGATACTCTTTAGGAATTGCATCCAACACAGAGAGCGCCTGTCCCCATAACGCCGTACTCAGAGCCGTTAGGCAATGTTCATCTGTCCAACCACTGGCCTTCGCTGCTATTTCAAACTGGGTCCGGTAGGCACTCCATGATGTAAGACCATCATAAGTGGGTACCTTTACCCGAGGACCCACCTGGTGAGAGCAGCTTGTAATGGTAGCACCCGACTTAACTCCCGTGATCTTCATTTTCATGACCTCCCTCTCTAGTTAGTCCACGTTTTCAGTTATCTTATCGCAGCTGGCCTCCAAGTGGTTAACCCTCTTCTCAACACCCTTCATGTCACGCTTGACGAGGCCCACATCGCTTTTTAACTAGTCTTGTTGCGCCAAGATAACTGACAATTTATCATCAAAACCAGATAAATGTTCCTTGAGCTGTTCCTGTAGCTTCTGCTGTTGCTGTTCCTGTAGCTGCTGTTGTTGCTCTCTAAGTTGTCGCTGAAGCTTTTGTTGTTGTCTTTCCTGTTGCTGCTGATGCTGCTGAAGTTCCTGTCGCTGTTGCTGAATGGCTGCCAGTATAACAGATAGATCAGTAGGCGCTGCGCTCGACGATAGTGACGTGCTGGCAACACTTGCAGGTTCATCACCAGCACGCATCTCAGTGTCCTCTGACACCCTCTGTGTCTCCGCCTGAGACCTGGTGATAACACCTTCCTTCGGAATAAGTGGCATTTCACAATTTCACTTCCGACACCAGTTGTTACGTACTCGGGTTCGTGATTGTAGGAAAACACCACTCATATTAAATCCGTGTATTTACACAACACAACACAACGTAATACTAAAATACACTTTACACCCTAGTCACTCGCTATACTATCACTGAACTTAGAACACTACACAATAAAACACTTCTCGCTTCGCACTTGGTCACTTGATGTATCGCTCTCGATCGCTTGATAAAAACTGCCTTGTGTTTGTCAACACCGTTGTATTTATAGGCAGGGTAAAGGCCTACCTGGATCCAGAAAAATCTAAATGTATCGGGAAACAATGAATCACTTCTTATCGTAAACATGTTATGAGTCATAAATCCTAGTACATGCTACTTTCAACCTTATGCCATACCCCACAAAGTCCATTATGGGATAGCCCTGGTCAACTATTTGTTTGTCAATAGGAGTAGCTATCTCTTTCTTTTATTTCTAGATAGTTAGCGCGCGCGCTCCAACTCTACACGCTTCTAGATTATTCGTAACAATATTATACTCTTTTCTTCTAATAGGTGTCTCGACTCTATGTTTCCGGACTTGTTAATTTAGCAGTATTTTTTTAAACAATTTATTCTAAACTAAGTAAGGCAGTCTTTTTACGCATTTATATTATTTTAGATGTTAAATTTATTTATCACATTTCAGATTACTAATATTTTTACGTATATACAATGGTTAATATCATCATCATCATCATCATTATCATCAACGGTTGATAATAATTTAATAATTATGTTTTGTTTTTGCAGTCACCGCAAGTATGGCTGAGCCATTCAAAGGCTGGATAAATAGTTGGAATGAAACCTCAAGAGCAATAGCAGCCACAGCAGATGGTCTTAACCACGTTTTTTTAGGTGACTATGAGAGTATAGCTGATTTGATACCAGTAGACTATGTAGCAAACCTAACTATCGTTGCGGCAGCTGAACATGACCTGCGGTAAGTGAAATATTATCAGACTATCTACTAGATTAGTACACTTTAAGCTACACGAAAATTATGTAATTTTCTTAGATTGATATATTTTACAACGACAAATCTCAAACGAATTTATGATCACCCGATTTCAAGATCCTTCTACTAAGTTTTCACTGTATGAACATAAGTGCTTGCCACTGTTTTCGTGGATGGAGCACTCGGACGTTGTAAATTTGCACTTGAGCTGGATTTAGCTAATCTAAAATGTAGATCGCAGCTTTTATATCATCCTTGGTATCTTTAGGCATTTGCTGTCTCTTACCGTTAGAAAAACTTCTGCATGTTTCCTTGTACATCACTAAATAGTATAAAACAAAGTCGCTTTCTCTGTCTGTCCCTATGTCCCTATGTATGCTTAAATCTTTAAAACTACGCAACGGATTTTGATGCGGTTTTTTTATCAGATAGATTGATTCTTGAGGAAGGTTTTAATATACAAACCTTTTCGATATTCTCACGGTAACAAAAGCTACGCGGGTGAAACCGCGGACAGGTCGCTAGTGCTATTATAATATAATCTCTATATCCTACTAGTACTACAGCGTGTTTTGTTTAATAAAAAAAAATTAAACATTTTAAACAAAATACATTTTGGCTCAATTTTGAATCTTTAATATGTTTAAAAATATAAAATATAAGAGAACGTATGTATAAGTAATGTAGGAGTGACGTGTAGTCAAAGTGAAGTAAAATAAAGTTATTAGAAAAAAATATTTTCCTCTCGTACGAAGATTTCATTGCTGGTATCTCCGCAATCCACAACCGGGCATACGGAATAAATAATTAAAAAGTGCATCCACATCGTGCAGCATCATTTCATCATTATATCATTATTATCATTTAAATGCCAGCAGAAAAACAGCGTCAATGTGACGAAGAGTTTTGTACACCGTCATAATTTACAAACGTAAATTCTTAACGTAAATACGCATACAATCCTAAGTTTTTTTTATAGAAAAAAGGGGGCAAACGGACAGGAAGATCACCGCCAACCATAGACAACCACACTATCAGAAGAATTGCAGTTGCGTTTGCCGGCCTCTTTTCTTGAAGGTCCCTAAGTTGTATCCGCTTGGAAAACCCCCTGCCAGTAATTGGTTCCACAGAGGAATAGTGCGGGAGAAAAAGTGCCTTGAGAATCGCACAGTTGTGGATTTCCAGATATTGAGATGGTGAGGATGAAGTTTTGAATTTTGTCGCGATGCCCGATGGTGAAATTCTGCGACAGGAATTAATCCAAACAGTTCCTCGGAACACCCCGCATGATAGATCTCATAGAAGATGCAGAGCGAAGCCACATCTTTACGCAATTCCAAAGAGTCTAGGCGATCAGAAATAGTCCTGTTATTGAAGATTCGTGCCGCTCTACTTTAAATGCGGTCAAAAGGAAGGAGCTGGTGCTGAGAACCTCCGCCAAGTGAGAGCAGTACTCCATATTTTGTATGTAAGTATGGGGCCGGATTTGCGCCTTATAAAGTTGTAAGCTATTGGCCAGCGTAAAGTACTGTCTGGCCTTGCTGAGAACACCCAGCTTTTTTGAGGCTAATTTGGCCTTGCTTCCAAATGACCACGAAATTGAACGTTGCTCGATACGTCAACTCCAAGAATTTCAAGACTGGCTGGGGCTGTTAGGCAAGTATTTTCGAAGCGAGAGATACGATAAAGGGAGATTTCTTAGTGGAAAACACGCAAACTTGTGTCTTCTTGGAGTTAAAGTGGACTAAGTTTAGACGAACCCACTTTGAGGCTGTGGAAAGTTGTTCTTCGAGTTCTGACACAAGTTTGGTCCAGCACTCGTTGACGTGTTGTTGAGAGACCCTGCTACGGCCAGAATATAAAGCATTACCCGTACTGTCCGAAATCCAAATAGCAATGAATGTTGGTTGATTGCAACATGTCATTAATATGCAGAAGAAACAGTAGGTGATAGTACACAGTATATACATATATATATATATATATATATATATATATATATATATATATATATATATATATATATATATATATATATATATATATATATATATATATATATATATATATATATATATATATATATATATATATATATATATATAGTAGATAGTACACAGCCCTGAGGAACACTAGTATTGACAAGTTTAAGTTCAGAGCATGCGCCATCAACAACAACCTTGATGCTCCGATCTGCCAAAAAACTAGTGATCCTATTGCAGAGTTTCACAGGAAGCCCATAAAAAGGGAGCTTGGACAGAAGTGCTTTATGACATACTCGTTTAAAGGCCTTCGCTATGTCCAAACTAACTGCCAAAGCCTCCCTCTTGCTCTCCACAGCCTCAGCCATAGGTAAAGAAGGTGGACATAGAGTTTTATCATGTCCATGTGTTAATGTTATAATTATAAATAAAGAATATCTTGCTTTGACTGACACCGGGACAAATTAGACGTGCATTTTAGAAGATATATCATCATATATCATATAAATGTAATTTAACACGTAAAATGTGATAAAGTAAATAATATATAATAATAAGCTGAATCAAGAATAAACTTTCACTTCGATGCAAGAGTATTCCCTAACGATACGATAACAGCATAACTCGGCCGTTGCTGAATATTATCAGCTATATATTATATATTATTATTAATATAGGTGTAGTTCGTTCGTCCTTCAAACCATACTTCGGAAGATGGGCTCTTGAGCCATAGTAAATTAGCGAGATCATCGCCAGCGATATGTTGGAGTGCATGTTCAAACACTTCCACCTATTGTGAGAAATATTGCACATGAATTGATTTTAGACCAGGATTTCCAAAATTAATATGGCGCAATAATTAATTGTGGAAAAGTTGTATACTTAAAACAGCATTTCAACGTAGAGTAAAAAATCAATATTGTAGAGATAAACTGTTAAGCACGTATCATAAACAACTGTGATAGCAACGGTGGTAATGTACCTGTTCATGTGTACCATAAATGGTAAGATAATGTTGTTCGACTTTAATGCCAATTGTTCCCCTTTTTTAATAATAATACAAAATATCATATTCACTCTACAATTATTATTATTGAATTCTTTGGCTCTTGACATATTTATGTTATATATTTTAATTTGACATTTAACCATGTAACGATAACTTTAATTCAAAATTCACAATCAACAATGACTTTTTATAAGATAACAAACAAGTAGATGGGTCTTCTGATGGAAAGAGTCATCCTTCATCTATAGACACCAAAGATGGTGTTAATAGTGAGTTGCTTATAACGAGGTCTAATGCCACACGCATAAACCTGGGTTCGTCAAAACCTGGTCAATTTTAACTCCAAGTAGACACAGCTTTGCGTGTTCACGTTAAATCTATGTAGTAAAAATAATAAAATATCTAACTTAAAAAAATATTGTATAATCGTAGCATGTCAAATTATCAACAAGTACAAATTATCTGTACATGCCTTACGAGTCCCGTAAAATTACACTTGCACGGAAAAAGCGCATGTCTATCGATGCAAGATTCCATAGATATATTAAGCAAGATTCATTGCGCGTCACGCGTGTAATTCCCTCAATTGCAATTACTAGTAAGCAATGTATGTCAATACTGTTACGTTAACGGAGTCAATAATTTGTCATAATTTTGACAGTGATATGAGCATTTGCTATATGAATAGCTACACGTTTTACGTCTGTTTATCTATTAGTATTCATGCGGCCTGTGATCACTACTAATTACTTTTGCGTTCCGCATTGAAGATCAGGGTTACTGGTAAACTTACACTTTTGATAATTACACCCACACTACAAGGATAGAAATGCAGAAATATTATATTAGGTATTCACAAGTGAGACTGTCTCTTGCCACCAACTATCTGTTTTTTTTTGCTAGCCTCTGCTATAAAGAAACCGTTAAGAACAAAAAATATTAAATTTTTGGTTTTCTTGAGTTCCTTTTATTAAATGAATCACCTACAAGTGTTTTTCAATCCACCCAAATTTAGGCTAAACATAAATTATTATTTTTTGCAGATCTGAATCAGTAGAGGTATATAATGCCACAACAAGTGCAATCAATCCAGTGACTTTCCGAAAAATAGGTCGTTTAATCTTAGCTGACAGTAAGGCTAACAATAAGAGTAAGTTTATTGATGATTAATGTACAATGCATAATTAGATCGATCAATTTAAGTTATAATGAGATACTACACATATTGAAATTTTTTGAAATTTGTATATTATAATAATAATTGTAGATTATACTACGTAGAATTTGTCAGAACAATAGATAACAGTGTATATAGGGCAATCAGAACCATGGCAGTTAATATAAATATTGCTTAACCATGTAACATTGATTAAGTAACTGATATTCTATATATCAGTTACTTAATCAATTATAACTTCATTAATAAATTTCATGTGAATTCACGGAATGAGGTCATTCACTATCTTTAATTGAGTGGTTAGCGACTCTGACTATAGTAACGGTGCAATCAATAGGGCTCTGGTACGATTCCTGATCAAATACTTCTATGTATGTACTAGAAAAAGCATGCGCCACGTGACATGCTTTCCAATAAAGTGTACCATGGAATGCACCTAAGTCAGAGCTTGTTGAATGAAACACATAAGCGCCATGAAATTAACGACGGTTACGACCTTTTGGCCGCTAATGTATATTATATGCTCTGTTATACGGTGCAACGCTGTTTAATTTTGTATTTGTTTGACTTTAAGCGCTGCAGCGAGTGTTATCGAAATGGAACACGACTTCTACTTAGCATAGCTTCTTTAGTAATTAGTACATTCAACTTTCTGTTCCCGGCAGGGATTAACATTTGAGTAATGAGCACAGATGTTGGTATTTCTGCACTTGGGTGTTTTTTAAATATATTTTTAGTATATGTTTCTCATGTATAGTATAAAGTATCCTTGAGTAGCCCTATGCGTAATGTAGGGGTACACAAGCAAATAATTTCCTTACTTTCAGGTTAGATCGATTCGCGAACTTGTCCAGCAATATTTATTCCTACTCAAATTATTGATTTCATTAGAAATTATCACATGATCCAGTCATGATCATGTCACCACAATCATCTTACCTCAAATAATAGTAATTTTATCATCTTATCATAAACTGTTTTTTCAGATATTTTAGTAAGACCGTGGAGCGTAATGACTCGACGCAAACTCAGAACGGAACTTATAACTGTGTGGTTACAAAAGATACCAGCCTATTTTGCTGATTTAGCCTCGTATTTGATATACGGTGAAGCGAAGTAAGTGGTTTTTATTTTGTTTAGAAGTTAGGACTTTTGTTATATTTCCTAATTGTTAGACATTTCGTCATAACGGTTTACCCAGTAACCGGAAGTGTAAGTTAAGCTCGCGTAGAATATGTCCGTGTGATGAGTAGGTATTAAAGTTTTTTCAAATCTGGCGTCTTCTTGTTTCCTTTGTTTGTGATAGAATGAACATCCTCTTTTGCTCATAAATCATAACAAATCGTGCAAAAGTACTCGGTTCTAAAAGATATTGTCGGCACCGTAGCTCACTGTCGTTTGCGAGACTAAATTTCAGAACAAAAACGCAAACGATTGAGTAAATGGTCATCATGCCTCGGGGTCAGATAAGTTTACAAACAAAGAAAAGGTATCATCACCCGGTTCCGTTGTTACGTAGGCAGAGTCGAACATCTATAAACTTTCCAGTTCGCCATAATTCACCGGTTTGTCGGTTGATGAGATAAAAAGTGTATCCCATCGCCGCTGTATCCCGGACCTGACAACGATTAATGACTATTTCTAGTAATAGCCGAGACCCACGGCATTACGTCCTCATTTGAGGCACAGAAGTAACACACACACCACCAGACTCCAAACTCCTCCAATCTCAATAGCAGATTTTGGATTTTCGTGAAAAACCTCGAAACACTTTCGGCCGACCCGGGGATTAACCCCGGGACTTCCTCGTCGTACGTGTAAAGTTGCGACAAGGAGGATGAATGTTGAGAGTTGACCCGCATATCTCGCAACGACTTGCACCCACTGAAATAAGTCCAAAGGCGCGCAGGTGAGACCGCACGCCGGCTCGTTAACGCGAACGTGAAAACCGTGAATCATAACAGAGGTCTAGGATCAGCTGAAGAACAAAACAATTCCACTAAGCCTTTCATCAATCAATGCGAAAAGAAAAACTTAACCTTAGCAACCTGAATATCATTTAATGCTAAGAATTACGTCAATTCGAAAGAGAAAGAATGGGTGGGATCGCCATTTAAGCCAATTTTAAAAACTATTGCTTATACTGCTGACAGTGGTTATTGACAGTTCTATATGCTCACTAAGAAACACACAACCAGGTCTTTCAGAGTAGTGAGTTTTTGCAAGTATATGTCACATGGCCATGTGCTGGGTTAGGTTGATCTAAAAAATATGTCTGAGATGTTATCCGTAAAATTTACTTAAAACCAAGTTTAGAAACTTCTATTTTAAGATTAACCTTTCAAATCTAAATATATTTTTTTAATTTTTCTCTTTATAACAAAAATTCAGCGAAAGAATTTATCGTCTTTGTTTTATTAAATCAACAAAGCATGTATAATTGCAGAGATATAACTATTTTACAGATACAGAAACAACCTTGAAGAGATGCTCAAAGCTCGCAAAATTTTGGAGTTTTTCACAACACGTCAGTGGATAATCCATGCTACTAGAACAAGAAATCTCTACGCGTCACTCTCTGAAAGCGACAAAAAAGAATTTCCATTTGATCCTAAAGATATTAATTGGGATGAATATATTCCAATGTATTGTGCAGGCATTAGGCAGTACTTATATACATCTGAAAATTGATAGAAAAAATATGAACCAAAAATGTTACACCATTTATAACTAAGAACGTTTGGACAAATTTTTAATGATTTTTGTGTTTTTGGAATTGTTTTTGTCGGGAATAGGATAAAACTTAAGTATTAAAATATGATATTTATCAATAATGAAATAAAATTATCCTGATGACACGACATTAAAATACTTGATTTTTTTATTCTTTATTTTTATTTATATTAATTATTCTAATAAAAAACTGAACTTTATTATTTTGTATTAATTTTAAAATCCTAAATATACTCATTCATTGACTGTCCAGCGGACTATGTTTAATGGAGTTTTATCAGTTTTAAAAATTATAACGGGTCAACTAACGGCTGTATACAATATGCATATGTAGACTCGCTCGTGAAATGCGACGTAGCATTGGGTAAACCCAAAAAATGAATACCGTCGCTTAGATAATATTGACCTATATCTGTTATTTCACTCCATGTGGGTGCGGACTCCTATGAAGAATATATAGACTCTGTCAGGCAGTTCGAAAAAGCCAAACGATTGGCTATACCTGTCACTACCATCGTGACTACTAGGCGGTAGAGTTCCACAACCTCTCGCCCGGAATTTTTTTCCACCGCGTTACCTATTCCTGTCACAGTCGCGTCAATGATTGTCATGTCGTGTTCCGATTTGGAGAGAAGTAGACGGTAATTATGCATATGGCATTAACACCTCGCCACATGAATAGTAACGCACCATTAAAACCTTGGTGTCTATAGGCTATGACTTCTCTTTCCATCAAGAGAGTCATTTGTTTGCTGTCTTATAATATATGTATATGTATTTTCCCCGTGCTGGTCCCGAGCTCCTTCCTTGTGTTGATCCCGGGCTCCTTTAAAGAATAGGCCAACTGCCGTTCTGCCAGGCAGGTCGTAAAAGGCGGCCGATTGCCTATTCGAGTCACTACCATCGTGGCTACTAGGTGGTAGAATTCTGCATTGTCTCGCCCGGGTCTGGTACCACCGCCTTACCTATTCCTGCCACAATAGCGACTGTGCTTGTCACTGTCGTGTTCCGGTTTGGAGGGTAAGGTAGCCGGTAAGCTTATGCATGTGGCATTAGACCTCGCCACAAGATAGCAACGCACCATTAACGCCTTTGGTGTCTATAGGCGAGGCATTGACGCTATTGCGACAGAAATAGCCAAGGCGGTGGTATCTCATACCGGGTGAGACGTTCCGAAACTCCTAGTAATCACTATGGTAGTGACACCTATAGTCAATCGGTCGCCTTTTAAGACCTGCCTGGCAGACCGACAGTTGGTCTATTCTTCAAAGAAACCTGGATCAATACGAGGGATTTATTAACAATACTTGCGTATTGATTTAAGCTACGACAGTAGGTATGCAAAGTACTTTTAAGTAATCAATATATGTCCAATTGTTACTTAAATAGATGATAAATCTCAGATTTTAGTTGGGTTTTATTATTAATACCTTACACAAGATCCTTTATCGACGAAACTGACTTAATACTTAGTCTTAGTCAAAAACAATAGGAGAACTACTTCTTAAAAAAATTATTTTAGCACATTTTGCTACATCTACGTTGATTCTATTCTCCAAATAATACTTTTTAAGTTATTAAGGTATTTTTGAAGATACAAGCAGTCTTCAAGAAATTTTATCTAAGCGTAGGTATACGTTTCATCATATGCGTGTAAAAAAGAGCTTGAAAATTTAAAGCAGCGATCTAGGTATATTATTAATGTAGGCGGTATAAAAAAGAAAGAACTAAGTATTGAGCCCTCCGAAAACCCAGACGGGCTTTTAGTGAAATTGGGGCCGATATGCAACTATTATAACTGCCTGTTGCCAATTTCTAGATTTCACCTTGACATATTACAGAGTTAATAGAGTTTTTTTAGTAGAATAACGCCATCCACACGGCGAAAGCCTTTTTCAAAATGCTAGATCACGTCATATACGTCGTATATACGTCGTCCCCATAGCCTCATTATTGCTTTATTAACTATTTTGGCTGCAGTAGCTTCAATGTTTGTCACTGTCGTATTCCGATTGGGAATGCAAAACAGCCGGTTTTAGGCATGTGGCCAACCACATGCCTAAAACCGGCTCAAACTAGTATTAACATTCATGTTCGGTGTTAAGAGACATTATCTCTCTTCCTATAACGAGAACTATCTTCTTGTTGCCATCCTATGATAAAAAAACTATTAGTAGCAAGATGGTCTCATTTCAAATTGGATGTAGCTTTCAGGAGAAATAGAGAAATCGATTCAGCTATCAGCTAGCAATGTTTAATATCTTTTGAGGCAACAAAATCCACCACATCATTGTCATAAATGATCCAGTGTCAGCGTCAGCCCGCAGCATGTATTTTCTTTTATGCCAAATCCCATGGAACTTGGAACAGGGAAGAACTAATTTCACTTTCCTCAGCGATTACAGATAAAAATAACGATGTTGGCAGCATTATGAAGACACATTTAAATTTACTGGACACATTTTTCAAGTATAAAAAAAATATTGTATAAATAAAATATTGCTTTCACCAAATTCTTCTTTGCAGTAAAAGCAAAATAAATAGGGCACTCCCTATCTCTTTTGCACAAGTCGCGAATCTGTCAAGTATAACTTGACACGCGCTGTATAATTAAATTATTAAAAAAATATTTTAGTAAAATGTAGAAATTGACTAACTGATAAAAAATAATATGACTTTTACACTGCATCTTTTGCTATTGTTTTCACACTATTTAACAGCATACCAGGACATGATGCCACAAATTGAATGGGATTTAAAATATTTTAAATGTAAATGCAGGCCGAACGTTTAGTTTTTGTTTTTGGTCCAAACTATTGAAAATCTAAGACTGCAAAATAAGTCAGTGACGAATCGAAAATGAATCTTTGACCTGTTAACAGAACCGGGTGTGCTTAAATTTCGTCTCTATAGGGTTAAGTGCTCGAAGATCGTAACCGCCTACTCATATACTGCTATATTACTATACAATATAAGCCAAACATTTTGGGTTATATAGTAAATAATATTAAATTGCTCACTGGTTGGTACCACTGAAGAGCTTAGCGGAACCAGCATACCAACTATGGCCATGCCAGCCTGACAGTGTCAGAATGATGATCATTGAGTTGATGATTTCATACAAGAATTTAGAAATAAGATGATCTTCCCATTCAGGCAAGCTGTATTGCCTAGGGACCGAAGTCTGTCTGAGAAGCGCTATAACACATTACACTTGAAAAAAACTAGTTATTTTGAAATCACAAACAGATACTTCAATTTTATTTATATGTATAGATGATATATAAGAAAATCCTCAGTTCAATTTTTTTAAATCCTTTATTGATCCAATATCCATATAAATACAGATAATTACAATTTACAACAGAAGAATATACGAAGAAGATAGAATAGAATAGAATATAGTTTATTGCATCAAATATGGTACATTAAGGTCTTATAATTATATAATGGATCTCACATATTTGACCAGTTACGGCATGCAATATTTAATTTTAATTTTACTTACATCACATTCCGGTTTATCAAAATAATACCAGTAAAATATCTCATAGTTGCTCTTTTTGTTACATATTACAAAAAGTAAATTTAATAATGAAAATTTGTATAATTATAGAACGCAGGTGAAGATTAAAAATATTCACAAAAACTTAAGTAAAGATGACAAATTTACAGACAGGAAAGTATTGTCAAATAGAGTAGATGCTGATAGTTAGAGTATATTCTCTCGTGCATATCCTAAACCGCTTAGTCTTCTTTGTTCCGTCTGACCTATTACATATATTTTACCCGTTACAATTTTTAAAAATGATAATGTAATGCATTAGCTTAAATGTTCATATCGTTCCTATCGATTTTCAGATTTATATAAATACTGCCTTATGCCTGCACAGTAGGTTGGAATATATTCAGCCCAATCAATATCTTTTGGATCAAATGGAAATTCCTTTTTGTCAGTTTCTGAGAGAGATGCGTAGAGATTTCGTGTTTTTGTAGAATGGATTATCCACTGCTGTGTTGTGAAAAACTCAAGAATTTTGCGCATTATAAGCATTTTCTTTATGTAATTCCTGTATCTGTAAAATAGTATTATCTTTGTAAATATATACATTATACATGAATGCTTAGTTGAGCTAATTTAGAAAATCAAGTACGTTGACTTTCTTACGTAGGACCTTCTCTGTTTGTGGCCGCGTTTCTGATTCTTTAACTGACGGATCAACAATTTCGTAGGTATTTTTAAACTGTTTATCCGTCAAAAATGCCTGAAAAATCTATGAGAATAAAAAAAACATTTCTTATTGGTTAGCCTGTTCGGGTCAGATGTGCTGGTCGATCAAGTTTGTAATCCCAATCATAAATAGTTGTAATAAATAGTTGCTTTGATATCCAAATATATTTATAAATTATAAAAAATAATTGTGTAAATTGATGGTGGCATGTCTTGGTCTTTTACCACCATACAATATTTCGCGCTATCGAATATATGTCGCAGTGAAATTGTCAATAGCCGTTAGATTATAATCTACCTAGGGATTTTATAATTTGGTTAGGTTAGGTGACCGTGTACGACGACACTACCTTGTACCACGAAACGTATTAGACGCGTAAATGAGATTTACGCGACGCATAATTGTATGGAAAGCGATACAGCTATCGCTTTTTTGGTCCTTACACATGGGGAGCAATGCACTAAATTCTCTGGGGACTTGAAACAGACTTTAGTTTAACTTATTTTTCATTGGCATTGAACAAAATTAACGACTATTGCTGTTAATTTGCGAAAATAGAAAAAAATTGTTAGGTAAATTTAACTAATTAACTATTAAATAAGCGGGTTGGTTGTTTTGATTTATATAGGCAAATTTAAATACTAAAATTGTCTAAGTTTTCAAATAAAATAAAATAAGCGTACTTACTTCGTTTTACCAGATATTAAAAATGAAGCAAAATCAGCAAAATAAGCTGGTATACTTTGTAAAACGGTTATAACATCTGCTGTATGTATGCATCGGGTCATTAAAGCCAAAGGCATTATAAAAACATCTGAAATAGTAACAATTTATTAGAAACTAGCTGTCACTTGTCGCTTAGTTCGCGTGGCTCAAAATCATTATTTTCTTTTGCTAAGTCGGGTAAAAAGTAGCCTATGTCACTACTGGATACTGTAATTTTTATTAGGGTTAACGAATTTTTAATATTAGTCCAGTAAATTTTAAGATCGTTACAAACATATAAAAATAAAAGTGTATCTTTTCTCATTATAATATTAGTACTTATAGATGGTTAAAATCACTATTAATATTACGCTTATAGAATCAAAGTCTTAGGGGAAAATAGCTCCCTTTATACCTTAAATAAGACCCAATTATGATTAAACCATAAAATGTTAAATGAAATGAAATGGATTAATATGACATAGTCACATGTGAGATGGCTTCTGATGAAATCATTCCTAGGGATGAGAATTACATATAATACCTATATCATTTTTTAACTTCCCGCTACGTGTGTAGATACGGAAGTTTCTGGTATTTCCCCGATTTTAGCAATTCCAGTTTTCACCATATCTCCATGTTTTCAGGTCCTAGGAATCTTTTCCGACTTTTGTCACGATGACGTCAGTATGTCTGTATGTATATATGTGTGTGTATGTATAACTTTTGAACGGCTTGACCGATCGAAACGTGGTTGATGGCATTTGATTAGGTTTCTTCAAAGTTAGATTTTTTAAATATTTGAACCAGATTGGCAAAAGAGATTTTGAGAAATTTCGAAAAAACATGGTTTTTCATAGTAACTTCCAAATTAATGTACCGATTGAATACAAAATCTAATCGTATATATATCTATATATTAAATTCAAAAGAGTGTTGAATGTTGATATAATTATATTATTTGTGTTTTATTTATATTATTGTACATCAAAAATATCAAGTTACTTATCAATGTAGTAATTATTTAGTAATCAGTGCCAATATACTTACTTTTATTGTTGGCCTTACTGTCAGCACAAACTATTCGACCCAGTTTTAGAAAAGTCACTGGATTGATTGCACTTGTTGCGGCATTAAATACCTCAATTGATTCAAGTCTGTAAAAAATCAATCATTATTTTGCTTAGGCCTCAGGAAAATCACCTATTTTTGTAGCGGGGATGTTAAAGCCTAAAGCTCAAGTTTACTCTTTACCCTGACTAGGAATAAACAGTGATGATATAGCGACTGGAATAGGTAGGTTCGGGTACCGCACTCGAGTCGAGTATCTATTTCTATCGTCTACTATTCGCAATCGCCATATTTAATTTTGGCTCGCCCCCAATAACAGCCGCAGGTAATCAGATGGTCTGTTCCTCATTAGGTTCCTAAACTACTATAGAAATGATGCAACATATCTCTGAAGTGAAAATTCCATATAATATTAGCGATCTCGTCTTCACCTTGTTCTGGGTTCATAGAATATATTACGCTTGAAATGGTTGTTAGTGAACATATTATTCATTGATGTCGATTATTACCAACCTAATAAAAGTTACTTCTCAGACTTTGAGTTGTTCTTTTCCTGTACTACCCCGGGTACACATATCTAAAAGCATAGATGTATGATTTTAATACTGACTGATGCAAAGCATGCTTTTAATACTGACTGACATTTTGAAGAATACCCACAGAACACGCGATTTTAAGTCTATATTAAAATCCCATTGCTTTAACAAATGCAGGTGTAAAAGCTCTTAGATTTAATGTCATTGTCATACTTGGCTTAAGTTGTTTATTGTAGTTAATTCCTGGCTCCAGAATTTTTAAAACATGATTTGTTACACTTGTCTTTACAAGGTTCGCCAAAATTAGGCCGAAAATATTACAAGTGTATAATTTCGTAATAATAAATCAAGACTCATTAGAATATAAGCGTATTTAATGGCGGATAGCCTCAAAATAAATATTATTTCTCTCTAATATATTGTGCTTGTTCATTCAGTAAAACTATTTACAATTTATGTAGTAAAATATAATGTAAGTATTATACAACGGTAACACTTAAATACAATGATAGAAGTCAATCAAATTAAAGTCTCATATTTTTTTTCCATTATGATTATTCTTAGCAGTTTATTCTATCTAATTAATTTAAAGAACATAGAAAAATATTCTAATTTACCTAATATTACTCACTCCCAAAGACACACAAGGGATGTACAAAACCAAAACTGCCTGTGTTCTTTATATAGTAACTTATTCTGATCATAAAACACTTACTGAAGTTCGTGATTAGCTGCTGCAACTATAATAAGATTTGCTACATAGTCTACTGGTATTAAATCAATTATCGCCTCATAATCGCCAAGTAAAACACGATTAAGGCCATCTGCAGTTGCTGCTAATACACCTGTGGCACCATTCCAATTATCTATCCAACCTTTGCATGGTTCAGTCATACTTGCACCGACTGCAATTTAAAAAGTAATCTTACGGTTATTTTTTCTACTGTAAAACATTATATACCTGCACGTAAAAAGCTATATTTTTAACCTGAAATGTGATCAACAAAAGCGAGTAATTTGTATTAATTAACACACTTGTTTTTGATTGATTGATTGATTCATAATAAAATAAAAGTGTAATAATTGATAAAATTTAGATTGAAATGGTAATTCACCAAGTGCCGAAGTTAAAAAGTGTAGAATAAGCTAAATATAAATCCTGAAAATAATACAATTGCATAAAAATAATATGCTATTAAGATAGAAATGAAATCTAATTCTAACCACTTGTTACTAAAATTGAAACTAAAAAAAATTCTTTGATCTTGACTTAGCAAAATTTCCTAAATCCACGAACCTATATTACGTAGCGCAAGATACACTTTCTGTCTACAAAAACGATGGACGGTTACGGTACCTATTTATAAAGACGGTGACAGAGATACAAAATAGTTAATCATTCTTATAAAAAGTTTAATAGAAACTATTTGCAAATCAATAATTTTGTTAATAATCTACTGTAGACGTTACACTGCACAGGAAATTTCTACCTCATTCGACTATTTCACAAATTAGATGCGAATGAAAAATTGTTTGCAAGGCAACGATTTTTCTGGGAGATTAAAACCAATGCAGTTATTATATTATATGCATAGGTTTTTAATTATATCATTATAAAACAGAAATAAAATGGCTCTTCTAATAGAAAGAGATAGCTAGTGTCTCTAGACAATAATGTGCTTTAACGCACCACATCAAAAAGTAAGGTGGTGGTAACAAAACCGGGCGAAACTTTTGCGGATCACGACGTTAAGCCGGCCATGCACGCTAGGCTTAATCACAGAATACCTAGTTATTCTGTGGTGTAGTGGACAGGTTTGCCTGTACAGTTTAACTGTACTGGTAAACTTCAGCTGAGTAGAGAACAAAACGTACCTACCAAAAAGTAAATTAATACATCGGTACTACACTCTGGTTTACCTGTACAGTTAAACTATGTTAAGTTATTACTTTGGAGATAGATCAATTGAACGTAGATAAACGAAAAGGATCCAACCCACAATATGGTAAAAATGAGTTAAGAGCACCAAACTGAAGCTAAGCATTAATACTATTATGGCCAGTAAAAATATCTAAGCAAAAATAGCTCTCTATTACTTTATTCAACGTCAGAACTAGTCCCCATGCATGACAAATTAAAAAATTAAAAAACATCCAACTTTAAACTTCATTATTTATAAAGTGATTTTGTGTGGATTGGATCCTTTTCGTGTAACTACGTCCAATTCGTGTAACTTGTCCAGAGATATTTATTTTTATTTATTTTATCTTACCTATTGATGGTCTGACAATAATTGTAGGAATTCCTTTACAATTTTTGGCAATGAAAGTTTCTGCAAGGGCTTTCGAAAATGTGTAAGTATTTGGTCTTCCATCTGAAACATTATATATGTGTCTATATTATTTTAAAATTTGGGGAACTAATAAGATGATCTTAGCAGCAATCCTATATCACTATTTTACAAACATATTGAAATGTTGTTTCAACAACAAATAACAAGTCATTAATATAATTTGTAATTTCTTTTTTTTTTTCTTTTTTTTAAGGATCTTACGAGTTCCTATTTTTTTTAAGCAACACGTACTCATCTCGAGAATATCATTTAATGTTTCACAGTAGTTATTTTTTTTGTTTTTATTTCTAGTAGACCTTTTATTTCTAGTATACCTAACGCTGTAAATAATTTAATAGTGCCTGTGTTTATATTGCTGAAGTACTTTAGGTTTCATTCATAGATGTGTTTAAATATTTTTAGTATATTGTACACTTCGACTTATATTTATGGTCAAGTATTTCACTTTACCGGGTTGGCTGTAAGAAATATCTTTTTTAGAGATAAGCTTGCGTTTTGTACCTTTTTAAAAATACTGTTTGCTGTAATTTTGTTTGTTGTTCTGTTGTGTACAATAAAGTATTAAATAAAATAAATAAAATAAGTCCCTTTGTTAGTATGTTTGCAAATGAACTAAAAATATTCAATTTGGTAAAATCATTTTTATGTGATTACGTAACTGGGACATGCCCATGGAAATACTCTGTGTATTTTCATGAACATTTATCAAACAAGCATCTTTGACTCTAAAATCAGAGTCAAAGATGTTTATGGTGATTTTTCATCCATGCGGTGGGAATTTAATGACACAAGCATAAGTTTACCAGCTACTTTACCCTTTAAACTAGGACGCGACAGTGATAAGTAATCACGTAAAAGTAACATTACAAATCGGTTATACCGAACACGAGCGACACATAGCAGAATTCTTCCACCCAGTAATCACGATGATAGTAAAATTTGAAGCCAATGGTTCGTTGTAATTAATTGTGACTTTCTCTTTTATTTTAATTATATCAGAACTACAGAAATGACTCCAAAACATAAAGAGGTAAGTTTTTTTTGGAATATTTTATTTTTTATACATGGGGCACACTAAAAGTTTTGCACTTCTGGCTAATCGGAACTATTTGAATTTCGAATGTTATATTTTTAAAACGTTGCAACCTTCTTAAAATAAATAAAAAAACAATTGGTGAGAAATGATTTGTCAATTGTTTTTTTATCACACATCAAAGTTCTACGTACGCAACGAAAATGGAATTAAGTCAAAAAGATTTTAGAGCGATGATTTTAAAAGTTCTCTTTCTCCGCAAGACTGTGCCACTCATCTTCAAAATACTTTTGGGAGAGAAGCACCTTGTTTGAGCACCGTAAAGCGATAGTTTGCTGAATTTGAGAGAGGTCGAGTTTCTTTACATGACGAATTTCGTGAAAGGTGGCCTTTAACTGCCGTCAATGAAAATAGTGTGGCTACTGTTAAACGGTTAATTGAAGAACACCCCCGGATTACCTATGAGACAATTCGAGGACTATTGGGGAGTGGTATGAGCCAAATTCAGAAAATTTTACACGAAGAATTGAAAGTTCGGAAACTTTGTTTTCGTTGGATACTTAATGAACTGACAGCGGAGCATAAGCGGGCTCGCGTGGAATGGTGCTCACAGATGCTACTGAAGTACGACCACGGACATTCTAATGCTGTTTATGACATTGTCACAGGAGACGAAACGTGGATTTATTATTTTGAATCCGAAAAAAAACAGCAATCTTGTGAATGGGTGTTTGAAAATGAGAACAGCCCAACAAAAGTGAGACAGGCGAGAAACGTTAGTAAAAAAATGATTGCGTTTTTTTTTTCTCAACTACGGGTCCTATCTGTACGATTCCACTTGAAGATCAAAAGAATCTTAATGCCGAGTGATTTTCCACCATTTGTTTACCCAGGGTATTAGAAAAAGTTCGCGAAAGACGACCCAAAAGCCGGCTTCTCCTACACCATGATAACGCTTTTCACACAAGGCCAACAAAACAAAGTCATTTTTAGCTTCCGAAAAAGTACATCTTGTCACTCATCCTGCGCATAGCCCCAACCCTGTGATTTCTGTATTTTCCTAAAAATCAAAGATTTGATGAGAGGTTTTACTTTTACCAACTCCGAAGAGGCAGTGATAGCGTTCAATCAGCACGTAGAAAACATGCATTCAGATATGTGGTCCTTCTTTTTTAAAAAATGGTTCGATCGCATGAAAAAATGTTCAAAATGTAAAGGAGATTGATTATTTTGAAAAGCAATAAATATAATATTTTGGTTATAACATGTTGTTTTTTTAAGTTACGCAAAACTTATATTGTGACCTACGTATAAGTATTTGACTGAGCCGATTTAGAAGCTTCTCTTTTGCAAATAATTACCAGGTAGTCTGATTTTTAGGTCAGTTTTTAAGTTCCCGTGATAATAGGAATGATTTCCATGATCTATGGGTCACAAGGTGACCAGTACAGACTTATTCATGAGGCTTAAAATCTAGCCAAGTAACGATTTGATGGTAGGCAATAATTTCCACCTTACCGTAGCGTAGCATTTATATTAAATGATAGTTCTTTTTAGCATACAAAAACAAAGAACTAGATGGCTGTCCTGATTGGCAGAGAATGCCAAGTAGCACCACTTTACATGTTTGTGCATAATAAGTAAAAAACTTCACCTGTAGATACGTGTATGCACCGACCACACAGCCTATAGACACCTAATAATAGACGAATGACTTGTGTCAACACATCTGACTTATAGTTCCGATGTAAATGTCCACGCGCCAATGAGTAGTGATTGAGTAATCAGTGTCGACCAATCAGATGCTCTGTACTTTACTATCTTTCACTGTGGCCTTCAGTTAGCCAATTACGGCGTTGCAACCCCACTTCGTCTTACCTCAGCTAGTTGCCAGAATGCATTCAATACGGAAAATCAAACATTAGCCGTCTATAGGCTGTGTGGTCGGTGCGTGTATGTTTATAGTGCGTAACTTCTGTAGCAATAATGTAATGCCGCATAAAAATGGTTACTTTTAAAAGACAAGGCCAACGAACCCAAACCGAAACCCAAAACAAACTCTGATGTTATCGCACAAAGAACAATTAAGTAATGGTAGCAACCCTGTTGAGCCCTTCACAATATAATCTTACGAGCTCCCCGATAGAAGATTTCTTCTATAGGAAGGAATTATTATAACGACTATTTATTTATTTATTTACATTATTTTACTACTATCATTACAGGCACAGACCCAATGCGATAGTGTAGGAAGAAAAAACAATCAATTACTACACATAACAACATAACACTCAATAACTATGTATAGTAAGAACGAGTGATATGTGTAACATATATAACAAAACATAACTAGGAAAAATACAAGACATATAGCAATACTTTCGTGAATTCACTCAATTTGGATGAAAATGTATTCAACTTGGCAAGAACGTCGTTATGTGTAGCGATAGCTCGAGTCAGTGGAGTTTTGGCCAGCAGATTTGTCCTGACCTCTGGCACAACCATCAATGGCGGGCACCGACGCCTCCAAACATAGCGCTCCGGTACGTATAGGTGCAAGCGCTGTAATACTCCCGGGTTATGAGCTACCCCTCTTATCAGATTGAAAATATACATGACAAGTGCGAAATCCCGACGTACCCTCCATTCATTGTATCCTACCATTCCGATAACGAATAACTTAGGGTTACATAAGTAAATAAAACGGATAAACACCAATTCTTTACAAAATGTCGTAATAAACATAATAAATAAAGAATTATAATTATTAATAACAATAACAATCATAAACATACTAACCCAAAATTTCTTTGAGTTCTGCGTTACTGATACCTGATTTAAATCGATTTTGTAAATCATTCAAATCACACTGCAATGGATAAATCATTTCTTCAACAACAGGTTTATTTGAATTAGAGTACGCTGTAGAAACATACACAAAAGCCTGTAAGTAAATGCGTGTTTAATGCACCCGTTAATAACTTTTTATACCCAGTAATAAAAAATTTTAAACGAAATTAATTATTTGATTGCCTAGCTATGATGACAACATAACACTTACTTTTAAATTTGTCATCATCCTACATAACTCGAGCATTTGTTCCGTTCCTCCAACGTTGGTTTTTACTGCTTCTTCTAATGATTGGCTGAATTTGACACAGGCCGCTAGGTGAAAAACTACTGCCACCTAGAATAAAACAACGTTTTAGATTTTATACTACTGATTTTACCTTACCTTTTTAACTGGTGAAACCAGAAAGGCGATATGACTAATTATACATAAGTAGCTTGATTTTTCGTCAACACATCACAGTATTGATCATGGCTCATTTTCTCATAAAATGCGAACAATCGTCGAAAGCGGATGAATTTCCACAACGTCTTTTTTACCTACGAGTATTTCTGTCGCAATAGCGTGGTTGTTCGTCACTGTTTTGTACCGTTTTGGAAAGTAAGGTAGCCGTAAACTTATACATCCAAAGTCACAATTCTGCCACACGGATAGCAATACACTATTAATGGCATTTAGGCGACAGTCGTCTCTTTTAATCACTTGTTTGCAATCCAATGATGTAAAAAATCAGATGTTTACCCTGGAGGAAAGAGACAACTGTTCCTGAAAACACTTAAGATGACAATGGAGTGTTGCCATCCGTATAACGAGAATGTAATGCGTTATTTTACCGTCTATCTTACCAATTAAACCGCAACATGACAATGACAAACACTGACGTTATTGTGGCAAGAATTCATAAGGCGGCTTAGACTAGGTCGAGACGTTGCAGAATTCCACCACCTATAAATTGTCACGGTGTTCGAGTTATCAGACAGAGAGATTCGAGACAGTCGTCCATTTTTAGGAAGTAAATGGCAGCTGTAATGTTATTTTCTTCACAAAAAGACCAGAATTGATTTCTAAATTGACAAAAATCCATAAACCTTTTCTATCTATAAAACTCTCATTAGCAATCTAGGGACAAAAATGGTAATGTGATAAAACTTTCGTGCTTTGCACAACATTTTTTTTTCGTTAATTGTTAATTGCTTACACACTTGATGAATTGGGATTCTTCACCAATTCTTATCTGGTTGTATGGATTATGTTATTCCATAAATCGAGTCACACGGTCAACTTAGCAAGGAAAACGGTGGTAGCGTAATGAATTTAGTTTATTTTAGACTAGCTGACCCGGCAAACGTTACTCTGCCTTTTTAACTACTCTTATTTTTTCTATATTTTCTCACCTTTTAAACCTTCCCTGGACTTCAACAATTTATTCAAAACCAAAATTAGCCAAATCGGTTCAGCTGTTCTCGAGTTTTAGCGATACTAACGAACAGTAATAGTAAAAGAACAGATAGTAATAGTACAGATGAAAAGAAGTATATTTACACCCCTGATTACTTTCAGTATAACAGAGTTTAAATTATCTTTAAAGTAACCTGTTCCTTAAGCGTGTTGAGAATATTATCCGAAATACCAAGGCCA
Source organism: Apodemia mormo (assembly GCA_036924255.1). NCBI lineage: Eukaryota > Metazoa > Arthropoda > Insecta > Lepidoptera > Riodinidae > Apodemia > Apodemia mormo. The sequence continues at coordinate 41,880,637 of JAUPFN010000008.1, forward strand.
CTCTGCTGGAGATCACCGTTTATTGCCACAACTTTACTTAAGACCTCTGGCCGCCCCGCTCGTATTCTTGAAAATACCTACGAACAAAAAATAAATAAATGTAAACCGGCTTGCTATCATATTATTGTTGGCATAAAATTTACATCAGGAATTAGTCTAAGATCCCGATCTACCACCTGAACTACTTATTCTTTTTCTAAATAAAATAATATCGCTAGACAAACTTTACAAATCGATCTAACCCCAAAGTAAGCAATTTTTTATATTATGACAAATTACCCTTACTGATCTAACCCCAAAGTAAGCAAATTATTTTGCTTTTGTTATGAGATAGTAAACAAGCAGATGGGTCTCCTGATGAAAAGAGTCAACCGTCGCCTCGTAACCAAAGATGTTAATGGTGCGTTGATATCTTGTGGCGATGTCTAATGCCCCATGCATAAGTTTATTTTTTGACGTGACAACGTCTTATAATTCGATAGAGCTGGCTGCACGCACGAAAAAACATGACTCATGCGGCGTTACCTCGCGTTCCGTTTAAGGCTTGGAGTACAAGCGAGAGCTTAAGACGTTGTCACGTTCAACTATCGTCTGTAAACCAACTTTACAGACAACCGATTTTTTATAATACAAAAAAGTATCCTAAATACTAGCTAACCAGTTACTTTCATGTCAAATTTCGTCAAAATAAATTCTCGAATGATGCGGTATAAGAAAGATGGACAAACAAATATTATGAAAAATTAAACAAAATGGGTTTATATCAATAACATTCACTTTACACTTATTATTTATGTTTTTAAATTATTTTATGTTATGAGTGTTAATAAACTATACTAATACATAGAAATACATATAAAAATACTGTTACATAACATAATAAACACCCAGACCAAGAAATAAAAACATCTATGCTCATCACACAAACGTTTACCTCTGTCATGGAACGAACCCAAGCCCTATCGATTCGTAGTTGGTTCACGAAACACTCGAAGAACGGGAAGGCCTCCAACGTTGACGTACTTTTAAAGCTCTCAAAAATATCAACAAATACACCCAAGAGTGTTGGCGCAAAAATTTAGCCCAGGCCCCAGGGTATTTTCAAATATATTTCAAAAATTAAATTTTATGTAATAACTAAAAATCACTTTTCCTTTAAAAAGCAGTGCAGTTCCAAAGTACATGGTTTGTAGAATCTTATATCCCCCCTCCCCGACCCCCACTCAACCCTCACTTTCGTCCTACCTAATCAAAATACAGTTTATTTTACTACGAATATGATGTTAATAGGGTTTGACATAAAAAACAGCTGAAATTAATTTTTCAACTTTAGATGATTCGTTATCACGTAAAAACACCTTTTCATTTGTATGACCAATTTAAAAATTTAGGAAATGCAAGCTTAAAACTCAGTCGCACTCTACTGAGTAAAAATAAAAAATGATGTGGTGTCGCGGGACACCAGGTAGGAACGAACTTCCTTCGGCTAAACGGCACTACAGTACCCGGCGATAAATATTGCACATCGAACTTTGGAAAGAGACAGTCGGATAATTTCGGCTGCGTAGAGCGTTATCTCAGTCCCACACTACCTATGTGACGTTTAGTCAGTCGTTGTTCAAGTACGATAGAGTGCGGTCGCGTCCCGATCAAAAATATATATTTAGAGTTGATAACACCCACAAATTTAAATAATTTAAAGTTGTAATATGGCATCATTCGGAAAAAGAGGGAAACCTTTACGAGATCAGTCACGTGAAATTATCTACAATGTTTATAAATACTTTGTAAGCGAAGCTGATAGATTTAAAAAAAAAGTAGATGAAAATGTAAGTTGTTATTTTAAGAAGATTCAAGAGCGAGTTGCAAATGCCACTGGAATTTCAAGAAGAACTTTGAACAATATATTAAACGAAGTCAGTACTGAAACACATTCGACTGGAATTAAGTTCAGCACTCCAAAAAAAGGGAGACCAAAAAAGCAATTTCGTTTGGATATGGACGATTTTGATTACGATGTTGTTCGAAGAATGGTGTATGATTTTCACTTACGATTTAATGAACTGCCAACAATAATGTAGCGGCTCAAAAACAATCACAAACGCTACAAGAAAAAATAATAAAAAATGGACAAAAATCAATAACAAATGGAAAAATGAAATTCAAAAATAAAATCCTGAATCGCGATATCACAATTATTTATCTTGTAACACTATATACAAGTTTCAACGCTTCTCAAATGGACTTCGGTCCCCAGGCAGTACACCTCGCCTGGCTGGGAAGATCTTCCTTTCCCCCTCACTTGTCATTGTGTGACGTCATCGACCTCCACAGTTATGACGTCACCTGACAAGCAGCTGGCCCGCTGGTTCCATCACTATGACCAGCGGCGCCACAATAAAATCATTAAAAGCTAAATTATCTGAAGCTATTAATTACAATGGGTCTGAAAAAACGTTGAGAAAAATTCTTCATGACATGGGATTTCAGTTCACTAAAATGGAAGATAATCGAAAAATTCTAATGGAAAAGCACGACGTTAGTCTCAAACGAATGGAATACCTTGATAAAATACGCAAATTTCGCGAAACAGGAAAAAATATCGTCTACATGGATGAGTCATATATACATGCATCCCACACTAAAGGGAAATCTTGGAGTGACGATAAGAAAAAAGGAGTAAAAAAGCCAATTTCAAAAGGTCAACGTTTGATAATAGTTCATGCGGGAAATGAAAAAGCTTTGTACCCGGTGCTTTTTTAACGTATAAATCCACGGACACTACAGGTGACTATCACAATGAAATGAATAACGATAACTATGAGAAATGGCTGGTTAACCAATTAATCCCAAATATACCCAGTGATTCTGTTCTAGTTATCGACAACGCACCCTATCACAACAAATATATTGAGAGACCCCCCAACTCAAACACCATTAAACGGGAAATGATCAACTGGTTAAACAGACACGAAATTCCAGTTGATCCAAAATTAACAAAAACCCAGATTTACGCTATTATATGTCAGCACAAGGAGAGGTATACAGAGTTTTCTGTGGACAAAGTACTTGCCGAACATGGGCACACTGTGTTGCGATTGCCACCATATCATCCGGATTTTAATCCAATTGAAAATATATGGTCTCAACTGAAAGGCTATGTAGCCTCTAGAAATGTGGGTATGAACTTAACTACAGTAAAAACATTATTGACTGAAAAAGTAAACATGATCGGCGCTGAAGAGTGGAAAAAGGTTTGCGATCATGCAATCAAATGTGAGAATGAATATAGAAGCATTCAACACAGTTTAGACAATTACACTGATAGATTAGTGATAAATACGGCTGATAGTGGCAGTGATATTGACCTCTTTGAGAGCACAGATAGTGAAATGGAAGTAATTGAGAATTAGAATTATTATTATTTTTATTGCAATGTCTCATTTTAGCAATAGGTATAATGGTGTTTATTATGTACACTAAAGCTGTAATGTTCCAAAATAATTAAATACGTAAATATAATGTGAACATGTTTTTTTAATTTATTTTACCCCAACCTAAAGCCATCACTTATAGAAAAATTAGTGTATTTTATACAAAGAATAAAAATATTAAAGAAGCAAATCATACCTGTTTTAACAGCTCCTAATAGGTACCGGACTGTTTGTATTTTGTGCGACAGAGATAACGCTCTACGAAGCTGAAATTAGCCGATTGTCTCTTTCCAAAGGTCGATGTGCAATATTTATCGCCGGGTACTGTACTCGCTTGTGTACGCGACTGTCGCGCCTGCGCACGTCTCATTTAACGCTTTTATTCCACGCATTTTTCTTACGGTTTTACTATCACATTTTTTTCAGTTCGGTCGCGCAGCAAAATCCCCATCCCCTCCAAGCCTGCCGTAAGGAACTTCGTTCCAATAAATATTTAATATTCTAATACTACAATCAGAAATCTGTCGGAGGCGAAACATATAGCTAATGGGAGAATAATTCGTCCTCGTCTTTGACATGACAAAATAAGCATGCGTTTTCTTTTCAGTCTGTCTATTCCATCAATTGCCGATCGGTTGGCTAGTGCTGAATTTAGAGAGAAATTGATGTAAAAGAAAATATCGGTATAACAAAATGAGAAATTATGCACAAATAATCGTCGAGAGTAGTATGTATATACGGTCAAATTTTAAACGTGGAAAATGCAAATCAAGTTTTTTGAAACGTGATACTATATTCGTATTCGGTCCTCTGTCTACCTTGATATGATTTGATACAAGGTTTTGATATGAGTATCTGTATTTATGTGGGTGACAAGTGCATTTTCAGAACATTATAACTTACATCCTCATCTAACAGCATTCGCACTCTCGTTTCAGTGCTGAAATTTTTCTTCTTTCGAACAAGAACATAGATTTTATCAATTCCCGGACAGCTGTATAAAAGTTTTTCGAGGAGAACCTAAACAAATAATATAATTTTTAATACAAACGACCAAGATTTAGATGCATATTATAATACAAAACATTACTTGATATATAATGAAACAGTTCTAATAAAATAACAGTAATTACTCAACCGAGAAGCCTTACACCCCTATTTAATATAGGGATTTTTTTAACAATCTATTAAAATATACTTTAAGCCAAATCCTTCCTGTTACCTACTATTCAATGTTACCTTACGCTTTTATTCTTGTGTAACTATTTCTTTGTATTTCTATAACAGAGATTAGAAAACGAGCAGATAAAACTGCCATTATTATAGTAGGAATGATGATGTGATTATAGGCAAGGATTATAATAATATGTTCTTCCAGAGGGGCCCAGACAATTACATAAAAAAACACAGAAAACCATCTGGCTGACAGCCAGATGCTTCTCGACTATATTGCGGAGTGAGAAAACTTGATCCGTACACACTTTCCTGACCTAAAACCCCCTTGTGCCTCCCACAACTTCCCTTGCATTCTCCTTTCAAGATTTTCACTATGCACCATCGATGCTAAGCTTATCAAACTGATGGCTCTTTAGCTATTGCTGTCTATACATTAACCTTTGCCTTTATACAAGGGCACGATGACCGCGAGCCATCAGTTTCGGGCATTCTACCAGTCCTCCAGTATGTATTACAGAGGACCAAAGAATAATTCCGGACAGAAAAACAATCGTATTTGATCATCTCAGCAGTTACCTTATCTGTTCCCGCAGCCTTTTCATTTTTTGTACCTCTTATTACCCGTACGATTTCTTGCATAGTAATATCCTGGCATGCTGCCACCTTCACAGAATAACTTACTGAGTCAGAGCCAAAGGCATCATCCTGAACAGACTCATAAATATCTTCAAAACATTCACTCCATCGTTTTAACACACTTCCTTACTTGTAAGAATGTCACAAGACTTAATTCTATTCATTCGGGAGGCTGCCGAAAAACTCCCAGCCTTTTAGCTTAGAGTTTGGTGTTTGCCTCGAGGTTGATTGCTGGTCTCTCTTCTGGTTTCAGGCATTCTCTTTCACGCTTTCCTTTCACTAAGGTTTTAGTGGCATTGTTATAACAACGATACAATTATTTATTCATATCTTTCATACCATCATTCGTTTGCAATCACGATACATAATCTAATCATGCTTTCTTCTTTCTCTAAATCGCAGCTTTGACTTCATTATCCCACCATGTATATCCTTCAATTGACTTGTACAGTTTTACAATACCAAATATTTTTTTTCGAAAAACCACCATACTGTCGTCTACATCCAAGTCCGGTAAGTTCCCTTTCGCCAACCCATCTCGAACTTAAATCTCACACAGACTACTAATACTCGGTTCTTGCAACTTATTGCTCTTTATCCTTTCAAGCTCTCAGAATGGAACGCGCTGTCACCAATGTCTTCATTTCTTAAACAGACCTGACCTGACCTGTTTCCAAATTGGGATCCTAGTAGTCACGTATCCATTAAACATCTGCGGAATTTACTATCAATTAAAAATTACACCTATCACACTCTTTGTTTTCAAAATTTTTTTAAGTATCACATCTGTTTTATGGAGGTACGGTAGTTGTCTATGTAAGTGGATAGATGTCACTGTATGAAAATAAATCACCCTACTGGAGCTTATTTTATATTTAAGTATTTTTAATACACTGTGGTTACTCCCTGTGGTTCCTGAGCATTTATCGCCTTCTCTTTTCGCATTTGTTTATCGCACACTGATTATTAAAATACCAGTGCTTTCATCCCATATGCATTATAAATGTGAAAATTTGGATCTTTGTTACTAGTCTTGGGTTATAACAGGTCGAATCAGATATCTGTTGATCCTGTTACTGTTACTGAAAAATAACAGATGTCATTATCTGTTACTAAAGAACAGCCTGTTATTTTCCCAAGCACGGTCGGTCTCAGTATATAATTCACGTACAGTACAAAATATGTGAGTAGCATATTACAAAGTACTCTGTGGTGAGTAGTGAGTACTAAGGCCATTTTAGTAGACGACATTTGGCAGATGCCAGACACGTACAAGTTTATATGGAGCTACTGCGTTTTAGATCCCATTTCACATTCTTAGATTTAAGATCTGACAAATATGACCTTTTAAATTAGCCCTACTTTATTTAATTATTGTTTGATATAATCTTAAAAAATGTGTAAACGGTTAACTCTGCAGTCCATACCGTAAACTTCCCGCTAATATGAGGTATTTTAAGCTAAAATGAGTAAAAACTATAAGCATAATAATATATTTTTTTTAGTTCAAACATCTACATAGATAGTTAGTTAAAAATCACAGTAGGCTATATTGATTTTTTAAAAGCCGTGTAGGTGTTTTGGAAACGATGATCAATTTTGATTTTTCAAATGGCATTCAATTTAATTTTTGTGATCTAAAGTTCTATTTTAGCTACATAATTGATAGCCGATGGGTTGAAAAATGTCGAAGCAATATTAAAAAAAACATTATAATAAATATAACTAGGTACCAGTTCTGCTAATCACCCGAACCGTGGGATGCTTTTTATTCATATGTTTTTGCAAATACGGATGATCAAAAGATAATTAAGCCTTACATAGATATATTGCAGCTCGCATAGTGATCACCTACATCTACAAAATGGTCCCACACACACAAAACACTGTCATCTCTTATTTACATTTGCCATTTTGCTGAACTAACATTATAAAAACTTTTATACAACTTCAACCTAAATTATTTAAATTTAATAGATAAGTATATCCTATCAGAACTGCTTAATTTATTACCTATATATACAAAAAGAATATGAATACCTACTAAGTATTTTTATTCGCACTAGTAAACCTTTTGTTTACAAAACAATTTTTGTTTTCGCTAAGTAAATTCAAAGCGAAATCGAAAGAATATAATCCGAAAAACGGGATAGAAAACAAATTACCAAAGAAACGTTATGACCTGGGTGTCTAATTTATATCACCTTTATGGTTAAGTCGTAAAGTCGTAGTTACGTTGAACATTTTGTAGCCAATGGCGTCAATGCCAACAAAGACGTTCGGAAACGCGCCATTATATAAACGTTTCGAACTTTCAAATAATTTCTGTTGTAATTTTACTACGAAGAAAAAAATATTTTACCGTTATTTAAATTTTGTACGAGTACCTATATTGATGATTTTATGCAAATAATTGAGATCGACCTTTTTGTTTTTACATACCTAAAAAAGGACGTAATATTCAACATATCGTTAGAAGTATTCTTGCAGTGTTTCCGAATTGAAATTAGGAACAGGAACAGATAACAGATTATACGACTAGAAACAGTTGTCACTATTCTAGGAAGATATTTTGTTATAAAAGATTACTATTTAAATTTTCGGATAATAAATACTAGGTGCTTCTCGTTTTAGCAGATTCAATTAAGCGGGTGTGAGCGAGAGAGACTAATACATACGAAGAACAGGTAACACGAATATCTGTTATTGAGTAGGTACCTAGTATCTAGTACCTACTGTGACTGAAGAACGTAGTGCAGATTGTGATTCAGTATTGTGACTGATATTTTTCAACAGATATTTGATATTCTAGGAACAATTGTTATCTAGTATTTACGAATACCTGTGATTTGTATCTGTTACGATAAATACGCCTCACTACTATTTGTTACTCAATCCCAGGAAACAGCTGGACTGATTTGAATGAATTTTGGCACACAGGTAGATTTAAGCATAGCGCAAAGAATAATTTACATCTCCGAAATATAAGTTGTTCCCGTGAGATTCCCCAAATATTTTTATAACGCGGGTTGCAGTTAGTATATATCATACATGGTGAAGGTTGGCTTTTTTTCGCCAAAGAAACATCGTTGACGGTGGAGATCAGATAAAAAGTTTTTGATTCGTCTTCCCTGTTTCAGATATGAAAAACCTGTAACCACGCAGATAGTTAAAGCACAGTATACTGGAGACTAACAGTAGTCAATCTACATACATGTGATATTCGAGCAACGCACACATAGACATCTTTCACGGACGCGATATCTCGGAATGGTTCGGTACAGTTTGTACCGCACCAGTCGGAGATATCGCGTCCGTGAAAGGTATCTATGTGTGCTATGCTCGAATAATACTTGTATGTAACATTGACTTCTGGTAGTCTCTAAGTATTCTGTGGTTAAAGGGTGCAACTGATCAAATGATAATAATTAAGTTATAGATAAAATACCTTTCCTAAAAATCCGGTACAACCAGTAAGTAATATGGATTTTCCGTTGTAAAACTCGGGTACTGAGCTCATGTCGGTTAGTAAAATATTAGCTGAAACATCAAAAAAATATTTTACTATTCTAGCCATAATATACTAAACAGTAGAAAAGCCATACGTAAGTATGTTTAACGGTAATAATTACACACTGGTTTGGCAATAACCTAAAAGTGTTCAACGCGAAAATGCAATGTCTTAGCATTGCTGGGGAGCTAATAAAAATATTTTTTCCTAGAGATTACCTTTAACATATTTGTGCCATAGTTGCTACGAATATTCGGTTACTATTCGTTGTTCGGCCTATTAGACCACTTTCTTTGGTATCCAGTATCCGGCCAAATATTGAAAACTATTCGGCTGAAAACCCTATACCGAATACCTAATCATGAGAAAAAAATCGTAGGCAATCACATGAGCTTGAAGCAGGATTTACAAACAGATTTATGCCTTACATATATACATGTATACCTTCTAGCTACCTTCCCCTATCTTCCCGCTGCCTTTCCTCTAACTTCCCCCACCTTCCCACTACCTTCCTTACCTTCCAGCTACCTCCCTACCACCTTCCCACTACCATCCCGATACCTTTCCACTGCCTTCCCCATACCTTACCGCTACCTTTCCATTATCTTCTCTCAACTCTCCCTACCTTACCACTACCTTCCCGCTACTTTTGCACTACTTTTCCTCTACCATCTTCTTGCTACGTTCTCGCTACCTTCCCATTATTTCTTTTTTCAATATAATAAGATAGCAAACCAACAGTTGGCTCTCCTCTCGCCAATAGACACCAAATATCGTTGCTATCCATGTGTTGGAATGGTAATGTCACATGCATCAAACTACCGGCTACGTTACCCTCTAAACCAGAACACAACAATGGTAAGCATTGACGCTATTGCGGCAGGAATATGTAAGGAAGTGATACCAAATACCCAAACCTTACTCCTACCTTTCTCTTACTTCTCCCATATTACTTTAAACTTTCCCTACCTACACCTTATCTTTCTCCTATCTAGTCCCTATCTTTTGCTACCTTATCTCTACCTTCCTCCAAACTTCCGCTATCTCCTCCCCAACTTTTCTCTACCTCCTTACCACCTTCTCGCTACCTTTTTCTACCTTGCATTCCTTCTACCTTCAACCTCCCTTCACCCTGTATTTTTTCCCTCTTCCTGATGGGGGAGGGGATGATCTTCCCACCATCGCCCACCCTTCTACTCCTGTCTCCCCTTCCACCTATCTCCTCCTCCACTCTTATATTCCTCTTACCCCTATCTACCCTTCCTTCTATCTCCCCCTTCACCAATTTCCCCCTTTTGATTTTTCTAAATTTTTTGCACCACTTTTATTAATAAATTTGAAAACATTTTTTTTATTTAGGTTTAAGTAGAATGTGCAAAAAGAATAAATATTAAAAACAAAAAGAAATAAATACTTAAATTATTAATTATACAAATAATTAAAAATTAGGGTTCGAACCCTAGCCCCATTTGATTTCATAGTTAACATAATATGTATTTCCTGTACGGTCGATCAAGGATAGCATTGCTGACGTGAATCATTTGATTTTACTCTGCTAGAAATCGTATAACGAGGCTAAAGAAGTTTTCATTTAAAAAATGCACGTATAACCCAAAAAAAATCTATTTTACCAAGAAACATAACAATTAATTCTAAAGCTCAAGCTGAACATTATAGTGTTCAGGTTTGGAGGGTAAGGTAGCCGGTAAACTTATGCATGTGGCATTAGACCTCGCCACAAGATAGCAACGCACCATTAATATCTTTGTTGTCTATAGGCGATGGTTGACTCTTCCATCAGGAGACCCATCTGCTTATTTGCTATAAAAGACAAGATAATCTCGCTAAGTTTCTTCCCCCGGATCAACTCAGTGTAGGGCCGCATTTCGATTTGGTAGTAATTCTATGAATGTCAACTCGCCAAAAGTACGTATATAAGTTAATTTGAATAAATTAAAGATAGGTTTAAATCCTCAGTAACCAAAATATGAACTGTCGCATGGAAATGAGCGTGATTTATTTACTTATTTACACCTATCTACCAATTTTTCGCATTTGAAATTTAAGTTACATTTCCTGCATAAACTTCAAGTCTCAAATCGATGTATAATATTTACTTTAACCTTCACTTTTTATATTGAAAGCAGGGATAACAAAAAATTAAGGTTGGGCACACCGACCACGCTAGTGTGCGTGGCTTGATTATTATAAGTACACAGGCGGCACTAGTTGACATTTCACACAAGCAGATTTTTTGAGAACGTTTTTAATTGTCAGTTGCTTAGGAATACTCTCTCTCTCTCTCTCTCTCTCTCTCTCTCTCTCTCTGGAGGTATATACTCAAAGCTATATACCTTTTTTGGATCGGACACGGATTTTTATACGTCGTATATTACACACATTATGACAAAAGCCAGCGACCTTAATGTCCGTTTACCGCCATAGCTACCTGCCAGGTAAACATAGGTAGACAATTTTTTTTTAACTGGCAGAGACCGTTAATTATTTGTAGCTTATAAAAAAAAACAAATAATAAAATTGAACTACGTTGACAGCTATTGTCTATAGACTCGAAGATGTTAAAAATATGTCGCCAATCTAGTGGCAGGTATGTAATGCCAAATGCATTAATATGTTGGCTACACAGTGATAAGTACTTATGCTATTGTAGTAGGTATAGGTAAGGAGGTAGTACTAAACCCGGGCGTAATGTTAGACTTTTACTATCTAGTAGTCATGATGGTAGATACATGCTTAGCCAATCTTTGCCAAAGAGAATATCAGCAGGCCTACTCTTGAAAACAATATAAATCCTTAACCAATATTGATAAAAACAATAAGTTTCGAATAAAAACGAAAAACGGTACTCTTGAAATTTTGAATCTTTACAATATTGCCCACATTGATTCAGTATAGTAACGACCTAATTATTGGAAATAGATGTCAACGTTACACGTCAAGCTAGTGTTACAAGTGGAAATTTTAAGTACCGTTTTAAACAAAATAACGAATAAAAGCAATAATGAGTAGTTCCAAAAAAATTCGAAATCCTTGTGGCGCTGTCGCCGAATCCAATAATTGAATATAGTTGTCCTGAGTACGAAATAATAATAATAATAATAATAATAATAATTCTTTATTTACTGCTCACGAGGAAAATATACAGAGGAAAGTATGACAGTTATTTAATAACACATTAATCAAGGAGTGATAAGTACACACTTAAAAAATGAGAAGTTTCCTTGTGAGCGTCTGGAGTCTGAACTAGGTCTAAACCTGTACTACAGAGCTCCAGGCACTCTCTTGGACCTAATGTGTAGATATTATATATATATATATATATATAGTGAGAGTATATATTTATAATTTTGTCTTTTTGTGTGTAATAAATTATTAAAATATAGTGTTCTTTTTTACACTAGTCAGTTTGTAAATGTACGCATCTATCTAGTATACAAGCATCAGCATAGTAATAGATAGTTTTTTAGTTTTAATTTAAAAATATTTGTATGTATTGTGAAGAGGAAAAAGATAAAGCGGATGCGCCACGAATAATAATAATAATATAATTTAATTCAATTTATGTAATTTAAATAATATAAATTTCAATTTAATGTAGGTAATATTAATAATGTAAATTATTATTATTTATTTATTTATTTTTATCGTTTTGACATTGTAATTTAACTTCATTTTAATCCAAAAAAAATTGTTTGACATATTATTCTGTAATCTATGGGACTTGGAACCTGAAATAAAAAATTCATTCATTCATTCATTCATTCATTCATTCAATAGAATGAAAGTTATTTTAAAAATAAATGAACTGAGCCAAAAAGGATTAATTTGCTTAATAAGTGTTAATGAAGGTAATAGTTTATCAAATAATAGCCATCAAGTTCTCAGTTTGGTCATAACTTAATGTTAGTAACCATGCTCTAATTTTATTTTTGCAGTGGATTTTGCAATTTGAGCATATTGATAATAGTTTATTTGCTTTATTATAAAGATAAGGGCCTAAATATCCGTAAAATCTGCGTGCGAAAGCGGTTCGGTAAAAATAAATATCTTTGCAGACCTTGTAAATATTGCGTTTTGTTAATATTAATGGGTCATATCTTAGTTCGGAGTGTTGTCTGAGAATTATAGATTGTATAAATAATTGGCGAATGGTCAGAACCTCACAGTTTTGATAAAGTAGTGTTGTGGAGTACAAAACAGGCCTAAAGGTTGAAACTTTGAGAATAGCCCTTTGAGCTACCTCTAGAGGTTTCAATGTGTTTTTTGTAGATCCTCCCCAAACTTCAATGCAGTAAGTGCATAGGGATTGACATAATGCAAGATAGGTAATTTTTAATAGTTCAGGATCAAGTACGACTCTAAGTTTTTTAAAGACTACAATGAGCTTTCTTATTCTATTGGCAAAAGAAGTTACGTGTGATTTAAAGCTAAGGTTATGGTCTAAAATAATACCTAAGTACTTTAAGTCAGTAGTTCTTTGTAAAGTTATACAGTTGCAGTTTTTTATAAAATCATTTTGATTTTTACACAGGAAATACTTCAAAATTCATTTAATATTCATTTAAAATTGAAATCGGTTTTCAAGAGTAGCCCTACAGGTATCCAGATAGTCTATTCTTCAAACAGAGCCATGATCAACATAACAAAAACTGAATAATTAAGAATTTAAACAGAAAAAAGTGCATATTAACTTGAATAATTGAGAAACTTACTATTCAAGTTAGAAATTTATCATCCAGTAACAAATCAAACTGATTTATTCAAGTATAAATAAAACGAATACAATAAAATATATTAAAGAATATTCCAAGTGTTAGTCTAGGCTTCTTCGAAGAATAAACCAACTGTCGTTCTACCAGGCAGGTCGTAAAAGAGTACAGATTGGTTATACGTGACACTACCATGGTAACTACTAGGTGGTAGAGTTCCGCAACGTCTTGTCCGGGTATTTGGTACCACCGCCTTACCTATTCCTGCCGCAATAGCGTTAATGCTTGTCGTTGTCGTGTCCTAAGTATTGGCGTGTCCTGGTAGACTAAGCATGTTGCATTGCCATTGCGCCACACGGATAACATCACACAATTAACATATGTATTTAGTGTCTCTAGGCAATGGTTTCTCTTTCCGTCAGGAAAGCCATCTGCCTGTTCGCTATCTTAAGATATAAAAAAAATTAACACAGCATTAACTCACCGGAATTCATTTGAGTGCCTTATGAAAATGTATATAATTTCAGTTGCGTCCGTGGTTATATACATTTCAACGAAGCAATCATTTACGTAAAAGGAATATTATATGACTTCTAAATAACTTTTTTCACATAAGTTAATAGATTTTATGACGAAAGCATAAGACTCTTAATTTTTTAATTGGATATAATAGCAGTTTTTTATACATAAATAATTTATTTTCCGTGTTGGTCCGGGCCCCTTTGAAGAATATCTGCCATTCCATATAGAGACCATCTGCCATTCTGCCAGGCAGTTTGTAAAAGGCGAACGATTGGTTAAACGTGTCACAACCTTTGAGTAATATACCTTATATCTATGCCGACAAATGTCAGCATTGCTGTATTGCGTATTAATGTTTACTTGTATAAATAATTCATTTACAAAAACCAAAGCAGTCGCCTCTGTGGTCTAGTGAGTGGTCCAGCGTTGGCGTCGACCACATGAGGTCCCGGGTTCGATTCCCGGGTCGGGCAATTAAAAAAAAGTGTTTTTTCAGTTTTCTGAGAAACACAAAGTTGCTCGGGATTGGAAAGTGCCCGGTTGGCGATAGGCTTGCCACCTATCACATTGTGGGACCAAGTATCTTCAGCTAATCGTGGGTGCACTTGTTGTACCTCTGCCTATCCCTTCGGGGATACGGGCGTGAAGATACTTTCAAAGCAGTAATAATATATTTTTTTAGTTGTTGATGCCGTTGGAGCAAGCAATCCATACTAATATTATAAATGCAAAAGTCTGTCTGTCTGTCTGTCTGTCTGTTACGCTTTCACGGCTAAACCGCTGGACCAAATTTCATGAAATTTGGCATGGAAGTAGTTAAAGATACGGGGTCAAACATAGGCTAATATCTTTTTCAAACATTAAATCAAAAATCAACCCTTATAGGGTTGAAATAGGGGCTTAAATTTGTATGAAAAACTATCTTGACGACATTTTAATCTACTCGCGGGCAACGCTGCGTGGGTCAGCTAGTTATCTATAAAATAATATAGAATTTATTAATGCATACTCTCATTCTTCCAAATATAGACTATGCAGATTCTTGTTACCTCGATGCCACTGACGACATTAGTAAACAAACTTGAGAGTAGGCATGGATCATTTAACAGTTAACATATTAAATTTCGTACCAAGTTTTTTTAACAATTAACAACTGTTATTTATATTAGCAAATACTGTTAAAATTTTTATGCATCACTAAAATTACCAATAACTTCATATAGGATAATAATGTTATTAAAAATATTTGACAGATCGTTTTTTTTTCTTGCTACCTTGATGTTGATAATAACAACTGTTAAAAGTTATAAAACTACTCGAGGAGACCTTTTTTTGGTCGCTAACTCGACAGCATTGCGTTTTTGCTGCTTCTAATACTTATTATAGTAGTAGCCGATGTGGCTACTACTGATATAATCTGTACATATAATAAAATCGTAGCAAAGTCAAAACTGTACATTAAATATTTTTTTAAGAGAATACTTGGGGCGTGGTCTATAATCGATATCGAAACCAAAAATATAGCTTTTAGAATTTTTGTCTGTTTGTATGTATGTCCGGGGTAAATTCAAAAAGTACTGCATGGATTACTTTCAATTTTGCACGAATATTACTAACAGGTCGGGTCAACATATAGGCTACATATTATCACGCTATCACCTACGGCCTACGGGGGAGGAGCTGTGCGGATTGAACGAAGTCCACGCAGACGAAGTCGCGGGCAGCAGCTACTATAACATAAATAAATAACTGTTAAATATTAATTAATTTTAACAACATACCAGTTAACCTAATTTAACAATAATTTCCATTCCTTGTTGCGAGGTTGCATAAACTATGCATCCGTTTTATGTGACCGCGTTTCCGATCCGGTAGTAGTTTAAAAAAATGTTGACGCATCAAAATAACTTGTAAAAAGTTTTATTGAATATAGCACTTCTGATTTCTGATTTATATCCATAGTATCAAAAAAAATTATAAATACCATGTTTCTGGTCCTCGGGCAGAGCTAAATGGCTTCCAATTAGACAGCGCAGAAAAACTCATACCTATACTTTGTTTATTACATAAGATAATTTTTAGTCCATAATCTCCCAAGTATCTTCGTGATTCCTTTAGTTTTTTACACTATCCTGAATCCCCATGTCGCTCTAGCGTAAGAACCTTGTTGCGTTTCCTCCTAGGAACTCTCTTATTTGCACTGGTTTACGGTACATGCTGTAAGTTTGTGGAATTCCCTGCCCAGGGAGATTTGCCTTTGACAGCCTTTAGGGCCCTTAAAAATGTGTTAAAGAACATTTCCTAGCTGAAATGTAAGTTTTCGTTATATTGTATGTATTTTTTTCTCTACACATTTTTTTAAATACGTCATTAGTACATGTTAACTTAGATTAATAGTAGTAATTTAGATTAATAATATTTGTTATTTTTTTACCCTAGGTCTAATCATTTCTTTATTTTCATTATTTTATTCTCCTTGAACGGGTTGGCTAGAAAAAATCTCTTTAAGTAGAGATAAGCTTACCCGTATTATGTAACATTAATGTTGTCTTTTTTGTATTGTTTTCTGTGTACAATAAAGTTGTACAAAGTACAATAAATAATTAGGTTAAGCGTGCCGAGCGCAATATTTTGTGTCAGCATTTCGCATTGAACATTTTAACATTTTAATTATTAATAACTCAGTGTACATACAGCACTCGTTGGGTTTGGTTATCAACCCTTCTTCCCTTTGTGTAGAAACACTACACATCCTTTTTGATCCATCGTTCCTTCAGGACCTTACTCTCGCGTCGCGTAAACATACAGTTGCTCTACATCCGCGCCGCGTTGTGAGGATACCAGTGACTTTAGCACATACAGTGTTACATCTGTGACGAACAGTTGCAGTGACGTACAATCAAAACTACTCCTAGTAAAGTGTTGTGGACTCTGCACCGTGAGTGACTTTCGCACATACAATGTTACATCTGTGACAAACAATTAAATATTTAATAAAATAATTGGCCGTTTAAAGTATAGAAAGTCTGAGAAACAACAATTACTAATTGCAGGATTTTTTGTCTTCTATAATAAATAATTTAAGATTTTACAAAACCATTTTAACACATTTATTTTATTTGTTTACTGGTAGATGGTCTATTATACCACCAGGAAGTTCATTCTAAAATCGCATAGATTGCCCCGTAAAAGAGTAACTTATTCTATGGAGACGAGATGCATGCACCAGAAGGTGATTTTTATTTCTTGTAAATAGTGAATGTACATTACCATTTGTTTTAAACTAAGAAATATTTTAACAGTCTTTAGACATGAGATTGGTGCAAACCTGGTCTGACCATCGCATAGGCGTACGACCACGTGGTCTTTTGTTTTCTACTTTTCCGGTCACGATTAGCTTTTCGAGATTGTCTCCTTGCTTTCTAGAGATGTGGCCGAAGTATTATAGAATTCTCTGAAGGCACGTAGCAGACAGTCTGGTCTTTACTCCAAGTTGTTTTAGTATGGAGGCGTTATTCCTGTGTGCTGTCCAAGGGATACGTAACATTTTCCTCCAGCACCACATTTCAAACGCATCAATGCGACACCTGTCTGCAGCTCTTAATGTTCATGACTCTGCGCCGCACATAAATATAGAGAACACCAGCGTACGAACCAGCCTCTGCTTTGTTTTTAATGAGATGCTTCTGTCGTTCCAAAGACGCTTCATCTGACTCATAGCATTTTTGTGGTGTAACTTACTAGCTGGTGTACCTTAAGTAAAATAATTATAGAAAAGAATAAATTAGATAGGGTTGTTCAAATCATTGTACCTACTCACTCACTTAAGAGTCATGCCGTCACCTACTTCACAAGCTGCTGTCAGTCCAAACGTGTGATGCGTATCTTGTAGGGTTGAATAATGATAGCGGAGTATAACTCTGACAAATTATGGCAAGACCGGTTAGGTAATATTCAACACGCGCTCAACAACATTAGGTGTAGGGTATTTGGATTTACCCCCATAGATTTGACATTCGGTATTCAAGGCAACTAACTAAAACTCGCAAAAGTATCTACAAGCTTTGAAGATCCAGTGTATCCAATAGAATCAAAAAATCAGTCTAATCGGACATTTTACGGTTGAGTAGATGTAAAAAAAATGTTAAACCTTTTAGTGTAGGGGACTTTGTCTTTGTTAGGAATGAAGAACGACACTAAACAAAACTTGATTCAAAATATAAGGGCTCCTTAAAAGTTACCGCAATTTTAGAAAACAATAGGTACGAATTAAGACATATCAATGGATCTAATAGGACAAATAAGTGCGCCCATGATAGCCTCTGCGAAGTTCCCCATGTTCCTGTACGGTTTCTTGAGGTACCTATATGAAAATTATAACAAGGATGACGTGACGGCGTATACTCATGATAATGATCTTGTTCATGAAACTGGTCTAAACAGTATTAATAGAACTGCAGTGTATATTGTAAATAGTTATAACAGTCAGAGTTTTTAATATCTTCGAAATACCTGCGAAGGAGATTCTCTAATCTTGTAATAACTAATGCCACTGTTCATGAGGCTGCATCATCAGCAAAAAATACGATATAAAGTAAACGAAAAAAAAAATGTAGTAAAATGATGATAAAAAATATCACTAAAAATATAAGTAAAAAAAAAGCAAAAAAAATGATAATTAAAGGAAAAATGTAGGATTGACAAAATGTAGGATTGACAAAAAATGTAGGATTGACAAAAAATGTAGGATTGACAAAAAAAATGTAGGATTGACAAAAAAAATGTAGGATTGACAAAAAATGTAGGAAGATTTGAGTCATTGAAGGGAGCGTCCGGTCCAATGACTCGGCTAAAGGGGTTCATTTCGGTCTAGCCTTTTGGCTACAGGGATTGCAACCCGGTCTAGCATTAGCTACAAGGATTTCCGGTCTAGCACTGTCAGCTAAAGGGATTTCCGGTCTAGCATTAGCTACAGGGATTTCTGGTCTAGCACTGTCAGCTAAAGGGATTTCCGGTCTAGCACTCAGCTAAAGGGATTTCCGGTCTAGCATTAGCTACAGGGATTTCCGGTCTAGCACTCTCAGCTAAAGGGATTTCCGGTCTAGCACATTAGCTAAGGGGATTTCCGGCTTAGTACACTCCAGTCTCCGGTTTTTAACTGATGAGAGGGAGCTTACTGCACTCCAGTCTCCGGTTTTTAACTGATGAGAGGGAGCTTAGTACAATCCAGTCTCCGGTTTTTTTAACTGATGAGAGGGATTCTTAGCTTAGTAGGATCCAGTCTCCGGTTTCAAAACTGACGAGAAGAGTTTAATAGTTGTAGTTGTTACCGGACCAGCACACTATTGTAACATTTCGCTAAAGATCACTAATTATAGAGAAAACTACACGCTAATTATAGAGAAGTAAAAAAAAATAACATTATGTTTAGTTTTCTAAAAGATATGTCAGGATGAACGAGGCGTTCCTTGTCCTCAGATGTATAAAGATGCGCACACGAGGACGTGTGCATGTCAGTATGGCCGTGACGGCGTCCGCGTCATCAAATGCAAGAATATTGTAAACAACAGGTGTACGCCTGAGCCACCGAGCGCATCGTTCGATATCCCTACTACTCAAATTGTTTTGCTACCTGTATAAAAGGCTCTGAGCGCCCTCCGTTTGGGCCACAGAACATCTACTACTACCGCAGGTTCGGGCAGTCTTGGCTCTGGCGTGGCTCGGTACACTTGTTGTATCTTGCTAGTAGCTTATCCTTGACTCTCGGATAATTAATTTGTGCAAACAAGTTAATTATTATTGTCAACTATAAATTAGTCGCAGTACAATTTATAATTGACTATCTATTGCTTAAATTATGACTTATTTGCAGTAAGGAATAATTATGGTTAACATTGTTAATGAAAACTAGTAATTAATAATGGAAAGTTGATTAAAATATAAAGAGCTGTTATATCACCACATCCGCATTTTATTTATCATATCTGACCCACTACCTACATATATAATATATGTTTTCCATTTTTTTGGAAAATTACTTCAGTAATAAACCGGCAGTACTGATTAATCGGACTATGTAAATAATCAAATTTTTGATATATAATTGTAATAGTAGAATAACAATTGCCCATGAAACGCGTTTTTACTATTATCATAAGATTTTTCAAGGCAATAGAGACAAAATTTTGTCTTTTTAAACTGGCATATTTGATAATTTTTCTTCAGCTCATTCTACTATGATTGTTAAAATGAAACTATCTTAAATATCACCCAAGTCTACCAAAAGTATACTTTTAATAGGGACATTTTATATCGCCCAATTATCAATCAATCATAGGGACATTTTATATCGCCCAGTTATCAATCAGTTTTATGGAAATCTCAGATTGTTTAGAAGACAAAAAAGGCTGGAAATAATTGTTCTATGCTCATGCCAATCTCTTATATTTTTTAAAATGAAATAATTCTTCTAACAATTATTGTAACATCGATTTAAATAGGGGGAAATTTATAAAAGGGTGCAGTATCGTCTGTGCTTGTCGTGTTTGAGTTTGGAGGATAGGGTATCCGGTAAACTTATGCCTATGGTATTCTGTCCTCACCACACAGATTAGAATGCATTGCTTCTCTCTTGTGAGAGTAGCTGTGTAGAATGGAACGGGTTCCAATCCTAACCACTGAAGCGGCCCTTGGTCTAGCGAGCGTTGCTCCAATAGACTCAAGAGTGGATGGTCCTCCCCTGATGGGGTCCTTTCTCACTTGTATCCTATGCGGATAATCATAACATACACAGCGTAATGGGCTGTCGCCCATCTGATGAGTACATGAAGTACGAAACGCTTTGTCATATGCTAACGTGTTGAGTTTCGGCTTACGCCTAAACCAGCACAGGGGCTGGATGACCTGTTGGTCTCTGGTTTCCCTCTTAGCTGACAAATCCCATACAACTTAGTCCGGCCTTAGCCACGTCAAGCCGTAATGGCGATGCCGTAATGGCATTTCACTGTTTCGTCTTCTTTTCGACTCTTCAGGTGCGATGAGATCGCACGACAGTGTTTATGCATTGCTTCTCTCTTGTGAGAGTAGCTGTGTAAGTACGCACCCAGCGTGCGTAAGGCATAGTGCGGGACACAAAAGTGATGTCAGCGCCCGTTGCGGACAATATAGAACTACGGGTGGCTCTTTATTATCTATGACCATAAAAATAACACGTGTGTCAGTTTAATTAAATAAATAAAATAAAATGGATCATCAAAGTTGTTGTGTAGTCGATTGCAAAAGTACTAGTAGAAATAGTAATTGTAAATTTCATAAATTTCCGGTTGCCAAGTGGAAATTAAATCGGCGAAAAAAATGAATAACTGCTGTTAAAAGGCAAAAAGTAAGTATTACTATAACCTACAACCGTATTCTATAGAATAATGTCATATACATGTGTGTATCGTGTAAGAAAACGGAGTAATAATTTAATTAATTTTTTTTTTGTAAAGTATTGATGGATCGTTATGGTCTCTAAAATCTATGGATGTTATATGCAGTGAACACTTCATTGGCGGTGAAAAATCAAATGTTGAATCAGGTCCTAATTACGCTCCAACTATTTTTCCATCAATTTATAGAAAACGTAAAGTTAACGAATCCGCAGTTTTGAGTAGGTACGTAATAAAATTTAGTTTTAGAGTTTTTATTCAATATTAATTTTACAATAAACATTTTGATAGATTTTAACACTGCTTAACCTAATTCACTTATTGAGACTTGTTTTAGTTGTTGTAATTATTTTACTTACTGTTTTTAGCTGACCCACGGAAAAAAATTTAATTTAATATTCAGTAATATATCACATTTTACATTGAAAAAAATTTTTTCAAGTTTATTTTATTTTTTCAATAGCTATTTGACATCCAATACATGTTTATTTTCTCAAAAGAGCCACCGTAAGTTGTATCGTTAGATGGCGCTGGGGTCACGCACCCAGCAAATAGTATTGACGCGCGTCAAAATACCTCGCCTTAATTAGAATTCTGAAATAACATCTTGCCTGTGTTTTGCACCACCACCTTACCTATTCCTAACTCAATATGGGCTATTTATCGCTGACATTTTTGAGTTTGGAGGATAAGGGAACTGGTAAACTTATGCTTATGGTATTCCTTTCCCGCCACACGTACAGGAATGCAGTGGTACATTCAATTAATTGTATGGTACATTCAATGATACATTACAACATCAGTGTCTAGAAGCGGTGGTTGTCTTTTTCTAACAGTCCCCACTATATCTACTAGGTGGTAGAGTTTTATCGGCTCAACCGGATCTGGTACCACCGCCTTACCTATTCCTGCCGCAATAGCGTCAGTGCTTGTAACTGTCGTGTTCCGGTTTGGAGTGTAAGGTAGCCGGTAAACTTATGCATGTGGCATTAAATCTCGCCACAAGATAGCAACGCACCATTAACATCTTTGGTGTCTATAGGCGATGGTTGGCTTTTTCCATCAGGAGACCCATCGGCTTGTTTGCTATCTTATGATATAAAAATAAAACATGAATACAAAAAAACTTTATTCAGGCAATCACATTACGAATTACATCTAGTACCGATTTTTATAATTGAAAATAGTTCAAAATTCATATGACATGAAATAATTTTAATTCATTTCATTTCGACATTCCTACTATAACAACTCCGATTTATAATTCATCCAATTTTTATATTTCCGAAATTTCAATATTTCTGACGTTTATAATTAGTAATTATAATAGTATCAAAATATATACTGAGTTTCAATAGATCGAATAACAAAAAGTCAAACTTGACTTGAGATCATTAAAATACTGATTAATTAGAATTCCAAAATAAGCGATAGAGCTCATCTGGCGCTCGGCGACCGTTACCACGGCACGCTAATCACCTTCGCGAGATGGTTTATGGTCTAACCCAGAGTTCCCCAAACTTTTTTGTGTCGTAGACCCCTTGCCATGTTTTTCCGTGTTGGGTAGACCCCCTACTTACCTGATATTGATTTCCTGTAAATTTCTAACTGTAGTGAAGTTTAGTGTTAAAAACCTAAAACTAAAAACACATATTAATTTATACATTTATTAATTGAATTAAAACTACTCAAAATAAAATTTTGTATCTGTTATGTAAAATATACGTAACATTTAATAAACATAAAATAAACTATAAATAAAATAACATAAGCAATAACTCAATATTTATTTATTTATTTATTCTTTTGTACACACAGAAATACAAAACAATACTTATTTAAAAAGAAAATATATGTACAATGGCGTGCTTATCTCTTTAAGAGATTTCTTCCAGCAAAACCAACCATACAGGTTGTTAAAAAAAAAATCACTAGTTATAAACAGCAGGCATGGTGTACATTTGAGATTAAAACTAACTAAAACAAATTTTAACAAAACAAACAAGGATAAATGCAAGGTAAAATTGCTTCTTTGATAATGATTTCTATAAAAAGTGACAGTGAGACAAAATCTATGATAAAAATTGAAAGTGAGTATAAGTGAAAAAAAGAAAACACAGTCACATCTATGTTTTTAAAATTAACCATCAAGCAACAAATAATGCTGCCTGACTGTAACTTTAAAACAGCTTATGGTCTGGATATCCTGAATATGTCGTGGGAGATCATTCCATAAATTAGCTGCATGAACAGTAAAGGACTTGCTGAAAAATTTTGTATTGCACTGTGGTATAGAGAAAAACTTTGGGGTGATACAGGAGCGCACCGGCCGATCACTACAAGGAGCCAATATAAATCTGTCACTAAGATATGCAGGACAAGATTTATGCATTGCATTGAACAGTACATTCAAAACATGCGCATTTCGACGTTGGCGGATAGGGAGCCAATGTAGTTGTTTGCGAAAACTCGATATGTGATCATATTTCCGTAATCCGAATATAAAACGAATGCACAAATTTTGAAGCCGCTCAAGTTTTGATAACAATTCTTCCGTGGCATCCAAATAGCAAACATCAGCATAGTCGAGCAAAGGGAGAAGCAGCGATTGAGCTAATAGAATTTTAGTTTGATGAGGGAGGAAACTTTGTAATCGCTTTAAGGAATGAAGTGAGTAATGTAACCGTTTACTCAGCTCATTTATGTGAGAAGCCCAAGATAGATGACAATCCATTATGAGGCCTAGATTTTTAACTTGATCAGTATAATTAATTGGGATATTTTTGTATTTAATTTTAGGGATAACAGAAAAATCTATTTGATTACGTAATTGTCTACTGCCTATAATTATTACTTGGGACTTGGAGGGATTAACTAACAAGCCAAAAGTGTCTGCCCATTCTTGAATAGCTGTAAGGTCTTTATTAATTTCAGTGATAGAATCAGGTAAATCTGACACAGTCATATGTCTGTAAATCTGTAAGTCATCCGCATACAAATGATAACTTGAGGAAATACATTCGGTGATTTTATTTATGAAGGCAGAGAAAAGCAATGGAGATAAAACTCCACCTTGAGGAACACCAGCAATCAAATTACACCATTCAGAATGTGTCTCATCCATACGAATGCATTGTTGGCGACCTCGCAGGTGTGAATTGAACCATTCTATCACTGATGGAGACAAATTAAGAGAATCAAGTATACCAATAAGAATGTCAAAGTCAACCGAGTTAAAAGCATTACTGAAATCCAACAGAGTCAGAATAGTAAGCTTTTTATTATCCATCGCGAATCGAATATCATCGGTGACTTTGATTAAGGCCGTAACTGTGCTATGAGACTCGCGAAATCCTGACTGGAATGGACTTAAAAGATTATTTCTAACCAAAAACGACGATAACTGCTTGTGAACTACATTTTCCAGAATTTTTGAAAGTATAGGAAGAATTGAAATTGGACGAAAGCTTGTAGGACTAGTGGGATTCGTCGTTTTTGGTATAGGAATAACAAAAGCCCGCTTCCAACATGAGGGAAATGTGTTACTCCTCAGGGAATAGTTAATAATGTGAGTGATAGCTGGTACAATTAAATCAAGAATGGATATAAGCAAACGCCGGTTAATATTGTCACATCCAGCAGCATGAGAGGAGATAGAGAGTATACTCTTTTTAACGTCATCTTCCCCGATCTCTGAAAATGTGAAAGGGTCGCATGAAGGTGGAGATGAATCAGAAAGAAGATGCAGGCAAAGAGATTTTTTATGGTCCGTTAAGTGAACTGGAGGAGTAGAAAAATGTTTATTTAAATCATCTAAGTTAAATGTGAATTGTTTATTATGATCTGTTCTACTCAACCCCAGAGACCTAAGGAATTTCCAAGCTTGACCCGGAGAAAAGCGTTCTAAAGACGAGTGAATGTTTCGACGCTTCGCATCTCTGCACATCCGATTACATAGATTACGCAACTTTTTATAAGCGTTCACATTGGCTTCAGAAGGGTTCCGTTTACATTTGCTTTTGGCTTTATTTCGTTTTGACATTAGGCATTTAATTTCAGATGTCAACCAAGGAGCAGGTAAATGCTTAACTTTGATCATTCTGACTGGAGCATGCTTGTCATATAGTATGTTAATCGTTGATGTAAAGTACTGAACCTTATCGTCAATACAAGTCGCATCATACAAAGGACTCCAGTCAATATTAGATGTATCTGAGTTAAGTTGATTTAAGTTTATCTTATCAAAGTTACGCAAAGGTATCAATTTAGCCTGAGGTTTCGGAGCACGCACTCTATATTTTAGAAATAAAAGGTCATGGTATGAAAAAGGTGCAGTCAGTTGACCAAACTCCAATGCACTATTTGAGTCCGAGACAATCATCAGATCAATAAAAGACGGTGTAGAATTTGGGGCAAAGTGAGTGGCTGAAAGTGGAAGTATATTTAAATTCATGCCTAAAACCAGAGAATTAAGTTTATTACTTCTGTAATCGTTTTTTAACATACAGGTATTGAGATCACCCATGAGAATAGTATGACCATAGCATGGACAGTACCGATCTAAAAGAGATTCTAGCGTGGAGAAATAATTTACGTGTAACGAGGGACTGTATGCTACAGCTAATAACATTTTAGTTTGAAGTAGTGTAATTTCCAGAAATAGGTATTCGAGGGAGTAATTATTGTCCGATGATGATTGACATAAAATCTTGTATGGAATATGGTTCCTAATGTACATACATACACCACCACCTCTCAAACCAACACGATCACTACGTACTAGTGTGAAATTTGGAAGTACGTACCAAGAAGATGGAAGTGAGGGTTTTAGCCACGACTCGGAAATGAGAACACAATCTACTCCAACGTGAGAAGGATGAACTTGATGCTTTAATAATAAATTATTAACATTTGGCGTCAATTTTGTAAGGGTTAATCTTAAATCTCCTCGGCTAATGATGTCCAGTCTGTTTCTTTTTTTTGTTAGCAGATTGGTAACAGCGCTGAACCCCCTTTCCCCTAGGTATGACGATGGAAAGGAAATTAAAAATTTCCTCGCTATATTCCGTAATACGGGATAAGTAACGGGTACGTTGTTTTGCAGCCAGAATTGCTGATATCCGGTTTTAAACTGAACCTTAAGTTCTTCGTTTGTACTTAGTACAGTCAGTTCCTCTTGTATTATGACATTCGTATCTCCTATGTCACCATTTGAATTAATTATCCACGGTGGTATTACCATAGTCAAAATATCCTCAAACCTAGATTCAAAATCTGAATAGAGGGCATTTAAATGTTGAACGTAAGTTGAAACGTCGTCTTCCTGGCAGCTTGTCTGTGACAAATTGGGGAACTGAGAAAATTCGCCCTATCCAATATTTTGCTTCATTAGTTTATCTCTGGTAAGAAACGCTCATAAGATGGACTTTGTTTTAATCAAATTTAAACTGTCGCCTTGTAATTGCAAATTAACCATATTAAATTTTGTAAACAAATATGTTAAATAGGCGATGTCTGTTTTCCTCTTCATTAAATTTTCTTTTAAAATTTTATCTTTAGCATCCATAAATTCTAAAATAGTCTCAAAAAGTGCAAAAAATCTTGTCAAACATAAGCCTTTTGACAGCCAGCGTACTTCAGTGTGAAGGAGTAATTGATGAAAGTGTTCGTCATTTTCTTCACATAACTGCGCAAATAACCGCGTATTCAACGCGTTGCTTCGGACTCGGTTTACTGCATCAATGACTAAATGAAGTAATTCATGCAATCTAATACTCAAATTTTTGGCGACTAAATGTTGTCGATGGATGACGCAATGTATTGCTAACACCCCTGAGACATTTTGTTTTAAATAGCTTATAAATCCATGATAACGTCCAACCATGGCAGGTGCTCCATCTGTAGCTACTGATATTATATTTGATAAAGGAAATGGCCTTTCAATGAAGTAATCCTTCAAAACATGAAATATTGATTCACCTTTAGTGTCGGTTATCAAAGTTCTTGCGAAGAGCAGTTCTTCGTAGATTTCTTGATTCATAATAAAACGAAAATATGCCAATAATAATGCTGCATTATCAGGTAAAGTTGACTCGTCCGTTGTATAGAGAAATGGGTCGTTTGCAAATAATTACATAAGAAGCTTTCTATATCAGAACTCATTCAATCAATACGTCTTTCAACAGTATTGTTGCTTAAGGAAATTCTTTTGATGATATCAGATGCAGGTTTGTGTAAAACAGTTTTTAAAACCTCTTCAACGTCAGGCAAAATTAACTTCTCTCCGATAGTATGCGGTTTTCCGGATTTTGCTATAAGTATCTAGATATTGTAAGATGCCCGCAAACCATCATCATTTCTTTGTGACGTCGAAGCGAACATTCTGTCCAGTGTAGGTCTCTTCTGAAGTTTATCTTTGAGTATTTGAAAGTATTTCAAATCTTTCTCTGTTTTATCAGGGTGGCATCTTCTCAGATGATCTTGCAGTTTAGATGGTTTCATAGCGTCATTGCCCAAAACTTTGTTACATAAAAGGCACATAGGTGATTTTTTGTCCGGCAATGATGGAATGAAGCCAAATTTCAAATAATCAACACTCTACATTTTTTTTAGATTCGGACATGGCATCAGTCATCTGTGGGCAAAATTAAATTATTTAAATAAGACAGAAAATCCAGCAGCTGTATATTAAAAATATTTTTGATTTATCCGAAAACATTCCATGATTCGAACATCTTCTTGCAACAATTATCTCGAATTACGGAGATTGCACTGTAATTATAATACCGATTGCTAAAACTTTCGAAAAGAAACTATTGAAGAGTACTCGTGTAATTTTGCATGATTGAATATTAAACTACTAATAACTAAAGTCATGATTGGTGTAATTTATCTATTTTGCTAACTACGAGTACAAAACTAAAATTTAATAAAAAATAATGTACTTACACTCTCAAACAAAATAACACTAACTCACTATAATTTGTGTGATATACTACTATCTGTTTATATATTTTTTTCAAGATTCAGGAAACGAATAAACGAATTTGTCCCACATTCGTATTTATAGAGTGACGAATTGAACAAGTCTGTGCAAGGTAGCGAAGCTCTGAGACTGCGACTCTCAGGTTTTTACAAGTTAAAAATGTATTGCGACCACAAAGCGAATACCAACATCCTACAACTTACACAATTTTATAAACATATATAATATTTTTTTTTTTACTTTATAGGTACTTTTATAAATAATGTATATGTTTTGATATTATAAGATAGTATGACGTAAGTAAATAGGTACTATCAGTGTATGTGTTGAGATCCACTATCGTGGACCCCCATTTTCATTTCAAGGACCCCCAAATTTTTTTTCGCTGACTTAGACCCCCTGCAGGTTGTCATAGACCCCTAGGGGTCGACATAGACCACTTTGGGAATCACTGGTCTAACCTAACCATCATGGCTTAATAATACAAACAATACAGAAGATCTGGCGCTCGGCGGCTGCTGCCGTGGCACTTCACTCGCTCGCTTCGCGCGGTGATCACTGCTCTAACTTAACCAAATGATTCAATAACAATAAATGGTATCTGACGCAGACACAATTAAAAATTTCCATCATCAGCACTTGGTGCAACTGAATAACATTAAATTTCTCATTATAAACTCTTGTACTGTTTTACGAATACGATTAATGTATATCACAACCACTTTAATTTACACATCTTTAACCCAACTAGTTTCACCTAATTGAAGCATCATCTGCAGGCCTACTCTTGAAAACAATATAAATCTTAAATCAATATTAATAAAAACAATAAGTTTCGAATATCGTCAAAAAAAGGTACTCTTGAAACCAATATTGCCCACATTGATTCAGTATAGTAACGACCTAATTATTGGAAATAGATGTCA
Organism: Apodemia mormo; assembly: GCA_036924255.1. NCBI lineage: Eukaryota > Metazoa > Arthropoda > Insecta > Lepidoptera > Riodinidae > Apodemia > Apodemia mormo. Next base: position 41,909,987 of record JAUPFN010000008.1, read on the forward strand.
TCGTTACACGTCAAGCTAGTGTTACGAGTGGAAATTTTAAGTACCGTTTTAAACAAAATAACTAATAAAAGCCATAATGAGTAGTTCCAAAAAATTTCGAAATCCGTGTGGCGCTGTCGCCGAATCCAATAATTAAATATAGTTGTCCAGGGTACGAAATACTTCAAAATTCATTAAATATTCATTTAAAATTGAAATCGGTTTTCAAGAGTAGCCCTACGTCTTCTCGTTCATATTATATTATGAAAAACCTAATTCTGTACACATACAACAAGAACAAGTAGAATCCAAATATATCAGGTATACCCTACTGACGTACTTATATTCTAGTTGTAGAAACAGTACAAGAGTTTATAATAAGATAATCAATCTTCATCTGATTGTCATCAAAAACTTTTAATACAATATTGTATTAGCAACAGTGATAATGATTTTCGGCATATTTATTTAATTTTGTTTTGCTTACAATTAGCTAATGAAATCAAGAGAATCATATCGATAATTTCAATATCGATATTCTACTTTAGTAGTCCAACGCAGTTTTCTTTTACCATACTTGCATGTCACTTTATAGTCGTCTTATTTGTTTCACGTTTTAATTGGATATGCCTCACTCCTATACGTTTCTTTCATATAGGGGAATATGATTTTAATTACATTTTATTTTTATAGATTTCCAGTCGATTTGACGGAGGTGGTCTATGGGAAGCCTATTCGGCTCAGGCCATGAGATCCCGAGTTCGATCCCCGGGTCGGACAATGTTGTTGAGGTTTTTACGAGGTTTTCTCAAAAATCTAATCCTTAGTAGCAGCTTGGAGTCTGGCGGAGTGGTGTATTACCACTCCCGTGCCCCGGATGAGCACGTTAAACTGTTGATCCCGGTTATCGCTAGAAATATTCGATAATCGTTAACATGTTGTTAAATGCGGCGATGATGATCACCACTTATTTCGCCAACCGACAAACCAGTGAATCGCGTTCCAGTGAACTGGAAAGTCTATAGACGTTCGGTTTACTCTGCCTACCCCGCAAGGGAACAGGGCGTGATGATAATTTTTAAAGAGATTACAGCATCTTCTGTCGATTTTCTATTTCTGAAGTCAAATTGGGAATTCGATATTATTTTGTGTTTTTGTAAATATTTAAGTATTCTGATTATTAGTAACTTTTGGATAATCTATGATATTGCGGGTAATACAGAAATTTGTCGGTAATTATTGAGATCGTCTCTATCTCCACTCTTATATACCAGGGTAACTACAGTTTGTTTCAGCGCAGACGGAAGCACGCCACTTCTTAAGCATAAGTTTGTGAGATGTACTTGGATAGGTGGGTGTGATTTCAGTATTAGCAAGTTTAAAATAGGTATTTACTTGTAATCTTTGTCAACGAGTGTCACTTGTGTACTTACAGTAATCAAGCCACGCACACTAGCGTGGTTGGTGTGCCCAACTTTATTTTTTTGTTATCTCTAATTTCAATATAAAAGGTGAAGGTTAAAGTAAATGTTATACATCCGTATTTAATTTAAATACCTAGATACAATTACAAAGAATGCGCATATATTATTATACAGTTTGAATCTTGAAGTTTTGTGAAATTGATAAAGTATGTAATTCTTACAGTATTGACATCAAATCCATCACTGCGTAAATCCATCACTGCGACTGGGTCTGATACCACCACCTTACCTATTCCTGCCGCAATAGCGTCAGTGCCTGTAACTGTCGTGTTCCGGTTTAAAGGGTAAGGTAGTCGGTAAACTTATGCATGTGGCATTATACCTTGGCACAAGATAGCAACGCACCATTAACGTCTTTGGTGTCTATAGGCGATGGTTGACTCTTTCCACCAGGAGACCCGTCTGCTTGTTTGCTATCTTATGATATATAAAAAAGAACTCTTTTCTAATGACGATTTGACTTTAAACGAGCGACTCTGCGAATTTACTTGTCAACGATTTGTTGGAGGCGAGCAATTTGCATAAAACAAATTTATACGCCACCTAATGGAAGTAGAGATGGATATATTTTAAAGTTTAAAAAACATGCCGCATTGCTTCGTTTCGACTCTGCATCAATATGAGCTGATCCTCATGCGCGTAAAACTACAAAAATTTTACATAATTTAATTTAATTTTAAAAATGTTAAACTAGACCGTATCAAGTCCAAGGTTCAGATACTTAATAATGCAAATGTTCACCGGAAACAATTAAAATCAGAACAAAAAATGTTTTAATCAAATTTAAAAATCAAATAATGGATATCTAGCCCACAGATTTCATGAGTCTATGACAATTTTGCACAGATTAAAAAACAATTTTGCATAAAACATAAAATATTCGTAACGATCCGATAAAATAAAAAACCGGTTGTGGTACATGTTTTACGTGAATACGTCTAGTAACGGATTATATTTTTCGGTATAATTTTTAGGGTTCCTAAGTAAACTAGGAACCTTAATAGTATCGCTATTTTTTTTCCGTACTTCCGTCCGACTGTCCGTCTGTCCGCGGTGTAGCTCAGAGATCCTTAGTTCTTGAAAGTTGTAATTTGGCATGAATATACATGTTAGTCACGGCAACATTTTTTAGGTTATCTCCTCTACATGTAGAGTGGGGATTTTTTTCTCGTATACTTACACCATGGTATGGGATATCGTTATATATGTTTTTAAAAAATGTTTTCGGTTTGTAAAAACAATGTCCCGATTAAGGGACTTGTTTCTGAAATATTCGAAATCTAACTTTTGCTCGGGTCAAAGGTCTTTCACCCTCTGCCACTTAACGGTTGGTTTTGGGAGTGGGAAAAAATCACTTTAGTAGTAAATATAATGAAATTAAAAGGAAAACTATTACGGCTTGAAAGGTTTTACAAGTGTTTGAGTAATAATCGACCCAACTTATAAATTGTACATGGAGAAAGATTTGTAGGCGATAAAATTGTAGTGTGGATATATTCGTCATGGACGTTAAATAGGTTGAATGTTCATAGTATGAAACCAAAGTACAAAAGTTTGGTTGTAATATAAGATGCACGAATTGATAGATGTAATGAATGAGATGCTTGGATATTTTATGTGGAACAAAGACTAAGCATAAAGGTAGAGAAATCACTGATCTCCCCAGTGACAAGACGGCTCTGTGGTCTGGTGTGCCCATGATCATGCAGGCACCGAAGTTAGTATTTTTTTCTATCGTCACCATTAGTCCCTGGTATGAAAAATCATGGTATGGTTAATGATGGTCTGGCTAGGCGTTGAGTAGACGACAACATATTGCCCTAGTTCGATGTCAATATTGGGATCAGGCAGGGTTGTGTGTTATCAGCTCGCTTGTTTTTCCTATATCTGGATAAGCATCTCCAAAGATTCATTGAATGTGGGAATGCGCATTAGTGATCTGGTGGTAAACTGCCTAATTTATGCAAAAGACGTTGTACTTATAGACTCAACTCCATCTGAATTTTAAACACTAGTCACAGATATGAATGATAATTGTAAGAGTAGGTATGGGCTTAATTGAATGCGAAGAAAACTAAAGTTCTAGTATTTGAAAGAGAAGCAAACAGAACGGATGTAAGATTTGTAGTCGATAATATGGTGCTGGAGTGTGTATATCTTAGATGTGATTTTAGCAAGGATAGAAGGCACACCGCTGATGTCGAAAAAGAGTGTGTTCAGAGAGCAGAGTGAATGGAGTGTTAGGGAGATTGCTTGAAACTTGAACTCGAAGAACGGCTCGAATTCACTTACCGACAAAGACAATAATTGTATGTTGGGTTAAAATCAATTAAAGTTTCAACGGAAACATTTTCATATATGCATTTTGAGCACTCATACATACAGATATTTAACTTAGGAGAAGTTAAAATAATATGAGCTTATCTCCAAAGACACGTTAGTAAATAGATTACGTTCAGGACATTATCCCAACAAAAAATTTGCTTTCCTGATGAAGAAAGTTGACTCTCCCAATTGTGACGAATGTAACACTATAGATGACATAGTACACATGCTCACGGAATGTCATAAATTTCATAAAGAAAGGAACGAATTGATGCAGAAATATGAAATTAATAAATATGATCTAGGAGTTTATCTAAACATACTAGCGCAACCAACTCCCAAAATTGCAAAATCTTTAATTGACATATTTCTGCACCAATAACGCTTATGAGTAAATTTATTAGTATAGGATACGACGGGACTAACATGTTCCTAGGGAATAAAAGTCCCTTAAACAAAATAGATAAGAAAAATCTAAAGGCAGATACATCTTCTAGCTAACCAAACAATGAAACTGGAAAAACATAAATTGGTAGGCATTGTAATAAGCACAAAAATAAAAGACAAACAAAAATATTATAGATTACATTAAAATTTTAATTACTCAAACATCACAAGAACTAAATTATATTTGAATAATAGCTAACAATGAAGGGCTATTGCGGAAGCAATTATAAAAGCAATAAGGAAACTATTTAAACTTTGAACACTGAATATCGTCGACACTTGGTAAACCTTTATGTTAACTTGTAGATATTTATATTATGTTAAACTTGTGCCGTTTTACTTGGTTTTTATTAAACTAGCAAAAAGCTGAGCTTTGAAAGGGCTCGCAAAATTATACTACCTAGTAATATTGTTAGGAAAGTGTTTTTATGAGAATTACATCTTTTACACATACATACATATCTTCACACCAGACCCCTTACGGAATAGGTAGAGAGAATCGGGTGCCATATAATATGTGAAGGAAGCGAGACAATGCAAGGATAGTGATATCCTTGCATTGTCTCGCTTCCTTCACATTCATCACTCTCTTCATACACACACGCCGGTTGCGAAGACTCTTGACACCTTCGGACAGTACTCTATCAATCTGATCATGGTATGTCGGTCTTGGTCTTCCCCAGTACCTACATCCTTCCCCATTCACATTGTATATCTGTTTTGTTAACCTTCCATCTATCATTCTTTCTACATGTCCGAACCAACGGAACATGCCCTTTCTCATCTTTACACCAACACTTTCTTTCAAACCTAACCTCTCTCTCACTTCCACATTACGAACACGGTCCGCGAGTGTTACACACCATATTTTTCTTAGCGAATTTCTAATTAATGTTTATAGTTATCTAACCTAAAAAAATCCTGTGCATTTTTACCCAAACAGTTCCCATTCCCATCAAACATTCCCATCTAAGGCGACGTCAAGCTTTGGTCTAGGAGGGCGCAGGAAAATAAAACCAAAATAAAAAAAACATGTATCTAAGACTACATTTTTTTAGTACTTACAAGAAAAATTCTTTAAAATTTTCTTGATTTAATAAAACACGATTTTTATTATTATCAATGTTATCTGCACAAAACAAATATAAAGGTTATATACTAAAATTTTTCACCATATTTTCTGGTCTACCTATAATACAGTACGGTCGGTCGCAACTCAAGATCCATCTCGCGCCACCACTTCGCCCTTAAAGCCTAATATTGATAGAAATCAATTTTTATTTATGGTAGCTTTCTTGTAAAAGAATTTTCAAGGTATTAAAAATGAAAATTGATCTTATAAAGAAATACACATTTTTAACATTTCGTTGGTTCGTTGGTGATAGGCTTATCACGTTGTGGGACTAAGACGTATCTTCGGCTAATCGAGGATGCACACGTTGTACCTTTGCCTACCTCTTCGGGGATACGGGCATGTATATACCTTTTTTTAGCTTTTTCCCCTCGGTCTAAAATTGAAAATTAATCTCAATAGAATATTAATCAATTAATACACTTGTACTATTTCACAATAATCATATTGTGAAAAATCTGTAAATGGTTTACCTTGCAGTCCAATCCGGAAACTTTCCGCTAAATTAAGGTATTTTAAGCTCAAAGGAGTAAAAACTATAAGCATAGATTTTTTCAGTTTTAAGAAACATTGAAATGTTTCAATTGCTAAGTCACAAAAAACGAAGCAACGAAATAATCATACATGCAGTCTATTTTGATGAAAATGCCAGTATATTAATTTTTGAAAAATTGTATATTTTGGAAACGAAGATCAAATTGGTCAAATTTCAAATGGTCAAATTCAAATTGCATTCAACTCAATTCAACTATTGCTTTAGCTAAATAATTTGTAGGTTAAAAATTTCGAAGCAATTTAAAAAACATTTTTTTTTAATTTCGTCATTGATAGATCCCAAACAAATTAACCGATTTTTATACAATTAACGGTAATTGACGCAGTTTTTAAAGGAGAAAAGCTGAGATTTTGAAGTCAATCGGTATATTAGCTTGAAAGTTATTTCAAAAATATTAAGTAAGTTTGCTAAAAACAACGTAATTTTAATATTTGAAAGCAGTAACTTTTAAAAATAAGATTCGATTTTAATTTTTAAAACGGCATTTGACGTAATTTTTTTAGTACTAAAATATCGTAGAATACTAACATATGATTGGTTGAAATATTTCGAAGTTATGTCAAAAAAACACTTTCAAAATTTTCGTCAACCATTACTTCCAAACAGATAAACCGATTTGATGAATGTATGCATTAGACGTAAGTAATTTTTTTAAGAATAGAGATGATTAGTTTTTATACTCAATCGGTACATTGACCATGAAGTTATATTTAAAAAAAAACTGTTTCGCCAAAAATTTTTTTGGGTTTTTTAAATTTCTCAATATCCCTTGGGCCCATTTGGTTCAAATTTTCAGGAAGTCTAAGTTGAGTGGAATCCAATCGAATGCCATCAACCGCGTTTCGATCGGTCCAGCCGTTCATACACACACACACACACACACTCATACACAGACATACTGACGTCATTGATTAATATTGTATTAAAATGGAGTGAATGAAAATGAATTAAATCTACCACACCAAAGAAGCATTTTAACTCGTTAGTTTCATAACAGATGGCGTTAGTAGTAATAGAATTCTAATACAACCTGTATCTTCTAATTTTTTTAATGTTTATAAAATTGTATTTTAATGGTAGATCATATCTAGACATGAATTTAAACTATCACTTCAAAGCTCAAACCTAATTGTGCGAAACTTTTTCAGTAAAACGGTACCACAAAAATGCATAGAAAGTCGCCTAGTATCGGGCTCGCTTCGCTTGCCCTAATAACACCCACCGGTTTCGCGTTTTGACGCATTATCAGGGCAATAATATGTTATTATGTAATATTGTATTTAAACTTTAAACGAAGTTTCCGATTACAGAATAACAAACAAAAATACTACTCTGTGAAGAAAGAACCGAGAATCAATCAATATCATTTATTCAAATTTATTACATCGCATTCAATGTATGCTCTTGCAGAAAAGATACACATACTAAAACGGATAATACAATCATGAAAACATTTTTTAAACGCTTTTCCGGGATTAAGTTTCTCGCCGTGAAATTTACGACGTTTAGGAAAAAGAAAGAAGTTGGCTAGGGCCATATCTGGTGAATAAGGTGGTTGTTCGATGGTATTTGAAAAGATTTTGTTTAAAAATTACCTTAGATCAACATTGACGCAAAGTAGGTTAACAAATTTGTCATTAATAAGTATTGAACATGACGTAAAAATTGAGATTGATGACATAATTAAAGATTTTGCTCATGCAAAAGCACGAAAAGTAATTTTTTTCTTAAACATTTTGTTTGTTATTTATATACTTACTTAGGTACCTACATAGGGTGGTGCTGCAATGTAGATGAGATAAATAACAGTTCAAAAAGCTATACCTAAGTATGTAATAGGGTTTTGTAATGTAATGTATATAAGATAAATAAGAGTTTAATAAGAAGATCTAATTATTAAAATTTACCACGTTTTATTTTTAAACTATTAGGGAAGAAGTTAAAATGTAGCACACTACCGCTGCGGAACTCAAGCGGCAAAACCGCGATAGTTACGCCTTGTGTTGTAAGTTCTATGGGCAGCGAAACAGAAACTTGATATAGGTATTTCGCTTCTATTTCGCTGTCCATAAAACTTAAAACACAAGACGAAACATGAACTATAGCGGTTCGCCGCTTAGTTTTACAATGAGTGTTACAGTGAGTTACAGTTACAGTGAGTACAGGCATAATAACAATGAGTGTTATTCTGCCGCCATAAGAAGAAAGTCCGCAACTAATGCCATCATACTGTAAGCTATACCTACTTATAAAATAGCTTGTTTGAATATGAGAAACTTTCTTGTTACGACGGCAAAGTTAATAAGTAGTAAGTAAAGTTATAGCCGCGGGGGGGGGGGTCTTATGCCTAGGGGGCATGCATGTTTCATTGCACACGGGCGCTACAGGAGCTAGAGCCACCCCTGCCTCTACGGTGCACCCTTTATATGCATTTATCCACTTCTTAAAAATGTATTTTCCGTTTTAGCGCTTAATGTCTTCATTTTCATTCAGAATGCCAATAGTACTCCCACGTAATCTATTCATCATTGTTGCTGTTCTCCTTCTCATGACAGCATAAAAATCAAATACACGAGCATCAGCGAACATCTGTGATGCACTCCATAAACGCGGTAATCCCATTAGCATTCTAAAGCCATTATTATATTGAGCAGCGAACAGTTCATAATTTTAACAGAGGTCTGAGTCCCTTACAGTAAATAGATGTATATGTTTTCCAGTCTATGTCACATGGGTCATAAGGGAACTTCTTTTTATCGGATTCAGAGAGTGATACGTAGAGAGTGAGTGAATTAGAACAGTATATTGTCCAACTATTGTTTGTGAAATATTCCAATACCTTCCGTACTTTAAGAATTTTGTTTATAGTGTCGACATACCTGTGAAATAAGAATTTTGTTAGTTTTCCGTTTAGCATTACCCCGGATTGGTCTGGGCTCGCTTTGAAGAATAGACCATCTACCGTTTTGCCAGGCAGCTTGTAAGTGGCGCAGGTAAATATAGGATTCTCGGTGTACTGTTTTTTAATGTTATTTTTTCTCATCATATATGATCGCCAACTATCACGTCCTTAAATATTGAAGGTAACTCACCAGACAGTCTGTATATTAGATTATCTATATTATGTACTTGTTTAAACCTTATAGATTCTATGAGTTTAAAAATGTAAACACTATTTATTTACACATTTCTACATAATATTATTTACATAAATAATTTAAAATTTATTTCGCTCAAATATTATCTTTAGTTCGTTCAAATATTAAGATGCATTTTATGAATCAAATCAAAATATATTTTGTTCATTACATATATTTTTTACAAGTCAATGTCTTTAGATTACCACCAGATCGTAATTCGATCACTCACTGAAAAGATCCGGTGGAAGAAACTCAGCGGACTTCTTTTTTCTATTTTATGTAAGTTCAGCTGTTATCCGCGAATTCTTTCGCGTGACTCTAAATCATTACTACCTTTTGTTCAGTAGGGTGAAAAAGTACACTATGTTATTTGTGGATAGTATAGCTTTTCAATGGTATAAGAATTTTTAAGATCTGTCCAGTAGTTTTTGAGTTTATTCGTTACAGTCATACAAAAATATAAAGGTTCTCTTTATAACATTAGTATAGACTAGCTGTTGCCTGCGACTTCGTTTACCCGCACTGCTCTTCCCCTGTAGGTGATAGCGTGATAATATGTAGCCTATATGTAGTACCTGTTAGTAATATTCATGCGAAATTGGAAGTAAATCCATGCAGTACTTTTTGAGTTTACCCCGAACATACAGACAAACAGACAAAAGTTCTAAAAACTATATATTTGGCTTCGGTATCGATTGTAGATCTCGCCCCAAGTATTCTTTTAAAAAAATATTCAATGTACAGTTTTGACTTTCCTACGATTTTATTATACATATGTATAGATAGATATTGATTAAATACAATTTTGCAAGAATTATGTTACATTGCCAAATGTATATGTGATTTGTATGAGGAGCAATTGTATTTGTATTATAAATGTAATAAATACCCAAACCCAGAAACACAAACATATATACTCATCACACAAATGTTTATCCCTGTCGGGATTCGATCCCGAGCCCCACCGATTCTCCTATCGATTAGCTTCACAAATCACTCAGATTTAATAATAAGAGTTCAATTTATGTGACTAAATTCTGACTGAATACACTGGCTATCGTTATAATATGCCATATGATCTGTTAGAGGTCACAAAATTTTATATCATAATATACTTACTGTCTTGGCTTGCACTTCAAAATCATGGCAAAATCTGCCAAATACGAAGGTAATATTTGAAAACATAAAGTTAGAAAACTCAACCTTATTTTGGACTTTGTATAAATTCCTTTTGACACCGGGATAATATCTGAAAAAAATCTTACTTTGTTTAACTCTATATATGTGTTTTAGAACCTGACTCGTGCTTGAGGATTTTTAAAACTTTACAAAGAAAATTTCATCATGACAGTATTTTTATAAGAGTCAACCACCACCTATAGACACCAACGGTGTTAATGGTGTGTTGCTATCTTGTGGCGAGGTCAAATGCCACATGCATAAGTTTACCGGCTACCTTACCGTCCAAACCAGAACACGACAGTGACCACCACTAACGCTATTGCGACAGGAATAGGTAAGGTGGTGGTACCAGACCCGGTCGAGCGGGTGCAGAACTCCTATGGATGGAAAGATGGAATGGAATGGATGGATGGAAAGACCATCAAGAAACCCATCTGCTTGTTAGCTTATGTATATATATATATATATATATATATATATATATATATATATATATATATATATATATATATATATATATATATATATATATATATATATATATATATATATATATATATAATAAGCTTTTTTACATAATTGTGTTTAAATACATTTTTTTAATTTATTTGTCGGTAAATCTCTTATATATATACTTTCAGGAGTCTTACAGTAAAAGTGTATACACTGCCCAATAAATGAATTAATTATTTATTCTATGGAGACGAGATAAATGCACAACTACATTGTTTTTCCTTGTTAGTAATTGTTAGCAGCTGCGCTCAACAAGACTAGCCGGCCAGGTGTGGCGCACCTGTGATTTATGCACCCATTATTGTGAGATAATGGTGTTATTGTTAACAAGAATGAATAGAGATAAGGATAGTATTAATAACCTGGAATCGGATGATTTAGACTTATTGTAATTCTATCGCCTGTTGAGGGCGTTACTCTGCCCAAAAAATATTAGCGTCTATGTATATTAGAATATATCTATAGTTATGAGTCTATGTATTTTACTTTTATATACTGAAATTTTCATATTCATGTAAATTCAATATTTATAATTGTTTACATATTATTATTAGACTGGCGAGGATTTTTCTTTTAATCCCATTTAATACGGCTCTGAATTGGAGATATTTCTTATAGATAATATTAAATTCTTTAAACTTAAAACAATTGAACGGAATTAAAAATTATTTTGGTGTGAATTTTGAAACAGTTTTGTGTAATTTTCCAGTTTAGGTTCAAGAAGCCCTGAGGCATTGATGCCTTTTGATCGTTATCATGGTTCACTGAATATAGAAATTCAAAATATTTCCCATTCTCTACTTAGTCGTGCATCATATATCTGTACTACCTTGCTAATTATAAAGACTTTAACTCCGAAATAGCTGATATTGATTGGAATGGAATTTTCTCGTCCAGTTCTGTAAATGATTGTTTTATATTTCTATGGAGTAATCGACATATAATTATCGATATAATTTTTTAATTGGCACAATAAACATGTGCCTATTAAAAAATGATACGTAACCAATTATACCCTAAGTGGTATTCTCGAGCATTAATCAAAATAATCAAAATTATGAAAGAAAAATTAAAATATTACCGAAAGTTTATGATTGGTAATTTGTCAGATTGGGAGTCATTTAAGATGCTGCGTAATAGAGATAAGCATTATTGTAAAAGAGTGTCATAATCAATATATCTTATCTATGGACAAGTTATTACTAAAAACCCTAAACACTTTTGGTCTTTTTACAAATCCAGATCGAAATCTGCAGGGGGTAGAATATAAAAATAATTTGCTAAATACTGGTGAAAAATATGCAAAGCCTTCTCTACGTATTTTTTCCTCGACATTTTTAGATCCTGATCTTCCAACCGACTTCCGATATATGCAAGATTACAGTAACAGCGCGTTCAATTGAAAAATTGCTGCTTAATTTAGATGACTATCCATCAACAGGTCCAAACTACCTGCTCACTTTCTCAAGAATTGTGCCAAATCATTAACATTTGCCTTCTATCTTCTTTTTAAGCGTTCGTTTGAGGAGTGTGTAGTGCTATCTATATGAAAAAAGGCATATATAACTCCTGTCCATGAAAAGGGAAATAAATAAAAAACTAAGTAAAGGGCAATATCAAAATTGTGTGTATTAGCTAAAATTCTCGAGAGAATAGTTATAATCAGGTTTATCTAGCGTTATCAGAGTCCCTTAGTCCCATTCAACACGGATGTTTGATAGGAAGGTCCACAATTTCAAACCTCGTCCTACTAAACAGCTTTTTAACCGAGGCTATGGATAATAGCATTCAGATTGACTTGGTTTACACTGATTACAGCAAGGCCATTGATCGCATTCAGCATCGACTTCTCTCAAAAAAGTTAGATCAAGTTGGGATCAAAGGTTTAAAAGATTTTCTACGATAGTATACTTCATAAATTAATAATCGTTCTCAGGCAGATGTTATTAATAATTACATGTCCAATTGGGTGACCATTTCTAGTGGGGTTCCTCAAGGTTCACTGCTGGGACCGCTTTTGTTTGTGATCTTTGTAAATGACGTTAACCAGTGCCTTCATTCGTCTCAACTGCTTTGCTTGGCTGATGATATGAAAATATTTGCCCAAATTACAAGTGAAGCTGACACGATCAAATTGCAGGCTGATCTTTTGCAACTTAAAAGCTATTATAACAACAATAGGTTAGATTTAAATGCATCTAAATGTAGCGTTAATACTTATACTAGGAAGCGTATGTTATAATGAATAACTATACTTTGAAATTTTAAATTAATTTTGAAATTAATTTCTTCAAAGGGTATCCTCTGTTAAGGATCTGGGGTTATGCATGATTCAAAGCTGTTCATTAACGCTCACATTAATATAATACAATTACTAGAGCCTCTGAGGCGTTAGGTTTTTTGATGCGCAGCTCAACTGACTTCGCCGAAGTAAAATCTTTTAAAGTGTTATACTGTTCTCTTGTTCGTAGTTATTTAGAATACGCTTCGCAAATCTGGAACCCTAGATATGACACATATATTAGCCGTCTTGAAAATAATCAGAAAAAATTACCAAGTAGATTTGCCTTAAATCGAAACATACTTATTCCACTTGAACTTAGACGTGAAATTGCGGATCCAATTTACCTTTCTACTACAACAAGATAACTACAAATTTGGTTATTGTTCCTAGTTTTTATCCCAAATATCCGTAACTACCCTATTGTATACTTACCTTTAGTCTTCACAAACTATAAGCAAATTACATTTATATATCATGCTGGTAACAAGTTTAATGCACTCCAATATCAATTTGATTTGCATTTGTTTAACACTAGCTTTGCGAGTATAACAAACTTAAGCAGTAGTTGATTCTTTAAGAAAACCTAGTTTTCTAATAACAGTAGTAAGAGATTCTCCGTTACTACTAGTGGGGAATTTGCCCCTTTGATACTAGTTTTAATTTTAATTATATTTTTCTTGTGCTGTTTCCTCCTAAATAAAAAATAAATTTAAACATACGTTTTTAATATTGTGTTTTTGTTGTATAAGATTTTTTTATAATTTATTTGTTTAATGTACTTAATTAAGAGAGTTATTGATTTTTCTCTTTCTATGTGCACCCCTTGCACCTTCTCTATTTTTTTGAGGTTTACTGGCAGATAATGCTCTGGTGCGTTAAGTCTGCTTCAGCAAATATATGTGTGCAAACTTTAAATAAATAAATGTATGTCGATGCTAAATTACAGTTTACAGTTTTAGTACTATGAGTCTGAGCTCAACTGCGGATAAACAGACATGGTTTTTTTTATATCATAAGATAGCAAACAAGCAGATAGGTTTCCTGATGGAAAGAGTCAACCATCGCCTATAGACACCAAAAATGTTAATGGTGCGTTGCTATCTTGTGGCGAGGTCTAATGCCACATGCATAAGATTACCGGCTACCTTACCCTCCAAACCGGATACGACAGCGACAAGCACTGACGCTATTGCGGCAGGAATAGATAAGGCGGTGGTACCAGACGCGGGCGAGACAATGCAGAACTCTACCACCTAGTAGCCACGATGGTAGTGACTCGATAGCCAATGGGTCGCCTTTTACGACCTGCCTGGCAGAACAGCAGTTGGCCTATTCTTCAAAGGAGGCCGGGACCAACACGGTGAAATTATAAGGGTTTTTCGTTAACGACGTAACTCTAAAAGGCACCTTTTGTACTTGTAGTTAAATAGGTAGAACAACCTAAAAGCCAGAAAGCAGGATGACGTCCCGTTAACACGATGAAAATGTAATTACATTTATATACTCACTCCATTTATTTTCCTTGCTATCGGCTATAATATATTCGCATAATTTGTCGTAAGTCAAAGGATTTACTGCACTTGTGCAAGAGTGGTACACTTCAACTTGATCAGATCTGCAAAATATTAAAAGCACTTAAATACGTCACTGATATTACGAATGTTTGGATGGTTCGATCAGGTATAAATAGTTACATGAAATTGAATAAATTTTCATATAGAGATTTCATATAAAATACTACACATACTGTTTAGTACTCAATTTTGATACCGGATATGTAAAAAATAGGTGCTTAAATTTTGACCTGATTATCCAATAAAAATGTTTGGACACCCGCGCACGGTGCATAGAAATTCATTGTTTACTATAGCGATCTACACACATTTTGAATATTGCTACACTAATTTAATTAAGGTTTACCATGAAGTTAAGAAATATTCTTATTTTATTATATTTTTATTATTTACTAGCTGTTGCCCACGACTTCGTCCGCGCAGACTTCGTTTACTCCGCACAGCTCCTCCCCCTTAGGTGATAGCGTGATAATATGTAGCCTATATGTTGACCCGACCTGTTAGTAATATTCATGCAAAATTTGAAGTAAATCCATGCAGCACTTTTTGAGTTTACCCCGGACATACAGACAAACAGACATACAGACATACAGACATACAGGCATACAGACATACAAACAGAACAACAGACAAAAATTCTAAAAACTATATTTTTGGCTTCTATATCGACTGTAGATCACGCCCCAAGTATTCTTTTAAAAAAATATTCAATGTACAGTTTTGACTTTCCTACGATTTTATTATATGTATAGATTTATGACCAATAATTATCGTGTCCTTCAGTATGAAACAGTCACTCTATTGCGGCAGGAATAGGTAACATGGTGGTAACAAAACCCAGGGGAGATTTCCGGAACTAACAAAGGAGTCACTTGAGATTTCCGGAACTAACAATGGTAATGACACGTATATATATTTAAAGGCACTTTTGAACAGTCGATATTTAAAAAAATACTACCGGATCGGAACACGGCCACACACTGGAAAAATCTGGCGGAAGACACACAGCGGCCTTGTCTTTTTTTTTCTATAATTTTTTATAATAAATACGGTACAATATTACAAGAATTATTTCATATCACAAAAACATAATAGATTGGCAATAGCAATAAATCACAGTATTTTTTGTCTGTTAAAAAATCTTAGATTTTATAATACTCTTTTTAAACAGTTTTGTATTAATATTTTTTTTTAAATTTGTTTATTGTCGTTGAAGGCAGAAATCGGGCAGAATGGCAGATCCAGTAGTATAGCTAGCATGGGTGTCACACGGTACAGCCATTATAGTGTCACCCCTATTCAGAAAGCTAACTATGGTAGTAAGATGCGTTGAATGAACGGTGGCCAAGTAGAAAAATTTCAAGTTTCAAATTCGTATTTTTTCATATGTTGATTTATTTAATTAATCGCTGCTCGCTGTCCTTGTTTTGAAAATGTCTTTCATCCTGGGAATTATTTTTAACTTCCCGCTACGTTAGTAACATAAGGATGTTACTGATTTTGCCCTGATTTTTGAAACACAAGTTTTCACCAAATCTACACGCTTCGAGGGCCTAGGAAACATTTCTGGCTATTTTCACGATGACGTCATTATTTCTGTATGTATATACGAGTTCTTATAAATAATTATAAGTATATGTGTGATGTGTATAGGTTACTTTTATCCCGGAAAAATGAGTTGTTTTCGCGTGATTTACCAAAAACTTTTCCAATGCAACGGGATGCACGCTGTAGCTAATGCTTAATAATTGCTGATAAACTGTTTCTTCTCTCTACCTCTCTCAGTCTCTCCATCTCTCCCTCTCTCTCTCCCTCTCTTTTCCTCCCCACTCACTCTTTCTCCATGTCCCACATTTCTCGCTATCAATCTCTAACTATCTCTTTTTTTCACCATCTCTCTCTTACCCTATCTCTCCTTCCACCTTACACCCCTCTTATCTCCCCCTCTCCTATCTCCGCCCCCTCTATTTCCACCTCTCCCTATCTTCCCCTGCTTCTAATTTTCGTACCCCTACCTCCCCTCTCTTTATCTTTCCCTTTCCTCTATCTCCTCATCTCCTATTACCCCTCCACTATTTTCCCCTCCCCTATCTCCCTTAATCCCTCTCTCGTCCACTATTCCCCAAAGTCCAAACGCCACACTAAGCCGAGATCCAGTCTCATTGGAGACAGCCCTTATCCACCAGCCTGTATTACATAGATTTTAGTCGTTCATTCATTGATGTTATTTATTACTCACCGAACTCCTTTAGCTGCAGCTACAATAGTAAGGTTGGTCACATAATCTACTGGAACTATATCTATAACGTTATTAGGATCGCCGAGCAGAAAACTATTTAAGCCTGTTCCTATTCCAGCTACTATTACTGATGATCCAGTAATAGTGTCTACCCAACCAGCAGAGGGCTCGGATACACTTGCACATACTGCAATTAAAATAAGTGATTTAACGTCATCACGTCGGTTCTCTTACGGGATAGACAATGAAATGAACGTAAATAGACGATCAAATTCACGATACACAAGTTTACTTTCTTAGCTTGGTCATATTTAAGAAGGTTCTCTAGAATTTGCGATTTTAAAAGTTGTACACTGGTTCAATGTTAACAACCTCCTATTAAATGGAAATAAAACCTAGTGTATTAGATTCTCAACGCCTAATATAAGGCATATAGATACCAATGTACAACTTAACGGGGACAAATTGGATCTTGTGGACTCTACTGTCTTTTTAGGAATTACGATAGATAAAAAACTACAGTGGGGACCACATATCGACAAATTAACGAGTAGACTGAGTTCAGCAGCATTTGCAGTTAAAAAAATGAGACAGATTAGTGACGTAGACACTGCGAAAATTGTGTATTTTAGTTATTTCCATAGCATTTTGTCTTATGGGATTCTACTATGGGGAAATTCCGGTGATATAAATACAATCTTTGTTTTACAAAAAAGAACTGTAAGAGCTATTTACAATCTCAGTCCATGAGTTTCCCTAAAAGAAAAATTTAAAGAAATTAATATTTTAACCGTACCATCACAGTTTATATTTGAAAACTTGATGGATATTCGTAAAAATATTTCTTCATTTAAGAAAAATAGTGATGTACATAATGTAAACACAAGGAACAAAAACAATCTTGCTCTGCATGTATCACGTCTCCACAGAATAAGTAACTCTTTTATGGGGCAATCTATGCGCTTTTACAATAAACTTCCAAATGCTATTAAAGATCTACCAATACACAAATTTAAAAAATGTATCAAATCTAAACTTTGTAAAAAAGGTTATTATAAAATATCTGAATATTTGGATGATAATAAGGCATGGGATTAATTGCTCCTCATAGCAGTCTCATAGTAATTATAATATATTATTCATAAATACAATGTAATTGTAATTGTAAATACATTGTTTAAAAAAAATGAGTATGCACAAAAAAAGACAAGCCCGTTGAGTTTCTTCTGCCGGATCTTCTCAGTGTGTGGCCGCGTTTCCGATCCGGTAGTAACTCAAAAAATGTTGACTCGTCAAAAGTGCCTATAAAGGATAATTTGAATAAAAATGTTTTGACTTTGACTTTGATATGCTTATTTACGCTTAATTTTACAAGACATAAAAATAATGCATGCATTTACTCCACATATTGGTTTTGTTTCTTCGTCCACAGAGAGCTAGTAACTCTTTTTGGGGCAATGTAGACACTTTTACAATAAGCTTCCTAAAGTTATAAGAGATTTACTTGTAAACTAATTTAGATCATATTATATATTAAAACAAAATCAAGCTCAAAACGTTTTAGGTAGTAAAAAAACAGATTCATACGAGAACAAAAAGCTTGGATTTTTTTTTCTCATACTAAAATTTTACAACCTTTGTTAGATTCCAGTAAAAATTGCAGACTTCTTAAAAGTCTGGCAATTTTAAAGGATAAATAAGATACATTTTTTGAAATTTGATTTAGTGTATTCGTCAAAAGTAGTCATTACTGTATGCTATAAAAAAATCATCTTACCAATCGAAGGTCGAACAATGATGACAGGAACATGTTCACGTTTTTGAACTATCAAGGATTCGGCTAACGCTTTCGAATATGTGTAAGTATTTGGTCTACCATCTGAAGTAGCGAAGAATATATATTAATTACCCTATAATTTTGATTACCCTACTCATTAAATGTAAAAACAACTGAAACCTAACTTAAAGTTACAGACTGCTGAAAAAGTAACTATTTAAAAATTAACTTAACTAAAACAAAAATAGCTAAATTCCAAAAACATATTACAGTAATAAATCTAAAAGTTCAAAAATCATTTTTAATAATACCACTATATAAAACACAGTATATTGTAAATATTAATAAATGAAAATGAAGAAATATTTATTTGCGAGAATATGGGTGTCACAAGTTACATATTAATTAATAAGAGAGGTAGCAAATTTAAATGCTACTTTGTTAGCGTATCGCGGATATCTCTCATCTATATCACAATAAGGAACCCCTATTTGGTAAAACTCAGTAGATTTAATCAAAGTTTTTAGAATTCAAAAATTTTTTTACATCCAATATATTATCATAATGTGATGTGAATCAACAATTACCTTGTAAGCCACTTTTTAAATATAATCTACACTTTTCATCGTCGGCACTTGGTGAAACTCCATTTTAATATTTTATCACTTATACACTTGTACTGTTTCACAATAAAGCTATTGTCACTTATTACCAACCGGTTTCGCTTACACAAGCATCATCAGGGCAATTTAAAGTTACAAACACAAAGTTACAAACTAAACACAGTACAAGTGTATAAGTGATAAAATACCACTTTTTAAAACTTAAAATAATACCATTTCCTTGTGGTGGTATGCGTATTCGCATGGGCATACCAAGGGGGGCGGAGCAGGGAGGAGCAGCTCTCCCCTTATGTTAAACTATAGTGGATCACGAGCTAGTATGCGGTACTACAAGTCGACGCCCCCCGCGAATATTCCGGCAATAAGTTATTACTGAGTTTGTCGTGTTATGTAAATAACAGTAACAATAAATAATATAAAGATATGACTATACTATTTAACTTTATATAAACAAATAATACGGTTTTAATCTAATTTTTACTCTACATCGACGAAAAACATATCAAACTTTTGTAAGCAAGTGTATTTTGCCTCGATATGAAGACAGCTTAACAACATTAGCTTTCTTTTGAGATACAAAACTATTCGAAAAGTAAAATTTTAAAAAAACTACTATTTTATTTTCCTGAACAATTTGTATTTTTCTATTACCGGAATATTCGCGGGGGGCGTCTAAGTATATACCTAATCTCGTAAGTAAGTACGAAGCAAAAGAAGTATAATTTCAGAGACAACAAAGTTTTTGTAAGTGACCTTTTTCACTGCTGCTGAGTGTACTTCCCTGATCACAATCAAAAATTATTCATTTGTATAAAAATAATTGCTTACTTAAAAGTACTCACTTATAAGTTCTTCAACTTCTTTCTCGCCAATTCCTCTTAGAATCAGTTTCTTCACATGTTCTAGACTGCACGGTGGTGGATAAATAATTTCTTTTATTTTGCATTGATCTGCGTTGCTATAAGTAGTAGACACGTACACAAATGCCTGCAAATGTATTCATTCTTTTATTGTTTACTTCCTGTAAAAATCATGATCGTGTAGTCTCACCAGCTCAGATGACGTCGGATACTAGTGTACGTCAAGTAAAAATGGAAAATGTTCCAAATTCATTTTTTTTTTAATTAACATAACTGTTTTTCAACAGTTTGAGTTGCATCTGTTATTTAGATTAAATACGGATTAAATACAGTATTGTTTTTAGTTAAATTATAATATTATCTTGTGTGTATTGCTAATATCCTAAAGGACAAAAAGTCGAACACTTTTTCGTAAACTTTGCATCACCAAAGGAATTTTATGTTCGGAATCACTGAAAATGTTGCAGAAGAATTTTTATGAATCTTGCTTACAAAGCTTTTAAAAACAGTCGAAATGTGATAATTTGCCTCGTTCTTGTAGGCCATCAACGTCTTCAACTAAAGTTAATATCGCAAATGTGAAGGAAATAGTGACAGAGAATCCTCATTCAAGTTAAATTTTCTGTATCTGACGAGTCTATTTGTACCATTTTAACTAAACACTTGAGTATAAAACATGCTGCCACTCGGCTAATCCCAAAAGTCCTGAATTTTCTCCAAAAACTCAACAGCATAAGAGTCGCTGAGGAAGAGTCCTTCACATTTGCGATATTAACTTTATTTGAAGACGTTGATGAAAGACCGTGGCCGGACCTGATACATAATTGAACAAAATTGGGTCGATAGAAAATAATTGCGAAGATTAGTCTTAAAATCATCATAAACGGTTCTATATCTTTATGTTTTTGACGTATGGATCTGCAATTAAAAACATAAAGTCATCATATTCATACCCAAACCCGCTACCGAATCATATTTGACAAATAATCTACCTTTTTTTTAAAATTTCAAATAATATGACCTAGCCGCCCTGTTACATTGATAGTGGGCTCTCGTTTACTGCGATAGAAATAGACAGAGTGCGCGATTTTGGTGTTGACTGCGTCTTAAGGCAAGTTTGTATTTTTGTATTTCATACTCACTTTCAAATTTTTCATACTTTTGCTCAGTTCCAAAACTTTTTGCGTTCCATCAACGTTTATTTTCACAGCTTCTTCTAAGGTTAAGTTAAATCGAATACATGCCGCTAAATGAAAAACTATATCTACCTGAAAATAAAGTGATATAATCGCCAATAATAAATAAAAAAATAAAAATAACTGTGGAAATAATTTCTCACTGCTGTGGTTCAGCTCTAGATTAGAAACGCAAGACGGTAACAATTTTAGGTGGTGATATTCGTTTACTTTTCTTCAACATTTAATCATTAGGTATTTGTATTCGTGGTATTATGTAACACATACCTACACCATGAACGTTACCAGCCTTCAAGGAATATGTAAGTGTAAGTTTTAGTTTCATTTCTAAAATGTCACATTTGATGATATGATTATACATTTGTTTATGATCTTCTATCACCTAGCGACATTCGCAACTCTTTCTGCTTATCCGTGAATAGCGCCGTAGGTTGCGTATTACTGAGAATATAAAATAATTCGTTTCTGATCTAATTTCATCACGCCGGTTCCTTTCCGGAGTAACAGAGATGAGTGATAATCCTAAGATTTCAACTTTATTTCCTGTTTTTATTATTATTTTATAAGATAACAAAGAAGCAGATGGGTCTCGTGATGGAAAGAATCAACCATCGCCTATAAACACCAAAGATGTTAATGGTGCGTTGCTATCTTATGGCAATGTCTAATGCCACATGCACAAGTGTACCGACTACCTCCTCCTTACCTTACCCTCAAAATCAGAACACGACAGTGACAAGCACTGACGCTATTGCGGCAGGGATAGGTAAGGCGGTGGTACGAGACCCGAGCGAGTCAATGCAGAATTCTACCACGTAGTAGCCACGATGGTAGTGACTCGCATAGCCAATCGGTCGCCTTTTACGACCTGCATGGCAGAACGGCAATTAGTCTATTCTTCAAAGGAGCCCGGAACCAACACGGGGAAAATTTCCTAAGAGTACTTACTATATTTTTTCAAAGGTGGCTACCCTAGATAAACCTTATCACCGCCTTTTACAGACCAGGACCTACAGCGTTACGTGCTCATCCAAGGTATGGGAATATATTTAGCAGACCAGCATCAAACTTCGAACTGATGCTTAGATTTTTTTCAATACTCAATACTTTTTGCATCATATGTTAAACATTTTTAAGGTGTTAAATAATACATTCTAGGATTTTTATCCCAAATAACCTCAATAACATTTTTCGTTTAACTAGGGTAGTCCGGGACCTTACGATCTTAGTTGATCACTAAGCAGTCAATAGGTAAGTACATACAGGCAAAAGTTTAATTTATTTCAATGAATGAATGAATGAATGAATAAATAAATAAATGAATTTCGGTGGCATACGACTTGCACGGCATACTTTAATAATAGAATTTACTTATTTGAAGGTGTTTTCGTACTTAATGTATGAAAATACCATTTTTCGTAACCGAACTGCGTCTGTTTAGAGCACACATGTTTATCGTAGCGCGTTCTTATCGCTAATCTATCGGTCAATTTCCAGTTTTTTATTGAACGCGCTTGTAATGACTAATGCAGTGTCATTGTAATCGTAGTAAATAGTGCACCCATGCATATCTATGGATGAAGTATTAAGTTTGCCTGAAGATGGAGGTTGTGTTGAAGATACTACCAATACTTTGCGTGAAATAAATAATTCTGAGGAGGCGAACGATTGTTTATTAGATGATTGCATACAATCAGAGGGATCTGTAACTACTATTACTAATTCTAGACCATCTAAGAGAGCACGGATGGGGGAGGAGGAGGAGGAAAATTGGACCACTGTTAGAAAGAACGGACAGAAAATAGCACATAAAGTGGATTTATATATCAACTGTTCGGAGAAATTACCTAAACAGTTTGCGTTTGCAAAATTATTAAAGTCAAACAATATTGAAAATGTTTGTCGGGTAAAGTATGTCAACCCTTATAAAATCTTCATTCAGTTTGAGTGTGCAGAAAGTGCGGAAAGGCTGATAAACTGCAAAGAGTTACAAGATCTAGGATGGAGATGTCAGAGACCACTTGAAGTTACGATGTCCTATGGAGTAATAAAATATGTGGAATTGGACTTATCCGATCAGGATATGCTGAAAATAATATCGAGCGATCGCGAACTAGTTTATGCAAAACGGCTAAAGCGCAGATGCAAGGATGGTAGTGGGTGGGAAGATAGTGAATCAGTACGTCTCGCTTTCAAAGGGCAATCTCTGCCAACTTCGGTTTATATTTATGGTATGAAAATCAACGTTGAACCTTATGTATTCCCAGTAACCCAGTGCTCGAGATGTTGGAAATTTGGGCATTCTCTTCGCGTTTGCCCAACAAAAAAGGTAGTTTGCCCTAAATGTGGTAAAGGCCATACTAATTGTGAAATAACAACCTATAAATGTGTTAATTGTACTGGCAATCATTTAGCTTTAGACAGATCCTGCCCAGCGTTCAAAAAGGAAAAGCGTCTCAGAGACTTAATGGCCGAATTTAATTGTTCTTATAGGAAGGCCTTACAAATTTATGTACCATCGGATCCACCTGTAGCAAGTGAAGAACAAAGATCTCTAAACTCAAATTCTCTGTCTCGTGCGCCGCCCGAGCAACAACCACACTATGAAAATCCACACTCGTACGCAAATATAACTAAAAATACGCCTTATCGCATACATACTCACGAGAATAGATACCCCACAGTGTTCTCTCAACCACATGCAATGGAGGTGACTGAACCTCCACCTCCACAAGAAAGAGCAAGAAAGAAAAACAAGAGAAAGAGACACAGTGAAAAAGAAGTCTTTAATTGGAACATATCCTCAGAATCTGAGGCAGTTAGAAGTGAAAAAAAAACTGAGTTAGAAAACGAGAGTTACTGGAGAAATGAGAGGCAACAAGGAGAGGAAAGTAAACAGCAGGAAAAAAGAAAAAGGAAACACAATAGATCTAACTTTAATTTTAGGGAGTTGCTTTATGATTTATGTGCAATATTTTCAGACTCCAAAAGACATAAAAAGCAAAATAACACAAGGAGTATCGGTATGTCTTGAATGGTTGATGTCCATACTACCATCCGTGGGGCAGTTAATCTGGGATCTGCCTTTTAAAAACATATTTGGATTATAATATGAATTCTCAATGTAAAATAACCATCATCCAGTGGAATTCACAGAGTGTCAAGCCCAAGCAGGTCGATATTGAACAACTACTGACCCAAGAAAAGATTCATGTAGCTTCTATATGTGAAACTTGGCTAAACAGCAATGTTAACTTTAAAATTAGCGGGTATAATGTCTTTCGTAAGGACCGAGATGACTCGTATGGAGGAGTTGCTTTTCTAGTACATAAATCTATTAAGTCTCAAGTAGTCCCGTTTCAAATAACCAACCTAGGCATTGAGCTAATATGTATTAGGGTTTTTAACTGTAAATATATCGATTACATTGTCTCGATCTACTGTCCGCCAACCATACGTACTTCTCAAAATGACTGGGATGAAATATTTTCATTCAAAACGAGTAGAACTTTAGTTCTCGGGGACTTCAACGGACATCATTCGAGCTGGTCCTGTAAAACTGATCCGAGAGGTAACTTTATATTTGATTCTATGGCTGACTATAATTTTGTATCCTTGAATGATGGTAGAGCTACTCGTATTAAATATGTAAACGGTAATCTCCAAGAAACTTCCCCAGATATTTCTATAGCATCTTCTGATATAGGATTGGAATGTCACAAATGAATCATTAGGTAGTGATCATTTAATAATAAAGATAAGCATGTCATATCATAATAAATATATAAAAAAAAGAAATTTCAATAAAGCGGATTGGAGTGGATACCATCACTGTATTCTAAATAAATTATCTGATTTTGATTTTGATCATGTTGATCCACAGAGAGGGTATGATTTATTTCTAAGCATAATTAATGAAGCCGCCGATGCTCACATTCCTCTATACAAAATTAGCCAAGATCCCACTCAACACTTTACTCCAAAACACTATTGGACTAGCGATCTATCTAAAGCAGTGGCGGAAAGATGTTTGGCTCTTAATATGTTTCGCAAAAATCCTACCCCTGATAACCTAGATAAGTTAAAAGATAAAATTAGAAACTCCCAATCACTCATACGAAAAGCTAAAAGCAAATCTTTTGTTAATTTCTGTTCCTCAATCGATGAATCAACTTCTGTACAAGAGATGTGGAGAAGAATGAAGTGGCTAAAGGGATATAGATCAAATATTAACTATGTTAATGAAATTACAGCAAATAAACTTTTACACAGCCTAACACCTGATTATGTAAGCCCAAATCATCCTATTTTTACGTCTCAGAATAGAAGAATTGAATCGCCTTTCTCACTATGTGAACTCAAAAGCTGTGTTAAAACGGTGGACACTTCCCCTGGGATTGACAACATCTCATACTCAATGATAAGACATTTACCAGAAGAGGCATATGTAATTCTTCTTTCTCTTTTCAATTTATTTTACACCCTTAGTTTTGTACCTTCCCAGTGGCGTCACATTCGTGTCGTACCAATTCCAAAACCAGGTCGCAATCCCTCGTCATCATCATCTCTACGACCTATTTCTCTTATGTCATGCCTATGCAAAATATTTCACGCTATGCTAAAAAATAGGTTAGAGTGGTTCATAGAAAGCGGTAACTTTTTCCATGAAGAAACTACGGGCTTTAGGAAAACCAAATCCTGTTTGGACAATCTTAGCAACCTAGTCACCAGAATTCAGTTGGGGTTCTCCGAAAATCAAATGACGATTGGTTGTTTCATAGACATTGAAAATGCTTACAACAATATAGATATAACCGCCCTTCTCACAAACTTAGATCGACTAGGAGCCGGAGCAAAAGTTTGTAAATATTTATGGACCTTTTTGAAAGAACGTTATTTAAGCGTACAAGTTAATGAAGTCATTCTATCTCGATCTACAGCTCGTGGAATAGCTCAAGGAGATCCTTTGGCTGCATTGTTATTTAATATTGCAACTCTTCATATTTGTAAGCAAATAACTAATGTAGTAATGTCACAGTACGCTGATGACTACGTGATGTACATGACAAGCAAAAATATTAATCTTGCTGTAAATGAACTACAACTAGCTCTATCTAAAGTCCAAAAATTTTTTTTTTGATCTAGGTTTAGAGATTTCACCTGTTAAAACGTTTTCATTTTTAAGAAAGGTATTAATAGACAACCCATTTCTCTTTTTTTAAATGATATGCCTATAGAGGTGATACATGATGTTAAGTACCTAGGGATGTGGTTGGATCGTTCTCTAAAATGGAATAAGCATATTTTGGTTTTACTGACTATGTGTATGAAGTATTTGAATATATTTAAAGTTCTAGCAGGAGCTGGATGGGGTGTACATCCCAAACATTTAAGACGTTTGTACATAACTATAATTAGAAGCAGATTGGATTATGGAAGTTTCCTCTATGACAACAGCTACAAAAAGTATTTAAGTAAATTAGATAAAGCTCAAAATCAAGCGCTTAGAATTATTGGAGGTTTTATAAAAACTACGCCGATTCATGTCATGGAATCAGAATTGTGTTTGCCACCTTTACATGTTCGACGAATTTTTTTAGGAGGAAAATTTTTACTAAAATTAAAAACTCAAAATAATAATATCACAGGCAATCTACTACAAAAACTTCTGTTGCTCAAAAATAACAGATATTGGCAAAATAAAACTAAACCACTTTTGCTTACTTCTTATGAATATTTACAAGACATTAATATTAATGCTGGGACTCAATTAGATATGTACTCTCTGAATATATGGGTTAATGCCGTAGATGTTAGTAATATTATTAGTTTAAATATTATAAATTTTTCGAAAGCCAAACGTTATTATTCCAATCCTAATTTAAAAGATATTTGTTTAAATTTTATTAATAACAAGTATTCAAATTACTATAAACTATTTACTGACGGATCTAAAGATAAAGACGGAATCGGTTCAGCAGTCTACGACCCACAGTTTAATATTGGAATTCATTTTAAAATAGAGAAGAAAATATGCATAATGGAAGCGGAGCTTATCGCCATTTCTGAAGCTCTCTCATACGCTGCGTCTCTAGACCAAGACAACATAGTGATCTTTACGGATTCGAAAAGTTCACTGCAGCATTTGGCTCGATGCACCTCGGGTAGCCGAGGCACACCGATAGCCTATACAGTCCTGGATACTATTTATGGACTGGCATCGCGCTCCAAATCAATCAAATTGCAATGGATCCCGTCTCATTGTGGCATTGAAGATAACGAGAGAGTAGATGTTTTGGCAAAACAAGCTGCAACTGAAGGAATTAATTACGACATTATTCCATGCTATTCAGATTTTACATATTTAATTAAAAATCAATGTGATAAAATCTGGAGGGAATATTTCGATTTAAGGTCAAAAGAAAAAGGAATTTGGTACAAAACGATCCAACCACATCCCCCTAAAAATCCGTGGATCGATAAACATATGCTATCTAGACGTGACGCGGTAACAATCATGAGGTTGCGATCCGGGCACATTCCGTCTAAGAGATTTGCGTTCCTCATGGGAAAAGTTCCCTCACCGAACTGCGATATTTGCGGTGTATCAGAAGACATAATTCACGTCTTGTTGGAGTGTGTTGGTAACGCAACCTACCGATCTACGGAATGTAAAAATAGCTTAAGAGATTTCGCTGATTGCAATATTATTTTATCCCAGCCGCAGTCCAATCATATTGCATCAATTGTAAAGTTATACCATAAAAAATTCTCGAATCAGTTACATTAGTTAAGCTACTTGTTATTTATTCTATATCGGACTATGTGTAATTTAATAATTTATAAAAAATGTTTTAATTATAAGTTGATTTTATAGAGTGGCATAATCACACTGTGATTAAGCTCTTAAATAAAGAAAAAAAAACAGTAGCAGTCGTGGGACTGCCGATAGAAGTGAAAACGGAACTATTAATTTGAGAGTAATTAAAACTATATGCAAAACATAGCTATAGATATACTATTATCATTAGCATGTCGGTGACGCGAACCGAGGATTTTACCCTCTACCAAAACGCTCAACGCGCCTAAAGAAGTTTTCACTTCAAAAAATACCATTTAAGATTAGGTACTTTTTTCGTTGGGAAAGCTAATTAATTAATATCCATAAAATAATTACACATATCGCACACTGAGAATGATAACGTCATTATACAAAATCTATCAATTTTTTGAAATCATCACCACTTATTTTATTATTATGTGAGCTACTAAATGCAAAAACCCTCATGAACGTAGTTCGATTAGACATCGCTAGGTGGCGCAGTGACGTTTTGACATAGAAGGTGGCAACGCGCACGTGTAACAGGGATAGTGGCATTTTCTCAGTAATACCAAGGACGGCGGACGATTAGCTACTTGCTCTGCGTAACGTAGTGTCATTTTTAAGTTAGTGGCGTTCTGCACTGAATTTAACCGGTAAGTTTGCATATTTCGTTTATGATATAGTGTATTTATCCAAAAAGTGACGATATTGCATCAACAATGTATACATTAAAGCAATATTCAGAAATAGTGGTAATGACATTTTGCATATAAGGACTTTATGCGATTAAATTTTGTTAAGTTTGTATAATTCGAAACGACACTTACCTTATAATGCCGTTGTGTATTTAACAAAAGTCAAAGACTTTATTTCTGTAGTAACTTTATAAAGTCATTTTTTTATTAGTGTCGTTTAAACTGTTCCTAGCTGTATGTAATCTTTTTGAATCATTAACTGCAATAATGTTTCCTTTTACGTAAAGTTGGTTTTACGATTTATATTATGGTACAAATTAGTATAAAATAGTTTTAGCAATGTTTATACTAACTTGTATCACAACCTAAAACGTTAAACTGTCTTTACTCAAAAAGAAACACTAATGCATTTGAAAATTACAAAATGACATGCGTGGAAAAACCGACTAAAAAATATTAATTAAAAAATAATCTTTATAAAATAAACAGATTAATTTTGATAATTTCAATGTGTTAAATTAATAAGTGTGTAATTATTTCCCTTGATTTTATATTTATTTGCTTCTTAATGATTGCTTTTACTCCTTTTAATGCTCTAGTACTGTTTCAGAAACATGCCACTACCAAATCCAAGAACAATAAAATTTAAGAAAATTATTGAAGGAACTAATAGATCAATTTCCCGTTGCAACAGGCTGAAAAAGAAAATATACCATTAAATAAAGACCACCGTTTGACTACAAGTGATCCGCCGTCTTCAAAAAATTTCTTTGAAAATGTCATAATTACTACGTCTTCCTGTGAAACAAATAGAATGATTCTTCTTTACATAATGTTAATGTACAATACTTTAGAAACAGGAAATCTTCATCTTCTTCTACTAGTAGCTCAGAGTCTGCTGAATATTTTTTACCTGCATCTGATGATGACAAAGATTATAAAGTTTCGGATAATAGCGACAGTTCATCATCTAGCAGCACAACTGATGGACAGTGTGCAAGGAGGAAGAAAGCACTCCATCCTAAACAATTAAAAACTTTGGCCAAAGCAAACTCACCTAGGCCTCCAAATTCATTATCTGTACGTTCAAGTTCATCATCCACTTTATCAAGCTCAAGTTCTTCATCTGGGTCTTCAAGTTCGTCATCTGGATCTTCTACTTCAGCATCCAACAGTTTGTTCTCTGACTCTAAACCTCCAGTTAAACAAAAGCCTACATAAACGCAAAGTCATATATTAGAAACAGCTGTTCCAAACATAATTCAACCTTCCTGTGCTTTACAAAACTTGGCTGTAGATAATTTATTTTCATCAGATTGTGAAATGAATATTTCCCTCCAACCAGATATTATTCCTGCTGAAATTGAAATAGATTCAGAACCACAACAAAACCACAACATCTGCCATGAAGATTCACTCACTTACTCAATCACAACTAGTTGATGAGGAGATCCCGTTGCCTAATTTTAAAAATAATCCTATGACACTGAAAAGTATTGCAATGCAAACCATAGAAAAGTAAGGATTAAATCCAACCAACAGATAATAAAAATAAAAACGTTCTTGAATTAACTGAAGAAGTTATTGATTCAATGAATTCTAAAATTGTACTACCATTGAATTTTAAAATTGTATTAGCGATGAAAACAGTGAGTGACACAATAAATAGTAATGAAGTTCCTACCCAATCTAAAACTGTATTCCAGCATACCCTAGATACACATGAAAATAAATCACGCAAAAGGAAACGGGGAGTAAACAAAAGAAATCTGGCAAAAACACTACGCAAAGAAAGAAAAAAAAAGAAATCTGGCAAAAAAAAATACCTAAACTTAGGAGTATTTTTATTTGTTTTTAATTTATAAGGACTTTTATAAAACTTTATTAGTTCTTAGCAACTAAGTTCCCTAAAAAGTTTAATAAATGCTATATTTCTATGATTTTCGTTTTTATTTATATTATAATATATTGTATATTTTAAATGATTTAACAGATTTTAAAATTCGAAGTTAAAATTATTGTTAAAACATACAGTGAAAGTTAAAGTAGTAGTGACACAAAACGAAATTTTCAAAAATAGTCCATACTTTATCAACAAGATTACAAAATGCCCTAGTATCATTAAAATTATAAGCATATACATTGATTTTCCTGAAAACCGCATTCAGAAACCCCTCTTAGAAAAAGTTTGCAATCATCCCAAATTTAAAAACTTAAAACGGTTATTACTTAAAATGACGATTTTTGGATAATGTCACTATCATTCTGAGTGTGCGATATGTAACCGTATTACGGTACCAAAAAACACCTTTAATTATCCGACAGGATTTTCTTTACAAACTGTATACATTCAATAATTACCTTTTCTTTTAGAGTATCGATGTCTGTATCAGATAAACCCATATTTTTTTCAATAAGGTTGCCACCCATTAGTACCACTTTACTCAACATTTCCGGTTGCTCTTTATGTATTCTAGAAAATACCTGCAATTAGATGACACATTGCTCATTTAGCTTTGAATTCCACGTGAGGAGATACCAAGTACAGTGCAGTACTCTGTAGTATCACGTTCAGGTATATATAAGCCATTGTCTTGTTTAATCCTGATGCTTCGATACTTATTACCAAAATTGGAGCATTAGAGAACTTGCGAATTTGATGATCTCCCTACCACAAGGAAAATGCACTGGCATAATTTAAATTTGAATAGGGGCAAAACAACTGTGAGTGGGAGGAACGTATGAGAGAGCTAGCTCTCTCCGCTTCGAAAAGATTCAGTCGTTATTGCATTTTCTGTGGAGTAACTAAGCCTAAAATTAAATAGACAACCCATTGATATAAAAAGCCCAAGATGCACATTCAGTGTCTCTAAAACGTCCTCTAAAAATGAGCGCACAATTTAAAATTGTGGGCTCATTTCAAATAGAATCGCGTCGATAGTGACACTGTCAATTTTATTACTTTTTGTATATTGCTTTGTAAAAACAATTATAAATGTTGCGCTTAAAGTTGGATATGCAAAAACATATGTTTTGCCATATCTATAATTACTTATGTGAAATTAGGGACAGTTTTGAGTGTCAGTTTTGTTCAGGACTGTGCGTCTTAGACTTTTTATATCAATGAGACAACCTATATGTAAATAGGATAAAAGTTATTCCTTTTTTTTAATTTATTAGAAAATCAGATACTCTAAAGTAAATATATAATATCTTATCTGCCAAACTGTTTTACAATTTGTCGGCAGTAGGGAAGACAGTAGGTTACGGTTCTCTCCTATCCTAGAGTAGGTACCTTAGCAAAGTTTTTAACGGCTTGGTTTTTGTTAGCACTCAAATCTTTACTGCTATATAAATCTGTAGCGTCTATCTCCCCTTTTTTTTACTCCCCACTTCGTATGTAGATAAGGAAATTACTGATTTTTTGAAAATCTGGTAATTCTAGGAACCTTTCTCGACCACCTTTACGATGACGTCAGTATGTCAGTGTGTGTATGTAAACATCACATAGCTCCTAAACGGTCCGAGTTAGTTTCGCCATAATGAAACTTACTGAAAATCTAAACGATTTGGATTAGTAGATTTTGAGAAAACTTAAAAAACATCAATTTTTTTGGGAAATACAATATTTTTTTTACAATTACTTTCAAATTAATGTACCGATTGACTACACAATCTTATCAGCTAAATTCCTTAAAAACTGTGTTCAATGCCTCAAATCGCATCAAAATCGGTTCCTCCGTTTGGGAGTTATCGTTGACGAAAATTTTTGAAAAAGTGTTTTTTGACATAACTTTGTGATTTTTCAACCAACCAATTTTTGAATTTTAAAACTTGAAAAATGCCTCTGGTGCTGTTTCAAAAATCAAAATCGAATCAAGCTTGCAAAAGTTACAACTTTCAAATATCAAAATTATGTTGTTCAAAACAAACTTACTTCATACTTTTAAAATAACTTTTAGGCTAATATACCGATTGATTCAAAAAAATATATCAGCTTTTCTCCTTAAAAAACTGCATATATCTGTACTTACTATTTGAAAAGTTTTCATCTGTTTGTCTATATGCTTCTCTATAACTCAAGAACGGCTTGGGGGCGTCCATAAATTACGTGAGGTGTTTTTTTTTTAATGTTCTGTCCCACCCTCGCCCCCTGGTGAGATGTCGTGAGATTTTATTCAACCCCCTCCCCCATCGCCCAATCCCACGTGAGATTTTTCAAAATGTGGGTTTCTTAAATATGTAAACGCATTTGATTGTTATTGTAAAAAAAATTGCTTTGTGCTTTTATTTACGACTAGTTAAGGCTGTATAACGTCGAAGTATGGATCAAATTATTTTCTTAAGAACGAATTAGTGTATGACCTTAATCGTATTACGATTACGCTTAAGATTAAATCTGGATGTACAATCTGGATAATGGATCAAAATAGTAGGTATATTTTTTTTTTTGTTTCAATCAGTAAAAAAATGCGTGATATTTGCCGAGACCCCCTCTCTCTCTCGAACGTAAGATTAGATTAGATTTGATTCGACCCCCTCTCCCCTTAAACATTTCACGTAATTTGTGGACGCCCCCTTGCCTGACGATGATGAATAGTATATTATGATGAAAACACATGATTACGCAAATGATAGGCTATATAATTGTTCGTTTGTCTAATAAGAGACAGACCTTTTATTGATCCTACGAAAACTTAACGAAATGGGATTATTACGAGGGCGCGATAGGACACGCTCACACTTATCGCGCACAGATACCATCGGTATCTTATCGCAACATCTTAACATATATCTATGTGTATTTGTATGTTCTAACGTAAGAAAATTTAACCGATCTTGTTGAAAATGAGTATTTGTACTGGTAATGATAATAATAAGAATAAGTTGCGCAAATGATAGACACAGCGAAGCGTGCGAGTGTTAGTTAGTGTACACATATCTAGTTTTTAAATTATAACCATACAATACCCATAGTCTCAGAATAGAATAACTGTGTGATACGGACAAGCAGACGGACAGACGGACATTACGAAATTATAAAGGTTCCGCTTTTTGCCATTTGGCTACGGAACCCTAAAATGTATAATTACGTTTTTTAGATGATTTTTTAATTATAACAGTAAAAATTACGTATACTGGAATAAACGGAATCTGATACATTAATTATTTAATTAATTACTTACAGGTAGCTTCATCATCATCTGTGCTCTCGTTTGATAGTCATCATTTTTCTTGTTCCGTATTAAAATGTATATCTTATCAATTCCTGGACAGCTATATAGAAGTTTTTCTATCAGAACCTGCAATAACTAATAGTCATCATTCAATATCTTTTTCTTGCTGGTTCCACATAATGTTTGTGGACTATTTGATAAATTTTTAATGTGTAACTGCTGTATTACACACCATTTTAATTTTTTTAAATATTTTTTGACATATTCTTTAAATTTATCAGTATGGTTAAGATATCTTTTCAGAATATATATCAAATAACCTTTTCTACTTTTGAAATTTTCCGCTGTTGCCCATTCACTAAAAGCTCTCCGATTACTTATATCTCCGATTAAATTCTCGACTATATTCTTAACGAATTATGTGAAATAATCAGCCAGGTAAATCATTCGGATTGTCGTGTTAGAGCAAGTGCCAATCTTCATTTCAGTTAAATTAGCCTTAAAACATTTTAGTCGACTAAAATTACTTGGATCAAAAACATTTTTATTTGAGATTTGCTTATTACTCTAGAAATCTTAACTAATAAACCACTAAGGTCTGAATCTAATCTTATATGAAAAATTCTTGTGTCACAATGTTAGTTACCATACTCCTCCAAAACCGCTTGACTGATTTTTCACGAAATTTTGTATGCATATTCAGTAGATCTGAGAATCGGATACTATCTATTTTTAATACCCCTAAGTGATAAGGGGTATCCACCCCTAACATTTTATTATTTTTTTGGGCATTTTTTTCATTTTTATTTTTTTATAATGTGGCATTAAAAATACATACAACCCTAAATTTTCACCCTTCTACCATCAACCCCTATTTTTAATTCAATAATTTATATGGTAAAACAACATTTGCCGGGTCAGCTAGTACATTTATAATTGACTACTTGTTAGAGCCATATTTGTAAATATTGTTACGTACTTCAGGTTCGTAATTGTAAAAAAACACCACTTATATTAAATCCGTGTATTTACAACACAAATAAATACAATGTAACACAACGTAATACTTAAATACTCTGAATAACACTAGTCACATACTGTAACAAACGCTAAACTTAACCGACTGCACAATAGAACACCCGCTTCGCACTGGTCACTTTCAAGTATCACTCTCGATCGCTTGATAAAAACTGCCCTGTATTTGTCAACACATCTCTATTTATACCCGAAGTAAAGTTCGACAACAATCGCGAACGTTTGTCAATCATCTCGTACACAATAACAATTTTTGTAAACAACTTATGATAAACAAGTTATGACTCAGAAATCCTAGTACACGCTATTTTCAACCTTATGCTCTATACCACAAAGTTCATTATGGTATAGCTGTTTCAATACCTGCCAACTATTTATTTATTAATAGGAGTAGCTATCTCTTTCTTTTCTAGATCTCTCCAGCGTTCCAACTCTACACGTTTCTAGATTATTTGTAACAATATGTTATCTATATAAAAGTAGCACTAGTGGCAATTATCCTTGTAGGTAAAATGTTATGCGTTATATGATTTAAAAGGTTAATAAACTTAACTGTTAATGAGGACAGATCTAAAATATTTATATTAAATTCCACACCACAAACCACATGAATACTCATAGATACGCGATTGGAAAGGAAACGTGTTTGTAGGTTATATTACACAGTAAAAAATATAAATAAACCATGGTATGCTGTTTTATTGCACCAATGAG
Organism: Apodemia mormo; assembly: GCA_036924255.1. NCBI lineage: Eukaryota > Metazoa > Arthropoda > Insecta > Lepidoptera > Riodinidae > Apodemia > Apodemia mormo. The sequence continues at coordinate 41,945,742 of JAUPFN010000008.1, forward strand.
ATGACAAGGTTTAAAAATTACATTTGAAATGATTTTATTTCATTGGTAAATAGAATAACTCTGTATTTCTGTGTGGAAATGCAAGCTACACTGACAAACTGAGAAATCGTCTTCTCGTCGTCAGACAACGATATTCATCTTTGATTTAGAGGCTTTTAATATAACACGGAGGCGTACACACGCCTAAAACAATAAATTGCTCAAACTCAATATATAATTTCAGTAAGTCGTTCAACAGAAAGGCTCACAATATCTCTACGCTCCTTTTTTTAGTAACGAAAATCAAAGCTTAGTAACGATAACGAGCCATCATGTACATAATATATTAGTTCCACTGAACGAGCTGGCAACCTGATGATTATTGAAGTATACATGATCTCTTTTTATCTAATGTCTTATAATATATACATAAAATATCAATATTATTGGATTTCATGAATAATTCTTAAGTTTTTACCCACTAGCCCTTGAATATTGTATACCAGGTTTAACTAAAAATTTAAATATTTTTTATTGATGCTGATGGTATATTTTTTTCAAACTTACCCTTGCGACTTTATTAAAGAGAGACTTTGTTAATATTGCTTACTGTAGGTTTTAAATTTGTAAAATTACTAGTAAACATATTGCTATAGATTGGCTCTAAATTGTGTTATTTAATAATAATTTAAATGATGTGGAAAGTTATGTTACACTGTCAGAGGTATTTCAAATAAATTACTTGACTGCTCAAAAAAGCCTTGTTGGTCCCGGCCTCCTTTGTAGAATAGGCCAACTGCCGTTCTGCCAGGCAGGTCGTAAAAGGCGACCGATTGGCTATCGAGTCAGCTACCATCGTGGCTACTAGGTGGTAGAGTTCTGCATTGTCTCGCCCGGGTCTGGTACCACCGCCTTACCTATTCCTGCCGCAATAGCGTCAGTGCTTGTCCCTGTCGTGTTCCGGTTTGGAGGGTAAGGTAGCCGGTAAACTTATGCATGTGGCATTATACCTCGCCACAAGATAGCAACGCACCATTAACATCTTTGGTGTCTATAGGTGATGGTTGACTCTTTCCATCAGGAGACTCATCTACTGTTTGCTATCTTATGACATAAAAAAAAGCAGTTGCGTTAGCCAAGCACTTGGCTGTTTTAAAATATGGAAATATATTTTTTTCTATATCATTAGGTAGCAAACAAGCGGTTGGCTCCTGATGGAAAGAAAAACCATCGCCTAAAGACACTAAGGATGTTAATGTTGCGTTGCTATCCGTATGGCGGGATGGCAATGCCACATGCATAAGTCTAACATGCATAAGTCCAAATCGGAACACGACAATGACAAGCATTGACGCTATTGCGGCAGAATAGGTAAGACGGTGGCACCAAATACCCGGGCGAGATGTTGCAGAACTCTACCACCTAAAGGTCACGATGGTAGTAACACGTATAGCCAGTCGGTCGTCTTGTACGACCTAACTGGCAGAACGGCAGTTTGTCTATTCTTGAAAGGAGTCCTGACCAACAGGGGGGAAAATTTATCTTTCTATTTGTCTCATAAGATAATAGAAAAGATAATTTATATTTTGTCAAAAATTACTTCGTATAAGAGAATCAATCAATCAATCAATCAATTGATTTTTTTACTTCTCGCTACGTATGTAGCTAGCATCGGTCTTTGTGCATTTTATTTTTAACAAAGTTACTGTTCGAATTTCGAAAATTTAGGACCAAAAGAAGAATGAAAGCCTTCAAAACATTTGACTAGATATAGAAGAAAATGCACTGATGATATCACTACATAGTATAAAACAAAGTCGCTTTCTCTGTCTGTCCCTATGTCCCTATGTCCCTATGTATGCTTAAATCTTTAAAACTACGCAACGCAACGGATTATGATGCGGTTTTTCTTAATAGATAGAGTGATTAAAGAGGAAGGTTTATATGTATAATAACATTCAATGTATTGTAGAGAAATACTGCAATTTTTGAGTTTTCTGATGTCATGTCGTAAATAATTATATTTTTTTCCGCTTAAATTGCAAACGCAGGCTAAACCCTACGAGATTTATCAAAATAATGTACTAAGTATTTATATACCTTGAAAAGGTCTACAGAAAACTCCGCAATGGTATCTCTTATGGATAACCCACAATAGCATTTTTTGTCATTTACTTTTTACGAGAAATAATAGCTTTTTTCGAAGCAATTTTAAGCAATACAGCACTAATCCTTATCCAATTAAATACCTTAAATATATTGTTGATTTAATATAGAAAAATATGGCCGTTTACAGCAAGTAATTTAAATGAATATTTTCGAAGATATTACAGATTTAAAATGTAGGGGCATAGCGCGCGCGGTATGTTCTGTTAAATCGCCGCGCCGCGCTGGGAAACGTGTTGATTTTCGGATAAGTAAATATAGGACTGCAACTGAAAACCAAAATTTAATACATTCTTTTTTTTAACTAAATATCACCATATAAAAATCATGTCGAAGATTAGAAATAGTATTAATAAATTATTTGTTTTAGAGATTTTTTTAGCCTGTTTTCGGAATTTTATATGATCAAGTAAGCACATTCCTTAGATAATATCTTCAGGTATATCGTATAATTTTTGTAAAATTGTTATTTAACAATTAATGTAAAAAAAACGTGATTTAGCAAACCAGTTTTTAACTTCCCACTACGTATATAGATATGGAAGTTACTGATTTTACCCCGATTTTCGAAAATCGAGTTTTCAGCAGATGTCCATGTTTTGAGGTCCTAGGAATCTTTTTTGACTATTTTCACGATGACATCAGTATGTCTGTATGTATGTACGTGTGTGTATGTGTGTGGGTGGATGGGTGGGTGTGTGTGTGTCTTATGGGTGTGTGTGTATGTGTGTATGTAAACATCTCATAACTTTTTTACGGCTGATTGCATTCGATCGAAACGCGGTTGATGGCATTCGATTGGATTCCGCTCAACTTAGATTTCCTGAAAATTTGAACCGATTGGGTCCTGGAGACTTTGAGAAATTTTAAAAAAACACCAAAAAAAATTTTGTCGAAACAGTATTTTTTTAATATAACTTCCAGATTTATGTACCGATTGAGTACAAAAACTAATTCCTCCAAAAACTACATCTAATACATAAATTGCATTAAAATCGGTTTATCCGTTTGGGAGTAATCGTTGACGAAAAATTTTGAAAAAAGTGTTTTTTCGACGTAGCTTCGAATTTTTTTAACCGACTTCAAAAAAGGAGGAGGTTCTTAATTCTTTGTATCTTAATTTTATGTATGTACACCGATTTCTCCGAGGTTTCTGAACCGATTTACGTGATTCTTTTTTTGTTTGATGCGAAATGGTTTCGAATTGGTCCCACAAAAATTTGATTCAGGTAGGCCCAGTAGTTTTTATAAGCATTTTTTTAGTTATTTTACCTATCCCGATGTCTGAATTCAAACCTCGCAAGTAAATTTGATCCACTTCCCGGTTACCGATTGAGCTGAAATTTTGTATACATATGTAAATTTGATGACAATGAAAACTTATTATAGCATAGAGCTGATCTGATGATGGAATCGGAAGGTGACTACAGAAACTCAGTAATTAAATGGTTAAAAATCGGTTAATGACAAGATTCTATCGAGTTTGGGCTCGTCTGATTCGTGTTGACGAGCGCTTAGGTGCTTGGTGGTAACTAGGATCCTCCAGGATCCGATGATGAAGCCGGAAGTTGGCCTTAGGAAATTAGTAATTAAATGACACAACTCTATCGAGTTTGGGCTCGTTTGATTCGTGTTGACGAGCACTATGGTGCTTGGTGATAACTAGGTTCCTCCAAAGTCCGATGATGAAGCCAGAAGGTGGCCATAGAAGCTCAGTAATTAAATGACACAACTCTATTGAGTTTGGGCTCGTTTGATTTGTGTTGACGAGCACTACGGTGCTTGATGATAACTAGGATCCTCCAAAATCCGATGATGAAACCAGAAGGTGGCCATAGGAGCTCAGTAAGTAAGGGACACAACACTATCGAGTTTGGGCTGGTTTGATTTGTGTTGACGAGCATTTAGGTGATTGGTGGTAACTAGGATCCTCCAAGGACCGATGATGAAGCCAGAAGTTGGCCATAGGAGCTCAGTAATTAAATGACACAACTCTATCGAGTTTGGGCTCGTTTTATTTGTGTTGACGAGCACTGTGGTGCTTGGTGGTAACTAGGATCCTCCAAGGTCCGATGATGAAACCAGAAGCTGGCCATAGGAGCTCAGTAATTAAATGACACAACTCTATCAAGTTTGGGCTCGTTTGATTCATGTTCACGAGCACTTTGGTGCTTGGTGGTAACTAGGATCCTCCAAGGTCCGATGATGAAGCCAGAAGCTGGCCATAGGAGCTCAATAATTAAATGACAAAACTCTATGGAGTTTGGGTTCGTTTGATTCGTGTTGACGAGCATTTTGGTCCTTGGTGGTAACTAGGATCCTCCAAGGTCCAATGATAAAGCCAGAAGGTGGCCATAGGAGCTCAGTAATTAAATAACACAACTGTATCGAGTTTGGGCTTATTTGATTCGCGTTGACGAGCATTTTGGTGCGGTTGGTAACTAGTTATAAAATAAAAGGAAATACTCTTGACAAAAGTCTTCGTTCTACGTCTGTCAAGTCGATCAGTTCAGGAGGTAAAGATATAACTTCCACGTTGTTCCAGTAGTCCTGTGAAGGAACTTTTCTTATTTTTATGGTAGTCCAGCAACGGTAGCTGTTCCGGAAGGAAATTAAAATGTGCTGTGACTATAATGACGTCTGTTATTTTGGATATAATAATTTCTTACAGATTGTACCTGCCACTTCAGCGTATTGACTTATGGTGGTTATAAAATTACGCTCAGTCATTAAACGAAGTCCTTGTGACGTCTTACGTGCTGCCGCTAGCCGGTTCTCACGTTGCTGAGCAGTTTTCGTATCACTTCTAATCTATAAGCTCTCTGCTTGGCGGACTCCTTAGATAAACGCATCTTAATGGAGACCAATTCTATGAGTTTTCTGCTCGGCAGACTAGTTCGATAGAGGCTTATTAGTGAGATCAAGTCTATTAGCTCTCTGCTCAAAAGACCCATTCGCTAGACGCTTTTGGATCTTACCTAGTCTAGAATTATATTGTTCAAAAGTTTTTTGACATAAACGTGATTTCATATATTATGCTTTCATGGCCAACAAACGTTTTTTACGATCTGTAATGGTCTCACAAGAACGTGACATTGTGTTACGAAGAGCATTTTTACGGAGACGACTACTTTTATTTCAGTAGGGGAGACCAAGATGCTAAATAGTAGTTACTCAAGCGTCGTAGGGACCTATTGGATTTTGTAGACTAAATTATAGGAAAAATAAAAAGTTATATAATGTTTTTCATTTCAATGGTGGGGAAAAAATCTACAGATAAAAAAATTTTTAAAAAAATCAGTGATATGGAAACACTGAAGCGCGTTAGATTAGGGTATGGTGGATTAATTGCCCCTAAAATTTAGAAAATCTGACGAGTCCAGTGTAGCGTAAGGTAGTGGGAGGGTTACAAATTTGCAAAGAAACGTTGTCTTGACATTCTTGAGCGCGTCTGAATTTTCTTTTAAAAAAAGTATGTTCACGCCCATATCCCCGAAACGGTAGGCAGAGGTACAACAAGTGCACCCACGATTAGCCGAAAATACTTAGTCCCACAATGTGACAGGTGGCAAGCCTATCGCCAACCGGGCACTTTCCAATCCCGAGCAACTTTGTGTTTCTCAGAAAACTGAAAAAACACTTTTTTTATGTGCCCGACCCGGGAATCGAACCCGGGACCTCATGTGGTCAACGCCAACGCTGGACTACTAGACCAATTTTCTTTTATTATGGAGGAAATGATGTAAGAATTACGAAAAAAATATAATCTGACAATTTCCACAAGCCGAAGTTATATCTTTTGTTATTTTTTTCTGCCATAGTTACCCCCCTCTATAGAAAGGGCTTATATTTGGTGGAGAGACTTAACAGTATGCGAGGTACCCCCTCCTATGGTAATCTGCCGCGCTCGAGTAAATACCAAAATCCCCTCTTGGGCTCCCCTACTATTTTATTCGTTCCCGTTTCTTGAGATCTATATTTGTTAAGGCGCGCAGCACCTGTTGTAGGTCTACCCAAAATAAGTTGACAATACAACAATATACTAAAAAGTATTAAATAAAAATAACTACGTTAAAAAAAACCGACTTTAAAAACTATAAAGTAAAAAATGATAAATGTTTAATATTAATTAAATACTACCTATTATTTATATGTGCTATTTACTAATAGGTTTGAAGTCGGTGCCAAGCCTTAAGCAAATAATATTATAATTACTTAAATGAATACGAGCAAATTAATACAATGAAATCCTACTTTAGATACGTAAATACGTAAATAAACCTAATAAAGAGCAATTAAGTCTTAATATTACAAGCAGCTTCAATCAATACGAAGAATACTGAAAAAAAATAATTACGAAAATGTATTCAACAGAATTCCTAAACTAAATGGTCATGTGAATTAATGTAGAATTATCAATTAAGATAAGAGGCATCAAAATTTTTAATTTCAAATTGACACCATATAATAGTAGAAAATGTTGGTAGCTTAATTAATTTTTAACAACTTGTAACAGCCATATTATTGCAAATAACTATTTTCTTTCTTTCTTTCAAAAATTTTATGCACTTATTCAAGACTTTCGTCAACGTCGTCTGCCCGCGCGTGTCTGCCGGTGTAAGTATTAAATTGGCTTGGCACCGACTTCAAACCTATTAGTAAATAGCACATATAAATAATAGGTAGTATTTAATTAATATTAAATATTTATCATTTTTTACTTTTTAGTTTTTGAAGTCGGTTTTTTTTTAACGTAGTTATTTTTATTAACCAATCATTTTTGGTGTTCTACGATATCTTAGTACTAAAAAAACTACGTCAAATGCCGTTCCAAAAATCAAAATCGAATCTAATTCTCAAAACTTATAGCTTTTCAAATATTAAAATTACGTTGTTTTTAGCAAACTTACTTAATTTTTTTTAAATAACTTTCAACTTAATTTACCGATTGACTTAAAAATATTATCAGCTTTTGTTCTTTAAAAACTGTGTCAAATACCGTTCATTTGATCAAAATCGGTCAATTTGTTTGGGATTTATCAATGAAAAAAATTAAAAATAAAATGTTTTTTGAAATAGCATCGTAATTTTTTAACTTATCGATTATTTAGCTAAAACAATATTTTAGACCTCAAAAATTGAGTTGAATGCCATCATCGTTTTCAAATACTGCCATTTTTAACAAAATAGATGTTTGAGCTGAAAAATCTATGCTTATATTTTTTACTCTTTTGAGCCTAAAATACCTTAATTTAGTGAGAAGGTTCAGGGATGGCCCGTGGGTTCAACTATTTACACATTTTTTCCCGTTTGCTCCGATGCCTCGCCTTAATATATCGCAGGGTCAAAACCTTCAATGTTGCAGGCTTAGATTTGAGCGTTGACTATTTTTCACATGGCCAACTATATATCGCTCTTTAAAGAGTAACCTCTAAAGAAAATGTATGTGTATTGTCTAATGGCAAGAAAGCTGTGAACGTTGTAAATAAAGACATTCTGTAACATATTAAATAAAAAAAAACTAAAAATCTAGTACCTATATGAATTTAGATATTCCGAAGATAGTAGGAAATCTTCATGGTATAAGGAAAGGGGGCACCAAGGGCAGTAATGAATAAATCAAAACTACCGAATCGATTTTAATCATTTTTTCCCATGCGAAGCCGGGGCGGACCGCTAGTTATACCTAAACATTACTTTTTAGTAAACTGTAACAATTATATCGAAATCACTGTGCATTTCAACATAATCGGAAGATTTAAAATCACATGCTAGCACCCATATATTATGTATTTTATTCAATGAGGTTTTATATTTGAAGTAATCCACAAAGTTGCCGTAAACGTTTAAATATAGTTTCAAAATTGTGTTATTCTAAGAGCATACAAGTAAAAGGCAATTCCGTTACACTTTTTATTTGCTATACTATTATCTTTACAACTTTTTACCGCACAAAAATGTATAATACAATGTTTTTTCGTGAATTTTATTATATAGCAATTTATTTACACACACATTATTTACTGACAGGGATCAGCTTGATTTGGAGTGTGTGTTCGAAAGTGTTGTATTTACACAGATGCGTTAGCATCATAGTAGTCTGTGCACAGATCGATTTAGTTTTGATTCATCAATAATAATCGGGTCACCTGTCTGTATATTATATTTGGTCTGAGTGTTTTACAAAAAATGGATTTATACCTGAAACATAAAATGAGACGTGGAAATTGACCCATGTAGTGAGGAATTACTTAAGAGGCTAGTCCCCGACCGTGGGAATTTAAAATTGAACACACACATCCATATATTTCACTAATCATATACGTCGACCATGCGTCACACTAAAGCACGCACTAGGCCTAGAAACTGTGTATTCATTGCGGATTTTCTTCTGCGACATACGTAATGACACTTACAAAAACCGCAATGTCTCTATTTTTCATTAATTTGGCAAAAGTCAAGGTGGAGCCACAGTGAACGCGTTCTACGTGTAGTAATAGATTATGTTATTCACAACTGATTGATAACGTATAATTTTGATTAAACTGCGATTAAGTACTAATACTTAATTACTTAAATAATTAATACTTCAGAATATAATTCAGGGCCATGGTACGTAAATTAAATGCTTATTTTTTATTGACCAAAAGTATTCAATTTTTTTTAATGTATCACAAAATTTACGTATCTTATTTGTGGTTAAATTTAAGTTTTTATTTAATGTGAATGAAGCCGTTGGTGACCGCTCTGTTATTCAAATAGTTAACAACCCTGACTACGCAATCATTGGGGCTCAGGTTTGATTTCCCACAGGGTCAGGCATTCATATATTAAGCATAGGGTTTGAGTTTCTGGGTTTGGGTGTTTAACAAACATATTTGAGTGTTTATATATGTATTTCTATGTATTCATATCATTGAGTAACACTCACATAATTAGCAAATAAATTGCTTACTTTGGGGTTAGGTCAATTTATATAATTTATATACCGATATTATTTTTATTATTCTGATATAAAGTTTGTTTGTAATTTAATAATCCATCTAAGCGGCACCTATGCTTATAAGTATTTCATAATTAAAATAAAATAAAATTTACCTCGGAATGTTAATCGATTCTTATGTTTACTAGGACTCACCAGTTAGTCATTCAGTATAACAGGTGGTTTCTCTCATCGCCCCATTTGCCAACTTTAATAGGTTTATTATTGAAAATTTGACTTAATCAAACAAGGGAGCCCATGCTCTGAGTTGAACAGTGTAACTAGTAGATTAATGCGGAACTCATGCTTTCATTATTTACACGATTTCAAATTATTAACAATATTTTCAACAATATTCTTCAAAAATGCTGTGGGTTTGTAAAATTAAATCTCGATTAACATTGCAATTTTTCTAAGTATTGGCGGATAAATTTTGAAGCATCATTATTATTCAATATTATGCTACTGTTACGCTTGCACGAATATGTAGGGGAAAATTGGATGAAGTCATATAAATGTAGTGACTGCATATTTTTGGTCCACTTTTTTAAGCAATTTTTAAAATTTCTCTAGTTTATATACAAGGGTATGTGAAGAAAATAAAAAAAAATACTTTGCTAATATAATAGAATAGTGGCAGTAGAAAATTTTAAAAATATTTTTAAATTCCCACTACGTATATAGATAGAAATTACTCATTTTGCTCCGTTTTCAAAAATTCGAGTTTTCACTAGATCTTCACGGTTTAAGATGACGTCAGTATGTCTATTTATGTATGTGTGTGCAAACATCGCACTACTTTTTAACGGCTTGACCTATCGAAACGAGGTTGATGGCATTCAATTGGACTCCAATCAACTTAGACTTTCTGAAAATTTGAACCAATTTGATTTAGGAAATTTTGAGAAATTTGGAATAAGTCTCAAAAAATGGAACAAAACAAAGAGTTTAAGTAAGCATAAGCGATTGATTACACTCGCAACCCGCCCTGATGGAATATTTACGTCAAAAAATTAATTTCAAACTGACGTGCTGTCGCCTTTGATTCTGGGGGGATACTGAAATCTTACGTAGTATTGTATACTCTTTGAATGAAATGTTTGATGGACGTTTTTAAAAATTCATGTTGACATTTTACCGATTAAATTCTTCATATAAAATTGTATGGAAGATGGTGGACAAAAATATTAAGCATGTTTGTATTAAAATTACTTTTTTATAACGTCGTTTACTAAAAAAAAACAGTAGCAGTCGTGGGACTGCCGATAGAAGTGAAAACGGAACTATTAAGTTGAGAGTAATTAAAACTATATGCAAAACATAGCTATAGATATACTATTATCATTAGCATGTCGGTGACGCGAACCGAGGATTTTACCCTCTACCAAAACGCTCAACGCGCCTAAAGAAGTTTTCACTTCAAAACGAAGACGGTGAAAGAGTAATATAGTTCTTTATTAAAAAATAATTGTAATTTTTTTTTTTAAATTGTTGTCCAAGAAATACTGTAATTTTTGCAAACGGAAAAGGTCGATTTTTACGTTTTGGGTGAAGTTTACGATTTTTTTCTACAAAACTAAGAAATATTTTAAAAATATCTCTCGGTGAAACTGTTAACAGTTTCATTAAGATTATCACCGAATTTTTCTAGAAAACAATTCCGTATATTCATTAAGGAATTTTGAAAACCGCAACACTCGTTTTAGCAGTTTTTAGGGAATGGGGCCTTAACACAACATTTAAAAACATTTTTCGAATTTAGAAGCTCTTCTTATTTTTTTGAAATTTACTGAAAAACTCCGCTATTATTAAATATTCAAGTCAAAATACAACTTTTTATTTATTGATGCTATACTCCCAGTTTTCCTATAAATTAATAAACAAACCTTATTTCTTACGTATAAAATAATCTTGTTTTAATAAAAATAGTGTATAACTTTTTAATAGAAATTTTAATTGAAATAACGCCTTTAATTTAATTATGTCGATCATGATATATTATTATTAGCTTTACTTCGTTGTTTTAATCTATCACAGTCAGCGTCTGAATGGTTTAGCTGCTACCTAGAAGGACGTCAACAACGTGTTCGTTCAAAGAACGATTTTTCACATTGATGTGATGTTCGTATGGGGGTCCCACAAGGGGTGTGCTTTCTCCGTTGCTCTTTTCTTTATACATAAATAAACGTTCTTCTGTAGTTACTCATAGTTCTTTTCAGAACTTACGGCTAATATTGAAAAAATGACTGAAGATCTTAATTCCATTAGCCGCTGAGCTGAAAGTTTTGGTCTTACTTTAAAACCCAGTAAAACCCAGGTAATAATACTTGGTCGAAAGATGAACATCACACGCATTAATCTGAACGAAATTCCACCTGTGTTGCCGACCACTTAAATACCACACCAAATTTAAAAATCTCGGGCTCATAATGTCAAATGATCTTTCATGGTCCCACCAAGTGAACGAAGTTAGCCGTAAAGTTATGGCAAGTATTTAGCAGCTGAAAAGAATGCAAAACTTTTTACCACAGTTGACTAAAGTTATCTTGGTCAAGTCTCTTTTGCTACTTATAATTGATTACACCGACGTTTCTTACACAGACATCACAGAAGAGCTCTTTAATAAACGTGATCGACTGGTCAACTTATGCATACGATAAATATAAAGATTGCGTAAATTTGACCACGTCAGTCAGTTTCGGTCACAGTTGAAATGGTTGGACATACGTAACCGTCGGAATACCCTTTTAGTCCCAGCCCACAACACAGCAAGTTACGCTTACAGATATATATATATATATATATATATATATATATATATATATATATATATATATATATATATATATATATATATATATATATATATATATATATATATATATATATATATATATATATATATATATATATAATAAAACTAAGTTGATAAAATGTGCGTGCCGATAAAACTTAAAAGGGAGTCCCGGTACGATAAAGGGACTTATATAGTGTGATAGCCCTTTATACCCCCTCAAACAAGAAAGTTTCATTTTAATCTAAAGGGCGTATTTTTAAAGATATTAGGGCTTTTCTAACCCTTCAACTTGGAAATTAAGTGTAGTGGCGCCATCTGTTGTCGACTATTTGAACTTCATTCAGAAGAACGATTATTTGGGTTGCGTTTCGAAAGGCGCTGCGAGAAATCGCCATTCAATTCAATAAAGTCTTAAAAAGAAAGAAATTCAATAAAGTCTTAAATTACGTTTTTATAATAAAGTTATTAAATTTTGTGTATTGATACAGCAGTAGCTAACTTTTATTTTGGTGTTAAAGCGACATAATTTTAGTTATTTAAATTATTAGTTATTAGTTCTGAAAACATGTTAAAATTTAAGTTTTTAAATTTCGCGCCTTTACTACTTATACTATAGCTGCAGAACCTATTGTTACGGCGGACGATAATGTCGAGAACATTCTAGAAGGTGTGAAAAAGAGAATATTTTCAAACTTTCCCGAATATGCTAGAGCCTAGCTCTCTGAATATATAAGAGCCCGGTGTCACCCGCCAGAGTTAGTTTGATTTGAACAGCGAAACAAGCGATTTCGAAACGAAAAAGAAAGAAGTTATCTGTGAGTCTTTATTGTGAAATATCAAATGTGAGTATTTTTAATAGTGTTTTTAATTAATTCTAATGGTTTTTTTTTCTTTCTTTTAATTGTTTGTCTATAAAATGTTTTTTTAATTTATATTTTACAGAATACAATGCCTAGACGTAAAAGAGGAGGAGATCTTGCCAGTTCTGCAGCGAAACGGCGGAAACAAAAAGAATATCGAAGAAATGAAACGGAAGAAGAGCACGAAGCACGTTTACAAAATCAACGAACTAGAATGAGCACCCTGAGGAGCAGAAAAAGCGAAGAAAGACAAGAAAATAAAAGTATTGAAGAATCGAGATTTTTTAAAGATAATCTAACAAAGGAAGCATTCCACTACGAACCGACGAAAAAATATTACAATCATAAATATGTTGTAATTGGAAAAATGAATAACATTTGCCAATTTTGTCACGCAAAAACATTCAGTAAAGAAACACCAGGTCTCTGTTGCATGAATGGAAAAATTCGATTACCACCACTGGAAGCACCTCCGCAGGAATTTCTACATTACATGACCGGGGAAACACTAGAATGAAAACACTTTCTTCAAAATATAAGATCATACAACTCCTGCTTTCAAATGACTTCTTTCGGTGTTACTTCGACCAACAGTAATAGAAATGAGTTTGAATATGTATTTTCAATTCAAGGGCAAATTTGTCACAAAATAGGATCGTTATTACCAATGCCTAACGAAGACCATAAATTTCTGCAAGTATATTTCATTGGAGATGAAGAACAAGAAGTTGATCAACGACACACAAATTTTAATGGATTGAGACGCGAAATAATCCAAGATGTACAGAGGATCTTACACAAATACAATCAACTGATTGAAATATTCAAAACAACATTAGACCACACGATTTCTGATGACTATAAAATTGTAATTCGAGCCGATAAAAGACCACGTGGAGAACACGAACGTAAATTTAATGCACCTCAGATAGATGAAGTTGCCATCGTAATTGTGGACAATGAAAATACAAGCCGTGACATAATTGTACAACGAAGAGGAAAAGGACTACAACGCATTGCAGAGACACACCGTTCATATGATGCTCTTCAATATCCGATAATATTTCTACACGGAGAGGACGGATATCGTTTCAATCTAAAACAAATTCATCCTGAAACAGGCATAGAAACAAATAAAAAAGTCACTTCCAAGGAATTCTATGCTTATCGCTTAATTATCAGAGACAATGAATTATACAATCACATACTCAACACTCGTCGTTTATTCCAACAATTTCTGGTAGATATGTACGCAAAAATAGAAGCAGAACGGATGCTTTACATAAGACTGAATCAGAAGAAACTACGCACAGAAGAATACATCCATCTTCGAGACGCGATCATGAATGACGGCAATATTGACGATATTGGAACAATGGTAATCTTACCCTCATCATATATAGGAAGTCCAAGACATATGCACGAATATACTCAAGATGCCATGACCTACGTGAGAAAATATGGACGACCTGATCTCTTCATAACATTTACATGCAATTCATCATGGCCAGACATCAAAGAACAACTAAAATATGGACAAACCTCCATGGATCGACACGACATAATAGCCCGAGTTTTTCGACAAAAACAAATAAGATTTATTGAAGTCATCACAAAATACCACATCTTTGGAACCGTTAGATGCTGGATGTATACAATCGAGTGGCAAAAACGAGGATTACCTCACTCACACAATCTCATATGGCTACACGATAAAATTCATCCCACGGATATTGACACAGTCATTCAAGCTGAACTTCCCGATCCACAAAAAGATCCGGAGCTATACAACATAGTAGTGAAAAACATGATTCACGGACCATGTGGACCATTGAACTTCAATGCGCCGTGCATGCGTGATGGAAAATGTACAAAAAAATATCCAAAACCATACTTAGACGATACAAAAACTGAAGACGACAGCTATCCCAAATGTAGAAGACGATCACCGAAAAATGGTGGCTTCACAGCAAAAATACGAATACAAGGCAGAGACGAACTGGAAATAGATAATCAATGGGTAGTACCATATAACCCACTACTTTCCAAAATGTTCCAAGCACACATAAACGTTGAATACTGCAATTCAGTAAAATCTATTAAATATGTAAGTACGTAAACAAAGGTAGAGATATGGCAGTATTTCAAATAGTCCAAAATAGCGAACAAAATAACGGAAATGATGAGATCCTCATATACCAAATGGGCAGATACATCAATAGTAACGAAGCGGCGTGGGGGATTTTTAGTTTTCCCATACACGAACGCGAACCAGCTGTGCAACATCTAGCAGTACATTTGGAGAATGGACAGAGAGTTTATTTCACAAAAGACTCGGCTAGAAAAATTGCAAGCGAACCACCTCAGAACACAACATTAACAGCTTTTTTCCAACTGTGCCAAACGGATCCATTCGCAAAGACATCACTGTATGTCGACGTTCCTATTTATTATACGTGGGACAAGACAAGGAAAATATTTCAACGACGAAAACGAGGAATGCCAGAGGAGGGTCATCCAGAAATCATGAAAACTAACACAATAGGTCGATTATACACTGTACATCCAAACAATGCCGAATGTTTCTATCTCCGGATGTTGTTACACGAAATACGGGGACCAACAAGTTTCACAGATCTCAGAACCATTGACGGCTACCTATGCCAGATGTACAAAGAAGCATGTCAACGCTTAGGATTATTGGAAAACGATCACCACTGGGAATTAACACTACAAGAAGCTACACTCACAGCTTCAGCTGAACAACTTCGAGAGTTGTTCGCCATAATTCAAACAACGTGTAACCCATCAAACCCAAAAAAGCTATGGGACTCTTTCAAAAGGAGTATGAGTGATGATATATTGTACTAAATCCGTCAAACTAATCCAGAACTGACTATAGAATTCAATGACGACATCTTCAATGAAACACTTATTCGCTTAGAAGATAAATGTTTGGCAATAAATAACCAGGCCTTAGTAGAACTTGGAATGCCAGTACCACAAAGAAATGCTTTCAGTGTGCTAAACTACGAAATTACAAAGGAAAAAAGCTACAACGTCAACGAACTACTTGAATACATTGCTCACAACAAACCACTCCTCAATGACAATCAAAAAATAGTTTATAACGTTATAATGAACCGGATAAATAACAACACTGGTGGAATTATTTACTTGGACGCACCAGGAGGTACCGGTAAAACGTTTCTAATAAATCTAATACTGGCGGAAGTACGTGCTAAAAATCACATCGCACTGGCACTAGCATCATCCGGCATTGCAGCCACACTTATGGAAGGAGGACGAACTGCCCATTCTGCCTTACAACTACCGTTGAATATAGCCGAACAACAATTCCCGGTATGTAAAATCTCAGGAAAATCTGGACGGGGTCAATCTCTAAAACAAGCTAAAATTATCTTCTGGGATGAATGCACCATGGCTCATAAAAAATCACTAGAAGCCATGGACAGAACATTACAAGAATTGCGAAAAAACTCTGAAATAATGGGAGGAGCTCTACTCATACTCTCAGGAGATTTTCGACAAACACTTCCAGTTATTCCCAAGTCAACACCAGCAGATGAGATCAATGCATGCTTAAAAAAGTCACATCTCTGGCCACAAGTACAAATACTGAAATTAACAAAAAACATGAGAGTTGAATTATCAAAAGATGAAACAACAGCACATTTTGCTAAAATACTTTTAAAAATAGGCGAAGGTACATATCCTACTGACCAAACGACCGGCCTCATTGAACTCAATAGTGATTTCTGTAACATAGCCACTACTGAAAACGAACTAATCGACAAAATTTATCCAAATATTATTCAGAACTATACCAACGTAGAGTGGTTATTTCAAAGAGCAATTTTGGCCACTAAAAATAATATTGTTGACGATATCAATTTTAATATTCTAAAGAAAATACCTGGTGAAGAGAAAATATATAAATCGATCGACACGACGGTATCCATTGAAGAAAGTGTCAACTTCCCTACCGAATTTCTAAACTCTTTACAAATACCAGGAATGCCATTACACTGCCTTCGTCTGAAAATTGGATCTCCAATCATACTACTTAGAAATCTCAATTCCCCAAAACTATGTAATGGAACGAGGATGATCGTAAAACAGCTATCGAATAATATCATTGAAGCTGAACTTATTTCTGGAAAAAACAAAGGACAAACAGTATTTATACCTAGAATACCACTGATCTCTGATATATATATATATATATATATATATATATATATATATATATATATATATATATATATATATATATATATATATATATATATATATATATATATATATATATATATATATATATATATATATATATATATATATATATATATATATATATATATATATATATGTATACAGGGTTTAACAAAAATAAGCACTAACTTTCAAGGACATACATGTACATGAACTAAACAAACACCTAGTAAAATATTACACCAAAAGGCACACATTTTTTGTTTCATATAAATTTAGTAAAATAAGAAGTTAAAATTTATTTTCACACCCCTACCTTAAAGATGAAAGTGATGTGACATCAGCCACACGTTGAATGAATAGCGTGACGCACACATAGACATGAAGAATTACCGCCTACTCGTATTTACGAGATTCTGCTGTCAGAGTGATTGGAAGAGATACGTGTTTTATTTTCTTAGCCGTATTTTCAGTATTTCTGTGTTGAGTGATTTAATATTTGTGGTGATTTGTATTTGTGATTGTCAGATATTTTTCTGTTTATAAGTGTTGTTAGATGTAAGTTTATAAATCATTCGCCATGTTGGCGGGTATAAGTGACTCCGAGCCTCCCGACATTACTAATGATTATTCTCAGGACATAACATCCAGAACTGCGTCTAAACGAAAAGATAATATCTATTCCTCAGACCTACCAACTCCTACTCCTAAAATCCCGGCAACTCAACCCGGCAATGTCGCAGCTGCCGTTCAAACTGTTTATACACACCCGGAAATAGAAAATAAGAAACGATACTCGGATTCTGATAAAGGGCCTTTCATCGTTCATCTATCACGAGTAGAGAACGATCTTGTTGCAGGTCCGTCCATTAGAGCCATTAAAGTCGGCCAAATGTTACATACCTCGAAAATTCAAAACGTCGTTAAAGACGGCATAAAGAATGTAGACCGAAATCGTGTTGCAGTCGAATTCAAGTCTGCTGAAGATGCGAACAACTTCCTAATAAACCCAGCAGTTTCAGACCATAAATTCACTGCATCAATTCCTTCCTATAATATTACTAGGATGGGCATAGCAAGAGGTGTACCCATTGACATAAATATGGAGGAACTTGCAACTGCATCAGAGACCCCGTCTAATTGTGGCCAGATTATCAAAGCCCGTAGACTCCACAGAAAAGCTTACAAGAATGACGTAGTAGAGTGGATACCAACACAGTCGGTAGTGTTAACATTCGCAGGACAAGTCCTCCAATCAAAGATATTTTTATATTATTCCTCCCTTCCGGTTGAAAATTATATCCTCCCCACAATACAATGTTTCAAATGCTGTCGCTTTGGTCACATTAAAGATCAATGCAGGGCAAAGCCTAGGTGCTATCGGTGTGCTGGTGATCACACTGGCGACACCTGTGAGCGTTCGCCATCATGCCTGTATTGCTCAGGCAACCATCAAGCTGTGGACAACAACTGCCCAGAATACAAAAAACAAAAATCAATTAAGCTGGTTATGTTTCAGGAAAGCATCTCCTACACGAATGCCGCTGCTCGTTTCCCAGCTGTCCGTCGTCCATACTCCGAAATTGCCACAGAAATGTTTTCTACGCCACAACCATCCTCTCATCATATAAAGTCACAAATCACATCCAGCCAAAACCCTCATCACTCCTATAGAAAAACTGTCACTATCCCGCGTAATGTCAGAACAAAGTCCCTTGATAGATGATATGATAAAATAGCTCACTCCCAAATTATTAAGGACCCTGCTCCTAGTTTAAGTAATGGATCAGCATACCCTGTGGGGTTGTCCTCTTCAGATGACAACCTCCTATACAACCTCTTGAATACATTAACTAGTATCCTATATCGCTTTAATGACGCCCTACCGAACAACGTGATCCTTCAACTTGAAAATCTTTCCAAATTAGCATCCCATAATGGCTCTGTCCATTCTGCAATGGAATTGCAGGAGCCTTAAAAATAAGAAATCTGATCTGATTAATTTAATTAACACTTTTAAACCTTCCTTACTAGCTATCTCGGAGACTTGGTTGAGACCTGGGCTGCATTTTCGCATCCCCGGTTTTTCCTGTCTCCGAGACGATAGGAGTGATGGCTATGCCGGATCTCTTATACTAATTGACTGCTGTATCCCGTACATACAAATTCCTTTACCTTCCTACAGTAATAACTTCAATATAGTGGCTGTGAAAGCTCTTAATATCACCTTTGTATCCATTTATATTCCTCACCCAGAACCTGCTTGTATTCTTGAACTGAATTCCATTTTATCTTCTTTTTACCCTCCCATCTGTGTGATGGGCGATTTTAATTGCCACCATCATCTGTGGGGCTCTCACACAACAGACCCAGACCAAAATCCCAATAGTGTAGTAGATCTCACATTGTGTTCTCCAAACCTAGCTGCTAGTATGAACTGGTCCACTCTTTGTTCCTCCTACGGCAGTGACCATTTCCCTATTCTGCTTTCTGTTCCCACACATACTGTCCCAGTCAAACAATTTTGTCCTCTCTTGAAATATAAAACTTCCAAAGCCAATTGGAATGAGTATGTGATGCACACTAATTCTGGTATACATACTCTTCTACCCCCCAGCCTACTTAACCTGCAATCATCTTATGCAGCATATATTTCTGTTTTAATCGACTCTGCAAATAAGGCTATCCCTATAAAAAAATCTCCAAAAGACATGATCTCATCCCCCCCATGGTGGGACCCAGAGTGTTCCTCCATGGTAATGAAGCGAAAGGAGGCTGAATACTCCTACTCTTTAAACATGAATAGGGATAACTTTATTAAATATCAAGCTGTTTCTACCCAAACTAAAAGGCTCTTATCAAAGAAAAAGAAAGAAGGCTGGCAGCTGTTTTGTAATTCTCTTTCTCCTAATTCTTCCCCGTCTTTAGTTTGGAAAAATATAAAACGTTTTCGTGGCTCCTTTACAGATAATACTTTGCTGAATATGGATCCCTCATGTATAGATAGATTTGCTATCAATTTAGCTCCTCCCTGGGTTCCGTCTAGAGAGGAGGCAAACCCTGAGGTGGTGTCACTCTCTCCAAATTTGGAAAGACATGAATTTGACAATCCTTTCTCAATGGACGAGTTTTTATTAGTCATAAACGGCCTCAGAGATTCAACCCCTGGTTCTGATGGAATCCCCTACAGTTTTGTGTTTAAATCTAGCCACTCCTCAAAAGTGTATTTCCTCAATTTAATCAACTCTATCTATCTATCTGGTACTATACCTGAAGAGTTGAGAAGTCACACTATTCTCCCTGTATTAAAAACAGGCAAAGATCCATCACAGGCTTCTAGTTATCGCCCCATAGCACTAGCATCCACTTTATGTAAGGTTATGGAGCATCTTGTCAAGAACAGACTTGAGTGGTTCCTGGAAAGTCGAAAAATTTTACCCTCTTCCCAGTATGGTTTCAGGAAGGGTACTGGCACAATGGATAGCTTAAGTTACTTTTCCACAGAGATTCGTCTTGCCTTTTCTAAAAATCACTTTGTCTTGAGTACCTTTCTGGATATTACTTCAGCTTATGATAATGTTCTTCTTCCAATACTCAGGCAAAAAATGCACCAGCTGAGTATCCCTGCGAGGATGACAAATTTCATAATAAACCTTCTTTCTCCCAGACATATTTCTGTCAGAGTAAATGGTTCTATAGTATCTTCCCGTACAGTCTGGAAAGGCCTTCCCCAAGGCTCGATACTGAGCCCTTTACTTTATAATCTTTACACATTTAACCTGGAATTATCAGTTAATAGCTTTTGCTCCATTCTGCAATATGCAGATGATATAGCCCTCTTATACTCCGGAGACTCTATAGGTGAAGCTACAAGTAGAATGAATTTAGCCCTATCCTACCTCAGTGACTGGTTAACAGACCATGGACTCTCTTTATCAACTCCCAAATGCTCCTCAGTGTTGTTTACCAGAAAAAGATCCACCCCGGCCTACTCCATTGTTATAAATGGAGACCCAGTAACCCAAGTTAATAAAACTAAATTTCTAGGGGTTATTTGGGACTCTAAGATGTCAGGAATTCCCCACCTCACTTATATTACAGAAAAGTGCGAACGCAATATTAACATCTTACGTTCTTTATCAGGAGTCTGGTGGGGTTCCCACCCATTTTGTCAAAAACTACTATATAATGCTTTGATCCGTAGCCATTTTGACTATGGCTCCTTTTTATTGGAACCATGTAACAAACTAGCCATATCTACTCTAGACAAAATCCAGTCAAAATGCCTACGCATTATTTTAGGAGCAATGCGATCATCTCCTATTAATGCCATGCAGTTAGAGTGTCTAGAGCCTCCTCTGTCTCTCAGAAGACAATATCTTGCTGACAGATTCTTGTACAATATTGCCCACTTGCCATCCCACCCTCTTTTCCCTAAACTTAGATCACTCACTGAGGTCACCTCCTCAATGGGCTACTGGACACATAAGAAGTTACCTTGCCTTGTTAATAGCTACCACAAACTCATGAGCGCTCCCCCCCTCTATCAATCTTCTATGAACCCTCTCTTTGAAGTCCCCTACACAGCCCTTACTTTCAAACCTAACATAATTCGAGACTTTGGTGCCACAAAGGGTAACCCATTGGCTGACACCATTGTTAATACGAGAATAGCGGCAGATTTTCCCGATTTTCTTGTTATGTATACAGATGCATCCAAAACATCAGAAAGAGAGTATGTTGGTTCTTCGGTCTGGATCCCTAAATATAAAGTAATCCTTAGCTTTAGATCCCCGCCTGCCTCTTCTATTTTTACTGGTGAAGCTGTAGCTGTTCTGGAAGCTGCTACATTTGCTTATTCCCATAAGTTTAAAAAAGCTTTAATTCTGACAGATTCCCGAAGCTGCCTCCTAGCAATAGATGGCAATCAATTCCGTGCCAAGATAAAATATCCCATCATCCTTAAGATCAGGATGATACTTTCTCAAGCTGCTAGTGAAGGCTTTTTCATTGCCCTGGCCTGGATCCCGGGCCACTCTGGCATCAGTGGAACGAAATCGCTGATCAATTGGCAAAGGACGCTATTCAATCTGGTCTGTCAACACACAATCAGATATACCCCCATGATCTACGCACTAATGCCAGAGTGGACCTGTTGTCCAATTGGGGCAGAGATTGGACAAGATCAAAATGCACTAAGGGCAAATATTATGCCAGTATACAAGAATCAATCCCAACAAAACCTTGGTTCTTTCGTTTTCGTGATTCCAGTAAAGCTGTAACTTCCACAATATGTAGGCTGCGCCTGGGCCACGTATGCACCCCTGTCCACCTGGCAAAATTGAGAATACGAGATACCTCCATTTGCGAATGTGGCCTCGATGAGGGATCTCCTGATCATATCTTCTTTTCTTGCCCCAAGTTAGCATATTCTTTGCATGACACTTTACCACCAGATTTACCTCGCCCCATTAACATGCAATGTCTCCTTACTTATGCCCACTCACCTTTTATTAAAACCTTAGTTGCCTTTATTGCCACTAACAAAATTCAGCTGTAAAATTTCTATGTAAAATGTTTAATTATTATCCCTTTATGTTCGTAGAGTACTTGTAGATAGATACATGTGCATAGCATTAGCTCCTAACACACTGTAGTGTTTGTAGTTGTGTAAGTATACTTTACTAATCTTTGTGCCTGTTTTGTTTTAGATCCCTCAACTTGTATTGGATATAGGCACCGGACAACTATTTTTAAGTGTCTCTCCCATGACTGACTTGATATTGGCAGAATCCGTACCAACGGGATAGCCACATAACCAAAATAATAATAGGTAATACTCGTATTTACACACATTTAATAAGCATTTTTTTACATATCACTTTCGTCACTGATTATTACACGTTAATCCAAATTCACTATTTACAGGCAATAATAAATCAACACTGTCTTCAAATTAATTTATAAGTAAGTAAATTGAGCACATCATTTCTTGTGAAAGAAGCCTCATCTGTCCATAAAATATTGAAAGCAAATTCGGGATTTGCTTCAGCACGCTTCTGGTACCACCTACAAAAGTCCATTCTGGGCATATGGTCTACAAGTCCTATCTCCTGAGTCTTTGAAAAATGGTAGGAATGTCGTCCATCATCCTGCAGTGTACGCTACACCACCATATGGTTTATATTTAACATAGCACTGCATCGGCGTGTGCTGGTCCGAGGATTCTCGTCAAAATGATGTAGAATTCGAGTCTCAATAGCAGTACCTACTCTTGAATTAGGATGTCCAACGTTTTGTTCGCGGTGGAAGGAACCAGTACGCTGAAGTCGTAAACACATGTTACGAAATACCGAGTACGGAGGTAAATGACGTTGTTCTGCTGGTGGCCTTCCCTCAATAAACCGTTGTCGGTAAATCTCCCTCGCTTCAGTAATGCTACCATTCCTAGCAGCACCAACACATAGCATCATTTCGTAAAATTCACTATTAGTGTAAAGGTAACGGTCATTATTATTTCTACGTGACATTTTTAAAATCGCGATTTCAAATCAATGGGTATTAAGTAAAATTCACAGAAAATCGGCAATAATAGCAATAGTTGCGCTGTCCAAAGACAAACGGCAACTTAATAAAAAATGCCTTTAAAAGTGTTGCCAACTTTATTTTTACCAACCCACCAAAAGAGGCCGTGTAAACCACCAGAAACCACTAAAACTTAGCGCCCTCTCAAACCACCAGAATTCCGCTAGTCTATGCCAAAGCCTATGACTACCTACCTTAATTTAACTTTAAAATAAAACAATAACAACATAATTATTATCATGAAATAATTATTTTATGTTAAAAAGAAAACAATTAGATACCTTTCTAAATACATATTAAAGAATCGGCTTCATCTTCTTGCTCTGTTTGTAAAGAATACATTTCTTTTGTTCCAATTTTTTGTATCACTAAATTAGGCAATAAGTAGTTATTACAACATTTGTCATAACGTGCTAAGCCTGCACGAATTGAAAGTATTGAAGAAAGGAGATCGAGAGTATCTCTGTTTAGTCTTGACAACGTTCATCATACTAAATAATCGCTCTACATATATCTGCATTAGAGTGCGGTAAAACTAATATAGATATCGCAAATGTGGCTAATTCTTGAAATTTATTTTCACCTAATATATCTTTAAATTTTATTACCTCGTACCAAAATTCTTAAGTATTTTTTGTATTTTTCCAGCTTAGTAGATGTATATGACGCCATTGCTCATCGATTTTTGCAATATCTTCCTGTTTTTTTATTAAAATGCAACATCAATCCAGTAATCGGTTATTTGTTATAAGACAGTGCGTTTTCTATTCTATT
This sequence comes from Apodemia mormo, assembly GCA_036924255.1. Lineage (NCBI taxonomy): Eukaryota > Metazoa > Arthropoda > Insecta > Lepidoptera > Riodinidae > Apodemia > Apodemia mormo. The sequence goes on from JAUPFN010000008.1 coordinate 41,970,121, forward strand.
CTACAATACTCTTGAATACTTTTCATCTATTTCAAGTTTTTTTTTAAGGGTGGATATGCTTTTTAGATAATCCATGATTTTTTAAATCTCCATAATGATTCCTTAATAATGAACTACTTAGTTTGCACTTAGCTACTGGACTACTAGTGCTTTCGACTACTTGCAACCAATTACTTTAAACCTGGGTCACGTAAGCAACAATCACGAAACTTTTGAGTGTACGTGGCTTGGGTATTAATAATTAAATAACTTTTAGAACCTTATTTTGAAAATATTTAAAAATAATACTGAACTTGCTGAGTAAATAAATAACCAATACGTCTTTCAAATCAACTCAAACTAATAGTATTACAAATAAAGTTTATGTGCGTTCACTCAAGAAACTCATAAGCAATTTTCGGGGAATACTCGACAGGTTTGAGCTAGGTGTCGTTTACACAACAAAAAATATTTTTAACTAAATAATTTTTAAACTAGAAAGTATACTTCAGTATTTTATGAGTTGTGTTAGTGGTTAAATTCGTAACTTACCGCTAACTGAAAAAATCTAATCCACTAAAAAATCCACTAGCCACAAAAATAAACAAATATTTTCCCGCCGAAACACATGTCTAAACCACCAGATCTAGTGGAAAATCCACTAAGTTGGCAACACTGGCTTTTAAAATTATCTAGGTACTTTTCTGAACTAATTAGGGTTCAGTGAAATAAATTTAAAAATAATCTTCATCTTAGAGTTTATTCCGGTTATTCCCTACGCTTGCGCTAGGAACCCAAGATTCGCTTTGTATTTTTTGGCGGTTTTGAGTTTGCCGTAACGACTACCGTCTAACCTCCGAACCTCTCTGGAGGAAGCCGGTGCCAGGACCTCTTTCATTGTACAATTGTACAGCAGGGTGTACCACGTGCAGACGAGGTTGCCTTTGGTCCCGAAGATGGTGGTAGGACCCCTTGCACCCTAAATAAAAAAATCTTTTCCCGTGTTAGTTTGAGTGCCTTAAGAAGAATTACCCTCCATTCTACCAGGCGAACTAGGAATCGAACCCAGTACCTTACTAAGAAATGCCTAAACCGGCATCACTCTATCATAAAAGTGACAAAAAAGTTAACTAAAAATATACGGAACTACATATTATTATTATGATCTTACATAAAAACAAAATGGCAGAAAAAAGGGAGTGTCTTTTCACTTTCCGAAAGTGGTCTCTTCAGCAATTAAAGCGTTTCGTTGCACTTTGTATAAGCCGCAAAACACGTGTAAGTTCTAAAGGCCTGTGCAGACGACCGGTGGCGGCTTTAAAGTTAACTTATAATACTTTTTTGTTTCCAGTATGATAAACAACATTTTGATGAAAAAGATTAATTTTTCTGAATGAATGAACTGGTTGATCTGTAATCCCGGAAATCGCTAAAATTAGCAATAGTTTCGTTGCTAAAGATCATAATTAACTGGTTAAGTAGCAGTTAATATTATTGTATCGACTATTTGATATAATTGTATTATTAGGAAGTATCTTCGGCTAATCGTGGGTACACTAGCTGTACCTCTGCCTACCCTTTCGAAGATATGGGCGTGCAGATAATATTAGCGTTACATGCGGCTTTGCCCGCATATGGTTTTAATGGTTGTAAATTTGTTTCCATGGATTTCGATGCGTTTTTTTAATATTAAAGTGATTCAAGAGGAAGATGTATTTGTATTCTAGCCTTTACCCCCGGTTTCGCTTGCGTGGTTAATTTTTAACATTCACAAAAAACTCTAAGCACGCGTGCAAAGCCGCGGGCAACGGCTACTATTTTATAAAATCTGTGATCTAAGATGTAATCAAACAAAACGTAGTAAAAAAATGATTTTTTTCCTGAAATAGCTACTACTTAGAAAGGTAAGAAGAGGTGCACCTAAAACTAACTTTAGGTAGGTACTAAGTTCCATCATCCATGTAGTGATAGTGACAAACGAGCCTATCAACTCACCGGGAACATTCCGATTCCTGACATTTTTTAGCAGTGCTAGCCATGTCAAATTTTATGTGTAACGAAAAATAATTTGCGCAAATAAAATACCCGCGGAAAATAGTCAGTAGTATGTGTGAGCAAGGCCTAAGTCGGGCGCTTGGTTGGCCGTGTTAAGACGGCTCACGGCTCGCGCGGTGTCGGTAATTCTTCAAAGGACTTCTAGGCGAATCAATGCGTAGGTTTGTTTGTCAAAAATGCTTAGGAAAGATTGTGTTGTGTTGTGTCTTAATTCTTAATGATAATGCCTATTTATTTTGCGAAGTGTCGTGTAATCAACGAGAAAGTTTTACTAAATTTTTAGAATTGTGCGTAATAATAGTGATAATAGCTATGATTTACCTGCTTAAAACTAGAGGTAAGTATTATGCGATTAAAACAGTTTGTAAGTTGAAACCATGTCAGATAATACATTGTAAAATGCCTATGAATCACGAAATAGATTTAGGTACCTACACTGAACACACATGTGAATAATTGACTTTCAAGGTGGATATTGTGTGATGAAGTAATTTATGTAATGTGTGTTCATAACAAAAAGATACCTTAATTAGTTATATTGGATTATTGGCCACGATTGTTTTAGAATGTATGTACCTACCTAGTACTTACTAAGCAAAAAATCTCTACACAAATAACTAAGTAATAGTTTCACTCAGAGTTAGAAATAAGAATCCAGGTCACAATGAATTTTAGGTACACAGCTGATATACTTTTGTTGCCAGGCGGGAGCTTTTCCTGCATGAAATACCTAATAGCCGCAGGATTGTCTTGCGTAAACTAGGTATGAGACTACTAGGTAGGTATTGACGATCATTTGACGATAATAAAATGTGGGATTTTTTTAAATTTAATATGAGTCTAGTAATTAATAATTATTTTAACATGATCGTAATATGCTATCGAGTGACACTAATAGTCTAATAGTGTTTTTTTAACATAATATAATAATTAGTAGTTTGGTACTTTGTTGTGCGTCTAGCAGTTCATTGACATCTATCATATGATTGTGACCTTTCGTATATATATATATTCTATTCTATATATATATATATATATATATATATATATATATATATATATATATATATATATATATATATATATATATATATATATATATATATATATATATATATATATATATATATATATATATATAGAATAGAATATTTTATTTGCTACAAGTTGCAAGGTTAACTGGTAGAAAATGTCTTTAGACGTTAAGTTCGCCTCTTGTATATTTTGTGCAATATAAAGTATGTAGCTACCTTTCCAAGGAATCCTGTGCCGCCAGTTATAAATATAGATTTTCCATCATAAAAGTCCGGTACTGACTGATACATAGCCATGCTTCTATTGAAATGACGCTCTTCGCATTGAACTGAAAATAACAAAATGACATATAAAAAAAAAGTATCTTCACGCCCATATCCCCGAAGGGGTAGGCAGAGGTACAACAAGTGCACCCACAATTAGCCGAAGATACTTGGTCCCACAAATGTGATAGGTGGCAAGCCTATCGCCAACCGGGCACTTTCCAATCCCGGGCAACTTGGTGTTTCTTAGAAAACTGAAAAAACACTTTTTTTGTGCCCGACCCGGGAATCGAACCCGGGACCTCATGTGGTCAACGCTAACGCTGGACCGCTAGACCACAGAGGCGACATATTATATCTGAAATTTTACGGAAAGAGTAGTGAGAAATCGTATGACAATAGCAACCACTTCTTTCTGCCGCCGCTCATTGCTGCAATAAAAATATAGTATTTATATTGCAGAAAAGAACTATATCTATTATTGTCTTTAAATACGAAGGTGGGTTGAAAAGTACTCAGCCTAACAAAGATCCATTCAATTCTAAAAATCAAATCTACCCATAACTGAAAACAGTCGCGATGCTTTCAGTTGAACACAAGATAAAATTAAAAATTTCAAAAATCCCCGACACATTCTCAGACCGCTATTCTGCCACATATGCATGTTCGTTTCATGTTCAGGTTTGGAGGAAAAGCTAACCGGTAAACTTATGCGTGACATTAAAACCCCGTCAAATGCATACCAACGCACATTTGGTGTCTTATAGCACATAGGCGATGGTTCGTCTCTTTTCATCATAAGGGCGATCTGCTTATTTGTTATTTAATAATTTAAAAAAAACTATAAAAAGCATGTGCAAAAATTATAAAATCGAAAAAATATCCTGTGCCTAATATGTGTAAAAATTATGAACCCGAAAGATATTTCTTTATCGAAAAAAATATTGTGTCCAAAATGTGTAAAAATTATGAAATTGATAAAAACATCCTGTGTCTAAAATGTGTAAAAATTATGAAATCGGAAAAAAATATCCTGTGTCTAAAGTGAGAAAAAAAATATGAAATCAAAAAAAATATGATGTGTCTAAAATATATTACAAATATGAAATAAAAATTTTTGTCTAAAAGGAGTGAAAATTATGAAGTCGAAAAATATTCTGTGTAAAATTTTTAAAAATTAATAAATCGAAAAAATATCCTGTGTCTAAAATGTATAGAAATTAAGAAATCAAAAAAATCCTGTTTCTAATATGTGTAAAAATTATGAACCCGAAAGATATTTGTTTATCGAAAAAAATATTGTGTCCAAAATGTGTAAAAATTATGAAATTGATAAAAACATCCTGTGTCTAAAATGTGTAAAAATTATGAAATCGGAAAAAATATCCTGTGTCTAAAGTGAGAAAAAAAATATGAAATCAAAAAAAATATGATGTGTCTAAAATATATTACAAATATGAAATAAAAATTTTTGTCTAAAAGGAGTGAAAATTATGAAGTCGAAAAATATTCTGTGTAAAATTTTTAAAAATTAATAAATCGAAAAAATATCCTGTGTCTAAAATGTATAGAAATTAGGAAATCAAAAAAATCCTGTTTCTAAAATGTGTAAAAATTATGAAATCGAAAAAATATCCTGTTTCTAAAATGTGTAAAAATTATGAAATCGAAAAAAATATCATGTGTTTAAATTGTGTAAAAATTATAAAATCGAAAAATATGCTGTTTCTAAAAAGTGTAAAAATTATGAAATAAAAAAAATTCTGTGTCTGTGTAAAAATTATGAAATCGAAAAAAATGACCAGTTAGACACTGGAATATTTTTTTTTATATCATAAGATAGCAAACAAGCAGATGGGTCTCCTGATGGAAAGAGTCAACCATCGCCTATAGACACCAATGTTGCGTTGCTATCTCGTGGCGAGGTCTAATGCCACATGCATAAGTTTACCGGCTACCTTACCCTCCAAACCGGAACACGACAGCGACAAACACTGACGCTATTGCGGCAGGAATAGGTAAGGCGTTGGTACCAGACCCGGGCGAGACAATGCAGAACTCTACCACCTAGTAGCCACGATGGTAGTGACTCGATAGCCAATCGGTCGCCTTTTACGACCTGCCTGGCAGAACGACAGTTGGCCTTTTCTTCAAAGGAGGCCGGGACCAACACGGGGAAAAAAACGGCGAATATGTACAAACTAGCTGCAGCGTGCAGCCCGCTGCATTATAAAAGTTTTTAGTGAATCCCGCGGGATCACCTAACTTTTCCGGGATAAAAAAATAGCCTATGTGTTATTCTGGGTCTTCAGTTATCATACCAAATTTCATCGTAATCGGTACAGTAATATTTGCGTGAAAGAGTAACAACATCCATACATACATACAAAGTTTCGCATTTATAATATTAGTAGGATTACGAAATCGAAAAAAATCCTGTGTCGGAAATGTTTAATAATCGAAAAAAATATCTTGAAATAAAAATCCTGTGTCTAAAACATTGAGTTTCTAGGATTATTTTTTTTATGTACAGTTTAAAAAAATATTCGCAAGGGCTATATTGATTAAATGGATATTATGTTTCCGGCAGTCTGTATTATTAAATAAATGCCTGCATTTCGAGCAAATAAAATAAAAAAAAATACCGTTACCTTTTTACCTTCTATATAAAACTCAAAACAATGCTTCGTTGTAAAAATGAGTTACTACTGCAAATCACTACTCATTATCAAGTCCCTCTAAATTAAATTCTCGAAACGGCAGTATATATAGGTACATAATGCGTAATAAAATAACTGAAGCTCTCACACACACATACATACCGCAAGCCATCGTGCGAACATAACTATTGACCTTCGGATATGTATATTTTAGAATTCTATAAGGTCAGTAGAGGCAAGTGCGGTATATTCGATTTTTTAAACATTACTTTTAGTTGCCAGCATTTTTTTAAATTCAAAACCTAGATCAGCTCCCTTATCCACTTGAACATCCACGTCGCGATCTGTCAAATGCCTCAAACGTCCAAGCGAAATCGACATTTAGCGCGATTAAAAACCACATTTCGTTCCTCAGTAAAAACGTTTGTAAAAAGAAAATTACTCGTAAAATACGATTTAAAAATAAACAAAACCATTTTTACGATAGCGTATACACAACGAATTTCAATGATAATACATGCTACTAAACATTATTGTACTCAAAAATCATTAGACTCTGGATATTTTCGAACTTTCCAACCCCCACTTCCAAAAATCGAGTTTTCACTAGATCTCTACATTTTGAGGTCCTAGCAACATTTTCCGACTATTTTCACGATTACGTCAGTATGTCTGCATGTATGTATGTGTGTATGCAAACATCCCATAACTTTGATACGGCTTGACCGATTGAAACGTGGTGTACCTATCACATTTGACTGGATTCTATTATTTCCCCGTGTTGGTCCCGGGCTCCTTTGAAGAATAGGCTAACTGCCGTTCTGCCAGGCAGGTCGTAAAAGGCGACCGAATGGCTATGCGCGTCACTACCATCGTGAATACTAGGTGGTAAAGTTCTGCATCGGCTCGACCGGGTCTGGTACCACGGTCACCGCCTTACCTATTCCTGCCGCAATAGCGTCAGAGCTAGTCGCTGTCGTGTTCCGGTTTGGAAGGTAAGGTAGCCGGTAAACTTATGCATGTGGCATTAGACCTCGCCACAAGATAGCAACGCACCATTAACATCTTTGGTGTCTATAGGCGATGGTTGACTTTTTTCATCAGGAGACCCATCTGCTTGTTTGCTATCTTATGATATTAAAAAAAATACTCAACTTAGACTTTCTGAAAATTTGAACTAATTTTGTCTAGGAGATTTTATTCTACCGCCCCGTCGGTCCAGTGGTTAGCGAACCTAACTACGAATCGAGAGGGCTCAGGTTCGATTCCCTATTGAGACAAACATTTGTGTGATGAACGTAAATGTTTGTATTTATGGATTTGGGTGTTTATAATGTAATATGTTAAAGTATTCATATATTTATTTCTATGTATTAGTATTGTTGACTAGCACCCATAACACAAGCAAATAATTTGCTTATTTTGTGGTCAGATCAATTCGTGTAATTTATCCACCGATAATTATAAAAATTATAATAATAAATTAAAATTTATGTAGTTATATAATTATAAAAATTATAATAATAAATTAAAATTTATGTAGTTAGCAAAAAATTCGCATTCGCATTTAAAAATATGATTCTCTATTCCACGAAATTAATTCAAACACGCAATTTAGTTGGTATCCTTGCTCGCATCTATCGTTTAATACCATAGTTTAATACTGTAGGCATTCTTTTCAAAGATACGGCCGAATTACAATACTATATAGATGTATGGGCAATGCCGAGATCGAGGCGCGTTGGCATATCTCGCGCTTCGTCCGTTTGTATGAAGTTGGAATACTGTGTAGATAATATTACCGTAGCACGGGTGTCCGAACCCGAAACGCAACTCCGCCCATGGGTGGGGGTTTCCCCGCGGCACACCTCTACCGCACCGCAGTTTAGATCCGAAAATTCCAGGACTGTGCGTTCAAAGACATTGTTCAACTTATTGCCCTTTGATTCATGTCCGAAAAACCGCTCCCGACGCAAGCGCGCGAGTCACGAGGCGAGGCACGAGGCGAATAGCGAGCTCACTGTTTACACATTCGTGTTGTTATTCGCCTCGCCACTAGTCTCGCTATTCGTACGAATGTGTAAACGTGACTTAACGCGCGAGTCACGAGGCAAGGCACGAGGCGAATAGCAACACGAATGTGTAAACAGTGAGCTCGCTATTCGCCTCGCTATTCGTGCGAATGTGTAATGCATCCATGTGTAGCATAAGAGTTTTTACGTAAGAATACAAAAATGCGCAAAGGTGCAGTAGTATGTGTATAGGTGAATGCAGGGGCTATACATTCACATTTCAAACCTGCGCCATCCATATTCAGGGAACTTCTGAGTAGTTATAATTTGGCTGTTTGTATAGTTGTCGACCTTTGCCGTTGAATTCTGAAGCACATAAATAAGAAGTAGATTCAAACTTCAGTCAACAATTTTATTTCGGAACTATTTTTGTTATAGTAAAAACTATAAATTACGCGTTTTTCAAATACTATATTAATTTATAATGTACCATTTACATATTCGTACGAATAGCGAGACGAGTGACGAGGCGAATAGCAACACGAATGTGTAAACAGTGCGTTCGCTATTCGCCTCGTACCTCGCCTCGCGACTCGCGCGTTCGCGTCGGGAGCGGTTTTTCGGACACGAATCAAAGGGCAATAAGTTGAAATATCCTTGAAAGCGCAGTCCTTGAATTTTCGGGTCTCAACAGTCTGAGGTGCGAATAATCAACATAATTGTTTTTGAGATCTTAGTTATTAATTGTTTCAAATAAATTATTTATAACTTTTGCAATTTTTTTATGCGGGTGTTCAACTTTCTTAAAGCATTGCCATGGTCTAGCGAATGCCATGGTCATAATTGCTGGCGTTTGTGAGATGATCATAAATGTTTGTATTTCTATGTTTGGGTGTTTAATATGTATGGAACAGTATTTATATATGTGTTACTATGTATTAGTATCATTGATAAATACCCACTCCGACAACACAAGCAAACAATTTGCTTACTTGAGGGTCAGACAGATTTGTGTAATTTGTCCAGCGATATAAAGACATTTACTTATTAAAATATAATTAAAATATTTTTTCTCTTGCCCCAACTGACCTTAAATAAATTAAAAAGAACGTTTTATGTATAAACATTTGATAATTACGTTATTATTTTACGATGTAAATTTGTTCTAATATTTAATCTAATCTAATACCTTATATACCTTAAAACGAGCAATCCTTGTATAAAAATAAATATATAATCCAAATCGCGAAAATGGTTTCAACGATTTTCATGACATTTAGTAGGTATAAAGAGAGTTTTGGGAGCGATAAATCGATCTAGCTATCTAACTATTTATAAAAAAATCTACGAAGGTGAATTGAAAAGTACTCGGCCTAACACAGATCCATTCAATTCTAAAAATCAAATCTACCCACATTATTTAGTTCAGTTCAGAGTAGTTAATTGTGTGAAGTTCGAAACTTGTGCAATAATTTGTTGTGATTTTATAAATTTTTTAATAAAGCAATCGGACATACTTTCAGCAAATGGAGCAAATCGAGCAGCGTGCCGTCATTAAGTACCTCCATAAGAAGGGGCTATCACCGAAAGCCATCCATGATGTAATGGTCATTACATTAGGGGATTCTGCTCTGTCTTATTCATCCGTCAAAAATGGATAGCAGAATTCAAGCGTGGCAGAGAGAGTGTGAAAGATGAACCTAGGTCTGGAAGGTCTTCGACGTCCACTACTGAGAAAATATTATAAAGTACTTGATTTAATTATGGGAGACCGCAGATTAAAAATTTAAGAGATAGCCGAGATTATAGGCATCTCTTATGAATGAACCTAAAATATTATAGTCAACGAATTGGGTTTCCACAGTGTCTGCGAGGTGGGTTCCGCGACTGCTTTCAGTTGAACAAAAAAAGAACGCGATTGACTATTTCACGTGACTGCTTGGAGTTATTTGGAGCCGATGCAGATGATTCAATGATATTCTAATAATAAAATGATTTTTTGAATCGTTTTGTTACAATGGACGAAACATGGGTGCATTCCTGTACGCCAGTAACAAAACAACAATCAAAACTGGAGAAGACCTGGTTCACCACCCCCCAAAAAAGCTAAGGCGCTTTTGTCGGCAAATGAGGTAATGGCTTCGGTAGGTATTTTGGGACTCGAAAGGTTTTATTATGATTGATTATCTTCAAAGGGGTCAGACTATAAACTTTGATCACTACTGTGTCTTACTACGTTGTTTACGAGAGGAAATAAAGGAAAAACTTCCAGGAATGCTCAGAAGAAAAGTCCTGTTTCATCAAGATAACGCGCGTGTTCACACCTCTGTGCAATCAATGGCTTAAATCCATAATTGTGGCTTTGAACTATTATCGCATCCGCCTTACTCACCTGATCAGGCACCGTCAGACTTCTTTCTGTTCCCTAACCTAAATAAAAATATTATTGACAAAAAAACCCGACTGCATTTAATCTTGAAAAAAAAATTCATTTCCTTAAATAAAAACTTAAAAGAAACAAGCCCAGTCGTTTAGAATCATGTTAAGCAATAATAAATAACTATACCATTGAAATAGTTCTATAATCGATGTACATATAAAACAATTCATGAATTTAAATTCATCACAGAAAAATACAATCGGTGCCCGTTCAATTTTTAGCTATCAAATATTCACAAAGGGCCCCTCTCACTCGCATCGTTCTGTAATGAATTAAAATTCATGAATTGTTTTATATAAACATCGATTATAGAACTAGTTCAAGGGTGTAGTTCTTCGATCAGAAATGTACAAGATTCAGCGTTCCATATAAACGCAACACAAAAATATGGCTTGAGTTTTTAGTAAAAATATCACAACGTCATAAAAGTATTTTAATAATAAAATTCAACATTAAATCCATAACTTGAATGTATAAAATTGCAAGACATGCTACTCATAAAGAGAGTCCTGTTTCTATCATATTCTTTATTTGAATTTTCATATAGAGCCCATCCCATCCCATCGATGTATCAAATATACTAACAGATCACCAGCTGAGCGGCCGCGACGGAAACCGTACTGACGGTCACTAATCAGCTGGCGCTCTTCTAAATACTTCAGGAGCTCACAATTGATGATGGTTTCCATAATTTTGGAAACCATCATCTGCGTTTATTGCGTTCCGTATTCATATATATGTCAAATACATCATTTTTAACGAAACATAAGCCATCCATATCTCTTACGTTTATTAGTTTATGAAACCATAAATTTTCTTTTGACCGTAAACTGTTTTACACTCGTCACAATTGAGATTTTTCATATAGCTACTTCCCATAAAGCCAAAAATATATCTATTTATGAAACAACTTCTGAAATTGGTTTGTGATCTATCTTTTCACTGAGTTCATTGCAGTTTGCCTAGTATGTCTATTCACATTATTATGTTATGTGCAATGTTTACTTACAAATATGACATTAGTCCTTACGTATATAGTCCAGTAAAAAGTTTAACGAAACCATGATCGATCATTTTTGGCGCAATGAGTAAAAATGTGTTCATTAATACTTAAATAATGATATTATGAAAGAAATTTTGATTAAAATTAAGGGGAAAGGGATGAAAAAAATAAAAAAAGGGTTGAAAAATGCCTTTTTTTAAATAACTTAATAACGGTAAGAAATAGAAAAAAAAGTTTCAAGTAAAAGCTGTAGAGAAAAAAATTCTACACAAAAAGTTCCTCTTCATTTTTTTGTTATCTGCTTTAGTTTAGCTACAAAAAATAAAAATTAAATTTGCTTTGTAGGGGGCCGTAGTAATTCTGGTAAGGTTTTATAATTAATTACAAAGCAAATTTAATTTTGACCGAAAAATTCTAATAACTATATTTTTGGCTTCGATATCGATTGTAGATCACGCCCATTGACATATTATTACTATGGACATCGGGTGTCATAGTAAAATCGCGAAAAAATGTGTCCCAATTACACATCACAGAAATGGAAATCTTAACAAAGGAATTTAAACACTAAATTCCAAACTTGTTCTAGAACATATTCTTTATTTGAATTTAAATATGGATAATTCAAATAAAAAATATGATAGAACAAGGAATGCATGAAATCGCTTTGTTGACAAAATTTGATAAAGTTATTTAACTTTACGAACTAGTTTAAAAGTTTTGTTACGATTTTCTTTAGTCTAGTTTTTCAATAACTAAAAAATATTGGATACTATTTTATTTCTTTTCTCTTGTAAACAAAAAATGCCGATAATACGTTGTGTAATTAATTAAAATAATTAATTATAAGTTACCAATTTATTCTACGATATAGTGTAAAAATATTTAAAAAAATATATAATCTTATATTTTACTAGCTGTGCCCGCGACTTCGTCCGCGTGGGATTTTTTTAACTTCCCAATACGTATGTAGATAAGGAAGTTACTAATTTTACCCCGATTTTAGAAAATCAAATTTTAATGTTTGAAAAGTTGTAACTTTTGAAAATTTGACTCGATTTTGATTTTTAAAATTCAATGTAGTTTTTTTAGTAAAATATTACAGAAGCTTAAAAATGATTAGTTAAAAAAATTCGAAGTTATGTCGAAAAAACACTTTTGTAAAATTTTTCGTCAACTATAACTCCCGAACGGATAAATAAATTTTGATGCAATTTATGCATTGGACGCAGTTTTATGAGAAGTAAAGCTGATTAAATTTTGTACTATATTGGTTCATTAATCTGGAAATTGTATTAAAAAAATACTGTTTCACCAAAAACCTTTGTGAGGTTTTCCAAAATTTCTCAAAATCTCCTTGACTGAATTAGTTAAAATTTTCAGGAAGTCTAAGTTGAGTGGAATCCAATCGAATCCCATTAAACACGTTTTGATCGGTCAAGCCGTTCAAAGTTATGAGATGTTTCCGCCGTGTTGGTCCCGGCCTCCTTTGTAGAATAGGCCAACTGCCGTTCTGCCAGGCAGGTCGTAAAAGGCGACCGATTGGCTCTGCAAGTCACTACCATCGTGACTACTAGGTGGTAGAGTTCTGCATTGTCTCGCCCGGGTTAGGTACCACCGCCTTACCTATTCCTGCCGCAATAGCGTCAGTGCTTGTCACTGTCGTGTGCCGGTTTGGAGGGTAAGGTAGCCGGTAAACTTATGCATGTGGCATTAGACCTCGCCACAAGATAGCAACGCACCATTAATATCTTTGGTGTCTATAGGCGATGGTTGACTCTTTCCATCAGGAGACCCATCTGCTTGTTTGCTATCTTATGACATAAAAAAAATACACACATACACACTCACACACACACACACATACCTACATACATATGTCATCATGAAAATAGTCGGAAAAAGGTTCCTAGGTCCTCAAAACGTGGCGATCTGGTGAACACTCGATTTTCGAAAATCGGGGCAAAATCAGTAACTTCCTTATCTAGATACGTAGCGGGAAGTTAAAAATATATACCTAATTATAAAGATAAAAAGTTATTTATTCAGGTTTATTTTTTGAATAATTTTTATTTAAGGCAATTTTCGTAGCGGGAAGTTAAAAATAAATTAATTAACACATGCCTTTGTAGTTTGATATTAATAAAAAACAAAATAGTCTTTGACTAAGAAACTTATTGAAATCAATTTGCAATAAAAAAAATCTTGTTGCACTTTTCTTAAATTTATTATTATTTTAATTCTCTAAAAGATATTTTTAATGTAAATTTGTATCATTTTCAATAAGCAAGATGAGCAGTCAAGGGTTTATTATTATTATAACAAACTACTCTGCCTCGTGGTCTAGGGACAGCCTATTCGGCTCAGATCATGAGGTCCCGTGTACGATCCCCGGGTCAAGCAAAGATGTTATTGAGATATTTTCGAAGAATTTCTCGAAAATCTAAAATCTCAGTAGCAACTCAGAAACTGATGGAGTGGTATATACATATATTACCACTCTCGTACCTCGGATGAGTACGGTCCCAGTTATCGCTAAAAATAGTCGATAATCGTTAACGTGTCAGTATATGCGGCGATGAGGATTACCATTTATCTCACTAACCGACAAACCGGTGAATCGCGGTGAACCGGAAAGTCTATAGACGATCGGTTTACTCTGCCTACGTCACAAGGGAATCGGACGTGATGATACTTTAATAAAAAACAACAACGCCACGTATTTTTTCTCACATTTTTGATTTTTGATTCTCACAAATAAAGGGAAGTTAAATATATTTTATTTGAATTTAAATATTTTAAGTCAAATTCGATCAAATAAATATAGCCAATGATATAGATTGTACAACTAATTACAAATCCTTGCACTGTAAAGTTGAAGATATTGTACTACTTTCACCACCTAGTAATAAGTGCTTATCTTTTATAACTCAAAATATACGCAGTAGTAATTGCAACTTTCATGCTTTTGAGGTACTTTTAAATAGAATCAATATAGACTTTGATTTTCTAGTCTTGACTGAATGCTGGCTTGCTTCGACCCCAATAGTTCCAACTTTACAAGGTTATACATGCTTTAGCACAAACATCAATCAAAAACAAAATGATGGGGTGATTTTTTATATCAAAACCAATCTAAATATAACTGTTGAAGAACCTACTTTAATCGGAGCTGTCTCATTATTAAACTAAACAATAGTACAGCAGTTATTACAATTTATAGATCTCCCTCTGAAAGCAATATTACACAGTTCTTAACGTCTTTAAATGTAGTCTTAACTAAGCTATCTAATATCCAAAATATTATGATTATTGGTGACATAAATATCCCTATCAATCCATTAAAGCGCGACCAACATTCGGAAGACTACTTAAATCTAGCTGCTTTTCATGATCTCTTACCTGCACATGAATTGATAACGAGAGATGCCAGCAGTACCTGCATTGATCACTTCTTACTTAAAAGTAATAAACAAGCGCTCACCCTTGTTCCATTCTCTTCAATAACCGACCATAGTCCTGTTATTTCATACATACTAGATTCAATCTCACGCAAATCTGAGAATATAACAATTAATAAAACTAATTATGATAGTTTATATGCGGATATTTTAAAAATAGACCTAAGCCCAATATTTCACTCTAAAGATCCCGAATTCGCTATGACATATCTAACACAAGAACTCACATCGGCTATCGAAACTAACACATGTACTCTTAAAATAAATAAAAATAAGAAAATTATTAAGCCATGGATTACAAAAGGACTACTTCGCTCAATGCGACATAGAGACAATTTGCATAAAAAAGCTAAATCGAATCCAAATAATGAAACTTTGCAACTTGTGTATAAACGTTACAAAAATTTCTGTAACAACTTAATAAAGAAAGTTAAAAATGCGTACAACAAATAACTATTACTAAAAGCCAAAAACAGCAGTAAAAAAACATGGGAGGCAATAAAAGACATTTCCAACTATAAACAGCACACAAAACTCTATCCAGAAGAGCTTACTAGGCTATGCACTGATGAGAAAGACTCAGTAAATTTAGTAAATGAATATTTCACTAATATTGGTAGCTCTTTGGCAAGCAACGTTACCGTGAACACAAGAACCATTGCAGACTCTAATACATATAGGACCTCTAACTCTTTTGCATTACTTGATACCGATGAGACAGAAATAGAAAATATTATAACTGGCTTAAAATCTGAAAAAGCAGTTGGCTACGACAAAGTTTCTAACAAAATTCTAAAAGGATCAAAAACATTCCTAGCCCCACCACTAGCCCACATCTTTAATGCCTGCTTTCATAATGGTGTTTTCCCCACATGCCTTAAAAAATCGATAGTCATACCAATACACAAGCATGGACCCCGAGACTGTATAGAAAACTATAGACCTATCTCATTATTACCTGCCATATCTAAAATTCTTGAAAAACTCATTAATATCCGCCTCGTTAATTACCTTGAATCAAACTCTATTCTTTCTGCAAATCAATTTGGCTTTCGTCGCGGAAAATCCACTTCAGATGCTGTACTCACATTAACTAACTTAATAACACATAATATGGACAGTGGTAAAAAATGTATTACGGTTTTTCTTGATTTAGCTAAGGCGTTTGATACAGTCTCGGTGCCCATCCTTTTAAACAAATTAGAAGCTATAGGTGTGCGTGGTTTACAGCTTAAATTGTTTAAAAGTTATATGTCGAAACGCTTTCAAAGAGTTGTTATTGGTCAAAATTCTAGCTCAGATCTCCCCGTGACTAATGGTGTACCCCAGGGGAGCATTTTAGGCCCTACCCTGTTTCTTATTTACATTAACGACCTATGTTTAACCTCACTCTCGCAGGGTAAACTCATTTCGTATGCGGACGACACCGCCTTATTTTTCGAGGGCGATACATGGAGTGAAGTCTATGACGTTGCACAAAAGGGTTTAAATAAGATAACGTGTTTCCTACAAAATATGTTTTTGTCTCTTAACACTAATAAGACTAAATATATTTGTTTCTCAATCCGAAACCCGGATCCTCCTAGCTCCCTGAATTTAACTGCACACCTGTGTAAAAATCAAAATGATTTTATAAAAAACTGCAACTGTATAACTTTACAAAGAACTACTGACTTAAAGTACTTAGGTATTATTCTAGACCATAACCTTAGCTTTAAATCACACGTAACTTTTCTTGCCAATAGAATAAGAAAGCTCATTGTAGTCTTTAAAAAACTTAGAGTCGTACTTGATCCTGAACTATTAAAAATTACCTATCTTGCATTATGTCAATCCCTATGCACTTACTGCATTGAAGTTTGGAGAGGATCTACCAAAAACACATTGAAACCTCTAGAGGTAGCTCAAAGGGCTATTCTCAAAGTTTCAACCTTTAGGCCTGTTTTGTACTCCACAACACTACTTTATCAAAACTGTGAGGTTCTGACCATTCGCCAATTATTTATACAATCTATAATTCTCAGACAACACTCCGAACTAAGATATGACCCATTAATATTAACAAAACGTAATATTTACAAGGTCTGCAAAGATATTTACTTTTACCGAACCGCTTTCGCACGCAGATTTTACGGATATTTAGGCCCTTATCTTTATAATAAAGCAAATAAACTATTATCAATATACTCAAATTGCAAAATCCACTGCAAAAATTACTGTTACTAACATTAAGTTATGACCAAACTGAGAACTTGATGGCTATTATTCGATAAACTATTACCTTCATTAACACTTAATAATTATTAATCCTTTTTGGCTCAGTTCATTTATTTTTAAAATAACTTTCATTCTATTACTATGTTGATGCTTGTATACTAGTTAGATGCGTACATTTACAAACTGACTAGTGTAACAAAGAACACTATATTTTAATAATTTATTACACACAAAAAGACAAAATTATAAATATATACTCTCACTATATATATAACATCCACACATTAGCTCCAAGAGAGTGCCTGGAGCTCTGTAGTACAGGTCTAGACCTAGTTCAGACTCCAGACGCTCACAAGGAAACTTCTCATTTTTTAAGTGTGTACTTATCACACCTTGATTAATGTGTTATTAAATAACTGTCATACTTTCCTCTGTATATTTTCCTCGTGAGCAGTAAATAAAGAATTATTATTATTATTATTATTATTTGTTTTGATGAAGTTGTGTCTAAAGTTTTTCTGTAAGATGTTGATCTTATTCTGGACTGAACTTATAAGTACATGTTCGTAATATTCTACTTAACATTTTTTTTTAAGTATTTTGGAGTCCGACTTTAGTGAGTATACTAAGTAGCTTAGGCATTTCAACATCTACACTTTGCAGAAGTTTCATTCATTTTAAAAGTTAACTGATTGATGTATCTAATTTTGAAATATTTACCGTGTTGTGTAGCGGTCCTGGGTCGTCGTCGACCATATGAGGTCCCGGGTCCGATTCCCGGGTCAGGCAAAACAAAATGTGCTTTTTCATTTGTTTGGTAAAAAAACATTGCCCGGGATTGGAAAGGGCGCGGTTGGCAATAGGCTTGCCACCTATCACATTGTTTGAGATAGTATTTTCGGCTAATCGTGGGTACACTTCTTGTACCTCTGCCTACGTATTCCGGGATATAGGCGTGTAGATACTTTTTTATCCTTTTTTACGTTATGCAATGTAAAAACAAAATAGTGAATTTTCGCAATAGCTTATACTTACGTTTATAAAGAACAAATTCTATTAGTATACTCAATTTCGATTAGATGCATATTTTCTGAGATATTACCTAAAACCTGAAAAATCACTTACGTTATGCAATGTAAAAACAAAATAGTGAATTTTCGCAATAGCTTATACTTACGTTTATAAAGAACAAATTTTATTAGTATACTCAATTTCGATTAGATGCATATTTTCTGAGATATTAATTACCTAAAACCTGAAAAATCACCTGTTTTATTTTCGAATATATTATAATTCTTATATAAAAAAATAAAATGTTTAGATTTATATTTTACTAATTTTTAAGCTAGTAAAATTGTATTTATAACATTTTAATAAAAAAGTACACATTCTAGAATTGATTCTCTCGGATTATATCCGTTATACAAACACTATGAAATGATAACGCTAACTTATAATGAGCCGTGCGTTCAAAGGTTTTGTATACATTCCGGGTGTCACGTTCAACTGGACTTACCACCCGAAACCGTTGAAACTTGTGATGTCTGTAACTTCTAAATTATAAAACTCATGACCTTAAAATTTTTAAGGGATAGTCTTTACAGTACTTACTTTTGAACAAAAGAATAATAAAGGATTTCGGACTACAGGTTAATGAATTAAAGCTAAATATACGTTTTTGTTTTCATCCCCTATCCCACGGAAACCGTATCGAATTTTGGGATAAAAAAATATCCTATAACCTTCTTCGGAGTATGATCTCTAATCATGCTAAATTTCATTTGAATCCGTTTAGTAGATTCGGCGTGATGCGCGGCCTTGATACAGACAGACAGACAAAAATTTAAAAAAATACATTTTTCGCTTCAGTATCGATTAAAGAGTATCTTCCAAAAAAAAAATTTTAAATATCTTCAATGTACAGAAATCGACCTCTTACATTTTTATTATATGTATAGATATAGATTAAATATAAATTAATTTTATTAATATTTCATTTGATAGGTCCGGTATTTCATTATTTATTATATGTTGACAGTCTCTCTATTAGCGTCATCGTTTAACTATAAAGAAACAAATAATCACAGTTGAAATATTAATTAGAAACACACACGTTATTTTTTGTGAATCATATAGCCCAAACGAGTTACAGTCTTAATTAAACCCGATTATCTATGTAGATTATTGGCGGCAACTTTTACAATTGGTGACAACAATTTTAGAGATAGGGGTAATTATAATTAAATAAATCTCTGTTATCTTTTTTTATTTACATAGCAAAATAAATAATTCCAATAATATATTATTGTCATTGATATTTGTTTAGTATATGACACTCGTAGTAAATAAATTGGATACGTTCCATATAAACAGAAGTTAGGCTTTATCCTACTCGGAAATATACTTATGAACTTTGTTTTTTTTTGAACGTTTGTCATTGGAGAAAAGTTCAAAATTAAAGTCAATGTTTTTTTTTATATATCATAAGATACCAAACAAGCAGATAGGTCTCCTGATAGGAAGAGCCTATCATCGACCATCGCCTATAGACACCAAAGATGTTAATGGTGCGTTGCCATCTTGTGGCGAGTTCTAATGCCACATGCATAAGTTTACCGGCTACCTTACCCTCCAAATCGGAACTCGACAGTGACAAGCACTGACGCTATTGCGACAGGAATAGGTAAGGCGGTGGTACCTAACCCGGGCGAGACAATGCAGAACTCTACCACCTAGTAGCTACGATGGTAGTGACTTGCATAGCCAATCGGTCGCCTTTTACGACCTGCCTGGCAGAACGGCAGTTGGTCTATTGTTCAAAGGAGCCCGGAACCAACACGGGGAATAATATATTATTTAAATTATTTATTTTTTATATAAACAAAAAAAAACATATTTATTTTACTATAATTGCTCCATTCTTAAAATCAGTTGCCATCAATATGCTACATAGATAACAGGGCTTGGTCATTATAACAAAAAGAATATGTGATCAGATATTCTTTGTATTATATAGTATTATATAAATCTACAACACTTGATAATATATATTATACACCTGTATATGAAACACCTGTTTTTCTTTTCGTCCATATTATAAAGGTTTTTATAATATGAAAGGTTTTTATCAATTATTGTTTCATACCAAAATAAGGTGAAGAGTAAGGTAAGGTAAGTAAACCAAATGGTAATTACTTGCAGTGCTGGCACAGCTTTATTATTTTTTTATAAACGATTAGAGCATACAATTTTTAGCATAAAATATTATTGCCCTCGCAATGTAGCAATAATACTCCTCCATGCTGAATAACGTGTTGGGTCTCGAGAAATTCTAAAATAAATATACTTAAAATCTAAGTAAATATATTTAAAAAAACAACAAAACGACTCTATGAAATTTTTGTTCTATATCTCACAATGGGTCTCGGGATAGATGACATTTTGACATTTGCGTTTGCAATTAATTCAATTTAAAATAAAATTGTGTATTTTCGTAGCAAAACAATAATTTAAAAGATTAAATAATAGCCTTCTTGCCGAAAATATGATATATCTTCGTCTTTTTTCAGTTTACTTGCGTAGTTTTTACAATACAATACGGCATCGTTGATGTGTACTCGTGAACGCGGTTGTACAATGACTAAAGCCAAATTGTAGCTCTTTCTTCGTATTGTAAGACATTTGCCTCGGACATTTTTTAGCGCGGACCCGACGTCCATAGTAATAATATGTCAATGATCACGCCCCAAGTATTCTTTTAAAAAATATGCAATGTACAGTTTTAACTTTCCTACGATTTTGTTATATGTATAGATGACGATTGAGTGCTGTAAACAGATGGCTCTCGTGATAGAAAGATGGAAATAGAAACCATCACCTATAGACACCAACGATGTTTATGGTGTGGTGGTCGGTTTGGCGGGATGTGGGGGATGCCACATGCATAAGTCTACCTAACCATTTAAACCGGAACACGACTATAACAAGCGTTGACGCTATTGCGGCAGGAATAGGTAAGGCGGTGGTACCAAATACCCGGACGAGATGTTGCAGAAGTCTAACAACTAGTAGTCACGATGGTAGTGAGGGAAATAGCCTATCGATCGCCATTTACGACCTGCCTGGCAGAACAGCAGTTGGCCTATTCTTCAAAGAAGCCCGGGTCAACACGGGGTAAACATTACTGAACCGATTTTGATGAAACTTAGACTATTCCCTAAGTTGAATTATACCTTATTTAAATCAAAAAGAATTATCTCGATATGTCTTTTATTCACCGAAAAAGTCGCGAAATAGGTATACAAATATCTATACATACACTTACGAAATTTAGTACACGTGCTTGGACGCCAAAATAGATCATCACCCTTGTGGAAAAATTTCTCGGATAAAAGTAGGTAAATAACTTACAAAGTGAAAGTAACAGTTTATGAATGTTTATTTTTATTTAAAAAGTCGAAAAAAGTCTTACAAAGTCGGAAAAACTCGGAGTAATTCCAAAATTTCGGACTCTTCCAGAAGAGTTATTCAGTGTTAATAAATCTTGCAACGTTTATGGGTACTAAAAGAAATATATTAAAAGTTATTAATACTACGAAAGTGTAATAAAGGGGAAAAAAATATAACTAATACTTCCCCGGTTTTCCGTTTAAGAATTTGAAACTTTCTTCTTTGTTTAAAAAAAGGTTACCGTTACTGTCGATCAATATTATAAACTTTGTTTCTTCAATTTTTGATAATTATTATTAAAATCTATTATATCACAACGTTATTTGCCAATTTTTATTTTATTGTACTTTTATTACATAAATATATTTATAAATTAAGTAAAAATTAAAACAGATGATCTAATTAGCTTTTGACAGGTTGAGTCAGTGTTGCCAGAGAAAAAGTCAATCTTTCGTCCTTAAAGCCTCCTCTACACTACTCGCGAAGTTCCTCGGCGAAGTACTCGGCCGAAGTTGACTGAAGTCCGCGGTGCTACACTACACACTCGTTCAACTTCGCGAGGAGCGCATTCGTGTAGCGTTACCGGTACCCTGCGGACGTTTATTATAATGGACGCTCAAGTAGCAGCTGCCGTAGCAATGTGCTCTCTAGCGTATTATAACTACGTGCATACTTATCTCACGAAGAAGACTAAAAAGAAAAGAAGAAAAAGAAGATGGTGGATGATCGCAATGCATCGGAACAGAACTAGGTAGGTAATATTTATTTAAATAATTAGGATTTCTAATAAGTTAAAGTACATTACATGGCAAGTTAATTAACTGTATTTTTTTTTACAGACGTACTAAGGAACAACAATTTCTTGAACTCATACAAGAACCATCAGGAGAATTTGAAAATTTCCACCGAATGTCATTGGACGATTTTAATTTATTACTTTCTAAAGTCGAACCCTTAATCGCTAAACGAGACACTCATTTAAGAGAAGCTATACCTGCTAAGATTCGATTATCAATCACCTTGAGGTTTTTGGCAAGTGGTGACAGCTATAGATCTATGCACTATTTATTTAAAATTTCAAGCCAGTTGATTTCAAAAATTGTAGTCGAAGTCTGTGAAGCTTTGAACGAGGAACTCAAGGATGAAATAAAGGTAAAATTTTAATATTTATGACATATATTTATTAAAAGTTTAGGTATGTACAATTACAAAAATATCAGTGAGAATAAGAATAAGAATAATTTCATACATTACGAGTCATTATATGCCTGATATATTAAATCACTCTGATGTGTATTATCTTCTGGACAATCAGATTGAGTTTGGGTCTCTGGTATATGCAAAATATATTGAACATCGTTAGATTGATCTGATTGAGGCTGCTTATAGCGTTGATAAACTGATTGACTTTGGGTGTCTGGTGCAATAATTTCATCACTTATAACACGTATCTTTGAAGAGCGTTGATGAGCAGTGATTTCGCTTGGTTGTTGGAAGTATGTCGGTTGACATTCACTGGACTCATTAGATAATGTTATATATGTATCAGGTGGCTCTGAAAACGATGAGTGTGGTCTAGGAGATAATGTTGTAACATTATAATGAACTGCATTATTCGCAGATAAAGGACGCTTTCTAGAAGATAGTGATGTAGTTAACGGACTATAATATGGCGTAGACTTAGGTGTAGAAGTACGAAACGATTCACC
This sequence comes from Apodemia mormo, assembly GCA_036924255.1. Lineage (NCBI taxonomy): Eukaryota > Metazoa > Arthropoda > Insecta > Lepidoptera > Riodinidae > Apodemia > Apodemia mormo. The sequence goes on from JAUPFN010000008.1 coordinate 41,993,404, forward strand.
TGATGGAGATCTTTCAAAACGTGATTTCCGAAATAGAGCATGTATATCGAACATTATATCGTCCCTTTCATGTTCAGGTAACCTCTTCAGTTTTTTGGCAATTAGTTTGCCGAATACGTCGCACTCGTCCTCAACTGCGCTGCTATCCTTTGAAGGATTATTTATCACTTTATTTAAGTTATTGAAGGCTTCTGTCATCTGCCTACTGGCAACTTGCAATTCCGGTGGGTTGTCACGCCGTCGGATGGTGTGTCTATTTTTTGGGGGCTCTGGTTCTTTTGGAGTTGGAGAAGCAATTGGTACATCCTCTGAAGCGTTGGTTGATTCTTCCTAAATCGAATCAGTTCCATGATCCTGAAATAAAAATAGCAAAGGTTTAAATGTATATATCACGACCTATTTAATAATAAATCTTTATTTAATCCAATCCAAATTTGTGAGTGTATATGGGTTCTGTATACTATATGCATTTGAGTGCGCGTATATGCAGGAGTACTGTATGTGTATGTAGGAGTGTGAGTGTATGTCTCTGTATTTTATGAAAAATACATGAGTGCTACAATTAATCGGCTTTTTAATTATTTATATACAATTTGAGTGTCAGCTTTTAATGAAATTGACCGTGTCTTTTTACATATTATTTGATGATAATATTTTTTATATAATATACTTTTTATTTACAGATGCCGTGCAATGAGCAGCAGTGGTTGGAAGTTGAAAACGGATTCAAGGAGAATTTTCCACATGCCCTTGGCGCAATGGATGGAAAGCATATTGTTATACAATGTCCGGTTAACTCTGGTTCTGAGTACTTTAATTATAAAAAGACGTTTAGTTTAGTACTTTTAGCTTTAGTCGACAGTAACTATAACATTATGTATGCTGACATTGGTAGTCAAGGTAGGATCAGTGATGGAGGTGTACTTAAAAATTCTTCGTTATGGCAAAAAATTGCATCTAACGGGCTTAATCTTCCTAAGCCAAGTCCATTATCCGGAACGGATCATGTCGAAATTCCCTACGTTTTTTTGACAGATGGAGCATTTGCTTTACATAATAATATAATGAAACCATATCCTGGCAACCATGATATCAATTCACCGAAAAGGATTTTCAATATGCGCTTGTCAAAATCTCGAGTAGTAGTTGAGAATGTGTTTGGTATTTTAGCATCCAGGTTTAGAATATTCAGAAAGCCAATTGATTTGGATATTCATAATATCCCAATTATTACAATGACATGTCTCTTATTGCATAACTTTCTCAGAAAAAGTAATAAATCATCCCTTATATATATGCCTCCTGGTACTGTAGATATGTATGATGATAATGGAGTTTTAATTCAACCCGGGTCTTGGCGGGCAGACTTTGATAATAACTGTGCTTTGAGAGATATTACACAAGTACCACGCAGATCACCATTATCTGCCGTTCAGATAAGGGATTACTTTACAAATTATTTTCAATGTTTATAAATAAACACAACGAATGTAGGGTCATTTCGCCTGTTCGTTACCACATTAACTACATACTTTTTATATTAAAACTAATGCAGAGACATTATTATGTTCTCCTTAAAGCAAGCAACTGCACTAAATGGACGCAAACTGGCGAATCGACCTTACTGTAATCTGTACTTTAGTAATAATAAAACAAGTTATTGATAATAAAAAACTTACCGTGGTTATTGTTTGTTTACATTTATACACGGACCCCAAAAAGCTGTTCATGAAATCAAAGGCGAACCAAACTGGACGATAAACATCATCTGCGCCGGCACCACTTTTTAAGGAAGCTTCCATTTTTCTGTAGTAGCCCCTGTATGTCGCAAAAAGTGAATCCTTTTTTTTCTTCAATTCTTCAACTGGTATTTCCAAAACGTCCCGAATACGCACCCAAGCATCATTTACTTTTTTCTTGTCCTTATGACCTTTCCCACTGGGGTCCCAAATAAAAGGCTCTGCTTGAAGTGTTTCAAGGAACAACATAGTTTGCTCCTGTGACCACTGTATGCCGCTCATAATAGAGTCTCACACGCACATCAACGAAAAAATCTATTAAACACACGTGCGTTCACAACGGCGTCTTGACGCGTACTGAAGTCGGCCGAGTAGTGTATAGAGGTACTAAGAGCATGTGTCAGAGGCCTAGTAGCATATCAAAGCAGTCAAGAATAACGACGTTAATAAGTCGGCGATTGCTAAACATCTACAGCTGTAGTCAGGCCGTAATCACTGGATGGAATTTCATAGGCCACGCGTATTTTCGACAGAACGCCATATTACATTCCACGGCTAGTGAAAGAAGCCATTGAAATCAAAAAACATCCAAATTTCAACCGGGAAGACGCACGTAGTACGTCCTTGATAAGTTTTCTTGGCACGTATTGATTTTTGAAAAGCTGTATATTTTGGAAACGATGATCGATTTGATCTTTCAAATGGCATTCAACTCAATTTAAATATTGCTTTAGCTAAAAAATCGGTAGGTTCAAAAATTTCGAAGCAATGTCAAAAAAACATTTTCGTCTATGATAGATCCCAAACAAATTTACCGATTTTTATCCAACTAACGGTACTTGGCGCAGTTTTTAAAGGAGAAACGATGATAAGATTTTGAAGTCAATCGGTATATTAGCCTGAAAGTTATTTCCAAAATATTAAGTAACTTTGCTAAAGAAAACGTAATTTTAATATTTGAAAAGTTGTAACCTTTGAAAATAAGGTTCGGTTTTGATTTTTAAAAGGGCATTCGACGTAATTTTTATAGTATTAAAATATCGTAGAATACCAAAAAATAATTGGTTGAAATATTTCGAAGTTATGTCGAAAAAACACTTTTTTCAAAATTTTCGTCAACGATTACTTCCAAACGAATAAACTGATTTTGAGGCAATTTATGCATTAGATGTATTTTTTGAGGAATAGTTTTTGTACTCAATCGGTACATTAATCTGGAAGTTATTAAAAAAAAAATTGTTTCGTCACAATTTGTTTAGGGTATTTTCAAAATTTCTCAAAATCTCTTAGGCCCATTTGGTACAAAATTTCAGGAAGTATAAGTTGAGCGGAATCCAATCGAATGCCACCAACCGCGTTTCAATCGGTCAAGGCGTTCAAAACTTATGAGTTGTTGACACACACACACACTCACACACACACACTCACACACACACATACATACAGACATAATGACGTCATCGCGAAAATAGTCGAAAATGGTTCCTAAGCCCACAAAACGCGGACATATGGTGAAAACTCCATTTTTGAAAATCGGAGCAAAATCAGTAACCTTCCTATCTACATACGTAGTGGGAAGTTAAAAAGTACAAGTGTTTTAATAGATTAATATTGTATTAAACTGGAGTGAATGAAAATGAATTAAACAAAATAAAACTACCACGCCAAAGCTTAAACCTAAAAGTGCGATATTTTTTTAGTAAAATGTACCACTAAAGGGCACAGATCGTCGCCTAGTGTAGCTTTGTAGCATTTTTACTCGTTATTTGACCCTCCCGTTGGTCGAGTGGTTAGCGACCCTGACTACGCAATCAACGGGGCTCGGGTTCGATCCCCGACGGGGACAAGCATTTGTGTGATGAGCGTAAATGTTTGTATTTCTGGGTTTAGGTGTTTATTATATATATTCTGGTATTTATATATTATGTATTTCTATGTATTAGTATCGTTGACTAACACCCATAACACAAGCAAATATTTGCTTACTTTGGGGTTAGATCAGTAAGTGTAGTTTGTCCCGTGAATATTTATTTATTATTATTATTTATTTATTTTTATAATAGATGGCGTTAGCAGTAATAAAATTCTAATACAAAATGTATTTTCTATTTTTTTAATGTTTATGAAATAGCATTTTAATGGTAGATAATATATCTAGACATGAATTTAAACCACCACGTCAAAGCCCAAACCTTAAAGTGGGATACTTTTTCAGGAAAATGTACCACAAAAGTGCATAGAAAGTCGCCTAGTGTAGGGCTCGCTTCGCTCGCCATAATTATACTGGCTGTTGCCCAAGACTTCGTCCGCGCGGACTTCGTTTACTCCGCACAGCACCACCCCCGTAGGTGACAGCTTGATAATATGTAGCCTATATGTTGACCCGACCTGTTAGTAATAGTCATGCAAAATTTGAAATAAATCCATGTAGTACTTTTTGAGTTTACCCCGGACATAGGAGTAGTGTAGAGGAGGCTTTAAGGACGAAAGATTGACTTTTTCTCTGGCAACACTGACTCAACCTGTCAAAAGCTAATTAGATCAGCTGTTTTAATTTTTACTTAATTTATAAATATATTTATGTAATAAAAGTACAATAAAATAAAAATTGGCAAATAACGTTGTGATATAATAGATTTTAATAATAATTATCAAAAATTGAAGAAACAAAGTTTATAATATTGATCGACAGTAACGGTAACCTTTTTTTAAACAAAGAACAAAGTTTCAAATTCTTAAACGGAAAACCGGGGAAGTATTAGTTATATTTTTTTCCCCTTTATTACACTTTCGTAGTATTAATAACTTTTAATATATTTCTTTTAGTACCCATAAACGTTGCAAGATTTATTAACACTGAATAACTCTTCTGGAAGAGTCCGAAATTTTGGAATTACTCCGAGTTTTTCCGACTTTGTAAGACTTTTTTCGACTTTTTAAATAAAAATAAACATTCATAAACTGTTACTTTCACTTTGTAAGTTATTTACCTACTTTTATCCGAGAAATTTTTCCACAAGGGCATACTTAAATGTTATCCGATTCCAACAATCAAACTGATAACCTCTGTGTTTTCGTCGGTTAAAAATATTGTCTAAATGATAACTGCTGATTTACCTATATAATGAAAACCGAATAACGAAATACTGAAATAGTTATATAAATATCGCCACAAGATAGCAACGCACCATTAACACCTTTGGTGTCGATAGGCGATGGTTGACTCTTTCCATCAGGAGACCCATCTGCTTGTTTGCTATCTTATAACATAAAAAAACATATGTAGTTATGTATAAAGTACGTGATAGGAAATTTAACAAATGGGAATGGAAAATTAACTTCAAATCGTTAAATATCCTAAACTATTATTTAAAAAAAAAAAGATAAATAAAACTTAAAATGATTTTTAAATACCTATTCAACGATGCCCCACATGACATTGTTCATCAATATATATATATATTTTTTAATTTTGACAATATAGCGCCCGGTGGTTTCCATGGTGAATTCTTATTTTTAGTTGAAACTAGTTTATCACTCACTTGTACTTTTATTTCACTATTATTATACACTAAATTATTTAATTTTATCGACCGGTTTCGCTTTTTAAAGCATCTTCAGGACGTAATATTCTTTACTGACAGTTTAGTTTTAGATATATTACATAAACAAAATATTTTTTAAAAATGATAGTGGGTAAACTTAAAAATAAACACAATTTCTGTATTGCTAGCTTACACGGTTCTCCCTAAACGTTTAGGCGTTTCCTAGTATATAATTTTATCTCACTTTAAATTAACTGTAATTACTTACAAAATAATGTCAGATTTATAAATGTCAAATAAAGTCAACTTACTTACAAATAAATTATTTTACGATGTCGACATTATATTTGTGTGGTCATTACTAATTAAATTTTAATAAATGTAATAATTAATTAATAATACAATTGCCTTTATATTATTATTGATGATAATATAATGATCATTGTATTCAATTATCAAATTTAAAATATAAAAATGTCAAAATTAATATACAATTACGGTTCAATTAGATGTCAATAAATGATTATAATAATAACATGATTATTCAGAAACTTAAAATAATAATTATTATATAGTAAATTGGAAGAATAAATCTTCACTACATATGTATATGCGCACATATACATATACATATACATATACATATATATATACATATTGTCCTTACTCATTCAAATTTGCATTAAAAATATTTAACAGGGGGGAGTTATTAAGTTCGGTTTGGTCATTTAAAAGTTTTGGTTCCCCTTTGTGTCGATTTATTTCTAACGCTTCTAGGGCGTTGAGTCTTCTACCTTTTCTGCAAAAATGTAATAATTTTAAATTTGTTGTTAAATCAAAAGTGTGACCTTCAGTAATAAGGTGTTGAGCAAAGGTAGAAGATTCACCTTTCCCCGAGCGCCAACTTCGAAGGTGTTCTTTTATTCGTGTTGAGAATGACCTTCTAGTTTGACCGATATATATAGCTTGACAGTTTTCACACATTAATTGATACACACCACTTTTTGATTCATTTGCTATTTTCTGTTTGTTATTAAATATACAAGATTTTAGAGATTTTGTTGTGTAAAAAACGGGTGTGCAATCCTTGAGCAAACGTGAGACTGTATACGATATCCCTCCTTTAAACGGTAGTCTAATATATCTTCGTTTAGTTGAATTGTCATTTTTATGTCCTGAATACAAGGTTTGGGCCATTAGTTTCTTCTGCTTCTTCTTCAATAATGAGTCGATAACTTTTGGTTCATATCCATTATTTTGAGCTATTGTTTTTATAGTATTAAGTTCACATTGGAAATTATCTTCATTCATAGGGACTGATACTAGTCGATGGATCTAAGTGAATTCTTATGTCATGTCTTTGGTGATACTCGCAAGATTAAGACTTTTCGATTGACATAAGAATCATTAAAATCGGCCTACGCGTTGGACCTCTATTATAGAACGCCGCATAGAAACAAATATACATATGTACATACATATGTAGACTGGTAAACACTTTACCTCCTTCAGTCGGGTAAAAAGCATTTGGGAGGTCAAAGATTTTGGACAAACGACGAAGACAAAATAGCAGTAGACGCATATTTTGACTCTAGGGAAGAATAATTTTTTTTTCAACGGTTTTAATGCTTTGAATGGGAGATGGCAAAAGTGCATCGAACTTGATGGTGATTATGTAGAAAAATAAAAATATAACTGATTTAGTACCTATGTGTTTATTTTCTTGGTTAGGCCGAATCATAGAAATATATTTAGAGGTCAATGGGCCGGATACTTTTCAATCTGTGATTAAAAGCTGTGATTAATTCACCCAGGTGCATTGTCTTTTTTTTATTTTTTTTTTATATAGAAGAGGGGGCAAACGAGCAAGAGGTGCACCTGATGGTAAGTGATCACCGCCGCCCATGGACATCTGCAATACCAGAGGTCTTGCAATTGCGTTGCCGGCCTTTTAAGAATGAGTAAGCTCTTTTCTTGAAGGTCCTTATGTCGTATCCGTTCGGAAATACCCCTGCCGGTAATTGGTTCCACAACAGAGTAGTGCGAGGTAAAAAGTGTCGGGAGAATCGCACAGTTGTGGATTTCCAGACATCGAGATGGTGAGGATGAAACTTCAAATTTTGACGCGATTACCGATGGTGGAATTCAGCGGCAGGAATTAATCCAAACAACTCGTCGGAACACTCTCCATGATATATACGATAAAAGACACAAAGAGAACCTATATCTCTGCGCAATGCCAAAGAGTCAAGCTGTTTCGGAATAGCCTGGTCGTCAACGATTCAAACTGCTCTACGCTGAATGCGATCAAGAGGAAGAAGCTGGTACTGGGGAGCTCCGGCCCAGAGATGCGAACAGTACTCTATGTGAGGCCGAACCTGTGCCTTATAAAGTTGAAGGCGATGGACCGGCAAAAAGTACTGTTTCGCTCTGCTGAGCACACCGAGCTTTTTGGAGGCTAGTTTATAGCCTTGCCTTCAAAATGACCGCGAAACTGAACGTAATTCGATATGTCAACTCCCAGGATTCCGACACTATCTGAGGCTGTCACGAGAGTATCCTCAAATCGAGGTGATACGACAAAGGGCGTCTTTTTTGCGGTGAACACGCAAAGCTGTGTCTTCTTGGGGTTAAAAGTAACCAGGTTTTGGCGACCCCATTCCGAGACATCGGTAAGTCGATTCTAGACTTCAGACACAAGCTTTTTTCGGCACTTTTCGACGTGTTCCCGAGAAATACCGCTTCGGCCGGAGTATGTAGCATCACCAGTACTGTCATCCGCATAGCAATGTATGTTGCTAATTCGCATCATATCATTGATGTGCAGAAGGAACAGTGTCGGTGATAGCACGCAGCCTTGGGGAACACCAGCATTGACAGATTTAAGATCGGAGCACGCACCGTCGACAACGACCTTGATGCTTCGGTCAACCAAAAAACTGGTGATCCACTTGCATAATTTCTCGGGAAGCCCATAGGGAGGCTAGCATATTTTTAACTCCAACTTGTGAAGCTGAAATAACACAAATAGTTAAACTACTTAAAAATACTAAATCAGTAGGCTATGATACAATATCCACTTCAGTTATTAAAAGTGCAATTGGAGTTTTATCACCAATACTAGCATGGTTAGTAAATGAATCCCTCTCGCAAGGCATATTTCCTAGTAGTCTCAAAGTATTAGAAGTAAAACCACTACATAAAAGTGGTAATCGCCATGAGATGGGCAATTATAGACCTATAGCTTTGATCTCGGTAATTGCTAAAATATTCGAAAAAGTAATGCATGAACGAATAAGGATTTTTTTAATAAACACAAAGTAATTCATGTTGAGCAATACGGATACCAGAAAATTAAATCTACGGCATCCGCAGTGTTTTCTTTAATAAAAAAAAATAACAGAAAACATTAATAAAAAAGTCGAGTTGCAGCAGTCATGTCGAAAGCATTTGATTTTGTAGACCATAATAACTTGATAATCAAATTGCACAAATATGGTATTAGAGGCATTGCTTTACAGTGGATTAAGAGTTATTTGTCAGAAAGGAAACAGCACGTTGAAATTAGGCAAGTCAACGAGAGATCTGAAATAGTTACATACAAATCGGAAAATTGTGATACATTTCATGTAAACCCAAACACACAGGTCCACTCATCTTATTTTGGACAATCTGGTTGTACTACTCGATTCGATTTATTTTTGCGTCGGCAGCAGGGAACCACTGACTTGGAATGACTGAGTTTGATGCCAATGTCACTCTTTTGAAACCCAGAATCGACTTTACTCCTCGTATTGTCTCGCTTTAGTTTTAGCATATAGCAATTTAGATCACAGTTTTATTGAACCACACCCATCAGTGAAGGATTTACGCTTGGGTCCGTGGGGCCCGGGCCTAGGGCGGAACGATTTGAAGGGCGGCAAAATTTCTAGAACGTTAAAATTTTAGAGCCGAAATTACATATCCGAATAATATTTAAAATTGGTAATAATATTTATTTATTATAATAATATATTTATTATAATAATATTCAGTTGCAAAAGCAATATGGCACTAACACTAATTACCACCGTGCGTAGCACTTAATTCACCCAGGTGATTTGCCCCAGGTGAATTAAGTCTACCGCCCCGAAAAATTAATCTAGGTACGAAACCTAATTATACGATACTACCTATTTGACGACAATTTTCATATATTACTACTAGTGGGTAATTTGTTTAGCCTTCTGATGCTATTTTAAATTTTAGTTATATTTTTCTTGTGCTATTATTCCTTCTAAATAATAAATAAATAAAATTTAATTTTAATTCGAAATTACATATCCAAATAATATTTAAAATTGGTTCTGATTTTGGAACGAAGTTCCTTACGGCAGGCTTGGAGGGGATAGGGATTTTGCCGCGCGACCGAACTGAAAAAAATGTGATAGTAAAACCGTAAGAAAAATGCGTGGAATAAAAGCGTTAAATGAGACGTGCGCAGGCGCGACAGTCGCGTACACAAGCGAGTAGTGCCGTTTAGCCGAAGGAAGTTCGTTCCTACCTGGTGTCCCGCGACACCACATCATTTATTTTTTTTTGTAATTTTATAGAACATAATCTATTAACTATAATTAATATTCCATTGACTTTTCAATTCGTGGGTGCAACATTACTAATTAAATCGAATAATGTTATTAAAAAGAAACAGCCGAATTAATAATAAGCTTCTTTGAAAAATACTAAATACCTTTTTACTTTTGTATCTTTGATGAGATTACTCTTACAAATAGGTATTCAAACAAAGTTTGTATACGACAAACTATCGTGTACAAACATATCACACGCTGTTTACCATAAATGAGGTTAGTTCTTCTACCGTAATCGTCAAATCTCTCTCTACTGAGAGATTTGACGATTGAGACGAATGAGATTAGTTCTACCGTATTCATCAAATCTCTCTACCATCGCGCGCGACTTACACATAGGTCTCACTATAAGTTTTGCGTAACTTAAAAAACAACACGTTATAACCAAAATATTATGTTTATTGCTTTTCAAAATAATCTCCTTTACATTTTAAACAATTTTTCATGCGATCGAAATCATTTTTTAAAACAGGAGGACCACAGATCTGAAGCATATTTTCTACGTGCTGATTGAACGCTATCACTGCCACTTCGGAGTTGGTAAAAGTAAAACTTCTCATCAAATCTTTGATTTTGGGGAAAACACAGAAATCACAGGGTGCTAGGTCGGGGCTATGTGCAGGATGAGTGACGAGATGTACTTTTTCGGAAGCTAAAAATGACTTTGTTTTGTTGGCCGTGTGTGAAGAAGCGTTATCATGGTGTAGGAGAATGCGGCTTTTGGGTCGTCTTTCGCAAACTTTTTCTAACACCCTGGTTAAACAAATGGTAGAATACCACTCGGCATTAACACTCTTTTGATCTTCAAGTGGAATTGTACAGATGGGACCCGTAGCTGAGAAAAAAACGCGATCATTTTTTTACCAACGTTTCTCGCCTGTCTCACTTTTGTTGGCCTGTTCTCATTTTCAAACACCCATTCACAAGATTGCTGTTTTTTTTCCAAAACAAAAAACAATAAATCCACGTTTCGTCTCCTGCGACAATGTCATAAACTGCATTAGAATGTCCGTGGTCGTACTTCAGTAGCATCTGTGAGCACCATTCCACGCGAGCCCGCTTCTGCTCCGCTGTCAGTTCATGAGGGATCCAACGACAACAATGTTTCCGAACTTTCAATTCTTCGTGTAAAATTTTCTGAATTTGGCTCATACCGATCCCCAGTAGTCCTCGAATTGTCTCATAGGTAATCCGGGGGTTTTCTTCAATTAACCGGTTAACAGTTGCCACATTATTTTCGTTAACGGCAGTTGAAGGCCGCCCTTCACGAAATTCGTCATGTAAAGAAACTCGACCTCTCTCAAATTCAGCAAACCATCACCTCACGGTGCTCAAACAAGGTGCTTCTCTCCCAAAAGCATTTTGAAGACGAGCGGCACAGTCTTGCGAAAGAGAACTTGCAAAGAGAACTTTTAAAATCATAAAAAATCATCGCTCTAAAATCTTTTCGACTTAATTTCATTTTAGTTGCGTACGTAGAAAATTCGCATCCGTCAGACTGAGGTTCTTAAAACGCTGCGGAATCTGGACGTGAACAAAGCCAGTGGCCCTGATGGGATTCCAGCCATAGTACTGAAAACCTGTGCGCCTGAACTCGCTCCTGTTTTGACACGCCTCTTTCGCCTTTCGATGGCTACAGGAAAAGTGCCTAAATCATGGAAGCTTGCCAACGTGCAGCCTGTGCCCAAAAAAGGCAGTCGTGCTGACCCCTCCAACTATAGGCCAATTTCAGTCACGTCCATACTCTGCAAGACTATGGAGCGTGTACTGAACAGCAGGCTAATGGCACACCTAGAAGCGAACGAACTACTGAGTGACCGCCAATACGGGTTTCGCCGAAATCGGTCTACTGGGGATCTTCTAGCGTATGCCACTTACATTTTGAGCTCGGCCATAGAGAAGCATGGTGAGGCACTAGCTGTCTCCCTTGATATCTCGAAGGCCTTTGACAGGGTCTGGCATGATAGTCTTATTGGTAAGCTTCCATCGTATGGCCTGCCTACTGGTCTCTGCGCCTGGATCTCAGATTTTCTGAGTGGCCGGTCGATCAGAGTAGTCGTCGACGGCTGCTCATCCGACCAAATGGCTATAAATGCCGGAGTACCTCAGGGATCAGTTCTCTCCGCAACTTTATTCCTGCTACACATTAACAATCTGCTAAAGCCCGGTATCTATGGGTACGCAGATGATAGCACTGTTGTGGAGAGTTACGTATCCAATGCGCGGGCCAGTACGGCACAGATCCGGTCTCTCAGAGAGGCAATGGTCGATCGTATGAACCTGTCCTTACAGGCAGTCTCCGATTGGGGCGATGCTAATCTGGTCAGGTTTAATGCAAGTAAGACCCAGGCGTGTCTATTCTCCGCTAAACGGAGTCCGCTCCATCTATCTCCGTCTTTCCAGGGTGTGGCCGTGCCGATGAATGACCACCTCGAGATCCTTGGTATCACGTTAACGCCTACTCTCAACTTTGGTTCGTACATCGAATCTAAAGCCCAAGTTGCCTCAAAAAAGCTTGGTATTCTGGCGAAGGTGAGACAGTATTTCAGTCCGGGACAGTTGCTCAACCTTTATAAAGCACAAGTCCGTTCGTGCATGGAATACTGCTCTCACCTTCCGCTAAATACCAGCTGGAGACACTTGAGGCCATCGAGAGGCGTGCCAAGAGGCTCATAAACGACGATGATCTGGTAGGCAAAAAACTCCAGAGCCTCGCTCATCGCCGCAGAGTGGCTAGTTTATCGGTTTTTTATCGAATACACTTTGGAGAGTGCGCTGCGGAATTGCACGACTTAATTCCGCCATCCCCGTTTTTCTATCGATCGTCGAGGTGCACAGAATCTAGGCATCGTTATATGGTGGACGTTCCACGTACCCGGACAAAGCGGTTTGACTCAACATTCTTCATTCGAACCGCAAAGGACTGGAACATGCTTCCTGAGTCTGTGTTCCCGGACGAGTACAATCTGGAGATCTTCAAGAGAAGAGTGAACAGGTACCTTCTAGGGAAGCGCGTTCCATCTTAGGCCTCATCTTAGCTTAACATCAGGCGAAATCGAGGTCAAGCGCTTACCTATCGATAATAAATATTAAGTTGAGAGTAATTAAAACTATATGCAAAACATAGCTATAGATATACTATTATCATTAGCATGTCGGTGACGCGAACCGAGGATTTTACCCTCTACCAAAACGCTCAACGCGCCTAAAGAAGTTTTCACTTCAAAAAAAAACAGTAGCAGTCGTGGGACTGCCGATAGAAGTGAAAACGGAACTATTAAGTTGAGAGTAATTAAAACTATATGCAAAATATAGCTATAGATATACTATTATCATTAGCATGTCGGTGACGCGATTCGAGGATTTTACCCTCTACCAAAACGCTCAACGCGCCTAAAGAAGTTTTCACTTCAAAAAAAGACATATCACATGTTGTTTATGCTAAGCGAGGAGGTTGTTAAATACGGTGATACGGATCACACTTCTCGCCAACTGACAAACCGGTGAATCAAGATGAGTGTTGATCAAGATGAACGTTCGGTTCACTCTGCATATCCCAACAGGGAACCGGCGTGATGAAACTTTTACGAGGTAAAATAAATTATTTCTACAATTCTTAGCTAATAAGGTTAGAAAAAAGAAAAATCTTTCATTAACCATTCTCTGGTATACATTTATTACACTGACCCAATGCATAAATGCAAAACAATTGCACATTTATATTTAAAACACCAACCTGTTTTAAAACTGGTATTTCTAAATTAATAACTTATGTTAGTACGGGAGCCATTACGCAATGCGATATTTAAAACAAAAAACAGTACAGATAAAAAATGCCCTACAAAGTTGTGGAAAGATCTAGAAAGTTAAAAAATTATGGGAAGATAGGGGTAATGGTTTGACTTGGGGGAGTTTTAAGTTCGACAGCAGTCATGACCCCACAAAATACACCATAAGTATACCTTATTTACCCTTTAGGGCATGCCTTAAAATGGTAAAATATCTTATCTATATAAAGTTGTAGGATAATTATTTTCTTCTTTCTTTATTTAATATGATATCAATTTAATAGCAAATAAGCAGACGGTTCTCCTGATGGAGACAACCATCGTCAGAGGTTAATGGTGCATTGCAAACTGTGTGGCGGGCAAAGATTTCTATGTACTAAAGTAGGTACTAGACAAGTGCGCTTCGCCACTTATTCCACTAAAGTGCAGTCCATGGACCTCACCTATTTCATTCCGTTGGGGGCCGCGGTGAGACGCGTTGCGTGTTCCAAGCACTCAAACTTTAAAACAGCGCCGGCGGCGACTCGGCTCATTGTTTCGACCCGCCAACACTCGAGACTCCGGTCAAGAGCCATTAACGAGTCGAAATCCTGGATACTTACTCTCCCACCAATCGTCAAGATACTGCCCTAAACCGAGGTTCGGTCTCACAGGAGACACCCTTAGGGCGGGCTCTTAGCCCACTTAAATTCTGGCTGAGCACTGCTCGCCCCAAAAGCCCGGTTTCGCTGTAGCAGTCATTTGGACCAACTGCTTAAGTTCATTACGAAAAAAAAAACTATAATATTACAAATTAAGTTTGATTAATCCAATTAAATTTCTATAGCTAATATCTTTTTCGGTCTCGTCATTTTAATCAGAATAAATAGAATAGAAAAATCAATGAAATGTATGTATGAAACGCGTAAAGCGCTATGAAAGTCACGCCGGTTACGACCTTTTGATGGAGAAAAGGTTACATCCTCGTTAGATATTATAATCTGCAGCGCCGCTTATGTATCTTTGGTTGGACGAATTTTATTTCAGCGCTGCAGCGACCATTGATTTTTACACTGTTAACGAAATGGAACACGAATTTTACTTAGTATATAGCTTATCTAGTACGTAGCACATTAATCTCTCTGGTGGCGGGGTTGGAACGTCACATACATAAAATTACCGGCTACCTTAATTTCCAAACAGGGGCGTAGCTATCGCCGTATCTGCCGTACCAATTATACGGGCCCCCTGGCCACGGAGGGCCCTTATGTGCATAAGCAAACATTAATAAAAACTTCCCAAATGGAAAAAATCAAACAAAAAAATTTCTTTTTTTTTTCGAAAAAACGCAAGGAGAGTGTATAGGTACTTAATTTGATTTTTTTGTAAATTGGAAAAAGTGACAGATAGATAAATATTATGAATAAATATTTCTTTTAATTTTATGCAAACATTTTTTTTTCTTCTGTGAGAAATCTCTAGGCTCTAGCCTTCATAATCGCCCCCAAATAAATATTTATACGGGGCCCAGCCAAGGCATGCTACGCCACTGTTTCCAAACCGGAATACGTAAGACAGCTTTAAGACAAGCAACGACACTATTACGGCAAGTAAGATGGTGGTACCAAACCCTGGCAAGACGTTGCAGAACTCTTCCATCTAATTTTCCTCTCTTCTCTCGCCTTTTAGTATTGATGAATGTTTATCATTCAGCGGGAGTCACGTTCTTAATCCATACTAATATTATAAATGCGTAACTCTGTCTGTTTGTCTCTTCTTCATGCCTAAACCACTAAACCAATTTGAATAAAATTTGGCACAAAGATAGTTTGAGACCCGAGAAAGGAAATATCATAGTTTTCATCCCGGAAATCCCACGGAAACGGGAACTATGCGGGTAAAACCCCGGGACTGCATTTCTTTTAAATTACAGTGATATGGAGTAACTTAGGCTACTTTTATTTTAGTAATTTTCCCACTCGAGCACAGCTTTTCATCGGACATCGCGTCAAAATTTGAAATTCCATCCTCACCATCTCGATGTCTGGAAATCCACAACTATGCGTTTCTCTCGGCACTTTTTGCCTCGCACTACTTTGTTGTGGAACCAAATACCGGCATGGGTGTTTCCAAACGGATACGACTTGGGGGCCTTCAAGAAAAGAGCTTACTCATTCTTAAAAGGCCGGCAACGCAACTGCAACACCTCTGGTATTGTGGATGTCCATGGGCGGCGGTGATCACTTACCATCAGGTGCACCTCCTGCTCGTTTGCCCCCTCTTCTATAAAAAAAACAGCTAGTCCAGATATAAAATAAGTTTTGTATCTAAAGTATCAGATTTGAGGACAATGTAGGACGGGTATATAGAAAGGAAGGAATAGGTCATATAGACTCATATGTAGATATTTATAAATGTATTATGTCTATAACATGCTAAAGCCTTCGACCGCAAAATATCGCTATGTGTAAAAGCTCAACCGGTGCCTTTCCATCAGAGTGAAAGGAGTGAAACAAAGTTTATCCCCTCCCTCTCACCTTTCAATTTGTTAATTCAGAAAAAATACATTAAAAAATATATTAAGTTCAATAAAATGTTAATATGAATATTAAACGGAATTGATTTTGTACTAAGTCCATTAACAAGAATGCTTTTTACAAAAAATACTTTATACATTATAATGCTTATGTTAAGGCCCGCTTGCCAAAACTATTTAAATGCTTTTTAAATGACTTTTAGTAAAGTTAAATGCATCAAAAAGTATTTAATTTGGTGCAAGTGGGGCTATCTCAAATTCGTGCACAATAGTTTACTTTTCAACAATCGTATATTTTATGGTAACTGAATCAAGCCACTACATTGGGCGTGTTCGAAACGAATATCTAAACTTAAACAAATTGACAAATGGCTTAACTAAGACATTTCCAAAACACTCTATATACAGTAAGACATAATCCAATGCCGCCATTTTACTTTCGAGGCGCATTTGCATAATTCTGATATTTTTCCTATGGGTTTGGACAATTAAATAAAGAAAATGTATCCGAAAGAAACCAGCTAAACTTAGACAAAGTTTACTCTGACAGATCTAAGCAAGTTTTGTAGACAGTCAAACAGGCTGTCAAACAGTTAAACAGGAACACGCCCATTGTTTAACATTTTTGAATATAAAATTAGGTAAGGAAAAACAATAAATTTTTATAATAGATTTTAACGTAAATAAAAAACCAGGTCATATTAACCCTGGGCTATATTAAACGGAAGTTTTAATGTTATCTTAGTTATACCAATTTAATTTTTAAACCTTTCGCACCGTTTCCACTGTGATAGATGAAAACCGTTACAACTTGCAGCAATATCATGTGACCATCTTATGAAATATATTCATTAAATCTAATTTTATTACGCAATCCTTTTCTTACCTTTATAATTATTGAAGTCCAGACGTTTCTCAAACTCAAATTCTTTTATTCTGTGGTAGTAGGTGAAGGAGTTAAATGTGAATATACACAATGTTAATAAGGACGCTACGACCTGCCGTTTTGGCGTACAGATAATTATAAAATTAAAATTGAAATTTTAATTACTTAAATAATAATATTTACTCGAATATAGATACTGAGCATAAAGTCATAATATAATAATAATTTACATGTCATATCTTAATTCTATAATAATATTAAAATTGTATGTCAAGTGTTTGCTTGCAGCATTTATTTACCATTTGCAATTAAAATATTCATCAATAGTATAAAAAGACTTATTACATAACTCTAATTTTTTCTTAAAAAGCTGCAGGTCATTTATGTCCGAGATCCAGGCTGGTAGATGATTATAAATACGCTGCGTCATAAAGGCAACACTCTTACTGTAAAAAGCAGTTCTGTGTGTGGAATAGATAATCTGATTTCTATACCTACCATCATGTTCATGCCATTTGTATAGATCAGGATTTGATTTAACAAAAACTGCCGCCTCATAAATGTACATAGAAGGTACTGTTAAAATTCCGTATCTCTGATAATAGGGCTTACAGCTATCTGTTGGAATCAAATTAAAAATAGCTCTTATACATTTTTTTTTGTGATTTAAATACCATTTCTTTGCCGCTTGCATTACCCCAAAAAATCGTAACGTAACATAGTACTGACGAAATATATCCATGATAACCTACTAGGATAGCATTTTGGCTCACAACTTTCCTTAATAAGCGCAGAGCATAAGAGAATTTATTAATTTTTTTACATAAAGAATTTATGTGGAACTTTCAAGAAAAGTTACTGTCTATTTCCAATCCTAAAAATTGTATATTGTCTGTTTGCTTTATTTGATTATTTTTGTAGGCAATATTATAATTTATGTTAAGATTGTAATTTTGAGTCAAGTTAAAATTCTTGATTTTTGTCTTTTTTAAGTTAATTCTTAAATTATTATTTTCTAACCATCGTATCACTTGTTCTAATGTGTCATTTATATTCCGTTCTAAAGCCTTGTCATCATTACTACAATTATTAAATATAACCGTGCTATCATCTGCGAATAATACGACGGGGTTTTCCGTCACTTCAGGTAAGTCATTGATATAAATCAGAAATAACAACGGTACTAATACACTCCCTTGGGGTACGCCATAATTAATTTTTCTTGGCTCTGGCTTATAGGTTTTTACAATTTTGAAATTAGTACACAGTTTATTAATTACAGTTACTTGATATCTGTTGCATAAGTAAGCTTTTATCATGTCTAGCAAATTACCTCTTATTCCATTAGCAGATAATTTTTCTAACAGAACATCGTATTTCACGTGGTCGAAGGCTTTAGAAATATCCATATACAAAGCTGCTACAGGTAAACGTTTATCTAAGTTTGAGAATACAGATAACAGTGCGATAGGCATATAATTACCCATACCATCACGGCGTCCCTTTTTATGTACCGGTCTTACTACGGAGATTTTTAACTTATCTGGAAATGTACTATTATCCACACATAAGTTAAAGATATGACTTAGTACTGGAGCTATTACTGGAGCAACATATTTAATAACTCTTGCAGGAAATTCGTAATAAACAGTGATATTAGAATTTTTCAGTACTTTAATACAGCTTACAATATCACTTGATAGACATGGACCTAAAAACATCGAGTTTGGGATTATTTTACGAATCGTATTTTTTATATTACAGTTAGAATTAATAAAATTACTTCTGGGTTGTTCTTGGTTTCTTTCTATATGTAGTAGAAAAAAGCAAATTTTAATACTGAATGTTGAATTAAAACAGGGTCTTTTCAGGTTTTCTTTAATGGAAATATCTTATAATACAGAGCGGAAACAACAATCGGTTTCATAGAAATCACACACATACACACATTGGCTGCACGTCTTCCTATTAATTGGGGTATGTGCGCTTATAAATTTTGCAGACCCTGTGATTAGGATGACGTGATTTCAGAAATATGTCTCAAGTCTTGTTTGCTAGAAATATGAAACCTGTGAATTATCTTTTATAATGACTAATGTACCTAAACGTTAAAACGCAAAATGGTAATAAATATTAAGAAGTAGAATAAGATTTGTCATTCTTCTTGCCTGTTTATTTTTGGTTTCATATGATATTGCTTACGCCATAAATTAACCAGATAAACTCATGTAGATGCAAGGAGTAAAGCATACAAGATTTTAAGATACTATAGCAACCTACTCAAAGCGTCGTTATAATTTTGTTTTTACCTGTTATTCTGTAACCTATGGGACTTGTTGCCTGAAATAAAAAATTTCATTCATTTCATTCATTCATTTAGGAAGATTATTCCAATAAAAAAATATAATTTGTTTAATGTGCATTAAAATACACAAAAATATTAACGTATTTTAGCAAAGGACTATAAAATGAAAACAATTTAGCAAAGAACTATAAAACGAAAGTTAGAATCATTTTTAATTGTAAAATAAAAAATAAAAAATGTAACATAAATAATAAAAGAAACATCAAACCTCTAACTTCAAGAAGGATTATTTAACTTTCCTTCAATAAATAACATTCTTTCCTTACCGCTAACAAAATGACGGGTTTTTCATTGATGTCTTCCCTGTCTTTAGAATATCGAAACACAAAAATTCTTATTTGACATATAATAGCACGCATCGTATAATGGCCACATTTCTATTGTAATAATTTTCAGTATGAGACATCTGTAGGAGTTTATCTTTGAAAATATACAACCAAAGCAATAAAATATTGACAAATCAACAACAAACGCATTTAAAGGCGCGTTTAGTTTTTCGAAATAAAGTCAATTTATAAGCTTGGCTCACTTACAACTTATTGACGTACAAATGGAATAGATAAATCCGCTAAGACATGTAGCCAAAGACTTCTATGTACTAATGTACTAGACAAGGCATACGCGACGCCAATTGTTGGCCACTAAACTGCAGTCCACGAACTGCATCTACTTCATAAAGAAGGCTGGCCACAATGGCCTTTGTCTTGTCTGAGATCGTAATAATATATCTTAAAAAATAGGTAATTTTTTTTTTCAATATAAACTAGCAATATAGAAATTCTCGAAAGATGTATTAGAAAAATGTAATACATTTTTTGTAAGTGTCCATATTGAGCAGTTCGACGTAATTACAAAAAAAAATTAATTCCGCCATGTCAAAAATTCTTGTTTTACACGTGGAGTGAAGAGAAAGGAATTCACCTCTGTGAATAGAAGTTTCCATCAAAAAGCATCAGACAGTGGTCTCGTCATTGCTGTAAAATAATTTTTAGAAAGAAAGTATCTAATAAAAGTATTTATTTATTGCTATTTAATTTTAATTTTATTTATCAATTTAATTTTATTTATCAAAATATAGAATAATTTAGCTCATTTGTCCAATAAGATACTATTATGATAAATCTAAACACGACAAAACTGATAACTCGTATTGCAAAATGTCAGTAATATAAAAAAGTCAAAATATTATTTTACTAATACTTCTTTAGAGACCTTTATAAATAAAACTTGTTTTTAAATAATAAAACAACAATTCTGACACGAATTTCGTTATAAGAAATGATATTCAATTTACGAGTCCAAGCGATGTATGAAGCAGGGCCAGTGTTCTTTGATAATAATCAAATTACCTATTCCATTTATACGTATGAAAGTGATCTATTTAAAGGCCCTATTCCGACGTTTGAGCCTATGACGTCTTAAATAACAACGGTTTTACTCGCGGTTCGTAAGTGCTGATCGAGTAGCAAGTAAAATTGTCGTGTCTAAAGAATTGTGCAAAAAAAATTAGCAAACATGTCGAGCCGCGAGCCATGCTCGTCGTTATATTAAACCACGGTTTTGCATTGATACACTGGCGAGCTTTATCTCGCTTATTAATTTTTAGTAGTTCCTAGTTTTGCTCGTCCGATCAGGGCCGTATAGGATCGAACACAGTGAAACGGGCCGCAGTTACATGAGAAAGGGCCACAGCGAAGCGGAGCGGGTCTCATCGCATGGCAACGCATTTCAGTATTCTTTCCTTCTGTTTTCCTTTGGTGATAATCATAATGTCGAACTTGCAAATCATATAGCTTTTTGTATTGTATTTTTGTAGCCTTAAAACCAAAAATAATAATCGTCCTTCATCCATAATAACGCGATTTAATAAATTTATGCTTAAAATACGAAGAAACATGTGCGCACAATTTCGATTGCCATCGCACACCACGACGGGGTGGAGTGGAGCTCATCGCATTCACCGAAAAAAATCCGTATCAATGCGGCCCACTGTACTCCGCCGTGTTGTGCGAAGTAAAATAAAAGCGATTTAGGTCGATTTTTGCGATGCGGCCCAGCCTGTTGAAGCCCGCCTCAATGTACTCGGTCCTTAACAGTTACAATGAAAACATTTTAAAAATACCCCCATTTGTGTGATTTACAATACAATATTTGACACGTTATCTTATAACTAGATACAGATACTTACAATATATTTACATCACAAAATTATAACACAGGTTGAGTGCAAAATACTGTACATATTAAAGGACACAATAGTTAAGTCATATGTAACTAATAAAAATAAAATATTTCTTAATAGTAAAACTCGACAAAATTAGTGTCGTAATATTCAAAAATACAGTCACAGTACGGGCGACAGATGCGCGCTTTTACTTACACGTGCCGCGGCGGCTGTTTGTATACAATGAACTTTGATATTTATGCGCGGTGTCCGTGCTTTTTGTTGGATAATTGCCTAATTTAAGAAGCTACCTATTTTTTACATATTCGGTATCAAAATCGGGTACTGAACATCCTTCAGTACATGTCTTACCAGTGAACCTGTATATTGTCTTTTAAGCGATGGTATGAACAGAAACAATTGGCCGCTTTTATTTATTGCTATTGCTAATGTCCGGCGGGTAGCAACATACCAGTATGGTAACTTGTGATCTATATGGTTATGTATTATCATTAAAATCGCATCTTTTTCAATCTAACAATACAATAAAAACTGAACAATCTTATTCAATTCGGTATGTAAAGTATTTTCAGCGCTCTTTTTTATATTTAAAGAAAGTTCCCTAAAGCTTTTAATTTTCAATTTAAAAAAAATCCCAATAATATTGATTTACTAGGTGGAAGAGTTCTGCATCGCCTCGCCCGGGTCTGGTACCACCGCCTTACCTATTCCTGCTGTAATAGCGTCAGTACTTGTCACTGTCGTGTTCCGGTTTGGAGGGTAAGGTAGCCGGTAAACTTATGCATGTGACATTATACCTCGCCACAAGATAGCAACGCACGATTAACACCTTTGGTGTCTATAGGCGATGGTTGACTCTTTCCATCAGGAGACCCATCTGCTTACTTTCTATCTTATAATATAAAAAATTGCTTTTTTTAATCTTCAAGTGATGACGTCATAGATTATACTGAATATAATAATATTCAGTCAGGTACAATAAAAAATTAAACAATATTTAAATGCCATCAAGTCTTTTCATTATATTATCTATATATTATTATCTAATATTACATATAATATATTAATATTATAAGTGCGAAAGTTTGGATGGATGGATGGATGTTGTTACTCGCCACGCCGGGTGTGTTCGCTCGGGTGTGTTACAACCGCCTTTTCCTGCCAAAATAGCTTCTGTGCATGTCACTGTCGTGTTCCGGTTTGGAGGGTAAGGCAGCCGGTAAACTTATGCATGTGGCATTAGACCTCGCCACAAGATAGCAACGCACCATTAATATCTTTGGCATCTATGGCAATGGTTGTATCCTTCTCTCAGAAAACCCATAAGCGTGTTTGCTATCTGATATAAAAAAAAAAAACAACACGTCACCACCATGAAAACTTGACACCACCTTCGGACAATCTGATCATGGTATGTTAGACTTAGTCCTTATTACTAGTTACTTTCCCCGGTACCTACGTCCTTCCACAATCGTATTATATATTTGTTTTGTTAACCTTCCATTTACTACATACCCTTACTACATATCTGAACTAAATATTAATAGCAAAAAAAGTATAATACATAAAAAACTGCCGCATACTACTCAGATTATTAATAATAGCAATTAAAAAAAATAAACCGACTTCAAATATCAACTATACTCATATCTCAAAAACTACTGAACCGATTTTGGCGAAACTAACTGGCCTATTCCCTGATTTGGAATATATCTGATTTATACAAAAATAACTCTCTCTAAATGTCTTGTTTCCGAGAAATTCATGGACAAACATATAGACAAGTATACAGACATACAAACACGAAATTTAATACACGTATATGGCCGCATAAAAAGATCGTTATACTAAGATATTATCCAGTTCCAACAATATTAAACTGGAAATCTGCGTTTTTACGTCGGTTAAAAAAAGCTTCACGTGTAATGGCACAAAGAAGAGGACGAAAATACATAGAATTGTTAGTAATAGCAATCTAACCTAACCCTTCAATTTATTTTATCATTTTTTTTTAATAATATAAACATAAAACAGTGTTATATCGCTTTAAAGATAATTTTAACATATAACTATAAAGCACACCCAACAAAAACATAATAACTATAATTACAATATGAATTTATTATCATAAGTTAAAGTTAAAAACATGTTTGGATAAAAAAGTAAATAAATCAAACAAAATAATTGTTTCTCAATGTAATACTAGCTTTTACCCGCGGCTTCGCTCGCGTTAAATTCATTTTAGGGAAATGGGGAGTTAGAAAGAGACAAAAAGTAGACATGACTAGGGATGTGACGTTATGCAATTCATTTTTATCACTAAGTATACTCGCAGCATAAATCTAGTTCACATTAATAGTGTTAGGAAACTAGTATGCTATATATATATATATATATATATATATATATATATATATATATATATATATATATATATATATATATATATATATATATATATATATATATATATACATATATATATATATATATATATATATATATATATATATATATATATATATATATATATATATATATGATTTTAATGATTTTTTTTCGTGACAACATTCTTGCTCTATGCATCGGCGCGGCGGCCATGTTGTTTACTTGTGCGATGCTGTCAGCTAGAGCCTAGCATGTGATTATTGCTATTTCATAGTTTGTTTTCATTTTTGTTAAATTGTTATTTGTTATAGTTTGTTGAGTTTGTTCTTTATTTGTTAAAGTTTGTTGTTATTACCATGCCTAACCATACAAAAAATTGCTTTGAGTAGTCAGTCCAGGTAGCTTGTTGTTCGCCTCAGAGACTACTTTGAAAGAGAACAACAAAATAATGGATCGTTTTTATCAATCGAATTGTGAAACGAGTATCCGAAGCTCTTGATATTAGACAAATGACTGTTTCGCGTACAGCACGTGAGAAAATTGACCAAGATGAGATGTCTGACAATAAATTATCAACACCTAACAAAAAGCGGAGCCTGGTGAAGTCAATCACAGATTTAGATGATTTTGCTACGGTTGATATTAAAAATCATATTTATGATTATTATATAAGAATTATATAAGAATGGAGCTACCCACATTACTCATTCTTCTAAAATGATTTAAAGAAGCTGACTTGTTCAAAGGAGGTGTTACTTCGTTGCGGCAAGTTATAAAATATATTGGGTTTGTTTACAAAAAAGTTAACAAAAGGAAGATTATTTTGGAGAGCACTGA
Source organism: Apodemia mormo (assembly GCA_036924255.1). Taxonomy (NCBI): domain Eukaryota; kingdom Metazoa; phylum Arthropoda; class Insecta; order Lepidoptera; family Riodinidae; genus Apodemia; species Apodemia mormo. The sequence continues at coordinate 42,018,280 of JAUPFN010000008.1, forward strand.
CATTGCTCTAGCAAGATGTTCATTTTAAAGAAAGGTCAAAAGCATAAGTGATTAGACCAAAGTTGTCTTTTTGGATGAAACGTGGCTAAACGCCAACCACACAATGGGTAAAAGTTGGACCGAAGATACGGCACATTCATGTACCAAAGTACCGGAGGGCAAAGGCAAACGCCTTATTATTTGTCACGCAGGCACAGCAAGTGGATCCGTCTCTAATTGTTTGCTGGCATTTAAGTCAAAAAACTACAGAGTATCATGAGGAGATAAACTACGAAAAATTTAAAGATTGGTCTATTCAATAGTTTGAAAGAGCCTATGACCATTATAATGGACCCTACCGTTTTGTAGGTAAAAGTTAATTAACTCCCAAACCAATCGAACCGCAGAAGCTAGTTGGTGAAGTAGTTGAATGAAAACGGAGTTAGAGCAGATATAAAAATGTTAAAGACAGAGCTTATTGCCTGAGTACGGCATCATAAGCTACCAACTTTTTGCGTTTGTGATCCTATGATCCTATTGTGAGTTTACTCAATGTAATAGAATACCTAATAAATTGGGCCGATGCCTGGATTTGGTCCTGGGGTCAGGTTTTAATGGCGAGGTGTTAGTGGAAGCATCGGATGACGACCTTGTACCCGTGGACGCACATCATCCACCTTTGAAAATTATTCTCAAAGTCCAACCTACATACCTGTTGGATGTTGTGATGGTAGGTTCACACTGTAATGACTCACCTTATTTTCTGATAGATAAATTTCAACCAAGATGGAACTTTTATAAGGCTGATTTCCAAATGTCATATTCACTGTTATCTGCCATTGATTGGAGTAAATTATATGATATGCAAGATATGGAGGAAGCTTTGAATTACTTTTATTACACACGTAAGAATATTATAAACGAATGCGTACCCAAAAAAATAATTAAAATTAATAGTGAAAGGCATTATCCTGATTTGTATACAAGTACTATAATACGTGACATTAAAATGAAATATAATCTACACAAAAAATATAAAAAAACGGGACTTAAATGTCACTACGACCAATTTGCTAATTGCAGGAAGCGTATAAAACTAGCGATTAAAGCGGCACATCAGCACCATAAGACCTAAATTCAGCTACAGTTTGCAAGAGATCCCAAATCATTCTGGCAGTACATCCGAACAAAAAAGAGCACGCCAAATAGGCCGACAGTTGTCAAAGATGGTGCATATTTAACAAATGCTGAATGTGCCAGAGAGTTTGCTAACTTTTTTGAATCGGTCTATGGTGAAGAAAAACCGCTTCTGGATGCGAGGTTGGCAGCGACGGTTGAGGCTTCTAATGCTCGAGTTCACCTAGAAACTTTGAGCTTGGAAGAAGTACGTGAATCTCTGTCACGCCTAAAGCCGAAAAGTTCTGCGGGCCCAGAAGGAATCCCGGTGTTACTTTTTAAAGATTGTAGTAGGGTATTGGTAGAACCTCTTCATCACATATTTAACATATGCTTGAGGTCAACCACGTTCCCTGATAGATGGAAAATAACGAGAGTAATTCCGGTCCCCAAGGGTAAAACTGGACCTAACATCACAGACAATAGAACCATAGCGGTCTTATCAACGCCAGCGAAAGTGTTTGAGTCGGCTATACAGCGTAGCATACAAGGGCAGGTACGTGTATTACTATCTGATGCCCAACATGGATTTCGACCGGCGCGTAACACTGCCACTAATCTCATAGAGTTTATGGGGAGAGTTGTACCAGCTGTGGATGCGGGATTACAAGTAGATGTCGCTTACTTTGATATCGGAAGGCTTTTGATACTGTGGATAACGATGTGATGCTAAGGAAGCTAGCTATTGTTGGTTGTACACCGAAACTTTTAGATTTTTTTGTTGTCTATATGAGAGATAGACAACAGTATGTAGATTATAATGGGTGGAAATCCCAGTTATATTATACTAGGTCGGGTGTGAGTCAGGGTAGCAATTTGGGGCCTTTTGAATTTCTGCTAATGATAAACGATTTGCCAGAAGTAGTAAGATATGGCTCGTGTTTATTATTAGCAGATGACCTTAAATTGCTTCTTCATATTAAAGATGTACGCCGTCTGCCACTATTGGCTGTACCCAGGGCTAGAACTAGTTTAATGGCACAAACACCATTGACTCGAGCTTTAAACATAATAAATTTAGTCCAGGATAGAATATATATTTTTAATTGCAATCGGAATGAATTAATGAAAGTTATATTATATGTCGTTAGTTACTGTTAAATTTTGTCTGTTTTTAACGTCTTTTTTCGTTGTAATATTTGTAGATTTTTATTTGTATTATTTAGTTAGTAGAATTTTGTTTATATCGTTCTTTTGTTTAAGTGTTAAAAATGTATAATAGTAAAAATGCCGCGTTATCGCATTGGGCAATGTCTTGTAATGGTAGTTGTGTAAACGAGTAAATAAATCAATAAATAAAAAACTCTACCTAAGGCCTACTCGAAAGGCCACCAGGTCATTCGACTACCACCCTACCATTGCCAGTATAACGCTATTGAGAGCTGATTTGGGTCCAAATAAAAGTTCAGGCCGTAAGAAATAATACTTCGCCGCCATTTACGGCAAATAAGATGTTGGCCCTATTACAAGAGGCCATCAACAATGTTAAATCTGAAGACTGTTCGAAGATCGTAAATAAAACAAAAAGGGACATTATTATGTCTGATTGGATCGTCACATCCATATTGACAATATAATGAAGTCATTGTTACTAATATTCGTCACAGATACAGACGATAAATTTAGTGACAATTCAGATGCTTCTGACTCTGATATGAGTTTAGTCGAATAAAATCTATTTTTTTATATATGTTGTGTTGTTTCATTAATATTACTTTTTACAATAATAAAATTAAACTACGCTCAATATACGTTTTTTATTATAAAAAAAACATCTACTATCCATAGTAGCAGTATACCCCATCACAAAGTACGTCTATGGCGTGATGTTATACGCATTACAATTTGCTTAATTTTTCTTTCCATTCGATTTTTTTTGTAGACTAGAACATTCTGGTTGGGTTTAATTTAATTTACCACAGTAGTTAAAGTGAAACGAAACGTTACTGAAACTGTCACCCGCACCATGCTACAGCGCAAAGAGTGAAACAAATTATAAAAAACTCAAGGTTTGTGGTATTATTTAGTAATACATGTAAATTTCATTTTAAATTCCATATATTAACATACGTTATATTATATTATATATTCCTGATTGAGTGACCTTCAAAAAATTTAAATGTTGGTTGGCAGCATTTTAGTTTGCAGACGGCAACATATTGTTACGTACTCGGGTTCGCAATTGTAGGAAAACACCACTTATATTAAATCCGTGTATTTACACAGCACAACACAACGTAATAATAAATACACTTTACACAATAGTCACTTGCTGTACTATCACTGAACTTAGAACACTACACAATAAAACACTTCTCGCTTCGGAATAGTCACTTGGTGTATCGCTCTCGATCGCTTGATAAAAACTGCCTTGTGTTTGTCAACATCTCTGTATTTATAGGCAGGGGAAAGTCCTAGCTGGATCCAGAAAAATCTAAATGTATCGGGAAACAATGAATCACTTCTTATCGTGAACATGTTATGAGTCATAAATCCTAGTACACGCTACTTTCAACCTTATGCCATATCCCACAAAGTCCATTATGGCATAGCCCCGGTCAACTATTTGTTTGTCAATAGGAGTAGCTATCTCTTTCTTTTATTTCTAGATAATTAGCGCGCGCGCGCTCCAATTCTACACGCTTCTAGATTATTCGTAACAATATCATCGATGAAGTACCAATATCTCCTGACAAATTAGTCCAAAATTACTTTTTTGTTACAATAGGCATAAAACTCATATTCGCACTCCTATCTAAAATTTATTTACCAATAAGCTTCTTGAGCTATGTGAAAATATCTACTAAGTGACAGAATTCATTCTTTCGTATGTATTTTATGGAAATATCTCCTAACAGCAGCGACAACCGACTACACTCCCAACATTAAAGTGGATTTTCAAGTTCTAGAATCAATATCTCATAAGTGACTAAAACCCTATAAAACGTAAACATAACCACATCCCTTAGTAACTAATAAAAAGATAATGTTATCGGAAACGATTTTACTATCAATAGTTGATCAAAATAAATAAAACCTTATTTGTAACAGCTTTTTCTTCTGGTGTAAAATTAGATTCTCAACACTAAGGAGGTATTGGTACTTCATCGACGATAAAATAGCAAACAAGCAGATTGCTCTCCTGATGGAAAGAGACAACCATCACTTATACACACTAAAGATGTTAATGATGCTTCGCTATTCTCGAGTCTAAGCTACATGCATAAGTTTACCGGCTTTTTACCCTCCAAACCGGAATACGACAGTGATAAGCACAGACGCTATAGCAGCAGGAATGGGTAAGACGTGGTACCAGACCTAGGCGAGGCAATGCAGATTTCTACCACCCGATAGCAACGATGGCAGTGGCTCGCACAGCCAATCATGCTCGAGTCGTTAGATGAGCGTTCTGCTATACGAATCTTACAAGAGTATTAACCATCGGAGTTTTTTTTTAATCGATAGGGAAGCAGCATCAACGATCTCGCCTGATGGTAAGCTAAGATGCGGCCTGACGGCCCGGCCACAGCTCGCGCGGCGCGACCGGCGACGCGAATTGCGGCGCGACCGGCGACGCGAATTGCGGCGCGGCGAGCGAAAACAAATGTAGGAAACTGTATGAAGTATGCCACAGCTACCGGCGACGCGAATTGCGGCGCGGAAAAACGCGCGACCGGCCGCGCGGTGTGATGAGCGAATAAAACAAAAGAGTACTTTTGTTTTATTCACTAGTGAGCCAGGGTTGGAATCAGAATAACACAAAATTATTACCAACGGAAATTATATAGATACTTATTTTATTTTATTAAAATTTTTACTATTTTTAGCGTCCGACGCAAAAACGAGGGTTGTTATAAGTTTCAGAAGTGTGTCTGTGTATCTGTCCGTGCATCGTAGCGCCCGATTTACGATTTTTTTACTTGAAAGCCCTATTTTGCGAGATGGTTTTTAGCTATGATTCAATAGAATCTGTGCAGCCGTTGAAAGCTCACCATCTCTTTTCAACCCTAATGAAAGGAATTTAGCAACTTGTAAAGGCTTTATCGATGCTAAATTTTGTATTTTATTACTTCAATTATATTGCAATGCATGGTGACCTAGACCTGATGCTACAATATCTTCATTCGAAGATATCAGCTTTTATTTAACTAGCAATATTTGTATGTAAATAAAAGATTTTCTAAATATTGCAAACCATATTTATCGACTTCCTGATACTTATTTGTACTGAAACTTGGCAAAATTTTGTAATTTCAATGACAATGCAGTATTATGGTACTATCCAGCTAATATCATGATGTAGCCTGGGTATAGGGACTAGAACTCTCAGATGTAAAGTTTTGACGAGGCAACCAAGTTTTGGGTCATTGGTTTTGTTGCTATAAGTACTAAGTTCAATTAGTACTCATAATGACGAGAAATGGAACATAGAGCCGCTAGAGTGTTATTGTAAATAGAATGTGTTAAGATAGTAGAGTTTGGAGTCGTTCGTTTCGTTGCAATAAGATATTTTTCATTATTACGAGACTCTGAAGATGGAGCCAAAAAAGTAATATAGAAACTTCTCACATCCAGATGCAAAATGCTTAGATAATAAACTTCTGAACTCAACAAGGTAAGTTTGACTTAGGATTTAACGATCAAACTCGAAGGTGGCCATGGTCTAAACTAAACAAGAAAAACCCATTTAGATTGGACTCAGTTGTTCTGTTTTAACAAATACCCTGATACTAAATGATTTACAGGGTCTTATGATGAAACAGGAAGGAGATTATCAAAACTTTTAATTAAAATTGAGCAACACGATCAATTTTGGACTCGTTTGATTTTTTATTTTAAGGAATGTGAAATAGGATAGCTTCCAGTATCTGATGATAGAGCGGAAGGAAGTCCATGTGATCTTCTAAGCTTGATCAGTTAAAAGCCACTGTGTGTAGGCTACTTCGATTTGTTTTGGCAAACACTAAGATGCTAAATGTTTTTTAAAATATACCGATGGAACTGGAAAGTGGACACTTGAAATTGAGCTGATATAGCCTTTATTGCTAGAAAATTCACATGGTTTGCTAGAGTTACATGGCGGAGCTGGAGACCTCGGGAGTTTGGCAATAAAACAGCTCAAGCTCATTGAGTAAGGAACCACAGGTCAAGGTTACCTTTAACTTTATGCTGCAGGATCCTCTTTCGAAGATCATCAGCTCCTTTTACGTTTTGCGCTTAAAATTATTATGGAACTGAAGTAAAATGGTGGGCTAACGATAAAAAAAGTGTCGGTTTTTTTTAATTTTAATTTAGAATTAGTATGCTGATTTATTGATCAAATAAATAATTGGTTATTGACATATTATTTTAATATTATACTTAAAATAATATTAAACTTAATTTAGTATATACACCGAAACTTAAACTTAATCTAAAAACTTCACAGCATTTTCTCAATTTAATGTCGGCTTGCGTTAAACAAAATTTGTTCCTATACATTCATCTCACTCATATTAATAAAAAATACATTCTTTCTACAGCCCACTACATCAAAAACGATCATAGTTACTAAAAATTGCACGGAAAATGTCTACGTTGCCATACGTTAAAAAAATGGGTGCGTATACTTATATACGCGGGTGAGAAGTTATACTTCTTTGGCGTCATTAAAAAATAGTGGCCGCGTTTCCGATCCGGTAGTAGCTTTTAAAAAATATGTTGACGTGTCAAAATAACTTGTAAAAAGTTTTATTGAATAAAATACTTCTGATTTCTGATAGATTTTAATTGCATGCAAATACTTAATTACATTAAAATAATAAAAGGACTGGAAAAGGATAGTCAAGGATTTCGGAACTTAATGAGCAATTTAGCGGACAACCTGTAACTTTTACGTTACGGTAATGCGCGTGCATCTTAAAATTTCACTCGCTGCCTAAAAAATATTACGCGCCTAAAGAAATATAATTTCAAAAATCCTGAATGGATGGATTAATGATAAGGTAATTTATGTAAGTATCAACATTAATGGTATTTTTGCGTACAATCCTAACGTTACGATAATATATAATAAATACGCTTCAAAAGAATATAGTAAAAATAGTATTACAAAATCCGACCCTGGTACTAGCTAGTATAGGTGTGGCGGTCGCAACAAGTCGAGCTGTGGCATACCAAAATGGTCGCGCGACTCACCGCGCCGCATTTCGCGTCGCAGGTCGCGCCGCGGGTAGCTGTGGCCGGGCGGTAAAATGGAGCGCGCTTTTTATTTTTCATTTTTTCTATTTTTCTACTACGTCTGCTACTGCATTTCGATCAGGAAAAAGAACCCGATTATATCGTCTATATTGTGTAAATTGTACATGACCGCCTCGTTGGTCGATTGGTTAGCGATCCTGACACGTAATCAATGGGGCACAGGTTCAATTCCCGACAGAGATAGACATTTATGTGATGAGCATAGATGTTTGTACTCGTATTTCTGGGTTTGGGTGTTTATTATGTCTGTAACGGTACATATTATGTTATGTACTATACGTTCCAAATAAGAATAGGACTATCAGGATGACATATTGCTCCGCATTTTGCAAAAACTTCGTAAGTGATGAGTAAGGTGTGTAAAAAAATTCTAAGAAAGAAATACTTTAAAAAAATTAATTTCATTCTAATTTTTTTTCATTTTTTTTTCATTCTAAATTTTCATAAAAAGGGATTATCCGACATACAAGACATTGCCGTTTATTTTTCCACGACTTGTTCTAACTTGGGCCTCACACAGCGTAATTTTATAAAAAATAAACAAGGAAATATACTAGATCTTGTTTTAACAAATTTCACGTCAGAGGTGATGTCTACATCACCCCTCGTTATCGAAGATAGTTACCATCCGTCTTTAAAGGTCATCGGAACAGATATAATAACCCAGTCGCTGCCTAAATTACCTTATAAAAAATATCATTATAATAAAGCTGATTATGAGTTAATTAACGATGAAATAGAAAAATAGATTGGTCAAAAATAATAAATTCAGAAAAAATTGATACAGTTGTAAATACATTTTATTCAATCATTTATGAAATTCGAGATAAATATATTCCTCAATCTAATTGTACTGTCCGTAATAAATATCCGATATGGTACACCAAACCTCTTATAAAAATGATAAGGGAAAAAGCAAAACTTTATTTAGCATGGAAACAACACGGTAATCCGAATGACTATGCTGCATTCTCGTTAATACGAGCACGATTCAAAAAAGTCCAGAGCACATGTTATCTCAAATATATTACACAGATCCAAATAGATATAAGGCGTAATCCTAAAATACTGTGGTCTTACATTAAATCAAAGCGCAAAAGTTCTTTGGGTTATCCTAATCTAATGCACTATGAAGGCAAAACAATTACAGGCCATACTGAAATAGCAAACACCTTTAGCAACTTTTTTCAAAAAGTATTTATTAAACCTGCTTCAACGTATCCAGAACGGCAATCACATCTTATAGCAAGTAACACTTTAAATAAAATTGAAGTTTTTCAGGAAGATGTTTCAAAATTGCTTAGTAACCTCAATGTTAACAAGGGTCCAGGTAATGATGGGCTACCACCTATATTTTTTGTAAGATGTGCGAAATCGCTGGCTAAGCCTGTGTCACTTATTTTCAATAAGTCTTTACGAGAAGGTGTTTTTCCAGACATATGGAAGATTGCTAACGTGGTGCCAATTCACAAAAGCGGTCTCAAAACTGAAATCTCCAATTATAGACCTATTTCAATACTGAATGTTCTCAGCAAGTGCTTTGAGAAAATCGTGCATAAACACATATATGATATAGTTACAAAAGAAATACCTCCTCAACAGCATGCATTCATTAAAGGGAGATCAACAACCACTAATCTTACCGAATTCAGTAGTGATGTATTGCAGGCGATGGATGGAGGTGGCCAAGTAGACGTCATATATACTGATTTCGAAAAGGCGTTCGATAGAGTAGATCATTATATTCTTATTAGAAAACTCGAAGAATTAGGTATTTGTGGAGATCTATTAAGATGGACTGAATCCTATCTTAGAAATAGAAGCCAGTCTGTTGTGATAGGTGGATATAGATCCGATTACGTTACTGTTACCTCTGGTGTTCCACAGGGATCCTTACTCGGCCCTTTATTCTACATAGGGTATCTCTACGACATAAATAAATGTCTCCACCACTCAAATTTTTTACTATATGCAGATGATACAAAAATATATAAAAAAATTGAGAGTGAATTAGACTGTGCTAAGTTACAAGAGGACATAGATCGACTTGAAAAGTATTATGATTTGAATCGCATCAAAGTGAACGTCTCTAAATGTTTATGTATAACTTTCTCTAGGAAAAAAAATCCAATATTTTCTGTATATCTTATCAACAAAAATATTGTTACAAGGACAAATCTAGTGCGAGATTTAGGATTATTCTTGGATCATAAACTTACTTTTACAAAACATATAGACGCTATAACAGATCGCGCGTATAAAAATTTGGGATTTGTAATGCGCGTTTGCAGTAATTTTACAGATACTGACTGCATAAAAGTATTATACTACAGTTATGTCCGTAGTCTATTGGAATACTGTTCAGTAGTATGGAATCCGTGTTGTAAAACTCACATAGCGAAAATCGAGACTCTTCAAAAGAAATTTATTAAATACCTCAATTATCGTATTTCTCGTTCAAATACGAGCTATATTGATTCTTGTAAAAGCCTAAACATTATGACACTTAACTCAAGGCGTCATCTTTTAGACATGATGTTTATGTATAGTGTGATTCGTGGGCCGATAGATAGCACTGCACTAACTGCTCGGCTTCTCTTCTTGTGCACACCAATAAGACGTACTAGACACACTCCTTTGTTCTATATCAATACCTACAATACTACATATGCAGCAAATTGTGCTATTGATAGGCTTAAAAACACATTTAACAGAAAATTTGCATGTGCCGATCCATTCTGTATGACTAAAAAAGAATTTAAAAACTTTATCATGAAATCTATCAATGAAGACTTATAAACACGCGCACATACACACACACACGCATACACGCACATACATACACACACACGCACCGTATCTCCGTAATGTAAGAATGCGAATTTTAGTATATTGTGTAAATTTAACACGAGTCTTTATTTTTAATGTATTATTATTTTTAATCTAATTAATTTCATTTTATATTTTCAATTTGAAGTGTTACATATTTACTGTCTGTTTTTGTTGTTAAATTTTAAACTATCATTTTCACTTTCATTACTTGTGTTTTTGTGTGACACGTTCAGTTACTATTATTTGTTATTATTATTCATTTGCTTACATATCTTCATACCTGATCCCTTACGGGGTAGGCGGAGTGAACCGAGTACCATTACCATTTGTCACGATCCTTGCAGTTCTGACTACTGTCCTACTATAATTACTAATATATAAAAGAGGAAATAATTAAATTAGCCAAAAATACTTCCCATAAATTCAACTATAAATAAATTATTGTTACAGCGACAATTAGCTGGAAATGACAGACAAACATATAAATAACCTTTATATTTATTGATTAGGCATTTTGTAAAAGTTAAATTATGTTGAAACGTTATTTGATATTTATTGTGTCGTTTGCTGTGTTGTATAAGTCCTGCATATATAATGTAAATCCATAACTGGCCCTAAGCCCAAGTTACGCTTTGTATGTAGGTACATATTTTGTTGTTAAGCGCTGTGGATTTTGTTAAATAAATAAATAAATAAATAAATAAATAAATTGGTTTATTTTTTATTTAGATTCCCATCAGATTATGTAATCATGTATTAAAATAAGGTGTAAAATAACTAACGCGACTTATATATATACGTATATTTAGATGAACGGCTAGACTGATATATTTTACTGTTTTTTATTGATGAATATTATATTTTAATACTTTTTAGCCTATTCAGAACAAAAACAACCCAAACCCACAAAAATCGCAACAAAATTGGCCCCGTCGTTTTTGAGTTGTAAGTAGTGTAAATGACACGACATCTTTATATAATATATAGATGAACAGCTAGACTGATGCTTTTTACTAATTTTTATTGATGAAAATAATATTATTAAAACGTTATTTGTTTTTCAATAAATCATCGAATAATTTTTTGAACAAATATTTTTTTGCTGACATTACTAATTTCATACTTGTGGTATGAAGTTGATAACAAGCGAGATCCTATTCTAAGAGCTCACGAGCGGCATATAGCCAACGGCAAAGGTAACTTCAGCCGTCGACATGTGTCGGCGGCAGCCGTCGACGGGTCGACGACTGATGTCGGCGCGTTGACGGCAGCCGTCGACATTTCAACTTCAAAGATCAGCGGCAGTCGTCGTCAGCTCTCGTAGTATAGGAGTCAGTTGCAAAATGGACTCCGAAGAAGAAACACTGTTATTGGTTTTACTTCGTCGACGTCGACAAAAACGAAAAGTAAAAAAGCGTTCATTGTGGGTTCAAGAAATATTAATCAATCGAGATCAAGATGGACATTTTTTTACTCTCTTTTAAGAAGAACCGAGCAAAAGTTTTACAATTATTTTCGAATGTCCATAGCTACTTTTGATGAGCTAACAGCTATTTTAAAAAGTTCAATATCTCGCCAAGATACCATAATGCGGAAGAGCATTTTAGCTGAGCAAAGGCTCGCTATGACATTGAGGTAAATACCAAATGTTTATGTAATATGATAAAAAAATATAAATGGTTTAGTTTATTCCTTTAATGAGATCAACATCCTTTAACACCGTATTTATTCATTACACAGAGCTTGCAAGTTCAAATAATAATCAAGTAATCTGTCTATAGGAACAATAGTACTTAGAGCTTATTTATTTTTAATAACAACGGTTAAAACTTAAATTATAATAAAAAATCAACAAGATTTTTTTATATCATAAAATAGCAAACAAGCATATGTGTCTCCTGATGTAGAGTCAACAATCGCCTATAGACACCAAAGATGTTAATTGTTAATGGTGCGTTGATATCTTTTTGCGAGGTCTAGTGCGACATGCATAAGTTTACCGGCTACCTTGCCCTCCAAACCGGAACACGACAGTGACAGGCACTGACGCTATTGCGGCAGGAATAGGTAAGGCGGTGGTAAAAATTTGCAGTTTCACAATCATCTTAAAATATAAATATATAAAATGAATAATTATTCTGAGAAGAGATCTGTTATTATTGCACTAGAATCTAGAGACGATAAGCTTTCATTACAATTGACTTTCCGGTCTTACAGGATTTCTTTCAGATTGAGTACCAGAAGAGGCGTTATATCCCATGTAATTATAAGAACTTTGACTCGTTGACGGCATCAAAATAGACCTATAGTTTTACATTCCCCTGTAATTTCACCTTTGGCGTCTAATTTCCAATCGTCTGATATTTTTTTGAAGTCACTTAGAAATGACAACAGGAATAGCTTGTCTTCATCAGGAGGAGGCGATGGTGGTCTCTCAGCCTTTTTAAGTTTACCGTTCAATCACATGGTTAATATGTCGATCAAAACATCATCACTATCAGTTTGGCGCTTTCGTGAAATTTTTTAACACTATCTTCTTCTTTTGATTGAACTGTTAGTGGCGGACAAATCTGCTGAGAATCAAAGTTTGAAATGTTCTGACCTCTATCTTCGGTCACATCTTTCCAAAATAATAATTGATCATAGTACGTGTATTGTTTTGGTGTAAACGCTGCATATCCACTTTTTTTCTTTAAGTTTCTACATCTAGTGAACCCATCTCTCAATGTTTTCCATTTTGACTGTACATCTATTCCTGTAAAAAATAAAACAATACTTAATAATCTACACTAATGTATATATTTTTTTTAATCACATTTTTTTAGGTATTTAGCAACTGGTTGTTCATTTGAAGATCTGCAGTATTCATACCGATGTAGAATTTCTACTATAAGTAAAATAATAAGAGATGTCTGCCAACAAATCTGGATAAATATGCGAGATGACAATTTGCACCAAAATACAACGGAAGAAACATGGAAAAGTATTGTAGATAAATTTGAAAGACGCGCCCAATTCCCTAACTGCATTGGTACAGTTGATGGAAAACATATTAGAATATTCAAACCGAGATATAGTGGCTCATCCCATTACAATTATAAATTATTATTTTTTTTCGATTATACTACTAGCTATCTGCGACAGTGATTATAAATTTAGATTTTGTGACATAGGTTGTTACGGTCGACATTCGGATTCAACTATTTTCGAAGACTCAGTTTTTTATACAAAATTACAAGAAAATGCTCTGAACATTCCAAAACCTACACCAACTACAAGTGATAGATTTGCCTTGCCTTTTGTGTTTGTTGGAGATGAAGCGTTCAGTTTATCACAAAATTTGTTACGTCCTTATCCAGGCAAAAAATTAACAGAAAGTATGAGAATTTTCAATTATCGCTTAACACGTGCAAGGAGATATGTAGAATGCTCATTCGGCATTTTTGCTAATAAATGAAGAATTTTCCATACCCCAATGAACTTATCTTTGCAGTTTTCTAAGGATGTTGTTAAAGCGTGTTGCATATTGCACAATTTTGTACGTGACAGGGATGGTATTAAATTCGAAGACACACTCACTATCAACAGTTTGGAAAATTTATCTATGGTTCGGGATGAAGATGAATCGTTTTCAGGTTCAACAATAAGAGAACAATTCGCAAACTATTTTCATAGTACTGAAGGTAGTCTATCATGGCAATTAAACTGCATATGAAATAATAAAGTAGATAAGTATCTACTTATTTTTAGCTTATTTTAAATCTTTTATCGTGTATATTAATTCTATGATGCATATGAATAAATAATACACTTACCAATGGTGTTTTTTTAATTTATGGATTTATTAATAAAATCACTTATAACTTCTTCACGTACCGCCATCCATGCCCTGTTTTTTATTGTTTTATTACTATAGTCTTTCAATTTATAATTCCAAATACAAGCATTTTTCTTTACTGCCACAATAAGCAATTCTACATCAGTTCCGTCGCTGGAACTCATTTTACATATTCGTGACGCGTACGCACTCTTAAACTATATGCAGCCGAATGACAAAATGGCGGACACGTCACGCTACAAATGCAAGTGTTGCTATAGGTTGACGGTTGCCGTCGACGCGCCGACGGCTGCCGCCGACACGTGTCGACGCTGAAGTTACCTCTGCCGTTGGCTACGTGCCGCTCGTGTGAAAGAGCTCTTAGTTGAACGCATAGTATTTCTATGTATTAGTATCATTGACTACATACATATCACAAGAAAATAATTAGATTACTTTGGGGTAAGATCAATTCGTGTGATTAGCCCTGCGATATAATAATAAATAATTTATTTTCAGGCAAATATGTTTAGCCCTTTTAACCTGCATTTGCAAATTAATTAAACCAGCAAACTCACAAAAATGTAAGTTATGACTACTAGATCGTGAGTTCTGCAATGTCTTGCACGAATACCGTGGTATGAAGTTTTCTAGCGTCTTGTCAGAAGAATTTAAAGGTAAATTAGCTGATAAACTTACACATTTAGAAGATTCTGTTTCAGCACAGTACACTTGATGGTTGACTGGTTAGATAAGTGGTCATTACCATCGCCGTGTTTGGAAACTATAACGATTATCGCTTGCTCCTTGTAGCGGGACCTACTGTAGCTATTACATGTTCATCTGAGGCATATGGTGTTATACAAACTATCAAACTCGAAAACTGCTAAATACAAAAGTACCGCCCGATAATCTTAACGGTAAGCGACCCTGACTACGCAATCGATGGGGCTCGGGTTCGATTCCCGATAGGAACAGGCATATTTGTGATTAGCATAGATGTATATATGATGGATGTTGTATTTCTGTGTTTGGGTGTCAATCAAATATATTTTCAGTATTTATATATGTACTAGCTGTTGCCAGCGACTTCGTCCGTGCGGACTTCGTTTACTCCGCACAGCCCCTCCCCCGTAGGTGATAGCGTGATAATATGTAGACATTATGTTGACCCGACCTATTAGTAATATTCATGCAAAATTTGAAGTAAAATCCATGCAGTACTTTTTGAGTTTACCCCGGACATACATACAGACAAACAGATAAAAATTCTAAAAACTATATTTTTGGCTTCGATATCGATTGTAAATCACGCCCCAATTATTATTTAAAAAAAATATTCAATGTACAGTTTTGACTTTCCTACGATTTTACATATTATATTTGATATATATATATATATATATATATATATATATATATATATATATATATATATATATATATATATATATATATATATATATATATATATATATATATATATATATATATATATATATATATATATATAGAATTTGTAATATTTATATGATTGTTCATTGTTTGTCTGTTTGTCTGTATGTATGTCCGGGGTAAACTCAAAAAGTACTGCATGGATTTACTTCAAATTTTGTATGAATATTACTAACAGGTCGGGTCAACATATAGGCTACGTATTATCACGCTATCACCTACGGGGGAGGAGCTGTGCGGTGTAAACGAAGTCCGCGCGGACGAAGTCGTGGGCAACAGCTCGTAATCTATACATGAATAGAAATGGATTGCTAATGCTAGGTCCGCACAGATGGGCGATTTGCTTAACGCCTAGAGCCTAGCGAACCACCCAGCGAGTAGCATAATAAAACGAGCAAAAAATAATTAATACTTACAGCACTAATCTTTTGCTTGCTTATTTTATGTAACTGACATTTAATTTTAGTTTGATTCCCTTGAATGTATAAAAAAAATTAACGCGACACTACTATACTAAAAATTTAAATCTTTCAGAATAAATAGCATATATCGGCTATCAAAACACACTTGAAGTTATTTAATATGCAAAAATACAATATTAGATATGGTCGATAAGATCAATAAGTTTGGGGACCTCTGATACAGACGATGTTGTCTCTTTCTATCAGAAGAGCCTTCCGCTTATTTGCTATCCTACGAGGGTGGATTGAAAAGTACTCGGCCTAACACAGATCCATTCAATTCTAAAAATCAAATCTACGCACATTATTTAGTTCAGTTCAGAGTACTTAATTGTGTTAAATTAGAAGTGTGTGCAATACTTTGTTGTAATTTTATAATTTTTTTAACAAAGCAATCGGACATACTTTCTGCAAATGGAGCAAATCGAGCAGCAGAATTAGAAAGGATAAGAGTTAGGCGTTAAAAAGAGATGCAACTTCTAGGTAAATATAAACGTAGGTAATCAAGCGCCGCGTGATCTAAATTAGACTTAATTGTATCGTAGCAAGAGTCCCTATTTCTTTAAACGACTTTACCGAGTGTCTCTTCTGTACTTGTACTATTATATATTCTGTGGCAGCGTGCCGTCATTAAGTACCTCCATAAGAAGGAGCTATCACTGAAAGCCATCCATGATGATATGGTCAGTACATTAGGGGATTCTGTTCTGTTTTATTCATCCGTCAAAAAATGGATAGCAGAATTCAAGCGTGACAGAGAGAGTGAGAAAGATGAACCCCGATCTGGAAGGCCTTCGACGTCCACTGCTGATGAAAATATTAAAAAAGTACTTGATTTAATTAAGGAAGACCTCAGATTAAAAATTAGAGAGGTAGCCGAGATTAAAGGCATCTCTTAAGAATGAACTCAAAATATCATCAACGAATTGGGTTTCCACAAAGTGTCAGCGAGGTGAGTTCCGCGACTGCTTTCAATTGACAAAAAAGAACGCGATTGACTTTTTCACGTGACTGTTTGGAGTTATTTTGAAGCCGACGCAGATGATTTTGTGAATCGTTTTGTTATAATGGACGAAACATGGGTTCATTACTGTACGCCAGAAATAAAACAACAATCAAAACAGTGGAGAAGACCTGGTTTAACACCCCGGAAAAGGCTAAGGCGCTTTTGTCGGCAAATAAGGTAATGGCTTCAGTATTCTGGAACTCTGAAGGGTGTGATAATGATTAATTATCTTGAAAGGGGTCAGACTATAAACTCAGTTACTACTGTGTCTTACTACATCGTTTACGAGAGGAAGTAAAAGAAAAACGTCCAGGAATACTCAGAACGAAAGTCCTGTTTCATCAAGATAACGCCCGTGTTCATACGTCTGTGCAATCAATGGCTGAAATCCACAATTAGGTATGGCTTTGAACTATTACCGAATCCACCTTATTCACCTGATCTGGCACCGTCCGACTTCTTTCTGTTCCCTAACTTAAAAAAGCACTTGGGAGGTAAGAGATTTTCGACAAACGATGAAGTCAAAACAGCAGTAGACGCTTATTTTGACTCCAAGGAAGAAAATTTTTTTTTTCAACGTTCTAAATGCTTTGAATGGGAGATAGCAAAATTGCATCGAACTTGATGGTGAGTGATTATTTTCTTGGTTAGGCCGAATACTTTTTAATTCACCCTCGTATAATATAAAAAAAAACAATTTTCATCACATACAATGCTTGTCCGTATCGGAAATCGAACCTGAGCGCCATCAATTGCGTAGTCAGGGTACCAGCGAGGTGAGGTTATGAGGTCCCGGGTTCTATTCTTAAGTCTGTTACCGTTTCAGTGTGATTTTTTATATAAAACGTCTTAGTATCGATCTAAAATTTGGTGGTTTGTATAACATCCCGATGCCTCTGATGAGCATATAAAATTGGAAATTTTTCGTTTCCATTTATTTTGAACAAAAAACATACTTTTTTTTGATTTGGGTGAAATTGGCACACATATAAACTACGACCTGGCTACTTTTTAACCCGAAAATGCCTTGTTTTGAGATTCACCGAAAAAAAGATTCGTCGAAAATTTGTATAATGCATATATAAACAAAAGATAATACTTGCCTTAGCTTTTACTATGCCATTTATAAGTCCGTTTTCAAATTCAAGATCATCTATATAAAATAGACGTATATTTGCTTAGTGATTTCTATATAGAACTGAAATTCTTAGCTTTATTATACAACAGTAATTCATTTTAATTATTTTCTTTGTCAAAAATACTCCGATATATGAGTAAAATACTTCGATGTAGAAATATTTTTGACATATTTTACACATTAATTTTACATATGAAGCAGATAGTAAGTCACTATGACATATTAGACATTTGAAAGCTGGAATAACATTTTAAACTAATATTAAGGTGGTCAACAAAATAACAATTAGTCAGTCTTGAAGAGCGGTAAAATTCATTTCATTAGAGTTTTCGCATGACAAGAAAGGCTACACACTACATCCGATACCAATCAGAGCAGATACAAATCTGAGAAACTCGGACCGAAATCGGATATTCCGTTTCGCATTTTGATACGAATCCATAAAAATAATATAGTAAAAATTGAGCAACCTATGTCAAATTTGTATAAACTTACTTATTTTTTCAAGTAACAGTAACGGCAGGGCGTTTACAAATTCAATGTATGTCCTTTCAAATGACCTCAACTTTTGACATATGTATATATTTTTATTAATATATATTATTTTCAGTTTTCATACAAATTCAAAGAGTACTTCAGAACATGACTTCGAGGATGCGGAACGGATGTTGAGAGTAACGCGTCAGTCCTTTAGAATCAGAACATATGCAAACATATGATTCGAAAAGCCAAAAAAAGTTTATCCCCTTACGCGTAACTAACGATTACATTGAAAAATGTTATTGAAATGAGCCCTTAAATAATATGATAATAATTATTTATCGATTTCTTTACATTGCTATTTATTCTATTTTTATTAAACTCTTGTTCCATTGAAATCGAGTTTATTTTCGCTCGTTAGAATTAGCAGGCTCTGAGCTAGACCGAAAAACTTGTAACAAAAGACGACAAAAAGTTTTTATATCTTATGAAATGAACTTCACATAAATATATATATTAAATTCTAGAAGATACATTTTATAGTACACATTTAACATTTTTGTACAAATTATGGACTAGAAGTGTTGTCGCAGTCGAGTTCCTAGGTATTAGATTTGAATATTGATTTCCAAAGAGCCTTGTGAAATTCTAAAAAAAAATATGTTACTTCAACTGACATTTTTAATACAAAGCGTTCAATGTGAAAGCAATATTAAAATAAAATTACTGAAATGTATTGCAGCAAAGACCAAATAGATGAAACATCTCCCAAAATGATATATAGAATGACAATTAACGACAGACCTGACATATCCTTAAAAATAGCCTAAGATTTAAAATCTTGAAAATTTCTCATTTAAAAAATTTACAACCTTAAAGTTTACCTAATTGATCATTTACGAGAATCAAAATTTGCCTAATTGACCTCTTATATCATTAGATAGCAAACAAGCAGATGGTCTTCCTCATGGGAAGAAAATCATCGCCTTTAGACACCAAAGATATTGTGATGCATTGCTATCCGTGCCACAGGATAGCATTGCCACATGCATAAGTCATCTTTTGAGGTAGCCAAGCATTAACGCTGTTGCGGCAGGAATAAAACCATTAAATTTCTATATTGAATATATCCTAATTGATGTTTAGAGCGAAAGTTTGCTTTATTGATCATCTACTCGTTTATACTGGGCTAACCATTTACCTAATTGATCAGCAAATGTCGGAGAGGCTTATAATTAAAACTCTTAGACCGGGAGATAATGACACAAAATTTTAATCATTTGTACAAGTGTGGCGGTTCTTCAGGTGTCTGATTACGTAATGACAAAAAGGAAAATAATGGTTATAACGCTGGTACCGGCGGCCTATATGATACAACGGGTCCATTATTACATTTGTCATACTTCTAGTAGGCGGAAAATTGGCGCCATTCTTGAAAAACTTGATTTTTCGGCAAGTTTTCAGGTACAAGACATAAAATCATTTGTTACAGTATGGCATGATCCAAGACCTCTACAATACGCGGAATCGTTCGAGAGATGGAAGGAAGGAATCGTATATTACACAATAACTGTTTATAAGACAAGATTGCCGCCACCTAGGCATTTAAATTTTGTATTTATATTCGTTAAACCTCAAATAGGAAAAATTAATGCCATACTGGTACAAATCGTTCGAAATACGAATAAAATCTTACAATTAAAAAAACTGTACCCATTTGCTACCTCCCATAGGTACGGTATTAACAGAATTCTATTTATGATCATAAAGAGAACTGTTAAAAAATGTTTAAGGTGGTACAAATCGTTTTACAAAAAGAAAACGCTTACTCCTTTGTGGCGGTATGGCGGCCATTGAGAACCGTCAGGAAAGTATGGCAAGGTAATTTTCGTGAATGGCTACTCGATGATGATTAGCTGTGCAAAAATCAGCCTGGTTCACAAGAATTGTTTTTGGTTTTTTAATTAATGTGTTAGCGTCGGTATGGCGGGCTGCAACTCACAACGGAGAAATGGCATTACGCTACCGCCTACTTCTTTTTTATCGACTATCAAAAAATACAATTTTTTTGTATAATCGTTCGACTCTCGTAATTTATCCGACACGTTTTATTAACAGCCACGCGATTGGGCCGCCGCACAGTATTTCGCCTAGAACATGCTAGGTGGACAAAATTCATGTTATCATTTCCAGGAAATCTTAATTGCAAAACGTAAACAACACCCCTAATCTCCAGATTCCAAGAATTGGTTGTTTGTCAAATGCTTAACTGATAAGGAATAGTGGTTAGAAGTCAGGTATTGAGTTTAATGAAATCGTTACAGTCAATCAGTTGCAGTTTAGTGACACTTTCGTACACATCCATAGTGGCTTATAGTTAATATTTTGAGTGTTTGTGATGGATATCAACACGGAGGGTAAGTCCTATTATTTAAAAAACCTTTTTTAAAATCTGAATCTGTTCAAATGAATTTTAGGTATAATTTTAACATAGCTTATATATTTTAACGTATTTTTTTTATGAAAGAATAGTTTTAAAGAGTTAATTTTGCAGACATTCACCTTTATCCGGGCTAGTTCTTTGATATATCATAGGAAATACTTTATTCTTCATAAAAATACACAAATTGTTTAGCACACTTCAGTACAACATATTCTTTTCTTTTTTTTTCAGAACGCTTATACTCTATTTCTAGGGTAGAGTTTTTTGAAGAGTGGTTGAAACCCACAAAAAATGAAAAGAACTCGGGTATATATGAGTACCTTTCTTCAAAATTTCACTTTGGTAACATTACTGAATGTAGCCAAAAAGAAATAAAGTTGAAGATATCCAACTTTTCCAATAAAATTGGTGTCAAATGGTTGGCTTCAGGAAAATCGAAGGAGCGTTTTTTAATTAAAAATAAGACCTGGCTGGATGAAGAAGATATACAGTTTACTGTGAGTTCTTTTGAGCCACAACCATCAACTTCGAGTGAGGCTGTGATTTCAGCAGGAAGGCCTCGCAAAGAATTCGAAGAATCGTCGTTTAAAACCAAAAAACGTCGAGTCGTGGATCTCGTAGAATCGCGAAGTGTCAGTGAATTGGTGACAGCTGCCGAAATTGCTGCGCGTTCAGCAGGACAACGGAAAATTGCCAGCGTAATTAGAGACATTAGTGAAAGCTCAGTTATTAATGTTAAGTCTAAGGATACCAGTAATGTTAATCCTAGGCAGTTAAGTAGTGACGAAGCGTTAGCTTACTATATAGATTCTAAGTCAACAACACATGCGTACAAACAAACAAGAAAGTGGTCTATGAAGGCAGGACATAATGTGTTTCCATCATATTATAGTTTGACAAAATCTAAACAGGCCTGTTATCCTGCACAGGAGCACATTGCTGTAACAGAAACACGTGCTGAAATAAATTTGCAAGCATTATTAAACAAAACAGTGGAACGTTTAGTATTAGCACAGCATAAAGTTATCAGCAGTGTCCTCGCAACAAGTTCGTCTTTTACACTTGTAAGTAAATGGGGATGTGATGGAAGTTCTGGGCACAGCACATACAAACAGAGATTTGAGAACACTGAAGATACGGACGAATTTCTTTTCGTATTTTCTTTAGTTCCCCTTAGATTATATGATGGGGCCAAAATTGTTTGGCAAAATCCTCGGTCTTCATCAACATTGTATTGTCGCCCAATCAAATTAATATTTGCTAAAGAAACGAATGACTTCACGTTAACGGAGACAAATAGATTGTTGGAAGAAGTTAACGCTCTTCTTCCAACACGTATCGACTTTGGTGATTCTCAAATCTCTGTGAAACACGAACTTTTGCTGACAATGACAGACGGAAAGGTATGCAACGCTTTAACGGAAACTCGTTCAACTCTAAAGTGTTTCATCTGTGGCGCCACCCCCAAGACGATGAATGATGAACCCGCAAACTTCAACAGCAACCAAGATCATTTTGGCTTTGGTTTATCTACACTTCATGCTTGGATTCGTTGCTTCGAATGCCTTTTACATATCAGCTACAAGTTGAATATTAAGAAATGGCAGGCTAGAAGCAACGAAGACAAATCAGATATCAAGGTTCGTTCCGACGAAATTAAGTTAAAATTTAAGAACGAGATGGGACTTATTGTAGATAAACCAAAGCCAGGATTTGGTTCTTCAAACGATGGAAACACGGCTCGTCGGTTTTTTAAGAATGCTGAGATGAGTGCTCAGATCACGGGATTGGATGTTGAAATCATCAAACAGTTCGATGTAATATTGAGGACTTTGTCTTCTAGATTCGAGATAAACTTAGTTGAATTTAATAAATTTTGTCTTGAAACCAGAAGACATTATCTAAGTCTCTATTCGTGGTACTGTATGCCTGCTACTGTACATAAAATATTAATTCATAGTACAGAGGTCATCAAAGCTGCATTGCTTCCAATTGGGCAGCTTTCCGAAGAGGCTCAGGAAGCACGTAATAAAGATTGCCGCAGATTTAGGGAGTACAACACCCGCAAGTGCTCGCGTGTTGCCACGAACAGAGACTTGCTGTCAATGTTGGTTATAACATCTGATCCCTTGATCAATAGCCTTCGAGAGATTCCCCAAAAAAAGCCGGAAAAAATATGTTCAGAGGTTTTAAAGTTAATTTTAAGCCCTAGTATAGTAGAATCAAGACTGGAAACGTCATCATATTATCGCACAGTTCCACAAAATGATGACGATTACACAGTAAACAATTCATCAGAAGACTCTGATGATGATTATTAGGTTACGTTATGAAATATTATCTTTGCTGCTTAGTTTTAGTTTTCATGCATATATTTTCTTTTATTGTAAATAAACCTATGATTGTTTTGTTACTATTTGTAATTTTATGTATTTAGATTTATATTGTACATACCTCTTGATACTTATTCGATCTGAACTGCATGCAATTTACAGCATTCATAGTACTCGCTAAGTTAATTGTTGCTCATATATTATTTTTGAAAATATTTTTTTGCTATCATAATTTTTTTCGTTTTTTATTACAAAAACATGACTACCCATATTTGAAATAAGTAAGAGCATCGTTATATAACATAAAATAATATTGTCCACCTAGCATGTTCCACGCGATACACTGTGCGCCGGTACCAACGCTGTGACCATTATTTTCTTTTTCATTAAGTAATAAGACCCCTGATGAACCGCCATACTGGTATAAATGATCTAATATTTTGTGTCATCTACCGGTCTATCACCTAAAGAACTGATTCGAAACCGAGAAACCAAAACCAAGCGCTTCGACTTATACGACAAATAATTGTGAAAATTGTTACGTATTAATATTTTTCATCTAAGCGAGAATTTTATGTGCAATTAGGCAAACTCAGATCATTATACAATCAAATTCCCTGTCATATAATAGCTATATATATAATAATAATCCATATAATAGCTTAAACAAAGTGGAAAACTATTAACACCAACTGCGACATATAGATCTGATTTAATTCATACTAGACAATCTATTTTTACACACGTTTAATAAATCTACCAGTTCTGAGAACTTTGTGTACGCTTCCTGTAGCATGTTTCTGAAAGAAAAAGAATACATGTAACTGTTTATCATCAAGTAGATATAGCGTTGTTTCATAGTCTATGGAATGCAATAAAAATTTGAACAATGTAACCAATCAAATATTTTCGCGAGTATTACTTACACTCGCGTAGAGTGAGGTAGTGTTCGTTTCTTCTGAAGATACTTCGGTTTCGAAGTGAAACGTGCGTTGAGTGCGTAAATTATGTGCTTTTGTGCGTGGGACGTGGGTGGAAAAGTGTAGTGGATGTGGGTGGATAATTGTGCCGCTGGGGTCGTTTTATCCATTTATTAAACCGACGTCTATCTTTCTGGTGCCATCGCGGAAGATATAAAGTATATAGAACAGTTCGAGGATAATAGCAAATTTAATTAATTTCACTTTTTCAAATATCTTCCGTTATGACTGCAAACTATTAAGTTTAGAAGTGTTCTAGAACTAACATTTGACTCAACTAATATTCTACTGAGACTCGTATTTTCACGCCCATGTCCTCGAAGAAGTAGGCTGAGGTACAATCAGTGCATCAACGATTAGCCGAAGATACTCAGCTTCACAATGTGATAGGTGGCAAGGCTATCACCAATCGGACACTTATTAAATCCCGGGCAACATTGTATTTATCAGAAAACCGAAGACACATTTTTGATTTGCCCGAACCGGGAATTAAACCCTAGACCTCGTGTGATCAACACCGACACCACATCACTAGACCACAGAGACGACTGGGACTTTCAGAGCAAGAAGATATCCCTGGACAAGTTTCGTTTCTAGATTTTTTGGGCTCGCTTTATTTATTAAAAGTGTTTACAATAATCATGGCACAATAGCCACGTAACAGGCTTTGCCTAATGTGGAGTCCCTTACTTATTTTAAGTCGCTTTTGTTGAAATTAAGATGTCTATTATTTTACAATACTTGTATGTATATAAGAATTCCTGAATGAATGCCTGAATTATAAAGCGAGTATCGTAAAACGGAGCGCAGATTATAGTGAATCTTATTTCTCCCTGTTCATAAAAAAGCAGAACAAGAAAAAAATTGACTCTTAATTTGGCGAGGAGAAATCATTTTTTTATTATTTCCTTTTGCTATTTCAATTGTTCGTTAACTGTTCTTAACTGTGCAATAAAAAAAATTTTGTACGTTTTTAGTTATTTATTTAATTTTCAAAAATTTACTCTTAAGTTGGCGGCTGAAAACTGATTTTTCCTGAAATCCTTATCCTGAATGAATATAATCCTGAGGATGACCTCCGGGGAGGGATGGATGGCCAGGGTCAACCGTTTAGTTTTTTTAACGCACAGTTAAGAGATAATTTCAAAGTATTAAAATAAAATAAAAAAGTGAAAAAATCTATAGTTGGTGCTAGCTTTAATTAATTTTTGAAAATTAAAAACTAAATACATACAACAAAATGTTTGATCGCACACCTAAGGTTAAAAATAATAAAAAATCAATTTCCGCCCGCCAACTTAAGAGTCAATTTTTGAAAATTAAAAAAGAACTAAAAACGTACAAAAATTTTTGACCGCGCAGTTAAGAACAGTTAACGAACAATTGAAATAGCAAAAGAAAATAATAAAAAAATCAATTTTCCTCCGCCAAATTAAGTCAATTTTTGAAAATTAAAAAAACTAAACCAAAAATGTACATAAAATTTTTTGATCGCACAGTTAAGAACAGCTAACAAACTATTGAAATAGCAAAAAAAAAAGTATTAAAAATCAATTTCTCAAACAGCCTTGAAAAAAGACGCCACTCAGTGTTGCTACTTTTTAATGTATACTATTTGAGTCAGTATATAAGATTGCGTATTATGCGACTTCCGAGCGAAGCCGGGTATCTAGTTGTATATATAATATACAAGTATATTTTACATACTTCCTCTGTGTTGCCATGCGGGCGTAAATTGACGCAATCCAGTGTTGCCATGCGGGCGTAAACTGACGCAATCCAGTTTTACAATTATAGCAGTTGTTTAGCAAGTAGTTAGTACATGGTATTTTTGTCATGATGTTAATAAATAAATGTCAAATAAAAATGTGTAAAAAAATCTTAAGCAACTGATTTTATCATTATTATTATTACACTGCATGCTATAGCTGTTTCTTGTTATCTAATCGTAATTTTTTTCTAGCCTGCAAATCTAAGAATTATTAGTGTACATTAATACAATGCATGTAATATTCAGTTTAATCGACAAATTAAAATATATACCTATTGTTAGTACAGAATATCCTTAGTTGGTCCCTATTGACAGATCTCTCTCCGCAGACAGCTGCAGCGGCAGAATTAAAAGCAGACTCTAGCCGCTGGATGTGATCTTCGACTGATGAGCCATCTGCACTGAGCACTCTGCAAACGTATGAGTTTTTATAACTGAGGCAGAGGCAAGAAAAAAAGAAAGGAAAATCATTTATATGCAAAATAATGGATGGTAAAAGATATTGCATATTAATTTATTTTACAGACATATTTTACCATAACATGCTTTGCAAATATTTAACATTCTATACAATATTGATATCATAAAGATTTGAATATGTACATTTTCAAATATTTAATAAATACTTCTTTAGTTACAAAAAAATCAGATTATATTAAAATTGATTAGGTTTTAGGTATTTATTATTATTACAATTATCAGGTTGATCGGATACTATCCGAAGGTGGCGTCAAGTCTTCGCAACTGCCGTGTTTGTATGAAGAGAGAAATGAATGTTGAGGAAGCAAGAAAAATCTGCAAGGATCGTGACAAATGGTACCTTTCACGTGTTGTTTCTAGCGTGAAGATTGTATGTTTATATATACAAATATATTATTTTTTTACAATTATAATAGACAAAAAGCGGGACAATTATTAACATTTGAATTTAACAGCAAAAAAATCTTTAGTATCATATTGTAAATTATATTTATTCAATTACAAATCAAACAGCTTTTTACAAAATTTCCTGTCATTTCAGCTTTGTTTCAAACAAATGCTGGTGTGTTTTTACAAATACGCAAATCGCCAAGATATACAAACAGGATGAAGGTAATATTTTAAGTGATTTAAATAGTGCCTTGCAAGAATGTAACTAACAAACACTACACAATGATCTATATGAGCTCAATATATTTTTTTAAAAATTTAAAGAGCCTTATTAAGTCCACTGAGTTTCCCCAATTTGGAATTCCATATTGTAAAATTGATGAAACATATCCATAATATCCATAATAAATATGATTTGTAAGTCTCTTACTTCTCGTAATCATCTCAACACACACAAATCTATCAATTCTATTGCAAAGTGACTCATTATGCGCTTTCAAATTACAATATTTGCAAATATTTATTCCTAAGAATCTGGCAATTCTACGTTTTCTATATTTGTATTTTTTTAAGTACATTCGAATTTTCAACTCTACTGCTATGTATAAATTTTAAAATTATTATTTTTAATCGTTTTAAAACTGAGTAATGTTTCGGTTTTTTTATTATTATTTTTTTATACTTCATAAGAACGGTAGTATCATTAGCAAATAAGAAGGAATCATAAGGATTTCAAGAAGAATATTAATATAAATTAAGTAAGGACCCTAAAAAGCATATCTGTGTGTCACAAGGATATGTTTTAGTGCTGTCCCCAATTTTTACAGAAATAATTTGTGGTATTGTTACGTAGTTTGGGTTCGTAATTGTATAACACCACTTATATTAAAGCCGTGTATTTACAACACAAGTACAAAAACGACAAAATGTAATACGTAAATACACTATACACGGGTCACACTCGCTACACTAGCACTAAACTTAACCGACTACGTTTAAAGAAAACAATTCTCGTATTCACTTAAACCGGTCACTTCGCTTTGCACTGTCGCTTCGCACTATCGCTTTCGATCACTATATAAAAACTGCCTTCTATTTGTCAACACTTCCCTATTTATACTCGAGGTAAAGTTCGACAACAATCATGAATGTTCGGCAATCATCTCGTAGACAATAGACAATTATTGTAAACAATATGCTTATGCCCTATACCACAAAGTCCATTATGTCATAGCTATTCGGGTGACGGCCAATTATTTGTTTATTAATAGGAGTAGCTATCTCTTTCTTTTATTTCTAGATCCCACCAGCGTTCCAACTCTTCACGCATTTAGATTATTCATAATTCTGTTGTATAGGTCGGGGCCCATTCAATGTTTAGCTATCAAATTTTCACATAGGGCCCCGACTGTTAATCTTTCTGTGATGAATTAAAATTCATGAATTGTTTTATATGTATGTACCTACATCGATTATAGAACTATTTCAATGGTGAAGTTATTCATTATTACTTAACATGATTCTAAACTACTGGGCTTGTTTCTTTCTTTTTAGCTTTCATTTCAGGCAATGAACCTTTTCTAAAGATTAAATGCAGTCGGGTTTTTTGTTTTCAATAATTTTTTTAAAAGAATACTTGGGGCGTGGTCTACAATCGATATCGAAGCCAAAAATATAGTTTTTAGAATTTTTGTCTGTTTGTCTGTTTATCTGTTTGTCTGTATGTATGTCCGGGGTAAACTCAAAAAGTACTGCATAGATTTACTTCACATTTTGCATGAATATTACTAACAGGTCGGGTCAACATATAGGCTACATATTATGACGTTATCACCTACGGGGGAGGAGCTGTGCGGAGTAAACGAAGTCCGCGCGGACGAAGTCGCTGGCAACAGCTAGTTATTAATAAAGTCGTTTTTCACTCTTTCTTTACGGATCCCTGAAAATATTATCATGGCGGGTTTGTGATAACCTAAATACGAATTCAGGTTCGTCACGTTTTACTAGTTTTGTTGATTTAAACTACATTAATGTAGATGTTAATTTTTAAATATTTGCACACCATGTCATGGTAGAACATGCTAATATATTTGATTAATTTAATATTTAATAATTATAATATCGGTGGGCAAATTACACGAATTGATCTAACCCCAAAGTAAGCAAATTATTTGCTTGTGTTATGGGTGATAGTCAACGATGTTAATAAATATTGTTACGTACTCGGGTTCGTAATTGTAGACACCACTTATATTAAATCCGTGTATTTAGTCTACAAATACACAACACAACACAATGTAATACTAAAATACACTTTACACGCTAGTCACTGTACTATCACTGACTACACAATGAAACACTTCTCGCTTAGCTTCTTTCTGTCTAGCCGTTTCTGTTTACATATATATATATATATATATATATATATATATATATATATATATATATATATATATATATATATATATATATATATATATATATATATATATATATATATATATATATATATATATAAATACGGATTATTTATAGTAATATTAATAATAATTTTACTGGACAAATTACAGGAATCGATCTAACCCCAAAGTAAGCAAATTATTTGCTTGTGTTATGAACGTTAGTCAACGATACTAATACATAGAAATACATATTTAAATAATGATACATATATAATTAGTATTTAGTATAAGGAATATTAGTATAAACAATCCGTATTTACAATTATAAAATGTAATAAAAAGGTTTTGGTTCTCCATAACCGTCTGTAATTCTCTTACAATGTATTCTGTATTTCTCTTATAAAGAACAATTGGCTATACGTGTGACTCGACTACTATGTGGTAGAGTTCTGTCACGTCTCATCTGTATTTGGTATTAGTCTTGTCACTTTCCTGCTCTGGTTTTGAGGGTAAGGCAGTCGGTAAATTTATATACGTGGCATTATCATCTCGTCACACAAACTGGTGTACCATTGATAACTGAAACTTGAAAATTAATTCCTTAATTTCGTTTTTGAGTGACAGCATTGATTTCTTATTAATATCAAGGTGACCAATATTGTTTCCAACCAATATTTTCAAGTAAATAGTAGTTTTCATGGCATATATATAAGCAATAGCATAAGTAAATGTAATTTAAGAGGATATACAAATGTTTATGCAGCGGCTATGCAGGCTATGTGGAGTTGTCATTGTGGCAGATGATTAGATCTGATAGTGTTGTTGTGTTGGTGGTATAGCGTTGGTTTCTTATTAATATCAGGGTGACCAATATTGTTACCAACCAATATTTTGTCAAGTAAATAGTTGTTTTCATAGCATGTGTTCATAAGTGAATGTAATGTGTTTATGCAGTGGCTATACAGGCAATATAGAGTGTTGGTGTGACACTCGCTTAATAACAAGAGCAAAAACATTCTTTTGTGCATTTATCTTGTCTCCACAGAAAAAGTAACTCATTTCTGGGGCAGTGTATACGCATTTACAAAAATAGATACTAAATATCATGAGATTTACCAATAAATAAAGTTAAAAAATGTATTATAACGAAATTGTGTTTTTTTTTTATATCATAAGATAGCAAGCAGATGGGTCTCCTGATGGAAAGAGTCAACCATCGCCTATAGACACCAAAGATGTTAATGGTGCGTTGCTATCTTGTGGCGAGCCGAGGCGAGCTTGTCTAATGCCACGTGCATAAGTTTACCGGCTACCTTACCCTCCAAACCGGAACACGACAGCGACAAGCACTGACGCTATTGCGGGAGGAATAGGTAAGGCGGTGGTACCAGACCCGGGAGAGACAATGCAGAACTCTACCACCTAGTAGCCACGATGGTAGTGACTCGATAGCCAATCGGTCGCCTTTTACGACCTGCCTGGCAGAACGGCAGTTGGCCTATTCTTCAAAGGAGGCCGGGACCAACACGGCAATTTCATACAATTATTATTATACAATTTCAAACAAAATAACCTGGGAGTTTTAATTGGCTTTGATTCCAATCGTTGATATTTGGACGTAGTTACACGAAAAGGATTCAATCCACACAAAATCAATTTAACAATATTGAAGTTTGAAGTTGGATATTTTTTTATTATTTAACGTGCCGTACATGGGGAGTGGGGACTAGCTCTGACGTTGAATAAAGTAATAGAGAGCTATTTTTGCTTAGATGTTTTTTACTGGCCAATTGTATTGATGTTTACCATCAGTTTGGTGCACTTAACTCATTTTTGACCATATTGTGGATTGGATCCTTTTCGTTTAACGACGTCCATTTTATTGTAGTTGGTTAAATAATTTAGTTGAAAAATCCAGCCAAGTGCAAGTCGGACTCGTGCACGAAGGGTTCCGAACCATCCCTATTCATGTTTCTACCTGTTTATTAAGATCGAGTAAAAGAATTGCTTAAAAATTACGTTCGTTGCATGGGAGCCCACTTTAATATTTACTTTATTTTTATTTAATTAATTATTTGAAAGGTAATATAAAACTAAATATTCTGTGAAAATTTTAAGCATCTACCTGTTACCGTTAATAATGTTGAGCAAAAAAATACTAAAAAAACACATTTATTGTATGAGGACCCCCCATAATATTATCATTTTTTTATTTTTAGTATTTGTTGTTATAGCGGCAACGGAAATACATTATTTGTGAAAATTTCAGCTTTCTAGGTATCACGGTTTATAAGATACAACCTGGTGACAGACAGACACACAGCGGAGGCTTAGTCTTAGGGTCCCGTTTTAACCTTTTAGATACGGCACCGTAAAAAAGACAAGCCCGCTGAGTTCCTTCTGCCAGATCTTCTCAGTGTGAGGCCGAGTTCTGATTCGTTAGCAGCTATAAAATTTTCAGCCCGTCAAGTGCTTGTAGAGGTTAATTTGAATAAAAAAATGAGTTTTACCCATGTATGGCGGCGGACAGGCCGCGCAGGTGCGCCGTGAGGTCGGGCCAGCGCGCGCCCGCTGGGGCCGCCTGCGCGGACATGCCGTGCGGCACGCCCACGCTGCTGCACACCTGCCCACTGAAGGGGGGACACAAGGGGCTGAACGGCCATGTCGAGCCCAATGTTTAATTACATTGTCTCGACATGCCCGCACAGCCCATAACTATGTTTTGATGATGTTTGCTTCAAAACATGTTAAGCGCCGTCTAGTACAAAAGATTTATTGATTACAAAATATATATATTTATTTTCTTTTCTAAAATATTAATAATCTATGCATTAATTTTTATCCTTTTTATTATATTTTTATAAAATATATATATATCCTGCTATATTTTTATAATTTATAATATTATATATAAGGTCCTTCCAAAATAGGTGATCGTATTTAAACACAACGTTCAGTACGTCTAACTAAAGATATCCAATTAAAAATGAATTTAATTCAAGAGACTAAAACTTTTTGATTTTTACGAATAATTTTGTGTCATAACGCTTTACGCCTTTCTGCATAAAATAATCCACTTGTAACGTAAGAGTGAATAGTAAGGTAAATAACCTCACGCCATATTTGTGGTGTGCGTCAGAGCCAATGCGTAGATGCTTACGTCATATAAATAATTCACGCGCTTATTTGCTGACAGAACTGGCTTGTGCAATTATTTACTACACGCTAACAGCCGTAACAGTTATAATTTACTAATGGCTATTAAGAGGGAACATTGGGGGCGAGGGAATTGAAAAATAGATATTTGTAAAATCTAGCGATCTGTCGCCTTGTAATTTTCTCTATCGCATCCTACGAGTATACCGTAAAGTACGGTAAAGACAACTGCAGCTTGGACCATGAGTACCTGTTATAATATTAGTTTTTCTTACGAGGGTGACGGGAATTGTCCAATTTAAAATGTTCTTATTATTATTATTACGCTGATTTGTAGCTAATATTTTTTTTTAAGTTTTCATTTATAAACATTATGTTGAAATTTATTTTCAAAAGTTTAAGACATGTTCTCAATCACTGAAATAAAATATTGACTATGTAAAACTGTAGACTATGTAACTGTATGTATGTTCTAATAAACTTAACGCAGCGTAAAAGACCTTGACCAACTGCCGGTCTCACTTCCAAGACTCAAGGTCTCTTACGCGCGCGCAATATTTACATGACGTAAGCACCTACGCACTGGTTCTGACGCACACCCATAAAATATGAGCGAAACGTTGAATGAAATTATCATTCCAAAGATATGGTACGAGATTGTTTACCTTATTACTCAATTTTACGTTATAAGTGGAATATTTTATACAGAAAGACGGAAGACGTTATGAGATAAAATTATTTTATTCCTAAAAATCAAAATGTTTTTGTCCCTTGAATCACATTATTTTTGGCTGGATATCTTTGGTTAGACGTACTGAACGCTGTGTTAAAATATAATCACCTATTTTGGAAGGACCTTATATATCTTTCCATATAAACTTTTCGCGTACGGAGGACGATTATGAGATTTGATATAGCAAATCTATAAATCATCCATGCGCGTTCATCTCAAAAAATTTCTCAAATTTTCATTTTATGTATAATTCTAAGTTAATATAAGGTTGGTAAAACACCAAGAACTTCTCGAAATTGTAAAGGGATTTTCAAAAAGAACTTATGAAGATGATTCTAACTTTTATTGTATTAAAAAAATAAGGTTTGGCAATTATTATGAATGAGAAATGATATCTAATAAATGTCCACTACAAACACGGTTACAGGTGACTATTCTTTCAACCGTTTTTAAAAACTATTGACAAAATGATAAGTCTATTACGTTCACTTCACGAATTTTGAGTTTTAAGCCTGCAGAAAATTTGTGGTAGGTATAACAATAACATGAAAATATTTTTAGTTATTATTGGTTTATAATTCTGTTCTTCCTGTTTCATTTTCAAAAATAATTCAAACACCTAGATACGAATGCCACTATCAGTTTTTTGTGCATAAGCCAAAGTTGATAACGCGACCACCGACTGTAGGTATGAGAAGTGAAGCAAATACATGAGTTAGACTTCATACCTATTTGTCTTGTGTGAGGTTGTTTTGATGTGCTAACGTTGCGTTATCCGTGTCATTGTACATAGCTATATTTGGTTTGGAATATTATATTATGTAAGGGGACATGTAAGGATATTTGTGTACACAAATCATGTAATCACCAGTCACTACATATTGATGCGAAGAATTATTTGAGCGTTTAACAAACTCTGACGTGCTATCGTGAATAAATAAACAGATGATTTATTAGATGTAGGTAATTCTTAGGTTTCTCTTACTTTGTGTTGATAATGAAGGTGATTATTTTGAATTCAATATGCGAAATACTCACCGATATTAAGAATGAAACTAAATACGTAATAATTTATAAATAGCTATTGATTTAAATTATTATCCAATTATTCTAATCCAAAAAAACATCAAATCATATAATATACAATTAGGCAGTCTTATTATTTTAATCGGTATTTACCAAACAACCAACAAGATAAATATTTCTTGCAAAGACAAAATAGGATATACCAATTGGTGCACAAACTACACAATACGAGTACATACCTATATAAATTACGATTAATATTCACAATAAAGATATTATATAAATTAATTAAATGTATAAATAAAGAAATAATAAACAAAAAGTAATAATAAAGAAACTAAGAGTCAGGCTCACTTAATTATTAGAAAATATATATGTATATGGACAGGTTTATGCATCTGCGTGTGAGGGGTGCTTGTTAGTGATACACACACTTAACACACAGTAAAATATTTGAAACACATTTTATATGTAAAGTTTTAATTTATGTGATTTTTTTAAATACTATTTACGAACATAGATTATAAGAAAACATGTTACGAACATTATGGGTCTCAATTGCCTAAAACAAATGATTTTCATTTTTTTATTATAATTTTTTTTGCCTTAAAATCTCTGCAAATAAAAATACTATAAAAAATCCACAAATAAAAAAAATCTACATGAAATATAACAAATTACGAAACTATAATGAAATAGAATTTATAATGCCCCATCATTAGTCACACGTTAGTTTCATTTTAAAAATAAAAAATGCTTACCAATAACTAGACATAACAGTCCACAACGCTTCAAACGTCTGTACTATGGAGTTACTGTCACCACCACCTATCTCACTCACACGACCATGTGAACTAGAATCTGTCTCGTTCACAAGCTGTGCACTATCCGTCTCGCTCGTAAGTCCACGTTTGGAGCAATCTGTCTCGTTCGCACACCCACGTAGCAAGCCATCGACAGTTCGTTTCGCCAGTTCCATATACTCTGGAATTATTTGACATCGCTTCGCTACATCTAGGCAGAGATCTTTAAAGGTTGTAGCATCATTTTCAGTTATTTTTGTGTCATCTATAAAAAATAAAACTTTTCGTTCACTCTTAAATTAAAATTAAGTGTATATCACTAATTAACAGGTAATATATCAAACCTTTCTTTTCAATGGACATTAAATAATTCTTTAGGTCAGTTATGAGTGGCTCGATTCGTGGAAATACATCACTGAAAACTGCTCTCCAATGTTTAAGAAGACATTGCAACACATCTACCAAAGTCCAAGGTGGTGCTTTAAAAAGAACGTGTTGCCAGAGATTGTTATATTTTTCCCGCATTTCGTTCTGAAATTATGAAACATTAATTAAAAACAATTCATCAGTTAATTCACACATACAACGCACGCACTCACGCTGGTGTTCACACACATTTTTTATTGAATTCGAAAGTATATAAGCGAGTAGGACACCTGATGGAAAATAGTCACCACTGCCCTTGAACATTTACAACACAAAGGATTATTTGCCAATGGATGCCAGCTTCTAAGGTTTTTATTTATCGTCCTCTTAAACAAAACATACACGCACGTACACACACATGCAAGTCCACATATGCAAGTTCACAGTCTGTTTTCCCACTAGACAAAACACAGATAAACACTTTTGGCATTCTAGTGGCCGCAGTAAGCGTAGCCTCTAATTTTTTTTTTGTAATTTTGTTAATACACTTGTACTATTTCACAAATCACTATATATATATATATATATATATATATATATATATATATATATATATATATATGTGTTATTAAAATTGCCAACCGGTTTCGCCTTTATGGCATCTTCACTGCTACGAAACTTTTTATAAATATAACATTAACATACATATCTAAACTAATATTTTATACAAAATAAGGTAGGCAAAATCTACTGGATAAACAAATGTTGTTAGCTCACAGTGGTAGGAATTTTCCTGACAATGGTATATTTTTAACTACGAAAGCAATATTCTACCATCAAAACAGAACATTTAAACAGAATTAAATTAAAATATACATAGTTTTACATGTCAGTGCAACTAATCGTGTAATAAGAAATGTTTTTCGTGTTTTTATCCTCCTGGTCACCCCCTGAATATAACAAAGACCTTGCACGCTTCTTTAATTTACTTCTTATCATCGTTTCATTGAGTTGAGATTTGTAGCCATTATTTATAGCTATCCTTTTTATGTTTCCCAGCTCTTCATAATAATTATCTTTATTTATAAGTCTCGAAGCCCTGAAGATGCCGTAAAGGCGGAACCGGATGACGACATTATTCTATAGATATAATAAAATCGTAGGAAAGTCAAAACTGTTCATTGAATATTTTTTAAAATAATACTTGGGGCGTGATCTACAATCGATATCGAAGCCAAAAATATAGTTTTTAGAATTTTTGTCCGTTTGTCTGTTTGTATGTCCGGGGTAAACTCAAAAAGTACTGCATGGATTTACTTCAAATTTTGTATGAATACTACTAATAGGTCGGGTCAACATATAGGTCGGGTCAACATATAGGTCGGGTCAACATATAGGCTACATATTTTCACGCTATGGGGGCTGTGCGGAGTAAACGAACTCCGCGCGGACGAAGTCGCTGGCAACAGCTAGTAACATATAAAGTGATTTGTGAAACAGTATAAGTGTATTAACAAAATTACAAATAGAGTTTCACCAAGTGCCGACGATAAAAAGTGTAAAATATAGCCTCTAATAACAGGGTTTTGTACGAATAAAAAGCCTTGTCATATATACCTCTAAAATATTAGCCAACAATTGATACATCGTTTGTTTATAATGCTTGATGTCGCTTACGGAATCCGGTTGAGTCGTCTGAGATTTGCTCACCAATAGCTTCTTCAGCTCACTCACAGACATATACTTGACATTGTTTATAGCTGCTTTATTACATAAATTCTTATCATTTGATATAAGGAGCTAAAAAAAATTAAATAGTTAAAAATCACTAAATTGCAACATGCACATTTCGACATTTCTTACAAAATAAAAAATGTTTGTTTTGGTTGACCTAAATCTTATAGATGTTGTTATAAAAATGAGAATACAAAAGTGTGCATGTAAATTAGAACAAAATTAAAATTAAATAACAATCTTGCCACATAGCGAGGTTTTTCTTAATTTTTAGGATAGTATTGTAAGTACCCTACAATTTGGGAATTGGTGATACTGAGGTTACTGCGCTTCTCAAATGTATAGAGGATGTTCACTTAAGCACGCATGAAGTACTTTATACAACTCTGCGCATCACCATCTTAAACACATTTACAGAAAGGTTGGACTGCCAATATTACATTGCATTGCAAAAGGATTTACTCACCGATTACGAAAATATTATTCTTCATTCATTTAATTTTTTTAATGTCATTAGATGATGAAAAGAGAAACCATCGCCTTAGACATTAAAAATGTTATGATGCGGGTTGCTATCACAACCATTGATGCCTGAAGGTGATGGTTAATGGTGCGTTGCTAACGTGTGGCAATATGAATTAATGAATGAAAACTCTTTATTGTGCACCACGAAATAAAGAAAGGAACGGAATTGGCAAGTACAAACATTTGTATCAGGACCGCGATCGCCACACTCACACATAAAATAAGCATTATTGCATATAAACTACTAATGCAAACATTGTTTCATTGGTCGTTTTCATTTTAAGCAACAATAATCCGAAACACACAAACAGAACATTTAAAAATATACCAAACTGCGTTACAATAAATTTTATTTTGCTACAAAAAGAAAAAGAGTATTTACGTCCTTTTGTAGTCTATTTAAAATAGACTCATCTATTTGTACAATAGTGAAACTTAAGATCGTAATAGTTTCGCTATTCTACAATAGATGGCAGCATTGATTTTTCCGTAGTATTCAGTTGATCATATTTGAGTAGAGAACTTTCTAGAACGATATACGTAATGACTGTCATTACGTATATCTTTCTAGAAAAATTAGGTCAACCTAAAATGAACTTTATATGTAAGGTGTACGGCTGATTTTAGCTTGACTTTCTATTATATCATTAGAGATTATATTAAATCAGGAATTTAATTAAAATAAAATGAAAATTGTACTTTTGGATGATATGAAATATCTCCATTTTTAATCATCTGTATTCTACTATCATTTCTGCATTCAAGGATGGCACAATACGGCATAATTCAGTGTATAATAGATTTTCGCACGACGACTATCTCCTAATGATATGGTAAGTATCACTAAGGCAATTTAGAGTAAAAGCGCATAATAGTGACGCACGCGGCACGCCCACTCTTCACTTCCCCTTGTTTTCTTTATTTCGTGTTGTGCACAAACTTACAATTTAAAAATACATGTTTAGTAAAATTAATTTCTGTATAGGTTATGTTTATAGTACGTTGCTATTAATGTGGCGGAATGACAGTGACACATGGATAAGTCTACCGGCTACCATACCCTCCAAACCGGAACACAACAACGGCAAGCACTGACGCTATTGTGGCAGGAGTAGGTGAGGGGGTGATACTAGATACCCGTGCGAGACGTTGCGGAACTCTTCCCCCTAGTAGTCACGACAGTAGTGACATATATAGCCAATCGCTCCCTTTTACAACCTGCCTGCCAGAACGGCAGTTGATATATTCTTCAAAGGAGCCCGGACCAACACGGGGGAAATTACCATATTTTTTATGTAATTCATATATCCTATTGCATTTAAATATAACTGTGAACTAAGTTGTTAACATTGTATTTCTATACCCTACCCATGTTGCAAATTTCATTCAAATCGATCCAATACTTGTCGCATTACTGAGTAACAAACATTCAAACAAATAATTGCAAAATTTCATATAATATTATTGGGTTTATTGGAATTGGTGTCTTTCATTATTTCTACAAAATATACTGTGGTGTTCAGTCGGTGTGGACTTGTTCGTCCAATTTTACCACACATTCATCATGCTATTCCATATCCACGCTCAATACAGATAAGAGATAGCAATACTCACGACACTTTTACCCCTCTCGACCTGCTGTAGCGCACAATTCAATATTTCGTCATCAGGGATTTCGCATGGATAAATGTGAGAGTTGGCGTCGCGTAATGGCTGCCCTGTTAAAACCAACGTAAACTAGTTAACACGATGTTGGTATGCATCTCTACATAGTGCACAAATACTCACAGATCAAATGAAAATGTTAAGATGGTACTCTGCAAGGAAATGGGCGTGCCTTGTAATTGTCAGTAGAGTTTTCGGAGCGCGTCATCAAAAATATCAAAATTTACCGGTAAAAATAGCAAATTGTGTTGTGAAAGGATGTAAAAACCAAACTACAAGAGATAAAGCAGGGTGGAATCATACTTTACACAAACTGGCCTCACTTCGTGTTTCAAAAAGTTCTCTCTTAGCTTACTCTGGTATGATACAAAATAATAGAACTCTACCTGCCAGTACAATCTGATAAATGTTATAGAAACGTACTAATATTGTTGTGGTTAAAGTTTTTTGCTTCTAGCTAAACCAGTGTTGTTCAATCTTT
The DNA here is from genome assembly GCA_036924255.1 of Apodemia mormo. NCBI lineage: Eukaryota > Metazoa > Arthropoda > Insecta > Lepidoptera > Riodinidae > Apodemia > Apodemia mormo. Next base: position 42,058,152 of record JAUPFN010000008.1, read on the forward strand.
TTCAACCACAACCCCCTTATAGTATGTTACAAAAAATTGCGACCCACTGCCGCCTTACACAAAAAAAAGAACAAATTCTGTTAACATTTTTTATTATTATCAGGTAAATATTTTGTCTTTGTTTTTTTAATAACACTTAACTACCGTCTACGACCCCATTGCAAAAGCCTCACGACCACCCAGGCGGCCGCGCCCCACACTTGAGAAACACCAAGCTAAACAAATCGAGATTATATGATGCTTTGCTTATATAATTTCTTATTTTTATTGAACAAAATAAATACAATATGTGCAATACTCACTTTTTTGCAAATTAAAATTCAGTCATATACTCAATCATTTATATTTACTTGTTCATTCATTAATTCATTCATCAAACATAATAAACACTATAAACCATAAGCTTAGGTTTTGCAGTGTACCTATAAGACTGTAAGTTTTACAGCCTTATAGGTACACTTAAATGCCTAATTCTTTAGGCGCACTGAGCGCTTTGTTATATAAGTATTAAGTGAGATAGCCGTCAAGTTCGCTATGTAACAGCGCTTGTTCGGGTAATAGCGGCACGAGTCGACTAAGGAAGCGCGACAGATGCATTCTCGTCGTCGTCACTATTTGACTCGACGTCATTGCTATACTCAGTCAAAAAATGTTACATGCTAATTGACTATCTCTATACTAAATTTTATCAAAATTGGTTAAGCGATTAACTACCATTTAGACTACAAAGGGTAGAATTCTGTAACGTCTCGCCTGGGCTTAGTACCACGGCCGCCTTTCTCAATAGCGTTAGTGCTAGTCACTACCATGTTGCAATTTACAGTACGGTACATAAATGTATACATGAGACATACATTTGATTTCTATATGGGATGGCTATCTCTTTCAATCAGACGACTATCCATCTTATGACATATAAAAAAAGGTTTTACTTTTGTTCAAAAAAGCATTTTTACTTATGTAGTATAGAATGTAAACAGGCAGAAAAATCTTTATATGGTAAGAGACAACCGTCACCCATAACCACCAAAAATATTAATGGTCTGTGTGGTAGAGTTGTTTACTGAAAACCAGAACTCCACAGCGAGAAACACATAATGGCGGCAGAAACAATAATTATCATATAAGTAATGTAAAATGTAATACATTACCTGTAATATGTCTATTTTCTGGCAGCGACTGGTATAAATAATTCATCGCTGCTTTAGCTCGTTTGCACAAAGGGCCATTGCCGTTATTGTTGTCCTTGAGCCGGTCTAACTCATTTATAACCCGCCATGGAACTAACAATATCGGTTTCTCACTGTAACCTGTAAAAACCAAATCAAAATGTAAAGAACACTGGGAAATGGCATAATTAGACTATCTATCTAAACTGGCAAGTTCTCTCTGCCTACCATGTAGGCTAACTTTAGACACCAAAGATGTTAATTAAAGTTCCTCAAGGTGGGTAGGTAATGTTATATGCATAAGTTTACCATCTACCTTACACTCAAAACCGTGATATGACAGTGAAAAGCACTAAAACTATCGCAGAAGGAATAAGTAAAGCAGACGTACCAAACCCGAGACATTATAGAACTCTACTACCTAATAGCTACGATGGTGGTGAAATTTTCATTCAATCATCCTTTTTTTACGATCTGGCTGGTAGAAAGATAGATAGTTTATTCTTCAGAGAAAACCAAACTAACATGGAAATTGTGCACACACAATTTGCCAGAAGACGACTTGTCAGGTCTATCGTTAATCACGTGAAAGAAATAATTCAGGGTAATTATTATTTTAAGTAGTGAAACGATGATATAAAAAAAATATTGTATAATTTAGATAATAATTATCTGTGGTCTAGTGGTCTGGTGTTGGTGTTGACCACTTAAGGTCCCGGGTTCGATTCCCGTGTCGGTAAATTAAAGAAATGTGTTTTTACAGTTTACTTATAAAAACAACTTATCCCAAGATTGAAAAAATGCCCGACTGGCGATAGGCTTGCCACCTGTCACATTGTGGGACTACGTATCTTTGGCTAATCGTGGGTGCACTGGTACTACCTCTGTCTACTTATTCTAGGATACGGGTGTGAGGATACTTTTTTAATTATTTTATTCTTCCATATAAAGAATAATTTCCATAACCCATCTAAAACCCACCTTTTATATAGGTATCCGAAAGCTTCTCAATAAAATCAAGTTCATGTATAAATATATTTGTATCCACTACCAAAACTAAATCACTACCGACTGTAGATTCATCTCTTTTCATTTGAGAAGGGGTTTGGCTAACCTGAAACAAAATGAGTTTTACAAAAAGGACACTTCCATCTTGCTGCCTATTATTTGCAAATGTCGGATCAATGGAGATTTTTCAGATTACAGTTATAATGGCGTTCAAAACATTTGTTCAAGTTTTCAGCTCTATGCGAACTTATGTAACCTTGTATGTCTACTTTGATCAGGTTAGTATTCATAAATTCAGTTTGTAAACAGAACATTTAATCTCGTAATATTGCTCACATATACTATTTATTTGTTTAAATTTTGCATCTCGGTCAACCTCAAAAGAATACAGAGAAGGCGTAAGGAAGCAAGCAAATTTACTATCACCTTCTTTCCTTAGTTTTACTGTAGTTTTTGTAGTTTAGAAGTTATAACGATTTTAGTTGGGAATGGTATATGATATGAAACAGGATGAGCGCAGTAGAAAACACTGGACGTTAGATGAGAAAATACTAGCGTGCACCTCATGGTTGTGTGGGTATAAGTTGTTTGAGTATGTTATAACGGCGGTAGTATGTATCAACTTCAACATTACCCAGCTAATCTGAGATGACAATATTAAACTAGCTCCGAATTATAACATACATTTTATTAACCAGTTACACATTTATCAATATCCCTGTACCCTCTGAAGTAAGCTGGGTAGGTAATGTGGTGGATATGGGAGAACTGTGTCACTGGGGTCTAGTTTATTTTTGTTTCATGGAAGAGGGAACAAACGAGCAGGAAGTGAACCTGATGTTGAATGATCACCGCCGCCTTTGGACATCCGTAATACCAAATGCCTTGCAGTTGTGTTGCCGACCTTTACATTAGTTATTTTCCCGATCTTTGGTATGTTTATTTTTTACACTTCTTGTGTCAGTGCCAATGCAGAAATCACATATTGCATTCCTCAGAAAGGTGCAAATTAAGTTACCTTGATTTCATCTTTAATCTCTCTTTTCTATAGCATACTATCATTGACATTTTTTTATATCATCAGATAGCTAGCAAGCAGGTGGCTCTTCTGATGGAATGAGATAACCAAAAATTTTAATGATGCTTTGCTAGCCTTGTGGCGGGCTCTTAATGCCACATGGATAAAAACCCCAAAGGTGTACCCAAACCCAAAAGTTAGCCTATTCAACTTAGATCATTGTGTCCAGGGTACGAGCCTCAAGTCACACAAGTGTTTTTCATGTTTCTCCAAAAATTTTCTTGAAAATACATATCTCAGTAGCAACTACAAGTGTGATGGTGCCTAGAATGAACACGTAAAGCAAGTAGTATAATATGACCAATAATTGTTATCAAGTTTGTAAAATGTGGCGATGGTGATCACCACTCATCTTGCCAACCGACCGACCAATCATGGTGAATCAAGTTTTCTTTAAGACTAAAAATAAACTTTTCATATTTTTAGTCGCAAATAAATGCTATAAGTAAAAATATGCAAAACATACCTCTTTTGTTTCTTCAACCTCCATGGCTTCTACAGCGGAATTGTTAAACTCTATACTTTTATCTAAAAAATCATTGGTGGTATCATCATTAAGTGCATTTAAATTGTGTTTAAATTTTTCCAATGAAATTCTGTTACCATCTTTTAAAGGAGATTTATAAGTCAACTTAGATTTGATTGCGTTCATCAGTTTGCTTGCTTCAGAAAACTGAGGTGGGGTTGCCGGATGTTTCAGGGTAGGATATTCTGGTGTTTGACTGCATATGCCTTTTTCAATGTCAGCAAATGTGTCTTTTTGCTTTATATTATAATATTCATCAGGCAGCTGTGCTTTCATTGAAGATATAATTTTATTAGCAGCAAGGAATTGTGATGGTGATGGGTTAGATTCACTATTTGGAGATTGGTTTAACTTTGACTCATTCACAGTAGGACTCTTTTCTTTTATTTTATGAGAAATATCACAAGGGCCTGCTTTTGAACTTATATTCATCTTCTTGCTTTGAGGCTCATATTCTTTATCAGCATTTTTTTCTTTTCGTAACTCTAGTTGTCTTTCTTCTTCCGCTTCTGCAGATAAGCGTGATCGAAGATTTGAGAGTCTTGTATTTGCAATGTTTTTGGAAAGTTTTTGTTTATGTGATTGATGATTTTTATGCAATAAAGTTTCAACCTTTTTATTTGGAGATGCAGACACACTTGCACGTGAGGAAGATTGCTCTGGAGAATCTGTCTTGAATGCCATTGATGGTGATATGGAATTTGCAATTTTGTCCCGTTTAACTGGTGATTCTGTAAACATTTTAAATTGTAAAATTTATGTTAGGTACTGTTGCAAACCAAAGATTTCTATAAATATATGGGCTGATTTGGTTACAATGCAAAAACCTGAATAATTATTTTAAAAACTGATTTTATTTGAATAATCTTATTGGTAGCATGTCACTGCAGTGTCATGTTAGTAACATGGTCACTGCAGGGTCTCCAATCAAGGCAACGGCCATAAAAACTAGAAACGTTATTTACAATAAAATGCTGGTAAAATCACCATGACATAAAATAAAATTAGCCTTAAATGAGCATGAGGATAGTTTAAAAATACAAATACTGTATAAACATTTGAAATGTTACTACAGTTATCATTTAAATGATGAAAGTTAATACTTTCAAAACACCAATATAATAAATGCTCTTTATTAAAATAAACACCCCTAAAGTATACTGCCAGAATTATCCTGGCAAGTTTATGGTTTAATGTTAACTCTATCCTGATTGTTAAAAAAGTTGACCATGAGTAATATGTTTAGGGTCATAGGGTAGGGCAGGTAGAGTAGTTTTTGAGTTCATTCATTACAAATATAAAAAATACAAATGCTCTCCTTTGATTTTTCATGTTTTTTATTTTATATTTGAACTTTAAATCACTCTCCTCTAAAGTTTACTTAATGTCGCTTAGTGAAGATTGCCTTTCAAGAGTCAATATGTATGGTATTTGAAGACTTCCAAACTTCAGAAGTATTCCAAATATACATAATTAATAATGAAGACTAGATTTCACTAATAATAGAACTGAACTGGAATTATTTATTATAGACATAATTTAAAAATAAATACATATTTAAATATATATATATATATATATATATATATATATATTAGGGTGGATCGAAAAAATATTTTTTTTTTCTTAGCATGGGGGTAGAATTTGTAGCTTATTAAAAAAAATTTTTTTCGCAACATTTAGAGATAGCCCACTCGTTTTTTAATAAATTAATGGATCAAATGGACTTATTCTAGCGAAAAAATTTTTTTTCCGTCAAAAATCGTGGAAAACATGAAAAAATAATTGCATATGATTTTTTTTCACTTACCTTTTACTTTAATACAGATAAAAGGGCTGCTTAATTCTTTATTTTTCGCTTAAGTTACAAAAATAATAGGAAAAAATTTTTTTTGACTTCTGATTTCCATTTGGCTTTCAAAAAGACATTCCCCAGATTCTAAAACATCGTTTAAATATTTTAAATTTTTTTCGCTAGAATAAGTCCATTTGATCCATTATTTTATTAAAAAACGAGTGGGCTATCTCCAAATGTTGCGAAAAAAAATTTTTTTTTTTTGAAAAATTGTTTTTTTTTATAAGCTACAAATTCTACCCCCATGCTAAGAAAAAAAAAAATTTTTTTTCGATCCACCCTAATATATATATATATATATATATATATATATATATATATATATATATATATATATATATATATATATATATACATTACATTGTGTCAATACATTGAAATACTCTTGGCCAATCACAGTAACATTGTCTTAGCTTAGAAAAATCGTAAGTAGTCACTTTTTGTCTCAAATGAAAAGAATGTTACTGCATGTCACTAAAGACTATCCTAAGACAAAGTTAGTGCAATTGTCTAAGTAGCATAATGTCCACTCTAAATAACACCAAAATATGTCATTTTTAAGTAATAACTAAGTTTTCTAAGTTGCCAAAATTGACGAGAACTGCAGCTGTATACCTCTTTTTGATTTTTTAATGTGTATTATTATTGTATGGCATCTTACATACCATTGATTCTAAAAATGTGTTCTGTTTATTTTTGATTACCTTGAATGTTTTTACCTCAATTTCTAATTAATTTTAGGTTGTTATACATTGTTAATACTTAGTTGCTCACAAAATTTCAAAATATGAACAAATGGAAATCTTTGTGTATTGAAGAAAAACCTTTATTAATTAATATATGCACACAATAGAAGATCTATCTATGTCCTCTTTTCTTCTCTCCGTTTAATAACAACTCTCAATAACACCATAAAATGTGCAGTCCCCTAAGTGTCGCTATATAGAGTTCATACTGCATTTATAAACTTTCTATCATTGGCACTTGGTGAAATTCCATTATTTAGAGTAAATATAGTAAACTAGCTGTGCCCACGACTTCGTTCGCGTGGAAAAAAAAATCTAAAATAAAAACCCGCATATTTTGATCGTGAAAGCGTAACAGACAGACAGAGAGACAGACAGACAGACAGACAGGCAGGCAGGCAGAGTTACTTTCGCATTTATAATATTAGTATGGAAGTATGGATAATGCACTTGTACTTTTATTTCATTTTACATACATAATTTGGTAAATTAATTAACCAGTAATTTACTTACTAATACATTTCCTGCTAGCTTTATGTTGTTATGAATATATTTGTAGTAAGGGGCCATCCATAAATTACGTCACACGATAAAGGGTGGGAGGGGGTTGACGAAGTGTGACATGGTGTGGCAAGGGTTGGGGAGGGGTTCCAAATTTTGTGACATCAGAATTTTTAAAAATATAATATTTTTATATCTAAGTATTACGAAGGTATATTTGTAAGACCACCTGAATAGATAAAAAATAATTGAATGAGATCATTGTTCCAATGTAAAATTGTAAAATATGTGACATCACACTAAGTAGGGGGTCTCCACAAATGTGACCAGCTGTGACAAGGACAGGGGAGGGGTCAAACAATCATAACAATTGTGTGACATAATTTATGGATAGCCCCTAATAGGGAATATAATATAATTTTAAATAGATGAATATGAAAAGTACATGCCCTTAATGAAAAATTCTGACATACCTTCTTTAAGCCTTTTGTTAGGTGGAATCTCTTCTTCATGATTACTCTTTCTTTTATTTGTCTTCTTAAAAGGCTCTTCTTTTTTCCTTTTTTCTTGTTTTTTATACTTGTCTTTCTTACTGTCTTTGTTGGTAGAAGGTTTTTTATCTAAAGATTTCAAATCAATCTACAAATTTAACACATTATTATTTGATAACCAAACACAATTTAATACTGTTGGAATAGGATAATATTTGAGTATGATATCTATTCAATCATGTGTACTACATTTTTTAAGTGTATGTATGTTTGTCCACGAATTTTGTGAAAACAATCCTATATATAATTTTTTTGTATTAAATCAGGTTTAGTCCAACTTAGGGGCAGTCTAAGTTTCATCAAAACCGGTTCAGTTGTTTTTGACATATGGGTATAGTTGACAGATATTTGAAGTTGATTTTTTTTTTTCAAATTCAATTATATTAATAGAAACATTAAAAAAAGACTCACTAATTTTTTATTGAATTTTGATTGAATATATTTACATGCCCCTAATTTTGTTTGTACGAAAATGTTCCTCCCCAAAAATGTGTCCCCAGTGTTGGTCCCGGGCTCCCCAGTGTTGGTCCCGGGCTTCTTTGAAGAATAAGCCAAATGCTGTTCTACCAGGCAGGTCGTAAAATGCGACCTATTGGCTATGTGAGTCACTACCATCGTGGCTACTATGTGGTAGAGTTCTGCATTGTCTCGCCCGAGTCTGGTACCACCGCTTTAACTATTCCTGCCACATGAGCGTTGGTCACTGTCGTGTTCAGGTTTGGAGGGTAGGGTAGCCGGTAAACTTATGCATGTGGCATTAGACCTTGCCACAAGATAGCAACGCACCTTTACCATCTTTGGTGTCTATAGGCAATGGTTGACTTTTTACATCAGGAGACCCATCTGCTTGTTTGCCATCTTATGATATAAAAAAAAAGTTATACCTAATAATGATCTTGGTATGTAATGCACTTGTGCACACAATGTGATGTGAACACTTTGTGTCTTTTTCAGATTATGTCATATGCCTTCAATAAATGCCTCACAGGATAGGCAAAGACAATTTCCAAACATTTTCATGTTTGGAAATTTTTTGGAATGGATTTTGGATTGGATAATGGATTTTGATCTATAGACTTCTCTTGCTTCAACTACACTTGTAACTTTTATCGTACCAAAAAGGTCATTGCAAAGACATTCAACATCACTCTTAGACAATCTAAGGGGATCAATTGATATTATAGTTCTCCATTACATAATTTTTAACCCAGTAAAACTGCAGCAACCAACTTCCCATTTTCAAATCTCTGGAACCCTACTTCAGATCTTCGCCAAGTTAAAATGGAACCAAATAGGAAGTATACAATACCATTTCAAGAAACGGATAACACATGTAACTTCCTAGGTTCACTCGATACTGACAGAATTCACTGATAATTTCCATTCGTACAATGAAGAAGAAGAAAAAAGACATATACAAAACAAAAAAAAAAATTCAAATTTAAATGATGAAAATCTGAAGTAACAAACATTAAAAAGACTACAAAAAAAAACATGCAGCGAAATTGATAACCTCCTCCTTTTGGAAAGTAGATTGAAAACTATAAAACCACTTATGTATTATCATTAACATCAGTAACATTAAAGAACAACATAAAACCAGTTATTTTCATCAGTAACAAACAACAATTAAAACTCACTTGACAGCAACATATTAATATATAATAATTAAAAACTATTTAAGGTTAGACTAATTGTAAGCAATCTTTCATCGGAATCATACAATAGAATTGATTTATAGTTAAAGAATTAAATAAAAATTTGTAATTAAATATGTTACTATACTTAAGTTTGAGTTTAGCTTTTAAATGCTGTGAAGTTTTATCTCAAATCTTACGTATATTTAGTTAGACCAGTGGTCCTTAATCTTAAGTGGGTCCCTGGAATAACCGACTGATATTTCGTTTAAAGCTATATAACAATTCTTTATTCATTTACCATATAATATTACCTCCAAATGTAGGTCCACAGTAGGACTGATATTTTGCAAAGTGTTTTATCATCACTATCACTGAGTTAGACAATGAAACCAAAACAAGTTATGATGCTGCAGAACTCTATCATAATTTGGATACTGCTTGGCCGAACAACAGATGGTACATTCTTGAATTGAAATATACTTAAGCTATTATTTAATATTTACTAGCATTTGTATAAATAAAGATTCTAATGAATAGTATAGTGCTCAATGCAAATTTGGAATGATGTAGGCACTAGGGAAGACCAAGACTGATGTACCATGATCAGATTGATCGATTACTGTCTGAAGGTAGTGTAAAGTCTTCACAGCCGGCGTGTTAGTATGAAGAAAGTGATGAATATGGATGATGCAAGACAAGTCTGCAAGGATTGTTATGTATGGCACTCGGTTCTCTCTGCTGACCAGTAAGGGATCTAGCACGAACATATGTTAATGAAGAGTAAACTATGAAAAGTTTATTAGTAAATTTTTTTGGGATTCTTTGTGACATTGAAGAAGTCTTTTGAAGGATTCTTTGAAGAACTACATTAACATAATTGAGGTGAACCTGTGTTTGTTTGGCAGAAATTTCTAGCAGTACCTATGTGCTTAACATAAGTAACTGATTAGTGTAAACCACTAGCTGCTGAGTATCAAAAGTTTAGACCTGTTAAATTATAGTTGGGTGTAGCCAGGCCTTGAAATTTGCATTATTGCAAAGCTTGGTTTTAAGGAAAATTTTAAAGACAGATACTTCATTACTTATTGCGAAATTGAGCACATGAAGTATAAACGGTAATGAAATGAAAAATATTGAAAAACTTTGCTATTTTTGGTTTAAATAAAAAGCGCACGATATTCAAGGGCGGACCATGGCTGCAGTCGAAATCTAACCCGTAATATAACAATTATATACGATAATATAATGTTATTACTAAATGTAAAAACAACAGCACAAAATTTACCTGTGGTTGCGTCCAGATAGATTTTCCAGTTTTTTTATTGAAGTAATATGTTTTACCTGGACTCGATTTAGATTTGCACAACACCCAACCATCAGGAAGATTAGGGACCTTATTTTTATCAGAACTCATTTCTAATAACGATTATAGAAAGAATATCAGTCCTTTTTAAATATATTCTTTTCAACAAAATGTTGAATTGTTGATTTCTCGAAAAATGACAATTTCAACATTAGTAAAGTCTGAAATTCGGCTGATCAGTGATCACCACAGAATAATATCAGTGATCACACAGTCGCAACTCGCAATCACTTATCACTATCTATGTGACATGACACATAAGTCACTACTCACAAATAACACTTTTCATATATTTTCAATATTTTATTCGTACAAAAATTGTTTTTAAGTGCTTTTATAAAAGATAATTAAGTAATTTAAAATAGCATGAAAATAAAATCTGGTGATTGATCTGAATAAGTAACGTTATCCGATTTGTTGCGGCGCATACTTTCTAAAACTTTTATAAGTGGTGCGTACAAACATTTCGTGACACGGCTGCCGTGCCAAACGTCATATAAGTTGATCACACGGGCCACGGCTACCGTGTCATGAATCAGCCACCGTGTATAAAAGATCTATTGTTTTACGCATATATTGTATAGGCTTAATTCATTCAATTGAAACTAGCGATGAGCTGAGTCGACTTTTTGATAACTCGAGTAACTCGTGTTGACTCGCTTACCAACTCGGGTTGCAACTCGAGTTAAGTTAAGTAAAAGTTAAGTGTTAGTATAGTCAGTGTTATTAGTGTTAATCAGTGTATTTACGTATTGCATTGTGGTGTATATTTGTGTAGTAAATACACGGTTTTAATATAAGTGGTGTTTTATTGCATAATACGAACGCGAAACTCATAACAATATCAATAAAGTAACAGAATACAAAATTTAGTATTGATACAGCCTTTGCAAGTTGCTTAACTGCTTTCATCAATTTGAAAAGAGCTGGTGAATTTGAAACGACTGAACAGATTCTATTGAATCATAGCTAAGAATCATCTCGCAAAACAGGGCTTTAAATTAGAAAAACGCAAACAAAGCGGACCATCCGCCAGAGCGCTACGATGCCAAGAACAGACACACAGATACCCAGATAAACGCCTGAAACTTATAACAAGATTCGTTTTGCGACAGCGGTTAAAAATTATGTAAGACAACAATCAACATTTACCTTGTTCCTTTCGGGAATCGAACTTGAACTGAAATTCCGTATTCAGGTTAGTCAACAGCTGACCACGGTTTAATACCACCCGCTGATTTCCACCATTGGACATCACGCCATAATTTTAAATTCCACCCTCACCATTTAGATGTCTGCAAGTCCACTACAGTGCGATTTTCAAGGCATTTTTTGCTCTGAACGACTGCTCTGTGGAATCAATTAATAGCGGATGTGTTTCTGAACTGATACGACTTAGGGCCCTTCAAGAAAAGAGCGTACTCATTCCTTAAAGGCCGGCAACGCACCTACAGTACCTCTGGTGTTGCAGCTCAGCAGCAGCAGCAGCAGCAGTTCATGGGCGGCGGTGATATCACTTTCACTTACCATTAGGTGAGCCTCATGCCCGTTTGCCCCCTATTCCATAAAAAAACCACTCAACCAAAAATATTAATGTACCACAAACTAATAAGAGCTACCTATTAAGAAATAATTACCTATATACCTTAAGGGATTAATGTTAAGGGGCTAATAATTGCTATTTATGCGGTGGACTGGTAATGCCACGTCTATAAGTTTGGCGCCTTGCTTACATATTATATACTAATCTATGCTCCAAACCAAAATACGACAACGACTCCGTACGGATGCAAAAGATAATTCGATTTTTTAAACATCGATGTCTTAACATCGATTTTGAAAGCTTAATTATCAACGATACATCGTACTTTATGAGTATGTAATGTTTTATCATAGTACTAGCTGTTGCCAGCGACTTCGTCCGCGCGGACTTCGTTTACTACGCACTGCCCCTCCCCTGTAGGCGATAGCGTGATAATAGGTAGCCTATATGTTGACCCGACCTGTTAGTAATATTCATGCAAAATTTGAAGTAAATCCATGCAGTACTTTTTGACATTACCCCGGACATACATACAGACAAACAGACAAAAATTCTAAAAACTATATTTTTGGCTTCAATATCGATTGTAGATCACGCCCCAAGTATTCTTTTAAAAAAAAAGACGTGTGGCACTCCGAGACTGCCGCGGTAAAGCTATTGCATAGCATTTTTTATCAACTTATGCAATTACAATTATATATATGATTACGGTAGTTTTCCAATACAACCAATGCCACCTAAATGCGGGTTGCTGAGCTAAAGAGACAAGCGTGATATTTCAAAAAGTCATTAAAAGTTCTGGTATTTATCGATAGATGGAATGGATGCCGGTCGGAGTGGGGGGTGTTAGGTTTTTTTCGTTACGGAATTTCTGGATTCGGTCTCCACGCTCCGATAGAAGCTATGAAATAGCTTAAAAAATATTCAATGTACAGTTTTGACTTTCCTACGATTTTATTATATGTATAGATCATCGCCTACCCCGTCCGTAGTGATTATATACTCTTTGACCCCGTCCGTGATCAACAGCTGCACACTTGAACAGATAACTCAGTCTCAGACGTAAATTTCACTATAATATAGCACCTCGTTCTGTCTGCAATATAAACGAGTTCAAAATAAAACAGTCGCTTTGCTAGCTTGCATCGGTCGGCCAATTTTTGTTGATTATTTCTCGTTCACGGTTCACACACACACACACACACACACACACACACACACACACACACATCATAGAAGTAAATTACATAATTATAAAAATAAGTTAATAAAAATATCGAAGACAATAAAAATTGAGGCATCGTTTATAAACTTCGAGTTCATAATAGTTCCATGACCTTTAACATTATAACACACAAAAAACATTGTCACTTATCAATTCAAAATTCAAATGTTTGTGAATTTGACACCACTGGCAGAATTCACTGGTAATTGCCATTCGTACAATAAAGAAGAGGTCACAACGTAGTATCCACAGAACAATATAACTAACGGAAGTATCTTTCCCTAATCTGTGGTCAAAACCACACGGCACACGTTCTGTGCGGCACACGCAGCTGTCAGCTGCCAGCTGCACCAGCTGATTTCAAATTTCAATTTGGATTTTGTAAACAAGAGGTTAAATTATACGATTTTATTAATTCCAACAAATTGATTAGACTATATAATTTCTGTGATTTTCCACAGAATTAAGGAACTATATTGATTGAACTACATCTCATGTATAAATATGGAAAAAATTATTAAAATAGGCAGAACGCTTCGCAACAACTGGAAAAAGTCCGTATTTGGAGCTATAATACTTTATTACGGCGCTTCTACAGCAAAGGAAAGATATGAGTAAGTATATATAATTGTATAAAAAGTCATTCTTAGTTAAAATTCCTAACTCAGCAATGGAGAAACGGCGCGAGTAGGAAAAAATGTAGGTAGTTTACATCAGCGAAAAGGGGCGGACAAGATTATCGCAATTCTGTGATCACACCTTTGTGTAAAATAAACAATTTACATTGATTGTTTATTTTACACACATGCAACAGGACAACCCTAATACCAAACCAAACCGAGAACTTGCAGATTTTAAAAATTCTAGTATTGTAATAATAAAAATAATAATCTGCAATTATTAATGCAAAGATAAAATCTCTGCAGTGATAAATTTTGACAGATATGAGTTCTTCATTGCAAGAAACATAAATAATTCTTATTATATACACATTCTTTACATTCATTTTTACACTGTTTTGCTTCCATGCATCCTTTTTAAGTAGAGAAAATTGAACACTAAATATTTGAATATTTTAGAGAGAAATATTGTTTATGAACTAAGAAATTACTCAATACTTAAAATTAATTAACTTCGACCGCCCCGTTGGTTGGGGCTTAGGTTCGATTCTCAATGGGGACAAACATTTGTGTGATGAACATTGATGTTTGTTATTCTGGGTTTGGGTGTTTTATTATATATATTCCAGTATCTATATATCGCGGTGAACGAAAATCTATAGAAACATTCCTAGTGCTCAAAATTGACTTAATTTTTGATTATGCCGCGTTAATACAATTGTGCCTCTAAAGGAATGGTATTATGCTCAATGAAATAAGTTAATATTGTTGATTTTTTCCAGTTTGAAGTACAAGATGTTTGTGTGTTCTCTTTGCTACATTAAAAACGAATTGGTCTTTTAAATAGATTCCGACAAAATACACTAGCTAGGCTAGGCATTTAAAGCTCAAAGGAGCTAAAAGTATACTAAAACATAGATTTTTGAAACTCAAAGTTTTCATAACTCTAGAATTTATTAAAAATATAACTATTTTCGTTTTTGAACAGTTGTCACCTCTGTGGTCTAGTAGTCTGGTGTCGATGTTGACCGCATTAGGTACTAGGTTTAATTCTCGTGTCGAGTAATTCGAAAAATGTGTTTTTTTCAATTTTCTGATAAAAAGAACATTGCCCGGGATTGGATAAGTGCTCAGTTGGCAATAGGCTTGCTACCTGTCACATTATGGGGCTAAATATCTTCGGAAAATCGTGGGTGTACTTGTAACTCAACCTACCTCTTCGGGGATACAGGTGTGAAGAAACTTTTTCTTCTTTTTTTTGAACAGTTGGGTAATTTAAAAATGATTATCGATTTTGATCCTTTGAATGGCACTCAACTCAATATTTGAGCTCTTAAACTTTGTCTTAGCTTGAAAATCGATTAGTTGAAAAATAACAAAATAATGTCAAAAAGAATTTTTTTCAAAAAAAATGAATGTCGTAAATACATTCCGAACGAATCAAGCAAAGCATAAGATTCAAGTAAATTAAATTTATGTTATTTGACCAGTTTCTTAAAATCAGATTTGAAAAACGTGAAGTCTTAAATTTATTTTAAAAATATGAAGAAGATTTGTTAGGTTCTGGTCACATAAGTAAGTTTTGATCTCAATTAAAATGGTTGGACTTGCGTAACCGTTGGAATGATCATAACTATTAATATATTGCTTTTTTAAATACGCATGATCCTTTCTCTCCATCATATTTACGTGAATGGTTTCATTACTTTTATACCCAGGGTCGTATTCAGCGCTCTATATACACTAATGCCCTTTTGGTCCCAGTCCACAACACAGAAAGTTATTTAGAATCTTTTACGCTTACAGCAATACGTCTCTGGAATTATCTCCCAAATTATATTCAAAAGGTTCCATCAATAAATACAGGGTTACATCTAAAACACCAGCAAGCTCGCAGGACTAGATACCTAACATTATAAATAACAACATTTGTTCTATGACTTTTGACGTAACTCAATACATTAAATAATAATAATAATAATAAATATTCACAGGACAAATTACACTTATTGATCTAACCCCAAAGTAAGCAAATTATCTGCTTGTGTTATGGGTGTTAGTCAACGATACTAATACATAGAAATACATATATAAATACTTTTACATACATAATAAACACCCAAACCCGGAAATACAAACATTTATGCTCATCACACAAATGCTTGTCCCCGTCGGAGATCCAACCCGAGCCCCGTTGATTGCATAGTCAGGGTCACTAACCACTTGACCAACGGGGCGGTAAAAATAAAAATGGTTTTTTAAGTTTTTATTGTCCTGTCGTGACATTTCTAATTCTTCATTCGGATGCGCTGCTAGTAGTAATAATAGTACTTTCCTACCTCTTAATCTTTGTGATGCACGTAGAATTAAGAACGTTCAAGCGAAGAATGTAATTCATATTAATTTTTGTATGAAAGTAAAATCCAACAAATGATCAAAAGTCGTAGAACAAACGTTGTTGTATATGATGTGAGCTACCTAGTCCTGCGAGGTTGCTGGTGTTTTAGAGGTAACCCTGTATATTTCAATCTAGAATATGTAATTACAACTTTAAGGTTAACTGGTAGAAAATGTCTTCAGACGTTAAATTCACCTTTTGTACATTTTGTGTAATAAATATTTTAAATAAATAAAATTTGTTGTAAATGGCAAAATTTTTATAATTAAAAAGCTATGTCACAAAACTTAATTCGATTTTTAGCAGTTTTAAGTACATATTAAAAAAATTTAAAATATTGAAAACCGACTGGTTAAAAAAAAAGTCAAATCTTTCATTGCTACCTTTCATATAGCACCCTCAAATTGTTGTTCTTATTTTAAATTTCACACACCACTGATTTGAATATAACAATGCGATGTTTACCCAATCAGGGACGAGCATTGATCATACCGCCAATCATTATTACTTGATGATAATAAATAAAGAAAACAAATGTCGTGGGCCGTTTATGAAAGACATTTTGTTTGAAGTTACGAGTCTAGAGGTATTCTATGTTGATGATATATCGCACCCTCGCACAGTGGGTCGAAATGACACTTTAGCGGACTTACTAATCAACTTTCAATTTTCACATTTTTCTTCATGCTAACGGATAGAACTAATGATTATTAACAATAGTTGTCCTGTACGATTTCTTCCTAAAAGTTACAATTTAGGCGAAAAAAAAATTTTTCTATTTTTCTTGTATGAAACGTTACAAAAAAGTTACATTTCGACCAGATTCTGATTGGTTCCCTCTTAAAATCTATTTTGTATTAATCCTAACTGCTCGACTATCCCTGTGCGGTATAAACATGTGCCTAAAGTTGCAACTCTATCAAATATATGAATTGGAAAAGTGATAGAATTTTCATATATTAAAAACTTATTTCTTTACTTTCTTAAGTTATTGTAAGTCACTTATAGTACAGGGCAATGAAAAAACTTCATAAATATTTACTTATAGATAGATTTATAAAAGTACCTGGGTACCTAATTAAAAAATTATCATAATGAAACATTAACAAATCAGGATAAGTTGTTAATTTTTATTCTGTATTATGAGATTAGCTTTTTGTCTTTACCTTATTTGTTTAAAAATCACTGTAATTTGAGTAATCCTTGATACTGTTAAATTCATTAGTTAATGAGGGTTATTCAAGGAATCTAAAAATTAGTCATTACCGATGGTATAAAATATCTGCAATGTGTATATCATTATTAGTATTCGTCTATCGTTACCACTATTATCATTTTACGATCATGCTTCTCCTCCTTTTTGCTACCATGGAAAGTCTAGTTAATAATTTAGATTTGTTGATGATCCTAAGAGAACAGTTGGGATCACTGTCTGATGATTAAAAATATTTGATTTCCTACATCAGTAAGTAAATGTGACAGAAGAAAACAGTGTTATGCTTCCAAAGATTTGCCAGCAGTTTTGTTTAAAAATAAGTGCTAGATGAGAAGGACTAGTCGCACGTTAGCTCAGTTTATAAGAAGAAATGGAGATTGCCTAGAAAGTGCAATAAACTGGCCTGAGTGAATCCCACTATAAATTATCAATACTGAAAATTAAAAACTCCAGATCAGTAATATTGATAACATTGAAAATGTACAACCAAGTACTTCACGCCACGAAACCTTCAAAAACCTTTTAAAAGACTTATAAAGGCAAATAAGTAATGTTGAACAAATAAATAAATCCTTATTGCTGGAAGTATTTAACACAGCTATAATGAAAAGTTCGCAGCAAACCGAAATGAAGATATCGGAAAAATAATGAGCCATTTACTTTGATAACCACAAGAACTAGAAAAACTAAAGAAATGCTTAGTTAAGTGTTTAAATCTAGTATTAAGAACGAAATAAAGGCACTTCAGCCATCCAGAATTCAACACGTTAAAGTAAATCATGTATTGCTGATGACAATGACTGATGGAAAGATTACATCATTTTTATCAGAGACAACGACAGTATTCTGAGATATTTGTAAAGCAAAGAAATGCACGAAGCTTCAGAAATGAATGATCTGGAGATACCGTTTATCAGAGAGAGAAAAATGGAAAAAACGCGTAGTATGAGCTGTTAACTTTACATGCTTAGATAAAATGCATGGAGTGTATACTCCGCATAGGTAACTTAATTTTGTTATTTATTTTATGATGATTATTCGCTTGCTTTCTTAGTTTTAATAATTTAATGCATTTTTTTGCAGCTTACCGTTTGGAGTTCAAAAAATGTAATCGTATGAGTGGCTACAAAGAAAAATTAAATTCCAAGAAATGTGCAATTAAGCAAGCATTAAAAAAGGAATCCGGCTTGCACATCGATGCAGTCAAGCAAGGTGGGGGCACTGCAAAAGATGGTAATACTGCCAGAATATTTTTCAGAAATGCAAGCACCACAGCCCGCATCACTGGTGTTAGTGGAGAGTTAATTGAAAGGTCTTATGTAATTCTCTAGGTCGTTGCACCTGGCGACCATTTAGATATTTATAAATTTTCAAAATTTTGTCGAGACAGTAAAATTGTTTGTTGATTTATATCCCTGGTTTGTTAATTTATATGCCTTCTAGTGTACATAAGCTATTGGTTCATGGTGTTATATAATTCAACATTTTGGTATTATATATTAGAAAAGTAAGCTGAACAGTCACAAATGAAGATATGCTTCATATCTTCTTTTGTCGTCTAATCCAAAGGTCACGAGTGTTAGACTTCGAATGGTAAAACATAACGTAATGGTTCTTTCTCAAAGAGCAAGAGACTTCTGCTGCATTTTCCGCCAGAACTGGTAGAGCTGGATTTTATAGATGTAGATAATTTACAAGCTAGTAATAATGATGATGAAGTTTGGTAGGTTTAAGTTGTTTGTTTTATGTATTTATTTTATTAATTTGTGTACTATTTCTAATTTTATTAGTTAATAAGTAATTATTTGTGTAACCTTATACATTCTATTACTATTCCATCTTAAAATTGACCTGCAATAAATTTTTGAAATATGAAAATTCTATCATTTTTCCGACCTACGTATTTGATAGAGTTGCAACTTTAGGCACATGTTTATACCGCACAGGGATAGTAGAGCAGTCAAGGATTAATACGAAATGGGTTTCAATAGGGAATAAATCAGAACCTTGTCAAAATATAACTCTTTTTGCAACATTCCATACAAGAAAAACAGAAAATATTAATTTTTTTCCGCCTAAACTATAACTTTTAGGAAAAAATCGTACAGGACAACTATTGTTAATAATCATTAGT
Organism: Apodemia mormo; assembly: GCA_036924255.1. NCBI lineage: Eukaryota > Metazoa > Arthropoda > Insecta > Lepidoptera > Riodinidae > Apodemia > Apodemia mormo. The sequence goes on from JAUPFN010000008.1 coordinate 42,077,725, forward strand.
TCTATCCGTTAGCATGAAGAAAAATATGAAAATTGAAAGTTGATTCGTAAGTCCGCCAAAGTGCCATTTCGACCCACTGCGCCCCGATGCAATACTGTCAATTATGCAAAAATGTAGTTTTTCAGGAAAAGCATTTAAAACTTTGACACCTCACAAACCAATGACTTTAGAAGATTTAGATAAGATAAACAGCTTATACTACATTGTTGACTGTAACTTTACTTTTGGATAAATTTTAATCATTTTTGTAATTTTTAAAGTGACAGTGTTGCACCGGGGGTGTGATATGTATTTCTATGTATTAATAACATTGACTAACACCCATATCACAAGCAACTAATTTGCTTACTTTGGGTTTAGATCAATTTGTGTAATTTGTCAAGGGATATTTTCTATTATTATTATTATAAACTTTAACAGAATAAATATCTTGATGAGGGCAGCATGTAAAGAAGCAGCAAAATATGGTGATACTTTGATACCAATGGATAGAAATCCAACATTAGTTACAGTTATATTAAACCCAGTGGCTAATAAGCGAAAGGCAAAACGAGATTACGAGAAGTATTGTGAACCACTCCTACATTTAGCTGGGCTACAAGTTGACGTCATTCAGACGACATCCGAGGGTAATGCAAAAGAAATAGCTGAAACATTACGTGGCACAGAAGCAATTATTGTGGCAGGAGGTGATGGGACTCTCTCTGAAACTGTAACAGGTAATAAATTATTTTTAAAAGTTAATGGATACTAATCATGTTATAGTTCTGTTAATGGGATAAAAAGATGATAAAGGACAAAAGGCAAGGCCTTGCTTATATCCTGTATATAATTCCAAAATACGTAAAATAAGTTATAAACTTGGCAAGATGAACTAATGATTACTCTATGTTTGTTTAGGTTCATTTATCTTCCTGTTTTTTTTTCTTATAATCTGTTATGTTTTGCCTACTAGAATATACAATAATTCACTCATGTATAAGCTAGCTATTACCTTAGTTTAGCTATTACTTTACTTTACTGCCTTAGCTATTACTTTCATTAAAATTAAAATTGCACATGTGAGTCATATTGTTACCATAGGTGATAGCGTGATAATATGTAGCCTATATGTTGACTCGACCTGTTAGTAATACGCATGCAAAATTTGCAGTAAATCCATGCAGTACTTTTTGAGTGTACCCCGGACATACATACATACAAACAGACAAAAATTCTAAAAACATATATAACATAACATCTATGCATTGACATATTATTACTATAGACGTCGGGTCCACGGGTTAGGTACCACCGCCTTACCTATTCCTGCTGCAATAGCGTCAGTGCTTGTCACTGTCGTGTTCTGATTTGGTAGGTAAGGTAGCCGGTAAACTTATGCATGTGGGATTAGAACTCGCCACAAGATAGCAACGCACCATTAACATCTTTGGTGTTTATAGGCGATGGTTGACTCTTTCCATCAGGAGACCTATCTGCTTGTTTGGTATCTTGTGATATATAAAAAAAACATTGACTTTAATTTTGAACTTTTCTCCAGTGACGTCGGTAGAAGTTGAAAGATCATTTTCTTGCCTCAAAAGTATATTTTCGAGTAGGAGATAAAGCCTTACTTCTGTTTATATGGAACGTATCCAAGTTATTTACTACGAGTGTCATATACTAAACAAATATCAGTGTCAATAATATATTATTAGAATTATTTATTTTGCTATGTAAATAAACAAAGATAATAGATAATTATTTAATTATAATTACCCCTTGCTCTAAAATCAGTTGCCACCAATATTCTACATAGATAACCGGGTTTAATTATGACTGTAACCGTTTGGGCTATATGATTCACAAAAAATAACATGTGTGTTTCTAATTAATATTTCAACTGATTATTTGTTTCTTTATATGTAGTCTCTAATAGAGAGACTGTCAACATATAATAAATAATAAAATACCGGACCTATCAAATGAAAAATTAATAAAAATAATTTAATTTAATAAAATAAATATTTTTACACTATATCGTAGAATAAATTGGTAACTTATAATTAATTATTTTAATTAATTACACAACGTATTATCGGCATTTTTTGTTTACAATAGTATCCAATATTTTTTAGTTATTGAAAAACTAGACTAAAGAAAATCGTAACAAAACTTTTAGTTAACATTACTGTTTTTCTTCCGTAAACCAGTTCGTTAAGTTAAATAACTTTACCAAATTTTGTCAACGAAGCAACTTCATGCATTTGTTCTATCATATTTTTTATTTGAATTATCCACATTTAAATTCAAATAAAGAATATGATCTAGAACAAGTTTGGAATTCAGTGTTTAAATTCCTTTGTTAAGATTTCTATTTCTGTGATGTGTAATTGGGACACGTTTTTTCGCAAATTTTACTATGAGACCCGACGTCCATAGTAATAATATGTCAATGATTATATGTACAAAATGTTTGTTTGAATTATCGATATAATTTTCGGGAGGAAAAAAAGCTTATAGGAATTGACCATTTGATAGTATGGAAAGCGAAATATACGCGTTAGAATGTATGTGTTATGTAGTATACTTCTTCTATTTAGTTAGAATAGTATCTTGGTGCCAAACTGTATTAATGCCTGCTGCATAAAAATGCATGCATTTATAGAAATAAAATATGCTACAGAAGAAATGTTCCTCTCTTTCTAAAGTACTGTTTTGAACTATTCTATGCATCTGTTCTATAGTTGGGTGGCCTTTCAAATCACAAAATTTTGTTAAGGTACAATTTCATTTTATTCCAAAGGTGGATGGCCTTTCAAATCACAAAATTTTGTTGAGGTACAATTTCATTTTATTCCAAAATATAAGTCAGAATCTGTCTCGGGTTCGATCCCCGACGGGGACAAGCATTTGTGTGATGAGCATAAATGTATTTCCGGATTTGGATGTTTATTAAATATATTCTATGTATTTCTATGTATTAGTATCATTGACTAACACCCACAAAACAAGCAAATAATTTGATTACTTTGGGGTTAGATCAGTCAGTGTAATTTGTCTCGTGAATATTATTATTTATTACTAGCTATGATTCCCGGCTTCGCTTGGGAGTTGATATGAGATTAAGTGGTGGTTGAAATATAACAAATGTAATTAAAGACTTTATTGAAATTGGAATTTTAAATTTCACGCCATTACTACACATGCTGCAATTGCTCGCAGCGCCTTTCGAAATAATCGTTGTTCTGAATGAAGTTCAAATACTCGACAACAGATGGCGCACTATACTTAATTTCCAATTTGAAGAGTTGGAAAAGCCCTTATATCTTTAAAAACACGCCCTTTAGGTTAAAACGGGAACTTTCTTGTTCGAGGGGGGATAAAGGGCTATCACGCTATATAAGTCCCTTTAGCGTGCCGGGACTCCTTTTTAAGTTTTATCAGCACGCACATTTTATCAACTTAGTTTTATTATATACTAGCTATGATGCCCGGCTTCGCTCGGGAGTTGATATGAGATTACGTGGTAGTTGAAATATAACAAATGTAATTTAAGACTTTATTGAAATTGCAATTTTAAATTTCGCGTCATTACTACACATGCTGCCATTGCTCGCGGTGCCTTTCGAAACGCAACCCAAATAATCGTTGTTCTGAATGAAGTTCAAATACTATTCAACAGATGGCGCCACTACACTTAATTTCCAAGTTGAAGGGTTGGAAAAGCCCTTATATCTTTTAAAACACGCTCTTTAGGTTAAAACGGGACCTTTCTTGTTCGAGGGGGGATAAAGGGCTATCACGCTATATAAGTCTCTTTATCGTACTGGGACTCCTTTTTATGTTTTATCGGCACGCACATTTTATCAACTTAGTTTTATTATATAATAATGATAATGATTATTATAATATATTTATCTACTTTCAAATTTTATATTAGTTGTAGGATAATATGAAGCTCTCCAAAATCTAACAAACAGCTAGTTTAGGAAAATAATAGATTTTTAAGACATGTTTGAGTCATTCTTAGTTTACATTTTGTAACACTTTTGGTGAAATCTTAAAATCAATGCATGTGAAGTATTTATATTATTCTTCCTGTGTTTCTGTGCTTAGAAAAGCTAATTTTGCGAAAAACAAACCTTTGTTAGATATTATTCCATATGCAATCCTGCTTATGATATTACACCATAAATATCATCATATCATCTCACTGAAGAAAGTCAACAAAAAGAGCAAGCGATATGGTGATATTTAAGCATCATATCACTCACCCTGAATAATTGTTGCTTGAATCGAAATGGTTGATTGCCATATTTTATACATCTATTTCATTTAAAATGTTATTAATTTTTTGAATGATTGCTTAGAAACTGAGTCATAAGGAATAAAAATCTTAGCAGTTAATTTTGACTGTACAGATACATATTACGGACTTAACATTTTAGGTCTCCTACGACGAAATGATGAAGCAAACCGATTTCCAGTAGGAGTACTTCCATTAGGAAGAAGTAATACCCTTGGGAACAGCCTTTTCCCTGGAGGTAAAGGAGTTGAAAAAGTGAAACAGCTAATACAGGCTTGTATGGCTATCATTGAAGGCAACACTGTATGGAAAGATGCTATGAAAATTGAACCAATTACCAAAGAAGATGAAACGCCGTCCAGACCCATATATGCTCTAACATCTATAGAATGGGGTGCTTTTAGAGATGTACATTCAAAAAAAGACAAATATTGGATATATGGACCATTTAGGGAATATGCTTCTTATGTTTTCAATGGATACAAGGACTCATTAAACTGGAATTGTAGTGGTGTAATTAAATACACACCACCCTGTCCAGGATGTACCAATTGTTTAGTAAAGAAACCAGAAGTTAAAAGGAAGTGGGCATTCTTCATACCAAGCACACAAGCAGCTCCAGGTCTAGCTGTAGCAACATCTGTGAATCCAGAATGTGCTACGATACATGAGCTATGTTTTAAGGCCTGTGAGTTTAACATACGCCCACAGAATATCGATGGAATATCAGCTTTATCTTTGGAGATTGGAAAGAATGGTTATACCTACACAGAATTTGTTTCTGAAGGTTGGAGACGTTTAAAAGGAAAAAGTGATGTATGCAAAACCATTACAGCTAGAACAGTTGAGCTTCAACCACAAGAATCAAGGCCTGAAGTTAATCTTGAGATAGACAAAGAGGAATTCGAAGTAAAGCCAGTGAAAATAACTTTACTGCCTAAAATTGTTAAGTTTTACTGTAAATGACTAATAAATGTCTATCATTAGTGTGTTTAAAAAATTCTGCACAATATCCTCATTGTCTTTTAAACCTATTTATACAACTTTCTAGGGAACATTGACATGCATACATAATTTCAGCCATCCGATGAGTTTTTTTATATCATAAGATAGCAAACAAGCAGATAGGTCTCCTGATGGAGAGAGTTAACCATCATCAACTAAAGATGTTGATGGTGCTTTGCTATCTTGTGGCGAGGTCTAATGCCGCATGTATAAGTTTACCGGCTACCTTACCCTCCGAACCGAAACACGACAGTGATAAGCACTGACGCTGTTACAGCAGGAATAGGTGAGGCGGTGGTACCAGACCCGGGCAAGACAATGCAGAATTCTACCACCTAGTAGTAGTATAGTATACGATAGTAGTGACTCGGATAGCCAATCGACCGCCTTTTACGACCTGTCTGGCAGAACGATATTTGGCCTATTCTTCAAAGGAGCCTGGGACCAACACGGGGAAAAAGTATACACAGTATAGTTAGTGGTTTGACCATTGACTTAGTTACTCAATGTATGTAACCAATAAAAATATAATATGAGAATAATAAACCTTAACGAAATTAGTACAACATTAATAATAATAATTAAAAAAACCTTTGACTGCTTACTTGCTTATTGAAAATGATACAAATTTACATTAAAAATATATTTTAGAGAATTAAAATAATAATAAATTTAAGAAAAGTCCAACAAGATTTTTTTATCTCAAATTGTTTTCAAAGAACAAGCTTCTTAGTCAAAGGCTATTTTTTTAAATATTAATAACAAACTACATAGCCATGTGTTAATTAATTTATTTTTAACTTTCCGCTATGAAAATTGCCTTAAATAAAAATTATTCAAAAAATAAACCTGAATAAATAACTTTTCACCTTTCTAATTAGATATATATTTTTAACTTTCCGCTACGTATCTAGATAAGGAAGTTACTGATTTTGCCCAGATTTTCGAAAATCGTGTGTTCACCAGATTTCCACGTTTTGAGGACCAAGGAACCTTTTCCGACTATTTTCATGATGACATATGTATGTAAGTGTGTGTATGAGTGTGTAAAAAAGTGTCTAAAAATTTAACTAATTCAGTCAGGTGTACGTTTACTCCGCACTGACCCTCACCCGTAGGTGATAGCGTGATAATATGTAGCCTATATGTCGACCCGATCTATAAGTAATATTCATGCAAAATTTGAAGTAAATCCATGCAGTACTTTGAGTTTACCCCGGACATACATACAGACAAACAGACAAAAATACTAAAAACTATATTTTTGGCTTCGATATCGATTGTAGATCACGCCTCAAGTATTCTTAAAAAAAATATTTTATGTACAGTTTTGACTTTCCGACGATTTTATTATATGTACCTATAGATTGTTTATATAACTTTCAGGTTAATATACCGTTTGATATAAAAATCGAATTAGATTTTCCTTCAAAAAAAACTGCGTTAAATACGGGAAATTGGATAAAAATCGGTTGATTTATCTGGGATTTGTATTGACAAATCCCAGATAAATCAACCGATTTTTAAAAAGTTTTTTTTACATTTCTTCGACATTTTTTAACCTATCGATTAAAACAATTTTGTTAGAGAGTTAGAGTTAAATAATTGCGTTGAATGCCATTCGAAAGATCACAATGGATCATCAATTTTAAAAAATATGTATATTTTTCAAACATTAATTTCCTAAGTATCATTTTTACAAACTAGATTTTTTGAACTCTTCAAATTCTAGGGAAGCGCGTTCTATCTTAGGCCGCATCTTAGCTTACCATCAGGCAAGATCGTGGTCAGGCGCTTTCCTTTTTTTGATAATAAAAAAAAACATGTCGATAACACGCATATTTTACGAGATATTGGCAAAAAATTGCCAAAAGTCGTTTTTTAATTGTTTTAAACAAGATGTTCCTAACCTCCTACACGGTCAAGATATTATGCTTAAGAATAATAACATTGCATTTATAACGTTTACTGGAAGCAAATACTATTTATTTCACCCTGACTAATAGGTCTGTAGTCAAATTTAGCCTATCGCAAATTAGTCAGATATTGTTAATTATCAGACATACACCATGGATTTTAAAACTAGCTTGAATAATCATCGTTGCCCATTAAGAACCTAGGTACAAGCCGATACTTTCACCTATCTTTTGCCCTCAAAAAATCTTAAAATTATTATGATAATAATATCTAAGGTTGTTGAAACCAAAAATATATATTTTAGTTTTAATGCTGTAACTTTTGATGGCGCTTTTATCGATTATAATCTTTCAAACATCATTAACCGCAGTTTTAGCAAGATGAAAAAAGTTGTCTTGGGCCAAAATTAACTGGTTGAAAAATCTCAAAGTTATGTTTAACCACATTTTTTTATTTTTTTCGTACGCGGAAACTCCTGAAGGAATATTGACCGAGCCTTCTGCTCTGAAACCAGCTATGACGTGACAAACGTTGCACGTAATATAACAAATATAAACTAAACCGTGCAGTCATTAAACAGCGGACAGCTGTCAATGGAGCAAAGATAACGCCGTAAACAACTCTGGATGGAAGTTTTTTTGGACTAACTTCAAGTTAGACAAAAACATTTTTTTACAAATAAGAAGTAAATTCGCAGCCTCTTGGCTGATTATGATTGCCCTGGCAGTGGCGTCTTTTAGTTGCGACATTTTTACCCGGTGGAAGGATAACCCCAACCATGTTTAAAAATGACAATACAGATAAAGATATTTGCTTCACCGGTGTGTAATATTTTTCCCTATAAAAATAGGTTTTGCAAAAAATATGATCTTTAGTCAAATATAGTCATATGGAATGAGTATATGGCAGACAAATAAAACTGTAAGCATGACTGTAGAAAATAAATGGCGAGGTGACTTCAGTTAAACACTGCCTAAATCCCTACAAGGCACAAGGGTCGTTATCAAAGTCAACGTGTTTTGAAATCCACACTTAAAGAATCCTCTCTTAATATTTATCCTTTAATAAAAGTGCTTCGCCGTCCAAAGTATTGCTGAATACGAGAAATACTGTAGTCAGTTACTAATAATTTACTCTGCAAGGATGGCTAAACGCGAAGTCGCGAGTACAACTAGTATGATATAAAAATGTTTAGATTTAGAAGTGTAAGCTCCCAAAGATCGATTTAGAAAATTCTTTGGGAAATTCCCGTTTGGTCCATATAGATTTGATGAAGACTTAATGTAGTGTTCCAGAGTTACTGGAAGTTGAGAAGTAGGTGGTTGCGGTTTAACAGCCTTTAAATTTAAGTGTATTACTGTGTGTAACCGACTAACCAAAAGAAGGTTATAAATTCGGCTGTATGTTTTTTTGTGTTTGTTACCTCAAAACTTTTGTTTGAGATTTATGATTTTTTTACGAGATAAGTTACTATTTTCACGATGACATCAGTGTTTCTGTATGTATGTATGTATGTGTGTGTGTGTGTGTAAACATCTTATATTATCTTTTGAACGATTTGACTGATTGCGACGCGGTTGACGGAATTTGATAGGATTCCGCTCACCGCATCGGTTCAAATTTTCAGGAAGCTTAGACTTCCTGAAAATTTGAGCCGATTCGGTCTAGGTAATTTTGAGAAATTTTGAAACAACTTTAAATAAATTTAGCATAACAGTATTTTATTTATATAACTTCCAGATTAATGTACCGATTGAGTACAAAATCTAATCAGCTCTATTTAAAGTAAGTCCATGCAGTACTTTTTGAGTTTACCCCGGACATATATACAGACAAACAGACAAAAATTCTAAAAACTATGTTTTTGGCTTCGATATCGATTACAGATCACGCCCCATGTATTTTTTAAAAAAAATATTTAATGTACAGTTTTGACTTTCCTACGATTTTATTATATTTATAGATTTTAGTACTTAAAAAACTACGTCAAATTCTTTTCAAAAATTGAAATCGAATCAAATTTCTTTTAAAATACTTACAGCTTTTCAAATATTAAAATTACGTTTTTACAGCAAATATATTTTGTATTATTAAAATAATTTTCAGGCTAATATAACAAATTTATATAAAAATCTAGTCAGGTCTTCTACTAAAAAACAGCGTCAAATACCATAAATTGGAATGAAATCGCTTGATTCTTTCGAGATTTATATCTAAATGACGAACATTTTTTCGAAAATTTTGAACCTATCGATTTTGTATTTAAAACAATTTAGATCCAAAAATTGCGTTGATACCATTCAAAATATCAAGTTCGGTCATCATTTTTAAAATATACATATTTTCGAAAACACTGTGATTTTTACATACTTTAAGTTTTAGAACTCTGTGCTCAAAAATCTATGATTTGGCATACTTTTTGCTTCTTTGACCTTAAAATACTTCAATTTAGCGGGAAGTTTCAGGGATGGCCTGTAGGACCGTCCGGCTTACAAATTTTTTGTTTGGGAGAATATTCTTTCCGTGTGGTCCTATTGTAAATTGTTTTTTTTAGGATATAGGAAGTCGAATGCTACAATTTGTACGTACAATGTGTACGTTTAAAAAATATGTTTAAATCAGTTTTTTTTATATTATAAGGTAGCAAACAAGCAGATGGGTATCCTGATGGTAAGAGTCAAGCATCGCCTATAGACACCAAAGATGTTAATAGTGCGTTGCTATCTTGTGGCGAGGTCTAATGCCACATGCATAAGTTTACCGGCTACCTTACTCTCCAAACTGGTACCTGACAGTGACAAGCACTGATGTTATTGCGGCAGGAATAGGTAGGGCGATGGTATCAGACCCGGGCGAGACAATGCAGAGCTCTACCACCTAGTAGTCACGATGGTAGTGACTCGTGTAGCCAATCGGTCGCCTTTTCCGACCTGCCTGGCAGAACGGCAGTTGGTCTATTCTTCAAAGGAGCCCGGATCCAACACGGGGGAATCAGTTACAGAAAAACAATTTTTATAATCATACAAATATTTATTTCACAACATATTTTGTCTAGCGTATTCCCAGATAAATATGGCAGCTGTAACATGCACATTGAGGGATCTGATGACGCCTTGTTGTGGAATCTCCACGCAATGGTCCATGAATGGTAACAAATCACAGGGTATGCCTTCTTTCTCGTGTCTGAAAAGAAAAAAATGAGAGGTTGATTATGGATACCCGGTTAGAACTAAGTTGCTTTCGCTATATCTGAGACTGAGACTTGACGGAAGTGCCAAGTTTAATTGCACGGACGAATCATTTGTATGAAAACATCAATACCAATGACAAAGGACCAAAACACTGTTTAAATTTTTACAGTAATCATTTTTGATTATTTATATTAAAATTGAAGGGTATTTTAATTTTAAAATTATGCAATGTTTTTGCATAATCTCAAAATTTACCCCAAGCTGCATTAATTAAAAAAATGTAGTTTCTTAGATGATCTGGAATTGCCTCAAAATCTTTTTTGGTTCAAAAAAATCATTACACTCTTTCAGCCTATCTCTTGATCCCGTAAACGATAACGTGCGAGTTCTATCACAAAAATTAGCGTATTTTTGGGTTTTGTTTATTCTTTCAATTGGCACAAATTAAATTTCGACGGTTTCCTTTCGTTACATCTGAGACTGTGACTGACATGCAGGACGTGTCAAGTTTACTTGGACAGACGAGTCGAGTATGGAAACGTCGATACGTGACCAGTGAGCAAGACCCCCACACACTGGTCAAACTGTCTAGTCAACTGTCAACTGTATAGTCACTGTAAAAATAGGTTCGTCACCTTAAGATCTAGTTTCGCTTGCACTAGTGTACGAATCAATCATGCCAACATACCAGTACAAAAAACAGTTCTACTAACATTAAATAAATGTGACGTTTTCTATCAAATAAAGTTTATCCAACAATAATTATTGGATAAATTATTGCTGCTCGTTCTTCAATTCTTAAAGCATCAAATATATTTTGCAATAAAATATTGAATAACACTAGAAATCTAGAAATAACAACGGTGACATTAACCATGACAATAGTTTTATCATAAATATTAATGGCAGGTCAAATCAATAAAAAGGTTTTAATTAAAAACACATTAGCATCTCTTGAGATAATAATTAATCATTTACTCAAGATAAAATAATTATTAACAAAAAGCAATTGATTTTTATATGTATAGATTTACACATGCAATTGAGAACCTCCTAAATTTATCCGTACCAGTTGAAAATAAGTTGTTCCCGTGGGATTCATCTAAAACTGTTATAATGCAGCGAGCTGCTGGGCGTAGCTAGTTAAAATTATAAATGCGAAAATTTGCATGTTTGGTTGTATGGGGATGATGGATGTTTGTGTGAAAAACGGTAAAACCGATTTGAACTAAATTTTGTATACATGTAGATGACCTGGAATATCACTTAGGACACTTCACTTTTATAATGTAGAGGGGTGCACGGTGCAGCTGGTATTATAAATACAAAAGTTTGGATGTTTCTTGAACTGATCTGAATGAAATTTGGCACACATGTAGATGATGAACTGGAATGGCACATAGGATACTTTATATCCCGGAAAACTAAGGTGCTTTCTTGTGATTCAACAAACCCTCAATAATGCAGCTGCCACTACTGATATTTGAAGCAAAAATTTTGTAACCCTTACGATAATTACTGACGTTCACGTGGTACTCCATATGAAATTTGATCCAGCTAAAGTTTTCACGGTGAAGTGCAGAAAACTAATATTTTTTATAATCACTACATAGTATAAACAAAGTCACTTTCTGCTGTCTGTCCCATGTCCCTATGTATGCTTAGATCTTTAAAAGTATGCAACGGATTTTGATGCGGTTTTTTAATAGATAGAGTGATTCAAGAGGAAGGTTTATATGTATAACAACATCCATTATATAGTATAAAAATACTGTTATAAATATATTTAACAAAACAACGTTTGTCCGGTCAGCTAGTATGCATTAAAAACACATTAAATTGATAAAAACAATTAATACACACACTACATTAATTTGACTGATATAATTATATACTTTTAAAAGGACAGTCTTAATTTTAAAATTAGAAACTAAATATTGAATTAAAAGTACGATTTAAATATTATTGTAAAATTATTACAACATAATATTCAAATATTCATTTAAAAATATCCCACTAAATTCATGAATTCGATGCACCGAGACTTGAGAATGGACTCTGTAATGATGGCAGTGTGTAATTTTACATTTACCTATAATTACGATAGTAACTATTATGTATTGTGTCATTCTAAGAACATTTGTACCGATCACTTTTAATTTGGTTTAAACACTAAAATGTTTTTTTCGAATTTTGCGTAATTGAAAATATATCCATGCGTTTTGTTTTTTGTGTCGGATAAAAATGAAATTTTGATTTTTTAAATTATTGTTCTTATTACATAAATCGAACATATTATCGATTCTGAACAGCCTCTGAAAATCTGTCCGGATCTTGATAAGTAATCCTGTACACAAATATACACTACTATGTTTATGGCTAAAGTCGATCGCGATCATTAGTAATAAATATTATGGTCAAATTTCGACCAGAGAGCGAATGTTAGTGATATAAATATAATATAAATATTTATGGGACAAATTACACTTACTGATCTAACCCCAAAGTAAGCAAATTATTTGCTTGTGTTATGGGTGTTAGTCACCGATACTAATACATAGAAATTTATTTATTTATTTATTTATTTATTTATTTAACAAAATCCACAGCGCTTAACAACAAAATATGTACCTACATACAAAGCGTAACTTGGGCTTAGGGCCAGTTATGGATTTACATTATATATGCAGGACTTATACAACACAGCAAACGACACAATAAATATCAAATAACGTTTCAACATAATTTAACTTTTACAAAATGCCTAATCAATAAATATAAAGGTTATTTATATGTTTGTCTGTCATTTCCAGCTAATTGTCGCTGTAACAATAATTTATTTATAGTTGAATTTATGGGAAGTATTTTTGGCTAATTTAATTATTTCCTCTTTTATATATTAGTAATTATAGTAGGACAGTAGTCAGAACTGCAAGGATCGTGACAAATGGTAATGGTACTCGGTTCACTCCGCCTACCCCGTAAGGGATCAGGTATGAAGATATGTAAGCAAATGAATAATAATAACAAATAATAATAACTGAACGTGTCACACAAAAACACAAGTAATGAAAGTGAAAATGATAGTTTAAAATTTAACAACAAAAACAGACAGTAAATATGTAACACTTCAAATTGAAAATATAAAATGAAATTAATTAGATTAAAAATAATAATACATTAAAAATAAAGACTCATGTTAAATTTACACAATATACTAAAATTCGCATTCTTACATTACGGAGATACGGTGCGTGTGTGTGTATGTATATGCGTGTATGCGTGTGTGTGTGTGTATGTACGCGTGTTTATAAGTCTTCATTGATAGATTTCATGATAAAGTTTTTAAATTCTTTTTTAGTCATACAGAATGGATCGGCACATGCAAATTTTCTGTTAAATGTGTTTTTAAGCCTATCAATAGCACAATTTGCTGCATATGTAGTATTGTAGGTATTGATATAGAACAAAGGAGTGTGTCTAGTACGTCTTATTGGTGTGCACAAGAAGAGAAGCCGAGCAGTTAGTGCAGTGCTATCTATCGGCCCACGAATCACACTATACATAAACATCATGTCTAAAAGATGACGCCTTGAGTTAAGTGTCATAATGTTTAGGCTTTTACAAGAATCAATATAGCTCGTATTTGAACGAGAAATACGATAATTGAGGTATTTAATAAATTTCTTTTGAAGAGTCTCGATTTTCGCTATGTGAGTTTTACAACACGGATTCCATACTACTGAACAGTATTCCAATAGACTACGGACATAACTGTAGTATAATACTTTTATGCAGTCAGTATCTGTAAAATTACTGCAAACGCGCATTACAAATCCCAAATTTTTATACGCGCGATCTGTTATAGCGTCTATATGTTTTGTAAAAGTAAGTTTATGATCCAAGAATAATCCCAAATCTCGCACTAGATTTGTCCTTGTAACAATATTTTTGTTGATAAGATATACAGAAAATATTGGATTTTTTTTCCTAGAGAAAGTTATACATAAACATTTAGAGACGTTCACTTTGATGCGATTCAAATCATAATACTTTTCAAGTCGATCTATGTCCTCTTGTAACTTAGCACAGTCTAATTCACTCTCAATTTTTTTATATATTTTTGTATCATCTGCATATAGTAAAAAATTTGAGTGGTGGAGACATTTATTTATGTCGTAGAGATACCCTATGTAGAATAAAGGGCCGAGTAAGGATCCCTGCGGAACACCAGAGGTAACAGTAACGTAATCGGATCTATATCCACCTATCACAACAGACTGGCTTCTATTTCTAAGATAGGATTCAGTCCATCTTAATAGATCTCCACAAATACCTAATTCTTCGAGTTTTCTAATAAGAATATAATGATCTACTCTATCGAACGCCTTTTCGAAATCAGTATATATGACGTCTACTTGGCCACCTCCATCCATCGCCTGCAATACATCACTACTGAATTCGGTAAGATTAGTGGTTGTTGATCTCCCTTTAATGAATGCATGCTGTTGAGGAGGTATTTCTTTTGTAACTATATCATATATGTGTTTATGCACGATTTTCTCAAAGCACTTGCTGAGAACATTCAGTATTGAAATAGGTCTATAATTGGAGATTTCAGTTTTGAGACCGCTTTTGTGAATTGGCACCACGTTAGCAATCTTCCATATGTCTGGAAAAACACCTTCTCGTAAAGACTTATTGAAAATAAGTGACACAGGCTTAGCCAGCGATTTCGCACATCTTACAAAAAATATAGGTGGTAGCCCATCATTACCTGGACCCTTGTTAACATTGAGGTTACTAAGCAATTTTGAAACATCTTCCTGAAAAACTTCAATTTTATTTAAAGTGTTACTTGCTATAAGATGTGATTGCCGTTCTGGATACGTTGAAGCAGGTTTAATAAATACTTTTTGAAAAAAGTTGCTAAAGGTGTTTGCTATTTCAGTATGGCCTGTAATTGTTTTGCCTTCATAGTGCATTAGATTAGGATAACCCAAAGAACTTTTGCGCTTTGATTTAATGTAAGACCACAGTATTTTAGGATTACGCCTTATATCTATTTGGATCTGTGTAATATATTTGAGATAACATGTGCTCTGGACTTTTTTGATTCGTGCTCGTATTAACGAGAATGCAGCATAGTCATTCGGATTACCGTGTTGTTTCCATGCTAAATGAAGTTTTGCTTTTTCCCTTATCATTTTTATAAGAGGTTTGGTGTACCATATCGGATATTTATTACGGACAGTACAATTAGATTGAGGAATATATTTATCTCGAATTTCATAAATTATTGAATAAAATGTATTTACAACTGTATCAATTTTTTCTGAATTTATTATTTTTGACCAATCTAATTTTTCTATTTCATCGTTAATTAACTCATAATCAGCTTTATTATAATGATATTTTTTATAAGGTAATTTAGGCAGCGACTGGGTTATTATATCTGTTCCGATGACCTTTAAAGACGGATGGTAACTATCTTCGATAACGAGGGGTGATGTAGACATCACCTCTGACGTGAAATTTGTTAAAACAAGATCTAGTATATTTCCTTGTTTATTTTTTATAAAATTACGCTGTGTGAGGCCCAAGTTAGAACAAGTCGTGGAAAAATAAACGGCAATGTCTTGTATGTCGGATAATCCCTTTTTATGAAAAATAGGGCCATGAGGCGACCATTCTATGCAAGGTAGGTTGAAATCACCAGTGATCATAAAGTAGTCGTTTTGATGTTTTGACATTATGTTAACTAAGTTGTCAGTAAAAAGTTTAATGTTAGACGCTAATGAACGATTTGGAGGAAAATACGCAACTGCTATGTGGAGATTATGTTCAGAGTTAAAAACGTGCCCAGGAATTGTAAGCCATAGATATTCGAGATCGTCCGTTGTCCAGTCTAAACGCAGACAAGCTTGCCACCGTGTCGCACACAGTGCCATCACTCCACCTCCACGACTCTGTGTGCGTCGGTCCCGCCTGAATGTATCATAACGGTCAGTACAGAGCTCGGAGTCGAGTATGCCTGCACATAACCACGTTTCAGTAATTAGTATTATTTCACACTCCTTTAACAGCAGGTTATTATAGAAGGTGGTGGTTTTTGTACGCAGACCTCTTACGTTTTGATAATAAAAATTTAGATTATTAAGTTTAGGAGCCATTTTTAATTGTATATATATAGATAACGATAGATGAAACTGCTACTTTAGGACATATAATAAATGGAATTAGTACTATAGGAACTACTATAGGAATAAAACATAGCTTAAAATTATGAATGATATGATATATTTTTATCTTATACAGGGTTTAACAAAAATAAGCACTAACTTTCAAGGGCATACATGTACATGAACTAAACAAACACCTGGTAAAATATTATATCAAAAGGCACACATTTTTTGTTTCATATAAATTTAGTAAAATAAGAAGTTAAAATTTATTTTCACACCCCTATCTTAAAGATGAAAGTGATGTGACGTCAGCAACACGTTGAATGAATAGCGTGACGCACACATAGACATGAAGAATACCGCCTACTCGTATTTACACACATTTAATAAGCATTTTTTTACATATCACATTCGTCACTGATTATTACACGTTAATCCAAATTCACTATTTACAGGCAATAATAAAGCAACACTGTCTTCAAATTAATTTATAAGTAAGTAAATTGAGCACATCATTTCTTGTGAAAGAAGCCTCATCTGTCCATAAAATATTGAAAGCAAATTCGGGATTTGCTTCAGCACGCTTCTGGTACCACCTACAAAAGTCAATTCTGGGCATATGGTCTGCAAGTCCTATCTCCTGAGTCTTTGAAAAATGGTAGGGATGTCGTCCATCATCCTGCCGTGTACGCCACACCACCATATGGTTTACATTTAACAGCACTGCATCGGCGTGTGCTGATCCGAGGATTCTCGTTAAAATGATGTAGAATTCGAGACTCAATAGCAGTACCAACTCTTGAATTAGGACGTCCAACGTTTCGTTCGCGGTGGAAGGAACCAGTACGCTGAAATCGTAAACACATGTTACGGAATACCGAGTACGGAGGTAAATGACCTTGTTCTGCTGGTGGCCTTCCCTCAATAAACCGTTGTCGGTAAATCTCCCTCGCTTCATTAATGCTACCATTCCTAGCAGCACCAACACATAGCATCATTTCGTAAAATTCACTATTAGTGTAAAGGTGACGGTCATTATTATTTCTACGTGACATTTTTAAAATCGCGATTTCAAATCAATGAGTATTAAGTAAAATTCACAGAAAATCGGCAATAATAGCAATAGTTGCGCTGTCCAAAGACAAACGGCAACTGAATAAAAAATGCCTTTAAAATTATCTAGGTACTTTTCTGAACTAATTAGGGTTCAGTGAAACAAATTTAAAAATAATCTTCATCTTAGACTTTATTCCGGTTATTCCCCACGCTTGCGCTAGGAACCCAAGATTCGCTTTATATTTTTTGGCGGTTTTGAGTTTGTCGTAGCGACTACCGTCTAACCTCCGAACCTCTCTGGAGGAACCTCGTCTCGGTGCCAGGACCTCTTTCATTGTACAATTGTACAGCAGGGTGTACCACGTGCAGACAAGGTTGTCTTGGGTCCCGAAGATGGTCTTGGGTCCCGAAGATGGTCTTGGGTCCCGAAGATGGTGGTGGGACCCCTTGCACCTTAAAAAAAAAAATCTTTTCCCGTGTTAGTTTGAGTGCCTTAAGAAGAATTACCCTCCATTCTACCAGGCGAACTGGGAATCGAACCCAGTACCTTACTAAGAAATGCCTAAACCGGCATCACTCTATCATAAAAGTGACAAAAAAGTTAACTAAAAATATACGGAACTACATATTATTATTATGATCTTACATAAAAACAAAATGGCAGAAAAAAGGGAGTGTCTTGTCACTTTCCGAAAGTGGTCTCTTCGCCAATTAAAGCGTTTCGTTGCACTTTGTATAAGCCGCAAAACACGTGTAAGTTCTAAAGGCCCGTGCAGACGACCGGCGGCGGCTTTAAAGTTAACTTATACTTTTTTGTTTCCAGTATGATAAACAATATTTTGATGAAAAAGATTAATTTTTCTGAATGAATGAACTGGTTGATCTGTAATCCCGGCAATCGCTAAAATTAGCAATAGTTTTCGTTGCTAAAGATAATAATTAACTGGTTAACTAGCAGTTAATATTATTGTATCGACTATTTGATATAATTGTATTATTAGGAAGTATCTTCGGCTAATCGTGGATACACTAGCTGTACCTCTGCCTACCCTTTCGAAGATATGGGCATGCAGATACTATTAGCGTTTCCATGCGGCTTTGCCCGCATATGGTTTTAATCGTTGTAAATTTGTTTCCATGGATTTCGATGCGTTTTTTTAATATTAAAGTGATTCAAGAGGAAGGTGTATTTGTATTCTAGCCTTTGCCCCCGGTTTCGCTTGCGTGGTTAATTTTTGACATTCACAAAAAACTCTAAGCACGCGTGCGAAGCCGCGGGCAACGGCTAGTATTTTATAAAATCTGTGATCTAAGGTGTAATCAAACAAAACGTAGTAAAAAAATGATTTTTTTCCTGAAATAGCTACTACTTAGAAAGGTAAGAGGTGCACCTAAAACTAACTTTAGGTAGGTACTAAGTTCCATCATCCATGTAGTGATAGTAACAAACGAGCCTATCAACTCACCGGGAACATTCCGATTCCTGACATTTTTTTAGCAGTGCTAGCCATGTCAAATTTCATGTGTAACGAAAAATAATTTGCGCAAATAAAATACCCGCGGAAAATAGACAGTAGTTTGTGTGAGCAAGGCCTAAGTCGGGCGCTTGGTTGGCCGTGTTAATACGGCTCACGGCTCGCGCGGTGTCTGTAATACTTCAAAGGACTTCTAGGCGAATCAATGCGTAGGTTTGTTTGTCAAAAATGGTTATGAAAGGTTGTGTTGTGTTGTGTCTTAATTCTTAATGATAATGCCTATTTATTTTGCGAAGTGTCGTGTAATCAACGAGAAAGTTTTACTAAATTTTTAGAATTGTGCGTAATAATAGTGATAATAGCTATGATTTACCTGCTCAAAACTAGAGGTAAGTATTATGCCATTAAAACAGTTTGTAAGTTGAAACCATGTCAGATAATACATTGTAAAATTCCTATGAATCACGGAATAGATTTAGGTACCTACACTGAACACACATGTGAATAGTTGACTTTGAAGGTGGATATTGTGTGATGAAGTAATTTATGTTATGTGTGTTCATAACAAAAAGATACCTTAATTAGTTATATTGGATTATTTGCCACGATTGTTTTAGAATGTATGTACCTAGTTCTTACTAAGCAAAAAATCTCTACACAAATAACTAAGTAATAGTTTCACTCAGAGTTAGAAATAAGAATCCAGGTCACAATAAATTTTAGGTACACAGCTGATATAATTTTGTTGCCAGGCGGGAGCTTTTAATGCATGAAATACCTAATAGCCGCAGGTTTGCCTTACGTAAACTAGGTATGAGACTACTAGGTAGGTATTGACGATTAATAAAATTTTGTGGTTTTTTTTATTAAATATGAGTTTAGTAATTAATAATTATTTTAATATGATCGTAATATGCTATCGAGTGACACTAATAGTCGGATAGTGTTTTTTTAACATAATGTAATAATTAGTACTGTGGTACTTTGTTGTGCGTCTAGCAGTTCATTGACATCTATCATATGATTGTGACCTTTCGTAGCTGTGTAAACCGAGGGCGTACATTACTGCGTGCTATACTTCAGGGCTGACACAGATCATTTTGAAAAAAAACTTTGACATTCATTTTCTCAGAAATTTCATAGTATTTATTTATTAAAAATGTATAATTAAATAGCTAACCACACATCCTGAACGCTCCTTCAGTATTAGTGCTTATTTTTGTTAAACCCTGTATATGCAATAAGTTAAAAATTCAAAAAAATTGGAAAAATGAAAATTTATAATTGATAATAGTAGTACTAATAATAATAAATTTCTAGTTTGGCGCGTCAAAAAAGATGAATATAGTTTGTTTATTTCATAATTGAATATGCATAAAAAGAGATAAATAATTATTTGGTTAGAATGAGAATTATTTCGGTTATATACTTCCATGTGATGACAGTAAGTTATATTAACACTTATTAAGTACGACATACTGATGTTTTTTCTTAACAGTAGGCATGTAAGAGTAAAATCTTTGGTGTAATTTACATAGTATTCCAAGATAACACAATAATATAGTTTTATTTTGACAACTGTCTTAAACAATAATATAGTACTATAATTATTATAAATATATTTTACACATATAGTTAAAAATGCGCACTTTATATCCGTATTGTATTTTTTATGTATATAATATATTATAATCGACTTATTACGTAAATAAACCAGATGATGTGTGGTTATGATAGGAGAATAGTATATTTGAATAGATTTCATAAGTTGCATGCTAAAAACAAATACATAGGTCTGTAGTTTTATGACTTTTTTATGTACGAGTATATAGAAGTAAGTAGATTCATGTGTGTTATCAGTGTAAATGTTGTTTGTTTTATATAAAGTGTGAGGCGATGAGTGTAAGTGTATTAAAATTATTGTATGTGTATGTAAACTATGTGCTGGCAAAAATAAATTTAGTTTAATTGTATGTAATAGTTGTATATGACTATATTTTATTTTATTTATTCGAGTACCATGACGTGTCCGTATCCCCAAAAATACAATAACTTTCAATTTAGTATATTGCGTATGAACATAACAAATATAGTAAGTCTTATATAATATAATTTTATTTAAACTAGTTTTAGTAGATCGTCCAGGGAGTGTATAATTAACGGCGATGAAAGGGCATGTTTTCTGGCGTAAATCCGACAGTTTTTTGACCATATGTACATGATGCCCAACTCCTTGGCCTTCTCTTTACAGGATTTTAACAAGTGTTTATTATGTAAGGTAAGGTGTTCGTTGATGTATATAGTATTCGGATCACATACAATACCCAAATCTTTTGTTGAGATTCCACGACGCTTTCTGGCTGCAGCTATTATGGTATCTTTGGTACTGCGTCGACGAAATCTTACAATGACCGCCCGCGGCCGGACCGAGGCTACAGTAGAACGCTGACGAGGCTGTACGCGGTGCGCGAATTCGATGTCATCACATTCAAGTTGAGTTCCAAGTAGTTCTGCTATTTTTTTAATGGTTATAGGTAGATCTTCATTAGCATCTTCCTGCAGGCCAACGATCTCTAAATTCTGCTGCCTAGACCACTGCTGTTGTTTAGAGGAATCGTCCTCCACGCGCTTCAGTCTCTTACCTATTTCATCTAATTGCGTTCGGAGCCTAGCATTTTCTTGGTGTATAGATTTTAGTTCCGATTGCACAGAAGACAATGTTCTTCCCGTCTCATCATTTTTATTACTTAGGAATTGAATAGATGCCTCCAGACACTCGATTTCTTTCTTGATGGGTATGAGATGATCTGCTAGAACCTCCTTTACTATGATCGGCATTTCTAGTTTTATAAAGTTGATCAACTCGTTTCGTATTTCTGACACAGTGTCGGATTCGGAGTACTTACTATCTCCCGTTCCCCTTTTTTTGGTATTTACATATTCCTGGTCTGATGGTACTTTAGTTATGTCGTGTGGACTAATAGGAATATTACTGTTATTTCCCTTTGGCGATTTAGATACGCAGACGGGACACCTCCAGGTTGTCTGGCCTTTATGGGTTTGAGGAGTTAAGTTCACACATATGTAATGGTAAGTGCGAGCACAAGACTTTTCAGTACACGTGATCTTTTCTGATGATTTTATTATCTTATTACAGCCGTAGCAGTGGCTACTCATCTTGATTATATTAATTTTGTGTATAATTTTATTATTTTTATTGCAAAGGCGGTAGATTTTTGTAAACACTTGTAATTGTAACGGTCAGTCACCCGTTGCAAACAGTTTGTTGAACCTTTTTTTGAATACGTAGATTAAATAAACACGTAATGCAAAATTTCACTTAATTAACTGGATAATAGTTGATATATTGATAAACAGTCACACATTTTAATATTGTTTTGCTTATTTCACGTTTAAATTATCACTTATCACGAACTGTCTTAGGATTAAGGATTTTAAACAGGAGCTACGCTTAAACGTGCCGTTTACTCGAATATAATGTGATATACTGTATATAATGTATATAATGTGATATAATATATAATCGATCGATAAACTCGAATATAATGTGATATAATATACGAAATACAAATATAAATACTACAATATATTTAATAAACACCCAAACTCGGAAATACAAACATTTATGCTCATCACACAAATGCTTATCCCCGTCGAACCCGAACCCCGTCGATTGCGTAGTCAGGGTCGCTAACCACTCGACCAACGGAGCGGTCAAAGTAATGAATAATTACCCAAGCAACAGCAAAGTTTTCTTCGGAAATTTGAAGTTCTGTAACGGTTTACTAGTGGAGGTTTGTTCAGCGGCGACGACGGAATAACCCTCAGTTTTCTTCATCATCAGGTAATCCTTAAGAGGTTGTCCTGGACGGACTTCTTCAACTTTTATCCATTTTTCTGCTGATACACTGGAATAAATATTTCAAAATTTTACACAAATCCATACTAATATTATAAATGCGAAAGTAACTCTGTCTGTCTGTCTGTCTGTCTGTTACGCTTTCCCGGCTAAACCGCTGAACCGATTTGAATAAAATTTGGTACAAATGTAGTTTGAGACCCAAGAAAGGACATAGGGTAGTTCTTATCCCGGAAATCCCACGGGAACGGGAACTATGCGGGTTTTTATTTTAGAACTTTTTTTCACGCGAACGAAGTCGCGGGCACAGCTAGTAAGTGTATAGTTGGGTCATTGTCAAATTTCGGGCAGGTAAATTTGTCCCACTTATATTATCTAAGATAATAAAAAAAATAAAAACAATATATTTCAATCACGATATCAATAACTGTTAGAATATTGGACAAAAATATGATCATGGATAGTTTTTCAATAACCGTCAATATTTTGAAAAAATAGTAAAAGTATCACTTTTGGTAACAGAGTTGTTATATTTCACATATAAACATAACTCGATACAAAAACACAATTGCACACAAAATGTAATTTGTTTCCAAACTATATATACTAAGATTGACGTCCATTGCTTTTTTATTTAGGATGCATATATTTTATAAAAAACAACTCTGTTACTCCATTTACCTGCTCGAAATTTGACAATGACCCAGTTGTCAAGTTGCATATTATTATTTATTTTGCACCGTGCAGCCCGTTGCATTATAAATTTTTTTGGTGAATTAAGCGGGAACAACTCACATTTTTTCGAAAAAAATTGCCTACGTGCTATTCCGTGTCATCATCTACCTTTGAGCCAAATTTCATCCAAATCCGTTCAGTAGTTGATGCGTGATTGAGTAACAAACATCTATCCATCCAAACTTTCGCATTTATAGTATTACTAGTTGCAGTGTGCAGCCCGCTGCATAATAAAAGTTTTTGGCAAATTCCGCGGGATCACCTAAATATTCCGGGATAAAAAGTATTACGTGTGCTATTCCAAGTCATCCTCTACCTGTCTGTCAAATTTCATTCAAATCCCTACAGTAGTTTTTGCGTGATTGAGTAACAAACATCCAAACTTTCGCATTTATAATATTACTAGCTGTGCCCGCGACTTCGTTCGCGTGGAAAAAATTCTAAAATAAAAACCCGCGTATTTCCCGTTCCCGTGGGATTTCCGGGATAAGAACTATCCTATGTCCTTTCTTGGGTCTCAAACTATATTTGTACCAAATTTTATCCAAATCGGTTCAGTGGTTTGGCCGTGAAAGCGTAACAGACAGACAGACAGACAGAGTTACTTTCGCATTTATAATATTAGTATGGATAGTATGGATAATATAGAAATATTGATAGATAATACAGATGATAGTTAAAAAACAGATGGTTCTCGTGATAGAAAGCGATAACCATCTACCATAGCCACCAAGAGTGTTAATGGTGCGTAACTAACCATGTGGCGAGGTCGGAATACCACACTTACCTTCCAAACCGGAAAACGACTGCGACAATTGCGACAGAAATAGGTAAGTGTTTTTCACACTAAATGCATTAAAGCTCTTAAAAATATCAAATACGTTAAAAATAGTGTTTTTCTGCTTGACATACGTGTACTCCTATTAATCCAAATGGGCAACATAAATAAAAAATAGAGACATTTTTACTTCATAAAGATACATGATTTCGATTAGGTGAGGGTAGAGCACTAAACGCTTCGAGTGAGTCGTGTAATCTTGGATATAGAAAGACTGAGGCCCCTTTGAAGAACAGACCATCTTTCATTCTGTTAGACAGTTTGTTCTTTGTAAAACGCGAACGATTGTCTATATCAGAGGGTCCCAAATTTTTTCTTATAGACCACTTTCAAAATATGCTGATTCTGGGGAAACATTAATTAATAATGAAATGAAGAATTATTATTATATCAAAGCCGTAAAATTATTGTATTTTCTATAAAATTATTGTACATTTCAAAATTAGAAATATTGTCGTCTGAAAGCTTTTCAGAAGAGAAAAAAAACTTCTAAAACGCAAGAGAATCACTGAAGTGATTTTATATATATACTAGCTGTTGCCTGCGACTTCGTTCGCGCGGACTTTGTTTACTTCGCACAGTTCCTCCCCCGCAGGTGATAGCATGATAATATGTAGTCTATATGTCGGCCCGACCTGTTAGTAATATTCATGCAAAATTTGAAGTAAATCCATGCAGTACTTTTTGAGTTTACCCCGGACATACATACAGACAAACAGACAAAAATACTAAAAACTATATTTTTGGCTTCGATATCGATTGTAGATCACGCCCCAAGTATTCTTTAAAAAAATATTTTATGTACAGTTTTGACTTTCCGACGATTTTATTATATATGTATAGATTGTTTATATAACTTTCAGGTTAATGTACCGTTTGATATAAAAATCGAATTAGATTTTCCTTCCAAAAAAACTGCGTTAAATACGGGAAATTGGATAAAAATCGGTTGATTTATCTGTTCTGTATCTGTCTGTAAATCAACCGATTTTTAAAAAGTTTTTTTACATTTCTTCGACATTTTTTAACCTATCGACTAAAACAATTTTGTTAGAGAGTTAGAGTTAAATAATTGCGTTGAATGCCATTCGAAAGATCACAATCGATCATCAATTTTAAAAAATATGTATATTTTTCAAACATTAATTTCCTAAGTATCATTTTTACAAACTAGATTTTTTGAACTCTTCAAATTCTAGGGAAGCGCGTTCTATTTAGGCCGCATCTTAGCTTACCATCAGGCGAGATCGTGGTCCCCCGCAGGTGATAGCATGATAATATGTAGTCTATATGTCGGCCCGACCTGTTAGTAATATTCATGCAAAATTTGAAGTAAATCCATGCAGTACTTTTTGAGTTTACCCCGGACATACATTGACTTTCCTATGATTTTATTATATATATATGCGTGAGTGCAATGGTAGGCAGAGTGTACCTCTGCCTACCATTGCACTCACGATTAGCCGAAGATAGTCCCACACACTGATAGGTGGCAAGCCTATCGCCAATTGGGCACATATACAATCCCGGGCAACGTTGTTTTTATCACAAAACTGAAAAAACACATGTTTAATTGCCCAAACCCGATACCTCATGTGGTCAACTCCGACACCGGATTCCTATACCACAGAGGTAATTCAATTATTTAGTTTAAAATATATTTTTATATTAAAAACTAACAAATAAGCAGATGGCTTTCCTGGTGGAAAGAGGTGATCATCGCATATAGACTTTTTTTATATAAGACAGCAATTAAGCAGATGAGTCTCCTGATGGAGTCAACCATCGCCTATAGACACCAAAGATGTTAAAGGTGCGTTGCTATCTCGTGGCGAGGTCTAATGCCACATGCATTTACTGGCTACCTTACCCTCCAAACCAGAACACGATATTGACAAGCACTGACGCTCTTGCGGCAGGAATATATAACGGAGTGGTATCAGACACGAGCGAGACAATGCAGAACTCTACCATCTAATAGTCACGATGGCAGTGACTCGCATAGCCAATCGGTCACCTTTTACGACCTGCCCGGCAGAACGGTAGTTGGTCTATTCTTCAAAGGAGCCCGGACCAATATGGCGAAAATGAAATATGTTATTTATTAGGGATGGGCCGAAATTCATTTTACATTCGGTTTAACCGAATTTCGGCAGCTTGAGCCGAACTTCGTCATTCGGCCGAAATTCGGTTTAAACGCCGAACATTCGGCTTTAGAAAAAAATACCTACTTGCCTATACCTATTTTGTGCCCATTTTGTACCTAAGTACCTATTTTGACTGAAATCTACATTACAAAGGGGAAAGATTTGTACTTTTGAATTTTCATATGTATCAAATAAACTCAAAAACTACTGGACCGTTTTAAAAATATTTTTCACCATCAGAAAGATATTAAATCACACCCGAGTAACATAGGCTATATTATATTTTCAATAAAATTAGAGATCCCTGCCTAATTTGGAACAGTGTAACCCAAGGTATCAAAATTTTGCAAATAAATCATTATTTCTCGTGTGCTGCGAAAACCATTAACGATATATTAAATAATTTAAGTAAATTCATGAATAAGTCACGATGTGCCGCTCTCGAGAAAGCCAAAATTAAACCGAAGTTCGACCGAATCTTTTGTTTTTACCGAATGTTCGGCCGAAGTTCGAATTCGGTTCAAACCACATTCGGCCCATCTCTATTAATTATACATTTTGCTTTCATTATAGATAAAGCAAAAAAGGGATATTGTCAGTGGAACGTGTGTACCAATGTGTCTACCTTTGGAACCGTAGCTCACAAACAAACAAAATCCTGACTACAATCCGATCTGAAAAAGCATGACCCAACAAGAGTAAAAATAGCAGTCAGGTAAAAATTATATAATCTGTCACTCTTACAGTTAAGATGAATATGATACCTCTTAAGCTTAAATCCATCAAGTCTGCAGAACGTGCCAAGGAAATATAATTACATACGCTCGAAAAATATAAGCCTTCTAACACAGTCGGGTAAAAAAATAAACTCACCTCAACCCCTGGAACTGCTTGTCCTGCAAATGCCTCAAACTGTCAACAACATATGTGCACACCCCAAACACCTCGCTGGTCCGAGCCATCCCCCCCAGGTTCGGCAATCTGTCGATAAGCGATGCCACCACTATCAAATCGCTTTTATTTACCTTTCGAACAAAGGAAAATATAAATGAAATTATTAAAACTTTCCACCTGCTTTATAGCAGCATCTAAAAATATATACAACATTTCTACCAATGATGAATGATGATGAATTGTTAAAAAATGCTCACCTTTTCATTACCAACAATATTTATATCAGTCATATTACTCCATGGAACATATTTCTTCTGTATTGTATTAACTTCCATACTGAGAGGTTCATTAACTTTATTATTACTTCCAATAACATTATCAAACATATTTTGCATATCAACATGAGAGAACTTATCACTTTCTGTAATGTTACTATTGATTTTTTTGAAAATATCATATAAAAACTCTTTTTCAACAACATCCGAGGAATCTCCACTAAGAATTGGTAACATGTAATAAATACCATAAGGGCTTAAATTCTTTATAATATCAAATTCATGAACAAACCAATCACCTAGCAGCTTCTTATAACTTTTATCAGTGTCTTCCAAAGCCTTATTTAAAGTTTTCTTTACAACTGTTAATGTATATTTATAATCATCTATATCTACGTTCAGATCCAGTGTTTCCGCTATATCATATAACCTGTCTGCTAGGTATTGTGCATATAAACGTATACTATAAGTTGGACCCATGGTATGAGATATAAGAGTATCCATCACAAACTTGTATTCTTCACAAACGAATGTACCATATTTCATTTTGTGAGAGGCTACCCAGTATAAAATAATAAATTGAGATGTTGTAGGTATATTTTTTGCTTGCATTGTTTGTAATATGTCTTCATTTAATGTAATTTCCTGAAAAAAATAATAGACAGATCTTAACACTAAATCTAAATCTATATTATTATTATTATAAATGCGAAAGTTTGTTCAAATAGGGCATGACTTTTACTTTCAGTCAAAGCTGTGTACGTCAGCTAGTATTATTATACTCACCAGATTATAAATATAAAGCGCTATATACCATTCCAGACAGATTCTTACAAAATACTGATGTGGAATCCTTCCCAGAAATTCCATACACCACATTGCAGTTTTTTCTACATCAACCTTCCCACACATTAAAATAAACAACAGATGTTGTACAGCAGCCTGAACAATTCTATGCACTTGGGAGTTTTCATGGTAGCGTTGTTTCTTCTTAAATACATCATCCACTTTTATCATCACTAACTCCATGATAGTGTTGAGTATATCAGGACTCTGTAGCTTGCTGAGTGAAAGTACGTTGAGGTATTGTATGTGTGCAGTAAAATAGTGGTCACTGAAACCATAAATAACTTTACATGTCCATAATTTTCCCCATGTTGGTTCCGGGCTCCTTTGAAGAATAGACTAACTGCCGTTCTGCCAGGCAGGTCGTAAAAGGCGACCGATTGGCTATGCAAGTCACTAACATCGTGGCTACTAGGTGGTAGAGTTCTGCATTGTCTCGCCCGGGTTTGGTACCAGCGCCTTACCTATTCCTGCCGCAATAGCGTCAGTACTTGTAGCTGTCGTGTTCCAGTTTGGAGGGTAAGGTAGCCGGTAAACCTATGCATGTGGCATTAGACCTAGACAAGATAGCAACGCACCATTAACATCTTTGGTGTCTATAGGCGATGGTTGACTCTTTCCATCAGGAGACCTAGCTGCTTGTTTGCTATCTTATGATATAATAAAAAAAAAACATAAATGCGAAAGTAACTGTCTATCTCTTCACGCCAAAACCACTGATCGTTTCGCTCTGCATCTTTTACCGTATTTATAATGGGGGAGTGTTCTGACAAGTTGTTCGGATTAATTCCTGTCGCTAAATTCCACCATCGGACATCGCGTCAAAATTTAAAGTTCCATCCTCACCACCTGGATGTCTGGAAATCCACAACCGTGCGCTTTTGTCGGTACTTTTTGCCTCACACTACTCCTTTGTGAAATCAACTACCCGCGAAGGTGTTTCCGAACAGATACGACTTGAGGACCTTCAAGAAACGAGCGTATTCATTCTTAAAAGGCCGGCAATGCAGCAGCAAGTTTCCTGGTATTGTAGATGTTCATGGGCGGCGGTGATCACTTACCATTAGGTGCACCATCTGCTCGATTGCCCCCTCTACTATATATATAAAAAAAATTGGATGAAATTTGGTAGTTTGAGACCCGAGAAAGAACAGGATGGTTTTTATCCCGGAAATCTCACGAAAACGGGAACTATGTGGGTTTTATTTTAGAAATTTTTCAACGCGGACGAAGTCACGGTTACAATCTATAGTAGTAGCTAGTATATCAAATAAATGAATGTGCATTTTTTTCTATATCATAAGACAGCAATCAAGCAGATGGCTGTATTGATGAAAAGAGACGATCACTAGACACTAAAGATATTATTGGTGAGTTACATAAGTTTACTGGCTACTTTACCCTCCACACCAAATAACAGTGACAAGCACTAACGCTATTGTGTCAAGTATACGTAAGGCGGTGGTACCAGACCCGGGCAAGACAATGCAGAACTTTACCAGCTTGTAGCCATGATGGTAGTGACTTGAATAGCCAATCATTTGTCTCTTACGAACTGCCTGGCAGAACAGCAGATACGGAAAAAAATTTATAACAAAAATCATTTAAGTACCTATAAATGCCGCAATGGCGTCAATGATTGTCATTGTTGTGTCCCGGTTTGGCGGGTAAGGTAGCGGGTAGACTTATGCATGTGGCATTGCCATCCCTTTAAGCTTTGGTGTTTTTTTTTCCATAACAAGAGTCATTTGCTTGTTTGCTATCTAATCTATATATGTAAAAATCTATTGCTGTTCATTGACTAATCTCGCTAAATCTCGAGAACGGCTGAACCGATTTGGCTAATTTTGGTTTTGAATTAATTGTTGAAGTTCAGGGAAGGTTTAAAAGGTGACAAAATATAGAAGAAGAGTAGTTAAAAAGGCAGAACAATGTTTGCCGGGTCAGCTAGTACTGTATAAAAAATGTACGGAATCCTGGACGGACAAGCTCATCTCACACTTGTATATTTAAACTCATCTCACACTTGTATAGTTTTAAGTGTCCTACCAATAAAGTAATGCAATTACAAAACTCTAATTTCATTAAATCTCTTAAATGCCATATGCATATATTCATTAAAACAGTCATGTAAGTAATCTAAAAATTTGGTATATAATTTATTACTTTATATCGACATCACAACTTTTTTGAATTGAATAAAACTACAAATAATTGATTAATAATTATTAATTGACATACTAACCGTTGGTGACAGAGGCTATACTTTGGATCTTTAATTATTTCCTCAATTACTTTTTCTGTACATCTGAAAAAAATACTACTAAATGAGATCTTTGAGACAAAACAAAGTAGCTTTACGCCCATATTCCCGTAGAGGTAGGCAGAGGTTCAAACCGGTACACCCACAATTAGCTGAAGATACTTAGCCCCACAATGTGATAAATGCAAGCTTATTGCCAAACGGGCACTTATTCAATCACAGGCAGGGTTGTTTTAATCAGAAAACTGAAAAAAACACATTTTTATTGCCAAACCCGGAAATCAAAGTCAACTCACGCAGTCAACACCGAGACTGGAGCACTAGACCAAAGGAGCCATCATACTTAACATTAACTTTGAACTCATTTTCAAATATAATAGTTGTGTATATAATTTTTTTGTCCTACCTTGGCCAAAAGTTCTAGTTTTGTCCCTGTAAAATCGGACAAAAGTGAAATTTTCTTTTCTCAGGAATGGATAAACGCTTAACACATATGCACTATAGTACCTGCATCATGCACATGGCTTTCTCTCCCTCACACATATGGTTTTCGATTAGTTTCGGTAAGTACGATATTTCACTTTTTTTTATTACTAGTATAAATTGAATGTGTATAATATGGAGTGTTTAGAGAAAAAAAACTTTGTTTAAATAATTTTTAAATATTTGGGGAAGGGAGGGTTAACATAGGTGGGGGCGCTGCTTCTCCCAGCCCTGTGTCGGGGCTTGGCCCGAACCCCACCGGGGCTTTCCCCATGTACAACACTTTTGCCAATTTGTGCCAAATTTCGGCCTGGAAGAAAAAATACAATTTGCAACAGTACTACATGCATTTCCGCAATTTCATACATCATTTTTATTAGCCATGTCATACATAGGATAGAATATAGAACTTTCATCCGTTGTCACACAATATACTATTTTTACTAGGTATATGATATAATGCCCATTGTACAGTCTGTTTTTAATAAGTCTCTATGTATTACTTCTTAATTGTGTACAATAAAGCATTAAATAAATAAATAAATAAAAACTACAAGAGCACATTATTTTCATTTTAGTGCCATACTATAGTTTATAGTACCTAACTATATATTATAAATAATGGCCCTGAAAAGTGCCTGTAAAGATTTATTTGAATAAAACATTTGACTTTAACTAAGCTATCATTCAAACCAACCGACTCGCGTCTGATGGCATTTTACAATACAGTAAAGGAATATGGAACATGCAAACTGGAGATACAGTTTATAATTACATCAAATCCATAGAATTTGTTTTATTTTCTGTGGCTGAATGGCTCCAAACAGACTCTGCGAGAGATAGCAGGCTCTGTGGGCATGCATCTGGATCTATTCAGTACGGTACAGTATTTCAGGTACGGCTGTTGAGGAATGGGACTAGAAGGCAATGGTGTCATGAGTCAATTCATTCAAAGAAGTACGGCTGCAACGGCACTCATAAGGCTTCTGCCTTACACATGCATTTCAGCACTGGGCGATGCGAGCCGGTCAGTATGAATCGTAACTAAGACTGATTTTTTACCTTTGATCCTTCCTTTGCAGATTAGAATGTAACAACATATCACTAAGAACAAAAGTCAAATTACTGTAACATGAAATTTCTATTGTATTCATTTGTTTCGATAGCAAATATAAAGGTGTACTATTCAGTGTAGCATAATCTATAATTTTAGTACAATATAAGATAATAATGTTATTATACATCGATCTTTTTAATAGTTCTTCTTGAGTAATGATTTTTACAAATTCTTCAATGCATATTGAGTAATTACTGTTTGATTTTAGTTCTTCAATTTCACTCCACAGTCTGTTCAATAACTGGACAATATTGTATTTAATATGTGTGTCCTTCAAAATAAATGGTAAAATTCTATTTATTATTTTTAAAATCCATTTTAAACACCCATGACCACCACTGTCTATAACAGTATCAATAAAATTCACAAGTTCATTTGTGATTACAATTTTTTCAATATTATTTAAGAGTTTATTCATAATTTCACATGTTTTTTCATTAAAAATATTTTTTAATCTACCACTGCTTTCATTATTGATTTTATGGGGTAATTTTATAATTTTAAACATTGTTTCTAAAATTCCTTCATGATTATTAACAACATTATGACTTTTTAATATGCTATTTAACACAAATATACTTAAAACTCTCTTATGCATGTTTATTTTGTCATCATTTAAAAGCATTAAAACTGACTTATTTAGTTCAATTAAAAGATCTCTCGTTTCGTGTGAAAAAGTTTCTATCATCACATCAAAGCCTTGAAAAAGTTGTGAAATATCTTCCATGTCAATTATTATATCATCAGATATTAAAGTTATTATATAATTAAGTATTATTTTGTAAGCAGCAACATTATTTTTTAATTCTTTGCAGGTATCTTTTTTTAAAACTTTGTAAAACAATTGTGTAATAAATATGGCTTCATTCAAACAGTCATATTTTTTAGAATATGCTCTACTGCTAATATCTCTTATTGTATTTAACATTTCATTTATCAGTTCCACTAAAGGTGTTCTTTCATGTCCATCAAAATATATCAAACCAAAATCAATGTAAGAACTAGAGGACTTTACAAATTGCAATAACTGAGTAATTTCTTGTTCATCTATTAACAAGGAGTTTTGTATAAAACTGTATAGAGGATTAATATTTTCATGTCTGTCAGAAACTATATATCCTTTGTCTAAAATGTCTATTTGAAGATTAGGAATTATGTTAATATATTCTTGCCAATTTAACTTATGTCTGCTTACTACAACTGATATATTTACATGTACAGCCTTTCTAATAATAATGTTATTACATAAAACTTTAAGGATATCATTTATAATTGCTGGTAATTTTCTGAGCTGTTTTTCATTGAGAACAACATTTGCTTTAGCAATTACATCAGACGTATAGAATAATGGTACAGGAGCCCATTTAAGTTTTGGTATACTACTTATTATGTTCATAAAGGAACAACTATCTGACAGAACCTCTTGAAATTTATTCCTTAACTTATTTGCTTCTGCATTATCAAAAATGTTTGTCATATTAACAGCTTCTAAAAGTATAATAGCTTCTCTTTCACCTGTGACTCTAAAATTAAGTCTTGTTTCAATACACATAGCTCTCACTTGACCATTATCATGTCGCAAGCCAATATTGAAGGCACAATTGAGCCAGCAGTCACCAATGTCCTTGAGAGTACTAAAAAGCTTTAGTGAAGGCAGCACTATATTACTTTGCTTTTCTTCTAAACTATCAATTAAAATGAAATAATTATTCCATTTTTTCGTAAAAGTATCTTTGCTTTTAGAATCCCAAACTAAACTATTCCTGTACAATACTGTTTTATCCTTCTTATCATTAATAAAACAATCTAAAGCTCTCTTAGCTAGATAGATTGATAACTTCCTATGTGTAAAACTATCAGAGGCTAATCCAAATAAAATGATATCCCAAAATTCACTTTGAAACATAATATTAGAATCTTTCACTTTATTACAAGGCCCATTAGGGATAGGTAAAAAATAATTTGAAAGACAAGACAAAACATTCAAAGATATGTGTATCTGGTTATGTTTGAACGATTTTAAGAGGTTCCATATTTTGTCAAGTATGTTATAACCTGTAACACCTTCAAAAAACTTAGGTACAGTGTCAATTAAAAAATATCTCTTTAATTCCTCATCATTACTGCAAACAATATTTTCCAACGGTGAGTCCAAAAATGGCAATGATAGTGTTGTTCCTAGTTTTATTGTTGCTTCAATTATGCTAGAGCATAGTTTTAAGGTATATAAAGAATTCGCATTTTGAGATTTATCCTTATCTGTTTCATTTAATGGCTTAAAATTAATATTTGCAAGTAACTGTTGTAATAAATGTTCTGACTTGCCTTCAATGCTGCTTGGATTGAGAAGTAAGGTTGTAGTTATTATTTTACTTATCAAGTCAACATTTTCTACATTTAGATTCCTTGTAAGTTTTCCTATAAACATATATTCTTCGGAGTTTTCACATTCTATGTCTTCTCTAATATTGACTAGATATTTATATTGCAACAATTGAATCACATTTTTTAAATGCGTACAAGAAAAGCTTTGCTTCTCAATTATGTTTTTTATCCTTAAGTCAATCATATCTTCATTTTCAACTAATAAATCCAAGAAAGACAAGAAATCCACATCCATTTTCATTTGGGTTATGTTAAGGTTATGTTATAAATCGTAACCAATATTTAAATAATTAAATAAATATAAAATAAATAATTGTTAGTTGTTAAAGTTTCAATAACTTCAGTTAAAAGATGCCACCACACAAGTTTAATAATAAAAACGTGTAATTAATAACCAATATACACTGCGACCACATTCATCAATCATCACAATTCACATAATACGAAGTATATACTCAAAGGCCAAAGCTTAATACACAAAATAGTATTAATATTTATTATTATTATACAAAATAGTAAATACTAATATCATAATTCATAATTGTAATTGACATTTGACGTTGACACTTGACATTGTGGATGTAAGAGATGTACCGACTCAAACTGTCTCGAGTACTGAATATTGATTCGAATAGCTAACAGGTACTCTTGTACTCGAGTATTAAAATACTGAATTCGAAGCCACAATACACGATCACAGGTTCCGAGTACCTACTTACACTTACGCTATTCAAATCCTAAGTCGTGTACTTTTATAGCAACTTTCTAGCTTCACGCGTACAGTCGAATTTTGAATGCCCACTCCACTTTAAAAAGCACTAGCACTTTTACCTTAATTTATATATTAAATAATTTAAATAAAGTCGTTAAATTTCAAACATGGCCAACTCCATCATAACTCAAATCTCAAAAATGTACAAAATCAACTGCCGATAATTCCAAAAGTAATTTTTTACATTTTTGGTTTTGGTTATTAAAATCATAATCATTAATTTATATTAAAATGACAAAAATAGATATAAATACGCTAGTTTTTCTTAAATAGCAGTTTTAATTTTGGAGATGGCTATGTTTGATTTGAACCTTTGAGATTTAGCTATGTTTGATTTGAGTTGACATAAGGTGAAGTTGGAAGAATTGGATATGATATTGCGATATTTGTCATCAGGGTTGATGCAAAGAACCAGATCAGAGGGCCTACCATGAACTCTTATAATACTTGTCAAGTTCCAGGCAGTTCAACTATGAGTATAAACCTGTCAGGTTTTACGATCGTACCATGAACTAATTTTTGTTGACCTGCAATGCGTCGTCTTCTGGCCGGTCACATTATCTCTGGCAGGACATATCAAATTAACGTTGAGAAACACATCACTTGCCGATTTTTAAATTTTAGTATAAAATTATTATTAATAATGCATTTTAATTAGAAATCTTGAATTTAAGAATACAAATTGGCAAAAGAGATCGACTTTTAAGTTATTTAAAGTCTACGTAAAATATATGGAACATAATGTAAACCACGTAAAATTTGTTAAGCGGCATCCATTAAAGAACGCAACTCTGGGAATATTACACATGACCTTGAACTGTTTAATAAAGACATTCATGTTATGAGCGCGGTTTTTAAATTTCTTGAGTACGTCTTGATTTTTTGAGATTAGAGTTTTGGAATGGTTTGTGACTATTTTAAAGCTTAAAATTACACATTGATTTAATGAACGTGATTAATGTCGGAAGCAAAACGATCGTATGATATCAATATATTCAATGAACAATTGGAAGTTTTATGAGATATTTTATAAAAGGGATTCAATAAAAGTGCACACTCAAAACGTTAATTTTCATCACACATCTAAATTTAGTGTATCTCCTCTGTGGTCTAGTCTAGTGGTCTGGTGTCGGAGTTGATCACATGAGGTCCCGGGTCGGACAATTCAACAAAATGTGTTTTTCAGTTTTCTGACAAAAACAATGTTGCCCGGGATTGGAAAAAGTGCCCGGGTGGCGATAGGCTTTGGCTAATCGTGGGTACACTTGTTGTACCTCTGCCTACCACTTTGGGGATACGGGCGTGAAGATACATTTTTTATCTAAAATTAAAAATAAATAAAAATGCTTTAAAAGTAAGTAAATATTAAATAATAAATAAATAACTTTAAATAGAAGTAATGAATTAGGAACTATATTTTATACTAATATCAATATTTTTCTAAAACACAGTTAATGTCAAAAAATATGCAATATAAATTCCAAGTAGGACTAGGGCTAGGAATAGCAGTAATAATAAAAAATACCTACGTTTACATTACATTTAAGACAAAGCAATCCAATAAAAGTTACTTTTTTCCACCTGCAAGTGACCGGCAATATTATGACACTTTAGCAGTTCAAATATCGATTTCGGTCTGGCAAAAACACTTCATGGTACGCTAACGCAGGGCAGAAGTTGGTTTGAATAGTAAAACGATCGCTCGCCGGCATAGGTCACGTGGTCACTGACTGACCTCTTAGATAACGCTTTCATGGTACGAAATAGCAGGACAGTGTAATTATTGGCTAAAATTGACCTGCTATAAGAGTTCATGGTAGGGCCGCAGACAAACGTAATGACGGAAATTGTAATTTAATAACTACAAAAAATACGCATCACCTACTTTCACCGCGATTTCTTAATTTTATCGGTAGTCTCCAATTATTTGTAAACTACGAGTAATTAACCCTGTAGAGAAGAAAACAATTCTGTCAACTATAAGCTTTTAACTGAGGTGCAAAGTGAGGTGTGATCGCTCCGAAGATCTCCGAATGATCCAATCTGTTCTACAATCCCGATCGCTATGGTTAGCATTCTGATGATATTATGTATTTTATCGGTACCGATAAAAATATGCTCATTGTTACGTGTTTTCCAAATCACTGAAAGGCAAATGTAGGGCTTCAAACATTTAGTTTAAAAGACATAATAATGTTTTATTATCAGTCGCAAGCTGTTTCCTTCCTTCCTTCTAGAAATTTTCCTGTGTAAATATTCCTGGGAGAAAGGATTTTCTTATGTACTTACGTAAATAAATAAAATGCACGATGTGACTCAACTCCTTTGTCAAATATTATTGAAATCGTTTCATTGTGTTATTTTGTACCCCCTTTGAAGAATAGATTACCTGACATTCTGACAGGCTGTTTGTAAAATGCGAACAATTGGCTATATGTGACACCGCCATCGTGACTACTAGACGATAGAGTTCTGCAAGTTTTGCCCAGGTCTGGTACCATCGCCTTACCTATTCCTGCCACGATAGCGACAATGCTTGCCATTGGCGTGTTCCAGTTTTGATGGTATCATGGAACACAGAAAACAAGCGGAAGTTGGAAGTGCAAACATTTGTATCAGGACCGTGATCGCCAAACTCAACATAAAATAAGCATTATTGCATATAAACTACTAATTCAAACATTGTTTCATTGGTCGTTTTCATTATAAACAACAATAATCCGAAACACACAAACAGAACATTTAAAAATATAACCAAACCGCGTTACAATAAATTTTATTTTGCTACTAAAAAAAGAGTATTGACGTCCTTTTGTAGTTTGTTCAAAATATACTCATCTATTGTACAATAGTGAAACTTTAATCTTAATAGTTTTGCTATTCCACAATAGATGGCAGTATTGGTTTTTCCGTATTTTTTAGTTTGTTATATTTGACTAGAGAACTTTCTAGAACGATATACGTAATGATTATCATTACGTATATCGTTCTAGAAAAATGAGGTCAACCTAAAACGAACTTTATATGTAAGACGTACGGCTGATTTTAGCTTGACTTTTTATTATATCATTAGAGATTATATTAAATCAGAATTTTTATTAAAATAAAATGAAAATTGCAGTTTCGGATGATATGAAATATCTCCATTTTTCATCATCTGTATTTTACTATCATTCCTGCATTCAAGTATGGCACAATATGGCATAATTCAGTAAGTAAAGTAAAGATATGTTAAATATCACTAAGGCAATTTAGAGTAACAGCGCATAATAGTGGTGCACGCAGCACGCCCACTTTTCACTTCCACTTGTTTTCTTTGTTTCATGCTACTATAATACCGGCTTCTATACCATCGGTATAGTAGCCGGTAGACTTATGCATATGGGGCTGCCATCCCACCACTCAGACAGCACACACCATTGACATCGGTGGTGTCTATAGGCGAAGGTTTCTCTTTCCATTTGCAGAGCGGCCTACTTGTATGCTATCTAATGATGTATGAAAAAGGTAAAATTACCGATTTAAAATTGGTCAGTATGACTTGCCACTTTAATTCTTATATATGTGTTGATGAATGGTAGATTGAAATATAGAAATGGTTTCCATATTTGAGACATTTAGGTTGATATTTATGTTGCGCGTTTTTTGAATGAGTTAACTTTGTGTATATTAAGCTGCACCGTGCAGTCCGTTGCATTATAACAGTTTTTAGTAAATTCCGTGGGAATAGCTCAGTTTTTCGGAATAAAAAGTAGCCTATGTGCTATTCTAGGTCATCATATATACAGACTGGCTGGTGAGTTACCTTCAATATTTAAGGACGTGATAGTTGGCGATATGATGAGAAAAATAACATTAAAAATAAATATTAAAATACTCCTTAGTAAACTTAGTTAACAGTACACCGAGAATCCTGTATTTACCTGCACCATACTTGGACACCGCGGATATGCACGTGTCGTGTAGCGCGCTATCCACACAGAATAGTGCGGGGTGGCGGCGGCGTGTCCTTGATGTCGACTAGCGCATACTAGAGAGTATAATTATTCTAATTTTCCATCACATCTAACACTTTACCAGGCTTTGGACTCTTTATTTAGCGTTAAAATGATATTATGATGTTATCACTGTCTCTTAAAATAATGAGCAAGTTATGACTTTCTTAATCACAAGCAGGTGGCTTTCCTGGTGGAAAGAGAAACTATCACCTTTAGACACCAAAGATGTTAATCGTGCGTTGCTATCCGTTTGGCGGAATAAAAATGCCACACGCATAAACTTACCGGCTACTTTACTCTCTAAACTGGAACACGACAGTGACAAGCACCGACATTATTGCGGCAGGAATAGATAAAACGGTGGTACCAGACCCGGGCGAGACGTAACATAGATTTACACCTAGGATGAATGAATTTAATTGTTACTAATTTGATTACAGCTTATGAAATGTTTCGTCGACTATGGTTTAAATGTTGTTAAAACAATTAGGCAAGTTTAAAAATTAGAATCAACCATATTTACAATAATTAATAATTATCAATGTAAAATAACACTCAATTAAGTAAACATCCCTGTTTTTATCGGGCTAACTTAATTAATTTATTTGAATGCGAGTTTTTCCCGAAGAATAGCAAGATAAACAAAGCAACAAACCATCAGATTAGGGGCTGTATAACATTATTATAATGTACTATTGATTGAAAGTTTATCGCGCACATAATTCATAAGTTGATACCACAGAAATCATATAATATAATATATAATATAATATTCATATAATATAATATTCACGGGACAGATTACACTTACTGATCTAACCCCAAAGTAAGCAAATTATTTGCTTGTGTAATGGGTGTTAGTCAACAATACTAATACATAGAAATACATATATAAATACTGGAATATATTTAATAAACACCCAAACCCGGAAATACAAACATTTATGCTCATCACGCAAATGCTTGTCCCCGTCGGGGATCAAACCCGAGCCCCGGCGATTGCGTAGTCAGGGCCGCTAACCACTTGACCAACGGGGTTATATAGGTTGATACGACGTGTTTACTAAATCGATTGTAGCATATAGTGGCAAACTACATGTACAAGTACAAGTGGCAACCCACTTGCCAACTAGTTACGAGAGAAATCAAATCGGAAGGCTAAAAACAGTATTTTATAAACCTTAAAAGCTTAAAAACATACTGTTACGAATAATCTAGAAGCGTGTAGAGTTGGAGCGCGGGCGCGCTAACTATCAAGAAAACTCCTGTTGACAAACAAATAGTTGACCGGGGCTATGCCATAATGGACTTTGTGGGATATGGCATAAAGTTGAAAGTAGCGTGTACTAGGATTTATGACTCATAACATGTTTACGATAAGAAGTGATTCATTGTTTCCCGATACATTTAGATTTTTCTGGATCCAGCTAGGACTTTCCCCTGCCTATAAATACAGAGATGTTGACAAACACGAGTCAGTTTTTATCAAGCGATCGAGAACGATACATCAAGTGACAAGTGCGAAGTGAGAAGTGTTCTATTGTGTAGTGTTCTAAGTTCAGTGATAGTACAGCAAGTGACTATTGTGTAAAGGGTATTTTAGTATTACGTTGTGTTGTGTTGTGTAAATACACGGATTTAATATAAGTGGTGTTTTCTTACAATTGCGAACCCGAGTACGTAACAATACTATTTGGAGCAATGGCACAAATTAAGTATACGAATATTTAAACTTTCATTTTTAAATATTCGTAAGCCTCTCCACAATTTAAATTCAAAGTAAAATAAATAAAGACTTATTTATTATTAGTTGCAGCGTACAGCCCGCTGCATTAAAAGAGTTTTAATTTTTCCGGGATAAAGGGTAGCCTATGTGCTATTCCAGGTCATTATCTACCTGTGTGCCAAATTTAATTAAAATCCATTCAGCAGTTTTTGCGTGATTGAGTAACAAACATCCATCCATACATCCAAACTTTCGCATTTATAATTTAATATAATATATAATATTAATTAATTAATATAGATTGAATTAATCATAGTCTAGTGAGATCGCCTCTGTGATCTAGTGGTTCGGTGTCGGAGTTGACCACATGAGGTGCCGGGTTCGATTCCGGGGTCGGGCAATTCAAAAATGAGTTTTTTCAGTTTTCTGGCATAAACAACGTTGCCCGGGACTGGAAAAGTGCCCGGTTAGCGATAGGCTAACCATCTATCAGATTGTGGGACTAAGTATCTACGGCGAGTCGTGGGTGCACTTTTTGTACCTCTGACTACTTCTTCGGAGAAATGGGCGTCACGTTACTTTTTAATCGTAGTTCCGTTTATACTGCCACGTAATATGTAATGAATGTCATATTCATTACATATTTACGCTCTTGCTTTGAGATTGGTGGGTTAATAAAAGCAGCCGCCTCTGTAGATGGACATTTGCACTAACGTCACCAGTGTCATGCCGGCTTCTGAGAATTTTAAGTGTAACGGCAATCCACCACCAATTTAGTGACCACAAAACATCATTCTATTGTACATTGATTGTGGAAATTGATGTGCAAATCGTCAGAAACTAATTTATTGACAATAAAGTGTGAGCTTATGTAAGCGGCTTTTACACATGCACGGCAACTGAGCCCGGCACACCGGTCTCGCGGCGGCCCATTGCATCGCCAACTTTCTCGCAATATAGCCATGCATGATATTTCTTTTTAATGTTCTAAACAACAAAATAGTTTTTTTTTTATAGAAGAGGGGGCAAAGGAGCGGAGGTGCACCCGATGGTAAGTGATCACCACCGCCTATGGACATCGCAATACCAGAGGTCTTACAGTTGCGATGTCGGTTTTTTAAGAATGAGTTAGCTCTTTTTTTGAAGGTCCCGGAAGTCGTATCCGTTCGGAAACACCGCTGCCAGTAATTGATTCCATAACAGAATAGTCCAAGGCAAAAAGTGTCGAGAAAAACGTACAGTTGTGGATTTTCAGATATCGAGATGGTAAGGGTGAAACTTCAAATTATGGCGCGATGGCTGATGATGGAATACGAAAATGGTTGTCTTTTTAGCGGTGAATACGCAAAGCAGTATCTTCTTGAGGTTAAAAGTGACCGGGTTTTGACGACCCCATTCCAAGACATCGGAAAGTCGATGAGCAAAGCTTTGAGTTTACGGAGAGCTGTGCCTACTTAACCCAGGTGCATAAAGTCTAGAAACCTTGTTGGTACTTAATGCATCCAGGTGATTAAGTCCACAGACTAGGTAGGGATACTACGTATATTAAGTCTACCCGATCGAGAGTTTGTTGTAATGAAGAACTGTGATTAATTCACCCAGGTGCATTAAGTCTACCGTGCCATCTTAATTCACCTAGGTGATTTCCCCCGGGTGAATTAAGTCTACCGTCCCCAAAAATCTATAGCTTGTTAAAAATGGCAGTACGTTGATGCCAAAAATCAGAAATTGGAAATACTTTATTCAATAAAACCTTTTACAAGTTATTTTGACGCGTCAACAATTTTTTAAACCGATTTTAGATTCTTAATGTATTAATATAAATACCTATACATCGATTTATATTAATATATGATAAACTCTTTGACAAAAGAAAGATAGTAGTGATTTCTTAGTTACCTACTCTAAGGTAATTTCCTTCATCGAATAGACCGAAGCAGTTAATAGTTTATAGGTAGATACTTCATGGGGTAGACTCATTGACATATTGTATAATATACACGTCAATTGATAGACTGTAGCTGTACAATAAAATCGAGAATAAGTTACACCCAAGGAACTTATATAATTGGAATTACTACGTAGCAATATTTGAAAAATAAAAATGTACTTTATTTCTCTAGTCATAAAGTTGACATTTGTTTCTTACTTAACAGAGGGGAAAAACGTTCTGAGCAAGACAACGACATGAGTGGATGTTGTCCCTTTCTTACAATTGTCAGTGTTAAAATAAAACTGCTGATGGTAGATTTTTATATATTCGGTAATCGTTAAATCCCT
Source organism: Apodemia mormo (assembly GCA_036924255.1). NCBI lineage: Eukaryota > Metazoa > Arthropoda > Insecta > Lepidoptera > Riodinidae > Apodemia > Apodemia mormo. The sequence goes on from JAUPFN010000008.1 coordinate 42,121,481, forward strand.
TTTATTCATACACGTCGATAAATACATTAGCATAAAATATATTGTAATTAACATAGTGAGTTCTAATAAATGTGCTTATTTTAATTATTACGTAATTACTTATGCAATGCAAAGCTGTTTCTCAAATTAGTAGAATTACTTAGTAGTAATTTGCGAACTATGCATGGCCACACATATATGGCAATTATTGGCGCTTTATTTAGTAGAAAGAGACACACTCCACCCATGTCGTGGTACTCTTTGGAACGATTTTGAAGCCCGTGTGGACATTCCGGGTAGAATGTAACTTACTTGGTTACACCACAGACTAATAAAGTTAACTACGAGTTGTCAACTGTCAAGTGTCATGTCAATTGTCATTTTACTGTTTCTGTTCAATTCTCCCATAAAATAAAAGTCAAAAAACCACAAATTGCTGTCCTCATCAAATGTTCAAAATACAAGAAAAATATTTACTCTTACCCATCTTATTTTAATTATTCTTTATAAATTCTAGTTTTCAAATGTTTTAAGATACATTTGATTGCCACTCGCTGTTAGTCAAACTTTCAGTTGTTAGAAGTGTAATTGCGACGTACCAAAATAAAATGGAAGAAAATTCATCTAGCGATGACGAAACTAAAATGCCTGTGAGTCCAAAATTGGGTGGGAAAAAGGTGAAATTAAATGACGGTAGTTCACAAGACAGTTTCAAGGAACCGGGTAAGTGTTTGTGTTGGTGCGATTGTTGCCAAAATATGTTGATGAAAAAATATTTTAGAGACGAATTTTGCAGGCCCTTTAACGACTGCTACAGGCAGTAAAAACGAAAAAGATGAAAATGCAGATAGTGGACTGTCAGTAGATAAGTCTGAAAGTACGAGCAGTGAAGATCGTACTACAGGTATCGCCGCAGGGCCACAAAATGAGCTGGTAGCTGTCGCACCTTCAAGTAGTAATGTCACGGCGATTCTTTTAAATATCCGAAGACCTAGACGGCTTAGAAACTACCGAAAACGTAAGACTCCTGGCAGAGATTCTGATAGCAACTCTTCAAGAGATTCTGATGATCTTTCTGGTGATGAAGCCCAAGAATTTAGAAGGGTGGAAATTCCATCTGATTTGTCATCTTCAACAGAGTTTTCTGATAATACACCCAGTGTGTAAGTTATCAATTTAATTACATAAATAGTTAATACCTACTAGTTTCTAATTCATATGATTTAAACAATTGGAACATGCTATTGCTGTTGGGTTTACTTAAAATAAAATATAAGAAAGTAATAGTTATATTATGAATGAATAGTATGTTTATTTTTAATTAATTTTCCTCTCATATTGTAGAAAAAAAAAAAAATGTTATTAAAACAAAGTTTTACAGGTACTTTTGGCGAGGAATGTGGCTACAAGCAGAAGATCCAGCGGGAGAAACTCAGCAGGCTTGTCTTTTTGTCTATAATTTTTTTTAAAATAAATGTGTAATGTGTTCTTGTAATATGTATTGCAAGAATTATTTCATATTACAAATATATAAGAGATTGGTATGAGGAGCAATAAATCATCATCGAGAGGTACATCGCTGATGTCAAAAGAAGAGTTTGTAGGGAACAGAGTAAATGGAGCTTTTGGGAAATTTCTTAAAAGCACAGTTTTAGGTCAGAATGCCCATTTTGCCCTTATCTTAACGCTATTGTATGGAAGTGAGAGTCGGGTATGTCAGAAAAGGTATGTAAGTTGAGACTCAATACGGTTGAGATGAGAACTTTGTAGAAAATATGTGGTGTAACACTTATACACTGGCTTTGTTATTGAAGTGAGAGAGATTACACCTGAAAGTGAGAGAAATTAGAAGTAAAATTGCATTTATGACTATTATTAAATTTTGCGTAATACATAATCATGTCACCTTTTCACTATTATCTGTACATATTTTGAGTATTGAACTTTAACCCCATATCTTGTTCTGCAGTCCCATCTAAATAACATAATATAATGATAACTATTGATTACCTTATTGCCCAATTATATATAATGACTTCCAACTTCATATGGTACTTAGCTTATTTGAATAATATCAGGAGCTGTGACGTCTCTCATTATATTGCCAGTTTGGATAGTAAAAACTTTAGTTTTCTAGCTAAAACCATGTAGTATGAACATATCTTAGTAAATGTAACAGCTTAGTAGGCGGTGGTATATTAGCAAAATTCCCCAGAAAGCACAAGTTGTGTATCAAAAGTAGCATGATAAATTATATTCTTAAAGTTGCCAAAGACAAATGCCTTAGTATGGTTCTCAATCACAACTAAAGAAAAACTGGTGAGTTTAGGCAAACCATGAATTTAACAACATATAATCAACTCTGCTTACCTAGAATGGGGGAAGACAATCTTAACTAATATTATAAAGAGGAAAGATTTGATTTTTTGTTTGTTCATTACGATTTAACTCAGAAACTACTTGTCCGGTTTTAATAATTTTTTCACCTTTAGATAGCTACATTATCCAGAAGTGACATACGCTACATTTTTATCTAACCGAAGTAATGATTTATGGGCACACGAACAAAGTCACTAGTAACTGCTAGTGTTCTGTAATAAATAAATAAATAAATATTCACAGAACAAATTACACTTACTGACCTAAACCCAAATTAAGCAAATTATGTGCTCGTGTTATGGGTGTTAGTCAGTGATACTAATACATAAAAATACATGTATAAATACTAGAATATGTTTCATAAACACCTAAACCCAGAAATACAAACATTTATGCTCATCACACAAATTTTTGTCCCCGTCGGGAATCGAACCTGAGCCCCGTCGATCGCGTAGTCAGGGTCACTAACCACTCGACAAACAGGGCATTATAATAGGTGCTATAACCGTCAAACACATTATTTCGTAGATTAATATGATCATGTATATTCCCTGATCAAAATAAATAATCTAAAATTACATTTTTAAATATTATCTATGGAAACCCAAAATGTGGCACATATAAGTTTTAGTAAAGAGCTCTGTGTTGAGATGGCTGTGACATCAAGAATTTGAAACATGGTCCAATTTAAAATATTTGCAAAATTTTAGGGAAATAAAAATAAAAATAAGAAAAGTTAAAATATATATTTTTTTATATTATTCTAACATCCCACTATAGAACCACCTTCACCAAGCTGATTAATGGATGAAAAGAAGTTTATATCCAATTAGATATGTCAATAAATATTTTGCAAATAGGTTGACTAAATAAAAAAGTATATAAAAAAATTATTCTGGACTGAAATTTTTTAGTGGTTGACTAATTTTGCAATATATTTATTGACATATTTAATTGGATATAAAATATTTTTCATCCATTAACCAGCTTGGTGAAGGTCATCTTATAGTGGGATCCTGTACTATATTATGAGGTAGCAAACAAGCAGATGGCTCTCCTGATAAATACAAAGAGACAACCATCACTAATATACACCAAAGATTTTAAAGATGCATTCTGCTATCCTTATGGTGGGGTCTTAATGCCACAGGCATAAGTTTATCGGTGACCTAACCATCTAAACGAAAACACGACAATGAAAAGCGCTGACACTATTGCGGCAGGAATAGGTAAAGAGGTGGTACCAGACTCGGGTGAGACCATTTAGAACTCTACCACCAAGTAGTTGTGATGGTAGTAATTCTCATAGCCAATCATTCGCCTCTTGTAACTGCCTGGCCGAACGGCCGTTGGTTTATTCTACAAGTAAGCCTGGGCCAACACATGGGAATATTTTTAGTTTTCTAAATAGAACAGTTTCATTATTTTTTTTTGTGTAATATCATTGACTCATCTACATGTCAAATCCAGGTCAGAAAGATTCTCTACTGTTACATAGTTAGTACAATAGTCAATAATGGACTATCTGTATCTTTAACATCTAAAAACTAGGTTCTTACATATTATGATATTGGGAGTTTGGTAAACTATGATCTCAATTATAGTTACACATTTGCAATTTAAATTTGTACCACTCATATTATTATACTTGTAAACGCAAACTAAAAATTCTTTCTACGTTTTTTGATACAATAACTTTATATTTTCCTAGGAGTACAAGCTCTGTCACATCTGGTGATGGAAACAGTAACAACAGTAATGATCCAGATCAAATGCACTCTGACACAGACAGTGAAGGAAGTCCATGGTTGAGGTCATTTGAGCAATACAATCGAGATGATGATGAGAATGAGAAAACTCCACCTGTTTTACTAAAGCCTCAACCAAAACACACATATAGAATTTTAAGAGGTAACAACATCTTGCACTTGTCAATTTTCCTCCTCTCTATCTTTTTTTTTAAATTTTTCTGGCCTTATTTGAAAATTAGACCACTTGAATATGCAGCATATAAAAGGCGGCAAAATAGCCAAATACACTTACTACGTGTTTCATGGTAGAGTTTTCTGTCTCACTCGGGTTGGGTACCAGCTTACCTATTCCTGTTATTAGTCAATGTTGATCACTGCTAATTTGAGGGGTATGATATGTTGTAAACTAATGTATGTGATGCACTCTAAGGGATGGCAATTTATGAGTAAAATTTATGGCATCCACAGGCAATGATTTTTTTTTAAAGAAAGAAAATATTTATTTGCAAGAATATGGGTGTTACAAGTTGTTAAATATAAATAAAGTTACCGACATATTCTATCAATATATGGTGTGCAAATATTTAAAAAAATATCATTATATAATTGATTGTCTCTTTTCATCAAGAGAATAGAAAAAACAAAACAAAAACATCTGTAAACCGGTTGATCCTGCAGGCCATCTCTGAAATTTACCGTTAAATTTAGGTATTTTAAGCTGAAAGGTGCAAAGACCACCCAAACATATATTTTTGAGCTCCAAGGGTTTAGACACCTAAAGTTTGTAAAAACGAAAGTATTTTAATTTTCGAAAAGATGTAATTATATTTATAAAATGATGACTTGACTTTGAATGATCAATAGGTTACTAAATGTCAAAGAAATGTCAAAAAAAAAACTCTTTTCAAAAATTTTAGCATTGGTAAATTGCCAACGAATTACCCAATTTAAATCCTATTTACAACATTTGATGCAGTTTTTTTGCATAGAAGAGCTGACTAGATTTTTGAATAAATTGGTATTTTAGCCTGAAACTTTTTTCAGAAATATGAGTAAACAATGTAATTTTAATATTTGAAAACATGCTACTTTTAAAATTTTGATTTTATTTCACAAAATGATTGGTTGATAAATTTCTAAGTCATGTCAAAAAAATATTTTTTCCAAATTTTACAATGCAATTTATGGAACTGGACGCAGTTTTTTGAAGAATAGAGCTGATTAGATTTTGTACTCAATTGGTACATTATTTTGGAAGTTACTTAATATATATATATATATATATATATATATATATATATATATATATATATATATATACAGGGTGACAGGTAATAGGTATCATTCCTTTTCAGAGGTGAAACTACACCTCATTTGCTACAAAAATAATATAGGTATACCCTATCCGCAACTTAACGGTTCCGGAGGTATTGACGATTTTGTGTTTTTTTTTAAAATCACCCGATTTTGCAGAAAAAAATTAAATTAAAAGTAAACTACCTAATTTGATATCGTTTTATTGACTAAAATTAACTTATCAGATAAATAGCTAATAAAAAAACCACAAACATCACTAAAAACACGAAGAACGAATTAGATGTTGCGATGTAAATGTCTAGACAAAAAGACAAAACAAAATAAAATCTTTAAAACCCCCCTGTTATTTCAGAATAATAATAATACAAAAGACGTACAAATCACTGAATTAACTTCTTTATTTAATAAGCTTTCCAGCAAGGTACAATTTGTATACAAAAAGTTAACAAACAGCTGATTTACTAGAGTATGTTTTGAAATAACGGGAATTTTATTTGTATGCAAAAAGTTCCTTGTGAATCCCTTTCCCACCTTTCGCTCTACATTGTTAAGATCAGGTAGTCAATTTTTTTTGTTAATGCCGGCAGCATCGTGCCGTCCTCGTCGTTGGTTCGGTTACTCGGGTTTCATAATAACTGTTCGTGTCCGTCCCATCGCACAAGACGCCTAGGGAGCAGGTTTTTTGTTTAGTTATCGCCCCTCTACCCGAGCGCGCTGACGTATTATTCTTAATCATTTCCGCAAAATATTTTGAAAAATCATAAAAATGTCCGGTTTTAGCAATGAAGAATTCGCTGACATATTGTATGTTTACGGTTTTTGTGATGGAGACGCATCTGCTGCAAGGACAGAGTACCAACTTCGTTTTCCCAACCGGCGTTTACCATGTGCTAGAGTTTTTGCCGCAGTATACCAACGAGTGCGGGAGAGTGGTGTTGTGCAACAAAGGCGACATGACGCAGGAAGACCTCGTCATTTTCTTGCAGATGACGAAGAGGAAATCTTGCAGCAATTTATCAGAGACCCCACTACCTCTACAAGAATCGTAGCGAGACTATTGGGTTTAACGCAGTGGAAAGTGTGGTTCACAGTACATAGCTCTCGTTTATACCCATTCCATTACACCCCAGTTCACGCTTTAGAGGAAGGTGATCCGGCAAGGAGGCTTGACTTCTGTCGATTTATGTTGCATGCTGACTCGGAGAATAACAACTTTTTAAAAAAGATTCTGTGGACCGACGAGTCGAGGTTTGACCGTGATGGCATTAGTAATTATCACAACCTCCATTTTTGGGCTCCCCGAGGTGAAAACCCTAATGTGTCAAGGGAAGGTGCACACCAAAGGAGGTTTTCTCTCAACGTATGGATGGGGATAATACATACCCACCTCATCGGGCCATTCTTTCTGCCTGAAAATTTAAACGGGGAGACTTATGAACACTTTTTAAAGAACAATCTGTTCATACTACTGGAAGATGTACCACTGGAATACCGAAGGCAAATGATTTTCCAGCACGATGGTTGTCCAGCACATTTTAGAACATCTGTTAGACAGTGGCTGGACGAAACATTTCCTCGGCGCTGGATTGGCCGCGGCGGGCCGATTCCGTGGCCAGCAAGGTGTCCTGATTTGACACCTTGTGACTTTTATTTATGGAGCCATATGAAGTCCTTGGTGTACACAACACCGATCAGCGATGTACATCAACTTCGAAACAAAATAGTTGAAGCTGCCAACCAAATAAGGCAAGGGTTGACTAGCCGAGTAACCCGTTCCAATTTACGAATGCGATTACGTGCCTGTATTAGAAAAAGAGGTCGTCAGTTCGAACAGAATTTAAATTAAGTACTGTTTTTTTTTATAATTTTAATAAAGACAAATTTTGTATTTAAAGACTTTTAGTTAACTTAATTTAAAAGATTGGTTGTAGCTATCAAGTATTGTACATTAATGCCTTACAATTTGAGTACCTGCCTCATTAAACCAAACGGATGTATGGCCATAAAATTCCCGTTATTTCAAAACATACTCTAGTAACTCAGCTGTTAGTTAACTTTTTGTATACAAATTGTACCTTACTGGAAAGCTTATTAAATAAAGAAGTTAATTCAGTGATTTGTACGTCTTTTGTATTATTATTATTCTGAAATAACAGGGGGGTTTTAAAGATTTTATTTTGTTTTGTCTTTTTGTCTAGACATTTACATCGCAACATCTAATTCGTTCTTCGTGTTTTTAATGATGTTTGTGGTTTTTTTATTAGCTATTTATCTGATAAGTTAATTTTAGTCAATAAAACGATATCAAATTAGGTAGTTTACTTTTAATTTAATTTTTTTCTGCAAAATCGGGTGATTTTAAAAAAAAACACAAAATCGTCAATACCTCCGGAACCGTTAAGTTGCGGATAGGGTATACCTATATTATTTTTGTAGCAAATGAGGTGTAGTTTCACCTCTGAAAGAGGAACTAAGTTAAGAGGAACCTAATCAAACATGGTCAGAAAACCGTTTGCATACACACATAATCATCAGCATGAAAATAGAATAGGTTCCTTCCTAAGACCTCAAAACGTGGAGATCTGGTAAAAACTCGATTTTCGAAAATCGGGACGAAATCAGTAACTTCCTTATCCTCGTACTTAGCGGGAGGTTAAAAATCTATAAACTACTTTACTATGCAGGCCATCCCTGAAAATTCCCGTTAAATTGAGGTATTTAAGTTCAAAAGAGTAAAAACTAGCACAGATTTTTTTCAGTTCAAACAGAAAAGCTGTTTTTTTATATGTTTCAGTTCAAACATATAAAATGACAATATATTGATATTTGTAGCGATGATCAATTTTGATATTTCGAATGCCATTTTGAGATTTAAATGTTGTTTTAGCTACATAATCGATAGTTTGAAAAATTTGAAGCAATCACAAATAACATTTCATTCAAAATTTTTTGTCATTGTATCGACTATACTTTTTTTATAAATATCGGTATGAGGATACTTACAACCTAGGTTATAAGCGCCCATAACCTAATTTGACCAATTAAATATTGAGTATAGTGTTTGACTTGACTATATGGCCATCCATCACATAATATTAATACTGTTGGTTTATTGTGGTAAGATTGAATATTATCCCTTCTGGATATCTACAATAATGTTTTTTTTTTATTTTTGGAACGAAGTTCCTTATCGCGCGTTGTGAAAGGGGGCTAGACGGAAAAAATTCTTACGAAAAGTTGTCACGACACTTTTTGCTATAGTAAGCAATTGTAAGCTGTGCGGCGTGGGCATGTTTCTCTCTCTCTCTCTCCCCGCCTCTCTCTCTCTCTCCCCCTCTCTCTTATAGAAAGCAAGCCAGATATTTTCATTTCTATTTCGCATTGAACAGTGTGGTGTCGCGACGATTATTTTTGTTGAGTGTATACAGGTTTTTTGTAAATTATAATAAAAGGAACTTCGTTCCATCCGAGTTTCCCTTGACACCTCTCAAGTTTTTTTTTTGTTTCAGAAATAATAAATCGAGAAATGGGGCTGACATTTCCGACTGGCAAAACGGTTCAGAATGACGTAATGTTTGAACAGAATTTTTATGGATCTCTACATGCAATATATAGGCTAGAGAAGCTGCATAATCTATTAAAGCACAAAGGCTGTGTTAATTCAATAAATTTTCACCCAGAAGGTAATATTTGTTCAGAAATTCTGTATTCAATTTTTATAAGGTATTTTGATAAATTAACAATTTTGAAGTCCTACTATTGGATCTAAAAACAGGTTGTAATTTTTTTGTCTACTTGATTTTGTACTGGCACATTCTGGGTCTGAGTCCCATTTTGAGGAATAGACCATCTGCCATCCCACTAGGCAGTGCGTAAATGCTGAATGATTGACCAAATGTGTCACAATCAAGGTGGTTACTAGGTAGAAGAGTTCTATAACTAGTTGATTTGGTTTGGTAACCAGCTTAAGTATTCCTTCCAGAATAGCGTCAATAGTTGTCATTATTGTGTTGTGGTTAAAACCAATTAAAAATGGAGGGTAAAAACAGTAAACTTGGGCATGAAGCGTCGGCCTGGCCTCATAGTCGTAGTGGTGTTTGCCAGCCAGGCCCTAGCCTGATGGTCCTCTGTGAGACACGGGTTTGGACACGGCGTAAGGTAGTGTAACGCCGCCCAGCGTACTACGTGCCGGACGTGTTACTTTGCCGACGATATCCCTTTTTTATTCAGGGAACCTTCTTGGTACTCGCTTGGCTGCTTGAGGTACTAATTAGTAGCAGGACCTTTTGGGATTCTTTAAGAAATTAGACTTTTCGTATATATCTTCGTTTATTTTCAGAGACGTCTATCTTACGTCAAATCTTAAAAGATACTCCTATTCTAAAAAACAATTTATTCTGTCTCTACATACTAAACAGTTCTACATTTGAAAGTCGACAAAATGGCCAGTTCGTATGTAACACCATAAAGGTGTTACATCAGCTACCCCCCAAGGTGGGAGCAGCTGAAACTGGATGGGCATTTGTCTACCTTCGTATGGCCTACCTATCCTTATCCTGATTGCCCTACCTACGAGGGGAAGGTACATTTTGGTGGGACTGTCTTTTCCTAAAAGATAGTTTGCCCCATGTGTGGTTCTGTTCATTTACCACCACACCATGGCACAAACTTTGGTCTCCCAAAACCCCTCTAAAAGACAGACCACAGTCTCCTCACCTAACCTATCCTACCGCAAACATTTTTATTTTATTACAATTTAGCCTGAAGGGCTCTAGCTGTATAAGAGATAATAAGAGATGGAAAGGCATAACAATTCAAACTTCTTTTCTCTGGTGGACCAAAAGAAAAAAGATTGAAGTATTACTTCCTCTCAACATCGAGCTCGCCCCAATATATATACATACCACGATCATAAATATTCCTTACTATGAATCATATTAATACCATCATTATAATTTCTCCCATAACTATCCGAGTTCATGTATATCCCATACAGATATCCTTTGTGTCGACTATGTCGTACTACAAAGTTGAACTCTCCTTCAAAAGACTTTCAACCCTTAACCTATATTGACTCTTACGACTTCATACTAAGGCGGCTCTGCCCCTAGTATACATTGTATTCATAAGTTTATTATTAAATAGAAGAACTTGAGAGGAATACATGAAATATGACATTTCTTCATTTAATATTCTTTTGGTCATCTTTTTTCTTTTAGCTTCGGTCCATCATCACAGCATTGGTTGAGCCCCGTCATGTTACATGAAACAAATACAAGTATTAATATTCTCATATATAAGCCCAAACAAAAGTAATGGTCTAACATGTAACAATTTTTATTACAGTGAATGACTATAAGTACACTATACATTTTTTTTTACATACGTACATGAAATGCCTTCAACCTATTTATATGTACAATATCTCTATATCTCCTATTGCTTAACTTCGTAATTACATAATTTACATTGGATATTCTTTCCACTATTCTGAACGGCCCTTTATATAACCTACATAATTTCAAACTTCTATGGTCCACCCGTCTTTGTGTATAAACTAAAACTAATTGTCCCGGTGAAAAGTCCTTTACTTTAGCCCTTTTGTCCAAATATCTCTTTTGCCTAACTTGTGCCCTCCTAATGTCTTGTACTGCCTTCCGAACTAACGCACCTTGTAAATTATGTCTCTCGGCATAATTTACTTCTCGGCTTTGACTATCCCTATTTACCCCCATGTCGCTTTGGAATATCGGTTCCCTAGCGTACATCATCATATATGGTGAAGCTTTAGTGGTTGATTGTTTGCTAGTGTTATATGAATGACAAACTAATGGCACAAATCTACACCCTTCATCACATTTTGTAACAACATTTTCATTCTTTCGTGTGTCCGCGCACCCCTTTTTCATCTCCTTACCTCTACATAATTCGTATGAATTATTGCGATCACTCTTATTTTCTCTGAAATTAAATATATTTGTTTCTATATTTTTCTTCGTATTCATTTTTGACATCGCAGTCAATGAATACGAAGACTTTATGTCAGCTCGTTTTATAATATTACATATATTGCGCATGTTGTTATGGCAACTATCTCTATTATTTGCAAACTGTCTAAAGCGATTTAAATTAAAATTTACAAAAAACTTTTTATCTATACACAAATAACCCTTTTTACAGTAAATAACTACATCATATTTATTAAGGAAATCCTGCCCCAGGATCATTTCGTAACCAATATTATTTACAATCACCATGTCGTTGGGGAAGACCCTTGCATTAATGAGGAGATTTACTCTCGCCTCACCAACGACTTTTAGTGTGGACCCTGTAACAGATTGAATTTTATCTCTGCTATATGGAACACTGGCTCCATATGGCAGATTTAACTTTTTTGCTAAACTCGCGGACATACAAGAGACATTTGCCCCCGTATCTATTAAAGCGAGACATTCCTGTCCCCTAACACATAAGCGAATACATGGATTTTTTACACCTGATATTTTTTCCTCTTGTTTGGCTTGAAGTGGTGCGGGCGTAACTGCTTCGCACATGTTGATGCGATGGCCCACGCCATCCGTGTGTTGTGATTTCGGACTGCTTCTGAAAGAACTTTGTGTACATAAGGTTGTTTTATCATATCGAGGCGTACGAAAAACTTCCGTCGGTTTTTGACGTTCTTGTTGTGAACACACAGGCGCACCAGGAAGAACGTTTGTTTCCTCCTTATACAAATATTTCTGTGGCAACCCAACTGGTGGCTGCAATGGAAGGTCAACCGTGGAATGCGGTTTTCCTCCAAATAATTCGTTATACTGCCTTATCGTGTCACGCAGCTCCTCTCGTGACTTATATAATTGCAATCCAAATTTTTCCTTAAACGAGGGCAATATCGTTTTAAGGAATTGTTTTATGAAAATTACTTCTGAAATTTCAGCTTTGACTGCGGTGTCGCTGAGCCTGTAAAATAGGTTAATAGTTCCTCATCACGGCCTTGCTTAGATACATAAAATCGTTCCACATAATTTATTGAAACGGGGAATTCGTTTTCAATTTTTCTACATAATTCATCGAAATTGGCCGTGTCGGTATATATCATTTTATAAAATGCTAATGCCGGACCGTCGAGATATAGTCCCAGAAGTAACGGTAGGCTCTCCATGTCCCATTTATTTATCGCCGCGACCGTTTTGAAATCTTTAATAAACTCAGCGAACGCCAAGTTTTGCGTTCCGTTGAAGCGCTTGATGGCCTCCATCTCAACTCTTACCCTCTGACACCAATACTTAGCTCTCCTGGTTTTTCTAGCGTGGTGATTGCGCGTAGCGCCTGAACGTGGGGACTTCCGTAGCCACTTCACACAGCGACTTCCCGCAGCGACTTCACACAGCAACTTCCCACAGCAACTGCACACCGCGACTGCACGGCGCCTCCGCCAATTTGTAACGCCGCCCAGCGTACTACGTGCCGGACGTGTTACTTTGCCGACGATATCCCTTTTTTATTCAGGGAACCTTCTTGGTACTCGCTTGGCTGCTTGAGGTACTAATTAGTAGCAGGACCTTTTGGGATTCTTTAAGAAATTAGACTTTTCGTATATATCTTCGTTTATTTTCAGAGACGTCTATCTTACGTCAAATCTTAAAAGATACTCCTATTCTAAAAAACAATTTATTCTTTCTCTACATACTAAACAGTTCTACATTTGAAAGTCGACAAAATGGCCAGTTCGTATGTAACACCATAAAGGTGTTACAGTAGCATGGGGGGCTGGTGCAGGTTAGATCCCAGATTCTGTTACCTAAATGTAAGCAAGATCAGTTAGTTCGTTCATACAATTAATATGTGGTATCGCTAGTCAGTACCACTAAAGAGTTTAGTGATAGAACCAGAGTACTATCTGCTGTCAGGATGATGGTCATCGAAGTGATATCACTACTGTAAAGGTTGATGTCACACAAAGATGGAAACGGGAAGTTTTTCCCAGCCAGGTTAGCCCTTGCCCGGAAATTGAAGTCTGTCTGAGAAGCATTGAAATCTTGTATATAGTGTTACAAGATAAATAATTTTTATAGTGCAATTTAGGGTTTTATTGAATTTTGATGTATTGTAATGTTGAATATTACTTTACCACTACAGTATCCCTACAGTATCCCATCAATTGTTACCCAGTCTTGGGCTTCATGCTTGTGTGGAGCCAACTTGATTTTTCCGGCCCAGTTCGAGTCTGTATACAAATGGCATGGCATTAAATCTCTCCGCACTGAGGGTTACGCTCCAATAACAATTTTGGTCTCTATAAACAATACCTCTTTCCGTTAGGGAGCTATCAGCTTGTTTGCTATCGGTAATTGACATCCGTCCATGAATTAAATTCCGATTTTTTATCTACTTTTTAAGATTTTTAGATCTAGTATTTTAGACATTAGCACTAGCTATTAGTCAAAAAAACGTATTAGCATTGCCAGTGTTATGTAGCATGTAAGTATGATGAAGCCGAAGAAGGTGGAAAATAGAAGATCTTCCCAACCAGGCAAAATGATGTGTTTCCACAGACAAACCATTTCGCCTGGTCGGGAAACCAGGCAAAATGATCTGTCTGTGGACACTAAATACACCTGAGCGGCATTGAAATTGGCTTACATGTAAATACAAACTAGCCAATTGACAATTGAAAGCGATCACAGTCACAATATTTATTAACAAAAATTATATTCAGCAGATATTTTATAGATCCAGGTGATACTTTGTGGAAATTGTGGAACTTCATGAACTGGTATAATTGCGATAGTGATATAGTATATACAATTTTACCTAACTTTACTAAAAGTACAGTTATGTTTTATTTTGGTTGGGTCGGTCCATTAGGAGAATCATCTTGTTTATTATCCTAAAGTATGAAAAAACTGTAGTTATTTGAATTGTACCACAGGTCACCTCTTAGCTTCTGGGTCAGATGACAAGCATGTGGTTATTTGGGATTGGGCACGGAACAAAGCCCTACACTACATCAAAACTGGTCACAAGTCAAATGTCTTCCAAAGCAAGTTCCTACATCTTAATACTCAGAGTCAATTGAACATCGCTACTTGTGCCAGGGATGGACAGGTTAGTTTGTATATTTTGTTTTCAACCTATTTATTTATCATTTATTTATTTAATCATTACATAGTATAAAACAAAGTCGCTTTCTCTGTCTGTCCCTATATCCCTATGTCCCTATGTATGCTTTTACATACTGTATCTTTAAAACTACGCAACGGATTTTGATGCGGTTTTTTTTAATAGATAGATTGATTTTTGAGGAAGGTTTAAGTGTATAAACCTTTCCGATATTCCCACGGGAACAAAAGCTGCGCGGGTAAAACTGCGGGCCGGTCGCTAGTATATAATAATCCCAAACACCTGATTCAGTGTTTTAGAAATACCAGAAGTTGTAGGTTGTTGTTGCAAATTTACTGCGTTTTAATGGTTAAACATCATATTCCTTATTATTATTTGTTCTTATAACATTTCAGTATTTAGAGAAATTTGTAAAGAATTTATTTGTATGAAAGGTTACGCATAACATACGAATTAAGTTGTTACAAAGTGATAGAAAGTAATCAGGTGATGGATCACCGTCATTTTTCCATCATCCGTGATTCTCATCATGGATCGGAATATTGCCAGATCAAAGTAGCTATAGTAAAAAAATTGAAAAATTCTGAAAATATACAAAAGCAGTGCCAAAAGTTGGGGACAATTGAAAAGATACATAATGAATGAGGTAAATACTGTGTTGTTGTGCTGTGTATGAATGAAATTAGTGTTTCATTCATAGCGTTTCTTGGTCCGAAGATTCTTCTCTTGTTTTCATGAAGAGAGTTATCAATATGGAATAAACCAGGCAAGTCCTTCTCGACTATGATAAATGGCATTTAATTCTCTCTGCCTGCTCCGTAAGGAATTTGTCGTAAAGATTCGGTTGGAAAATAATGTGTGAAGTAATATCAGATCCTATCGGTAATATCAGTTACTTCCCTCTTTCACTCACCTCAGGGATTCAGATCGGATGCAGTGCGTACCCTTTAAAGTTATTTCAAACAATCTGTTTAAATAGATTTTAACAAATAGAAATAATCTAGTTAAATATGCTTGATTTTGTGTAGAGTTTTTGAATTTTTAAGTGATGTCATCATAAAGTCAACATTAGGTATCAATTTATTATGAAAAAATGGTGTAAAGTTATTAGATACTACTACACTATTTGAATGTTTGAAAAGCAGTAACTTTTAAATGTGATGTTTAATCAGTATCACCCGTGATCATCGCAGTCACTCACTCAATACTTCACTGACACTAGTAAGATTTATGAACACTTATTGTAATTATTTTTGAATATTATCACAACATTTTTTTAACTTCCCGCTACGAATGTATGTAGTAGATAAGGAAGTTACTGGTTTTAGCCCCCATTTTCGAAAATCGAGTTTTCACCTCTCCACGTTTTGATGTCCTAGGTACCTTTTCCTACTATTTTCACAATCTGAAATCTGTATGTATGTATGTGTATGTGTGTATGTAAACATCTCATAACTTTTGAACGGCTTTACCGATCGAAACGCGGTTGATGGCATTCGATTGGATTCTGCTCAACTTAGACTTCCTGAAAATTTTGACTAAATTGGTTCAGCAAATTTTGAGAAATTTTGAAAAAACCTCAAAAAAAATATCGATTGACTTATGTTGATTGATGTTTTATTTTTGATTTTGAGATTGATGTGTTTGATTAACTATTCTCTTTAAAAACTATGTCAAATTAAGTAAGTAAATTGGATCAAAATAGATTGATACACTTGGGATTTGTCAATGAACTTTTTCGAAAAAAAAATTTTGACATTACTTTGAAATTTTTCAATCCTATAGATTATGTAGCTAAGAAAACATTTTACAGTTCAAAAATTGCATTCGAAAGATCAAAATCGATCATCAATTCCGAAATATACAGTGCGAAAATCAAATTATTGCAATTTTTCACAACATTTCGATTTTTGAACTTTGAAAAAATCTATAATAATAGATTTTGGTCCTTGGAGTTTAAAAAACTTTTAGCATGAAATTTCCGGGATGGTCTGCAGGGTCAATCGTTTTACAATTTTTTCTTTATAACGTAACTAAAGTAGTTAGTTACGTTTAGAAATTAGAATCCAAATAAATTAGTAATTATATTTACCTACTTTTTATTTTTAATTAAACTTTTCTTACTTTTTATGTGATTCACAGCTATTTAAAAAAATACTTTAATTACTTTTACTATTCTAATCACTGTTGTCTTAAAACATTGACAACCGTTTAGCTTTTGTTCGTATATCTTTTGTATGCCTGTTTGGAGCATGAAGCGGCCACTATAATTATTCATGTGGCTGTAATGCCACTTGCTACACGTATGGTAATATTAAGGTATTTGGTGTCGGCGATCAATAGTTATTATATTTCACCAGGAGAGCCATGTTGTCGTTTGTTGTTCTATTATGAGTCGGGAAGTGGTGTCTCGGTAGGTGTACCAGCGGTGGTGTAGCGAGTGTGTGTGTGTGTCAGGTGCGGCTGGTGACGGTGGGCGGCAGCGGCGCGGTGCGGCGGCGGCTGGCGGCGCACGCGCGGCCCGCACACAAGCTGCACGTCAGCCGCGCCGACCCGCACCAGGTGCTGTCCGCCGGCGAGGACGGGCTCGTGCTCGCCAGCGACGTGCGCCGCGACAGACCCGCCAAGTGAGCGCACACACACACACACACACGCGTGCGCACGCGCACTTATACATTAATCACATCAACAAAACGATTTGCTAATAATGTACGAGTATGTCCAATTTCAGTAAAATGTATTACAAAATGAAAATAAGTGTTGATAATGTTAGAAAAGTATAGTTTTAAATCATTTCAGATTAATCCACGTGAAGTCCAACAACGGGTCGGTGGCGTTGTTCAGTATAGCGGGGCACCCGCTGGGGCGGCCCGAGGTGTTGGTGGCGGGGCGAGACAAGACGCTGCGGGTGTACGACACCCGCCGCGCCGCCGCGCCGCTCGCCACCTACTGCCCCGGACACTTCCGGGACCCCTCTGTACCTACTCACTATTTAGTACTACAAGACGCTGCGGGTGTACGACACCCGCCGTTCCATATTACTTAAATACTTTATCGTGATATTTTAATAGTTAACCTATTCGATTCAGATTATGAGGTCCCATTCTTTATCCCCCGGTTGCGCATAAAGTGACATAGCTGTTGTTCTTAAAAATTCTAAAATCTCAATAGCAGCTTGGATGTTTGATGGATGATGGGTTACCAATCCCAAGCTTCGAATGACTACGTAAAGCTGTCAGTCTGGATTATCGCTACAAATGGGCTATAATCATTATCAGAACGTTAAAATGCAGTGACAGAGATCACTACTCATCTCGCCAAGAGACAAACTGATTAAATCTGATGAACTCTCTCTCTAGGTATTCCGTACTCTCTGGTTACCCAACAGGGAAACCAGCATGATAAAATTTAAATGAAAAAAAAAACAAAAGTTTCGAATAACATAATTCGTTATTATATTATATTAAACCTGATTTATATTTGCCATATTTTTGACTTACCAACTTTTAGTGCAGCAACGTCGCTCACGATACGTTATCATTTACGATACCATTATCCGAGTCGACATAGTAATGATTTAACAAAATAGCAAAGTTAAATAAATAAAAATTATCCTGTGCCCAAATTATTGAGGTTCTTTTTAAGCTATTGCATAGCTTCTATCGCGGGCCTTGAGCGTGGAGACCGAATCCAGAAATTCCGTAACGAAAAAAACTTAACACCCCCCACTCCGACCGGCACAGCGGTGATACTTTTTAGTTTTTCCATCTATCGATAAATACCAGAACTTTTAATGACTTTTTGAAATATCACGCTTGTCTCTTTAGTTCAGCAACCCGCCTTTAGGTGACATTGGTTGTATTGGAAAACTACCGTAATCAGCTGTTTGTGAGAAAGTATATAGGTGTATAGGTATTTATCATCTACGTACAACAGTGAATATCTGTACTCGTATAATTTGTGTACAAAGTGTTTTAAATATGAATAAACAAAGAAAAAAATACTGCATAAATAAAATAAATATATAATTGTAATTGCATAATTTAGTTGATAAAAAATGCTATGCAATAGCTTTACCGCGGCAGTCTCCGAGTGCCACACGTCTTTTTTAAAGTGCAACTTCATTAAAATCATGATATCAAACTGCGTCTTAATAGAGAAAGAAACATAAATGTTTAGGATTGAGACGAGAGAATGAGATAGAATACATTACACAGTATTTCTTTTATATTTAAAATACATGTTTGTATCTGACTGGTTTTAGAACTATTAAATAGATGTATTTAATGATTTAGAATCATCAAACCAGTCAGATACAAACAGTACAATCAAAGAGATTTTACTGCAACTTTTTACCCTTTCCCTACAACAACTATGAATGTTCTGCCCTGTGTAAGCTTTACACTCGATTTTTTTTTATATACAGACCGTACGTAAAAAAACTTAATTCTAGATAAGAAAGCTATTATTCTGTGGACTTTTTGACACAGTAATATGTATATACGGGGGTGGATTGAAAAGTATTCGACCTAACCAAGAAAATAAACACATACTAAATTGGTTATATTTTTATTTTTCTACATAATCACCATCAATTCGATGTACTTTTGCTATCTCCCGTTCAAAGCATTTAGACCGTTGAAAAAAAAGATTCTTTTTTAGAGTCAAAATATGCGTTTACTGCTGTTTTGATATCATCGTTTGGCGAAAATCTTTGACCTCCCAAGTGCTTTTTTAGGCTAGGGATCAGAAAGAAGTTTGACGGTGCCAGATCAGGTGAATAAGGCGGATGCGGTAATAGTTCAAAGCCACAATTGTGGATTTCAGCCATTGATTGCACAGACGTCTGAACACGGGCGTTATCTTGATGAAACAGGACTTTTCTTCTGAGCATTCCTGGACGTTTTTCTTTTATTTCCTCTCGTAAACGACGTAGTAAGAAGACACAGTAGAAATCAGAGTTTATAGTCTGACCCCTTTCAAGATAATCAATCATAATGCCATCCTTCGAATCCCAGAATACTTTTTACTACTACTAATTTTGTCGGCAAATAAGGTAATGGCTTCAGCCACTAACTGTACTAACCACTGTTATTTTCCGACAAAAGCGCCTTAGCCTTTTGGGGGGTGATGAACCAGGTTTTCTTTACTGTTTTGTTTTGTTTCTGGCTTACAGTAATCAACCCATGTTTCGTCCATTGTAACAAAACGATTCAAAAAATAATCTGCATCGGTTTCAAATAACTCCAAACAGTCACATGAAATAGTCAATCGCGTCCTTTTTTATCCACTGAAAGCAGTCACGGAAACCCACCTCGCAGACACTTTGTGGAAACCCAATTCGTTGACTATGATATTTCGAGTTTGTTGAATTCTGCTATCCATTTTTTGACGGATGAATAGAGCAGAATCCCCTAATGCACTGACCATATCATCATGGATTGCTTTCGGTGATATGGAGGTACTTAATGACGGCACCCTGTAACAATTTGCTCCATTTGCAGAAAGTATGTCCGATCGCTTTGTTAAAAAATTATAAAATCACAACAAATTATTGCACACGTTTCGAACTTCACACAATTAACTACTCTGAACTGAACTAAATAATGTGGGTAGAATTGATTTTAAAATTGAATGGATCTGTGTTAGGCCGAGTACTTTTCAATCCACCCTCGCATGTATATTCGCATATATATATATATATATATATATATATATATATATATATATATATATATATATATATCGCTGGACAAGTTACATAAATGGATCTAACCCCAAAGTAAACAAATTATTTGTTTGCTTTCGATATAGGTTTTAGTTAACGATACTAATACAAAAAAATACATATATAAATGTTCCATTTAATAAACAAAAATATTAAATGGAACTTTATATTTATTCAAAGAATCATTTCATTAAATTTTTGATGTTATTGACCTAGCTGTATGGTCCTCTAGAGTCGGATTAAGTTTTATTTACTCATCGTAAATAAAATGTTGTGTAAATTGTATAATAGTAATTCTTGTCCACAGGGAAAAGGTTTGTTCGGGAGGTTAAAATCCTTCATGCATTTAACATGTGCCGTCTACAATCATGACGGAACCGAAATCCTAGGCTCCTACAATGACGAGGATGTCTATCTCTTCGATGCCAAAAACGATATTTATGATGAGTGAGTCTTCTCAATTACATAATTGCACAATATTAGACATTATTTTATAGTATTAAATTTTTCATAAAGTTTATCCTAACTAATACTATGCCCGTGGTGATCCTGGCCCCTTGTTGAAGAAAGTTTATCCTAACTAATACTATGCCCGTGGTGATCCTGGCCCCTTGTTGAAGAATAGATCAACTGCCTTATAGATTGGCATCTTGTAAAATACGAGAAAAGGCCAAAATGTGTCACTAACATTGTGACTTCTAACAATGTGGTTGAGACTTGTTTATTTATAATTATGCACAGACAAAAATTACATGAGTTTAACGCCTAAGCGCATTCTATACTACCCAACCTCGTGAATTAAGAAAATAATTAGAAAAGGTGGGGCATCTTGACTATATCCGAATAATTTAAACTTACTATGAAAAGACGAAATAAAAACAGAACAATAAATAATTTACGATATAAATATATAAATGACACGTATTACACTTAAATATTATTAAATTATACGATAATCAATTACATACATACTTTCATACATACCCATATACATACAAATATAAATATATATACATATTAAACACACATACCAATAACAAAGTAACATCTATGAGCGCAGAGCAAATTAAATACGGTAACTAAATTGACGTCACTATTTTTATGCATCCATACTAATATTATAAATGCGAAAGTCTGTCTGTCTGTCTGTTACGTTTTCACGGCTAAACCGCTGGACCGATTTTCATGAAATTTGGCATGGATATAGTTGAAGATCCGAGGTCAAACATAGGATCCCTGGAGGGCTGAAATATGGGATGAAATTTTTATTAAAAGCTAT
Organism: Apodemia mormo; assembly: GCA_036924255.1. Classification (NCBI taxonomy): domain Eukaryota; kingdom Metazoa; phylum Arthropoda; class Insecta; order Lepidoptera; family Riodinidae; genus Apodemia; species Apodemia mormo. The sequence goes on from JAUPFN010000008.1 coordinate 42,143,037, forward strand.
TTGGACGACTTATTAATATACTCGCGGGCGAAGCTGCGCGAGTCAGCTAGTTGAAATATAATTTTAGTTGTCTTTTAAATGTTAGCTTTGAAGGGGATTTTCTGATATCTGTAAGAAATACATTCCACAAACGAATTTTTCGGTGGACATAGGATTGAGAAAGAAACTCTGTGCGGCAAAATTTAATGTGTGGAGATGAATTCTCACCGCACTTCAGATTCCGGTTGTGTGTTTCTTTTCCAGTCAAAAAGAGCTTTAAGGTAGCAGGAACAGACGGATCGCACAATATAGAAAACAGAGCATAACATTTTAGAGTCTACGCTATCGTATAGGGCCACTCAAGGGCAGAGCTATATTAATATATAATTTGCGTAATCCCTTAATAAATAAAATACAATTATTAAAGAGTCGCTCCAATTTGTCGAGAAGAATTTGATTGAAATCAGAGAAACACACATCAGCGTAATCAATTATTATAAATTGAGCCCAGGTCCTTAACTTCCGTCCTAAAAGGTTATAGGTGTGTTATTAAAAATTATAGGTGGTAGTGTACAATGAGATAGATCAACTTGCGCGAGCGGCGAGCGCTACCTATTAAAATAACCTAATATTTGGACGTATTTATAGTTATCCCAAAATTGCGAGACCAAGTTAAAATATGCATAAATTCCTGATTTATTCTATTTACCGCATCAGTAAAATCAGAAATCCTAGCACTAGTGTACAGTTGCAAGTCGTCTGCATATAGGTGGTAAGGGTAATTCAAAGAAATTGTGACTGCATTAATAAATATTTAAAATTAAAAGGGAGAGAGTATCCCGCCTTGAGGTACATCAGCAGACAGATCGCATCAGTCGGAAAGGCTTCCAGTACGCACAGCCCGCTGACGATCCCGAAGATAAGAAGAAAATTATTCCCTTACATGTAAAAACCAGCAAGCTTTAGTATCACAAGTAGTGTCTCATGGTAACACCGTAACCTGAGACTGATCCATTACTTCTCTACAATGAATGATGACCTTAAGAAAAGCTGTGGTGTTGCTATGGCTAGGTCTAAATTCAGACTGGTAATCACATGTTATGGCCCAAAATAAATGTTGACTTAACTTGTTTGTAAACTGCCGCTTCAGAAAATTTTGAGAGGAATGGTACAATAGAAATTGGACTGTATTGATGAGGAGAATTAGTGCAAGACACTAGCTAGCGGAAGGACAAAAGCTTTACGTCAAAGAGATGAAAAACACCAGAGGACAGAGAAAAAATCATTGAGTTAAAGCAGGTATAATGTATTTCTAATTAGGAAATATCATTTCCTTACACACTCCGTCCAAACCTACGGCTATCAGGTCTAACCTGATCGAAATTATAATTTTGCTGATTTCTTCACAAGTAATGGGAGAAAAATAAAATCTGTAACTTCTCGACCAGGCTTGATACCATCACTCTACATATTCCTGCCATATCACCATCGGTGCTTGGCGCTGACTTGTTCCAGTTTTGAGGGTAAGGTAAACTTACCCTCAAAACTGAGGCCTGTAAACTTGTACTGTCAGTCTATTTATAGGCCGAAACAGAGCCGGTTATGACATCAAAGACACCACCGCTGCTGAGGGACGTGTTGTTGTCCAGTTTGAAATATTTGCTAAATTTAAGGGATTACGATCATTTTAAAATACCATATTTTTATTTTTATTTCTTTTTTGATAATATCGACCTATATACAACCTGTTATAGAATTATATATAAGAGCAAACAGTAGCTGGCTCTGAAACTGCTGCTAAATCCATTCTTATAAAAAATAATCTTCTCGCCCGTATCCCTCAAGAAGTATGCAGAGGTACAACAAGTGCACCCACGATAAGGCGAAGATGGGAATAAGTATCCCATGATGTGATAGGTGACAAGCCTGTCACATGATGGGACTAAGTGGATAAGTACTCAGCCGGGATTGGATAAGTACTCTACATACGGGCAATCCCAAAAAAAACCGAGCAAACTGAAAAAACACATTTTTGAACTGCCCGACCCGGGAACCCGGACCCGGAACCCGGGACCTCATGCAGTTAGCACCGACACCCGATTATTAGACCACAGAGTCGACAAATATAAAATGAAATAGAAAAATAAATATATAATTAAAAATAAAAATAATATACACCTTTCATAAGTTTTACAGCGCGCTTCGAAACGCAATAAAAATATTTTTCGACTAGTTGCAGCGTGCAGACCACTACATTAGATATAAGTTTTTGGTGAATCCCACGGGAGCAACTCATTTTCCGGGATAAAAAGGGATGGATGACCTATGTGCTATTCCAGATCATCATCTACTTGTGTACCAAATTTCATCCAAATCCGTTCAGTAGCTTTGGCGCGATTGATTATCAAACATCCATCTATCCATTCCTCCATCCATACATCCAAACTTTCCCATTTATAATGTTAATATAGATAAATAATCAGATGACCTACTCGATTATCCCAACTTACTCCGTATTTAAAAAAAAAACTTAATTTAAAAAAAAATTAAGTTGTTAAATTAAGTTGTGCAACGTAGCTCTTTAAAGGCCTAATACCACGTATACCACGTGACAGTACTTTTAAAATCTTTGATATCTATATGCAATAGTTCTCTCTTTCCATCTTTTTTGTTCCTTTGTCTTTTCATCTTTTACCACCTCGTTGGTCGAGTGGTTAGCGGCCCTGACTACACAATCAACGGCGCTCGGGTTCGATCCCCGATGGGGACAAGCATTTGTGTGATGAGCATATATGTTTGTATTTCCGGGTTTGGGTGTTTATTATATATATTCTGGTATTTATATATGTATTTCTATGTATTAGTATTGTTGACTAACACCCATAACACAAGCAAATATTTGCTTACTTTGGGGTTAGATCAGTAAGTGTAATTCGTCCCGTGAATATTTATTTATTTATTGCAGAGCTTCCAACGACGGTAGAGATGGTTACACGAACCGGTACAGCGGTCACCGCAACAGCGCCACCATCAAGGGCGTGTCGTTCTTCGGTCCGCGCAGCCAGTACGTGGTGTCGGGCTCAGACTGCGGCCACGTGTACGTGTGGGACAAACACAGTGCCGCCATTGTGCAGTGGCTGGACGGGGACCTCAACGGCGTGGTGAGTGCCACCACACACCACCGCACACCGCCACCACCTATACCGCCACACACACTGACACCACCATAATGCCAGCACCACACGATATCACCACGCACCGCCACCACCACACGATATCACCACGCACCGCCACCATCACACGACACCACCGCACTCTGTCACCACCACACGCTGACACCACTACACACCGCCACCTCTACACACTGACACCACCACACACTGACATCACCTCCACACACTGACACCACCACACAGTGGCGTGCAGTCTATAAAGGCAATTAAGCAGTGCTTTACTTGCCATTCATGACTTTAATTAATAGTAAATAAATGAATAAACAAAATATATTAATTTAAAAAAAACTTCTAATATTTTATAAATAGCGCCTATTTGCAAGCACACGAACAATATGTTTGCCAGGCGTTTGGCAATTTCAGTTTTCAACGAAGTAAGGCATTTAATTATCAGCAGGATATTTGTTAGAATGTGCGTAGTAATTTTTGTGTTTGTATTCAGTTCGCAAGCGCACAAATCTATGAATTTCGCAAGCAGTGATGACGTAATCAACTGCGGCAGTCCGTACTGTTCGGCAATTATCGAGAGTAATCGTTAAATGTTGCTAATGCGTATTATCCGACTAAAATTAATATATGGAAATCTAATAAATCACGGTTGCACATTATGCATTTTTGTTTAGTAAGGTTTTATTTGTTTAAATAGGAGAAATATATTTGTGTTTTGCGAAACTTGAAAGCCATTTGCTTGTTTCGTGTGATAAGCATTGTTTATTATTTTGTTTGCGTCATATTTTTCATTTTAAAATTTGAAAAATTGTACATTTATGTGTATAACTGAGTTTCTATAATAATTGTAGTGATTTGCTTTTATTAGTGCCTTAATTTTAGATTTCTTGTAACTAAAACGAGTCGTTTTACTGATATTGGAACCAGCAAAAAGTAAACGTAACTCGTGTCATGTTAAAAGTTATGAAACGTATAATGGGCTCTGTGATTCGGGATATTGTTGCCGTAGAAGATGTACATGAATATTAGTACATCTAAAACTTGTTCTGTTGTCATGGTTTCCAACTTAGAGATACGTAGGGTGGCTGTGGCTATGCTAAAAATCTGTAAAAGAAAGTTTTTGTAACCGAGTACCCCTCCGCATAGTGCATACCCTGTGTCATAACCTTGTGCACGCCGCTGCCACCACATACGGAGACCAGCACACACCGCCACCACCACACACTGACACCACCACCATACACTGACACAACCACCACCGGCAGCAGGAGGCTGGACATAATGGGCCAAGGGAAACTAAATCCACATAGATGCGTTGGGATTTGTGCATATCGTTATTTTTAGGGTTTCGCACTCAAAAGGACCCTATTATTAAAACTCCGCTGTCCTTCCGTCTGTCACCAGGCTGTATCACATGAACCAACTGCATATGGCGTTCCATCCAAAGGGTAAAACGAGACTCTTACTAAGACTGTATGTCAGTCTCTCCATCCATCTGTCACCAGGCTGTATCTCATGAACCGTGATAGTCAGACAGTTGAAAATTTCACAAATGATGTATTTCTGTTGCTGCTATAACCACAAATACTAAAATCAGAATACAACAAATATTTAAGGGGGGGGGGGGGGTCTTTTATTACTTAGTTATACATGGGGCACACTAAAAGTTTTGCACTTCTACTATTTGAACTATTTGAATTTCGCATGTTATATTTTTAAAATATAACATTCGAAATTCATGCAACCTTCTTATAGTAATAAAAAAAAAACAATTGGCGGGAAATGATTTGTCAATTGTTTTTTATCACATATCAAAGTTCTACGTACGCAACGAAAATGGAATTAAGTCGAAAGGATTTTAGAGCGATGATTTTTTGTTATTTTAAAAGTTCTCTTTCTCCGCAAGACTGTGCCGTTCGTCTTCAAAATACTTTTGGGAGAGAAGCACCTTGTTTGAGCACCGTGAGGCGATGGTTTGCTGAATTTGAGAGAGGTCGAGTTAAAAGCTAAAGCATTGATTACTTTTTTTAGGCAGCCGTTAAAATGCGTAAACATTTTTTTCATGCTTTAAACCGAGGGGCCGCTAGTTTGTAATATGAGTAAGTTCAATCACACACTGTTCGTACTGCACTTCCAAAATGTATTTCCAGGTAAATTGTATAGAAGGTCACCCCAGATTTCCGGTGATGGCCACCAGCGGCCTCGACAAAGACGTCAAGATCTGGATACCTAAACGCCAGGAGGATCCCGATTACAATGGCATGCAGAAGGTAAGTATTTCGATAGTATCGTAGGTTCGAATAAAAAAAAACTATAGTTGAGAGTAAAAATGTGTGTAACTGTATTACTTGTAAAAATAAAATTGTAAAATGTGAATTAAAAAAGGAAGAAAGACATTTTGACTAACGACGCCACAAGCTTGGACAGAAACTTAGTTGGGAGAGGTAATTGGGGTAGGGGGATTCGGTCCGGGATAGCAGATAGTGATGCTGGCTCACTGCAACTAGGGAATAGTCACCACCCTGTCGTTCCCACTTCCACGTGGAATACGGCATTTGATCCTCCCAAGGATGATGTCAGCTCGTGTCCATCGGTTGCCTGGTCCGAAGGTTAGAAAGAACGCGGGCCTAGCCACTAGCACTTTATAAAAGCACTCTGGGGAAGACTTGAGGAGTGGGATCACGGGATATGGAACGTGACGTTCAACTGACCAATAAAACTATTTGCCTCTTCGCAAAATACTCGAATAATTACAATAAATTTACAGGATCTTAAATATAAAAAATATGAAAGATAAACTGAAACGCTACAATTTAAAATTACTTTAATTATTTACTAAAATTACTTTAATCAACTGTAAAATTACAAAAAGAAATAAATTAGTTCCTGCTTGTAAGCCATCTTGGTGACATTACAGTCACGCGATATTGCTGCTACGCGCCTTCGGCTAGACATTTTACTAACAATAGTATAATCTATACATATAATAAAATCGTAGGAAAGTCAAAACTGTACATTGAATATTTTTGTAAAAGAATACTTGGGGCGTGATCTACAATCGATATCGAAGCCAAAGATATAGTTTTTAGAATTTTTGTCTGTATGTATGTCCGGGGTAAACTCAAAAAGTACTGCATGGATTTACTTCAAATTTTGCATGAATATTACTAACAGGTTGGGTCAACATATAGGCTACATATTATCACGCTATCAACTAAGGGGGAGGAGCTGTGCGGAGTAAACGAAGTTCGCGCGTACGAAGTTGCGGGCAACAACTAGTTGTCAATGATGAAGTTCTTTGTAGAGAATTGATTACTTTAGTCGCATTGGTAAAAGTTTTACCCTGGTTGTCGTAGAACATTAAATCGCTTGTTTTAAGATAGTTTTTGAACGCGCTAGATAGTCGATTTATCAGAAATGCAGGCTGCTTTAACGGTGATGGAGTTTTCGTTAATTTTCAATTAGTTACCTTTTTCTTTATTGTTAGTTTCAATGTTTGCAGGGGATCATTGGATTTTTATTAAGACGCTCTCGCGATACGAATCTTCGTAGAAGTTAGGTCAACAATCGTAGTTTGTAAACAAACGTAGTTTGTATTATTAAACAAGCGTAGGTTATAAGTAATAATGTACGCATCATACGCGATTCATTGCTTTAACGTAAACGTAGATGAGTTTACGCTGTACGCAATGATGGTATTTTGAGACATTCATAAAGATAAAAAAATAGTCCTTGGAATCACCTCTTTGATTAGAAGTACTATTTTGGAAGGACCTTACATAATAATGTCTGTTGGCACTATTTTTTTAATTTTGGATTCTTAGCTGTACAGTATCAGAACAGTATACTAATTTCTTAAAAAAGTATCTTCAAGTCCGTATACCCGAAGGATAGACAGATGTACACCCACCGCACTCACGATTAGCCGAAGATACTTAGTCCCACAATGTAATAGGTGGCATGCCTATTGTCCACCGAGCTCCAATCCTGGGCAACTGTGTTTTTATTAGAAAACTGAAAAAAAACACATTTTTTTAATTGCTTGACCCCAGGGATCAAACCCATCATGTGATCAACGCCGACACCAGACCACTAGACCAAAAAGGTGGTAATTTATTAGTTTCTTACTTAAAACAAGATGGTTGGATCCTACATATTAATACGTGATGTAAAATTTTTGTATCCATTTTTTATGAAAATAACGCGAATGGAGGAAAATGAAATTAGGCACAATTAAAATTTACATTGCAGAGGACTGCAGAAGTCTTTTATTTTTAAATAATATGCATTATGGCTCGGCCACACTTGCGTCTATCGTTACAAAGCAATGACACCATAAATGCAGATGTGTCCGACTATTTTCGCATACATTCCGGACTGCGTGTGCCTTAGTGCGCCAATATCTTCGGGACGATAGATTCAAGCGCGGCTGCAGCATTAGAAATACAAGCATTAAAAATAAACATTAAACACACTACATTCATATGATATACGTGATTATTACACACACATGCATATTATTTTTTTTACGGCTGAAGTCTGTTGTCAAATTTAAAAGAGATTTTATTATTTAGTCTAAGTCTATGATCATCATCGAACAGAGACGATCTTTAGTAATCATTAATTGCCTCAAATATTGTAATAAATCTAGTAAAGATAATTATGAAAACTATTTTTTTTTAATTTTTAACAATAAAACGGGACGGTTTGTTCCGAATCATTCCGAGATATCGCGTCCGTGAGAGGTGTCTATGTGTGCTTTGCTCGAATATTACTTGTATGTTCATTGACTTATGTTAGTCTCCAATATTATGTAGTTATGAGGCCGTGCACTTTTGAATTTTTAAACAATTTTTCAGATTGTTCGCGGCAACAGTGAGCCTCAACGTAGTCCGTTGTTCAGTGACTTCCTGCCGTCCATGTACAGCGCCTGGAGCGGCGAGGGCGTCGACGTGACGGCGCGACCCAACATCGAGTTCGACGGCAACATGTGCGCCGCCATCTAGCGGACCACCACCACCATCACCATCAGCATCACCACCAGCCACCTGGCGCCAGCCCGCGACACCACCATTCACATCGTCAACTAGCCATGGGTGGCGAAACTCTGTCACGCTGCCGTTGTCATGTATGATCCTATTTAGTGTTCATTTTTCTCATACATTAATTCTGCCCGAATTCAATGCATAGAATATTTAAAAAGGGGAAAATACCAAAACAGCCAATCATACACAAAAGTGAATGATTTCTTGTTATCTTTTATTATTTTGCCACCGTCTTAAGACACGGGTAGGGAACTCATAAAACATGTGGAAACACGACGTGTAAAATGTATTGAAACATATTATCAAACACACACAAAAGGACTTTAGATTTATTAATAAAATAAAACTGCCAGAATATTTAATATAACTTTGTGTTTAACATAAAAACTGCTGATACTGCGACACGCGTGATAAGGCAACATCGTTTTATCTTTTGTGTTCTGTTTTCCAAGATATACAAACTGTAAGGGACGGTCTATCGTTAATCGAAACCATAGATTTGGAGCATGATTCTGAGTAGGAAACTGTTGGAAATTTGTTTAGGATTTTTTTTAAATATTTTGACGTTTTCTTAACTTTGTAAAATGTGATTTATTCTAATACTCTGCGGTATTTTTCTAACATAGTATAATTAAGGGAATACACAAATAAGCAATGTATTGTGCCACGCAATTTAAACGGCTGATTGGAAAGTACCACAGCCGCAACGAGCCCGAGCAATGCATGCTATATATAAGGTCTTACCAAAATGGTGATCATTTTTTAACATAGCGTTCAGTACTTTTAACCAAAAATATCCACCAGAGAAAAAGAACGCCATTCAGGGGACTAAAACTTTTTGATTTTTACGAACAAAATATTTTGTTTCTCTTTTTTATATTATAAGATAGCAAACAAGCAGATGGGTCTCCTGATGGGGTCAACTAGATAGACACCAAAGGTGTTAATGGTGCGTTTTACGGTTGTCTTTTACGACCTGCCTAAACCAGTGGGAAAATCCACTTTGTGGTTATTTACCACTTACTACTCACCCTTGTGTTAAAAGTGGATTATTTTATGCAAAAATGCGTAAATCGTTATGAGAAAAAATATTTTGTTTTTAAAAATCGAAAAAGTTTTAGTCCTTCGAATCACATTTTTTTGGCTGGATAACTTTGGTTAGACGTACCGAATGCTGTGTTAAAATATGTTCACATATTTTGGAAGGACCTTATATTTCGTGGTGTGACAATTTAAAAAAAAATTAAATTGCAAATTTTGCATTTCCCACAAGAAAAGGAATTGTTATCATGATTAGTATGTAACGTAGCATGTTTTCTTAATTTTTTCGGTACACCTTCACTTACACGCTGTACACTGTTATTTAAATTATCGCTCATTGTATCATGAATAGACCGTGGTACCAGGAACACTTTTTTTTATACTAATACTGCAATTTTTTCTTAATACAAGCTGATTTTTTGCGAACAGCTTCATTTTGACGCCCATCTTTTCTATCTTCAAAAAATCTCAAATCGGGTAACTAATAAAATTAGGGGGCTCTGAACATTTTAATTCGGTGAAGGAAAAATATTGATTAATAACAATAATTGTTTTTTTTTACCTTAATCGCTTAATTATTTTATGAAAATCGTGAAAAAACTTTTGTCCTTCACATTCGATGGTTTTTCTGACGTGTCCTTCACTTTAAAAACGTAATTTATATACTCATTTTAAATAAAAATATATTCGTTTCTAAATATTCAGAATTATGAGGTTTTTAAATTGATAATAATTTAAAAATAACCCAATTTTCTCACAACAGCTTGTTAATTATTATTACAATTAAAGATAACTTTGTCCTACACGTAAAGTGGAAACTTTTCTTAGTTCCACAGTCAAATATTTTTTTTACCTATCTTTATTAGTTTCCCGTTTCGACATTTTTCAAAGATAGAAAAGATGGGCGTCTTGTCAAAACGAAGCTGTTCACAAAAATTCAGCTTGTTAGAAATAAAAGAAAAGTTTCTGGGTCTAATAAAATAAAATACTGTAGTACCGCCATAACCCCTTTAAAAGACACTGCAAATGCGAGTAGCATACAAGCAGCAGTCAAACATACCACACCGATTCCAATGCACCATTAACCTGTGGTGTTTATAAGCGATGGTCAACTCTTACCATCAGGAGAAGCATCGGGTTGTTTGTACACAATAGTTTACGAATGGACATATTGATTTCTTGGCGCTGCATTAGCCACACTATCTACGTGACTGTTCATCATGACATAAAATAACGTGCTTACAAACCCATGATTGTTTATGCGAGATAGTCAATAATATCCGACTCCTTAATAAAAATATATTTATTTATTAATTTACTCACTATTTTACTGTTCTAAAGAAATTGTAATAATGACAAGCACTGATGCTATTGAAATAGAAAAAGCTAAGGCGATGGTAAAATAATCCGGCCGAAACTTTGCAGAACTCCATTACGTACCAGTCATTATGGTAGTGACACGTTTGGAGCCCATTTACGGGCTGCCTGGTCATTATGCATTTGGCCTTTGCTTCAAATAAGTCCTGGACCAACACGGGGACTATAGTTCTATCAGAATACGTCTATTAGGACAATTTAGGAAATTTATTAGGTGTTGCATACCTGTATTTATTGGCTCCTAAGTGACTTAAGTAAAACAATTTTCTGAACAACTGTAAAATAATGTCTATTAAATAATTGACGTGAAAACACTTTATTTTGTGGATATTGAGTAAGACCGGGTCGTCACGCTTGACTATGTAACGCTCATTCGGATAAAGTCGACTCGAGTTGACTAATGAAGAGTTTGTTGTATTTATTATAAGTGGCTATTAACCTTGATTAGGTTTTCACTCTTGGTGGTCTTAAGCACACCATTTTGTAACGAAGTTCCTTATCGCGCGTTGTGAAAGGGGGCTAGACGAAAAAAATTCTTACGAAAAGTTGTCACGACACTTTTTGCTTTAGTAAGCTATTGTAAGCTGTGCGACGTGCGCATGTTTCTCTGTCTATCTGTCTCTTTCTCTCTCTCTCTCTCTCTCGCATAGAAAGCAAGCCAGATATTTTCATTTCTATTATTATTACGAAAATTGAGCCTACTGATTGAGTTTATATTACATTATATTTGTTAATAATAAAAAAAATATTATTATAACTTAAAAAAAAATTATTACAATTCCTTCACTAATTAATTGAAAGGAACTTTGTTCCATCCGGGTGTCCCTTGATACCTCTAAAGTTTTATTATTTTTTATTTTAATTTCATACACAATATATTGTAAAAAGTTACGTGTATGTAGTTACGTGCGCATGCGAACATTTATACTTCTTTGGTGTACACAGAAATAAATATATATAATATTTATTTTTATTGATATAAAACACTAGTTGTGTATATAGAAATAGCGTAATAAATACATAAATGTCTTAATAAGAAGCCTTGTAAACTGGACTATTTAGATGTATTTTCTAGATTTGTGTTGCGATAATTACATTGTTACAAAGTACATTCAATCAATAAATTGTGATGATTACATCGGAACATTACATTTCAGAAAATTTAAAATATGTACTAATAATTTAATATAAATGTTATCACCAGTGTGGCGGTCTCAACCCCCAATATCCCATACTCTCTCCTTTTACACCTGAAATAATCCAAATCTACCCATAAACTAATAAAATCTTAGCATCGGATTTTTTGTTGCCAAAATTGCCATAATATCAGCGCTTGTTACTGAAGAGTTCCAGTTCGGAGAGTAAGTAGGCGCCAAGCGGTAAACTTGCACATACTGTCTGAAATTCATGCGCGGATATAATCATAGCTAATTACTACAGGTAATGCATCTTCGTATGATTGTTATCTGTAGCTATTTAAATAATTTTTTTGTAAAGTCATGGTCTTTTCCCCGTAAAATATTTAATTCGGTATTTAAAGTATTTCTTAGTGCTTACTTTCTTTATACTTTTTTTCCTAAAAAGGCTGTTTAAAAAAACTTGTTGAAATAGTTTATACTAAATATGCAGCGGTTTTGATTTATGAGTTTTAAAGTTTTATTGATCGTCACGAAGTATGCTGAATAATTAGAGTCCTTTGCCAGTCAAAAGAAAAAAGGTAAAAACAACTATTATGTACATTAAATGTCATTAAAATAATATACTTATTCTTTTTTTACTCAGCAAAGAGACAATGTTATTCAGCCGACTAACGTTATAACATTAAGAAATTAAAAATATATCAACATTTTTTTATTTAACACAACTTTCAAACTCAAATAATAATATAAAAAGAGTGCCAATAATACTTTATGTACTGAATTATTTTTGTATGTTTGTGTATTATAATTTTGTCTGAACGTGTAATAGCTGCCTGTGATATGTTAATTTTTGGAATAATGGCATGTGTAAAATAATTTTAAGGTTTTCTGCTCATCGTGTAATTAATACTAGGCTAGCGGTTTTTTATTAAAATAACTTCAAATGTTCTCTTACTGTTATTTTAATTCATATTGTGTAACTGAGATTGAAGTTTGCAGCTTTCAATTATAGGAAAAACCATGGAGCACAGAAAACAAACGGAAGTGGGAAGTACAAACATTTGTATCAGGACCGCGGTCTCCACACATAAAATAAGCATTATTGCATATAAACTACTAGTGCAAACATTGTTTCATTGGTCGTTTTCTGTCAAAATCTCAAGGTCAAAATATACCAAACTGAGTTACAATAAATTTTATTTTGCTACAAAAAAAAGAGTATTTACGTCCTTTTGTAATCTATTCAAAATAGACTCATCTATTGTACAATAGTGAAACTATAATCTTAATAGTTTCGCTATTCTGCAATAGATGGCAGTATTGATTTTTCCGTATTTTTCAGTTTGTCATATTTGAGTAGAGAACTTTCCAGGACGATATCCATAATGACTATCATTAGGTATATCGTTGTGCGGCTGATTTTAGCTTGACTTTCTATTATATCATTAGAGATTATATTAAATCAGGAATTTTATTAAAATAAAATGAAAATTGTACTTTCGGATGATATGAAATATTTCCAAACCGGAACACGACAGCGACAAGCACTGACGCTATTGCGGCAGGAATAGGTAAGGCGGTGGTACCTGACCCGGGCGAGACAATGCAGAACTCTACCACCAAGTAGCCACGATGGTAGTGACTCGCATAGCCAATCGGTCGCCTTCTACGACCTGCCTGGCAGAACGGCAGTTAGTCTATTCTTCAAAGGAGTCCAGAACCAACACGGGGAAAAATATCACTAAGGCAATTTAAAGTAACAGCGCATATAGTGGTGCACGCGGCACGCCCACTTTTCAATTCCACTTGTTTTCTTTGTTTCATGGGAAAAACTATTTTGTAATTTTTAGTTTAACTTTAAAGTTCAGCTTTAGGGATAGCAACTTGTGTACAATGTAACAGTAGCGTGTTGCGGGCTACTCCTAAAATCTTATCCAACGTAGACATATGCCAAAACACACCATATAAATAATAATAACCATTTAATTCAGGCAACATGGCCCTATAAAGAGATCTTAATGTCATAACTGCCCGGGCAGAGCTGCTCTAAATTTTTCTTCCTCATAACTACAAGAGGTACCATATAACACCAATGTCGATCAGTGCTCAAACCACCAAATATTGAAATATCGTTTTAAATCTAGGACTGTTGCACATTAAAAGAAGTGGGTCTTACAATTTCTGGCCTATACTGTGACTTCTAGTGCACTATTATTTTAATATTTTGATTTAACGTATTTGTTGCAAGTTGCAACACACTATAAATATCAATATTAAAGTAATACTCCTGTGTAGTGGACCCCCAGATCTTTTTGGAGATTCCATGGTGAGTCATTCCATATGAAATCGTCTAATTAGCAAAGTCGACTCATTTTAGATTTTGGTGTAACTTTGAGAAACTCTTCTCTAGGGTCCCAAAGAACAAAATTTACACGAGTTTGATTTTTACAAGCGCTTGTTTTCGCCTATTTAAATAAAGACTTTTAAAAATCGACATTTTTAAGCCTTAACAACTTTTACTGTGAAATTTTTCTGTTTGAAGCTATCTGCATGATCAAGATGGATTTCACAGTGGGAAAGATAGTAGTTTAAGGGTATTCGAAGATAATTGGCTCGGACGAGTCCTTTGAATATAAGCAGCATGCTGAAAATGAGTGTTTTTTAGTCATTTTTCGTGAATTTCATTCAACTCTAGCGTCGTAACTGTTGAGAATTAAAAACTCATGCTCCGCGGGAATTAAGTATTCATGTCATAGACAAAATTCAGCCACAAGTTGACTTGAGCTGCCCGCTCTTCATAGAAGAAAACTTTGCTCGAAGTTTTGAAGTTTAAAAAAATTCCAATTTTCAGGTTATGAAACGATCGTGTTGACTGCGAGATAAAAATCTGATACTCACAAAATCAATTGTTCTTACCTTCATCTTTAAACGACTAATCACTTGTTTTGTTATTTTCATTTTCAGTGCATGTGCGAGCCGGTTTTTTACAGCAAAAATCTGGACGTTTTTACAAATGGATTAAAATTACTTACCATCAGAAACAATTATAAATATAAATAATTTTTCTAGTTTCAAAAAAGTTATGGATATTTGGGGTATAAAAGTAAGTGGTAAGTAATTTTAATCCATTTGTAAAAACGTCCAGATTTTTGCTGTAAAAAACCGGCTCGCACATGCACTGAAAATGAAAATAACAAAACAAGTGATTAGTCGTTTAAAGATGAAGGTAAGAACAATTGATTTTGTGAGTATCAGATTTTTATCTCGCAGTCAACACGATCGTTTCATAACCTGAAAATTGGAAGTTTTTTAAATTTCAAAAATTTCGAGCAAAGTTTTCTTCTATGAAGAGCGGGCAGCTCAAGTCAACTTGTGGCTGAATTTTGTCTATGACATGAATACTTAATTCCCGCGGAGCATGAGTTTTTAATTCTCAACAGTTACGACGCTAGAGTTGAATGAAATTCACGAAAAATGACTAAAAAACACTCATTTTCAGCATGCTGCTTATATTCAAAGGACTCGTCCGAGCCAATCATCTTCGATTACCCTTAAACTACTATCTTTTCCACTGTGAATTCCATCTTGATCATGCAGATAGCTTCAAACAGAAAAATTTCACAGTAAAAGTTGATAAGGCTTAAAAATATCGATTTTTAAAAGTCTTTATTTAAATAGGCGAAAACAAGCGCTTGTAAAAATCAAACTCGTGTAAATTTTGTTCTTTGGGACCCTAGAGAAGAGTTTCTCAAAGTTACACCAAAATCTAAAATGAGACGGCAACAGTTTTATTTTTTTTCAGACGATTTCATATGGAATGACTCTGGTATAAATACTTCTGTCATGGAGACTAAAGATAAGGAGGGCAGACTTATATAGGGTGGCTGTTGTAAAAGTGTCTAGCTGTTTACTGTAAAAGTTTACCAAATTGGCGCTGGCATAGCATAAACTAGGATATGAAGTTAGCTATTGTATACGGAGTGAAGTGTGCTAAAAGCACTGTTTCAACAATTTACTGGAAACGTGTTGAAAAAGACTTTTACCGCTTTCTTTCTTAAAAATGTTACGCGACGGTGATGCAATCATTTTTGGAAGCTTTTTGATGGACACTTATCCACAGAGTCTGCCCTCCTCATATCTAGTCTCCGTGACTTCTGCATTAAGCTGAAGCTTCAAACTGAGTTACTTTCCATAGGAGCAGATTAAAGTCAAAACTCCACTATCAGAAGTTGTTTCTGTAGATTGTTATATAATTTAGATTTCATCTATTTGTATATTGAACTGTAATATATATAAAAGTAAAATGATTTTTAATTGTGACTTTTATTTAATCACTTGCTGACCCCCGCAGCTTCGCCGCGCGTAGTTAAAATGTCATATAAAATTTCACCCCCCTCTTTCGCCTCTTAAATGTTGGGATGGGTCGCCAGCGGGCCGGGCCGCATCGAAAAATCCATATAGATCGCTTTCATATATTTTATATGAACTGTGGTACGCATCGGGGCGAATTATTGCGCGGCGGATTTCGGTGAATGCGATGCGGTCCGGCCACCCCAGTAGCCAGTATGCTATCGCGAGCGGAATTGCGCGCACAAATTCCTCTGTGTTTTGGCTAACAGTTTATAAAATCAATTAGTCGAACTATTAATATTTTGGATTTTGCAAATATAGGTGTTTAATATCTATTTTAATAATTAATTGATAACTATTTTAAGTTTAATAACTATTCTGTTGACCTCACATCCCGAGAATTTAGCTTGTCTGGCATAATCCAAACCTAAGTTATGAGGGCTCAAAAAACAGCGAAGCGTTTCCAGAAAAAATAGGTAAGTAGTGTAAATAGGTACCTACTGTCATAATCACTGTGGACTGTAATTATAATTATAGTAATTCGACAGATTTACCCCGTGAAAAGAAAAGCTCCAATAAAATAAAGCGGTATTCGGTGATAAGAATTACAAATATCGCTAACATGTGCGTAGCCATAGCTTTGTTATGTTTGTCCAAGAGTTTCAAAATGTATAAAAATTAAGTAATTTTATATGTTAGGTATATATACCTACATATTATGTTATAATTCCACGTACCTATACATATACTGATAAAGTCCAGACTCCGGACCTCTACCTCCTCCCCTCATATACGCCCATGATCGCTGGATACATTAGGAAACATCCAATTCAGGCCAAATCTCACGCAATACCACGTGGATCAGGGGGTGGTCTAGGAAAATATTACGTTATTTTTTCGCATTTTTTTGTTGATTCCAATTGTCACTCTAAAGACCATAGGTACATGAGTCCGTGAAATGCATATTAGAATGAATATTCTTTTACGAATTTAATTAGTCTCTGTTTACGTATTTTAATTTTCTTACTGTGATTTTAGATTTCTAATAACATAGCATGTTATTAGAAATCTTCTACTCTCTTACTATACTACTTATATAAAACTACCTACTCTTAAGCTTAAATGAAAAAAAATATGAGTACCTAGGGTAAATTCATCTAATTCTGTGATAAATCAAAATGTTGGAAAAAATAGGTTGAGCTTTATATATTTTATTTTATACTAGCTGTTGCCAGCGATTTCGTCCTCGCCGACTTCGTTTGCTCCGCACAGCACCTCCTCGCTAGGTGATGGCGTGATAATATGTAGCCTATATGTTGACCCGACCTGTTAGTAATATTCATGCAAAATTTGAAGTAAGTCCATGTAGTACTTTTTGAGTTTACCCCGGACATACATACAGACAAACAGACAAAAATTCTAAAAACTATATTTTTGGCTTCGATATCGATTGTAAATCACGCCCCAAGTATTCTTTTAAAAAAATATTCAATGTACAGTTTTGACTTTCCTACGATTTTATTATATGTATAGATAGGAATATAAATCAGTCTTGTTTGTCATATGATCACTAGAAATCTTAACTTTTAATAACTATCTTACCGCAATAAGAACTTATTCATTTGTTGATGACTTGGATAATTCTGTGACAATCACTTTAATTTGGTGATGGTACTACTGTAATTGTGATATAGGTATAACAGAATTAAGTGAGAATTTTATATTTTTCTTACAGAAGTATGTCATAAAAATGAAAATAGGTATTAAAAATGAAATACATTTTGCTAATCCACTAGAAATAAGTAAAATAATGTTCAACATTATAATATTTCCCTTTTTTTTCCTTTTATATTTTTCTATTTACATCTACCGTAAAATAACTCAATTCGGTGATAAATAAAAAAAATTCAACCATTTTAAAAATGTTTGAAATAGGTCACTAAGTACATCTTTTTTATCAATCAAAATACATTTTATAACATAAACTAGCTGTTGCCCGTGACTACGTTCGCGCGGACTTCGTTTACTCCACGCAGCTCCTCCCCCGTAGGTGATAGCGTGATAATATGTAGCCTATATGTTGACCCGACCTGTTAGTAATATTCATGCAAAATTTAAAGTAAATCCATGAGTACTTTTTGAGTTTACCCCGGACATACATTGACTTTTCTACGATTTTATTATATGTATAGATTACAAAATTACTCCTTTAAAAACGATTAATAATACAAGAATTTTAATGAATGACCTTGGTTAATTCGGTGATTTGTTCCGTGCTTAAATCTTGAAAATCGTTAAATTTTTGAGTCCAGTAAATAACGTATTGTGCAAAAACTAATCAGGATTGCCACCACATACCAGGACCAATTATTCTTACGTTTTTATCAACTAATTGTCCGGGTTTCATTAAGTTAAAATTTTTGTTTTCTATTTAAAATTAATTAAATATTGCAGCACAGTCGTGTGCTGCCGCCGAAAAAAAAATGTCGGGCGCAATGACAAATCACATAATTTTACTGCCTCACTTGCACGATTTAGACAAAATTTTGCACACGAAAATAAGCTTTAAAATCACGCCACAAGATTTATTTTACTGTTATGAATATTACTCATATAATGTAGAAGAGTCCAAACGTCCTACCACCGAATTGAGTCACAGAATTATACGAGTTTACCCTAAGTAAATTGGTGGACCACCAATCACGAAACAGAAATTCTCCTTCTCGACGGTGGGGTCGATAAATCGGCATAATTGTCTCAGGTAATGAATGGATGTCTCTTAATACAAATTGATCTAGCCCCAAAAAGCAAACTATGTATTTACTTATGATATAGGCGGGTGTGTACGATATAAGACATAGAGATGCATATTTAAATTCTCAAACGTACCTACAGATAAGTAAGTACACAAACTCAGAAATACAAACATTGCTCATCACACAAACGCTTGTTCTTGTCAGGAATTAAACTGAGCCCCGATTACATAGAGTAGCTAACCACTCGTCTAACCGAGCGGTAATATTCATTCTACTGGTGTTTCTTTTTTAAATTGGTTCAGATTATTTGTGTTCCCTGCTATATATACATATAATATATTACAGCGTTACTTTTAAAGGACCGGCAAAATTTTCAGAGGCTGTTCAGAATCGATAATACTGTTACGTACTTCGGGTTCGTAATTGTAAGAAAACACCACTTATATTAAACCATGTATTTACAATACAAATACACACAACACAACACAACGTAATACTTAAATACTCTGAATAACACTAGTCACTCATTGTACTAACACTGAACTTAACCGACTACACAAGTAAACTCTTCTCGCTTCGCACGGGTCGCTTTAAGTATCGCACTCGATCGCTTTATAAAACTGCCCTGTATTTGTCAACACATCTCTATTTATACACGAGGTAAAGTTCGACAACAATCGCAAATGTTCGTCAATCATCTCGTAAACAATAATAATTAGTTGTTTACAATAAAAAACTTATCATAAACAAACAAGTCCTAGTACACGTTATAACAACCTTATGCCCTATACAACAAAGTCAATTATGGCATAGCTTAGGTCAACTATTTGTTTGTCAATAGGAGTAGCTATCTCTTTCTTTTATTTCTAGATCTCTCCAGCGTTCCAACTCTACACGTTTCTAGATTATTTGTAACAATATGTTCAATTTATGTAATAAAAAAATAATTTAAAAAATTAAAAATTTCATTTTCATCCGACACAAAAAACAAAACGCATGGATATATTTCAATTAAGTATGCAGAATATTTTAGTGCCTTCAACTAAATTAAAGGTGATCGGGAAAAGTGTACCTACTTAGAGCGACGAATTACATAATACGTACTATGTAATTATAGGTAAATCTAAGATGACACACTGCCAGCATTACTCCCCGTTATTGTTATTATTCCCCGTGTTGGTGCCGGGCTCCTTTGAAGAATAGGCCAACTGCCGTTCTGCCAGGCAGGTCGTGAAAGGCGACCGATTGGTTATACGAGTCACTACCATCGTGGCTGCTAGGTGGTAGAGTTCTGAATTGTCTCGCCCGGGTCTGGTATCATCGCCTTACCTATTCCGGCCGCAATAGCGTTAATGCTTGTCACTGTCGTGTTCCGGTTTGGAAGGTAAGGTAGCCGGTAAACTTATGCATGTGGCATTAGACCTCGCCACAAGATAGCAACGCACCATTAACATCTTTGGTGTCTATAGGCAATGGTTGACTCTTTCCATCAGGAGACCCATTTGCTTGTTTGCTATCTTATAATATAAAAAAAATTAGAGAGTTTATTCACAAGACTCGGTGCATCGAATTCATGACTTCAGTGGGATATTTTTTAACGAATATTTTTATATCTTGTCAAATTTTACATTAATAATTAAAACGCACTTTCAATTCAATATTTAGTTCCCAACGTTCAAATTTGGCCTGACCTCTAAA
This sequence comes from Apodemia mormo, assembly GCA_036924255.1. Taxonomy (NCBI): domain Eukaryota; kingdom Metazoa; phylum Arthropoda; class Insecta; order Lepidoptera; family Riodinidae; genus Apodemia; species Apodemia mormo. Next base: position 42,163,604 of record JAUPFN010000008.1, read on the forward strand.
AGTACGGCACGCCCGGGGAGATACCACTCTCTCACTTGACACTGACGTAAAGTAGCAGCCCTGCTACTGCGTTTCGTTTGGTTTGTGAGAGTCCCGGAGGCCTAACCCCCCCCGCACACTATGAATGCGCAATCAAAAGAGAATCTATCCCAGGGGGGTACCACTTGCACCAGCAGTGGAGAATCCCCCCCTGAGCGTCCGTGCTCTGGATTCCAGCCAGGTCATGGATGCTCAGGCTGCCCTGCGTATTCTGGGGGGGGGGGGAGGGGGGCAAAATTGCGCTCATAGACAATCCTGTCCGGGGCAAACAGGACAAGAAAGCCATGGCACCCCCTACCACGCTTACTGTGGATTTCTGTGTCTTCATTCCAACTTGAACGCCGTCCACTACCATCTCGAGACGGCGAAGCCAGCTTTGCTATTTTTGACCGAGACGCAGATATCTTCTCCGGCTGATACTTCATACCTCTCCTACCCGGGGTACAAACTGGAACATTCCTTTGTACCGCGGGCTGGGGTGTGCGCATACGTCAGAGAAGGTATCTTTTATTGTATATAATTATAAAAAACGTTGTAATTAATAAATTTAAACTAACATGAATTAGAAATTACTCTTTTTAAATTACAAGTATGTTGATTTATAAAATTGCATATTAAAAAATTTAGTTTATAAGGTAGAACATGTTGATAAATATACATTAAATTGTACAACTTAACTAAATTGTTACAAATTATCTATAATCTTTCTTCTGTCTTTAAACTTTGTAAAATGTCAATATTTTAATTAAACAAAAAATGAATTTTGTAATTTATAGAAATAAGTTGTTTTGTCAATTAATGTGTGTAATTGTATCATGTAACTATAATTTAAAAAAAAAATAAGCCCGCTGAGTTTCTTCCGCCGGATCTTCTCAGTGTGTGGCCGCGTTCCGATCCGGTAGTAATTGTAAAAATCGACTCACAACATTTTTAGTTTAATGATAAATAATTATAATTTTAAAATATTTGCACACCATATCATGGTAGAATATGTTGGTTACTTAATCAAATTTTAATAACTTGTAACTCCCATATTCTGGCAAATAAATAATTTCTTTCTTTCTTTCTTTCTCTTTTGACTAAATGTGTGACGATATTTAATAATTTAATTTATTTAAAAACAGTTTAATTTATTGTATAACTTCATTTGAAAAATAGTATCAATCAATGACTATTGATATGACTATATTATCTCCTATGTAAATCTTTAACATTTTCTAATTACTAATATATTTGATGTGTGTGTGTATGTGTATGTGTATGTGTGTGGGTGGGTGGGTGCGTGCGTGCGTGCGTGCGTGCGTGTGCGTGCGTGTGCGTGTGTGTGTGTGTGTGTGTGTGTATGAACATCTCATAACTTTCGAACGGCTGGATCGATCGAAATGCGGTTTACAGCATTCGACTGGATTCCGCTCAACTTAAACTTCCTGAAAATTTGAACCAAGTCGGCTCAGGAGATTTTGAGAAGTTTTGAAAAAACCTCAAAAAAATCTTTAGCGAAATATTATTTTTTTACTATAACTTCTAGATTTATGTACCGATTGAGTACAAAAACTAACCAGCTATATTCCTCAAAAAACTATGTCTAAAGCATGAATTGCATCAAAATTGGTTTATCTGTTTGGGACGAAAAATTTTGAAAAATATATTTCTGCACGATCTTCCGGTTGGTACCGAACTGTGCTATCTGGGTGTCGGAGAGGTCTAGTTGGTTCTCTCTTTCTCGAAAATTGTCTACAAAGCTTGTGCATTGATGACCCATCGCCGTTCGCTTCCTGTATGCGATCTTCCCAGCTTTGCTCATCATGACTATTTATTTCTATTTTAATTTTCGCAGCGAGGTGGTTTAATTGGCTTTTTTGATGTGGACATCTGGAGGTCTGCCAAGATTTCCTAAGTGCTCATTTATCAGCAATCAGTTTCCTGATATACGCCGATATTGGAGGGCGTCTGTTGGTTTGTGGACGTTCTGTCGTGGCCGCTTCTATTGCCTTGGTCATTTGCTCCTGTAGGTCTTCCACTAGGTGGTCCACGTCTTCGGCCTGGATAATGGGTCGCGAGACAGTGGACTTACCAGCTCCCGGTGGAAGACTTTCCAATTTATGGTGGTTTGTGGTGCAGGAATAAGGTCCAGCACGGGTTCCTGATCAAGTACCGCTAGTATGGGCTGGTATTTTTAACCAGAGCGAAGTCAATCACATCTGGCATATGGTTCGCGTTGTGTGAGTAGTGAGTTGGGGCCTCCGGTCCTATGGTATAGTAACCCTGGACCTCTGCGTCTCTCGCTAGGATTCGTCCGTTTGACATGCGCAAGTATGTTGGAGTTCTAGCAGATGTTTTTACTGTTCCAATCTCCTGCAGCAATGATGGAAATTTGTGTGTCCAGCAGGAGATAGATATCATTGGTGTTTATTGGCCCGTGCAGCGGTAGACCGCATAGAGTCTCAAGTCTCTACCTCCTGCATGTAGATCCACGCCTAATGCCGACAATGTGGACAACTGGAAAGCGGGTGAAGGTTGATGAATGATTCTCCTTTTACCGAGCGAACCTCATTTTTCACACTAAAATTTCCAGACTTGAACCACATTGTGCTACTCTTGTTGATACCGCATTAGGGCCACTAGGTCCGTATACCGCACAAATTTTATTCGTGGCGTTCGTCGCATTTTTAACTTTTTTGTAATAAAACTTTAAAATGTACCGAATTTCTTCGTCACATACGTTCATTTTGCTTGCTTGAAAAACAATTGAAAATGGCAGGAACTAGTTTTTTTTTTGAAGTGAAAACTTCTTTAGGCGCGTTGAGCGTTTTGGTAGAGGGTAAAATCCTCGGTACGCGTCACCGACATGCTAATGATAATAGTATATCTATAGCTATGTTTTGCATATAGTTTTAATTACTCTCAACTTAATAGTTCCGTTTTCACTTCTATCGGCAGTCCCACGACTGCTACTGTTTTTTTTAATTAATTGCATCTTCAGAATGTTATATTTAATGGTATTAAAACCAGCCAGTTACACTCAGTACAGCCAAAGAGGTTTGATTACTAATAATACATTCGAAATACGAAAGTACTTTTGCTCCGACCTATTAATAAAGTTATGAGGCTTTGAAAATTTTGATTCGGTGAAGGAAAAATATTTATTTATAACAATCATAATTTTTCAACTTTAATAGCTTGATTATATTATGAAAAACACGATGACACTTTTGTCCTACACATTCGATGGTTTTTCTGACGAGTCCTCCACTCTAAAGTTTCGGAATTGTAAGATTTTTAAATTGATATTAATCAATTTAAAGCCTCTAATCAATTTAGAGCCTAATTTTCTAACCACAGTTTGTTAGTTATTATTACAATTCATTGTTAGTTATTATTATAATTACTACAATTCTTTGTACTACACGTAAAGTGGAAACTTTTCTTAGTCTGACACTCTAAACTTTTCTTTTTTATTTATCTTTATTAGTTACCCGATTCGAGATTTTCTGAAGATAGAAAAGATGGTTGTCTTGTCAAAACGAAGCTGGTCACAAAAATTCAGCAAAAAAAGTTTGTCCGTGGGACCACGGTCTGTTATCTTAAATGATTTTTTTTTTCAAAACCCACCCAATGTATTTTTAAAATAAATTTCATTTCACAGAAAGGTAGAATTTTTTAAAATATAATAAAATCTATTATTTAGCTATATTATTTTTAAAACTTATTGTTCTATAATAGTCTATACAATTCTGATATCCGTCACATATTCTGAGTTTCCCACAATCTGGGTTGCCAGAAAAACATCTACGTTTTCAATAAAGGTAAACTTATAGATATTACGTACAAAACGAAAAAAAATAATAATATATAAATAGAAATTAAACAAATAAAGTTAGCGTAAGCTAAGCAAGGTTAAGGTGTAATAAAATGAAAACGAATTGTGACGTCAGTCTCAAATGTAGTAAATAGCAATACAGCGACAGGACCTCCTTTCCAACAGGTATCAATAAGAAACCTCTCTTTTTTTACTTAAAGGATTGTTGTATTATTTTTTTTCACTGGAATATTAAACTAGCAAAAAGCAGAACTTTGTAAGGGCTCGCAAAGTTATACTACCTAGTAGTATTGTTAGGAAACTATTTTTATGAAAATTACATCTTTTAATGTATGGACTTTATTTATAATTATCTAACCTAAAAAAATCCAGCGTATTTTTACCCAAACATTATATTCGCATCAAAGGCATCATCAGGCTTTGGTCTAGGAGGGCGCAGGAAAATAAAACCAAAATAAAAAAAAACATGTTTCTAAGACTAAATTTTTTTAGTACTTACAAGAAAAATTCTTAATTTTTTTGTTTATTAAAAACACGATTTTTATTATTATCAATTTTATCGACACTCATAACAAGTATAAAGGTCATCTACTAAAATTTTACACCATATTTTCTGGTCTACCTATAATATATTACGGTCTACCTATAATATGCAGCAACTCAAGATCCATCATGCGCCACCATTTCACTCTTAAAGTCTATTATTGATAGAAATCAATTTTTAGATATGGTAGCTTTGTTGTAAAAGAGTTTTCAAGGAAAAATGGGTATTAAAAATGAAAGTTGATCGTATAAAGTAAAATACATTTTTAACATTTCGCTAAGATGCCTCTGCCTACCTCTTCGAGGATACGGGCATGAATATACCTTTTTTTAATCAATTAATACACTCTCAATCTCAATCTCGATCTCAATACAATATTAATCAATTAATATACTTGTACTGTTTCACAATAATCATATTGTGAAAAAATCTGTAAACGGTTGACCTTGCAAGCAGGATGCAGGCTATCTCTGAAACTTCCCGCTAAATTAAGGTATTTTAAGCTCAAAAGAGTAAAAACTATAAACATTGATTTTTTTAGTTCTAAGAAATATTGAAATGTTTCAACTGCTAAGTCACAAAAACAGCAAGAAAACACTTACGAATGAACCAACGATACAATCATACATGCAGTCTATTTTGATAAAAATGTCAGTATATTGATTTTTGAAAAACTATATATTTTGGAAACGATGATCAAATTGATTAAATTTCACATGGTCAAATTCAAATGGCATTCAACTCAATTTAACTATTGCTTTAGAAAAATAATCGGTAGGTTCAAGAATTTCAAAGCAATGTCAAAAAAACACTTTTTTTTTCAAAAATGTTCGTCATTGATAGATCCCAAATAAATTGACCGATTTTTATCCAATTAACGGAACTTGACGCAGCTTTTAAGGTTTCTCCTTTAAAAGCTGCGTCAAGTTCCGTTAATAAGCTGATAAGATTTTGAAGTCGGTATATTAGCCTGAAAATTTATTCTTTTTGAAATAACTTTCAGGCTAATATACCGATTGACTAAGTAAGTTTGCTAAAACAACGTAATTTTTATATTTGAAAAGCTGTAACTTTGAAAATAAGATTTGGTTTTGATTTTTAAAACGGCATTCGACGAAACTCTTTTAGTACTAAAATATTGTAGAATACTAAAAAATGATTGGTTGAAATATTTCGAAGTTATGACGAAAAATATTTTTTTCAAAATTTTCGTCAACGATTACTTCAAAACAGATAAACCGATTTGATGCAGTTTATGCATTAGACATAATTTTTTTAAGAATAGAGCTGATTAGTTTTTGTATTCAATCGATACATTAATCTGGAAGTTATATAAAAAAAATCTGTTAGCGAGAAGTTCAAAAGTACAAGTATATTAATAAACTAATATTGTATTAAAATGGAGAGGATGAAAATGAATTAAATGAACTAAATCTACCAAGCCAAAGCAGCATTTTAACTCGTTAGCATTTTAACATTTTAACTCGTTACTTTTATAATAGATGACGTTAGTAGTAATAAAATTTTAACACAACATATATCTTCTATTTTTTTAGTGTTTATAAAATGGCATTTTAATGGTAAATCATATTTAGACATGAATTTAAACTACCGCGTCAAAGCTCAAACCTCAAAGTGCGATACTTTTTCAGTAAAAGATACCACAAAAGTGCATAGAAAGTGAAAGTAAAAGATGTTTTACAATAAAAGACAAAATTTAACATTTGCACGATGGATCCCCTATTGTTACGTTATTATTGCCACCATATCGGCACTTTTAACCGATATGACTTCAGTCAATCTAAGGTCAAAGAGAACGATTCATTTAATAAACTAAATATTTACCATTATAATCAAAACAATATTTATAAACATATAACTATTGATATGATAGCTACACCCATCAAATTCCATTATATATTTATAACATATAGGTAGGTTGGAAACTTGTTTTTTAAAACTTTAAAGTCTTTAGACTAATAATTTCGAGGTATTGGACAGTTAGTACTGAAAAGTTCTGGTTTCCTTGTTGGGTGGTCAAGTTTCCCGTTCACCATAATTCATCAGTTTGTCGGTTATCGAGATCGGTGGTGATTTACAACTTGATAATGATTGCTGCTAAATATAATATTCTATTATTTTAGCGTTATTGCTAAAATAATAGAATATTTAGCAGTAATCGTAATTGCATGACCGACGTTTAACGTGTTAAACAGCACGAGAGAGCTAACACACTATCACCACCACAATATTAAATAATTGAGGCATTTCGTAGCTTAGATAGTTCGTATACATCATTATAATAATATAACACCTTTTGCCCCAGGAGGTGGTAACAACATTGAGTATTTGAAGTTAACTTAAACATGGCCTTCGATCAGCTTGACACTTTTCATTATCAAAGATTAGCAAATATGTAGTTGGTTCTCTTGATAGGAAGTGATAACTATTGCCAATAACGATCTTAATGATGACATATCCACAATTGTAATTTATAACGGGCAAACCTTGTGATGAGAGGTTGATAGTAGAAAACGATATTTGCTCGGTTTGTTTCAGGCTCATTTTGTAAAACACCTACCCACCTTCCTCTAAAATATTCTACTAGAATAAAAAAAGCGAACGATTAGACAAACACTAATTGGCACTACCACCGTGATTGCGCTAAGTGGTAGATTCTTGTAACGTCCGCACGGATTTGATAAAGCCGCCTTGTCTTTTCACGTTATTCATAGTCGTGTTTGGTTGTGTTCCTATTTGAAGTGTCAAAAACCGGTAAACTTATGTATGTGGCATTACCTCTTTTCTTTATTTTTTACGTCACTAAACAATGTTTCTGATTCATATGGGGAAAAAAACAAATATTGGCAACACAAATTTTAAAACAGTATTTAGGTTTTAGATCATAGATCATAGATACTTTGGAAATTTTGATATCTGTGATTTTGATTTAATTTTTCTTTTCGGTTGAAGTATGTTAGTGTAGAAGTTAATGATTTAATTTACTTCTATTTAAATCATCAAATTGTTTGTCGGTTTTTACGTTAAAGCAAAGTGAAGTGAAAAGTTAATTATATGAATAAATTATTTCCTTAGCATGGTTTTATTGTTCTTAAAACCCGTGTTGTTAGGTACCTATGAAGTACAAACGTAACTTTGTAAGTAAAAAAATTGATAAATTACCTATTTGCAACATTTATTTTTTATTGTTACTTTCTCTTGTTGGTATACTAGTAAGTATTAGGTGCAAATCTATTTAGTTTTTTTAGCGTTATACCTACTACGTAAATACCAGAAAATAATAAGTTTTAGTAGGTATGAACCTACCTAAGCATATTTTTACCGAACATATGATAGGTACATACTAATGTACTATGTAGGTAACTTTTCACTAAAATTGAGTTATTCATACCTACCTAGTTAGAATTTCCAATAATTTGATTGCTTGTAACTAATCTATTACATTATTAAGTATGTTTATTAAAAAAATATAGCCCCGTGTTGGTCCGGGCTCCCCGTGTAGATCCGGCCTCCTATGAAGAATAGGCCAACTGCCGCTATGCCAGGCATATCGTAAAAGGCGACCGATTGGCTACGCGAGTCACTAACTCACTATCATCGTGATGCGTGGCTATCAGGTGGTAGAGTTCTGCATTTTCTCGCCCGGGTCTGGTACTACCGTCTTATCTATTCCTATCGCAATAACGTCAGTGCTAGTAACTGTCGTGTTCTGGTTTAGAGGGTAAGGTAGCCGTTAAACTTATGCATGCGGCATTAGACTTCGCCACAAGGTAGCAACGCACCATTAACTTCTTTGGTGTCTACTGTCTATACGCGATGATTGACTCTTTCCATCAGAAGACCCATCTGCTTGTTTGCTATCTTTATGATATAAAAAAAGGCTAATGTCCATCACTATAGAGTTCTGCAACGTTTCATTCGGATCTGTCACCACTGCCTTGCCTATGTTTTTTTATATCATAAGATAGCAAACAAGCAGATGGCTCACCTGATGGAAAGAGGCAACCATCGCCTATAGACCAAAGATGTTAATGGAGCGTTGCTATCCGTGTAGCGGGATGGCAACGCCATAATAATAAATTTACCGGCTGCCTTACCCTCTAAACCGGAACACGACAGTGACAAGCAATAATGAATTTATTGCTGCTATTGTAGCAGAAATAGGTAGAGCGATGGTACCAAATACCCGGGCGAGACGTTATATAACTAATGGTGTGACTGATATACAGTAATACCCCGACTTACGCTACCTCGACTTACGCGAATTCGGAGTTACGCGATTTAATTTTCTTCGCGATTTAACCTTCTACATCAAAATAACTTCAGATTGTGTTTATACATTTTATTAATATAGTTTGTCATATTATCTAGAATTAAATTAAAATTTATTTCCTAAATTATTGTTTTATATTTCCTAAATTATAGTCTCCGGTCCCAATTAAACATACTTTGTATGACTTTATAGGTATATGCAAAATTGTACCCCGACTTACGCGAATTCGACTTACGCGGATAGCGCTCGGTCCCACCTATCGCGTAAGTCCGGGGTATTACTGTATTAGTATTCGCTAAGATATTAGTAATATTGAAAGGATTCGTGGATTAATAATCCGGCGAACTGTAATATGCTAATATTTCATATTCGCCTAATATCTGTAACGGCTATCCAAAATGAATCGGATAATATCATTCGGTCTTCGGAATAGTTCGGATTCACTAGATTAGCGCCCGTCGGATTCGTGAAAATATTAAAATATTATATCTTATTACTGTTGCTTTAAGGTCCAAATTACAGTGAAATATTAGTTAAGGTATTTAATAATAATAATAATAATAATTCACGGGACAAATTACACTTACTGATCTAACCCCAAAGTAAGCAAATTATTTGCTTGTGTTATGGGTGTTAGTCAACGATACTAATACATAGAAATACATATATAAATACTAGAATATATATAATAAACACCCAAACCCGGAAATACAAACATTTATGCTCATCACACAAATGCTTGTCCCCGTCGGGGATCGAACCCGAGCCTCGTTGATTGCGTAGTCAGGGTCTCTAACCACTCGACCAACGGGATTCCTGCCGTATCAGTATCAGATCTTATCACTGTTACTTTAACGTCCAAATTACAGTGAAATATTAGTTAATACTGACATATTAGTTAAGACATTATAATATTTCAAATTGAATATATTAGTATCACCTAATCTTGAGAAATATCGGTATTAACCCACCTCTATATATAACTATTACCTACTAGTCATGATGGTATGACACGTACAACCAATCGGTCTCCTTTTACGATCCTGTCTGGAAGATCGGCAGTTTGTCTTTTCTTCAATACTCGGCAAGGCCGTGCATGGCTTTTCAACCCCGCTACACGAATAGCATCCCACGATAACGCCATTATAGCTACCACACGGACAGCCTTGCACCATTAACATCTTTGGTGTCTATAGTCGATGGTTATACTTTCCATTCGGAAAACCTTATGCTTGTTTGGTAATCTATACATATAATAAAATCGTAGGAATGTCAAAACTGTACATTGAATATTTTTTTAAAAGAATACTTGGGGCGTGATCTACAATCGATATCGAAGCCAAAAATATAGTTTTTAGAATTTTTGTCTGTTTCTCTGTATGTATGTCCGGGGTAAATTCAAAAAGTACTGCATGATTTACTTCAAATTTTGCATGAATATTACTAACAGTTCGGGTCAATAATATGTATATTATTACGCTATCACCTACGGGGGAAGAGCTGTGCGAAGTAAACGAAGTCGGCGCGGACGAAGTTGCGGGCAACAGCTAGTTAATAAATAAATTTCTTTCCTTGCTCTCTAAACTAAAATACACTTTACAGTGATAAGCACTGATGCTATTGAAGCGGGTACTGCGGTAGTAGGTACCACACGCGAGTGAGGCCTGAAGAACTCTAGCAGCTAGTAACGATGGTAAATTATTACTGACAGATTTGATCAATCGTGTCTTTTTTCAAACTGCCTGGAAGGAAGTCTTATATTAATCTGCAAACTGAATCAATATATTTTTATTCTGCAAATATTCTGCAAAGTGAAATAATAAATCTATTACATATAATAAAATCGTAGGAAAGTCAAAACTGTACATTGAATATTTTTTAAAAGAATACTTGGGGCGTGATCTACAATCGATATAGAAGCCAAAAATATAGTTTTTAGAATTTTTGTCTGTTTGTCTGTATGACTGTATTAATTTTTGTCTGTATGTCTGTATGTATGTCCGGAGTAATCTCAAAAAGTGCTGCATGGATTTACTTCAAATTTTGCATGAATATTACTAATAGGTCGGGTCAACATATAGACTACATATTATCACGCTGTCACCTACGGGGGAGGTGCTGTGCGGAGTAAACGAAGTCCGCGCGGACGAAGTCGTGGGCAACAGCTAGTTAACAATAAAACCGTACAAAAAACGTAGTTATTAGTTAAGTACCTACCTATACTCATAAAAGTTTATCATAACGGCAATTCCCTACCTATCCGATCCCGATAATCCCATCACATTGTACACTTTATAATTCAAACGCACACGCACACGCCAAAGTCGCCGCCGGCGGCGACTCGGCCCACTATTTCGGCCTGCCAACAATCGAGACTCCGGTCAAGAGCCATTAACGAGTCGAAATCCTGATGCCACTTACTCTCCCACCAATCGTCAGGATACTGCCCTAAGCCGAGGTTCGGTCTCACAGGAGACACCCTTAGGGCGGGCTCTTAGCCCACTTAAATTCTGGCTGAGCACTTTGCTCGCCCCAAAAGCCCGGTTTCGCAGTAGCGGTCATTTGGACCAACTGCTTAAGGTCATTACGAAAAAAAAAACGGCAATTCCCTTAGTTGAACCACTAAGGGAATTGCCGTTTAGCCGGACGTCGCTAAAAGCTCTTACCGGGACATCACGCAGGTTAGTTAAGTACCTACCTTACATATATATATATATTACTAGCTGTTGCCCGCGACTTCGTTCGTGCGGACTTCGTTTACTCCGCACAGTTCCTCCCCCGTAGATGATAGCGTGATAATATGTAGCCTATATGTTGACCCGACCTGTTAGTAATATTCATGCAAAATTTGAATTAAATCCATGTAGTACTTTTTGAGTTTACCCCGGACATACATACAGACAAACAGACAAAAATTCTAAAAACTATATTTTTGGCTTCGATATCGATTGTAGATCACGCCCCAAGCATTCTTTTTAAAAAATATTCAATGTACAGTTTTGACTTTCCTACGATTTTATTATATGTACTAGCTGTTGTCTGCGACTTCGTTCGCGCGGACTTCGTTTACTCCGCACTGCTCCTCCCCCGTAGGTGATAGCGTGATAATATGTAGCCTATATGTTGACCCGACCTGTTAGTAATATTCATGCAAAATTTGAAGTAAATCCATGCAGTACTTTTTGAGTTTACCCCGGACATACATACAGACAAACAGACAAACATCCTAAAAACTATATTTTTGGCTTCGATATCGATTTTATAGATCACGCCCCAAGTATTTTTTAAAAAAAATATTCAATGTACAGTTTTGACTTTCCTACGATTTTATTATATGTATAGATAGATACTTTGAGTATATCTATACAATATACATACATATAATAAAATCGTAGGAAAGTCAACTGTACATTGAATATTTTTTTTAAAAATACTTGGGGCGTGATCTATAATCGATATCGAAGCCAAAAATATATGTTGTAGAATTTTTGTCTGTATGTATGTCCGAGGTAAACTCAAAAAGCGCTGCACGGATTTACTTCAAATTTTGCATCAATATTACTGACAGGTCGGGTCAACATATAGGCTACATATTATCACGCTATCACGTACGCGGAGGGATTGAGCGGAGTAAACGAAGTCCGCGCGGACGAAGTCGCAGGCAACAGCTAGTAATTTATAATTTTCCTTCAGCTCGGCTTCCTGTGATTGTTAAAATGACACTATTTGTCGTATCGCCAAAGTCTACCAAATTTAGAAGACTTTTATAGGGGACAATTTGTATCGCCCAATTAATTATCAATCTGGACGTGTAGTATATCTATGTATGTATAGATATATCTATACTAATATTATAAAATTGTAGAGTTTGTTTGTTTGGTTGTACGCGGTAATCTTGAAAACTGCTGAACCGATTTGAATAATTCTTTTTGAATTGGATAGCCTGTTTATTGAGGTAGTTTATAGGCTATAAAACATCTTGCTACGACCAGTAGGAGCGGAGTAAACAAAATCCGCGCGGACGAAGTCGCGGGCAACAGCTAGTATTTAGATATATAGATAAATTGTTTACAAGCTATTGTTGTGTTCCTTAAAACAAGTACCTAACAACCATATCGAAAATTGTTCTTTTCATGCTATAAATTACTGACTTTTAAAAGTTACCTATTATAAGTCATAATAATATATTAAGTCTGAAATATAAGTAGGTAAAAAAGAAATTTTAAGCTAACTATGTTATTGACGTAAATAGGTACCTAAAAAATACGTACTTACGTTCTCGTATTGCAATAAATACACAATGTTGTTACTGTAGGTTTTTGATTTTTATCTTTTTGATGTTATATTAGAAAAACTTACAGTAAATCTTGCCGTGAATTAATTTTGAGAATCAAATAACTTTCATATTTCAATAAATACAAAACGCACTAATTTTTAAATTGACAAAGCTTTTTAAAAACGTAATTATTATACAGACTTCGCTATCACGTACCTACATTATACATGATGGTATAACTTATTTTTCTTGAAAAACATCCAGTAAAATAGTAGATAGAGTATAATATTTAAGGTTTAAAATTTGAATTATAAGATATTCCCGCTATTAATTACATCACAAGGAAGCAACAAAGCGTCACGTAGTGGCTGATATAGGTACTTTTCTACTTTATATTTCGAAAACAAATGCATGCATGAATTATTGTGTTATTTTAAAATTATTTCTTAATGTTCAGAAAACCATTTTCCATAAAATTAAACCAGTTAGGAACAAAATTCGACAAAAACTTTTTGTTTTATTTATACATGTCCACATGGTGTTCAATGTTTGCCAATGGCCGCGATCTATAGCCAATCAGAAACGGGGATTGTGGAAGTGCGCGCCATCTTCGCTTTCAAACATTTCGTCTCGTCCGTACGCTCATTCGATCAGTCAGTCGCGCGTCGGTTCAGGGAATCGTATATTTAGTAAGTTACCTAGTAATTAAATTATTAAAAATCTGAACAACCATGAGCTCCAATGAAAATAACAGTGAAGTGGCAGTCGACAAGGTTGGAGATGAGAAGACTGGAGATGCTAAAAGTGACTTAAAAGGAGTAAAAAGGGCAGCAGAGGTGAGTGCACATGTCAAAATTATGTATAATCATTTTAGACGCTCGCCATTTTATAAAACACTTATTTAATAACGTAGGTCGCATAGTTTCCCACAAATTTGATTATTGCCACGTGCTATTTGAAATTAAATGTTAATGTTCGGAACGTAAACCGGCGTGCTTCTAAACGCTCTTACACGTTGTTATATGGACATATAAACTTGATATTGTTGCTTATTTACACATGAAATAGAATTTTAACTGTAAGAATTTATCTAACTCCTAAGTAGTGGTTAATAGTATTTAGCATTGTTTACTCATTTTAGATACATAGGCATGACCTTGATGGAAAAAAACATGGCGCGAGCGAACGTACTCACGTCCTTAAAATGGTTATTTTTATTAATTTAGTCGTATTCATTAAATTTGAAATAGATATGATTATTATTGATTTCATTGCGCATCGTAGCTATTTTTGACCGACGAATTAGCCGTGCTTATAATCATGGTAGCGTGACGCTAAATAGTAACATGGCCGGCGTATGAATGTCAATAGACACACTATTATGGCATAAAATTAAAGAAACTACATGAGCTACTAATGTTATGCCTTGTGAATATTTTATCTGTATTTCATAAGTATGTCAAAATGTTCGCTTCAAATAAATATTTCTATTTATAACATTATTGCAAGACGAAGTAGTCAACGACCCGGTATTATTTGCACTTTAGCTTGTGTAATGCACGTTTCCTTTGTATTTCCTATTTCATACAAAAATTGAATAAACTATTTTGTACACGGGTTTGCATTACATAAAAAATGGCGGGAAACGGTTATTTTGTATTCGATGTTCTATTTACAAAATTATTTTTAATAAATTAGGGTTCGTCATTACAAAAAAGGATTTTGCTTTTGTAATGTAAAATGAATCGCTTTGTGTTGAAAGCTTGTTAGGTACTTAGGTTTAGTAAAATGTAAAAGTTTTTTTGTGTAACGTACTGACACTTTCCGCTTAAGTTTCAATGATGCCATGGAAAACTAGGCCGTATGGCGCCGGCGTTAAGTGCATCTCTTTCGCACACAAATAGCCCCACGCTTTATTGTTACGGATCCTTGTCTCTTGTCACCTGCGCCTCATTATCTTGCACGTAAGCTGTAAAGCCGAGTTCGGTGTTTGTCTTTAGAATTACACGTGAGGCATTCACGCAGACTTCGCGTATTATGAAAATAATTGGCCAACGGCCAAGCAATACTTGTTTGATTCACAGTAACCATGAATGATATCATTGTAGGGCCCACCGGAAATTGTGCCAATAATGTAAAATATTTTTTTAGGAAAAGAATGCAGAAGCCAAAAAAGCGCGGAAGGAAGAAAATGGAGGTGGTGGTGATGATGAACTACACAGTGAAGAAGACGACTTGGAAGGAGATGGAGAAGGTGAAGAGGAGGATGATGAGGACGTGGAGGGTGAAGAAGGTGAAGAAGATGAGGAAGAATTAGAGGAAGGAGAAGAAGATGACCTTGATGATGATGGTTAATAATTTAAAATATCTTCAATTAAACCCCTAATTACTACTTAGAAGCTGTTCTGTTAACCTTTAAGCCAGTTACAGATGAGATCTTAATGTTAAGTGTATTCGATTTTATAAATAAAATGAGTGGCTAGCCCTGGATCCAATCAATTAATTGTAAACGCTTTATATTAAATATTTTACTATTCCTTTATGATAACACTGGTATACTTTATTGCAAAATCAATGCACCAAATAAATTTCAAATTAAAAAAAAGATATATGTATATTATACGAGCTGATCCGGTAAACTTTTTTTGCCATACAAATTACTTATACTGAATATTTTGGTGGAGTACTTGAGAGGACGGGAAGTTAATTGAGAAATATCCTATCTTTTAAGTTGGACCAAACAATAGACACCTACAAAATTTCATTGAAATCGGTTCAGTAGTTTCGGAGTCTATCGTGGACAAACAATGTGACACGCAGTTTATATAGGTATTCTAGCTTTTGCCCGCGACTTAGTTCGCGCGGACTTCGTTTACTCCACACAGCTTCTCCCCCGTAGGTGATAGCGTGATAATATGTAGTCTATATGTTGACCCGACCTATTATATATTAGTAATATTCATGCAAAATTTGAAGTAAATCCATGCAGTACTTTTTGAGTTTACCCCGGACATATATACAAACAGACAAAAATTCATATTCAGTGTGCAGTTTTGACTTTCCTACGATTTTATTATAATGTATATAGATTAAGATAAAATGATGTATAAATCGGCATAGTTACAATTATCCTGGCATTCTATAAACTTAAGTCTTATGTGCTCAAATAACTAGAAACAACCTAATTCTTCTAAATTATGATGAATAATCAGCGGGTTTTCTACGCAATTATTATATAATATAGCTTATGATGCACGTGGGATAACTAGAAATTTTAAGATGTCACTAGCTTAAAAATCAGTCAAATCTGTTGTAAATTTGATATACAAAATTACAACGTAAATTTGTATGCAGGTATGTCAAATCTAAGCAACCCAATGTATTATTTATACATCTTATTATTTTTCCGTGTAAAATCTCTTAGTATATTGTGTAGTGTTTTAATATCAGTTTTGTATAAATATCTCATTTACTTCTAAATTTCGATGTCAAATAATATTTAAGAGAATATCGGTTTGGAAATGTTAAGCTCATGACACGATTTAATAAACATCTTTGATTGATATCCCTTGTCAACTTTGTATTTTCACGCAGCAAAGAAACTTGACGCATCAATCAGACTAGACGTGATTTTTTCAAAGACCATTTCATAGACTACATCAGCTACGTTTAAACAAAATAAGAACCACTTTAAAAGTATCTCTGACGAAAACTTTTATCACTTTCCGGTATTAAATGTAAATTTAAGTACTTTTACTTAATTATAACGATAACAAAGCCGTCGGTAACGGTATGCTTGTGTATTAAGTACAGTGAAATTTAAACAACAGACGGACATAACATCTATAACATTCGTTTACTAATTTTATTATTTTATAAGTGAACTAGCTGACCCGACTATATGTCATATATTTACGCTTTTAACTTAAAGCTTCGCAGTGAAAGAAGCCTCATAAGCCAAATGAATTAGATTTGTTTTGGAAAGAAAATGAATTCCAAGTGGTATCGATTTGTTAGATTCTAACAAATCAATATCACTTGGAATTCATTCATTAAAAAGATAGTACATAAAGTAAAAAAGTCGTAATTTCAAAGTTCCTAATTGTAATGTTTGATTTATTATTTGAACTCAAACTGTCGGATTTGTTAGTAAAGACCTTTTCGTTTTGAAATAACCGGTTCTTAACTTTTCATCTTGCATATGTCTACTATTGTATTTTTAATAAATTTCGTTAAAGGGGTAAGGTATGTAATAGTTTAATAGTGAACAAGCTTTAGCTGTACATCTTCGCCCGCGTGTATTTTAACATGTCGATATATTTTTTCGTACAAACTTTCAGCCTCTTAGGTATTATCTTCTACTATCTCTATGCTAAAGGTTACATCAAAATCAGTTTAGCTGTGAAAACGTAAATGACAGACAGACTTTCGCATTTATAACATTATATATGTGAATTTTTATTAGAATCTTGACTTAATAATTCCATACTACATAGTGTTTATATCACCTACGTCAAATAGACTTACCTACTTCACTCAAACCTAATGTGGTTTCCTTTTTGAATTTTTTTTGTCATAGGTACTTAGACTTAAAAATTAGGTTTATAACATTCTGACATGTCTTTTTTTTTGCAGATGAAGAAGTCGACGAAGAAGAAATAGTAGGGGAAGAAGACGATGATGCGTAATGTTTCGCGCTTCTTGTTTAAGGACAATGTCACAGTGGTGTAATAGTGAGTGTGACGGCCCGACCGGCGCGGCCCCGCTTCGCCCCAACTGAACCCGACACCGGGCAGTTGGGAACAAGTGGGGCCGACAATGCTCCCACCAAACAAACGGGTGCAGTTCTAATGACAAAACGTAATTTAAGTCTAATCCAATGCAGAATAAAGTTTAATACATTTAAGTTCGATACTAAAGCTGTATTAATTTACAGTTTGCTGCAACAATTTAATTATTAAGACTTAGTGAAATACTGTTGAATTTTGTCATGAAATGTACAAATATGTTTCAAAAGTAAACATTATTTTTTAAGTGACCTCTGTATTTAGGTTTACCTATGAGCCCGAATGGTGAAATTGTGATATTTTTCTATACTCCACCTACATTCAATATTCACGTAAATCTGGCGCGGCCGTATTTATAAGTAGTTTAAGCGAGTAAGTCACAAAGCTCAACTCTACATTTTCTTGTTGTTGATGAGAGTTTGTGTGTACATATTTAGCGTAAGTGAAGCCTGAGTTTTTTATGAAAGGTGTAAAATGTTCGTTATTGATTTTTTAATGCCTATTGATTTCACAATACCCCGTGCGTTGTTAACTAGACCGTACGTCTGCACTGTTTCGTCGGCTCCTAACTCGTCTTAATAGAGATAAAAATTATAATAACTTAATATTCGCCGGTTGAATATGAGGAGGGTTCGGTAACGACGACAGTGTCACGCGTACGTCCCTTCACTCACCTCGCAAGACTTCATAGTCGTGAGAAAGTTTTTAATTAGAAAAGAATCACAATTTTGCCATTATCTCGTGAGCATCGCGGCCCCCTCCGCTCCCCAATAGAACTGATAAAGAGAGCGCGACGGTCGCCGCGCCGCGATAGCGAGGCTAACCTTAAACCGGCCTGTAATTTTGTCCATATTGTAAATTAGGATAGATCTCCTGGTATTCCAGCGCGTCAGTGGCAGTGAGAGTGGTCTGTGGTAGGTGCTAGGCTTCGCGGAGTAGCGTAGGCTCGGCGCGGGGCGGGGGCGCTGGCCTCGTTCGCGGCGTGGGTCCCCCGCGCCCCGCGCCGGCCGCGTCTGACGCCGGCTCCCACCAAGCGACCGCGACGCGTCAGCGCTAGCGGAAGTTCGCCATTGCGCGCGTTCCATCGCCCGCCCCATATGCGAAGGTCCGAGCCGGCAATGTACGACGCGGTTGCTTGTGATCGAAGTTCCGAACTCGACTTCACCGCTTACAATGAATTAATTTTATTTCTCACTACTGTCTATTGTCGAGCGTCGGTCGATTTATAAAACAATAATGATAATCATAGTACGACTTATTTTTTATTAAATCGACGCTCGAGGAAGTCGACGGAATCGAAAGGCATTTAGATATATTTTTATTGTCATAAAATGAATACTTAATTAGCTACATATTGATTAAATTTGAAATGAAACACGATAGGATTGAATCAAATTTATTTATCGAATCGTCTCCCGCCTTTCGTTTAGTAAGAATGAGCTGTCTCATATTGTGTACGATGTACGCCTAATGTGAATACCTTAGTACGATTTTATTTATTTGTGATGTTGAACACTTTTGATTTTCTACGATGGACGGAATGTAAATACAACCGATTTTAAGTAAAACGTTATTTTGTTTTTTTGCCTCTTTATTTACCCCAATGATTAGCGAACTTACCATTGTGTCGTCAGTGGAGTTCTAAATTGAATGCTTTATAAATTGCGCAATAATATAGTTTCCTACCTACATGGATAAGATATCGCAAAAACAAGATAAGTGCGTTGTCACGCTATGTAGGTATATATGTAAACAAAGTCTTACTAGGTAATAATATTGTATTGCGTAGTAATGGCATAAAGCGAAAAAATCTCAATGGCTACTATAAATATTTGTGACAAGGTAACTAATAGAGGCCATGTTGCTTAACGTTATATAAAAGAAACTAGTAGCGACATCTATTAGGAAGTATATGCAAACTTGTGTGTTCTTTGAAGCCTACGTTGATAAATGTTTCCGATACGTAATAAAAGATAGCGTTAGTGGACATTCTGTCACTACTGCTGTAAAATATAAAAATAGGTATTTGATTTCTGAAAAATTGAAAAACGATTGTTTCGAAAAACATACAAACCTTCGATATCTAATCGGCGAGGGAAGGAGTTCGTTGTATGTAATAGGTAGTTTAAAAAATAATGTATTCAGTGATGCCAGCTCAAAATATTTTAAGTAAAATTGGTTTGCGTTTTCGTTTATAACTTCGTGTGTTTGATAGCAGTGTTTTATGGAATGAAATAATTTTAAAAGTGACTTATTGCATAAGTTTTCAAAAGGCTCCCATTAGACAGTCATGCAAGCGTTACTCAAATCCATCAGTCATGATTGTCATGAATTACGTTTGCGTGAGTGACTGATATCGTTATTAGACGCTCACTCATGACCAAAGAGTAAATTAATACATACGGCAACTTATGAGTGACGTCAGTCAAACCAAAGATTCACAGAGAAAAACACGTTTCCACGCAATAAATTATGGATATTCATAAAAGAAATAGTAAATCTAACAGGCAACTCGCGGTTACATCACTATCTTTTGAAATTAAAAAAAAAATATAATTTACATAATGTTTACATCTAAAAAAGCATAATCTATTTTGACGGTTGCAAGTATATACAAGTTGATAACAAACTTCTCATCGGGATTGTAATTCATAAACTCCCACAAGGCTGAAATTTGGAGGTTGTATTCTTTCGACAGTTTAAAAAGTATATGTAAAAAACCAATACTATCATGGCGGTCGTAACTTGCAACTGTATGCCATACGAGTATACGATATGTTGACTGGTAAAATACTGTACATACTGAGGAGGGGTGTTTAATTCTCGATTCTGATACCAAATATGTAAAAAACGTAAAACTTACACCTGCCCATAGATATCGAAGTTCATTGTTTATAAACAATGCAACGTTGATGTACATACAGCGTTGTTTGTACAGTTTTCAAAATTTGCCGAATGCGTGACTATACTCTTAAGCAGCCCTTTCAACGCATAACAAATTGAAAAAGCTATAAATAATCTTTTTTAAAAAAATAATAACAAATATCTCAAAAACAATAGATTTTGGGATATTTTTTATTATTATATAGAAAATCAAGAATAAAAAACAAAATAAATATCTCTGGACAATTTTAGACTAATTGATCTAACGCTAAATATCTTTATCTAAACCAAGGAAAGCGCCAGGCGCAGATGCCATTACAAATAAGATACTTCACCACCTTCCTTTCAAATTAATCGCAGCCATTACGAGGCTTTTCAACGGCATTTTGCGCACTGGTTGCTTTACCAAAATCTGGAACACAGGGATAATACTCGTAGTTATGATACCAAAGAAATCCAAAAATTCATCGATTCAGAACAGCTAAAGACCCATCACCCTGCTTCCCACTCTCTCAAAAATATTTGAGAAACTCCTCTTACAGCACCTTGACATCTTCATTACCCCACGTGAAGAGCAATTCGATTTTCGGGCTGGGCATAGCACAATCCTACAACTGTCGAGGTTACTGCATATGCTCATCGCGGCAAGAAACAAAACAAAGCAAGCAATAGCAGTACTCCTCGACACGGAGAAAGCTTTCGACCGTGTCTAGCACAACGGTCGCATATAAAAACTAGCAAAAGCGGGAACACCACGCAGACAAGTGAAGATTGTCTCATTCTTCTTCAAGAACAGGAAGTTTAGAGTAGCAGTAGAAGACGCCCTCTCAGCTGAACACCTGATTACGGCACGAGTACCACATGGCAGTTGTCTCTCGCCCAAGCTATATTCACCCTACACAAACGGCATCCCGGCAGGAGACAGCTGCTCGTTAGCACTATTCGCCGACGATGCAGCCTACGTCATTACCTTGATCACAGCAAAACACGCCATAAAGAAGATGCAGTCAACTTCGAATCTCCTTCCCGAATTGCTGAACAAATGGCTATTAGCTGTCAACGTCGGAAAAACACAAGCCCTACGACCTAGATCACTGCAGTTCAGACGTCCACCTCAGATGACACTGAATGGGGAAAACATCAACTGGTCCACGATGGCGAAATACGTAGAAATCACGATTTATACTAACCTCGTAAAGGCGACAATAAACCAGACCAAAGCCGCAATGGCTGTACTGCGTCCCGTCCTCTAATCCAAACTTGTACACAAAATGAAGTTAGGTATCTTTAAAACCTATGTAAGATCCAGGCTCACCTACGCCGCGGCCGTGTGGTATAACCTCCTATCTAAAGACCTTCGAACTGCACTACAACAGCAACAAAATTTAGCTTTCCAGAGAACTGTCCAAGCCCCAAGATTCGTCCCCAACGAAATAATAAGAAGAGATTTACAAATGGAGAACCACCACGAATTCGTCAGGAGACTGGGCTGTAAATATGTATCGATGCGCAGATACATCCCAAAATATACATATTCAAAATATAGCTCCATGGCGCACGCGTCCTCCGGACGCCGTGTCCTACCCCAAGATATTTTACTCTAATGATAGCCTTCTCCCCATCCCACCACATGGGATGGTGAATACCACATCGATAGTCGATACCCTACCAATTATTTTTCCCCATGTAGTATCCGGGCTCCTTTGAAGATTAGACCAACTGCCGTTCTGCCAGACAGGTCCTAAAAGGTGACCGATTGGCTACGCGAGTCACTACCATCGACGTGGCTACTAGGTGGTAGAGTTCTGCATTGTCTCGCCCGGGTCTTGTACCACCACCTTACCTATTCCTGTCGCAATAGCGTCAGTGCTTGTCACTGTCGTGTTCTGGTTTGGAGGGTAAGGTAGCTGGTAAACTTATGCGTGTGACATTAGACCTCGCCACAAGATAGCAACGCACCATTAACATCTTTGGTGTCTATAGGCGATGGTTGACTCTTTCCATAAGGAAACCTATCTGATTGTTTGCTATCTTATGATAAAAAAAAAAAATCAAACCAGCACCACATTACTATTTGTATTACCTTAACTTCCAATCATCACCAGAGGAATTCTTCAACCCTTCCTCCAAATTCCTTCCTCCAAAGGAGGAAGTGTGAAGACTACGAGTGTGCGTCGGAACTCGCATGCTGTGCTGCCGCGATCTCTGCTATTCAATGCTGATTCATCTTACACAAGGACGCGGAATGTTCCGGGAATACAGTCGATGTGGTCGATTTATTGACACGGATTTAGCACCTTTCAATAGGAAGTAAAGCAGCACGAAAAATGTCTTGATTTTATTCTATTCATCAACCTTGATAGTAATTCATCAAAACTACTAATTGGCATAGAAAATTAATTAAAAAAAGTCAAATCGCAAGTTAAACAGCCTTGCTCATGCCTTGCTTATCATGGGCTAGAAACACTGCCGTTTAATTGTGAGAGATCACTGGCTAAAAATAATTATTGGTGCTAGTTTTGGAGAGTCCAAAACGTGATACACTAAGAATATACTTAATTTTCATAAAGGCTAGCTAACCCGACATTGATAATATACAAGGCTTTTAAAAACTTGACTACAAATGAACTATAGAATTAAAGGTTATATTAAACTGACGAGGCTCTAACGTGAATTTTAATCAAATTATGCTAGCGCCTAGACAAAACTAAGTCGGAATTCGGCGGTTTATAATATGAGAAATATTTATGAAAAGTGGAAACACGATATTTGAAGTATGAACTTAGACACTTGGAACTTGGAAACACGGGAAAGGTGTAGATAGGTAAGGTAGGGAAAGATGTAGATTTTTCTTGGTAACACTCACTTGGCGTTGACAAGTGACAACTGTAGATATACAAAAGTTAAATTTTATTTTTTTAATTTCAGTAAACTTAATTTTGTCGGTTGTGGTGGTTGTATCGTTTCATGTTATTTTGTGTTATCGAAAATACGATACATCGATCGGAAGAATTTATATATACTTTTAGTTTTGTTTGTTTTGGAAGTGAACAAAATGTTATAAATATAATGTGAAAATTATACGAGTTTCTAGTACACTTAAACAGTGCTTGTTAGCTGAAAGGTACGTTAATACTTTTTAATATAACAAGTACCTACCTACTTAAAACTTACACTTAACAGTTTTTATTAAAGGCATACATAAGTTTTAGTTTGAAATTAAATGTTTATAATCTATTGCTTGACCTCTTTAACTGTTGTTTGAGTTCAGATTTTAGTAATAAAAAGAGCTTGTCGAAAAAATAATGACTTCTAAATTTATAAATCTACATTTCTGTAATGAAATGTAGATAATTATATTTTCTTAATCTGTAATGAAATGTAGGTAATTAGGTATATTACCTATATTTACCTATATTTCCTATATTTCCTTAAGATAATCTTTTATCCTTCGAGCAAATAGTACCCCATTTTTTATTTAATAAAGAGTGCGTACCATAGTTGAGTACATAAGCATTAGCTTTTGTCGAAAGCAAAATATGAATAAAATAGTACTTTTTAAAATAGTACCCTTTTTTTGGTAATAACAACATTTTCTAAAATTGAAACCTATAGCTAGTATCTTAGCTAGATCAATTTATCGCCCCGGAAATAAACTGCGTACTCAATCCATAAAAATTGTTGAATCCGTTTCTGAGATTCAGATTATATTTTTTTTTATGTCATAAGATAGCAAACAAGCAGATGGGTCTTCTGATGGAAAGAGTCAAGCATCGCCTATAGACACCAAAGATGTTAACGGTGTGTTGCTATCTTGTGGCGAGGTCTAATGCCACATGCATAAGTTTACCGGCTACCTTACCCTCCAAACTGAACACGACAGGGACAAGCACTGACTATTGCGGCAGGAATAGGTAAGGCGGTGGTACCAGACCCGGGCGAGACTATGCAGACCTCTACCACCTTGTAGCCACGATGGTAGTGACTCGGTAGCCAATCGGTCGCCTTTTACGACCTGCCTGGCAGAATGGCAGTTGGCCTATTCTACAAAGGAGGCCGGGACCAACACGGCGAAAATATATATATAATTATATAATATATAATAAACAATAATAGCTCATTTAAAAGTATTACATATATATAAATGTCTTGATGCTGTCTGGCTGCCACAGTTATATGTAACAAGTAGAGTCATATTTTTAAATCAAAAATGTTAAATCACTCTTCGCAGGCACATTTGATGAGTAGAATTTGTAGTAAATACGCAGGTATTGTAATATTCAGATTTCAAAATCTAAAATGCATGACTTATAATATTCATTAGATCCTTGTCCTCATCATTCCATACTGCACCCAGCTTTTATTGGTTACCAATGGTGTATGTAAAGTATTTATTGGTACTCTTATTTATATTTTTACTATAAAGATAAAGCTATATTAAACAATGTGTTTAAATTGGCTCTATCTGTTTGATGTAGAACAAGTCAAAAGGTTTATTAAATAACAGTTTTCCACTGTGTTCTAAGCAGAGTACCAAAAATAAAAATCCAATTAATGTGCAATAGGTAGTCTGTAAACTATGCTGCTAACAGTTCAGTTAGTGTGATTAAATATAATTCCTATTATTTATATTTTTACCAAAGAGTTTTTAACTACTTCTCACAATGGTACCCGCAGGACTAATCTAGCTAATAAATTTATGTATGTGGTATTAAGTCCCCATCTCAAGGATCATAACTCACCAATAACATATTTGTGTTTGGCGATGGTTATCTTTTTCTACTTAGGAAAATAGTTATTAGTTAATTTTTTTTCAAAAAAAAGTATCTTCATGCCCATATCCCCGAAGGGGTAGGCAGAGGTACAACAAGTGCACCCATGATTAGCCGAAGATACTTGGTCCGACAAATATATAGGTGGCAAGCCTATCGCCAACCGGGTGCTTTCCAATCCCGGGCAACTTTGTGTTTCTCATAAAAACTGAAAAAAACTCTTTTTTAATGTGTCCGACCCGGGAATCGAACCCGGGACCTCATGTGGTCAACGCCAACGCTGGACCAATAGACCACAGAGGCGACAGAGGAGGAGACATTTTTTTCTAATGGAATTATTATGTGTAATATATTTGATGTATGTTTAAAATTGTTCCATATGACTGTCCACTGCTATAGTTTTATGGAGTTTGCAAAGCGGTTTACTTGCACAAGCAGTTTAATATACAGCCTGAAGGTTTAGGAACACACCCATACTGTCACCTAATTTTTTAGAATTTTAGAAGTAACCCGCTAATAAAAACCACCTAAACAGGTCATATAGTGTAGACACATTTTCTTAGCAGAACATCAATGACATGTAAAAGGGTTATTTAACCATATTTATTATGTAAAATTATACTGTAGGTGTAAAATGTCTGCATGTTGTTACCCTTATTGTAAACAAAGAAATATTATTGGTCAGTTTGTGAAACGCAAATCAATTTTAACGAGCAATGATTTAAATGAATCTGTGTTAGTAGTGGTGCGTATTTGTCGTAACAGATACAAATCACAGGTATTCGTAAATACTAGATAACAATTGTTCCTACAATATCAAATATCTGTTGAAAAATATCAGTCACAATACTGAATCACAATCTGCACTACGTTCTTCAGTCACAGTAGGTACTAGGTACCTACTCAATAACAGATATTCGTGTTACCTGTTCTTCGTATGTATTAGTCTCTCTCGCTCACACCCGCTTAATTGAATCTGCTAAAACGAGAAGCACCTAGTATTTATTAACCGAAAATTCAAATAGTAATCTTTTATAACAAAATATCTTCCTAGAATAGTGACAACTATTTCTAGTCGTATAATCTGTTATCTGTTCCTGTTCCTAATTTTCAATTCGGAAACACTGCAAGAATACTTCTAACGATATGTTGAAATATTACGTCCTTTTGTAGGTATGTAAAAACAAAAAGGTCGATCTCAATTATTTGCATAAAATCATCAATATAGGTACTCGTACAAAATTTAAATAACGGTAAAATATTTTTTTCTTCGTAGTAAAATTACAACAGAAATTATTTGACAGTTCGAAACGTTTATATAATGGCGCGTTTCCGAACGTCTTTGTTGGCATTGACGCCATTGGCTACAAAATGTTTAATGTAACTACGACTTTATGACTTAACCATAAAGGTGATATTAATTAGACACCCAGGTCATAACGTTTCTTTGGTAATTTGTTTTCTATCCCGTTTTTCGGATTATATTCTTTCGATTTCGCTTTGAATTTACTTAGCGAAAACAAAAATTGTTTTGTAAACAAAAGGTTTACTAGTGCGAATAAAAATACTTAGTAGGTATTCATATTCTTTTTGTATATATAGGTAATAAATTAAGCAGTTCTGATAGGATATACTTATCTATTAAACTTAAATAATTTAGGTTGAAGTTGTATAAAAGTTTTTATAATATTAGTTCAGCAAAATGGCAAATGTAAATAAGAGATGACAGTATTGTGTGTGTGGTCCCACCATTTTGTAGATGTAGGTGACCACTATGCGAGCTGCAATGTATCTATGTAAGGCTTAATTATCTTTTGATCATCCGTATTTGCAAAAACATATGAATAGAAAGCATCCCACGGTTCGGGTGATTAGCAGAACTGGTACCTAGTTATATTTATTATAATGTTTTTTTTAATATTGCTTCGACATTTTTCAACCCATCGGCTATCAATTATGTAGCTAAAATAGAACTTTAGATCACAAAAATGAAATTGAATGCAATTTGAAAAATCAAAATTGATCATCGTTTCCAAAATACCTACACGGCTTTTAAAAAATCAATATAGCCTACTGTGATTTTTAACTAACTATCTATGTAGATGTTTGAACTAAAAAAAATATATTATTATGCTTATAGTTTTTACTCATTTTAGCTTAAAATACCTCATATTAGCGGGAAGTTTCAGGTATGGACTGCAGGGTTAACCGTTTACACATTTTTTAAGATTATATCAAACAATAATCAACTAAAGTAGGGCTAATTTAAAAGGTCATAATTGTCAGATCTTAAATCTAAGAATGTGAAATGGGATCTAAAACGCAGTAGCTCCATATAAACTTGTACTTGTCTGGCATCTGCCAAATGTCGTCTACTAAAATGGCCTTAGTACTCACTACTCTCTACTCACCACAGAGTACTTTGCAATATGCTACTCACATATTTTGTACTGTACGTGAATTATATACTGAGACCGTGCTTGGAAAAATAACAGGCTGTTCTTTAGTAACAGATAATGACATCTGTCATTTTTCAGTAACAGTAACAGGATCAACAGATATCTGATTCGACCTGTTATAACCCAAGACTAATCTGTGTTTAACATAATTTTTCCAAGCAAATGACCTGTTAAAAATAGTATTGCATGTTAAAATTAATTTGCATTTTGGAAACTGGCCGTTAGTTATGAATACATACGTGAAGGGTCTAAATGTTATATATTATTTCATTATAGAATGAATATATTAGCCTTGATAGTGTTTGTTATAAAGGAATATATTTCGATAACCTGTGTTGATTTTGGTTCCCTAAGAAGAAGAGACAGTCTGCCGTTCAGCAGACCGCCCGTTGGTTGAGTGGTTAGCGAGTCTGATTATGCAATCGACGGGGCTCGGGTTTGATCCCCCACGGCGACAAGCATTTGTGTGATGAGCATAAATGTTTGTATTTCCGGGTTTGGGTGTTTATTAAATATATTCCTGTATTTATATATGTATTTCTATGTATTAGTATCGTTGACTAACACCCATAATACAAGCAAATAATTTGCTTACTTTGGGGTTAGATCAGTAAGTGTAATTTGTCCCGTGAATATTTATTTATTTATTCAAAAAAAAAGGTAGTTTATAAAAGGTGAAGGATTGGCATTAGGCAATGGAACACGACAATGACAAGCACTGACGCTATTGCGGCAGGAATAAACAAGGCGATTGTACCAAACCTGGGTGAGACAATTCAGGACTCTACCCTACCACCTATTAGCCACGATGATAGTGACTCGTATAGCCAATCGGTGCCAGACCTGCCTGGTAGCTGTCTGTTTCTCGTCGTGCAGTACCGAAATTCTACTAAATTCAGATATATTGTGCGGTTTTGTGGTGGAGTTGACCCCATTTCATAATAATTGTGTGTAAAGACTAGAAAACATGACAGTATTATTTATTATCAAGTAAATGTAATTTGCAGTTTTGAAGTTATTTAACTTTGAGAAAAATCTGGCCAAGATGTAAAAGAAGGTTACCAAACCCGGGCGTAACGTTACAGGACTTGCAGATCTAGGACTTAGTTGGTTACGGTGTTAGTAGCTTAATCGTCATTTTTACGAACTGCCCTGTGCCAGATAAGTAGGCATTTGGTGTATGTTTTAAAAGAGGCCAAGGCCACGAAAATTCTTCAGATACCAAATAAAGAAAACATCAACGCGAGTTGAGTAGATTTCGGCGGCTCGAAAAGCATCGATTGGTAGCTTAAATAAATGTTGTTTAAATCCAACTTATGACGTTACATTTTTAACTTCCTTTTACGCAGGTATATACATAAGGAACTTACTGATTTTGCCCCGATTTTTGAAAATCGAGTTTAGACCAGATCTCCTCGTTTGAGGTCCTAGGAACCTTTTCCAACTACTTGCATGATGACGTCATTATGTATTTATGTATGTGTGTGTATTCATTTGTGTATGTAAACATCTCATAACTTTTGTTTATTGTACCGATTGAGAACAAAAACTAACAAGTTCTATTTCTCAAAAGTCTACGTCTAATGTGAAAATTGCATTAAAATCGGTGTATCCGTTGGGGAATAATCGTTGACGAAAAAGTTTGAAGTGTTTTTTCGACATACCTAACTTCGAAATTTTTCAACCAATATTTTTTGGTATTTTACATTTTTTTAGTACTAAAAAACTACGTCGAAAACCGTTTCAATAATCAAAATCGAATCTAATTTTCAAAAATTACAGCTATTCAAATATTAATTACGTTGTTTTTAGCGAACTAATATAAATGACCGAGTTCTGAGATAATAAACATAAAAAAACATACAGCTGAATTGCCAAAAGGAGGATTTATCAATTGATAACTCCTTCTGGCATGGCGTTTGAAACTATTTGTTGTTTATCAATAATGTTATTGGATCAAATTTGTTTGAAAATCAATTCTATGATCACATCACAACCAATTGTGATGTTATCACGTGCTGTCTTATCAGCGGAACGCTAGATACGCTAGATAGTGCTTTGTTATTGTCGAACAAAACAAAGAACTTCAACTAACAGCGTGTCCAATGACCTCGGTAGCAGGCGCTCGTCAGGCCTCATTAACTCCAGGAATACTGCGTTAATCTGATAAATTAAGGAAAACAATATCGTAACTGTGATTAATCATTTACAATAGTTTTTTTGTTGTGTAGGGTTACAAATAGTATTGTTCAAATAAACTACATGGGGCACACTAAAAGTTATGCACTTCTAGCTAATCGTTCAAATAGTTCATTTGAATTTCGAATGTTATATTTTTAAAACGTTGCAACCTTAGTAATAAAAAAAAAACAATTGGCGCGAATTGATTTGTCAATTGTTTTTTATCACACATCAAGTTCTACGTACGCAACGAAAATGGAATAAGTCGAAAAGATTTTAGAGCGGTGATTTTTTATGATTTTAAAAGTTCTATTTCTCCGCAAGACTGTGCCGATCGTCATCAACCTTGTTTGAGCACCGTGAGGCGATGGTTTGCTGAATTTGAGAGAGGTCGAGTTTCTTTACATGACGAATTTCGTGAACGGCGGTCTTCAACTGCCGTCAACGAAAATAATGTGGCTACTGTTAAGCGGTTAATTGAAGAAAACCCCCGGATTACCTATGAGACAATTCGAGGACTATTGGGGATTGGTATGAGCCAAATTCAGAAAATTTTATACGAAGAATTGAAAGTTCGGAAACTTTGTCGTCGTTGGATCCCTGATGAACTGACAGCGGAGCAGAAGCGGGCTCGCGTGGAATGGTGCTCACAGATGCTACTGAAGTACGACCATGGACATTCTAATGCTGTTTATGACATTGTCACAGGAGACGAAACGTGGATTGATTGTTTTGAACCCGAAAAAAAACAGCAATCTTGTGAATGGGTGTTTGAAAATGAGAAGAGGCCAACAAAAGTGAGACAGGCGAGAAGCGTTGGTAAAAAAAATATCGCGTTTTTTTCTCAGCTACGGGTTCCATCTGTACAATTCCACTTGAAGATCAAAAGAGTGTTAATGACGATTGGTATTCTACCATTTGTTTACCCTTTGTGTTAGAAAAAGTTCTCGAAAGACGTCCCAAAAGCCCCATTCTCCTACACCATGACAACGCTTCTTCAGTCTTCACACACGGACAACAAAACAAAGTCTTTTTTAGCTTCCGAAAAATTACATCTCGTCACTTATCCTGCGCATAGCCCCGACCTAGCACCCTGTGATTTCTGTATTTTCCCCAAAATCAAAGATTTGATGAGAGGTTTTACTTTTACCAACTCCGAAGAGGCAGTGATAGCGTTTAATCAGCACGTAGAAAACATGCCTTCAGAGTTCAGATCTGTGGTCCTCCTGTTTTAAAAAATGGTTCGATCGCATGGAAAAATGTTTTAAATGTAAAGTTGATTATTTTGAAAAGCAATAAACATAATATTTTGATTATAACATGTTGTTTTTTTAAGTTACGCAAAACTTATAGTGCTATCTACGTATATATAGATTTACTAGCTGCAATGTGCAGCCCGCTGCATTATAAAATTTTTTGGTGAATCCCACGGGATCACCTAATTTTGCCGGGATAAAAAATAGCCTATGTGCTATTCCATATCATCATCTACCTGTGTGCCAAATTTCATTCAAATCCGTTCAGTAGTTTTTGCGTGATTGAGTAACAAACATCCATCCAAACATCCATCTAAATATCCAAACTTTCGCATTTGTAATATTAATATAGATTACTAGCTGTTGCCTACGAATTTGTCCGCGCGGACTTCGCTTACTCCGCACAGCTCTTCCCCCGTAGGTGATAGCGTGATAATATGTAGCCTATATGTTGACCCGACCTGTTAGAAATATTCATGCAAAATTTGAAGTAAATCCATGCAGTACTTTTTGAGTTTACCCCGGACATACATACAGATAAACAGACAAACAGACGAAAATTCTAAAAACGATATTTTTGGCTTTGATATCGATTGTAGATCACGCTCGAAGAATTCTTTTAAAAAAATATTCAATGTACAGTTTTGACTTTCCTACGATTTTATTATAAGTATAGATATAGATTACAAACAGACACTCCAATTTTATTTATTTGTATAGGTATACACTGGACCGCAGTCTATACATATATTTACTATTGTGAATTTAATAAAATGAATAACCAAAAAGTATTGTAATTATTGCATTTAAAGTTTAATATTATGAAATAGTTACCAACAATATCTTAACGAAGTGTCGAGTAAAATTGATCATTTTCTCTTCCTTTGAAGTATCTTGTCGAATCCAGTGTCAAATGCGTTAGCGAATAGAGAAAGTGACGTAAAATGTCGCGAAAGCGGGTCGATAAAATTTTATTGCACTACTTATCCTAAGCCTGCTGGGGTATTTTTAAAGTTTGTCTACTTATTCGCCACGGCAAAATAGCACAACGTTTTTAGGGGCGTCCACAAATTACGTGAGATGTTTAAGAGGGAGAGGGGGTCGAGTCAAATCTCATCTAATCTTACGTTGAAGGGAGGGGAGGGTCTCGGCAAATATCACGCAATTTTTTTTCATATTGAAACAAAAATATATACTATTTTGGTCCATTATCCAGATTGTACATACTTAAGTTAATCTTAAGTTTTTTTTATAGCAGAGGGGGCAAACGAGCAGGTGGTGCACCTGTAGGTAAGTGATCACCGCCGCCCATGGACAACTGCAATACCGGGGGCTTACAGTTGCGTTGCCGGCCTTTTAAGGCGATAGGTAATGCCAAACTACGAAATAGACACCTCTTTGAAAGCCTACTACTGCTAACCGGTTGGTCCAATAATTTAAAAAAAATATGCATTATGCGTATAATATAATTAAGTTTAAATTTTAAGTTCGTTTTTTTAAATTTTATTGTTATTTTTGACGGAAAAATATCGAATATCTTTCTTAATTTTACGCAAAAATTTGCCTATAACTTCCAAACTACTGTAACGATTTTGATGATTTTTTCTTTTTATTACTTTATAAAATTTAAGTTCAAAATTTTAGAAAATCATTATAGTGTGCTATTAAATCAATAAAAACCTTAGTATTTAATTCGCGGACAGCGCTCGCGTCGAAAGTCAGTCTCCCGGTAGCGTTCATACAGGGACGCCTGTGTCGCATGTTAGCGTGCTCCGCTCTCCATATTCGAGTCAAAGAGTAATAGAACGTTTGGCACAATAGTAAGGTTGTGCCGTTTGGAAATTGAACATTTCGTTTACGCTTGGATGTTTTTTTATAGTAGATAATGAGCTTGGACCGAGAAGGCTGTTTTTTTACAGATGTTGTTCTTATGATATAGACAAGGAATAAGAAAGGATTTTTTTAAATTCATCCCCTAAGATGGTGAAATAGGGGGTGAAAGTTTGTATGAAACTCTGTCATTTTTGAGTTGAAATGAATGATATGCTGTAATTGAATTATCCTTTAACTGAAAAAAAATTAAATACAAATTTAATATTTTTTTGAATTCTAGCCCATAGAGAGGTAAAAAGAGGCTTTAAAGTTTGTATCAAAAATGAATTGTTTATTTATTGCATTACTATAAAATCTAAATTATTTTAATTTAGTATTTATGATTTTTAATACAATTAAGATGTACGAATTTCTGGATTTTTTAGTACTTATGCTCTTCAATCGAAATTGAAGAAACATGCATGTAATGTTAGAAGTTTTATCCATTGAAGGACAATTGTATGACAAGGTGACAAGTGTGTTACAATTTATATGAAAAATCAAACGTTTATGGTCAAAATAACTTGAAATTCGGCACTTACGTTCTTCAACACAATTTAAGAATCATATATTTGGGAATTTTTTTAAATTTCATTCCTTAAAGGGTAAAAAAGCATTGATGTTTGTATAAAAATAGATTGTTTATTGTAGAATATTGTAGAAATTATTTAAAACTTAGTATTTATGATTTTTAATACAATTAAATGAATACGAGTTTAAGGTTTTCAAATGTCATCTCTTCAAACGATGAAAAAAGTGGTAAAGTTTGTAAAAAAAATAAAATATGTTTAATCAAAATCTCTTCAAATTTATTAGTCATGTTCTTTAATTCAATTAAATAAACGTGCATGTAAGGATGCTGTGAGTTTTATCTCTTAAAGAGGCTGAAAGCTAGTACTTTATAAACAGTTTTGTTTGCCAGTAGACGCTGAATAATATTTTGAGACTATTCATGTACTTACCTACGTTTACGCTTGAATTTTTTATTACCTATAGATAGATAAATATTTTGTCAATATTTTGTATAAATGTACAAAAATAAAAAAATAAAACATATAAACAACGAAGATAATTCAAGCAAGCGAATAAAAAGCAAAACTCTAAAGAAAAAAAAAACTGGTACTATTTGAAGGTAGTAAGGACTTCGCAACAAAAAATAAATAAATTAAATATATTATACATACAAATAGTCTAAATAAAACAACTTATTTAGTAGTTTCCTCTATAAACATTAAATCAATTTATATATCCTCTTTTTTATTACGAGATTTTGAAACAAAAACTAAGAAGCTAGTTAGTTTTAAAATATTATTCAAGAGATTACATTTTACAAAATCAAATTTTGAAAGGTTTTGTTAAATATTAATTGTTGACTGTATGTATTATAATAAGGTGCTACACAGGATGTATTGCATATTACAACACTTTCAAAGAAATAAGATACGTAACTGTTATTATTGCGTAAATTATTATACAATTTTTTGTTGATTTTCGGTATATTTTTTTTCTTTAGATATTTATGGTTTTTCTAAAATGAATGTATATGTAATCGATAAATGAGCGATTACTGGTTATTGGTTTTGAGTTTGACAACATTCAGTCGATTCATGATGATAAAAGTTCATATAGGTGAACAAAAATGTTAAAACGTATGTATCTGCATCCACTGTAAATACTCTTTGACTTTGGACCATGCCACGCGCGAAATTATATTTGCGCTGCTCCTGTTAGAAACTCAAGGTGGTTCGCAGCTGTAATCGCCTTAAAAATGGTAATCTTAAGTGTAATCGTGATACGATTAAGATCATTCGCTAACTCGTTCATTCATGTTCGTAAAAATTCATGAAATTATGGTAGGCGTACAATAATTATTGTATGTCTGCTGACACTGTTCTGCGCCCAATACCGTCTTATTAATATTTATGTGGTTTATGATGTCCTTACATAAAAAATGAAGAAAAAAATACTTAGAAAATGATTTCATTGATCCAATTAAAAAGACCCTGATTAAAGCTGTGTCGAGGCGAAAAACATCGATATATTATATCAATTGATTGTATGAAGGCATATTAGTTGACTTTTACATTTTATAGAATTAACATTGCAGCATAGAATTTAGCTAAAACAAAGTGTCATCACGCCCGGTTCTCTTGCGGGGTAGACTGAGTAAACCGAAGGTCTATACATTTTTAGTATCGGTTCACAACGATTCACCGGTTCGTTGGTTGGCGAGATGAGTGGTGATCCCCTTCGTCGCATATCACCGACCTGATAATATCGAATATTTCTAACGATAACTGAGACCGACAGCTTTACGTGCTCATCCGAGGCACGGGAGAGGGAAGGCACCACCCGCCAGGCTCCAAACTGCTACTGAGATTGTGTATTTTCGAGAAAA
Source organism: Apodemia mormo (assembly GCA_036924255.1). Taxonomy (NCBI): domain Eukaryota; kingdom Metazoa; phylum Arthropoda; class Insecta; order Lepidoptera; family Riodinidae; genus Apodemia; species Apodemia mormo. Next base: position 42,199,185 of record JAUPFN010000008.1, read on the forward strand.
ATTTGGCATTAGACCTCGCCACAAGATAGCAACGCACCATTAACATTTTTGGTGTCTATAGGCGATGGTTGACTCTTTCCATCAGAAGACCCATCTGCTTGTTTGCTATCTTATGATTTATTATTATTTGCTATCTTATATCTTTACCGCCCCGTTGGTCGAGTGGTTAGCGACCCTGACTACGCAATCGACGGGCTCGGGTTCGATCCCCGACGCGGGACAAGCATTTGTGTGATGAGCATAAATGTTTGTATTTCCGGGTTTGGGTGTTTATTAAATATATATCAGTATTTATATATGTATTTCTATGTATTAGTATCGTAGACTAACACCCATAACACAAGCAAATAATTTGCTTACTTTGGGGTTATATCAGTTAGTGTAAGTTGTCCCGTGAATATTTACATTTATTTATGAATATATTTATGATATAAAAACCTCAATAACACTTCCGAACCGCGATCGAACCCAGAACCTCATGATCTGAACAGAATAGTTAAAACCCCTAGACCACGAGGCAAAAATAACATTGAATATCAAAAAATAAGAAATTAACCGAATTCAATAAAATACAAGCGAGCTATTTAAAAAACGGAATAGATATAAATCTGATAGGTAATTCTAGTGTACTGTTTCTATGTTACGGTAAGGTCACGAATAAGCAAGCAGCGATTGTCCTTTAGAACCGTTAGCCTGAAGCAGTGAAATTGCCATATTACCGAGTTTTTTCGCTCTTGGCATTTTATGTATACATAGTTTGTCAATTTTAAATGTGTTGACTTGAAGACATACAATACACAGATCTTCTCGCATCCTTTTTTTATCTAAACGTAACGGTTACTGTATGTTGATGTTATATTGTTTATTGTATTTTACAAATTTGATATATTAATCTCACAGTCAGATGTTTATTAAAATTTAACCAATCTATTCTTCATGCGACAATAGCATACGTGAAACCATTGATATAAAAATATCAATGCGTGAAACTATTTACTTATAACCTCAAATACCAATGTTAGCTGTCAACCAATTAAGTATTTTATCTGTTACATTAGGTTCTGGTAAAGTAGATTAGAAAGATAAACATTTTAAGCGCCAAAATTCAACAGTTCATATGTTGATTTGAAATTTTATTTGATTATTAGATTTAATAGACCGTTAATATACAGTGTGTAAAGAAAACCCTATCTGATCCAAAAGAGCCATATAGGTTTTACTGAAAACTGAACTGTTTTACAGGCATTACTGAAAAAAAAATTTATTAAAATGACTTTATTTCTGAAAATAAAAAATATATTGTTTATTTAATATTCGTATTTTTACATACATCTCCATAGAGTTAGCAAATATTTTAAAAATGATAACACCTTGTCGCTGTTTGTTTCATTGTTTCGCTTTGGCAGCTTTCGCACAAACGCCGTGCGAAGGCGTGGTGTTCGTTTTTTGGCTTTTTACAAACGAACTTTAAACGCGCCGCGTATCATTCGGTAGCATCCAACTTGCGTGGCATTCTTTGATCATAGAATTTACGTATTTGTAGGTGTTGTCATACTTAATGTATGAAAATACCATATTAATATACAAATAAAATACCAATTTGAAATTACTTTTTTTATTGGGAAAACTAATTAATTAATATCCATAAAATAATTACACCTATGTGTCCATAAAATTATTACGGTACCAAATAACACCTTTAATTATCCGACAGGGTTTTCTTTACATACTGTATAACATGTTGCAAAATTAAATCTGCGTTTGTAAATTTGGTAGAAATTATAATAATTTAGATTGTAAAAAATAGGGACGATTGCAGACAACAAAAATCTGGAGAGAGACGATTGCAACATTTAGTAGCGGTAATATGAAAATTGTACTTGTAGTCTGTGTTAACTCTTACTCAATCATATCCATACTTTATTGTTTCTTATGTGGAAGTTACTTTGAATGTAGCTTGCCTTGAAATGAGATGGCCATGTACCAACGTTTTGGTTAATATGTTAAAATATTCACATATTACGTTAAAAAGTTTTTATGCCATTTGAAGGAATCATGTATCAAATTTGTTTTGTATTTAAAATGAAAATTAATTTAAACTAAGTTCACTCGTGCTGGTCGGAGCCTCTTTAAAAGAAAAGTCCATCTACCTTCTGTCAGACAGTTCAAGAACGTCGAACGATGGCTATACGTGTCATATCCGTCGTTTCCTCTTGGTGATAGACTACCAAAATATGTGTTGTCAATTGAAATAATTGTACGAGTGTATATTAAATTATGTCTAACAGTAATGGATCTATCATAACAATTAATAAAAAACGTCAAATAGATAGATTCTAAAAGAGGATTTAAAAATCCATACAATTTTCACCGTGTTTGGGCTTCTTTGAAGAATAGACCAACTGCCGTTCTGCCAGGCAGGTCGAAAAAGGCGACAAATTAGCTATACATGTCACTACGACTAATACTATGTACCTATATTAAATTATTTATACGTATCGTATCTGAAAATAAATAATTTAATATTGGTACATATTGCTACGTATTGCTGTGACTACTAAGTGGTAGGGTTCTGAGTGCTAAGTGTGAGTTTTTCTTTTCGCATTCGATCGTGAGCGCGTTTGGAGTTTACTAGGAATTTGTATGTGATTTGTACAGCGCCACCTAGTGGTAAACTGGTTTATCATGTTTACCACTAGGTGGCGCTGTACAAATCACATACAAATTCCTAGTAAACTCCAAACGCGCTCACGATCGAATGCGAAAAGAAAAACTCACACTTAGCACTCTGCAACGTCTCGCCCAGGTATTTGGTAGGTCCTACCGCCTTACCTATTCCTGTCGCAAAAGCGTCAATGCTTGTCATTGTCGTGTTCTGGTTTGGAGGGTAAGGTAGCCGGTAGACTTATGCATGTGGCATTGCCATCCCGCCACACGGATTGCAACCCGCCATTAACGTCTTTGGTGTCTATAGGCGATAGTTTCTCATTCCATCAGGAGACTCATCTGCTTGTTTGCTACCTTCAAAGAGATTTTATTGTTTAATTTGGACCATGGAAACCGCTATCTTTGATCGAAAGAATCGCTAGTTATTATCTTCTATATATATAAAAATCATTTGCTGTTTGTTAGTCTCGCTAAATCTCGAGAACGGCTGAACCGATATGACTAAGTTTGGTTTTGAACTAATTGTTGAAGTCCAGAGGTTTAAAAGGTGAGAAAATATAGAAAAAAATAAGAGTAGTTAATAATCAGAACAACGTTTGCCGGGTCAGCTAGTGATATATAAATAAAACCCTAACCGCGCCTAGCGACCCTAACTATCTATCAATAGAGCTTGGGAACAGATGATAATGTTACGTACTTCGGGTTCGTAATTGTAAGAAAACACCCTTTATATTAAATCCGTGTATTTTCAACACAAATACACACAAAACAACACAATGTAATACTAAATACTCTGATTAACACTAGTCACTCACTGTACTATCACTGAACTTAACCTACTACACAATAAAAACACTTCTTGCTTCGCACGGGTCGCTTCAAGTATTGCTCGCGATCACTTTATGCATAAGTAATCTGTGACTTTATGAAAACTGCCCTGTATTTGTCAACACATCTCTATTTATATCTAGTGTAAAGTTCTAAAACAATCGCGAATGTTCCGCAATCATCTCGTAAATAATAGACAATTATTGTGATAAACAAGTTATGACTCATATATCCTAGTACACGTTACTTTCAACCTTATGTCATATACCACAAAGTTCATTATGGTATAGCTATTCCGATACCGGCCAACTATTTGTTTGTCAATAGGAGTATCTATCTCTTTCTTTTATTTCTAGATCTGTCCAGCGTTCCAACTCTACACGTTTCTAGATTATTCGTAACAATAATATAATTGTGCAAAAAAACTAAGTACATGGTATATATTTAATTGACTGTATAATGGTATCTTATTTGATATTAACTGTATCGGTCATCTGGATTGCCCCAGTCTCCTCTCTGGTTTATCTCTGAGTACGCCCATGCGGCGCACCAGCCCCCCAAGACAAGTGGCATCAACGCTAGGAGAATAGAAAACAAAATGTATGGATTTGACATAAGCTGTTGATACGAGCGTAAAAGAATTTGTAATTGGTAGCCAAGTGTCATTCGTGAAACGAAACGTTATATTGTATCGATCATTTTTGATCAATTTCATACAAAACCTTAGCCAAGTGGCACTTTTGACAAGCAAAATTGGTGATCCAATGATTAGCGAACGCTAGAACCCTGTAAATTACGCTAAAAATGGCGGATAATCACTATTATTTAATCAGCTGTTCTAAATCGTGGATAATATCTGTTAGAATTTTTGATAATTTTAAAGTAAAATGAACGCAAATTGCCATAATTTAAGAGTCCTAACCTAACTAGGGGGTTTTCAATACATTTTCTTTTTTTAAGTCGCAGACGCCTTTGTAATGAATTTCGGTTTTCATCCCCTAACTCCACGGGGAATTAACTCAGAGCAAAGTGACCTTGACAAAAGTTGGTGTCCCTTACCCCTTCCACGTAATGGTGCAACAAAAAAGGGGTGTTATATAGGGTTGAAATTTTCCATCAAAATTTTTCTAAGTCCTGCGCACACTCTGACCGCCAACCGAGCTCTCTGTTCATTCTAATATAACGCATTGGCGTCATTTCGACCAAATTGGTAGCCAAGTGGATTATGGCTTGTTTAACGTTCGTTCCATACGAACTTTACGAATTATATCGAATATTGTCTCTGAATTGAATATAATAAAAATAAGAACAGAGTCGCTATATCTGATTCAATTTTGATTGTATGTATCGCGTGAGTGCGAATAAGATAAAATATACTATCTTTTCTTCTTAATTACTGTCATGCCGTAAGTTTCTATATAGCTAACATGTTAATTGAACTCTGTCAGTACTACGGACTACCAATTTAAAGAGTTATAAAATTAAATACTGTCACCAAGATTTATGTATTTATCTTCATTGCTATCAAATTTGATTGTTTTAACATATTTTAAGTAAATCCTCTTTACCTACCTTACAAGTGAACGTAGAATTGTGCAAAATGTTATCGATAGTCACATTTTAAAACTTATGTTTCAGATTTATGAAAGCTGATGATAAATTTATTATTAAAAATGAACAAAAATATGCAAAACTGAACATATAAAACTTCTTTTTTACGTATTTTTTGGCATACATATTTACAGAAATGTAAAATTGATCGAAATCTATTGCTACACTGAAAAATAAACTATCTTTCTTTGTTTCATTAAATTTACAAAATACAAGGGTTGTAACAAGAATATAGTGTTTATAACTTGAACTTATAGTGTCTGTAAAATATTTAAAGACGAAATATTATATTTATCATCATTAAGACATTGTCAGCATTTTGCAAACCTATCACTACTTACAATGTGTCGAGGCAGTTCGTTAGAAGCGAACAATTGGGTAAACGAGTCACTAGTATTGTGGCATTGTCTCGCCCGGGTCTAATACCACTGACCCACCTATTTCTGCAGCAATAGCAACAGTGCTTGTTACTGTCGTGTTCCGGTTTGGAGGGTAAGGTAGCTGGTAAATGTATGCATGTGACATTAATACCCCCCAAAAGGATATCAAAGCACCATTAATAATGTGCCACCAAAAGCCTTCTTAATTTGCGTTAATTTTACTTTAAAATTATCAAAAATTCTCACAGATGTTATCCACGCTTTAGAACAGCTGATTGAATAATAGTGATCAACCGCCATTTTAAGCGTAATCTGCAGGGTTCTAGCGTTCGCTGATTATCGAATAATTCGCTACTATTTTGCTTGTCAAAAGTGCCACTTGGCTACGGTCTTGTACGAAAATTGACAAAAATGATCGATGCAATATATCGTTTCGTTTCACGAATGACATTTGGCTACCAATTACAAATTCGTTTACGCTCGTGTCAACAGCTTATGACAAATCCATAAATTTCTCTTTCTATTGTACTAACGTTGATGCCACATCTTGGGGGGCAAGTCTTTTTTGCTTTTAATGCACTTTTCATATAAATAAAACTTATAACCTCGGTGAAAATAATACTTCAAAGTGACGTTTACCGTCAATTCAGAGACAATATTCGATATAATTCGTAAAGTTCGTATGGAACGAACGTTGAACAAGCCATGATCCACTTGGCTACCAATTTGGCCTAAATATCGCCAAAGCGTAATATTTGAATAGTTACTGAGCGTTTGCCACTTGTCTAGGGGGGCAGACACACACATTTGTTTCACCCTCAGTTTCACACTACGTTCTACGGCCAAAACGCTGTCCTCAGTCGATTAGCACGCACTTATAATGATAGGTTCGAAACCATAGATTTATTCATCGGCACTAAAAACACATTTAAATGTAATATCATACAGTGTATTTTAAAAGAATCGAACTAATTACGTATGTTACTATGGGTAAAGGGTAGATATTCTAGTACTACCGTATAAACATACATACATACATATATATATATATATATATATTATATATATATATATATATATATATATATATATATATATATATATATATATATATATATATATATATATATATATATATGTATGTTTATACGGTATTATTATTGTATATTACAATTTACTTCTTCTATAATTATTAGAATAACTACGAACTTCATCAATAATAAACAAAAAAGAATTAATATCTGTAACATCGTATAATCATAAACAACTTCGGCTCATCTCCTTTGTTACGTTTTATCCTTTTATTAACCAATGCAGTTTTAAACTGGATAAATTTGTTTTTGCTCTCAATATATCATGTAATAACTTAGTGGATAACTATTACTGGCTTTAATTTTTAAATCATTTAAATTTAATAGTGTACGTACTTAAATGCTGTTGTTATCCGGAATAAATATAAATATAAATAAATATAATTAATTTACGTACGTCTGTGTGTACAGTTTAGAAAATGGAAAAAAAGACGTGTGGCACTCGGTAAAAAAGACGTGTGCCGCGGTAAAGCTATTGCATAGCATTTTTTATCAACTTATGCAATTACAACTATATATTTACTTTATTTATGCAGTCTTAGAGTAATAACGCTTAAAGTGATAATTGCATTCAACGTTTCGTTCATATTTTAAGCCAAAACCGTATCGATGTGTGCATGACCTTCGTCACCCTTCGTGTAATTACTTGCGTTGACACGCACACAAAGACACATTATTGCGTGAATAATGTTGCAAGCAAATAAATATTTTTCCAAAATGGTATTTAAAATAGGTCTACCTTACAAAGAGTCTTTCATATTATAACATTAATAGTAGTGATGGGCCGAATGTGGTTTGAACCGAATTCGAACTTCGGCCGAACATTCGGTGAAAATAAGAAATTCGGCCGAATTTCGGCCGAACTTCGGTTTAATTTTGAGGAGCTTTCTTAAAAGCAACACGTCGTAAATTTAATTATTTTATACTAGCTATATACCTATTTTACTATTTACTACTAGCTATTATATTGTCCGCGACTTCGCTCGCGTAAACTAAGAGAAAAAAGTAACTTATGTCACTCTCCATCCCTTCAACTATCTCCACTTAAAAAATCACGTTAATTCGTCGCTCCGTTTTGCCGTGAAAGACGGACAAACAAACAGATACACTTTCCCATTTATAATTTTAGTATGGACTAGCTGTTGCCCGCTACTTCGTCCGCGCGGACTTTATTTACTCCGCTCCTACTGGTCGTAGCAAGATGTTATATAGCCTATAACCTTCCCCGATAAACAGGCTATCTAACGCAAAAAGAATTATTTAAATCGGTCCAGCAGTTTTCGAGATTACCGAGTACAACCAAACAAACAAACAAACTCTACAATTTTATAATATTAATATTAATACGCACGTGAATTAATGACATAACAGCAAAATTTTAATACATTGAGTTACATTGTTCCGATTTAGGCATGGATTTTTATTTTTAACTTTCTGCTTTGTAGGTATATATAGGTATATAGATAAGGAAGTTACTGATTTTGCCCCGATTTTTGAAAATCGAGTTTTCACCAGATCTCCACGTTTTGAGGTCCTACAAATCTTTTCTGACTATTTTCACAATGAGGTCAGCATGTCTGTATATATGTGTATGTATATATGTAAACATCTCAAAACTTTGTACATAAATAACATACAAAAATAAATAACTTTGTATAATCTAAGTACATAAATGTATAGATTAGCTACAGAATCTAATGAACTCTATTCCTACAAAAACTGCGTTCAATGCATTAATTGCATCAAAATCGGTTTTTTCGCTCAGGAGCTTTCGTTGACGAAAAACTTGGAAAACTGTTTTTTGACATAACTTAGTAACATACAATTAAGCTATTTTTTAACATACTTTTCTCTATTTTTTTTGCCCTTCCACAATAGTTTAGTGCTTAAAAAACTACGTCAAATTTAGTTTCAAATCGAGTTTTCAAAAGTTACAACTTTTTTAATATTAATATTTTGTTGTTTACAGAAAACTTCTTAATATTTTTAAAATAACTTTCCGGCTAATACACGGCTTGATTTAAAAATCTAACCAGCATTTCTTTCTAAAAATCTACGTCAAATATCGTAAATTGTATCAAAACCGGTTTATCCGTTTGGGAGTTATCCTTGACGAAAATTTAGAAAAAAGTGTATTATTTATATAAAATAAGAGACTTTTTGACCAAAACTTGTTTGAAGGTCAAACCTTCTACAATATTGTGGTACTTAAAACAATTACGTCAAATGTAGTTTCAAGAATCAAAATCGAATCAAGTTTTCAAAAGTTATAACTTTTGAATAATAAAATTTTGCTATTAACAGAAAATTTACTTAATATTTTTAAAATAACTCTTAGGCTTATACACCGATTCACTTAAAAAATCTAATCAACTTTTCTCTTTAAAAATTGCGTCAAATACCATCAATTGGGTCAAAATCGGTTTATTAGGATTTATTATAACGAAAATTTTTGAAAACAAATTTTGATATTACTTCGATTATAGATTATGTAGTTCAAAAACATTTTAGAGCTCAAAAATTTCGTTGAATGCCATTTGAAGGATGAAAATCGATCATCGTTTTCAAAATATACGTTATACAGCTTTTTAAAAATTAAATTGCTGTCATTTTCAGAAGTCAGAAGTCAAAAGTCAGAATTTTGAACCTTGAAAAAAAATGCTTAGGTATAGTTTTTGTTCCTTTGAGCCTAAAATACCTCAATTTAGCGTGAAGTTTCAAGGATAGCCTGCAAGGTCAGCTGACTTATCTATTTTTTTTTAACCTTTTTTCGACATTTTTAACCTACCGATTTTGGAGCTAATAAAACCATTTAAAAGTAAAAATTACGTTGAATGCAATTAAAAAGATCTAAATCATCATGTTTGATAAAATATATGCATGCATCTTCATCTATATCAAACTTTAGATTTTTAACTTCCCGCTACGTATGGAACATTTTCTAACTATTTCCGCGATGACGTCAGAATGTCTGTATGTATGTATGTATGTATGTGTGTGTATGTGTGTGAGAAAGAGTGTATGGTTGTATGTATGTGTGTATGTAAACATTTCATAACTTTTGAACGGCTTGACCGATCGAAACGCGGTTAATGGCATTGAATTAAATTCTGCTCAACTTAAGACTTCCAAAAATTTTATCCATTTCGGACTAGAATATTTTGAGAAATTTTGAAAAAATCGCAAAAAAATTGACGAATCATATTTTTTTAATATAACTTCCAGATTAATGTATCGATTGAGTATAAAATTTTAGCAGCTTTTTCTTAAAAAACTGCGTCTAATTCATAAATTGTATCATGATCGGTTAATCCGCTCGGAAGTAATCGTTGACAAAAAAATTTGGAAGTATTTTTTCGACTTAAATTCGAATTTTTTTCAAATACAGTTTCAAAAATCAAAATTAAATCAAGTTTTCAAAAGTTACGGCTTTTCAAATATTAATATTATGTTGTTTACAGCAAACTTAGCATTTTTAAAATAACTTTCAGACTAATATACCGATTGACTTAAAAGTCTAATCAGCTTTTCTTTCTATAAATTGCGTCAAATATGCAAATTGCATCAAAATCGGTCGATTTATTTGGGGTTTAGTAATATCGAAAATATGAAAAAAAAATTTTTTGATATTGCTTCGACATTTCTGAGTCTGTAGATTACGTAGCTATAAAAACATTTTAGAGGTCAAAAATTGCGTTGAATGCCATTCGAAAGACCAAAATCAATCATCGCTTTTAAAATATATAGCATTTCAAACATTTTGAAATTACTGTCATTTACACCGTAATGTGTTTGTATGTACTAACGAATATTTGTAACAAATTTAAGATTTTTGAACTCTGAAAAAATCTGTGATATGCTAAGATATAGATAAAAATCTAGCGGGAAGTTTCAGGGATGACCTGCCGGGTCAACCGTTTTACATAATTTTTGAACTCTTCGAACTCAAAAATCTATGCTGAAGTTTTTTCATTTTTGTTTTTATGTTTTTTTATTTACCGGGATGTTTCAGGGATGGCCTGCTGGGTCAACCGTTTTACGGATTATTTTCGAAAGTATAGTATAGCCTATGTTACTCGGGGCTGATTTCATATCTTTCTAATGGTGAATGATTTTTTCAAATCGGTTTAGTAGTTTTTGAGTTTAGATGATGCAATATATAAAAATATAGCATACAAATCTTTCTTCTTTAATAACATTAGCGTAGATTTTAAGCAAAATAGTACAAGAAGATACTTTTTTCTAGTGCCGAAAGTTCGGCATTTAAACCGAATTTCGGCCGAATGTCGAAGTTCGGTTCAAGCTGCCGAAATTCGGTTAAACCGAATGTAAAACGAATTTCGGTCCATCCCTAATTAATAGTCATTAAGTATAAACTTGTAACTTATACTTTTGTATAAGTTACAAGTCTAGTGGTCCAGCGTTGGAGTTGACCACATGAGGTCCCGGGTTCAATTCCCGGGTCGGGCACTTTAAAAAAAGTGTTTTTTCAGTTTTCTGAGAAACAAAAAGTTGCCCGGGATTGGAAAGTGCCCGGTTGGCGATAGGTTTGCCACCTTTCACATTTGTGGGACCAAGTATCTTCGGCTAATCGTGGGTGCACTTGTTGTACCTCTGCCTACCCCTTCGGGGATATGGGCGTGAAGATACTTATACTTTTATTCGGTTACGTAAAATATTTTAAAAGTCGAGAAATATTCTAGATGTTCTCAAGAAAGCTATTTAACCTTATATATTTTTTTAGTTTATTTGCTTTCATTTGTAATTTAAAATATTTTTACCTCATTAAAATAAAGATTGTTTTTCTTTCCAATAGTATTATTAGACATATAAAAAACTTAAAACTTACATTTTTATTCCGGTGAGGTAAAATGAGTAGAATTACAGGGAGATGTTAAAGAGTCAAGATTTTTTTTTTGTATATATCAGTAATCAAACAGCGGTAACCAACCAGCACCAACCGCAAATAAAAAATATGGCCAATACAAGTTTACATTATTGAAGTTATAAAAACATTTATTGAAGTAATTCTTTTAAAATATTGAAATATAATCTACTAAAATATAATTGTACAATAATAATAATATAATATAATATTCACGGGACAAATTACACTTACTGATCTAACCCCAAAGTAAGCAAATTATTTGCTTGTGTAATAGGTGTTAGTCAACGATACTAATACATAGAAATACATATATAAATACTGGAATATATTTAATAAACACCTAAACCCGGAAATACAAACATTTATGCTCATCACGCAAATGTTTGTCCCCGTCGGGGATCGAACCCGAGCCCCGTCGATTGCGTAGTCAGGGCCGCTAACCACTCGATCAACGGGGCGGTCAAATGTTATATTATTAATTTGTACATTGCTTGGCGAATGCTTGTGTGTCTTTATGTGTATGTCTGTGTGCGTGTATGTGTGTATATGTATATATTTGGTGAAAGCTAAACTAGCTTTAACGTTAGCAGATGGGCGGGCAAGCAGGAACAATATTTACAAGCACTTTGAGGTAAAAAGTAATAGCATAGATATGCTTATTAATCAAATTATTTATTTAAATCAGTTTAAAAAGTTAAAATGTTTTAAGCTAAACATAATATTTCTGACTACTATATTGAGTCAAGCTACTATTGGCTCTGTGCACGACTTGAGCACCACCTATCGTGCGCAACTGTTTTGGTTCAGATCTTAGAATATAGAAAAACGTAATCCCTGTGCGTAATCTCCTCTAACGTTTTTAGCTGAATCGGAAACAATACAGCTCTTTATGGCGACTCTTTGGCTTCTACGTGCTATAATATATGCATTGGAGTATACGGCACAAATTAATTAAGTCGTGTATGAGCAATATCGTCATTCGCAAAATAAATTTCAAGCTATGTAGAATTGAAACTTAATTATCAGCATAAACATATTAGGAGGCCAACATTTGGCGCAGACCGATTTTAGGGCACGTTACCCTACAATATTTCGTCGATAAAACTCGAAAATATCGCCAATAAAACTACTTGACACTTAGGAAAACACGAAATGACGCTGTAACATGGCATATTATTTCATAAGAATTTTTTTTTAAAAATGTCTTTTTTGCAGTAACAGTATTTTTCTGGTAATCACTGCGGTATCTAGAATGCTAGTTGGAACAATTTTTTTGCCTTCTAAAAGTCCTCATTATACACGAATATAAGCTTTGTAATATTGGTTTGACAAACGGTTTTGTTATATTTGCGCCAGTATAATGGTAAGTCCCAACACTTTGCTTTTGCATAAAAAATATTTTTTATGCAAAAGCAAAGTCCAAGCTATGTAATATCGCACATAAAATAGTAATACACACGTTATTAATTATAATGAAAATAGGTAAAAACAGATACGTGGCAGAATATTTTCCTCTTTGGCTGGTAACATTTTGAATATCGTTCAACTTAGATATTTACGATTTATTTGTTTGGAATTTATACAAAAATATCCGATGCCAAGTAGTTCTTATCTGTGAAATGTGATTTTCAAGCCCTAAATACCCTTTTGTGAAGCACGGTGACAACCTTTCACCACATAGTAACTCACATTTTTTGAAATTGCGAGAGCTGTACTCTGTGTAGCACGTGTCACATGTCTGAGCGGCCGGCGAGCGTAAGAAGCCTTTTCAGGCTTCTTTGAAATGGCTTAATATAGCGCGGGTCGACTTGGTTTCTATGCGTTATTATTCTATGGTCGGGCGTTTCAAAAAAATTGTTTTTTCAGTTTTCTCATAAATACAGCGTTGCCCGGGATATAAGTGCCCGGTTGGAGATAGGCTTGCCACCTATCACATTAAAAGATTAAGTATCTTCGGTTAATCATGAGTGCACTAGTTTTACCTCTGCCTAATTCTTCGAGGATACGGGCGTGAAGATACTTTTTCATAAGGTAAATTATTAAGCAGTTTTTTTTTAAGTTTAGTCAACAAACCTATTGACGTTTGGAGAACAGTGACAAAGAACCACAACACAGATCATCGTACTTGTTTTTATTACTGTGACTAATAAGTTTGGTGCAAATATTAATTTTGCACTTACCGAGATGATCTCACCCGAGTGACACGTGCCTTGTTGTCAATAGAACGTTACAGGTATCTGGGTCCGGAAATCATTATAATAGCTACGATAAAACATGACTAAAAAACTGCATATCTATACTTATCTATACATATAATAAAATCGTAGGAAAGTTAAAACTGCACATTGAATATTTTTTTTAAAATAATACTTGTGGCGTGATCTACAATTGATATTGAAGCGAAAAATATAGTTTTTAGAATTTTTGTTTGTTTGTCTGTATTATGTCCGGGGTAAACTCAAAAAGTGCTGCATGGATTTACTTCAAATGCATGAATATTATTAACAGGTCGGGTCAACATATAGGCTACATATTATCACGCTATAACCTACGGGGGAGGAGCAGTGCGGAGTAAACGAAGTCCGTGCAAACGAAATCGCTGGCAACAGCTAGTTTCATTACATTTACTACTACCATGATTTTTTTCCCACCCCCAAAACCAACCGTTTAGCCTGTAGAGCGAGGGCTAATTAGAAGCTAATTTTTGTTAAACACTAACTTAGTACTTAAAAGCTTGATGTTTTACGAACGAGTCCCTTAATTGAAAACATGTTTTGACAAACCTAAAATATTTTTTAAAAACCTATCCTACAATACCCCACACAATGGGATACGTGAGAAAAAAATACATCTCTATTTTACATGTCCCCTACATGTAAAATAGAGATGTATTTTTTTTCTCCTAGCTAGAGAGCTACCCTGGAAAAAAAAATGTACTCATGCCAAATTACAGCTTTCTAGTACTTAGGATCTATGAGCTATCGCATCGTGCGGACGGACATAGCGGAACTATAAGGGTTCCTAATTTATTTCGGAACCCTAAAAACTACAATATATCCCATTCATTCTTAGTTACGAAATGTAACGGGTGTTAGTAACGACAGAAAAACCAATAAGCCGGTTGACCGTGCAGACCATCTCTAAAACCCGCTAAATTGAGGTATATATTTTAAGCTCAAAGAAGCAAAAATTGTACCTAAGCATATATTTTTGAGCTCCAACAATTTAAAAAATCTAAGACTTTTAAAAATGATAATAAAAAAAGAATTTAATTTTCGAAAATGATCATCGATTTTGATCTCGATAAATATATCATGTATAACTTGTACAGATTAAAAATCACGTAACAGACGAGACAAGTGCGAGTGGTGTCTCAATAACTTCACTTTCATAATTTCCTGCGTTACTCGTTTGTTCCTATTAGCCTCAATACATATGTTTGACCATATTACTCTCATAATCATACCGCACCGTTGAAAAAAGTATCTTCACGCCTGCATCTCCGAAGAACTAGGTAGAGGTACAAGTGCATCCACGATTAGCCGAAGATACTTAGTCTTGTGGTAGGTGACAAGCCTATTGCCAACCGGGCACCCAATCCCTGGCAACGTTATTTTTATCATAAAACTAAAAGCACGTTTTGAATTGCCAGACCCGAGAATTGAACCCAGGACCTCATGCGGTCAACACAGACACCGTACTATATACCACAGCTGAGGCAATTATTGATTCTTGTATGAACCTAATTCGTTTCTTCGAAACGGCTCCAATGATTTAGACGTGTATTTTTATAGTCTTTTCACCGAGCTACGCAGTTTTTAAGTAATATGACGAATGGAAATTGTACTTAGGCCTACTCACATGTGTTTTACCCCGTATTGGTCCGGCCTCCCTTGGAGAACAAACCATCTGGCATTCTACCGGGCAGTTCGTAAGAGGCGAACGATTGGCAAGTAACTACCATCGTGGCTACTAGGAGGTAGATAGAGTTCTGCGTTGTTTGGCCCGGGTCTGCTACCACCGCCTTACCTATTCCAGCTGCAACAGCGTCAATGCTTGTCACTTTCCATCTGCTTGTTTACAATCTATATATCGACACAAATAAATAAAATTGGAGTGTCTGTTTGTAATATTAAAATAACACTTTTTACCAAATGCATATGGATGTATACACGGTACATATACCAAAATAACATTTTTTTACTATTTCGGCTAATATCTGAAACGGCAGGAACGATTTTGACGCGACTTTCACTGGCTAGATAGCTGATGTAATAAGGAGTAACTTAGACTACTTTCATTTTAGAAATTATTTCATGCGGACGAAGTCCCAGGCACAGCTAGTCTTATAATATAAAAAGCGTTTAATTAATAGCGATAATATCCAATCAATTTAATCTTGGCAGTATAACTGGAGCTGTGACGATTGGACATTCGTTTTCTGTACATAATCGAGGCCGACACGAATTCGAATCACGGTTTTGGAGGACGTGACTAATTCCTTAAAAATATAATAGCAGTGGGTTAAGATCAACTCTTCAAACTAGTCGCCTCTGTGGTCTAGTGGTCCGGAGTCCGGTGTAGGGATAGACCACATGAAGTCCCGAGTCCATTCCCAGGTAGGGCAATTAAAAAAAAAAAATTCAGTTTTCTGATAGAAACAACGTTGCCCGGGATTGGATAAGTGCCTAGTTGGCGATATGCTTGCCTCCTATCACATTGTGGGACTATCTTCGGCTAATCTTAGGTGCACTAGTTGAACTTTTGCCTACCTTTTTGGGGATAGAGCGTGAAGATACTTTTTTCTTCAAAGGGGCCCCGGACCAATACAAAGAGCAATTTCTATTAAGAAGCAAGCGGCAGACTGAGACGAGTCATATATTTCGGTGTCATTCAGAGTTCTAAATAGGCAAATGGCAATGTAACAATCTGCTAACACAATAATCACGTTAAGAAAGGAACCCTGACCTTCTGTTTGCAATTAGTAGATTGCGAGATTGGAACCGGCCACCTATATATCGATTTAAAACCATATTTTGCTTTGTATAAGAGTCATTTTCACGTATCCAATGTGTCTACGCGAAAGTGAATAAAATATTACAAAGTATACTTTGTATCGGCGTCCTTTAAACACATGCAGATACAGCGTGTAAAAATCCCTGACCGACCGAAATGGGCATATTATAATTTACTAGCTGTGCCTGCGACTTCGTCTGCGTGGTTTTTTTTTTAAATGTAGCCTAAGTTACACCTTATTACATCAGCTATCTACCAGTGAAAGTTCCGTCAAAACCCGTCTAGAGTTTCCAGAGATTAACCGGAACAAACAGACAGTCAGACAGACAAAAATCATAAAAAGTGTTATTTTGGAATGAGTGCCGTGTATACATCCATATGTATTTAGTTAAAACCGGTTATTTTAATATTACAAACAGACACTCTAATTTTATTTATTTGTATAGATTATGAGTATGTTGATGACATTATCAATAATATCTAGGTATTCAACAAAAAGTAAATTGATTGACATTATAATCAGTGAGTATAATAAATTATCCCTTTTTTCGTACCCTTATGGTTGAATTTAAAAAAAAATGGGACCACCCTCGGGGTATACCCACTCCAGTAAAAGAAGAATTATCAAAATCGGACTACTCTGTAAAAAGTTGTGGGTGGTGTTACATAAAAAAATAACTCCCATATTCTGGCAAATAAATAATTTCTTTCTTTCTGGCTCAAACTTTACTACTTCCTATTCTTAATTATGCCGATGTTTGCTATCCTGATATCAGTAAAGCTCTTTTAAATAAGCTTGAACGTCTCCAAAATTTCTGCATTAGGTTCGTACTTGGCTTGCGCAAGTATGGCCATGTTCCAGAATTCCGTCATAAACATAATCGTCTAACTATTCGACATTGTCGTGATAGTCATATCCTTCATCTATTATTTTTTATTTCATTTTATTTGGAAAACTAAATTATACAAAATTTTATTCGATCCATGGCCTCTATCCTACTCAAAAGGCGAATTTGAATTTTTGTTTTATAAAGCATAACGTTCAAACAAAAACCTTATTTTAAAGTACCCTTTGCATTTATCCAAATTTTATAATCCTTTTGTACTATTCGAGCAATAAAAAATTGTAATTTTATTCCATTGACCATTAGAGAGGCTCCTAATTTATTTTCCTTCACGGAATATTAAGCTATTGCATAGCTTCTATCGCGGGCCTTGAGCGTGGAGACTGAATCCAGAAATTCCGTAACGAAAAAACCTAACACACCCCACTCCGACCGGTACAGCGGTGATACTTTTTAGTTTTACCATCTATCGATAAATACCAGAACTTTTAATGACTTTTTGAAATATCACGCTTGTCTCTTTAGTTCAGCAACCCGCCTTTAGATGGCATTGGTTGTATTGGAAAACTACCGTAATCAGCTGTTTGTGAGAAAGTATACAGGTGTATAGGTATTTATCATCTACGTACAACAGTGAATATCTGTACTCGTATAATTTGTGTACAAAGTGTTTTAAATATGAATAAACAAAGTGCATTTATTAAATACTAGCGACCTACCCGCGGTTTCACCCGCGTAGCTTTTGTTCCCGTGGGAATATCGGATAGGTTTATATACTAAAACCTTCCTCAAGAATCATTCTATCTATTAAAAAAAACCGCATCAAAATCCGTTGCGTAGTTTTAAAGATTTAAGCATACATAGGAACTACAATAGGGAAGGAAATACAATAGGGGACATAGGGATATAGGGACAGACTGAGAAAGCGACTTTGTTTTATACTATGTAGTGATTCCTGAAGGACCGACATGTATTGAAAGATAATAAAAATATTTTGAACAATATTAACATCTCATTTATTTAACAAAAGAAAAATAATTGTTTTTTTATCGGTCATCACGCTCAAAGTGTAACTTGAATTAATATTAAAGAAAAAAAACAATGAAAAAAAAAATACTGCAGACATAGAATAATAACGCATACAAACCAAGTCGACCCGCGCTATATTAAGCCATTTCAAAGAAGCCTGAAAAGGCTTCTTACGCTCGCCGGCCGCTCAGACATGTGACACGTGCTACACAGAGTACAGCTCTCGCAATTTCAAGAAATGTGAGTTACTGTGTGGTGAAAGGTTGTCACCGTGCTTCACAAAAGGGTATTTAGGGCTTGAAAATCACATTTCACAGATAAGAACTACTTGGCATCGGATATTTTTGTATAAATTCCAAACAAATAAATCGTAAATATCTAAGTTGAACGATATTCAAAATGTTGCCAGCCAAAGAGGAAAATATTCTGCCACGTATCTGTTTTTACCTATTTTCATTATAATTAATAACGTGTGTATTACTATTTTATGTGCGATATTACATAGCTTGGACTTTGCTTTTGCATAAAAATATTTTTTATGTAAAAGCAAAGTGTTGGGACTTACCATTATAATGGCGCAAATATAACAAAACCGTTTGTCAAACCAATTTACAAAGCTTATATTCGTGTATAATGAGGACTTTTAGAAGGCAAAAAAATTGTTCCAACTAGCATTCTAGATACCACAGTGATTACCAGAAAAATACTGTTACTGCTAAAAAGACATTTTTTTTTAATTTTTCTTATGAAATAATATGCCATGGTACAGCATTATTTCGTGTTTTCCTAAGTGTCAAGTAGTTTTATTGTCGATATTTTCGAGTTTTATCGACGAAATAATGTAGGATAACGTGCCCTAAAATCGGTCTGCGCTAAATGTTGGCCTCCTAATATGTTTATGCTGATAATTAAGTTTCAATTCTACATAGCTTGAAATTTATGTTGCGAATAACGATATTGCTCATACACGACTTAATTAATTTGTGCCGTATACTCTAATGCATATATTATAGTACGCAGAAGCCAGAGTCGTCACAAAGAGCTGTATTGTTTCCGATTCGGCTAAAAACATTAGAGGAGATTACGCACAGAAATTACGTTTTTCTATATTCTAAAACTAAAACAGTTTAAACTAAAACACAGAGACTCGAAGTGAGCGAGTGAGTCGAGTGCAAAAAAAGACATTCGAGTCTCATCTTCACTCGAATGGCACTCGAGTGAATTAATTTTCACTGACGAGTGACTTGAGTGAACAAGTCACACATGTCCCATCACTATTTGATAGTTGAAAGGAAAATGATAATATCGATGTCTATCTATATTATTAAGTGCATTAATATCTTTTAACAGCAATACAATCGGTAGTATCGATACTGTTCAATGTTCATTATTGAAAAAGACTAAACAATCGATAATATTGCTGTTCAGTATTGCAAGAATCACAAAAAGGGTCTGAAATTATCAAGGTAAGTATAGTTTCTGATTATCGCGGTAATTTCCATGATAATTATCCGATAATTATCCAACACATATACGCTAAGCAATTTTTAACTGGTGTTGCATATCCAACATTACAGTAATTTAGCAAATAAATTATACCTACGCATTTTATAATCAAGGTAGGTACTTAAGTTTTTTTTCATAGTTTCGTGACAAAAACTCGCAAATCAAAATACGTAAATTTAATTAACTACTTACTCCTTAGTTAATTAAATTAATGAGTAGAATAACATCCTCGTCAACTTTTTCTGCATTAATTGGATAATTGGATTGAATTGTATGTATCTGAAGAAGAAGTCGTCGAAGTAGAAAATATTTTCGATTAAACTTATAAAAGATAGTTCAACATATTTTATATCAACGGTCTACCTGGATATTACAACATCAACCTATATTTATCTTGACAAATAAATAAAAGATAATTATCATGAAGAAAGATAATTATCAGTGATAATTATCACTTGAAACTCTGGTCACAAGTAATAACAATTGTATCGAAAGTATCGATAGTTTAGTACCATCGATGTTCAAATTTATTTTAATTTTAACCGATACTATTGAACTATCGATTTTACCAATTTGTTGCTATCCGTGTGGAGGGATGGCAATCCCACATCCATAAGTCTACCTTACACTCCAAACTGGATCACGACAATGACAAGCGTTGGCACTATTGCGACAGGAATAGGTAAAGTAATGGTAGTATATACCTACCATGGCGAGACGTTGGAATATTCTACGACCTTGTAGTCACGATGCTACTGATAAGTATAGCCATTATATTATTATTATTTATTATTAAGTATAGCCATTATATTATTATTATTTATTATTAAGTATAGCCATTATATATTATTATATTAAGCATTATATTATTCACCTCTTAAGAACTGCCAGGCAGAATGACAGATGGTCGATTCTTCAATGGGAATCCGGACCAATACGCTATAACGCACTTAAATCTGTCGTCTTTACGCCCGTATGCCCGGAAACATAGGCAGAGCTACAACAAGAGCATTCAGGATTAGTCGAAAATACTTAGCTCCAAAATGTGATACGATACCACTAGACAACGTTGTTTTTATCAGAAAACTGCAAAAACACATTTTTGATTGCTCGACCCGGGAATCAAACCCGGGACCTGCGGTCAACACCGATACCGGACCACTAGACCACAGAGGCGAATAATATCAAGTCGGTAAAATATAACGATGGGGATAACCACTCATCTCGCTAACCGACGAACTAGTGAATAGTGGTGATCCGGAAAGATTGTCTATCGGCTGTCTGTCGACCCCGCAAGGAAACCGGCGCAATGATATTTATTTTTACCCCTTTTTACACCAGGTTCAGCCGGACCCATTTGAAAAATAGCCAGGCAGTACGTAAAAAATGAATGATTGAGTTTCGTGCTCCGCCTTACATTCCAGCCGCAATAGCGTCTCTGTGGTGTGGTTCAAAATTGTTGAAGATCTCATGCAAGATTTAAGAGATATAAGAGATTCGAAGTCGGTTGTTGCAGCTTTACTGGAGCATCTTCACGCTCGTATCCCCAAAGAAGTAGGCAGAGTTACAAGTACACTCACGATTAGCCGAAGATACTTGGTCCCACAATGTGATTAGATCTCAAAAATTGAGTGGAATGCCATCATCGCTTTAAAATACACATCTTTTCAAAAATTAATATACTGCCATTTTTAACAAAATAGATGTTTGAATTGAAAAATCTATGCTTATATTTTTTACTCTCTTAATTTAGTGGGAAGTTTCAGGGATGGCCCGTAGAGTCAACCGTTTACACATTTTTTTATATCATAAGATAGCAAACAAGCAGCTGATAGGTCTCCTGATGGAAAGAGTCAACCATCGCCTATAGACACCAAAGATGTTAATGGTGCGTTCCCTTCTTGTGGCGAGGTCTAATGCCACAAACATAAGTTTACCGGCTACCTTACCCTCCATACTGGAACACGACCTTGATAAGCACTGACGCTATTGCGGCAGGAATAGGTAAAGCGGTGATGCCAGACCCGGGCAAGACAATGTAGAACTCTACCACCTAGTAGCGACGATGGTAGTGACTAGCCAATCGGTCGTTTTAAATCTTTACGGAAAAGTACAAGAATTGACTTCCGACCAGCTCTATCGTGCGTATTTGTACTTTGTAGCTAGTACATTTGTAATATAAACATGTGTAATTGCCAGACAGTTTAGACCCACTTAATCTCCCAAGCGTGGAACAGAGAGAATTTTCTAGCATTTCACTTACATTGGTCACTGAAATCCGCATAATATAATAAATTAGTTGGTGGTAATCTGGACTCCATTTGAAGACTGGATCGACGGCCTTAATGCTAGCCATGTCGTAAAATGCGAGAGATTATTATTACTATCGTAAAAACTAAAGAATCGTTCGTATTTATTTTCACACGTTATTCTCATTTGTTGATCATCATAATTCTTTGCGGCCTTTAAACTAAAATTATTATTCGTTCTTTATCCATAATTACGTAAATAAATACTCAAAACACAGATGAACACGTACGCGTAATTACGCTTGTCATCGCACACTGCGGCGGGGCGGGGTAGAGCGCACCGCATTCACCGAAATCCGCCGAGTAAAAATCCGTCTCAATGCGGCCCGCTGCTACCCGCCGCCGTAGTGTGTGATACTTTATAAAATGTATGAAAGCAATCTAGGCAGATTTATATAATGCGTTGATGCTCGTTGAGGTCCGACTCAATCGGTCCTTTACTAGGTTGTAGACTGTAGACGAGGACGAAGAAGAAGGTTGATGTTACCTTTGTCGGGTCAGCTAGTTTACAATAAATATTAACTAACAACGAAATCTAAATGTCACAAATAACAAATTTGAAGGCAAATGCACATCCTACCCTCAATAAATATATTAGGAATACCAATGTAGGGTTGTCCGCACTATGGGTACCTCCCCGCAAGTAGGGAGAAATCAGATATGTTGGTATAAACTTATGCAATGTAATTAAAATAAATACAATACAATAAATACAAAATAATTAAATTTTTCCTAGTAGTTAATTGAAGTTACAAAATTATAATAATCATAATAAATCTATCTTAAATGTCCACATTTAAATCTTTAGTCAATTCATTAAAATAAAGTTATTATAAAATACTCAAGTCAAGAATTAAGTTCATTATACAATATACAAAACAATCTAATTAAATCATAATCAAAATTGTAGGATACACTTATGTTATTCATACACACCAACACAACACACACAGGCATAATCATATACAATACCCAGACACAATAACATACATATTTATTATTAAGTTAACAAATTATATTTACGTAACATTTTATATTTAACTCACGTTAAATATAAAATGTTACAATGAAAACGCGGCCCGTCCGGCAAGCCTATTCTATTAGTTAATACGAGAAATACTCACACGCCTCAGTCCGAACGTAACCCTTCCGACGCGCAGTGCATACAACTCTGCCGCTTGCCGTTCGCGCACCTTACGTATAGTTTATCGCCCTTTTGGTTAATTAATATAATTGTGTGGTGTCTAAACTTAATTCATATTTATTCAGTGTGTGTAATACTATAGAAAACATTAAAAAACAGTTACCTATAGACGTTGGTTGTTTAACTCACCTATACCAATAAGGTCATCATCAGGCCAACTACACACCACCACCATCACCACCAAAAAATAAAAAAAAAAAAATTAAAAAATACAAATATTACCAATAAAATTACAATTACTGTCATAATAATTACATGATTTAGAAATAAAATTCCACTTCCTGTCAAAATAATTACTTGATTTTAGAAAAGAATTCGGGAAATGGTTCCGCAGCTAAACTGAGTAGTTTCAGGTATATAAATAATGATAATAATAACTACTATGAATAAGAACATTAAAAAATAGAATTAAAATAAACAATGATTAAATATATTAAGAAGTGGAGTGCTGTTGATATCTAATTGGTGGTTCAGTAGCTTAGGCCTATGTTTTCGTCTATTTATTTCTAACGCTTCAAGTGCGTTAATTCTGTTGCCTTTGCTACACAAATGGATCAGTTCATGGTGTATCCGAGGGTCAAAAGAATGCCCTTCGTCCAACAAATGTCTAGCAAAGGCCGAGTTTCTTTTACTTGAACGCTAGCTTCTCACGTGTTCCTATAGCCCTACTGAGAACGATCTGCCTGTTTGTCCAATATATTTACAGTCGCAATCCTGGCATTTTAATTTGTACACTCTACTTTTTGTTATTTTTCTGTGAGTGAGCTGAGCGTGTTATTTAATTATAAACATTTCCTGCGATTAATACAAGTCAGTGTATTAATTAGTTGTTGTTCAAGCATTTAATGTTTTTTTTTTTCAAGAGGAAAATTATAAAATACAATATTGTACCATTTTTTTAAGTTTTCCTTAAAAATGAAGCTGTTTTTAAACAACCCGATTAAATGTTTTTGCCACAAAGCTCAAAATATGTAGGTATGATTTTTTTAACTATTTTAGTCATGTCATCATGAAGTAGCCTAAATAGTCTCTTTGCTTGGCACTAAAAAACAAATACATTTAACGTCAATCAAATTATTCAGTCTAAAATCTTGAAAATATATAGCTACTAGCTATTACTACCGACTTTGTTGGCATGATCCATAATCATTATTTTCTTATGCTCAGACGGATAAAAAGTAGCTTATGTCGTCATTCCTTGGTCCTGGATAGTGTAGCTTTCTAATGGTAGATTTTTTAAAGTTCGGTGAAGTAGTTCTTGAGTTTATTTGTAACAAACATATAAAAATTTAAAAATTCAAATGTTTTCTCAGATTTGATTTTTTGTATTATATACTGGCTACATCCTGAGTCGGTTATATATGTTTTTGGTGAATCCCGCGAGAACAACTTATTCCAGGATCAAAAGTATCTTAAATGCTATTCTATGTCATTATTTACACGTGTGCCCATCCAAATCGGTTCCGGATTTTGTGTGATTGAGTAACGAACATTCATACAACCAAACATCCAAACTTTAGTATTTATGATATTTATAATACATATGCATTTGTATTTAAGACTAGTACAGACTCACTGAATTCTAATATGTCGTGTAAGGTGAATTCCTTTAAGTCAGGTCCCACGCGGGATATGCAGACTCAACCAAAGTTAAAGGTCACTCAAATTCACCACATTCCACCGGTTTGTCGACAAGCAAAAGAATTGTGATCCTTTTTTTTTGTTAACGGCTGTTTATTTTGTCCTTTTACTTGAAATGATTGAGGCTTTACAGCGATAAGGTCTCTGATCTAATTGATTCTATTGCCTGTTCAAAGTACAAATACAGTGCTACGCATATCACGTAAACCGGAAGATCATGTCTCCAATGTCAAGTGTGCGGTCGGGCTGCTTTACAACACGGCCGATCAGCACTTGACATTGACAACTCGCGTCTGCGATTGATCAAACAATAGCAATAACATTGTGAAAGTTTCGAAGTAAATATACTTCTCATAACTTATGAACGGCTGGACAGATCGAAACGCGATTGATGGCGTTCGTTTGGATTCCACTCAACTTAGACTTCCTGAAAATTTCAACCAAGTCGGCCCAGTAGATGTTGAGAAATTAAAAAAAAACAAAAAGTTTTTGGCGAAACAGTATTTTTTAAATATAACTTCCAGATCAATGTACCGATTATGTAAAAAAACTAATGAGCTGTATTCCTCAAAAAACTACATCTAATGCATAAATTGCATCGAAATCGGTTTATCTGTTTGGGAGTAATCGTTGACGAAAAATTTTGAAAAAAAGACGTGTGGCACTCAGAGACTGCCGCGGTAAAGCTATTGCATAGCATTTTTTATCAACTTATGCAATTACAATTATATATTTATTTTATTTATGCAGTATTTTTTTCTTTGTTTATTCATATTTAAAACACTTTGTACACAAAATATACGAGTACAGATATTCACTGTTGTACGTAGATGATAAATACCTATACACCTATATACTTTCTCACAAACAGCTGATTACGGTAGTTTTCCAGTACAACCAATGCCACCTAAAGGCGGGTTGCTGAACTAAAGAGACAAGCGTGATATTTCAAAAAGTCATTAAAAGTTCTGGTATTTATCGATAGATGGAAAAACTAAAAAGTATCACCGCTGTGCCGGTCGGAGTGGGGTGTGTTATAGAGCAAGAGCCCGTGAGTGCCAGACCTTCGGATTGTAATAAAAGCTGAAAATGTTTCTATATGTGTCCCTAGTACAGGTAAGAATGATCCCCACCCATGAAGCTGAGGCAGCGGTGGCTTTGGCAGGTAACAGGTAACAAAGGTGTATAAAATTCCATCTCAAATTTATCATAAAATAAAACTGAATTTTTTTATATTTGATTCATAATAATATCAAAACTCGTGTTGCTCATTGCCAGACAGTTAGTATGGTTGCAACCCTCTGCCGGACACCCCTAAACTATCATAATTTATAATTATACTTTCGTTATATTATAAAAACTAAATTTTATATATAATTTTTTGGGGGCCTATTAATCTATGTTTACATAATAGCCGGACAGATTCGACGGTTCTATCATCTTGCCAGACGCATTTAAAGTGAGCAGTAGTTCGGAGAGCAAGGAGCGTATACAACAATGACGTGTATATTATTACCACTGGACTTGCTGCTGTCAAAGAATTTTAGTGCTAGTGCCTATTTGAATATCGCTATTTTGGCGCTGTAGACCGATGTGTGCGTCCATGGAACTAAAATTAGTGATTACCACATGTCGACGTCGATCGTTTAATATATCGTCTGTCGGCTGTCGTAAAAATTGACCGATTGTCTATTATATTACATATCACTACGAGGTGATGAGTTCCGCAGCGTCTCACTTCAGGTATTTGGTAACATCGCCTTACCTATTCCTACCGCAATAACGTTGATTCCGTCATTATCGTGTTCCAGTTTGAAGAATAAGTACAAGTAGCAACGTGCCGTTAACATCTTTTTTGTTTATAGGCTATTGTTTCTCTATCAGGTGAGACATATGTTAGTTTGCTTATGATATATGTTAAAGAAAAATTGTTAAAATATATTCTCATAATTCGTACAGTAGAGAAAATTGTGCCGGGAAGGGTCACTAGTAATATCATAACACCGATATTTGTTTGTCTTTCCTTCAAGCAATATCGGTTAAACAGATTTAGATGAAATTTGGCATTGAGATAGATAGCTTATATTAAGTTAATTGTAAAAATAATAAAAACACCGATTATTTTATACATTTAATTTTATAATGTATAATTTCTTTGAGAATTTGATTGTGATAGTATACACGAAAGTCCAAGAAATGACTTGTTTATCTTATTTTTGTTAGACAATCTTAGCCTAAGGTTGACCGGAGGTTGCATTAATTTGTTCTTATTTCTTGTATTGTACTACGATAGCGAAAATACTCCTTTCACGTTTCTTTAAAAAATAAAGTTGTTTACAAATCTCTGTTTAATAAAAATAATACAGACGAGCCCAAAATATTTGCCATGTTAAGAAATGCCGTATACTTTCACCAGTTACAGAAAGAGAAATTGTTTTTGTTGCTGCGATTATTCTTATATCTGTACGTCTTGTCATAATTTGTTTAATCAAAATTCGATATTTTGACTTTTAAAAGTTTCAATCATGATAGATTCGATTGCAAAATTTAATAAAACATTAACTATCAAAAATATTGTGAACAAGGAGAATCTGTTTTCTTTGGAGTTCAATTAACAGCTTTCATTGATCAAAAATTAAATTTGATTTACTTTAATTCATTGGATTTACAATTTTAATAGCATTAAAAATAATAAACTTCGTAAAAATGAAAAATAATATAAATTAAATTATTAAAGTTTCGATATGATTGAAGTTCATAGCAACTCTCAAGGCAACGATGAAGCTGACAAACTGGCAAAAGATGGAGCAAACAGAAAACCATTAGGTCCAGAACCGATAGCCGTCATTCCCTATAGCCAACTAACCACATGGCTAACAGAGAAAACACGCCAACAACATGAAGCGTTGTGGATGGCAACAAATGAATGCAGGCAAACAAAAGAAATTGTGCCGGCCCTCTCCGTACACCTGACACAACGCATCATGAAACTCAACAGAAGTGACCTGAGAAAAGTTGTGGGCACTATAACAGGGCACTGCCACCTAAACCGACATCTATTCAACATAAGTGTAACAGACAGCCCTTTATGCCGCGGCTGCATGGAGGAACAAGGAACAACCGCTCACGTTCTCCTTGAGTGCGGGAGCATGGCCGAACAACGGGCACGCATCCTGAAAAACCCAAAAACTCCAAAAGAAGCTTGTGAAAACATCAGCCGTCTTTTAAGTTTCTGGAAGGTGTTAGGATGTCTGGAATAGGTTTAGCCAGCTACGTACAAAGGTCCAAGTGGCTAAGTGCGGAAACAAAATGGCTTAAAAAAAAAGATTGAAGTTGTATTAGAACAATTTTACTGAGTATTGTTTTAAATATTTGTTATTCAAACTAAAAATTTATTTAGTGAAATTTCTTGATTAAGAAAAAAATAAACTGCACAATTTGAACTTAATAACAGTGGATGCGCAGTGAAGGGCCGCAATAGACCAAGCGCTCTGTCTCACTCGCACTAGTTACTGTATACGCTCCTTGCTCTCCGAACTAGTGCTCACTTTGGATGCGTCTGGCAAGATGATAGAACCGTCGAATCTGTCCGGCTATTATGTAAACATAGATT
Source organism: Apodemia mormo (assembly GCA_036924255.1). Classification (NCBI taxonomy): domain Eukaryota; kingdom Metazoa; phylum Arthropoda; class Insecta; order Lepidoptera; family Riodinidae; genus Apodemia; species Apodemia mormo. Next base: position 42,227,813 of record JAUPFN010000008.1, read on the forward strand.
AATAGACCCCCAAAAAATTATATATAAAATTTAGTTTTTATAATATAACGAAAGTATAATTATAAATTATGATAGTTTAGGGGTGTCCGGCAGAGGGTTGCAACCATACTAACTGTCTGGCAATGAGCAACACGAGTTTTGATATTATTATGAATCAAATATAAAAAAATTCAGTTTTATTTTATGATAAATTTGAGATGGAATTTTATACACCTTTGTTACCTGTTACCTGCCAAAGCCACCGCTGCCTCAGCTTCATGGGTGGGGATCATTCTTACCTGTACTAGGGACAGACATAGAAAAATTTTCAGCTTTTATTAAAAGCCGAAGGTCTGGCACTCACGGGCTCTTGGACCATTAGGTTTTTTTCGTTACGGAATTTCTGGATTCGGTCTCCACGCTCAAGGCCTGCGATAAAAGCTATGCAATAGCTTAAAAAGTATTTTTTCGACATAACTTCGAAATTTTTCAACCAATCATTTTTTGATATTCTATGATATTTTAGTACTAAAAAAATTAGTGTCGGTTTGTGGCCTGTCGCTCGGCTCGCACGACAGTCGCGGTCACGTTGCACTCGTGCATACTACATCAACTAGGTACAAAAACTTCTCAAGTGACAACCCAACGTTCGTAGCTCGGTCATCTATCTATACATATAATAAAATCGTAGAAAAGTCAAAATTGTACATTGATTATTTTTTTAAAAGAATACTTCGGGCGTGATCTACAATCGATATCGAAGCCAAAAATATAGTTTTTAGAATTTTTGTCTGCTTGTCTGTTTGTCTGTATGTCCGAGGTAAACTCAAAAAGTACTGCACGGATTTACTTCAAATTTTGCATGAATATTACTAACAGGTCGGGTCAACATAATACCTACATATTATCTATCACCTACGGGGAGGAGCAGTGCGGAGTAAACGAAGTCCGCGCGTACGAAGTCGCTGGCAACAGCTAGTAAATGATAGAACTAGGGCGCGAAAAGAAAATTTATGGTTCGCGCGCGGTTAAATTTCAATTTTACCTACAGGCGGGGGTAGCTCTGGCGCGTCTAGATATATTTTTATATCTTAACTTGACTTTTGTAAGGGCGTGAATCTTCTATACAGTAGGTATTCTGTGGCAAAGAGTTCAGTAACTCTTCAATATCAGTTCAATCGGATTTCTGCCCTTTGTTTGATATTTACTAATGAGTTTTAAAGTTATCAACAGCAGAGTTCGAAAATGTTTGATATTTAAAGTATGGGTATGTCAGATATATCTATTTTTCAACCGACTTCCCTAAGGGGGAGGTTATCAATTCAACAGTATGTTTTTTTAAAATCTTTGTGATATAATATTTACTAGGAATAAAATAATAATCGGATATATCAATAATATATACCACATAATATAACGGGTACCCATTATAGTGGCGAATCCTGATCAAAAGCGTTGCCAGGAGGGTTTACACGTTTCAAATGGTAGTATTTCGGCTGGACCGGCCGGGCCGGTCGGTCGGTCTGGATTATAGCGTATGCGGCTAAACCGCGGGAAACTACGTTTCAAAAAAATGAGCATAGCTCGTTTGCCCCTGGTATCTTAAACGTATCTTCACGCCCGTATCCCCGAAATGGTAGGCAGAGGTACAAAAAGTGCACCCACGATTAGCTGAAGATACTTGCACCCACAAAATATGTGATAGGTGGCAAGCCTATCGCCAACCGGGTACTTTCCAATTCCGGGCAACATTGTTTATTTATCAGAAAACTGAAAAAACATATATTTTTTTTAACTGACCGACCCGGGAATCGATACCGGGACCTTATGCGGTCAACACCAACGCCTGATCACAAAACTCAAATATAATCAAGTACCTAATGAATAACACAGGTTAACAAAAAAATATTTTTTTTCTGAGTCTGTTATTTAGTGACCATTTTCTGATTATATACATCGAATGGTAAACAGAAACGCTATTAACAATTAATAAACTTTGCTTTTGTACTTTATAAAATGAAAACTAAATGTAAACTAAACTAGATTTTTTGAAGAGCCATTGCATTTATGGTGTACCTAAGAGAGGAGTGAGGGGGACTACTATTCATTTTCTAAAGCTTTTTTATATTCTTTTTTGTATTTTTGTGTTTAGCAATGCCGTATTTTATAATTATATTAATAAACATGTATAATTGATAACTTGTTTTCCTTTTAAATATAATTGAAATTAAAAATAGAGCTTTTCCATAAAATTTGAATTTTCGTGCTGGTAGCTACAAAAGCAAACTTTATTAGATAAAAATATTTTTTCATTCTTTAGTTAGGCATAAGTAATCAGAATCAGAGGTACAGAACTCAGACTCAAAATTCATGTTGACCTGTGTAATATACATCCGCAAACCGGGATTTCAGATCATTGTAATTATGATGCCATCAGTGACATAAGTATATCTTTGTTATTCAAGTGGCAGTTTAATGAATTATTAATGTCTACATACATTAAAATTAAGGTTTGTTCCAAATCGTACCACTGTATTTAATAGCTTACCCAATTTTTTAACTGACTTTCCTAAAGGAGGAGGTTATCAATACAGCTGTATGTTTATGTTTCTGTTTGTTATCTCAGAACTCGGTCATTTATGAACCGATTTTGATTTTTTTTGGGAGGGAATACATCTCGTGTGGTCCTATTTTAATTTGGGGAAGATCTGATGCTGGGTTCTGGTGATACGCAGCAACCTACGGTGAACCAGTAGGTTGCTGCGTTAAAAAAATATTTATGATGTTACATAAGAGTTTCATAGTAGGTAATCTCCAATTCTGGTGATGAGCAAAGTGAACATTTTCTATGGAAGTTTATAGACTAAAGGGTGCCGTTAGAGGAACTTATCATTTATAGTGCTATAAATGGGGTCATAATAGTATATGCCTCAAAATAGGCACAAGTTAGCCGCCCGAATTGTTACACAAAGCACATTGGACGATCGAGCACATTGGACGGGGCTGCACCGGGCTTTAGCAGGCCGCATCGAAACGAAAAACGTTAGCCTAGCACTAGGACTGGCCGTAGCGTAGCAATCCGCATCGCAATGCAGAGCATTTCCGTATTTCCTTTCAAATGCTATTCTCCTTTGTTGATCATTATAATGTGGATTTGCAAATCATGTAGCTCTAGTTAGCCTTAAACTAAAATTACTAATCGTTCTTCATCCATAACTACGTGATTTTATAAATTAACACTCAAAACATGTGCGCGCAATTCCGTTCGCTATAGCATACTGGCAACAGGGCGCAGCAGGTCGGGTCGACCCTTATCGCATTCGTCGAAAGCCGTCGAGCAAAATTCCGCCCCAAATCACGACGCGCCACGCCGTAGTTACTAGTTTGCAATAGTTTATAAAAGTGTATGAAATCGTTCTAGCTGGATTTTTGCGATGCGGTCCGTCCCAGTGTGCTCAATCCTTAAATATAAAGTTTAGGTCACGTAGAAAAATAAGCCACGACTAAGAACTTACCGATAATTGTGAGTAAATTATATCAATCAGCAATGATACTTTACATATTACTTTACGGTACTATAAATGACCGTGATACTTTGTGTAAACGCTTAACGGTCCTTTAACGATAGTAACACTTTTCCCCGTGTTATTCTTTCCTTTGAATAATGGACCATCTGCCGGTCTGCCAGGTAGTTCGTAAGAGGCAAACGATTGGTTATGCGGGTCACTACCATCGTGGCTACTAGTAGTAGAGTTCTGAAACGCATCGCCTTGGTATGGTTCAACCGATTTATTATACCGCCAATGCTTATAACTGTCCTGATCCGTTTGGAGGGTAAGGTAGCCGGCAAACTTATGTATGTGGCATTAACACCCTGACAAGTAGCAACGCACCATTCAAATCTTTGGTGTCTATAGGCATATTCTTTCCATAATGAGAGCCATCTACTTATTTGCCGTCGTATGATACGTATATAAAAAATAGCTAATTGTTAAGTTTATTTTCCCAGATGTTGAAATCCTTGATCGTGTGGTGCGCGTGCGCGTACGCGGGGGAGTCCCTCCGCGTTGGTGTCGGCATCGCTGACGTCACAGGACCACCAGCTGAAATTGGATTTGTAAGTTAATTCTGTTTTCAACCGAAGAAAAGACGGAGGTTATCAGTTTATGTGTAATACTAGCTGTGCCCGCAACTTCGTCAGCGTGGAATAAATTCTAAAATACAAGTAACCTTAGTAACTAAAAGACGCAGCTTTGTGCGTTCACCGCAAAAAAAACACCCTCTGTCGTGTCACCTCGGTTTGAAAACACTCTCCTGACAGCCTCAGCCAGTATTGGAATACGGGAGGCGACATATCGAACAACGTTCAGTTCCGCGGTCATTTGGAAGGAAAGGCTAAACTAGCCTTCAAAAAGCTTGGCGTACTCAGTAGAGCAAAGCAGTACTTCATGCCAGCCCATCGCCTCCAACTTTACAAGGCCTAAATTCGACCACACATGGAGTACTGTTCTCACCTCTGGGCCGGAGCTCCTCAGTACCAGCTTCTTCCTCTTGATCGCATTCAACGTAGAACGGTTCGAATCGTCAACGACCAGGCTATGTCTAATCGGCTTGACTCTTTGCCGTTATTCAGAGATGTAGGTTCGCTCTGCATCTTTTACCGTATTTATCATGAGGAGTGTTCCGACGTGTTGTTCGGATTAATTGCTGTCGCTAAATTCCGTCATCGGACATCGCGTCAAAATTTAAAGTTCCATCTTCACTTCCTCGATGTCTGGAAATCTACAACCGTGCGCTTTTGTCGGCACTTTTTGCCTCGCACTACTCCTTTGTGGAATCAGTGTTCGGGGGTGAGTTTCCGAACAGATACGACTTGGGGACCTTCAAGAAACGCGCTTATTCATTCTTAAAATGCCGGCAATGCAGCTGCTAGACCCCCGGTATTGCAGATGTTCATGGGCGGCGATGATCATTTATCATCAGGTGCACCACCTGCTCGTTCGCCCTTTTACTATGAAAAAAAACTCCTTGTTACCGTGGTTAAAATATAGACAATCCAATACAGGAGGCATTAATTTTTATTTCTTTCCTAATTATCTAGAAATATCTATGTATCCTAATGCAAACCGCCAAACCCGCTGTGTCTGTCTATTTTATTTTAGTGAAATTTCAGACGTCCACACTCTTGTTGCTCAGCTGAGATTAACTTTTTCTTTCTCTGAACTGGAAGGGTAATTAAAGAAGTTTTTTCTATGTATTCCTATATGCCTCTTATAAATCGAGGTATTGGCAGAAATGACTTTTGATCTTATTAGTGTGTTAATATACTTATTTATAAGTATTATTAAAAGGAGTCCTGCTTCTTTATAAAGCTATAAGTTTTATTTCCAAAGATATTATGTTTTTAAACAATAAAGAAAAACTAAAAGACGTGAAGTAAAACGGTGATGACACACCTGGGCGTGTCAATGTAAAACTAGTAGTCACGATGATAGTGACTTTTAGCCAAATGATCACCTCTTTCGAACTGCCGGGCAGAAAGCAATGGTTAACTTTTCAATGGGGGATCCGAACCAACACGGGGAAATTGTTTCAGAGTCTGTAAAATGCAGTGTTGCCAGATCCATTTTTACAGAATCAGAGGATGCGACTAGAAAAAAACAGAAGATGTAAGGAGGAGTTCTTCAAAAAAATCAGAAGATGCATTTGGTTTAATAAAACAATGTCAGGCATTAAAGTAACATTAGGAACATTTTTAATTTAGTCATCTTCGCAGGGTTTATGTCGAGCTGATTTAATCCGCTTTGTGTGGAACAAGATTCACGTTTCAATATTCAACTATGTGCCCACCATATTAAGTCTATTTTACGATGACATTTTTGTAATGCCAACTCGATGATAAATTTGTGTTTCATTTCATGCATGTTTTGTTACTTATATTTTTAAGTATTTGAAAAAAATCAGTAGACTTGCAGTTCAAATCAGTAGATCGGTAGAATTCTGAGAACTCAATAGATCCTCGAAAGATTAGATCTGGCAACGCTGGTAATATGTTAAAGATGTACAAACTCTTCTCTCGTGTGCGACATATCTCATGTCGCATATGCTATGTGGACAGGATCGATCGTCGGGGCAACGAACCTCCTTGCAAACGCTTATAATTTCTATTTTCTACATGTCATTGCGCGATCTACGCGCTCATATTCCAGTTGCATTCACTTTCCTCTGTTTTCACCTACTACGGCTATGTGTTAAACCTGTTTGTAGATATGTTTCTCGGTGTTAAGTCATAGATCTAGCTAGAAGGTTTTATCCATAAGTTAAGGCAATGATCGTCTCGTGGTGTAATGGTCCAGGGTCGGCGTTGACCACATGAGGCCCCAAGTTCGATTCCCGAGTCTGGCAAATAGAAAAATGTGTATTTTCAGTTTTTTTATTTTTGACCACATGAGGTGTTGGGGTCGATTCCCGACCCGGGAATCGACCTCAACACCTCATGTGGTCAGCACCGACACCGAACTACTAAATCACAGACGCGATAAAGCTTGAGCTTGAAGTGTTCAAAAATATAGTTTATTGAAAACGACATTTATTTAAAAATTCTAACGTTTTAAACGTAATAAACTTTGAATATATTTAGTCTGCGCGACAAGTTGAAAAGTGTCTAAAATAGAGATTTTGATCTAAAATGAGAATTGCTCTTAAAATTATGTGCGATAGCTCATTGGATCCGGAATGTCGCCTGGAAAAATGTGCTAAAAGCGTGTACTGTATGTGTAGCGTGTAGTGTATAAGCAAAGTATTAATATTTTTTAACTTTTATGACGTAATATTCTTAAGTATATATATAAGAAAGGCTCCACGAAGCGAAAAATTTTTACGAAAATTATTTAAACATTTTTTTTTCATTTACAATTAAGACGGAAGTACAAGAAAATTTTGTTAGTTAACAATCGATTAACTTGTTGAAAAATTAATTTCAAGTAAAATTTCCAACGGAAATAAATTATTTATAGTGTTCAGATTACATCATAAATTTTTCAAAATTAAAAAAAAAATATTCAATACCTTAAATAAATTAATTTATGTATCATACTCGATTTTGAGGCCGTGCGCGCAACCTAAAAATGTGCAGAGACCCATTTTAAATTAAAATTATAAATAATGGAGATAGTGTTCCGGAATCTGAGAGTTTTTTCTTGAAAATTTCCGCCTGTTTCCGAATCTTTTTCTGAAATTTCTTAAATATTAATAGTTTATGAAATATTGGCAAAAAACGTAATTCCAATTTTTTCTTATATTTAGTTGTTTATAAATTTTGCAATTTTTATGTTTAGCACATAAAAACACACGCTTTTAGCACATTTTTCTAAGCGTCATTTCGGATCCAATGAGTTATCGCACATAATTTTAAGAGCAGTATCTCTATTTTAGACACTTTTCAATTTGTCGCGAAGACTATATTAACTTCTAGAGAGTTCCGAACACAGCTATTAAAAGTATAATTTCCGAACAGCTTTTCGAGCTCCAAAAATGTAATAATTGGTTGCAAAAAAAAAAACTTTTTCAAAATGTTTCAAGGAGATTTTCAAGGAAAGAGGATTTGATTTAAAATTAAAATTTTAAATCAAATCAATTAGCATAGAAGCTATGGTAAAAAAAACATTTTTTAGGTATTTTAATTTTTTTTTTTAAATATTTACTTGGTTAAATCGCTTTAAATTCTCAGGAGTTCTATTTGATTGAATCCAATCGAATACGGTCAGCCGTGTCTCCCCGATCAGTCTAATGGTTCAAAAGTTGTGAGAGGTTTACATACATGGTGTCGTGCTACCTGTATACATGCAAGCGTATGTTCAGGCTTCCCTTGAAGAATAGACCATCCGCCATATTGCCAGGCAGTTCGTAAAAGTGGTCCGATTGACTATACGTGTCACTACCATCGTGACTACTAGGAGATGGAGTTCCCTAACGTCTCGCGCGGGTATTTGGTATTTGTTGTTCAACAATTACCAAATATCCGCGTGAGACGGACAATATACCATCTGCCATTTTGCTAGGCCTTTCATAAATGGTGAACTATTCGCTAGTAACACCGTGACTACTAGGTGGTAGAGTTCTGCAACGACTGGCCCGTGGCTTGGTATTACCGTTTTAACTATTCCTACCGCAGTAGCGTCAATGCTTGTCATTGTCGTATTCCGTTTGTAGAGTAAGGTAGCCGATAGGCTTATGCATGTAGCATTACCACCCCGTCACAAGGATAGCAACGATTGGATAGAACAAGAAGGATAAAATTTATTTTGTGTGATAGCACGCGTATGTGTTGTGTATTCATATGTACCATCAAAGTTGTTAATGCTGCGTTGCTGACTTAAACCTCGCCACAAGGATAAAAACGCAACATGGTGTCTATAGGCGATCGTTGTCTCTTTCCGTCAGGAGAGTCATCTACCACTTTGTTATTTTATGACAAAAAAAACCTGCCATGATTTCGTCTTTGTACTTCGAGTGTAGGTATATCTGTTAGATTAACATTGTTTTATGTACCGACATCGAAGTTTATAAACTTGTTCTGTAAAGTTATCGTAATGTACTGAAACAGTTCATATCATACGATACATATCAGAATCTCATTATTTTACGACAGCTCGTGGGTAGATAGTATCTTGGCTCCTTACCTCTTAATAAATTCCGCAAACAACTGTTTGGTTTACTACTAGACAAATCTTATTATAATGTAAATGAATTTCTTGCTGATAAAATTAAATATTAATTTAATAATAAAACTTTTATTGTGTATAATTATAAAAAAACGTTGTAATTAATAAATTTAAACTAACATGAATTAGAAATTACTCTTTTTAAATTACAAGTATGTAATTTATAAAATTGAATATTAAAAAATTTAGTTTATAAGGTAGAACATGTTGATAAATATACATTAAATTGTACAACTTAACTAAATTGATACAAATTATCTATTATCTTTCTTCTGTGTTTAAACTTTGTAAAATGTCAATATTTTAACTAAACAAAAAATTAATTTTGTAATTCATAGAAATAAGTTGTGATGTCAATTAATGTGTGTAATTGTATCATGTAACTATAATTTTAAAAAAAAATAAGCCCGCTGAGTTTCTTCCGCCGGATCTTCTCAGTGTGTGGCCGCGTTCCGATCCGGTAGTAATTGTAAAAATCGACTCACAACATTTTTAGTTTAATGATAAATAATTATAATTTTAAAATATTTGCACACCATATCATGGTAGAATATGTTGGTAACTTAATCAAATTTTAATAACTTGTAACTCCCATATTCTGGCAAATAAATGATTTCTTTCTTTCTTTCTTTCTTTCTTGGCGTGGTTATGGGGTTACAAGTTTCGTTTCTTACCGGAACTTCTATTTCAACCATCCAAAAAAGGAGGAGCCTCCCAATATGGTTGTATTTTTAGGGTTTCGTACCACATAGGGAAAAAACGGAACCCTTATAGGATCACTTTTTGTCTGTCTGTCAATACTCTTTTTCTCAGGAATTCGTTGAGGTAACAAGTTGAAATTTATATTGAATACTTGGGGGTCTCGCTCAGATGGGAAAAAATTAAATTTGCAAGTTAACGCAATCTAAAGATATAACCATTTATGTTGCATTTTTTGGGACTTTTTGCGATTTCAAAAGGAAATCAAAACCTATCGGGTACTTCCAATGAATGGAAACAATGTCTTATAACATATAATATAAAAGAAAAAATACAAAAACAGTATTTTTTTTTAAAAAGTAAATTTTTTGTCACATCACGAAAATAAATTGTCAAAAGATATGATCGTTTAAGTCGATCACTTTGCGATTTTACAAGGGAAGTACTCTTTAGGTATTGGCCTAAAGGGTACTTCCTGTTGACCTAGAATCATGCCATTTATGTGTAACTAAAGTTACCTACAAGTTTGTACGGAACCCGGTGTACGAGTCCAACTCGAACTTGACCGATTTTTTATGTTTGCGGTTTTATTTTTTGCTCTATGTTTTAACAAATAGCCGCGCGAAACTTTATAAATTCCATCTCATAATAGTTACGATGGTAGTTTTACGTATTGCCAATTATTCGCCTTTTACGAACTGTCTGACAGAATGGCTGTTTTTTTATATCATAAGATAGCAAACAAGCAGATGGCTCCCCTGAGGGAAAGAGTAAACTATCGCCTACACCAAAGATTTTATAATGGTGCGTTGCTACCCCTGTGGCGAGGTGTCAATGTCAGATGCATAAGTCTACTGGCTACATTATCGTCCAAACCGGAACTCGACAGAGACAAGCATTGACGCTATAGTGGTAGGAATAGGTAAGACGGTGGTATCAGACCCGGGCGAGACAATGCAGAACTCTACCACCTAGTAGCCACGTATAGCCAACGGGTCGCCTTTTACCATCTGCCTGTCAGAACGGCAGTGGGTCTAATCTTCAAAGGAGCCCGGATCAATACGGGGAGAAAAAGGAGATGGTCGTTTCTTCAAATGGAACCGTACCAACACAAGGGAGAGGACAGAATTTTTCTTCGTTCAAATGCCGAAACGCATATAAAGTTTGAAATATTTGCATTTAGCGGTTGAACTGTACACACATTTTTTTATGTATTTCAGATGGGCTATGCAAACTTGGAGCAAAGTGGCCATGGTATACACCTGCGCCAGTTCTCCCGAGCATTCGTGTTTGAAGATGCGGGGACGCGGTTCGTGTTCGTCTCCGTCGATGCTGCTATGATGGGGCATGGTGTTAGGAAGGAGGTAAACTATTTTTTTTTATATTATAATATACCAAACAAGCAGATGGTTTTCGTGATGGATGGATATATACATCGCGCTGAGTTGTTAAACCGATTTATTGATTCAAAACCTTTTAAATTTTGTTTCATTAAGAATCCTATATATTTGAGCTTAAGGTAAAGCAAAACCTTTACAAAACATTCCTTAAGTACTTGCGCTGATTTAGGTTTGAAAATTAACAGGTTCACAAGCCCTGTCAGTAACGTTGCAGCGTATATTAATAGACATGCGTTGCCCTCTATTGGCAATATCTTGACTTTAAAAGTATGTGGGGTTTTTAAAAGATGGCGTTGTACGGTAACAATTATATTATCATTAGTGCGCGTGCGTTCAGCCCGCGTAATTGAAGTAACAAATGGTTCAAATTTAATTAATTATCAAAATATGAGTTATCTACATTCTTAGCCTTATTTCATTTTGTATATTTTTTCATGATTTTAAAAAAATGTACGTGAATAACTTTGTTGCTAACAACAATCAATGCAGTCTGCTTCAATAATAAATAAGGAAATCTGTATCTTATCTTTTTTTAACTTTTTTATTTTCCCCGTGTTGGTCCCGGGCTCCTTTGAAGTATTCTTTAACTGTCGTTCTGCCAGGCAGATCGTAAAAGACGGCCGATTGGTTATACGAGTCATTACCATTGTGGCTACTAGGTGATAGAGTTCTGCATTGTCTCGTTCGGGTCTGTTACCACAACCTTACCTATTCCTGCCGCAATAGCGTCAGTGCATGTCACTGTCATGTTCGAGCTTAGAGGGTGAGGTAGCCGGTAAACTTATGCATGTGGTATGCAATATGCATATGAGACTTATGAGACCTCGCCACAATATAGCAACGCACCATTAATATCTTTGGTGTCTATAGGCAATGGTTGGCTCTTTCCATCAGGAGACCCATTTGCTTGTTTGCCATCTTATAATAAAAAAATATTATGTTGTCATTTTATTTTAAAGTGTGTAGATACGCTGCTAGCTCCACCCTAGTCATATCAATTACATCGCCGAAAATGGTGTTATATTAGTAATATCGTTGGACAAATTACCCTAATCGATCTAACTCCAAATAAGCCACTAAATACTAAATATTAATAAATAGAAGTACATATATAAATACTACAATATAATTAATAAACACCCAAACTCGGATATACAAACATTTATGCTCATCACACAAATGCTTATCTCTGTCGGGACCGAACTAGAGCACAACAGAACGATACTAATACATAGAAATACATATCCTAATACTTTTACACAAAAACACAAACACCCAAATCCAGAAATACAAACATCTATACTCTTCACACCAATGTTTGTCCCTGTTGGGAAACGAAGACGCGCCCCATCAATTCGTAGTGAAGTTCGCCAACTACTCGACCAACGGGGCGGTCATAATATATGGCCCGATATAGCCTACTTGTTTTCGATTTTTTACGTGATTCGCCTGCAAAATTCGATTATAGAGATGTGCCTGTAATATCTGTAGCAACACACCGCTTTTCTCTTTAAAGAAAAACATCTGAAATTTTGTTATTTGCCCTGTAATAAAAATAGTTATGTTTTTCCTACTATTTTACTTTGATATAGCACTCGTTAAAGATCATTTATAATATAAATTAAGTAGGGCAAGTTGGTGGCAGTTTAAGGCTAATGGATATTTCGTCATTGTTTATTATCTTTAATGTATGTGTTTCTTGTTCTTGTCCGTATCGACTACACTGTTTACATCGTAGCAAGGTGAGTGTGTTAGTACCTGGCGATTGACCATGTCGTGTAAATTGACACATATCTTCTATATATAAAAATCAATTGCTGTTTGTTAGTCTCGCTAACACTCGAGAACGGCTGAACCGATTTGGCTAATTATGGTTTTGAATCAATTGTTGAAGTCCAGGGATGGTTTAAAAAGTGAGAAAATATAGAAAAAAATAAGAGTAGTTAAAAAGGCAGAACAATGTTTGCCGGGTCAGCTAGTGCTACATAATTAGTTCTACATTTGTTCTATAGAAAGAGACTATTGAGAGATTAAAAATAAATCTACTCCCTTATTGAGTGAGTGAAATAAACTTTCTTAGAAATAGGTACATCGCTGGGTCTATTTTTCTTTATAGTTCTATCTTTTATTATTGTTACAAATTTAAAATTAAAAGGTATATAAAGAAACAGAACAGATGTAGAACTAATGCCCCAGATAGATTTTGTTTTCCTAAACAAGCCTAAATATAAAGTCAACTTTTGTGATAATAAAAACGGAACAAATTTCGTATTATATGTATTTCTTTATTGTTAACTAGCTGTTGCCAGCCACTTTGTCCGCGCGGACTTCGTTTACTCCGCACTGCTCCTCCCCCGTAGGTGATAGCGTGATAATATGTAGGTATTATGTTGACCCGACCTGTTAGTAATATTCATGCAAAATTTGAAAAAAAAATCCATGCTGTACTTTTTGAGTTTACCCCGGACATACATACAGACAAACAGACAAACAAACAAAAATTCTAAAAATTATATTTTTGGCTTCGATATCGATTGTAGAACACGCTCCAAGAATTCTTTTAAAAAAATATTCAATGTACAGTTTTGACTTTCCTACGATTTTATAATGTATAGATGTATACGACATTGTCAATCACCAAGTACAAACACACGCAAAGTGAGGGTGACATTTTTAATCAATAAAACTTGATTGAGTGTTGCCACTTCCCTAGTCAAAGATTTTGCTATAAAACGTGGTGATAGTATACTCTTTGATTGCTACCAAGTAAATAGTGTGAGCAATTGTACTAAAATTAAAGTAGCTCATTTATTTGAAGTTTAAAATCAAATTTTCTGTGTTATCTGAGGTCCCTTTGAAGAATAGACTATCAGACGTTCCGACACGCACTTCGTAAGAAGCTAACGATTGGCTACGCTAGTCACTAGCATCGTGGCTACTAGGCGGAATAGGTCAAGATTGTCTCGTCCTCGTTTGGTACCACCGCCTTACCTATTCCTGTCGCAATAGCGTCAGCGCTTTTCACTGTCGTGTTCCGGTTTGAATGGTAAGGAAGCCGGTAAACGTTTGCTTGTGAGATTAAGATCCCATCGCAAGGATAATAACAGTAACACATAGTAACCAAACATACTCTACCAAATATGTTGTAACATTAAGAAAAAAAAATTTATAAAAAAAATTTATAAAATAAATAAAACATGCTGGGTACTTAATACTCAATATAGATTTACCGGTGGGAGGGAGGCACTGTGCCGCGCTCCCGGCAGCATGGGTACCACCATCTTGCTTGTTTATCCCGTGAAACAGCTTTGCTGTGTTTCGGAGAGAAGGGCAAGACAGTCAGTGTAATTACTGGCACCGAGACTTAACATCTTATGTCTCAGGATAGGCAACACACGAATGGAATACCTGGACAGTTCCAGCCCAGATATCCCATTTTCGTTCATTGGCGACATCGACCATTTACCATCAGGTGGCACGTCTGCCAGTTTGCCTATCTTAATAACATAAAAAACAATAAACTTTTGATTTATATTTATTAAAGGTAAAGAAGTTCTTTAATTTAAATCTGTGATTAGGGTTTTTAATGTTTAAATGGGTTATAAGGTTCAAATGTTAACCAAAGTTAGGAAAATTCTTTGGTTAACATTTGAACTTACGAGTATCTGCAAAATATTAATTTATATTATTGTATATTTCTCTTATACAAAATCAAATAAATATGTACTTTTTTACAAAATTTATTTAAAGGCAATGATTAAAGACTACCAAGAATATGATTGAGTATAATTATTGCCATGCAATCTGTATTTTTGTAATGGTTTTTTTAAATATTCCATGTACAGGTGCTGAAACGACTGCAAAAGCGCTTTGGAGATCTTTATACTGAAAACAATGTGATCCTGAGCGGCACGCACACACATTCGACGCCGGGCGGGTTCCTCCTGGACTTTCTCTTCGACCTGCCGATCTTGGGCTTTGTTAAGGAGACCTTCGTTGCATACGTCACTGGCATACTTAAGGTAAAATTAATTGGAATGTAGACTTCAAGGTCTCTAGGTGATATTTAGTTCTGATAGGTAGAGGTAGATAGGTAGAGTTCTGCAACGTGTCGCCCGGTTTATTTAATTATTCATTTATTTATGTATCAACAAAAAAATCCATATCAAATCACACAATAAATTAAATCGTTGAATATAAGGCTATCACAAGCTAATTGGGGATTATATTTTTGTCGATTTTTTTGGATTTGAAATTGGACGTAGTCATACGAAAAGGATCCAATCCACACAAAATCAATTTAGAAATATTGAAGTTTGAAGATGGATATTTTTTTATTTGTTATCGTGCCATGCATGGGGACTAGTTCTAACGTTGAATAAAGTAATAGAGAGCTATTTTTGCTTAGATGTCTTTTACTGGCCAATAGTATTATATTGATGTTTAGCATCAGCTTGGTGCACTTAACTCATTTTTGACCATATTGTTGTTTGGATCCTTTTCGTTTAACTACGTCCAAATTTTCTTCTGTTTTTAACTTTCAGGGCCTTACATTTATCCATTGCCATTGCGTCAATGCTTTTCACTGTCCTGTTCCGGTTCGGAGAATATGTCGCAAGTAAAATTATACCTACATGTGGCACAGATGACAACACACTATTAACATTTACTGCCATTTTACTAACCTATGAAATTAAAACAAATCCGCAAAACGTTCCTGGAATTCCACTGCCTAATAGTTACGTTTTAGTGACATTAAGTTGTGGCTTTAATTTTACAAGTTGCCTGGCAAGATGTTAGTCTAAAAGTTACCCCTTGTCGGTTCGGCTTCTTTTGAATAGTAAACCATCTGCCGTTTCCCAAGCAGTTAATAAGAGGCTAACGATTGGCTATGAGAGCCACTGCCAACGTGACTACTAGGAGGTGGAGTTCGGCATCTTCTCTCCTGTGTATTTGGTACCTCTGCCTTGCCTATTCCTGCCGCAATAACTTCAGTGCCTGTCACTGTCGCGATGCGATTTGACGGGTAAGGTTGTCAGTAAACTTTATGCATGAGGAATTTAGACCTCGCTACAAGGATAGCAACGCATCATCAGAAGAGCCATCTGATTGTTTACTATCTTATGATACAAAAAATTCTTTGCATAATGCAAAAGTATGGTTAAATTTTCATCATTTGATGTTTTTGATGAGACAGTAATAACTCATATTGAACTAAAACTTAAGTGTTATGTATAAAAAATTATGTTAAATACACAATTTTAGCCATATTTATCCTAAATGGTTTTTCCAAAATATAGGTGACGCCTAGATTGGGAACTTCTGCTGCTGTCAATAACTCAATATTTTTATTAATGTACTAGCTGTTGCCCGCAACTTCTTCCGCGCGGACTGCGTTTACTCCGCACAGCACATCCCTTGTAGGTGATAGCGTGATAATATGTAGCCTATATGTTGACCCGACCTTTTAGTAATATTCATGCAAAATCTGAAGTAAATCCATGCAGTACTTTTTGAGTTTACTCCGGACATACATATAGACAAACAGACAACAAAAACTTATAAAATGGGAAGCGTATTAAAAATAATTCCTGTGTAGATGGCTGTCGCAATAAACAGAAGGATTCAAAGTTTTCGTTTTTTACTTTACCGAAAGATTCTGAAAGGTATTGCATAACTATCTTTTTTTTTTCAAAATGAACTTAAGCAGTTGGTCCAAATGACCGCTACTGCGAAACCGGGCTTTTGGGGCGAGCAAAGTGCTCAGCCAGAATTTAAGTGGGCTAAGAGCCCGCCCTAAGGGTGTCTCCTGTGAGACCGAACCTCGGCTTAGGGCAATATCTTGACGATTGGTGGGAGAGTAAGTGGCATAAGGATTTCGACTTGCTGACGGCTCTTGACCGGAGTCTCGAGTGTTGGCGGGCCGAAACAATGAGCCGAGTCGCCGCCGGCGGCCACTTTGGCGTGTACGTGTGCATCATGAAGTGTATATTGTGATGGGATCTATCGAGCACTACAATCGACGTCATTGATAAGAATTAAGCAAAGGAAAATTTCACAAGTTCAAAGTACTAAGTTTCACAACATGTCTAGAGTTTCTCAAAATATTTGAAGTTTCGCAGGACAAATTGTTTTCAGAGTATAGTAGTGGCTCACAACAATCTTACACCCGCTCGGATGTTATACGGGGAAGCCGAGCTGCTGGATGCCAACATCAACAGATCGCCAACGTCATATCTACGAAACCCGCCCGAGGAAAGAGCAAAGTATGTAGTAGAATAATATTTCATTCAATTGCCACTAAATTAGATTTCCTGAAAATCTTTATCGATTACTGAGTAAATTTTAAAAATATTCAAAAAAACGTTAAAAAAGTTGACGAAACAAAGCTTGTTTTAATTTTTTTAATTACTTTTAGACTAATGTACAGATTGATTCCTATTTTTTTTCTGCTTTTGCATCTGTAAAACTGCGTCAAATGCGATAAACTGGATCAAAACGGTTAATTCGTTCGAAAATGTAAATTGACGAAAATTTTTGAAAAAGTATTTTTTCGACGTAACCTCTAGATTTTTCAGCCAATTGATGTTGCATCCAAGACGACAATTTTAAAGTCTAAAAAAGTATTTTTTGTACACATACCGAGTTATAAAGGCACCTGTATAATATAAAATATTGTCTTTGGGCGTGTTTAAGATGTTGAAGATCTACTTTATTTGTAGATACAAATACGATGTGGATAAAACCCTGGCCCAAGTCCGCTTCGTGACCCCGTCGGACCAAATCTTGGGTGTAATCAACTGGTTTGCTGTACACCCCACCAGCATGAACAACACCAACCGCCTCATCTCCTCCGACAATGTCGGCTATGCGTCTATCCTCATGGAGAAGGCGCTAAATGGAAATGACACCATACCTGGAAAGGTAAGAGAAATCTTGCAGTAACCCTGTCCAACCCGAAAGTGGAATTCGACAGCATTATCAAAAAGTTAAGTTATTCTATTAATCAAAATAAAAATATGGATTTTTAGAAAGCTCGTATTTACCCTTCAATTTCCCTAAAATTTTGGAGTATTTTAAATTAGACAACACCAAAGCAGTAAAACAGCCGCGGCGTAGACGGCAGGTGACTGCGACATCTACGAGATCGCTTTTTGATATCGTAGTCGCTGCTACAGTTATGTACAGTTAATACTATGCTACTTACCGATTGTTACTGTAGAGTTAATACTATGCTACTTACCGATTGTTACTGTAGAGTTAATACTATGCTACTTACCGATTGTTACTGTAGAGTTAATACTATGCTACTTACCGATTGTTACTGTAGAGTTAATACTATGCTACTTACCGATTGTTACTGTAGAGTTAATACTATGCTACTTAACGATGAAATAAAATCACTTCAAGGGCAATTTTTAAACCTTGTCATCTCGTTCGGTACGATAAAACTGTACAATATGGCTTATTTATATTTTTTCACGATATCTACAAATGTATGACACTTTTGAAAGTGTTAGGAGTTTCCTTCCCAATGACGTGTCTATTAGTATTCATGTGGTCTGTGGTATTATGCTAATTGATAAGTTCATATTAGGAGTGTCAGTTTTTCCTTAGAATCATGAAATTCTGGTTTCAAATCCCAAATCGGGAAAATCATTGTACTACTTGCCTGACTGAATTTGTGCCTAATTTCCCGATTTTCATACTAAGCGAAAAGCCTAAGCCAGAAATATAGATGTGACTGGTAGTGATGATAAGCCATAAAACGAAAATAACTTTGTTTTCGTCAGAAAAATGAAATACCACATTTTTGAATTGCCTGATCCGGGAATATTAATATGATAGATTAGATTGAATAATATAATAGATTGTTACTTGAATTATTATATTCCAGGGTAAGGTAGTGTGTGCTTTTGCGTCCACAAACCTGGGCGATGTGTCCCCCAACACGCGCGGGCCGCGCTGCGAGTTCTCAGGCAAGGTTTGCGACCAGGAGTCGCTGCTGTGCAAGCTGCCCAAGGAGCGCTGCTTCGCCTCAGGGCCCGGCACAGACATGTTCGACAGCACCAGAATCATTGCCACCAAGATGTTTGACACCGCTATGGTAAGCCGACATTCTACCCAAAAAAGGCGATAATAGAATATTATGTACTTATTAAAATTTACTTAATTTTGTATTTTGCAATAAAATAACACTTATATTAAGACCGTCTATACAAAACAAATGTACAATACACCACAACGCAATACGTAAATACACTGACGACACTAATAACACTCACTTTATTCACACAAGAATTAACACTATTACTTTTCACTGTACTATATCGCTTGCCACTGATCGTCCAAACTATCGCTTCCGAATCGCTGTATAAAACTAACTTGCTATTTGCCAATACATCCTTATTTATACACAAGGTAAAGTTCGACCTGAAAGTTCCCAAAATAGCGTATAAACAACATAAATGTAAACAAGTCAAATATACACACGCTATTTTCACCCTTATGTCTAATGTGGGAAGGTCATATATTGGCATAGCTGTTTGGGTATCGGCAGCTATTATTTATCGATAGAAGCAGCTATCTCTTTTTTTATTTCTAGATTTTTCTAATGTTTTCACTCTTCACTTGTCTAGATTATTCGCAACAATATAATCAGATATCTTTTTGTCCTATAATGGACGTGATTATGCAAACAATTAAATGTTCCAACCACACACTATTGTTTTGAAAATCTTATTTATGCTTTATATTATTTATGCTTAGAGAGTAATTTACTCCTAGCAACAAGAAACAAACTCACATTAATTGATACAATTATTATGTACCTTGGCTCGTAGTTTTGCCCGGATACAATGTATTTTCTTTGCGTCTAGATTTATTATGCAACGAAACATCTTTATGAAATATATATAGATCCTTTTTAATTGGTTTAAAACTAAAAAAATATAGCTTAATAATATTTGTAAATGATTTTTAACGTTATATGTGGTTTGGCTATCAAGGATGCTGAACACCGTGGGAAATGGAGAAATTAAAGCAAGAAGGCTGACGTTGGTTTGATACTTTTCAAAGTGAGGAATTCCTTAACGTTAAATGCATACAAATTTTTGCTAAGTAATAATGCATAGTAATTTGCGGGCTAGTTCCCTTTTGCATAACTTGACCTAATTATCCTTAAGATTGTACATTGAAGATTAAATAAGTCTGGATTTCTTTGGAGGATAAGAGAGAAACACCGCCTATAAGTACTGAAAGTGACTGACGGTGAGTAGTTTTATTCATGGTTGGGTTCGAGATAAAGTCATATGCATAAACTTACCGACTTTTAGCATCGAACTGGAACATAGTGACAAACATATTGATAAATTATAATATATAAATATATATAAATTATATTATGAGTGCAATAGCAAACAAGCAGATAGGTCTTCTGATGGGATGAGTCAACCATCGCCTATAAACACCAAAGATGTTAACGGTGCGTTACTATCTAGTGGCGAGGTCTAATACCACGTATATAAGTTTGCCGGCTACCTTACCCTCCAAACCGGAACACGACAGCGACAAGCACTGACGCTATTGCAGCAGGAATAGGTAAGGCGGTTGTACCAGACCCGGGCGAGACAATACAGAACTCTACCACCTAGTAGCCACGATCGTAATGACTCGCACAGCCAATCGGTCGCCTTTTATGATCTGCGTGGCAGAACGGCAGTTGGCCTAATCCTCATCCAACCAACACGTTGTTTGGTTTATTATTACAGTTTCTACGGTAATAAAAAACCAAGCAACGTGTTCTATAGTTAAGCGTGGCTATTTCTCGCCAGGCCAATAGTCGGTTTGACCTGCCGCATTAGATGTTTCACATCAACAAATAGAAGACGCATTGAAAGTCTAGGATATAAACAAAACCATAATTAGCGATACCACCTGCCGCTTCTTGATTTAAGGGTTACCAGTATCAAAAATACGGATTTTAGATGTTTTACGGGAGATAATTAAAGTGAAGTTATGAAAACATAATCCCTTATTTTTCAATTTTAGATATCCTTGCAGAGGACTTAAAAATATTTACATTTTTTTAAGTAAATGTAAAAAATTAATTAAATGTTAATACGTAATATGTAGTGTTATGTAAATGTATGTCATGCTTTTTGGGGTATTCTTTCATTTCCAGACTCTTGATGACTTCTATTTGTTGGTACTACAGTATATAAGGGCATGTAAAAAAAGCGGAAAATTGCCTAATTTAACTCAAATTTTCTTTGAGGTAATTTTATTTGCAATTAGAAGACGTAAAGAATCTCTGGAATTCATAAATGATTGAAAGCTTATTTGTTACTAAGCTTTCCATCTTATCGATTGAAAGATTACTAAAGTTATATCGATATGTGACATCGACATCGGAATGACAGGTTTTATATTGACGTTTTATTTATGTTTATTTATTTAACACATAAAGATTAAATTACGTTATATATATATATATATATATATATATATATATATATATATATATATCTTCACGCCAGGTCCCTTACGGGGTAGGCAGAGAGAACCGAGTGCCGTACATCACGATCCTTGCAGGCTTGTCTCGCTTCCTCCACATTCATCACTCTCTTCGTACACAAACACCGGTTGCGAAGACTTTTGACACCACCTTCGGACAGTACTCGATCAATCTGATCGTGGTGTGTCAGTCTTGGTCTTCCCCGGTACCTACATCCTTCCACATTCACATTATATATCTGTTTTGTTAACCTTTCATCTACCATTCTTTCTACATGTCCGAACCAACGGAGCATGCCCTTTCTCATCTCTACACCGACACTTTCTTTCAAACCTAACCTATCTCTCACTTCGACATTACGAACCCGGTCCGCGAGTGTCACACCACATATTTTTCTTAGCGACCTCATCTCAACCGCGTTGATTCTACTTTTATGCCCTTTCTGACATACCCAGCTCTCACTTCCATACAATAGCGTTGGGATAAGCACATGATTATGCAGAGCTAGACGGGCAGCCTGACTTAAAATTGTGCTATTAAGTAATCTCCCTAACGCTCCATTCACTCTGTTCCCTGCACACACTCTTCTTTCAACATCAGCGGTATACCTTCCATCCCTGCTAAAAGCACATCCAAGATATACAAACTCATCCACTTGTTCCAGCACTACATCATCTACCACAACCCTTACGTCCGTTCTGGTTGCTTCTCTTTTAAATACTAAAACTTTAGTTTTCTTCGCATTCAAATGTAAGCCCATACTCTTACAATCCTCATTCATAATTGTGATCAGTGTTTGCAGCTCAGATGGAGTTGAGCCTAGAAGTACAGCGTCATCTGCATAAAGCAGGCAGTTCACCACTAGATCACTCATGCGCATTCCCACATTCAGTGACCTCAATCTTTGGAGACACTTATCCAGATATAGAATAAACAGACGAGCTGACAACACACAACCCTGCTTGACGCCGATATTGACATCGAACCAGGGCGATATGTTGCCGTCCACCCGCACACATGCTTTGCAATCCCAGTACATGGATTGCAAAGCACGCAGCAGACGCCCATCTATCCCATAACTGGGTAAAATGTCCCAAAGTTTCTTTCGCACAACTCTGTCAAACGCTTTCTCCAAATCCACAAAACCGCAGAAAACCTTCTGGCCGACAGCCAGATAGATGCTTCTCTACGATGTTGCGGAGTGAGAAAACTTGATCCATACATCCTCTTCCAGATCTGAAACCCCCTTGTGCCTCCCTCCCTCGGACTTCCCTTGCATTCTCCTTTCAATGATCTTACCATACACCTTTGATGCTAAGCTGATCAAACGGATGGCCCTATAGCTGTTGAGCTGTTGCAGTCTATACGTGAGCCCTTGCCTTTATACAAGGGCACGATGACCGCGCGCCGCCAGTCTTCGGGTACTCTACCGGTCCTCCAACATGTATTGCAGAGGACCCAAAAAGAGTCCCAGACGGCAGGACCACCGTATTTGATCTGTATCTGTAAGGGATGTTCAGGATATGGTTGATGACAATGAAAGAGTCATTTTGTGTGGTGATTTGAATGGATGGGTCGGGACTAAGCGGCCTGGTTTCGATGCCGTACTTGGTCCGTATGGTGACAGTAGAGTGAACGACGCCGGTAAGCACATTGTGGATTTATGTGTGGAAAGGAATCTTCTTGTGGCTAACACAATATTCCCTCATAAGGACATACATACATTAATTCATGAAAATTCCCACAAAAGGGGAGCTTATCTCTGTAAGAGATTTCTATCGGTAAATCTAAATCAGTGAGATTGCATTTGCAATTATTAGTTTAGAAATATACAAATTTATTGTATTTTAAAAAATATTACGTGTATTGTAGAAAATCATAAATGCCCTAAAATTGTACTCTACTTCAAGATTATTTCCAGAAAGTTCTGAACGAACCCGGTGAAGACTTGACCGGTCCAGTGGGCATGGTTCACCAGTTCGTGGACATGCCGGAACAAGTTGTACCCTCGTATGATCCTGTCACGGAAACTTTTAACGCGGTGAGTACGTCGTTATATAGTTTTCGATTGTAAAAATATTTTAAAATCAGGTCGTGTATTTGTGTATAACTAGTCATCGCCCGCCGATCTAAACTGGCCCGTAAGTTTGATTAATGATCTTTGATAAAATCTCTTCTAAGCTTGACAATAGACTAGCCATAAATGAAAATATTTTTACGTACTTCAGGTTCGTAATTGTAAGAAAACGCAACTTATATAAAATCCGTGTATTTATAATACAGATACACAAAACAACACAACGTAATACTCAAATACTCTGATTAACACTAGTCACTCACTGTACTATCACTGAACTTAACCGACTACACAATAAAACACTCGCTTCGACCTGGTCACTTTCAAGTATCGCTCTCGATCGCTTGATAAAAACTGCCCTGTATTTTTCTCTATACCCAGGGTAAAGTTCTATCTGGATCCAGAAAAATCTAAATCTATATCACTTCTATCTAAATTACTTCTAATCACTTCTTATTGTAAACAAGTTATGACTCATAACTCCTAGTACACGCTACTTTCAACTTTATGTCATATGCCACCAAGTTCATTATGGTATAGCTATTCCGATTCCGCCCAACTATTTGTTTATTAATAGGAGTTGCTATCTCTTTCTTTTATTTCTAGATCTCTCCAGCGTTCCAACTCTACACGCTTCTAGATTATTCATAACAATATTATAATACTAGCGACCCGCCCCGGCTTCGCACAGGTATAAAATATTTATATAGTCTATGTTAGTGAAAAAAAATTGTAAATGGTTGACCCTACGGGCCATTGCTGAAACTTCCCGCTAAATTAAGGTATTTTATGCTCAAGAGTAAAAAAATATTAGCATAGATTTTTCAGTTCAAACATCTAGTTTTTTAAAAATGGCAGTAGGTATACTAATTTTTGAAAACTGTATATTTTGAAAACGATGATGGCGTTCAACTCAATTTTTGAGATCTAAAATATTGCTTTAGCTAAATAATCGATAGGTTGAAAAAATTCAATGCAATGTCATAAAACATTTTATTTTTAATATTCTTCATTGATAAATCCCAAACAAATGGACCGATTTTGATTAAATGAACGGTATTTGGCGTAGTTTTTAAAGGAGAAAAGCTGATAAGATTTTTAAGTCAATCGGTGAATTAACTTGAGTTATTTAAAAAAATAAGTAAGTTTGCTAAAAACAACGTAATTTGAAAATATTTGAAAAGCTATAAGTTTTAAAA
Source organism: Apodemia mormo (assembly GCA_036924255.1). Classification (NCBI taxonomy): domain Eukaryota; kingdom Metazoa; phylum Arthropoda; class Insecta; order Lepidoptera; family Riodinidae; genus Apodemia; species Apodemia mormo. The sequence goes on from JAUPFN010000008.1 coordinate 42,252,406, forward strand.
ATTAGATTCGATTTTGATTTTTGAAACAGCATTTGACGTAGTTTTTTTTTTAGTACTAAAATACAGTAGAATACCCAAAAATGATTGGTTGAAAAAATTCGAAACAATGTCGAAAAAACACTTTTTTCAAAAGTTTTCGTCAACGATTACTCCCAAGCGCATAAACTGATTTTGATGCAATTTATGTATTAGACGTAGATTTTTGAGGAATAGAGCTGATTAGTTTTTGTATTCAATCGGTACATAAATCTGGAAGTTATATAAAAAAATACTGTTTCGCCAAAATTTTTTTGGTGTTTTTTGCAAAATTTCTCAAAATCTCCTGGACCGAATCGGTTCAAATTTTCAGGAAGTCTAAGTTGAGCGGAATCCAATCGAATGCCATCAACCGCGTTTCAATCGGTCCAGCCGTTAAAAAGTTATGAGATGTTTATATACGCACATACAGACATACTGACGTTATCGTGAAAATAGCCGGAAAAGGTCTCAAAAAATCGGGGTAAAATCAATAACTTCCTTATCTTACCTTTCGTTCCTTATCTTATCTTACCTTATAGACAATAACAAGCACTGACGCTATTGTGAAAGGAATAGGTGAGGCGGTGGTACCAGACCCGGGCGAGACAATGCAGAACTCTACCACCTAGCAACGATGGTAGTGATTCGTATAGCCTTTATGACCTGCCTGGCTATTCTTCAAAGGCGCCCGGGATCAACACGGGGAAAATGTATGTGTAATGTTTATTATTATTAATATGTTTTTATGCGAAAATATTAGCTTTCTGCACTTTTATTATGTGCCATTTAACAGTGCCAAATTTCATACTCCTCTGTTCGCGTAAGAAGGGGTACAAAGTTTTTGCTTTACGTATTAATATATACAGTACCCGGCGATAAATATTGCACATCGACCTTTGGAAAGAGACAATCGGCTAATTTCGGCTTCGTAGAGCGTTATCTCTGTCGCACAAAAAACAAACAGTCCGGTACCTATTAGGAGCTGTTAAAACAAGTATGATTTGCTTCTTTTGATATTTTTATTCTTTGTATAAAATACACTAATTTTTCTATAAGTGATGGCTTTAGGTTGGGGTAAAATAAAATAAAAAAACATTTTTACATTATGTTTACGTATTTAATTATTTTGGAACATTACAGCTTTAGTGTACATAATAAACACCATTATACCTATTGCTAAAATGAGACATTGCAATAAAAATAATAATAATTCTAATTCTCAATTACTTCCATTTCACTATCTGTGCTCTCAAAGAGGTCAATATCACTGTCACTATCAGCCGTATTTATTACTAATCTATCAGTGTAATTGTCTAAACTGTGTTGAATGCTTCTATATTCATTCTCACATTTGATTGCATGATCGCAAACCTTTTTCCACTCTTCAGCGCCGATCATGTTTACTTTTTCAGTCAATAATGTTTTTACTGTAGTTAAGTTCATACCCACATTTCTAGAGGCTACATAGCCTTTCAGTTGAGACCATATATTTTCAATTGGATTAAAATCCGGATGATATGGTGGCAATCGCAACACAGTGTGCCCATGTTCGGCAAGTATTTTGTCCACAGAAAACTCTGTATACCTCTCCTTGTGCTGACATATAATAGCGTAAATCTGGGTTTTTGTTAATTTTGGATCAACTGGAATTTCATGTCTGTTTAACCAGTTGATCATTTCCCGTTTAATGGTGTTTGAGTTGGGGGGTCTCTCAACATACTTGTTGTGATAGGGTGCGTTGTCGATAACTAGAACAGAATCACTGGGTATATTTGGGATTAATTGGTTAACCAGCCATTTCTCATAGTTATCGTTATTCATTTCATTGTGATAGTCACCTGTAGTGTCCGTGGATTTATACGTTAAAAAAGCACCGGGTACAAAGCCTTTTTCATTTCCCGCATGAACTATTATCAAACGTTGACCTTTTGAAATTGGCTTTTTTACTCCTTTTTTCTTATCGTCACTCCAAGATTTCCCTTTAGTGTGGGATGCATGTATATATGACTCATCCATGTAGACGATATTTTTTCCTGTTTCGCGAAATTTGCGTATTTTATCAAGGTATTCCATTCGTTTGAGACTAACGTCGTGCTTTTCCATTAGAATTTTTCGATTATCTTCCATTTTAGTGAACTGAAATCCCATGTCATGAAGTATTTTTCTCAATGTTTTTTCAGACCCATTGTAATTAATAGCTTCAGATAACTTAGCTTTTAATGATTTTATTGTTGGCAGTTCATTAAATCGTAAGTGAAAATCATACACCATTCTTCGAACAACATCGTAATCAAAATCGTCCATACCTAAATGAAATTGCTTTTTTGGTCTCCCTTTTTTTGGAGTGCTGAACTTAATTTCAGTCGAATGTGTTTCAGTACTGACTTCGTTTAATATATTGTTCAAAGTTCTTCTTGAAATTCCAGTGGCATTTGCAACTCGCTCTTGAATCTTCTTAAAATAACAACTTACATTTTCATCTACTTTTTTTTAAAATCTATCAGCTTCGCTTACAAAGTATTTATAAACATTGTAGATAATTTCACGTGACTGACCTCGTAAAGGTTTCCCTCTTTTTCCGAAAGATGCCATATTACAACTTTAAATTATTTAAATTTGTGGGTGTTATCAACTCTAAATATATATATTTTTTCGGGACGCGACTGCACTCTATCGTACTTGAACAACGACTGACTAAACGTCACATAGGTAGTGTGGGACAGAGATAACGCTTTACGAAGCCGAAATTATCCGATTGTCTCTTTCCAAAGTTCGATGTGCAATATTTATCGCCGGGTACTGTAGATATTATTAGTTTGGTCAATTAGAGTGTTTCAATATCATATTTTCGGATTCAAATTTTTTTTCTCCGTGTAGGTCATGGCAACTTTTAAGAATAACCATCTGCCTTTTAACCAGGCAGTTTGTAAAAACTCACATGTGTGTGTGTGTGTGTGTGTGTGTAGAGTCGAAGCGAAACTAATTGTCATGTTCTTAAACTTTTAAGCATTCATCTTTCACATCTATTATAAATAAAATTACCATTTTATTTATAACAATTTGTACGTTTTGAACGGGACTCCCGGTTTCAACTATTTTGTCCCGGTTTCTCTTTGTATATTTTAAGAATATGAAAATATCCCGCTTTCTGAAAAATATACACAGTCATGTTACAAAAAGTTATAAACTGTATGCCAATTTGTTGTGCAATTTCATCTAACATTACGAATATTCCTTTAGCAATGAGTAACACAAAAATCGTAAAAAAATGTTCATCGTCAAAAAATCATTTGAAATTTTGATTTCAGGGAAAATATTTTCAATCAGGGAAAAATGATTTCAAAATGTTTAAAACTTTTGGTAGATTTTAACACTGATATTTAATTTTGGTTTTTGTTTTGGACACAGATAGATACATCCATAGACTAGTATATATAATTATGCTTTAGATACATCTGTAATAAAATTGATGGGTATTAATAACAAAAGCTTTAATATATTACACTTCGGCATTAATGAATACCTATTGTACATTTTACAAATATCATATATAATTTAATATTTTATTCTTACTGGTTACCACTGTACTTTAGCACGGCTCAAAACCAAAATGGTCAATTCACGACCAACAGAGCCCTCATTAATAGAATTCGCGCCAAATAACAGATGCTTCGATTCGTTGCCAGCACAAAAGCATTCAATGAACCAAATTATTGGTTAATTAATATTACATTAAAAATAATTACAAAATTATTTAAAACGTCACACATTCTACAGATATCATTGCTTTTATTTAATGCTTGTGTAGTTTATATCAACTTTTGTCCCGTTTTAAGATAAAAAAAAACTTGAGAGGTGTCAAGGGACACCCGGATGGAACGAAGTTCCTTTTATTATTATTTACAAAAAACTTGTATACATTCAACAAAAATAATCGTCGCGACACCACACTGTTCAATGCGAAATAGAAATGAGAATATCTGACTTGCTTTCTATAAGAGAGAGAGAGAGAGAGACAGACAGAGAAACATTCGCACGCTGCCCAGCTTACAATACCTTACTATAGCAAAAAGTGTCGTGACTTTTCGTAAGAATTTTTTCTGTCTAGCCCCCTTTCACAACGTGCGATAAGGAACTTCGTAGAATTTCGACCCACGGTCGAATTTCGGCACCTGGTCGAATTTCGGAACCCGGTCGAATTTCGTCACCCGGTCGAATTTCGACCCGCGGTTGAATTTCGGAACCCGGTCGAAATTCGACCGGCGGTCGAAACTCGGCAACCGATCGAAATTCGACACTCGGTCGAATTTCAACACTCGTCCGAAATTCGACTGTCCGTCGAAATTCAACTTTTGGTCGAGATTCGACATTCGGTCGAAAATCTGTATAAATGTTGTACATTTGGCACTAGAAAAAAAGTAAACTCAATCAAATAGTAGATATACTCTTTCACTTTCAATGCACGAGCTGCTGGTTGGATATTTCTGTGCTTACAATACTTTACTATAGCAAAAAGTGTCGTGACAACTTTTCGTAAGAATTTTTTCCGTCTAGCCCCCTTTCACAACGCGCGATAAGGAACTTCGTTCCAATAATATGGTCAGTTTAGTTATGAATCCATTTGATTCCAACAAATACGCGCGTCGAGATTTACTTAGAACTTTGTATTTGCACAACACAAACTTGTACTTTACGTAATGGGAATAGAGATGAGTATAGTTTAAAGTGTAAGTGAGGAATATTGTCTCGGCGTGTGGCAGAGCTCTGCGGTGTCTGGGTGCGTGGCGAGCATGGGGTACAGCTTCGCGGCGGGCACCACGGACGGGCCGGGCGCGTTCGACTTCACGCAGGGCACCACCACGCCCAACGCGCTCTGGAACGCCGTGCGCGACTTCATCGCCGAGCCCACCAAGGCCGACGTCGCCTGCCACAAGCCCAAACCCATCCTGCTCGCCACTGGAAGAGTGAGTTCACTACTCGTGTACGATATCACCTTTGGGGGACTGGCTATTTGTGGAATTACTTTTACCTATATTGCAAAAGAGAATGATGAGTATTTATACAAAATTGATAGATGCTTATCATTTTATAACAAATGATTAGGTTCGCGCGGACTTCATTTTCTCCGCTCCTCCCCTGTAGGTAATAGCGTGATAGTATGTAGCCTATATGTTGACCTGATCTGTTAGTAATATTCGTGCAAAATTTGAAGTACTTTTTGAGTTTACCCTGGACATACATTGATTTTCCTACGATTTTATTATATGTATATAGATATAGATAAAACACTTTAGTTATAGTTTTCTCATTCGATTGTACATACTTCTTCAAGAGAACATAAATTTACACATTGGGTACACTATATAAGTTCCTTCCAAAATAGGTGATATGATCACCTAGGTGATAGGAGTGACCTTATTTTTCGAAGACATTTTTGTTTGGTTATTTCATTTACGATATGAATTAATTTAGTTTGAGTAAAGGCGGAATGGTTTCCAGGCGAAGTTTCCATACGAATGGCAGCCGCACATAGTGTCGTGCTCGGTGAGCCGTATCGGCGGCTTGTTCCTAGCAGCCGTCCCCGGGGAGTTCACCACGATGGCGGGGCGGCGGCTGCGCGCGCTGGTGCGGCGCCGGGCGGCCGCGCGCCGCGTGGTGCTGGCCGGCCTCGCTAACGTCTACTCCGACTACATCACCACCTACGAAGAGTACCAGGTACTGCACACTATACCACAGAATACTTACATACTAACAGAAGTTAGTGTTACATACAAGTAATATTCGAGCATAGCACACATAGACACCTCTCACGGACGCGATATCTCGGACTGGTGCGGAACAAACTGCCCGAACCATTCCGAGATATCGCGCCCGTGAGAGGTCTCTATGTGTGCGTTGCTCGAATATCACATGTATGTAGATTGACTACTGTTGGTCTCCAGTATACTGTGCCTACAGGTACAACGCTTCACAGTCACTCTCACACTATTGGAAAAATAAAAGATTATATACCTAATGTTTTTCATTTCACGGTAGGGAAAAATCACCAGATAAAAAAATGTTAAAAAAACAGTAACATAAAAACACTAAAGAAATAAAGAAAAAAAATATATTTATTTGCAAGAATACGGGCGTTACAAGTAAATCGCGTCAGATTAAAAGATGATGGGTTAATTGCCACCTAAAATTTAGAAAATCTGCCAATTCAAATGTAGCATAAGGAAGTAGGCGGTCACAAAGAAAAAAGTGTTTTTGACATTCTCAGCGCGTCCGAGTTTCCTTTTTTTATATAAGAAATGATGTAAGAATAACGATAATCTGACAATTTCTACAAGCCGAAGTTATGGCAATTTTGTTTTTTTCTATCCTAGTAACCCGCCTCTACATAAAGGGCTTGGACAGTTTCAACAGCATGCGAGGTACCCCCCTATATTAATCTGACGCGTTCGAGTAAATGCAAAAATCCTTTCTTAGGCTCCCCCACTATTATTTTAAGTGAATTAATGTAAATATCGTTTTGTGTAGGCGCAAAGATACGAAGCCGCTTCCACGATTTTCGGGCCGCACACGCTCGAGATATACCTCAACAAGTACGCTGAGCTTACAGAGGCACTTGTTAAAGTAAGTCCGGCTTAGTTTTTATTACCTATTTTTATTATATATATTCTATACCTACATATTAAACCATTTTTCAACCAGAGGAATTAATGTACTACGTACTACACAGTAGTATTTGTTTCCAACCGACAAAAAACCAGAGGTTATCGAATATGTATATTAGAATGAGTTAAAAAAAACTGTGATATGGGTATAGTGGGTTAATATTTGATGTCGGATTAATTTTTTAAATTACTTACTTTTATTGAAAATTTACATTTTATGCATATTAAAGAAGGTCAATATAGATTAACAATTATATGGATTTAATAAGCGAAACTTGATATGTGCAAAATTTTTATACTAAGAGCGTCGTCACACTAGCGTTTGTCCAGCGTAGGCGTTCGACGAACGTATGCGCAGCGCAGTCGCTGTGACAGAGGCTGTGTGTGTGTGTGTGTGTGTGCAGCGAAAAGTACTTTTGACATCAAAATGTTTATTCATGCCATACAAAAACATCCTGTGATATTTTCTTCTTAAAAACAAAGCTATCAATGTTGTTTTCTCGTCGGCATCCATTTTGTTAATGATAATACCGAAACGACAACGAAATTGTGTGATGTCTGCGCCGCGCTAACGCAGCGTTCAATAAACTGCAGAGGTTAAACTACTACGTTGAAAAAACGCTGGTGTGAAAGCGCTCTTAATGTTAAAAAACCTTAAAAGACCTTAAAAGCTAGATTTTAATTTATGATTTTTTTAAAGTAAATAATTAATCCTGAAATCATATTTACGTAAAATTGTAATTAAATAAATATGGCATTTTCAAATAAATCATTCAAGGGCATAATATACTAAACAAAACAAAATAGGGCCCACTTTGATTTCCGCCTTTAAAATGAAAATGCATATTTATTTGTAGTTTTTATGGATAGATGTAGTTAGACAGTAAAGTTTAATTAATATCTATCACTTTACTACGCTGATTACTAATCACTCGCACTAATCATCAGCTGTCTTCACGTATTTTGTGCTTAATACTAAGCATCTGCATTAAACACTCGCACTCACACTAATCAAGGTGTAACATGGGTCTATGTCAATGTATTTTAGTTTAGTGCATTGTCACAGATGATATGGCTAAACGGTAGTGTGGATGTGTCAGGGAAGCGCAGTAGAGCCGGGACCAGCCCCGCACGACTTCAGCGAGCAGCTGATCACGTTGGTGCCGCCCGTGCTGTGGGACGCCGCGCCCTGGGGCAAGGAGTTCGGGGACTGCGTCGCGCAGCCGCAGCGCCACTACAGCTACGGGGACCTCGTCACCGCCACCTTCGTACGTACCTCTGCGACACACCACTATATCTGCACCATTACATCTTCTCCAGTCTTACCAGATAGAGCAACTGGATCAATAATTTCGCCATATCTATGGAACTTAGGATTAAACTTTATTTTCATTAGCTTTGTCAGAAAGATGCTGGCTTATAGGCTACGCGGACTATGTTGCTTTAATAATACAATCAAAAACACGAGGACAGATAGAGTCATTGGCGTATATTAGTCTTAATTTGATATCCAGCTGGGGCTTCAGAAATCATTTAAAATTTTACGCCTTATAAAATATTCTACTTAATACTAAAAGGTTCACTCTTATCGTCTCCTAGTATAAAAATAAATACTAGTTCAATAAAAAAAAAGGAATCCGTAACATATTTATGCTTAGTTTTAGAGAAAATTGCACTTTTATATTTTTTTATTTTATTTTATTTAAACAAATATTATATATTTTATTTAAACATATATTTCCCGGCGTAGGGACGTGACGACCCCATCGCCCACTGGTGGGATAATTTTTGTACAAAAATTATTTAACACCGGTGCAGTCAGTCAACCAAATTAGTGGTAGTGCCATACTGCATTTGCAACTGAATAGGCCGGCACGCCCGGGGAGATACCACTCTCTCACTTAACACCGACGTAAAGTAGCAGCCCTGCTGCTGCGTTTCGTTCGGTTTGTGAGAGTCCCGGAGGCCTACCCCCCCCCCCCACGTACACTATGAATGCGCAATTAAAACAGAATCTACCACAGGGGAGTACCACTTGCACCAGCAGTGGAGAATCCCCCTCTGGGCATCCGTGCTCTGGATTTCAGCCAGATCACGGATGCTCAGGCTGCCCTGCGTATTCTGGGGGGGGGGGGGGGGGGGGCAAAATTGCGCTCACAAACAATCCTGTCCGGGGCAGACAAAGCAAGAAGGCCATGACACCCCACGCTTACTGTGGATTTCTGTAATATTAGGGGGCTTCATTCCAACTTGAACGCCATCCACTACCATCTCGAGACGGCGAAGCCAGCTTTGCTCTTCTTGACCGAGACACAGATATCTTCTCCGGCTGATACTTCTTACCTCTCCTACCCGGGGTACAAACTGGAACATTCCTTTGTACCGCGGGCTGGTGTGTGCGCATACGTCAGAGAAGATATCTGTTACCGGCGCCTCGGCAGACTTGAAGGTCAGGACCTATCCATCCTCTGGTTACGCGTAGCTTGGGACGACCATCCACGCAGCTACGCGTGCCTATACAGGTCCCATAGTGGGAATACTGAGGTTGACCGGCTCGTTGAGCATTTACAAACGGCTGTAGATTCCGTGTTAGAGCAGACCCCCTCCGCAGAGATCGTGATCTTGGGCGATTTTAATGCCCACCACGCCGAATGGCTTTGTTCGCGCACCACCGATCATGCGGGGAGGTCTGTTCACGATTTTGCCTTGGCGTATGGTCTTACACAACTGGTAACTTCGCCCACGCGAGTTCCCGATGTGGATGACCATACGCCTTCACTGTTGGACCTTCTGCTGACCTCTCATCCGGACCATTACCAGGTATCTGTAGACGTCCCACTTGGTTCGTCAGACCACTGCCTGATCCGGAGTAAAGTGCCGGTTTCGCGCCTATCACGGCCTCCTTTAGCAGGCTGTCGTCGCGTTTGGCACTATAGGTCAGCAGATTGGGACGGGATGCGGTCTTTTTTTGCGTCCTACCCATTGGGGCGGTTGTGCTTCCCGCTGGATGATCCGAGTGTAGTCTCTGACTCTATTGCCGATGTGGTGCTGCAGGGCATGGAACTTTTCATTCCATTTTCTGCGGTACCAATTGGTGGTAAGTCTCAGCCTTGGTTTGGTCGCTCTTGTAAAACGGCTTCACGCCGAAAGCAGGAGTGTTACCGGGCTTGGGCTGCTGCGTCCGCATCTTGTGATGAAAAAACCAGCATATTACGTAAGGAGTACAATTCCGCCTCGAGGTACTTCAAAAGAGCTATCGCCAAGGCAAAATCTGAACACATAAGCAGAATTGGCGAGAAATTAGTTCGCCTTCCTTCAGGGACCCGTGCGTTCTGGTCTCTCGCCAAGGCTGTCTTAGGGAGTTTCTCACAGCCCTCTCTTCCATCTTTGCACGGAGACGATGACTCTTTGGCCCATACCGCAAAGGAGAAGGCCGATCTCCTGGGCTCCTTCTTTGCGTCCAACTCGACTCTGGATGACCAAGGGAACGCACCGCCTACCATCCCGCAGTGTGATAGTTCCATGCCAGAACTACAATTTCGGCAGTCATCTGTGCGTAAAGCACTACTTTCCTTGGACATCCACAAGTCGAGTGGGCCGGATAGCATCCCTCCGATCGTGCTAAAAGTGTGTGCTCCAGAGTTGGCGCCAGTATTAACACGCCTATTCCGGCTCTCCTACTCACTCGGCGTGGTACCGAATTCATGGAAGACAGCTTTGGTTCATCCCATCCCTAACAAAGGAGATCGCTCTAATCCGTCTAACTATCGGCCCATAGCCATAACCTCCTTGTTCTCCAAAATTATGGAGACGATCATCAACTCTCAGCTCCTCAAGTATTTAGAAGAGCACCAGCTGATTAGCGACCGTCAGTCGGTCAGTACGGTTTCCGTCGCGGCCGTTCAGCTGGTGACCTTCTAGTATACCTAACTCATCGGTGGGCGGAAGCAGTTGAGTCCAAGGGGGAGGCGTTGGCAGTTAGTTTGGACATAGCGAAGGCCTTTGATCGGGTATGGCACAAAGCGCTTCTCGCGAAGCTGCCTTCCTATGGGCTTCCCGAGAAATTATGCAAGTGGATCACCAGTTTTTTGGCTAATCGGAGCATCAAGGTCGTTGTCGACGGTGCGTGCTCCGGCCTTAAATCTGTCAATGCTGGTGTTCCCCAAGGCTGCGTGCTATCACCGACTCTGTTTCTTCTGCATATCAATGACATGATGCGAATTCGCAACATACATTGCTATGCGGATGACAGTACTGGGGATGCTACATACTCCGGCCGAAGCGGTATTTCTCGGGAACACGTCGAAGAGTGCCGAAACAAGCTTGTGTCTGAAGTCGAGAATCGTCTTACCGATGTCTCTGAATGGGGTCGTCAAAACCTGGTCACTTTTAACCCCAAGAAGACACAGCTTTGCGTGTTCACCGCAAAAAAGACACCCTTTGTCGTATCACCTCGATTTGGGGATACTCTCCTGACAGCCTCAGCTAGTGTCGGAATCCTGGGAGTCGACATATCGAATTACGTTCAATTTCGCGGTCATTTGGATGGCAAGGCTAAATTAGCCTCTAAAAAGCTCGGTGTACTCAGCAGAGCGAGACAGTACTTTTTGCCGGCCCATCGCCTTCAACTTTATAAGGCACAGATTCGGCCTCACATGGAGTACTGTTCTCATCTCTGGGCCGGAGCTCCCCAATACCAGCTTCTTCCTCTTGATCGCATACAGCGTAGAGCGGTTCGAATCGTTGATGACCAGGCTATTTCGGAACAGCTCGACTCTTTGGCATTACGCAGAGATGTAGGTTCACTCTGCGTCTTCTATCGTCTTTATCATGGGGAGTGCTCCGACGAGTTGTTTGGAATAATTTCTGCCGCCGAATTCCACCATCGGACATCGCGTCAAAATTCAAAGTTCCATCCTCACCATCTCGATGTCTGGAAATCCACAACTGTGCGTTTCTCCCGACACTTTTTGCCTCGCACTACTCTGTTGTGGAATCAATTACCGGCAGGGGTATTTCCGAACGGATACGACATAGGGACCTTCAAGAAAAGAGCTTACTCATTCTTAAAAGGCCGGCAACGCAACTGCAAGTCCTCTGGTATTGCAGATGTCCATGGGCGGCGGTGATCACTTACCATCAGGTGCACCTCATGCTCGTTTGCCCCCTCTTCTATAAAAAAAAATAAAAAAAATAACATGGTAACAATTAGCTTTGCAAAAACCGTATCCTGGTTTGTCCGCAAGCTTGCACTTGTCTCGCATATAAAATATAAATTTATAACTTAACACTAGCCACTACTTCGCAATAACAATAAAGATTCATATTATATTTAAATAAACCTACAACTAACCTACAACATAACCAAGTAAATTAACTATTTTTCTATCTACATATTAACCAATAATTTAAAAGTAAGCTATCTACCTATCTACAAACTAGAGAAAAACATAACAAATAGTAAACTAGGTATCTAGGTATTAAACTATCTATAGAGCCAAAGAACACCAAGGAACACTACTTTCTAGCTAGTTAAATTAATACAAAATGAAATACAGGATATATAACGACGTAAATATGTACACATATTTTACCTACGAGTTGCCGACCGATCATATTGATAAGATTTTTATATTGATAAGACCGGTTTGATGGCAACTGCAGCTGGCGCGTCGTTCCTTTGTGTATAAATCATATTAACTATATCAGTGACAAACTAACCGGAATTTCTTGTCCTTTGCCGGTATATCTACCCTAACTTGGATTTTAACCTTTAACGCTTTCAAGATAATTTATAACGCAACGTATTTAGATTGTATTACTTATGCATGTTCAGAGTGGGCTGATAAAGTTACGAGTGGCGCGATCCGGCGTAAATTACTTCAAAATTATTTCAAATTAAAAATATACGTTAAACTACGATATTTTTCTTATTTTCATAAAAATATATTTTTTTGATAATGTCATTGATCTACGTAGCTATATACTTCTTTCGGATCAGACAGGGTTTTCTTTACATCCTGTATATGTATTTGTATGTGATGATCGTATAAAGCGTATACCGTATAGTTTGGTGTCGGGTTGGTATAGTGAGTGGTTTGGCATGTGTAAGGTGTCCGGGCACCCGCGCAACAGCGTGCGGCACGGCCGCTGGTACGCGGCAGTGGAGCGGCTGCTGTCGGAGCAGGAGGACGCCTGGGCCGTGGTCGCCACCGACGCCGACTGGGAGACCAAGTATGTGCTATTGAATTATTTTTTATGTATAGATCTTCTCGCTTTCCCGAAATCTGTGGGATCGATTTCGTGAGACGCAACGGATATTTATGTAACAAGAAGCTAGAAAAGCTACTTGAATTGACCAATGAGTGTGCAATATTTGAATTAACCACAGAAATCTAAATAATAAAGCAACACCAAGGAACTTATATACGGTTACTGGAATTACCTATTACGAAGCAATATTTGAAAAATAAAAATGTACTTTATTTCGTTACTCATAAAGTTAACATTTGTTTCTTACTTAACAGAGGAGAAAAACGTTCTGAGCAAGACAACGACAAGAGTGGATGTTATCCCTTTCTTGCAATGGCCAGCGTAAATAAAACTATCTGATGGTAGATTTTTATACAGCCTGTTATGTAAGTCGACCTAAACCTTGAAGGGGGTAATAAAGTATCTGATTCTCATTCCAAATAAATAAAAATAATAAAAATACCCTTAATTTTTAACTTAATTATCGAATAAATTCGTAATTCATTCGCACCAACACGTTCGCGTAAGTAACGCAATATCGATAGATAAATAAATAGGTAGTTACGTAAAGGGGCAGTATTTACGTAACTACCTATTTATTTATCTATTGACGTGTGCGTTACTAGCGCGAACGTGTTGGTGCGTAAATTATGAATTTATTGGATAACGAGTGTTAAAATTGAAGTGTATGTTTTTTTATTTATTTTGAATGAGAATCAAATACCTTATTATACCCACTTTAAGGTTTAGGTCGACTTACCTAACAAGCTGTATATTCGGTAATCGTTAAATCCCTTTTATTCATACACGTCGATAAATACATTAGCATAAAATGTATTGTAATTAACATAGTGAGCTCTAAAATGTGCTTATTTTAATTACTATGTAATGATTTACGGCCTGGCCACGGGAAATTTACGCGATTTTTGCGCGGTGCGTACGGCGAAGCGTCTAGCGTCTGAATCAAGGAAGTTATATTCTACCTGGAAGGTCCACATGTACCTCAAAATCGTTCCGAAGAGTACCACGACATGAGTGGAGTGTGTCTCTTTCTACTAGGGTGTCCATACATATTTGTGCAACAGGACAATTTCATTCTAAAAAAGCGGAATAGAACTGATATGGACAGCTACGATAAGTCCTGGATAGCACCCACGGCTATGCAACTATAAATGCTAGCATATTAGTAACGTGCCGGGCCGCAACACGTTGACTAGTTTTGTGTACAGTTAACTGCCTAACTGCATGTTAAGGCTAGTTCTTTGTGGCCTTTAATCGTTCTTAACCCATGATTTCTGATTTTGTAAATGCATACTTAAAACACGGAGAAAATTGTGTGCGCTCAATTCCGCTCTGCAAATCTGCCGCACTTTGGCCCGGCATAGTGTACGAGAGTTTATATAAAATGTATCAAAGTGATCTAGGCGAATTTTTGCGAAGCACCCTGACCAGCTGTGGCCCATCTTAATGTGTTAGAGCGTAAAATAGGATTATTAAAAATAAAAAGTTAGAATAATTTTACTTGATATGTAACTGAAATAAATAGCTAAATTTGTTTTCATACTGAGCTGTTTCACGGGTAAAAAGTGTGGTAAAAGTCTTTGCATGTGTGATCTTTCTGCCGAATTGAGCATTATACATACAGATAAAAGATCAAAATACTCTTCTAGAAAATGTATGCATTAAATACGGACAGATGACAATTACATTACATTGCTTTAAAATTTGTTCGAGTGAAGCAGTCCAGCGATACTGAAGAATCAATAAAACCTAGAGGATACGGTGAGAAATATTGCAAAGTCTTAATGCCAGTCTACTGACAGGGTCCTGGATAAAACACTTCGGTTCCGGTTCCAACGTTCAAGTTCAAAATGTCCAATTCCCAAAATATACATTTTCAAAATGCCTATTTCCTAAAATGGTCCATTTTTCTCCATGTTGGTCTCAGGCTCCTTTGAAGAATAGGCCAACTGCCGTTCTGCCAGGCAGGTCGTAAAAGGCGACTTATTGGCTATAAGTGTCACTACCATCGTGACTACTTGGTGGTAGAGTTCCGCAACGTCTCGCCCGGGTATTTGCTACCATCGCAGAACCTATTCCTGCAGCAATATTGTCAATTTTATATCATAAGATAGCAAACAAGCAAATGGGTCTCCTGATGGAAAGAGACAACCATTACCTATAAACACCAAAGATGTTAATGGTGCGTTGTTATGTATTGACGAGGTCTAAGGCCACATGCATAAGTTTACCGGCTACCTTACAATCCAAACCGGATCACGACGATGACAAGCATTGACTCTATTGCGGCGCAAATAGGTAAGGCGGTGGTGCCAGTACGAGATGTTTCGGAACCACCTAGTAGTCACGATAGTAGTGAAATTATTTCTTATCAAGAGTTAAGTAAACTTTTTGACAAGCAGTTACGCTATTGCGGCAGGAATAAATAAGGCGGTGGTACCAGATCCGGGCGAGATAATGCAGAAATCTGCCACCTAGTTGTCATTGTCGTGCTCCTGTTTGGAGGGTAAGGTAGCTGGCAGACTTATGCATGTGGCATTGCAAACCCGCCACACGGATGGGAACGCACCATTTATATCTTTGATGTCTAAACGCGATGGTTTCTCTTTCCATCAGGAGAGCCGTCAACTTGTTTGCTATCTTATAATATAAAAAACAAATATTCATTTTAAACACTAATCATCTAGACTAATAACAAGTAGTTTTTTCGTTTCACATCTGTAAATTATATTGAATTTGGCTGATAAAAACCGTACATACTAAAGGAGAGTGTTCAGTAGTTGATTTTAATACCAAATATGTAAAACAATTAGGTACTTAAATATTGAGCTAATTATCCTATTACATGTTTATAGTCATACGGACGCCCACGCATAGATACCATTTTTATTCAAATTATCCTTTATAGGTACTATTGAAGTTCATTATTTACAAACATTGATTTGCTGAACTCGTGACTAGACTCATTAGCTATTAGTCACCGCGCGGATGATAACGGAGCTATCACTCGCTGTCACGGGATTCGTGGGATTCTTGGGACTCGAAGAAATAAAAGTGACCGTATTTTCTGAATATTACTCTACTAAATTTGTTGTGGTTGACAACTACATAATAGTTAAGCAATATTTGATAACGTCATTTTCCTCTCTATTATACACCCGAGTAAATTTTCCATTATACAAGGAGTAAATTTTCCTTAAAGTAATCCTAAAAAACTGGTATTTTTCATTTTGTGTTTTTTTATCTTGTGCGCTAATATACACCCCAGTACACCCGAGTAAATTTCCTTTAAGTAATCCTAAAAAACCAGTATTTTTCATTTTGTTTTTTTTATCTTGCGGGCCTGTTGTCATCTAAAGAAAGCAATATATTATTTATTTACTTATTTTAGTTTACTTTCTTTCGTATTAAAACAGGGCGGTTACAAACTAACATCATAATATTCGACCAGGGTGGGTTTGAGATCACCTATTTTAGCAAGTGAATTAAACAAAATTCTATCAAGAAAACGTGAGGTCGTAAACTGATGAGATGCATCTTTATGCTTCTACAACATCAGATTCTAAATTATACAATCATGAAAGCATCAATGAGATCATAGTAAGCAAAATATTTTATAGCTTTAAGTGTCTGACCACATGGCCGCTTTCGAGCGTATTAGATATTTATATACTTCAGTTTGCGACCACTGGATTTAAAAAGAAATATAAGCTAAAAAATGATGTCACTACAACTTTCCAACAAACAATGTTCTATAATTGAAATAATAACGCTTCTTGTTTGAGTGTAACATTAGTATAAGGTAACAAAAGGTAACTTTGTTCGCCACCCGGTGTGGTATTTTTATTGCAATACGCGACACATAAACACACCATTAAGTCATCACCCGAACTCGGGCACTATTTTAAGCTTTAGCAGATAGGTTTAAATTTATGATTTTCTTGTTACATAATTAATTATTCATTGAATATTCATTGTTTTCTCATGAAAAAATGCTATTGTAACACCTTTATGGTGTTACATACGAACTGGCCATTTTGTCGACTTTCAAATGTAGAACTGTTTAGTATGTAGAGAAAGAATAAATTGTTTTTAGAATAGGAGTATCTTTTAAGATCTGACGTAAGATAGACGTCTCTGAAAATAAACGAAGATATATACGAAAAGTCTAATTTCTTAAAGAATCCCAAAAGGTCCTGCTACTAATTAGTACCTCGATCAGTCAAGCGAGTACCAAGAAGGTTCCCTGAATAAAAAAGGGATATCGTCGGCAAAGTAACACGTCCGGCACGTAGTACGCTGGGCGGCGTTACAAATTGGCGGAGGCGCCGTGCAGTCGCGGTGTGCAGTCGCTGTGTGAAGTCGCTGCGGGAAGTCGCTGCAGGAAGTCGCTGTGTGAAGTGGCTACGGAAGTCCCCACGTTCAGGCGCTACGCGCAATCACCACGCTAGAAAAACTAGGAGAGCTAAGTATTGGTGTCAGAGGGTAAGAGTTGAGATGGAGGCCATCAAGCGCTTCAACGGAACGCAAAACTTGGCGTTCGCTGAGTTTATTAAAGATTTCAAAACGGTCGCGGCGATAAATAAATGGGACATGGAGAGCCTACCGTTACTTCTGGGACTATATCTCGACGGTCCGGCATTAGCATTTTATAAAATGATATATACCGACACGGCCAATTTCGATGAATTATGTAGAAAAATTGAAAACGAATTCCCCGTTTCAATAAATTATGTGGAACGATTTTATGTATCTAAGCAAGGCTGTGATGAGGAACTATTAACCTATTTTTACAGGCTCAGCGACACCGCAGCCAAAGCTGAAATTTCAGACGTAATTTTTGTAAAACAATTCATCAAAACGATGTTACCCTCGCTAAAAGAAAAACTGGGGATGAGAGTGTATTCGTCGCGAGAAGAATTACGAAACACAATCATTCAATACAACGAGGTCTTTGGGGGTCAATTGAGAGCGAGTAACCTTCCTTTACAACCGCCAATGGGGGTACAACAGAAGGTGAAATTCAGGGAGGAACCAGACATCCTGCCCAGTACGCCCATACGCTCGCAGGCAGAACGTCCACAGCCATCGGAAGTTTTTCACACGCCCCGGTATAATTTAAGGCCGAGACATTATGAAAGAACGGCCTCAAACACACGTAATGATTTCAGACGCAGTCCGATGACACCACAACACCCAAACATACAGGGACGCCGCCAAAGAAATGAAACGTGGGAGATGAGAGCTGCGTCCCAAACAGATGAAGATCTCCCGGCAGAAAGCAAAGGTTTGTCCAGTCCATTTATACAGGTCATAATTAAGGGTCATTCGTGTTCGGCGTTAATCGATACGGGAGCAGATATATCGTGCATGTCAAATGATCTCGCGGAACATCTAAAAATAACATTCAAAGATGATGCACCCAATAGGCATTTTGTAAAATCGCTAGGAGGATCGTTACTAAATGTGATAGGAAAGACGTGTGTAAATTTAATGATAGATAACAGTATTTTTGCGAATGAAATGTTAATAATAGAGAATATTAAAACTAAACTTATATTAGGTCGAGACTTTCTGAAAAAATATGATGCTGTAATAGATTTTTCAAAGAATTTCATATGTCTTAAACAGCGTTGCTATGTAGATTTCATTAATACCTCATTACTACGAAATAATGATGATCGTTCCAGTATGGACGGCTACCATAGAAACGTTATAAATAGTAATGTCACTGATGTAAATAAATCATATAATTTGTTAAAAACAGATTACATGTATTATGTGAATTATGTAGAGAAAAATGAGGATAAATTATATCCGCACGTAAATTCTAACAATGAATGCGAAATGGATGAAATTAACATTAATCCGGAATTATGTAAAAAGCAAAAGAATATGTTACGAAATCTGTTTAGTAAGTATAGGAAATGTTTCGCATTTAGGCCCACAGAATTAGGTAGGTGTAAACTAACAGAAGTAGAAATAAAAACGGTAGACCAGGTAGCAGTACACCACCCGCCATATCGGGTTTCACCTAAACAACTAGAAATAATCAATACACAAGTGAGAGAAATGTTAGACAACGGTGTCATTCGCGAATCAAAAAGCTCTTATGCTTCCCCAGTAGTGTTGGTGCGGAAGAATGATAACACATGGAGATTCTGTGTGGACTATCGTAAGTTGAATAAAAAGGTGGTGACAGATAGCTATCCATTGCCTATTATAGAGGACATTTTAATATATCTGTCAGGTGCCCACTATTTCGCTGATTTAGATTTAAATTCTGGCTATTGGCAACTTATGATTTCGGAAAGTGATAGGCATAAAACGGCATTTGTCACACCGTCAGGATTGTATGAGTTTAACGTGTTACCTTTTGGCTTAAAAACAAGTCAGGCAGTATTTCAGCGTACAATGGATAAGGTGTTAGGGGATATCAAATACAAGAATGCCATCTGTTATGTTGATAATATATTAATATGGGGGAAAACTTTCACAGAATTTAAGGAAGCATTAGAAAAGGTGTTAATGCGCCTTAAGGAAGCGAACCTTACGCTTAAACCAAATAAATGTAGTTTTGGGTATGGAAAAATAAGTGTGCTAGGGCATGAAATATCGGGGGTTGGTATTCGACCAGATAGCAGGAAATTAAAGGCGATAAAAGAAATGCCTGCACCTACAAATGCAAAACAGGTAAAATCGGTACTGGGAGTATTCTCCTATTACCGTATGTAATGTCTGTGTACAGTTTAAGATGAGTGCAGAAGATATGTGAGGGAAAGTCAGTGTACGAGACAAACCCAATGAAATTCTTTCTAACACTGATTTATTATTAAAGTTACAACAAAAATGATGATTAAATAAAAGTGCAACCGTAACAATGTGTGCGTGTTTAACTTATTACGTTGTTTCTATGTAACCTAAATAAATTACATGTCATTGACTTTAAATATGTGCGGTAACCCGTACATCCTGCGGGCCCAAAAAGGAGACAATGAATACAAGTTTTAAAAAATAAAAATGTAAAAAATGCTAAGTATGAAAGTAAAAAAAATATAAAGAATTTATACACACAAAGAATACAAAGGTTAAAAATAAAAATGTAAAACATGCATAATAATGAAAAATGTAGAAAATGTAAAATGTCTATTCACTGCACTTATAGCCCGAATGTCCAGTCGCACGTTACGTAGCTTAGTCGGGTTCTCACGGCTGCTGCAGTCTGAGCCTCGTTTTATGACTTTTCCACCATCGTCCTTTCATGAGAGCAAAGGGGTACTCGTATCTGCCATTCTTCTTGTCTCTAAGATATTGTATTTATATAGGTGTACCTTGCGACAGTGATTATTGTCAGTATGGAGTTGCTATGGCATCATATCATGAACATCGTGCACACTCAGTAGTATGTATATGTTCTCGTTGCTTGACATCTGTTTTCACGTGACGTCACTCACTTTCATGCTCTTATGATGCACAGGAACAGAAGAATTCACAGATAAGCAGTAGAAGTGTGACATGTAGAATTGATGTATCAGATATTGTTAGTGTCCTGTTTTTGATATTAGAGTGGCTCCAGTAGTTATTATGACGAAGTATAGAAAATATGTCACTCTTTATTTATAAATAGTCAAGATCAAGGCTGTGACCTATTTCTAGTGTGTTGTTCCTGGTCAGTGACTTAATTGTTATTGCAAATATGTGCACTGTGCATTTCCCACAGCATGAGAATAGCCACTGTTATCGCAATGTAACTTGATCTTCCGCTCGTGGCTCGGCGACTTCTTTGTATACAATGTTATTAAAACTCAAGTTACGAACTGCTTGTGATATTTGTAATTAATTATTGTAAATCGGTTTATTTGCTCTGTAGAACAATACTTTGTTAGTACGTGGATGGATCCAATTTGTAGATGATAAGTTTTATGATGTTTTATGAATACTGAGCAGGGGGTGAAGTGATACACACAGCCTAATTGCCATCATAAGAAGTTTTTGTAGGCTTCCCCGTCAAGCGTCTTGGTTGATATCCACTTGCTTGCGAGACAGCGAGGGTGACGTCATCCCTTGTCGATGACTGTACGGCACCTGGTTGTTTTTGTGTGTGTTCTTCTTCCACTGGTAAAATGAATGATTTTAAAATTGGCCTCTTGATTGCTCTAATGTGAGAATATTTGGTAAACTTAACTTCTGTGTGCTTAAATGTGTGCGAGCGGGTAACCCGAGGCTTTGGAAGATCTGCCATTGTCTGCGTTCGTTTTTCTTCCTTAAAGCGATGACGGGTCACAAATTTGGGCAGTTTTCTTTTTACTGTACGCAATCCACTAAGTATCCAATATTTTTCTCGGATATAAGACAGTGTTAAACTTGGTCCGCCATGTAGCGTGGTACGGTGAGAATCTCGTATAATGAGTTCAGTGAGTCTACCATAACTTGATAATATTATAGGGTGTTTGGCGGATTGACTCAGTAACGAATTATTTAATCTCCCGCCAACCTTGACTAGTCCGTCTCGGGAGTCAATATATGGGTTGAGGCTCAAAAGTCTACTGTTATTGCTCAACTTTCCACGTTTCTCTAATTGTTGAATTTCCTTTTTAAATTCCATAGATTGTGCTGTCTTTATTATTAAATTTAGTGCATTATTTCTTTCCGATGAGGATAGGTAACTTTGCTGTGGCAATTGTTTATTACGTAACCATTGTGTGAAACGCGATAGCCAACCGATGATTGTTGTCATGCGCCGTGTCGAGCTACATTCATGTAATAATTGTAAAACAAAATCGTTTTTATAAGATAAAGCAGCGTTCACACTCGTTTTTTTGGCTTCTAATGTTGGTGATTGGTATGTCTTCTCTTTAATCATGTCCGAATCAAATGTAGACAACCATTGTGGACCCTGCCACCACAACAAATGTTCTGATAACTGTGATGATGATATTCCTCTTGTAGCACAATCAGCTGCGTTCTCCTCAGACCGTACATGTTGCCAGGATGAAGACGGAATGATGCTGAGTATTGTACGAACTCTGTTGGCTACAAACTGTTTCCATCTGTTTATGTCTCCATGCAGCCAACCTAGCACCACCATCGAGTCAGTCCAGGCATACACTGTTGCGGTTTTTGGTAGAGTTTCGATGACCCTTTTCATCAGTTTTGATAGTAAGAGTGCGCCACAGAGTTCAAGCTTCGGTAAAGATAATTTGTTCTTCAGAGGTGCTAATTTTGTTTTAGCGGCCACAAGTGTCGATGTGTACTCCCCTTTAGAATTCCGTGTACCGACGTATACAGCGCAAGCGAAAGCCTTTTCAGATGCGTCGCAGAATCCATGCACATTGTAGTGATTTTTATCTCCCATGTATCTATTTATTTTGAATTTTTCTATTTCTTGCAAGTCATGCTTTAATTTTATCCACTCGTTGTTAATGTTTTGAGACAAATGCGTGTCCCAATCAGCTGATTCTTCAGACCATGTTCTTTGAAAAAATAGTTTTGCTCGTATTGTAAGTGGAGACAGCCACCCCAGGGGATCAAAGAACTTCGAGATGTTTGATAATAACTGTCTCTTAGTTATAATATCGTCGTTCTTGTCGTTTTTAAATATGTTTTTGAAAACGAATGTGTCTGAAGTAGGAATCCATCGTAAGCCTAAGGTCTTCCGGTTTTCCGAACCTTTGAAGTCGAGTGGTGTGTCCAATTGATCAGCTGACAGATCTGCAATCAGTCCGCTGGAATTACTGGACCATTTACGGATATTCATTCCGGCGCCCTTTAGGATATCGATGATCTCTTGTCGTAGTTGTTTAACTTGTGAAATATGATCACAGCCTTCTAGCAGGTCATCCATATAAAAAGAAGACGTTAGTGCAGCAGCAGCTCGAGGGAACTTGTGCCCGTCATCGATAGCTAACTGCTTTAACGTACGCATTGCGAGGTAGGGAGCCGCCTTTGTCCCGTAAGTAACAGTTGTAAGCTGATACTCCTTCAAGGGCTCTTCTGGTGTACTTCTCCAAATAATGCGTTGTAGGTGTTGATCAGACTCACGAACAACTATCATTCGAAACATTTTCTCGATGTCAGCGGTTATGACGTATTTGTGTTGACGCCATAATAATATGAAATGCTGTAAGTCCTTTTGTAGATTTGGACCACGTTCCATCAAATCATTCAGGCTGTTCCCAGTAGATGTTTTTGCTGACGCATTGAAGACGACTCGCATCTTTGTAATAGTGGAGTCAACCTTGAAAACACCGTGATGTGGAAGGTAACACGATAAGTCATTGGGTCGTGTTGCCTGCGTCATGTGACCTTGTTGTTGGTATTCTCGCAAAAATTGTTTGTAGCTTTTAGAGAATTCTTTATTTTTTGACATCTTACTTTCTATGTTGTAAAACTGTGCAATCGCCTTTGATTTAGATTGACCCAAATCATGTTCGAATCCGGGTTTCATCGGGATAGCAACTTCGTATTTTCCGTTTGGTAGGCGTCTTGTGGTGGATTCATATAGTTGCTCGCAGTACTGTTCAGCCCTTGATAGATCAGTGGCCGCGTCACTGATCTCTTCATGTTCCCAATATTGTGATATCTCTGACAAGTCATTAGTTACAACGTAGCAATTGAACGTTTTTACGTTGCCTGAGAGTATCCAGCCCAGTCTCGTCTGCTGAGCGATAGGTGCCGTGTTAGGCCCTTTGATGAGACCGTTCATAATGATGTCTGAGTATACGCTTGCGTCGAGCAGCAGGTCTATTGGTCTAAATACATTATACTCCGGATCGGCTAGCTGTACATTTTGCAGATGAGGCCATGACTGTTTTTTGAAAGAAACGTTAGGCAAGTTGTTGATGACACGTTTGATTACCAATGCTCGAGTCGTAAACTTGTAATCTTGATATATGGATTGACATTTGATCGTAACTACTCCCTTTCCATGTTGAGAGCCAATTCCGATGCCAGATACAGATGCGTGAAACCGTTCTCGAGATAAGCCCAGCATCTGGGCGGCATTTTCGGATATGAGTGATATTTGAGATCCTTGGTCTAGAAGAGCTCTTAAGGTGACATAAGTGCCGTCAGCAGCCTTAACCTGAATCGAGAGTGTTGTCAGCAAAATCTCCTCATTGTCAGAAGCGATGTGATTAGCGCTATGTTGTGTATTTTGATTTTCCGTTTGAATTTGAAATTTTTGCGTAGCTGGAATCGAACCCATAGTCGATGAAACGGCGGTCTCGGCTAGTCGGGTCGGTTTCGTAATTGAATCGGTATATGCGTCATGCAACATCGTGTTATGATTCTTTTGACAAACCTTGCATTTTTTCACTGACGTGCATTGCTTGTTACTGTGTGTGTAAAGACAATTATGACACAAGTTTAGTTTTATAACGGTCTTTAACCTCTCGTCGGGTGTAAATTTGACAAATTTACTGCACTTGTAAATGTGGTGATTTTCGTTGCAAAGAGGACAATTTGACGAATATGTCGCACTGGCTTGAAATTCTCTGTTAGGAATTTTTCCATAGTGGTGACCACCAACATGTTGAAACTGAGGCTTGAAGGGCTTGTTGTTTACCATTTTATGCGTATGAGGCCGGTTCGATGACGGTGATACAACCTCCCTTTTGTTTAGGGGCTCTAGGGCCTGAAATTTGCTTTCTAAAAAGTTCATTAGTTCAGACAGCGATGGCAAGTCACGTGGCGATTTTCTGGCTTCTTTATAGTTAGCATATGTCTCAACATCCAGCTTTTTCGATATAATGTGAACCAACAATGGATCCCAAGTACTTGTATCGATACCTAGGTTCCGTATGGCGTGTATACATTCCATTGATGTGTCATGGAGACGTCTAATTTCATATGCCGACTGTTTATGAGCTACGGGTTGATTTAAAAACATCTCAACATGTTTAGTAAACAACAGTTGCGGGTTGTTATATCTGTGCACTAGCAAGTCCCATGCGGTCTCGTAGTTGTCAGCAGAGATGTTTAGATGCTGAATAAGTCGTTCCGCATCTCCACGCAATTTTCCTTTCAGGTGCTGCATTTTTTGTGTTTTGGTTAGTAGGTTATTGTTATGTATGCTCTCTACATAAAGATCATAGAATGTAGGCCATTGCGTGTATTTGCCAGTAAAAACAGGTATGTCGATTTGCGGAGTTGACTGTTGATAATGCACAGTCGATGCAAGCTTCAGATTTAAAGCCTTTTTGATATTTTTATATGAGTTCTCGTAGCCATAAAACTCATCATCATATTGCGTGTCCGAACCTTGTAGCAAGTGGTCGATTTGTAAATGCAAAGCGTCGATTGCACTCCAGCGTGACTGAATGCCACGTAGCTCGTCTTCCAACTCCCATTTATCTCGCAGCTCGTCAACTCGTAGGCTATTCACTTGTCGATGAAAAGCTCTAAAATTTGTTCGCTGTAGAGATACTAGTTCTGCTGCTTGCCCTTCACCCAACGGCGTAGCCATCGTTGCTGTTGACGTCGATGGTATTGCGAGGCGTTGTTGCAGCGGCGATGGAGCCAATACTGTGGCTGGCTCGGGAGTTGAAGGTTTTGTTGTTTCACCCGTAGGAGGAAATGATGATATCTTGCTACGCACAGAATCAAAATATTTTCTTGCTTTTTGGAATTGATTTTCTATAAAATATGCTTCTTTGTCATTGATGTAATCGGACAGCTTGTGATCATTCATTTGAAACTCCGCCCATAACTTGTCAAGGGCATCAAGTCTTTCATTTAAGTACTTACGGGTTTTCCGGATGGCGGAATCCTTCCCGAAGTTGCGTTCTATTTCCTTGATTTCTTCAACAATGTCGTATTGCTGCTGAAGTAGACTTTCCATTTTGTAGGTATATGTACGGTTTTTAAAGAACAATAATCACAATATGACACTCCAAGATAAAAAAAATACACTTGTAGTATTCACTGTATGATATATTATGATATTCAATTTCTCGAATGTCGACGAGAATTTTCTTGTTTGATTTCGATAGTTAGGGTAGAGCAGTAGTATGCTCCGGGCCACTCTATGCCTCGCGAACTTAGCTGGACCTTTTGCGCCTTCTCAATTAAGCTGGTGGAACCCGCTTCTGGGAAGCCAGTTAACCGATTCGCAGTCACAGTAAATCCACAAAAACACAGAGCGACCCTTTCTGAAGGACCAAAAAAACTGTAATGTCTGTGTACAGTTTAAGATGAGTGCAGAAGATATGTGAGGGAGAGTCAGTGTACGAGACAAACCCAATGAAATTCTTTCTAACACTGATTTATTATTAAAGTTACAACAAAAATGATGATTAAATAAAAGTGCAACCGTAACAATGTGTGCGTGTTTAACTTATTACGTTGTTTCTATGTAACCTAAATAAATTACATGTCATTGACTTTAAATATGTGCGGTAACCCGTACACCGTAAGTTCATTAATAATTTTGCCAAAATTGCTCTACCCTTAACAAAATTACTAAAGAAGGGGTCAAAGTTTTGTTGGTCCTCGGAACATCAAAACGCGTTTTCCATTATCATAGATCGAATGTGTAACCCGCCTATTTTAAGTCATTATTCTAGTGATAGGGATGTTTTAACTAGGTTGTATATAGATGCTAGTGGAGAAGCTCTGGGATGTTGTTTAATGCAGGGAAAAATAGAGATGCATCCGATATCGTATGCGTCGAGGAAGTTGAGTGAGGCAGAAAAGAAATATTCCACTACTGAGAAAGAATGTTTAGGTCTAGTGTGGGCGTTAAATTATTTTAGGCATTTTTTATGGGGATTAAAGTTCCAAGTCGTAACCGATCACAAGGCGTTATGTTGGCTTAGAGATAGGAAGGATATGAATGGAAGGTTGGCGAGATGGTCACTGAGCATACAAGCATATGATTTCGATATTGTGCATTGTGCAGGCAGAGAGAATGTAGTTGCCGATTTTTAAGTAGAAACCCGTTGAATGTGGAGAGTACAGTTGAGAACGCTCAGAAAGAACAAGAGGATGGTTTGGAAGTATATAAATTAGAGATAATTAAGGTCCAAGAAGAACAAGGGATGGATGAGTCATGTAGGCGTTGGTTATCCCGAGTAAGGATGAGCGATACCGGAATATATAAGGGGTATATTTTGAAAGAAGGGATATTGTGTAAGAGAGTAAAGCGTGGACATGTTATGAAAGATCTTGTAGTTATACCAAAGGGTTTGTTATGTGAGATCTTACAGGAACTGCATGACGACCCATGGTCAGGGGGTCACTTGGGTTTGGCAAAAACGTTATGTAAATTCAGAGATAGTTATTATTGCGAGAATGCTGAGAGGGAGATCGAGAAGTATGTAAAAACGTGTAGGTTGTGTCAAGAAAGAAAAAAGGTCAAACAAGTAGCTGAACTACAACCTATAACTGTGACCCATATGATGCAAAAGGTAGGAATCGATATTTTAGGGCCTTTTAGAAAATCTTTAAACGGAAATAAACATATTATAGTATGTGTTGAATATGTGTCGAAGTATGCGATATGTAAAGCGGTACAAAGAGTTACGGCAGAGAAAGTGAGTGAATTTCTGATTGAGGAGGTGTTTTGTAGATACGGAGGTGTTAAAGAAGTAATTTCTGATAGGGGAGCAGTATTCACGTCACACCTAGTGAAAGAAACTGTAAATCGATTTGGGGCAAAGTCGCGATTTAGTACGGCGTTTAGGCCAGAAACGAACGGGTTAGTAGAGCGGTTCAATAAAACGCTGGTCCAAATGTTATCGATGTATGTTGCCAGGGACCAACGAGACTGGTGTAGATTTGTGCCACTAGTATGTCATGCATATAACACTAGCAAACAATCAACCACTAAAGTTTCACCATATATGATGATGTACGCTAGGGAACCGATATTCCAAAGCGACATGGGGGTAAATAAGGATAGTCAAAGCCGAGAAGTAAATTATGCCGAGAGACATAATTTACAAGGTGCGTTAGTTCAGAAGGCGGTACAAAACATTAGGAGGGCAAAGGTTAGGCAAAAGAGATATTTTGACAAAAGGGCTAAAGTAAAGGACTTTTCACCGGGACAATTAGTATTAGTTTATACACCAAGACGGGTGGACCATAGAAGTTTGAAATTATGTAGGTTATATAAAGGGCCGTTCAGAATAGTGGAAAGAATATCTAATGTAAATTATGTAATTACGAAGTTAAGCAATAGGAGATATAGAGATATTGTACATATAAATAGGTTGAAAGCATTTCATGTACGTATGTAAAAAAAAAAATATAGTGTACTTATAGTCATTCATTATAATAAAAATTGTTACATGTTAGACCATTACTTTTGTTTGGGCTTATGTATGAGAATACTAATACTTGTATTTGTTTCATGTAATATGACGGGGCTCAACCAATACTGTGATGATGGACCGAAGCTAAAAGAAAAAAGATGACCAAAAGAATATTAAATGAAGAAATGTCATATTTCCAATAGCAATGTATTCCTCTCAAGTTCTTCCATTCAATAATAAAGTCTTATGGGGTATAATGTATACTAGGGACAGAGCCGCCTTAGTATGAAGTCGTAAGAGTCAGTATAGGTTAAGGGTTGAAAGTCTTTTGAAGGGGAGTTCAACTTTGTAGTACGACATAGTCGACACAAAGGATATCTGTATAGGATATACATGAACTCGGATAGTTATGGGAGACATTATAATGATGGTATTAATCTGGTTCAGAATAAGGAATATTTATGATCGTGATCTATATATTGGGGCGAGCTCGATGTTGAGAGGAAGTAATACTTCAATCTTTTTTCTTTTGGTCCACCAAGGAAAAGAAGTTTGAATTGTTATGCCTTTCCATCTCTTATTATCTCTTATACAGCTAGAGCCCTTCAGGCTAAATTGTAATAAAATGAAAATTGTTTGCGGTAGGATAAGTTAGGTGAGGGGACTGTGGTCTGTCTTTTAGAGGGGTTTTGGGAGACCAAAGTTTGTGCCATGGTGTGGTGGTAAATGAACAGAACCACACATGGGGCAAACTATCTTTTAGGAAAAGACAGTCCCACCAAAATGTACCTTCCCGTCGTAGGTAGGGCAATCAGGATAAGGATAGGTAGACCATATGAAGGTAGACAAATGCCCATCCAGTTTCAGCTGCTCCCACCTTGGGGGGTAGCTGATGTAACACCTTTATGGTGTTACATACGAACTGGCCATTTTGTCGACTTTCAAATCTAGGACTGTTTAGTATGTAGAGAAAGAATAAATTGTTTTTAGAATAGGAGTATCTTTTAAGATCTGACGTAAGATAGACGTCTCTGAAAATAAACGAAGATATATACGAAAAGTCTAATTTCTTAAAGAATCCCAAAAGGTCCTGCTACTAATTAGTACCTCGAGCAGTCAAGCGAGTACCAAGAAGGTTCCCTGAATAAAAAAGGGATATCGTCGGCAAAGTAACACGTCCGGCACGTAGTACGCTGGGCGGCGTTACACTATTATCTTTAATTAAGAAACCTAGGCCCTCAAGTGGTCGCGTTAGAGGCGGCGGCATACTAGAGGCGGTCGCGTTACCGACGCAATGACCCTATATTACGTTTGTATGTTTAATTAAAAAATATCTTAAATAACACTAAATGATTAAGCTTACAACAGGGAATTTAGATGGAATAACATTTGGTTTCAGTGTTGATCTTATCTTATGGATTATTAAATCCTCGGATTTAAAATGACGGCTGCAAATTAAACTGTAATATGAATTTTTTTTTCTTAAATGGAACAACTTCAATCCACCGTTGTGGAAGAATCTCATTTCTTGGGAACCTGCAAGAAAATAATGAACAAGAGGTTAGGTATCTAGGTTAGGTATCTAGGTCTATACTACTAGTTAACAGTTACTACCAAAAAGTATGTAGGTAATGTATTTAGTTACTACAACACAATGATTTTAGTATTAAATAACAAAATTACGTAAAGTAGGTTCTTATTTGATTACGATGACATTCCTTAGGGACGTATTATGAAATGTTAGATTGAATTGTAATTTCTTTGTATTCACATGTCCGAATTTTTGTGTTATTATTGCTACCCTACTTAAGAAACTTGTAAATACAATAAAAAACTTACTCAAAAAATGAAATTCCGCAACCAGCATACGCTTCACTATTACAGCACTTAACGCTACAATTTTTCACCATTTTACAACAGAAAAAACTTATAGCAGTAAGCAAAAAGAGGACTTTATGCTTTAACACACTTTAACTTAAAGTATCAGCTATATTTTTAAATAAAGCGCGCCAAAGCGTACGGCCACCTGAGTGTTGCCGTGCATAGTTTACAAATTACTACTAATTCTACTGATTTGAGAAAACAGTTTTTACCTTGCATAAATAATTACATAATAATTAAAATAAGCACATTTAAGAACTCAATATGTTAATTACAATACATTTTATGCTAATGTATCTAAAAACGTGTATGAATAAAAGGGATTTAACGGTTACCGGATATATAAAAAATCTACCATCCGAAAGTTTTATTTACACTGGCAATTGCAAGAAAGGGATAACATCCACTCATGTCGTTGTCTCGCTCAGAACGTTTTTCCCCTCTGTTAAGTAAGAAGCAAATGTCAACTTTATTGCTAACGAGATAAAGTACAATTTTATTTTTCAAATATTGCTTCGTAGTAATTCCAGATATCGTATATAAGTTCCTTGGTCTGAATCAAATGTATGGAAAGTACTAAACATGCAACGCGGCGGGGCGGCCGGCGGGGGGTGATCGACGAATTTTCGCCGCCGCCGCCGGTTCGCGTGCAATGCAATGCAAAGCTGTTTCTCAAATTAGTAGAATTACTTAATAGTAATTTGCAAACTGCGCATGGCCGCACTTATATATGGCGATTGGCGCTTTATTTAGTAGATAGAGACACACTCCACCCATGTCGTGGTACTCTTCGGAAAGATTTTGAAGCGCGTATGATCATTTCGGGTAGATAGAATGTGTAAATACATTTACGTTGCTAGGCTTAGATATAGACACTAATATAAATTGGAAAAATCATGTATCCAAATTAAAAACGAAACTATCAAGCTTTACATATGCACTAAGGGAACTTCGAAAAGCGACCGACCAACATACAGCCTTATCTGTTTACTACGCCTATGCTTATTCGTGGTTAACCTACGGCATTATACTATGGGGCAATAGTGTAAACGCAACGGATCTTTTTATATCCCAAAAAAAGTGCATCCGCATTCTTGTTAACATTAAAGAACCAGAAAGTTGTAAACCGTATTTCAAAAAACTAAAAATATTAACGTTTCCTTCAATTTATATATTCGAAATACTAAAATTTGTTAAAAAATATCCCCAGTTCTTTAAAAAACAAACTGAATACCCACGAAAATTTACAACAAGATTCAAACACAACCTAGAATTACCAATCTCAAACCTTAAAATGCACAGCTCGGGGCCAAACGTTATGGCTGTAAAAATGTTTAATAAGTTACCCGAAAAACTTAAATCGGAAGAGAATTGTAAAATATTTCTACGCGATGTTAAGAACCTACTGATAAATAAATGTTATTACACCTTAAGCGAATTTTTGAATGACAAATTTTAATAAGAAATAAATTTTAATCAGAAAAGTGAATCAGTCCGCCTCTGCATTGCTACACCCTATCAGGGTACATATGTTGTTCCTAGAATGTATACTTAACACCTATAAATGTATAACATATGACGCAATAAAGTATTGAGTATTGAGTATTGAGTATAGAATGCAACTTCCTTGGGCAATACAAATGCTATCTACTGTCTTTTAATACCGGGAGTCGGGACACAACACATAGACATAATCAATACATAGACAAGTCACTAGCATCGATGCAACAAAAATTAGACTTTAAAACTTTAAAGCAATATTTTATGAAAAGTAAATATCCTACTAGTAATAAGTATCGCACTACATCGCACCGCGGCGAACACAGCGTGCCGTTCCGTTGCCTTCCGAACGGTGCATAGGCACCGCTCTCCCATTTGAATTTAAACCTTTTCTTACTAACTATAGACTATTTAAGTATGAAGAAGTCTGGAGATCTACGCTCTACGATAAATTCTCTACGTTCTGAATACAAAATATTGTTTATGCTTTGTACGGATACGACGTCCATTGTGTATTCGACGTCCATTTTGGGGTTTCTCAGTATTGGTACAGATTATAAAATAGTTACTATTATATTGTTACAATTTTCTATGAAGTGATTCATACAGATGAATAGAAAATTTGCTATACCTACTGTTATAATTCTATAAGCCTTCAACTTAAATATAAAACAATCTTCAGAATGTAATATTTCTACTTAGGTACTTTATTGACAGTTTACATGATTATTAATAAAAGTCCTCCCTTGCTCAAATTGGCGATTATTAAATTCTGAAGCGAAAAAGATGCGGAATCGAACCGAAATAATGATTAATAACACTTTTAGGTTATAATTTCGGAAAAAATATACATTAACTCGCTTGACAGAAACGCAATTTGACAGTGTTACGTACACCGTGGTAAAAGTCATTATTGTTTTTGTCATTTTCAAAGAAACAACAGAGTATGAAGTGTATCGTATACTGGTATGACGTATACTCATGTTCTCATTGAAGACGCCATGACAGTCCAGAGCGTTTACGCGGTAAATTTAAATTTTAAAACGTAATTTTTTTATTATAAATGTACAATATTAAAAAAATATTTTTTGGTTAATATACCTCATAAGGTAAAGTATACGAATTAAACAATTTTTCTAATTTAGTCACCTAGTTGTATGCTTAAGATAATTTAACTGTCTGGATTTTGGTATATGGCATTTCAAAGTCAAAGTCAAAGTCAAAACATTTTTATTCAAATTATCCTTTACAGGCACTTTTGACGATTTGATCCTCTATGCTCGCTAGCTTCCACTGAGCAAAAGCCATTGGTAAGATTTATTTTTTATCATTTTATTGTTCAATTTGACATATTGTTTTCCCAGGTATATTTGGAAACGCAATTCTAAAGTCCTGGGCACGAGCTACGCGGATATAGAGTGGCAAGTGCCGGAGGGCACGCCCACCGGCACGTACCGGCTGCACCACTACGGCAACTACAAGTACATCCTCGGAGGCATCTACCCCTACCACGGCTACTCGGACCCGTTCGAAATTACTTAAAACTCGATCAGAAATCGATTCACTATGCCAATCATTTATTTATTATGCCAAATAAATTTTATTTTATTAAAGAAACCTAAATATGTATAGTTATAATAATTCTATGCGGTTTTGTAGAAACTCTTGTTATTTTTTTAATTTTCAGTTATGTTTATTCAATGGCCAAAAAAATAAATGGGGTTGCCTTTACTTTATCATCTGAATACATTAATCAATTTAACACTGCCTTTACATCCTAGCCACAGGATAATAAAGTATCGTTAACATCTTTGATGTCTAAGGTTGAGCTACATCTGTTAGCACCTATCCTTTTTTATCACCGAGAACCGCCATCTACTAGAGCGAGAACCATAGCCGGAATGCGATAGCACGCAGCGGAATCCTCACTGTTATTTCTCACTATTAGAAGAGTC
The DNA here is from genome assembly GCA_036924255.1 of Apodemia mormo. NCBI lineage: Eukaryota > Metazoa > Arthropoda > Insecta > Lepidoptera > Riodinidae > Apodemia > Apodemia mormo. The sequence continues at coordinate 42,285,949 of JAUPFN010000008.1, forward strand.
GTCTACTAGTTTGTATATACTATGAAGAAACTGAGTGCTTAATTGAGCTAAAAATTGTTTTGTTTGTACCGGATTGGGTAGTAAAAACAATGCCAAAGATTTAGGTAAGGTATATAAAATTGCAACATTAGTTATTATTAAAAATATTTTGATTACCGCTTCTACGTAACTAATTGTCTGTTACTTAATAATTTTATTGTATTATCATGACAATAATTAAAATTAAATGCGTAATCTGTTCGGGTGTGTCACGTAATCGGAACTACGAGACTTTATTTCGACTTTACTTTTACGATTGCGAACTTTAATTAAGCACTCAGATAGCCCTTCTATTTGTGCACGTGGTTAGAGCGGGGTTTGCCGCGGTTATTATTATCCCTAGTCTCTACACTGGAGGACAGACGACGGGCAGATGCCAACGATTTGACTAGATTAAAGTAATAAATGCCGGACATTGAAAATGTAAGGCTTTAAATGGTTGATTCAACAATTCCAGATTTGGAATAAGGCTTATAACAGATCGAATATGTCGCTTAAGTCCAAAGAGGGTATTATGTAATAAATAAGATTCTATGGTCTTTAATAAACTGGTAGCGTCTCATTAATAAACACCCTAGTTTGCTAATGAGACGCTACTAGGGTATTTATAATTACCACATGTAAAAATGTAATCTTAATATAAGAATAATAACTACTCCTATCGAAATAAAAAAAACTGATGTGAATTATTGTATTTGTAATTTGATGTTACGTTCTACTTAGAAAAAATCGTACTAGTTTAAAGTCTAAGGGGACGTCCACAAATTACGTGAGATGTTTAAGGGGGAGAGGGGGTCGAGTCAAATCTCATCTAATCTTACGTTGGAGAGAGGGGGGTCTCGGCAAATATCACGCATTTTTTTCTGATTGAAATAAAAAAAAAATATACTACTTTTGGTCCATTATCCAGATTGTACATGCTTAAGATTTAATCTTAAGCTTAATCGTAATACGATTAAGATCATTCACTAATTCATTCGAAAGAAAATAATTTCATTCATACTTCGACGTTATACAGTCAACTAGTCGTAAATAAAAGCACGAAGCAATTTTTTTTTTCTTTTTACAATAACAATCCAACGCGTTTACATATTTAAGAAACCCACATTTCGAAAAATCTCACGCGAGATTGGGGGATGGGGGAGGGGGTTGAATAAAATCTCACGACATCTCACCATAGGGAGGGACAGAAAATTTAAAAAACACCTCACGTAATTTATGGACGCCCTCTAAGTCGTACTAATTCAAAATTGTTATTAATTATCGGGCTACTGAGCAATTATATTGATAATAATATTGTGAATTAAACGAGTAACTCGGGATTTGTTTTTATTAATGATGTTAATTAAACGAGTAACTCGGGACATATTTTTTTATTAATGATGTTAATTAAACGAGTAAATCGGGAAATATTTTTTTTATTAATGATATTAATTAAACGAGTGACTCGGGAAATAATTTTTTTTATTAATGATGTTAATTAAACGAGTAACTCGAGTAACTATTTTGTAAATAAATGTTATAAGTAAATGGATTATTCTATATTGATATTTTGTTAATAATGTTATTAATGTCATTAATCAAACGGGTCTCATCATGGGTTACTTCGAGCAATCACGTTATTAATAATATTATTGAATACACCGGTTAATATATCAAGTTAATGTTCTTTATTTGATATGTTACTCGTGCATCATTTTTTAATTAATGTTGTTAATGAAATGATTAACTCCAGTGATAATTTTGTTAAAAATGTCATTAATTAAACGGGTCATAAGAGTAATCATTTCGTTGGTATTATTAAGGGGTTACTCGAGCAATTATTAAAAATATTAGCTTTACTATATTTTAATTTAAGACATGTTATAATAGTTTACTTTGAAGATATTGTAAAAATCTATGTATATATTGTTAGGATATAGTCAAGTGCCTGAAATAACTTTGTTGCCATTTTTGAGTACAGCTTAGTATGTAAATTTATATTATTTATTTAAAAATAAAAATGAAAAATTAATAACGTGTTTTATTTATAAAAAAAATTGATGTAATAAATTACTTAAATTTTATAAAGAGCATTTCTGGTGTGTACAAAATTTAATCTGTAAATTTCAGGTGGGGTGGGACAATATACCCATGAGATCGATTGAAAGCCTATCAAATAGGGTAATGGTAACTCTCGCCACCTGCCTTGGTGGCAAGATCCACATTTTTTAAGTGAAAGTTATTTAGAATTGTTGTAATGAAAACGGAAATGCGTTATAGAAACAAACACATAAATGTACTATGCGTTCCAACTAAGAATAGGAACGCGCTTGTTATCAACTTCATACCACAAGTGTGAAATTAGTAATGTCAGCAAAAAAACATTTGTTCAAAAAATATTGCTGGTTTATTGAATAAGAAATAACCTTTTAATAATATTATTTTCATCAATAAAAAATTAGTAAAAACATCTGTCTAGCTACTCATCTATATCTATACATATAATAAAATCGTAGGAAAGTCGTGTTGGTCCCGGCCTCCTTTGAAGAATAGGCCAACTGCTGTTCTGCCAGGCAGGTCGTAAAAGGCGACCGATTGGCTATCGAGTCACTACCATCGTGGCAACTAGGTGGTAGAGTTCTGCATTGTCTCGCCCGGGTCTGGTACCACCACCTTACCTATTCCTGCCGCAATAGCGTCAGTGCTTGTCGCTGTCGTGTTCCGGTTTGGAGGGTAAGGTAGCCGGTAAACTTTTGCATGTGGCATTAGACCTCGCCACGAGATAGCAACGCACCATTAACATCTTTGGTGTCTATAGGCGATGGTTGACTCTTTCCAGCAGGAGACCCATCTGCTTGTTTGCCATCTTATGATATATAAAAAAAAAGTCAAAACTGTACATTGAATATTTTTTTAAAAGAATACTTGGGGCGTGATCTGCAATCGATATCGAAGCCAAAAATACAGTTTTTAGAATTTTTGTATGTTTGTCTGTATGTATATCCGGGGTAAACTCAAAAAGTACTGCATGGATTTACTTCAAATTTTGCATGAATATTACTAACAGGTCGGGTCAACATATAGGCTACATATTATCACGTCGTCGTCGTGTTATTTACGCCACTTAAGTCAAAAACGACGGGCCAATTTTGTTGCGATTTTTGTGGGTTTGGGTTGTCTTTGTTCAGAATAGGCTAAAAACTATTAAAATATAATATTCATCAATAAAAAACAGTAAAATATATCAGTCTAGCCGTTCATCTAAATATACGTATATATAAAAAAGTCGTGTTAGTTATTTTACACCTTATTTTAATACATGGTTACATAATCTGATGAGAATCTAAATAAAAAATATACCAAATAGAATGAAATTAATTTTTTTAAAGTATTTCTTTGTTAGAATTTTTTTGCACATCTTACTCATCGCTAAGTTTTTGCAAAATGCAGAGCCATATGTCATCCTGTCAGTCGTATTTTTATTTGGAACGCATAGTATAGGATTTGATCGGCGAGAGAACGAGATAGATTACGTATCACAGTATTTTGTATTTAAAATATAATTATTTATTTAATGTTTCCGCCTAATCGCCTGTGTGGTCTAGTCATGTTGACCACACGACGGCTTGACCTATCGAAACGCGGTTGATGATGGCATTTGATTGGATTTTGCTCAATTTTTGCTCAACAACTGAAAATTTGAACCAAATCGGTCCAGGAGATTTTGAAAAACCTTTCGCCAAACAGTATTTTTTAATATAACTTCCAGATTAATGCAAAATTAAGTGCACAATCTAATCGGCTCTATTCCTCAAAAAACTACATCTAACTACGTCAGGCCTATAGTAGCCAGGACCGATGGGCATGTTTGTCTAGTGAATTCCCCGCTTAAGACTTAATACGTCGAAATTTGAGATAATACTAACGTAACACATGTCAGGATGAATGAGATACTCATTAACATCGACAAAACCCTTCTTTTGTCGGTGATATATCTAACGAAGTATGTCCAAATTCCAAAGCATATAGAATCGTAGAGATTGCTCAACCCGGCTCATTTACATCGCTTCTTTCGTAGGTGACATATCTAACGAAACATATTGACCGCTCCGTTGGTCGAGTGGTTAGCGACCCTGACTACGCAATCAATGGGACTCGGGTTCGATCCCCGAAGGGGACAAGCATTTGTGTGATGAGCATAAATGTTTGTATTTCCGGGTTTGGGTCTTTATTATATACTAGCTGTTACCAGCGACTTCGTCCGCGCGGACTTCGTTTACTCCGCACAGCACCTGGCCGCTAGGTGATAGCGTGATAATATGTAGCCTATATGTTGACCCGACCTGTTAGTAATATTCATGCGAAATTTGAAGTAAATCCATGCAGTACTTTTTGAGTTTACCCCGGACATACATCCGGACAAACGGACAAACAGATAAACAGACAAACAGACAAAATTTCTAAAAACTATATTTTTGGCTAGATAAGATATAGATATTCTGGTATTTATATATGTATTTCTATGTATTAGTATCGTTGACTAACACCCATAACACAAGCAAATATTTGCTTACTTTGGGGTTAGATCAGTAAGTGTAATTTGTCCCGTGAATATTTATTTATTTATATCCAAAGCATATAGAATCGTAGAGATTGTTTTACCCGGCAGCCTCCAAACACCCCAGCAGTAAATCAAGGCGCTATGTCTAAATACAACGTAAAATCAATGCCAATATCATATCAGCAGATTAAGATATGACTGGAATATATTTCTTGTGTCGATAACTACTAACTATAGATAAACAATTATTTTTATCCTAAGCACTGAGGCGCACCGTTAGTGTACTAGCTGTTTTAAACATCCCATTAACGAAGTAGGTAATTTGTTTCACACCGGTTTTCGAAAATCGAGTTTTCATCAGATCTTGAAGTTATAAGATCCTGGGAAGCTGTTCAGATTATTTTTTCGATCCCATCAATATATCTGTGCATTCGTACGTGCATGCGAGTAAGCGTGTGAGCGTATGTCCATGCGTGTGTATTATAAAATAGCAAACAGGCGGATGGCTCTCCTGATGGGAAGAAACATACATAGACTATATATCTATAGACATCAAATTTATAAATAATGTGTTTACTATTCGTGCGGCGAGTTTAAATTTTCCAGTAGGTGTGCATAATATTACAGACTGCCTTACCACAGAATACTATGTACATATCTCAATATCTCGGAACGGTTCGGAACAAATTGTCCCGAATCATTCCGAGATATCGCGTCCGTGAGAGGTTGTCTGTGTGTGCGTTGCTCGAATTTTACTTGTATGTAAGGTGGGTGAACCATGAAAGGCCATGCTCCTTCGAAGGCCAATTATTACAAACGCATAGTTATTGCCATGTGATGACAAATTCCTTCTACTAACAATAATATTATCTAACTCAAAGATACAGACGTAGTGGCGATTCGTTTGTGCCACTATTTTGCCAGTGAGGTCCCTTGCTAAACTAAATTTGGATGTCGACCCGAAGGTAACCTTTAATTCGTATACAAACACACAATGAAATTCGCACTTTTGTGTGAATATATTATTGTAAGCATGTCGTTTTTCGTTTAAATGAAATACCTTTTTATGTAGTTTAAGTGTAAGCAGATATTTTTTATGCCATAACAGTTGTTTTAAGTTAAAAAAACAATTTATTATATCTGCCTTGTAAGGAACCTTGTTCTTAGCAAGGCTGTTTGGAAGACATTAATTTGACTTAAATTTAACAAAAATAGTAATTAAATCTGAAATAATAGAAAAGTATTTTATGTCTTACATGATAAAACAAAGCGATATTTAAGAATTTGTTTGTTTCATTATGCAGTAAATAAAATAATAATAACGGTTTATTTGTTATAGTGACCTACCATGGTCCTTCGAAGGCCAATTAAAAACGTGATTTGCGTAAACACACACTGTAAATCGCACTTATAAGAGAATAATATTATAAGCATTTAATGTTTCATTTAAATGAAAGACCTTTCTATGTAGTTTAAGTATAAAGAGATGTTTCAATTGTCACAACGTCACAACAAAATATGATTTATGTTTTGCCTGTTTAGAATGTCACAGTTGTCGTCCGGACGCTGGAGTCTGGAAAATGGTGAAAGATTTTTAACAGTAGGTACATATAGCTGACAGCTACTATCAGGGACCGACAGGTCTTCGTTATCGCAATTAATAAATGAATCATTAAAATTGCCAAACGCGATAGTGGAGATCATAATCCATTGCACCAGGTGACAAACTAAAACCATTAAATAGAATCGCCGTTATTATGATGTTTTGATATATATGCGCCTCTGTGGTCTAGTGGTCCAGCGTTGGCGTTGACCACATGAGGTCCCGGGTTCGATTCCCGGGTCGGCCACATAAAAAGGGTATTTTTTCTGAGAAAGACAGAGTTGTCCAGGACTGGAAAGTGCGCGGCTGGCGATAGGCTTGCCACCTATCACATTTGTGGGAGCAAGTATTTTCGGCTAATCGTGGGTGCACTTGTACGTCTGCCTACTCCTTCGGGGATATGGGTGTGAAGATACTACTGCTACTAAGAAACCACCAAAACTTGTCAACGATGAAGTTTTAACCTGTAATTAAAGGATGGTAGGCTTGGGATTGAAATCGCGTAGAGTAAGGTAGTGTTCGTTTCTCCTGAAGATGCTTCGGTTTCGAAGTGAAACGTGCGTTGAGTACGTACATGAATTGTGTGCTTTTGTGATTGGTGCCGGCGTGGTCGTGGTTGTAAAAGTGTGGTGGATAGCAAAAATTAATTTCACCTTTTAATTCGGGAGTCGAACCCGAGCACCTTTATTTTCGTAGACAAGGTTGCTAATCACTCGACTAATAGCTTAAAGCCAATATTAACTAAACACCAGTTCTAAAAAACTCTAAATCACGATATGACAAGAAATAAGTCATAATTATTTATATGTGTATATATATATATATATATATTTCCATCGTTTCTTAGATAGATTTCGTAACTTAAGCAGCATGCCTTGCCGGGCTTAGAAAACTTTCCCTTAACCAAGAATACTAAATCTAAATTAAGGATCTCATACGGCGCCACCCTGAATATCAAAAAAACAAGTTGTTTTAATACATTTAAACTGACTAAAAAACTAAGTGTATTAAACCCAATTTAAAGTGAGCATATTTATCTATATATATAAAAATCAATTGCTGTTCGTTAGTCTCGCTAAAACTCGAGAACGGCTGAATCGATTTGGCTAATTTTGGTTTTGAATTAATTGTTGAAGTCCAGGGAAGGTTTAAGAGGTGAGAAAATATAGAAAAAGTAAGAGTAGTTAAAACGGCAGAACAACGTTTGTCAGGTCAGCTAGTTTATAGATAAAATCAAGTTAGATCAATTATTTAATAATTGTTTATCGATTATTAAAGTAGGAATTCGTAATTTTAATCACAATCAAGGTTACTAAGACGATTATCGTATTGTTCCGATTGTGTTTGAAAATAATTGTGTAAAAAAATATATTTGGATTTCTTGATAGAGTTCCATATCCAAAAAGTGCCAATGGGACCCTAGTATCTACGAAAGTTACGCCGTAGCAAAGGGCTGAGTTTAATTCGTAATAGATGTCATGTGACATTTTAAGAGCGTACCTATATAGGTACATATTTCAAGTCAAATAAAAATAAATAACTTATACTCTATTACAAAATACTGATTTTGCAGGCATTTCGTAAAGCCGACTAATTGGCCAAAAAATGCCATCGCCTCTGGGTGGCAGAGTTCTGCAACGAATCGCCTATGTTTAGTACAATACCTTTTCTATTCCTGTCCCAAAAACGTAATATAGCCTATAAAATTATGCAAATCGTCGGTCCTGATTATCGTTTGAAATAGTTGATAATCGTTATCAGGTCGGTAAAATGCGGAAATACTGGAGTATTCTGTGTTACTAACTAAGTCCAATTTTTTATTTTATTTTATTTGTTCAGGTAAACAACAGCATTTAATTGAATACAGTATTAAATGTTAATGGATTACAGGTTTAGGCCAATAATATGTAGTTATCTGCTGAATTATTACTAGATGTTATTGAGAACAAAAAAAATATCCAGTTAAAGAATAAGAAGTAGACAAAGCGTGGTAAAGGAGATGAGTCGAAATTATTAATAGTAATACATACTATATTACAGATAATTCTTATCTTTTTGTTTATTATTAAACATATTCGTAGTTATTCTAATTCTGCCGCAATACCATCTCTCCTCGTCACTGTTGTATTTCGGTGTGAAGGATAAGGTACGCGGTATACTTATGTATTTGGCATTTCATCGGCTTCCTTCCTTTGCCGGCATATCTGTCTCGACATGGGGTTTATCGTATAACACTTTAAAAATAATTTATAACGCAACGTATTTAGGTTTTATTTGTTATGATTGTTCAGCGTAGGCTGATAAAGTTACAAGTGGTGTTATCCGGCGCAAACTACTTCAAAATCATCGTCTAGCATTAATATTTCTATGTAAATCATATCGCACTGTAAGCTTTTAAGCTTTACCCGTTTTATCAGGTATCTTAGCATTAGATTTAAAAAAAATTATCGCCGAGCTTTAATGTACTACAATTCTAGAATAGCAACGCACCATTAACATCGGTGGTGTCTACAGACTATGGTTATCATTTTCGATCAGAACCATCTGCTTGTTTGCTATCTTATGTAATAAAATAACGTAAAATTCGAGAGCATCCTTGGACAGCACCCGAGAGTATTGGCGTGGAAGAAATAAGGAAAGCCTTTCTCTGTATACCTACTCCGATAGAGATTTGGTATGAATGATTTAGTCAGTGCGAGTGTGTGTGTGTGTGCGCTTCTTTGCTAGTGCGTTTGTGCGCCTGCGTGCCTATAGGTATGTATTCAGAATTGAAAATAGACCTGCTTGACTATAGGTCCGACAATAATGCAATGCGAAATTTGTGATAAATATAAAAAACAAGATAAAGTATTATCTGTGCAAATTATTAATTGACGGTGTCGCTTTAATCGCTTTATTATCATTGATTAAGTTTAGTTAATACATACCTTGCCCTTCCTCGTCAGAAAATGGTTGAATGTCGATAAATGTTAATTAGTGAGTGGCAATCGAGGATTAGGAATTAGTTTCAAATCTTATGTAAGTCGTCGCAGTCAGATTCAGGTCAGTGTTTTTTTATTATTATTTTATTGGATGTTCAATAAACAGATAGTTCTTCTGATGAACAGAGATAACCTACGTCTATAGACATAAAATATTTTATGATGCGTTGCTATTGGTGTGGCGGAATGGCAATGTCACATTCATAAGTCTACTGACTATTTTACTCTTCAAACCGTAACACGACATTGGCAAGCGTTGATGCTTTCGAGGCAGGAATAGGTTAGGCGGTGATGCCATATACTCGGGTGAGACGTTGCGGAATCCTATCACTTAGTAGTCACAACGATTGGCTACTCATGTCACTACCATATGACGTGGTATTTTTTTCGCCTTTTACGAATTGCCTGGCATAATGGCACATTGTCTACTTTTAAAAGGAGCCCCAGACCAACACGAGGGAGTAACAAACTTCCTGTGCTGAACTGGCCATAAAGTCGAGGTGAACGTCGAGGTGAGAAAGTCCCCCGACAGGCCTGGCTTGCGGGACTTGCCGCAAACTATACGGTAGATAGGAAAAGAAGTCCGCGCAGGCTAGGCCCCAGCTCTTGCGAATATTCAGTCTCAGGCCCCAAGCTTGTAAGGAGACTTCGGTCGGGTCCAATTTTTAAAATAGAATATTAATAAGATTACTTGTAATGTCAGATTTACATGGTTTTTAAGGCAACTGGGTGTTAGTACACTATCACTTCAGTTCAGGTTGGTACTAGGTTTTGTTTTTAATAAATAAATTGATATTCGATGTTCCACCACCTTGAACATCGAATCCGAAACCTTATGCTGTGAACCAAACGGTCTACGACGCGACGTCCGCATCGAAGTGCACGATTTTTATATTATGTAATAAAAAATATCGCTGTACAAAGTACACGAATTAATTTAACCCCAAAGTAAGCAAACAGTTTGCTTGTGTTATGGGTGTTTGTCAACGATACTAATGCATAGAAATACATATAAAAATACTGTAATATACATGACACATACACAGAGCCAGAAATACAGACATCTACGCTTATCACACAAATGTTTGTCCCTGTCGGAAATCGGACCAAAGCCCCATCGATTCGTAACTTTAGGTTCGCTCACCACTCAACCAATGGGGCGGTCAAGTGTTAACTTATTACAAAAGTTTTTTGTTTGTTCCTGTCCGGAATCGAACCCGAGTCACATCAATTGCATGGTCAGGGATCGCTAACCACACAGCCCACGGTGCAAATATGTATTATATTTTAACTGGAATATTTTCAGAGATAATGGCTATATCAATAGTTGGCAAGGCCACAATAGTATGTATAACGCTAGCAGTGGCTGCTGGAATGGGAGTGGTTATCTGGTTGGTGGTAACTGACGATGGGCCGGACCTCCCTGCCACTCCTGATTACACGTCAACGACGCCCACCCCGGTTGATCCTGATGTGTTGTACCAGGTCGGGGTTGGGATAGCGGATATGACTGGACCGTGTGTGGAAATTACATTTGTAAGTATTTATGATAAATACCTACCTTTGCTTTGAGTATTATATACTTTCGCCATTAAGTTTTGAGGATAACTTTTAAAGTTGCCCGGGATTGGATAGGCTTGCCACCTGTCACATTGTGGGACTAAGTATCTTCGGCTGATCGTGGGTGCACCCACAGTACCTCTGCTTACCTTTTTTTTTGTTTCTATTATCGATAGGTATGCGCTTGACCACGATCTCACCTGACGGTAAGCTAAGATGCGGCCTAAGATGGAACGCGCTTCCCTAGAAGGTACGTGTTCACTTTTCTCTTGAAGATCCCCAGATTGTACGCGTCGGGGAACACAGACTCAGGAAGCATGTTCCAGTCCTTCGCGGTTCGAATGAAGAATGTTGAGTCGAACCGCTTTGTCCGGGTACGTGGAACGTCCGCCATATGGCGATGCCTAGAATCTGTGTGCCTCGACGATCGATAGAAAAATGGGGATGGCGGAATTAAGTCGTGCGATTCCGCAGCGCGCTCTCCAAAGTGTATCCGATAAAAAACCGATAAACTAGCCACTCTGCGTCGATGAGCGAGACTCTTGAGCTTTGTGAAGATACCTACTTTAGAGCGTTTTTTTACACGTAGATTTCTGCAATCAGTTCAGTCAGTCACTATTAACTGCTTCCCCCCCCCCTCCCCCAGACCCTGGGTACCCCAGACCCAGACCTTGGCCCAGACCCTGGGTACGCCCATGTACAAAGCTGTTATGTGTCTTGCAGTAACTAAACAATTACGATTATTGCGCATTACTTGTAATCTCGATCTCTCGTATCTCTATCTCGATTCTTGATAATCCCGCGGGACTGACAACTTTAAAGACACAATACTCATCCGAGGTACAAGGGTGTTGCATCGCTACTAGACTGAGAATTTAGTTTTTGGGGAAAACCCAAAAAACCTATATAACTTTTTTATGCCTGACTTGGGGATCGAACCCAGGACCGCATTATTTAAGTTGAATTCGGAAATTTATTTTATACTAACTTTTACCCGCGGCTTCGTTCGCATTATTTTAAAATAAAAAGTATCCTATGTTCTAATACCTCCAAGAATGTGTACAAAGTTTCGTTTTCACGTGAAAGCGTAACAAACATACTTACATTCCCATTTATAATATTAGTAGGGAAGAATCTACAAATAAATAAAATTGGAGTGTCTGTTTGTAATATTAAAATAACCGTTTTTATACACGGTACATATACCAAAATAACATTTTTTACAATTTTTGTCTGTCCGTCTGTCGGTAAGTCTGTCTGTCTGTCTGTCTGTTTGTTCCGGCTAATCTCTGGAACGGCTGAACCGATTTTGTCAGGACTTTCACTGACAGATAGATGATGTAATGAGGAGTAACTTAGGCTACTTTTAACTTCGAAATTTTCCACGCGGACGAAGTTGCGGGCTCAGCTAATTAATTATAAATTGGTCGACCGCTGTTTGAAGATGGTGCTAAAAGTTTACGAAATCGTCGTGTTTGTATGAAGCAAGTCAATGTGGAAGAAGCAAAACTAGTCTGCCTGGACCCGATGTTTGTCACTGGTGTCACTCCACCTATCATGTCAGGGTTTTGGGGTGAAAATATGTGTATGTATAATTTTAACAGATGGGATATGCTGAGCTGGGCCAAACGGGACGAGGTATCCACACTCGACAGTTCTCCAGGGCGTTCATATTCACCAAGGAGGACACCAGGGTTGTCTTAGTAACCGCTGAGGTCCAAGCCGTTGGAATAGCTGTCAGACGAGAGGTAATATAACTTTCTTTATTTTACTGCCATTGGCCTAGTTTTCAAATCAGTAAAAAAATGGTCTGATGTTGTTTCCTAAATAAAATATAAATTATTATAAAAATACAACCAAATTGAAAACCTCCTCATTTTTGGAAGTAAGTCAAATGTGTATTAAAGCAATGCGGAGTTACTAGTATCAGATGTTTGGAAGAATTGACCATCCGCCTCTCTGCCTGGCAGTACGTAAACGAACGATTGTCTAAACATCTCACTACCATTGGCGTTAAAACTTTGGAACGTCTCGCCTGGGTCACAGAATACTGGAGACTAATAGAAGTCAATATACATACAATTACTATTCGGGCAACGCACGCAACAACAAGATAGCAAACAAGCAGATGGGTCTCCTTATGGAAAGAGTCAACCATCGCCTATAGACATCAAAGGTGTTTATGGTGCGTTGCTATCTTGTGGCGAGGTTTAATGCCACATCTACAAGTTTGCCAGCTACCTTACCCTCCAAACTGGAACACAACAGTGACAAGCACTGATGCTATTGTGGCAGGAATACGTAAGGCGGTGGTACCAGACCCGGGCGAGACAATGCAGAACTCCTAGTAGCTAGGATGGTAGTGACTCGTATAACCAATCGGTCGCCTTTGACGACCTGTATGGCAGAACGGCAGTTGGCCTATTCTTCAAAGGAGCCAGAAACCAACACGGGGAAAAAATGACCTGACGTATTCCTGCCGCAATATCGTCAATTCTTGTCACTGTCGTGTTCCGGTTTTCGAGGAAAAGGTAGCCAGTAAACATATTATCCCGCCACGCGGACAGTAACGCATCCTTAATATCTTTGGTGTCTATAGGCGATGTTTGCCCCTTCCTATTAGGAGAACCATCTGCTTGTTTACTATACTATGATACGAAAAAATCTTCAAATGACAGTCAGTTTTTTTTTTATATCGTAAGATAGCAAAAAAGCAGAAGAATCTCCTGATGGAGAGTCAACCAACGCCTATAGACATCAAAGATGTTAATGGCGCGTTGCTATCTTGTGACGAGGTCTTATGCCACATGCATAAGTTTACCGGCTACTTTACGGTACGGTACCAGACCCGGGCGAGACAATGCAGAACTCTACAACCTAGTAGTCACGATGGTAGTGACTCGCATAGCCAATCGGTCGCCTTTTACGACCTGCCTGGCAGAACGGCAGTTGGTATATTTTTCAAAGGAGCCCGGAACCAACACGGGGAAAAATAGGTAAAAAATTATTAGGTATAAAGTGATGCTATACGTTCAGCATGGATAGTCACTTGCACAAGTTTACCAGTTGGCCTTCTCAATGGAACACCAATAACTACGACAGCGACAAGCAGTAGGTGAGGTGGCGGTACCAAACCCGGACGAGTTAGTAGTTAGTAGTGACCGATGGTAGTGTAACGTTTAGCTTTTTCTTATTTTTAACGAAATTCCTGGCAATATCTATTCAAAAGTGGCCTGAATCAATAATTCGGTCAATTAGTTACCGGTCATTTATCGATTTAAGCCCAAAATGCACTGAACATTGTGTAATTTTTCGGTCTCCATTGTGTTAAACAATTAAAAAATTGCAGGTAGTCAAGAACCTTCAAGAGATGTATGGTGATATGTACAGTCTACGGAACGTGATCATCACTGGCACGCACACACACAGCGGCCCTGGTGGCCATCTTGTGGACTTCATACTTGACATCTCGATACTTGGTTTTTCGCGGGAAACATTCAATGCGTACGTCGCAGGAATCACAAGGGTTGGTATTTTATATTATTAACTAGCTGACCTTTTTTTTTATGTCATAAGATAGCAAACAAGCAGATGGGTCTCCTGATGGAAAGAGTCACCCATCGCCTATAGACACCAAAGATGTTAATGGTGCGTTGCTATCTTGTGGCGAGGTCTAATTCCACATGCATAAGTTTACCGGCTACCTTACCCTCCAAACCGGAACACGACAGCGACAAGCACTGACGCTATTGCGGCAGGAATAGGTAAGGCGGTGGTACCAGACCCGGGCGAGACAATGCAGAACTCTACCACCTAGTAGCCACGATGGTAGTGACTCGAAAGCCAATAGGTCGCCTTTTACGACCTGCCTGGCAGAACGGCAGTTGGCCTATTCTACAAAGGAGGCCGGGACCAACACGGCGGAAAACGTTGTTTTGCCTTACATATTAGGAATCCAAACAACAAGCGGACAAACAACGAATTTATATAAGACTACGGGATCGTCCTTCCACGCAGCGAAAATGGCATTATCTTTATATGGTGGTTAAGTATTCTTAAATTTTCTAATTTTCCTCGCAATTTTCTTAATATTTTCTTTTATAAAAACCTTCTCCTTACAATTACAATCACAACAAAAAAAAAAAATTACCGAAATTGGTCCAACCATTCAGGCGTGATGTCGTGACCAAGGAAAATAGGGATTGATTTTTATATATATAAAGATTGATAGCCAACATTAAGATAAAGTCTTACTTCTGAGACAATAATTGATCGATCGATCGCTTATTAAAAATGTAGGTTCAAAGGTACACGGAACTACGCCGCTTTTAGTACCAACGGGGAAAATAAATAGCTATTTTATTTCGAGACAAAATATCTCGAGACCTGATGACGAACATCTCATATGATTGCTTTGTATGATTATGATTATGTTGATATGACATATGATTGCAAAATAAATACCAGCAAAATCTCACCCAATAGGTCCGATGCAAAAACCCAATACGAATGGAGGAGCTAATCTATACATATAATAAAATCGTAGGAAAGTCAAAACTGTACATTGAATGTTTTTTAAAAGTATACTTGGGGCGTGATCTACAATCGATATCGAAGCCAAAAATATAGTTTTTAGAATTTTTGTCTGTTTGTCTGTATGTATGTCCGGGGTAAACTCAAAAGTACTGCATGGATTTACTTCAAATTTTGTATGAATATTACTAACAGGTCGGGTCAACATATAGGCTACTTACTATCACGCTATCACCTACCGGAGAGGAGCTGTGCGGAGTGAACGAAGCCCGCGCGGACGAAGTTGCAGGCAACAGCTAGTTATTTGTGTATCTTTAAAAATATAGAGTATGTAGTTAGGGCAGGCCAAGTCCCAGTAAGAACTGAATTTCAAGTAAATCAAAGAGTTATTCAGGCCCAATTCTAAAATATGAACTACATGCTTTCTGACGAAATAATACAAGTCGAGGAAGTTATTTTGTATTTTGAGTAGGTATTTGCGGTATTTTTGTTGACAGTGCAAATCTTCATGTTGCAGAGTATCGTACGTGCTCACGAAAACATGGTACCTGCGCGACTTTTCTACGGAGCGACACGCGTATCGGATGCACACATGAACCGCTCTCCTTACTCATATGAATACAACCCTGCCGAAGAAAGAGAAAGGTATTTTATTTAGGTACCATATTGACCGATAGCACACAAGCAGTTAATGCTGTTGGTTAAAAGTCGTCATTTGTAGACAGAGTAGAATTTTTTTATATAAGTATATCATAAGATAGCAAACAAGCATATGGGTCTCCTGATGGAAAGATTCAATCATCGCCTATAGACACCAAAGGTTTTAATGGTGCGTTGCTATCTTGTGGCGAGGTCTAATGCCACATGCAAAGTTTACCAGCTACCGTACCCTCCAAACCGGAACACGACAGTAACAAGCACTGACGTTATTGCGGCAGGAATAGGTAAGGCGGTGGTACCAGACCCGATCGAGCCGATGCAGAACTCTACCACCTCGTAGTCACGATAGTAGTGACGTGCATAGCCACTCGGTTGCCTTTTACGACCTGCCTAGAAGAACGGCAGTTGGCCTATTCTTCAAAAGAGCCCGGGATCAACACGGGGAGAACTAAGAATATTGGTGCATTATCATCCGGGTGGCGACATTTAATACCACATGCACACGTTTACCGGCTACCTCACCTTCCGAAGCGACACTGATAATTAAGCAGAGTGCACCAAACCGAAGTTCCAGTTCACAGTGATTCATAGATTCAGTAGGCGTGATGAATAAATAATAAACAATATCAATCAGAGTTTAACATACTCCATCTCTACCATCAATAGTCTTCACACTGTTCTATAAACGTTGCAGGTATGACACGAACACAGACGACAACTTGTACCAGGTCCGTATAGTCCGTCAAGATGGCCGCCTGCACGGTGTGATGAACTGGTTCGCCGTACATACCACCAGCTTGAACATGACCAACCAACTCGTCTCTTCAGACAATTTGGGGTACTCGGCATTACGGATGGAAGCTGACTTGAACCCTGGTAGTCCTACTGGAAAGGTAATTTAATGACAAAGCAAGATCTGAGTTATAACTTTCTTGTAACATAGTATGGGCTAGGGAGTAGCCCATTTTGCACAGATAATGAAGTCCCTGGTTTGACTGCCAGGTGAAAGTGTTATTGAGGTTATTCTATGATTTTTCTCAAATATTCATAATATCTCAGTAGCAGCTTGAAGTCAGGTGATGGTGTCTTAATATGGGGGGGATGTTTTAGAAGTAAAACTCTCAGTTGCGGTTGTCACTAGTTAAGTGGGAATCGTTATTAGGTCAGTAAAATGTCATCACTCTAACCGGCGAACTGGTGAATCGTGATGAATTGGCAAGTATATAGATGTTTAGTTCCACTGTGCTGACTCTGCACGGGAACCGGCAATCATAGAAAACATGGCAGGCTTTTGGTATCACCAACTTATTAATTCCTGTCACAATAGCATCATCTCTTCTTACTAATGTAATGATATGTTGTAAAGTCTAGGCATGTTACTACCATCGTGACTAAGAGCTCTGCAACGTCCCAGGTTTGGCACTACCGTCTTACTTATGTTGCAAATTTAGCATCAGGGCTTGCTGGTATATGGGCCGGTTCAGAGGGAAAGTTGGTAAAAATACGCATTATATCCTAGTTACAGGTGTGTACGTATCCTAGTTACACAATGTAAATTTATTTAGTTTTCACAATGACGGCTGTCTTCGAACAGTACAACCATAAAGTTGTTTGTTATCTTCTTGCACAATAATTTTACAAACATTTTTTTCATTTCGTAGGTTAGCAACAAGCAGATCACTCTCTTGATGGAAAGAATTGATCGTCACTCAAAGATATTAACGGTTCGTTGCTATCCGTGTGGCGAGGTATTAATCCATAAGTTGACCGGCTATCTTACCCTCAAAACCGGCAGGACAATAACACGCATCGATGCTATTAAGGCAGGAATAGGTAAGACGGTGGTACTATACTCGGGCGAGACGTTCCGGAACTCAAGTAGATACGACGGTAGTGACACATATAGTCAATCTTTCGCCTTTTACGAAATGCCTGGCGAATGGCAGATGGTCTATTTAAAGGGGGCCTGGACCAACACGAGGATACCTTTACTTTTCAGCCAGAAATCGTAGCTGGTTTCTTCGCGGCGAGCCTGGGCGACGTGTCCCCGAACACGCGCGGCGCGCGCTGCGAGTTCAGCGGCGCCGAGTGCGACAACCAGTTCTACCTGTGCCAGCAGAACGAGCGCTGCTACTCGCTGGGGCCCGGGGATGACATGTATGAAAGCTCGGCCATCATCGGCGAAGCCGTCTACCGCGGAGCGATGGTGAGGGAACACATTCTACCAAATTATTCATTACTGTTTATTTACAAAAACACGTAACGACCGTAAGGCTTACTGGGTTTATGTAGGTGATTCTTTGAGATATTAAATAAAGAGAAACAAATTATCACATTCTATAAAATTGATTATGCCAGTTAATTGTGCAGATATAACTGTATTTTCTGTATATAAAATAAAGTGCAAAATGTATTTTTATAATTTTCGGTCTTACCTATTTGTTTTTAATTGAATTTATAAATTGAATTTATAAACTCTATATAATTATTTATAAATTCATGTATAAATACATGAATCGATAGCTTATATAAATGCGAGTTCCTAATTACTATCTGTATCAAAACCATAATCTAATTCCGTGTTATTTAAAAGATACACGACATTAAAATTTTTATTTAGGGTTGCCACACTCAAATCCGGATAATAGTAACATGTGGTACCTGGTTTTTTTTATACATAAGATAGCAAACAGGCAGATGGGTCTCCTGATGAAAAGAGTTAACCATCGCCTATAGACACCAAAATGTTGATGGTACGTTGCTATCTAGTGGCGAGGTCTAATGCCACATGTATAAGTTTACCGGCTACCTTACCTTTCAAACCGGAACACGACAGCGACAAGCACTGACGCTATTGCGGCAGGAATAGGTAAGGCGGTGGTACCAGACCCGGGCGAGACAATGCAGAACTCTACCACCTAGTAAATGGATGGATTTGAAAAATATATTTAATAAAATATATTGTTTTATCTTTCAAATCTTAATTGATTCTTTAATATTCATCAGTCGCTTCATCACGATTCTAACGAGGCATCCAAAAGACAACGAGATATAGAAAAATATCATATACCTATTTAGTATTTTCATTACGACCGGCCAAAAAGTTTGATTTTACGTTATGTTATAAAATGTATAGGGGTATAAGGTATCCCGGAAAAAATATTGAAAAATTCGATAACACCAGAATCAACATTTTTTTTTTGGAATTAACAACATTATATTTAATTGGAAGATTGCAACGAACGTCATTGTTTATGTGAAGTCTTCATGAGAGAGTGACATGTGGGGAAAAATGCTCAGATGTAAATAACTTGTAGAAAGTGAAGAAATGTATGACGAAGAGAGCGTAAGAGCAGACCTCGTGCATCTCCCAAGATGGTTAATCATCGGTGCGTTGCACCTCTTTCTACTTTTTTGGGAATTTGGGCTTGATTGTATTATATAAATAATATAAAGAACCTTAAGGTGGTGTCAAGAGTCTTCGCAACCGGCGTGTTTGTATGAAGAGAGTAATGAATGTGGAGAAAGCGAGACAGGCCTGCAAGGATTATGATGTATGGCACTCGGTTCTCTCTGCCTACCCTGTAAGGGATCTGGCGTGAAGATGTATGTATTCATGTATGTATAAAACCAATTTGCACCCGTTAAATTGATAGGGAGGACGCAAGGTGATGATTTCCGGAGAAAATAAACTCGATTGAATTTGTTGCAAATATATTACGAAAAATAAGGATTATGAATTTAAAATAATTTTATTATTTCGTTAATTTCAGGAAGTGCTGAACACGACTGGCGAAGAGTTGCGCGGGGAACTCGCAGTGGTACACCAGTTCGTGCAGTTCTCTGAGGAGACTGGCGCCAAATACGATCCTGTGCTCAGGGAGTTTAATACGGTGAGACACCGTCAATAGTTACAATAGGGACTAAAAAATGAAAACAATACCACAGGATAAGGATAAACACAGAAAAAAGTATGTTTATTTCCTAATATATTATATTATTAAAAAATGTTGCTACTTTAATACCAAAACCTCTTAGTTATGGAATAAATTTATCATTTTTAAAAGGAAAATTTCCAGACGGTTCAAAAAATCGGTCTTTAGGTCATTTTTAAAAAGAAGATGTAGATGACAGTAACAATCATAGGCTTGTAACTCTAATTTCAGTTACCTCAAAAATACTTGATAAAGCAATGTATAGAAAAAAAAAACTTTTACCTTGTTTGAATGTTTTGGCGGTATGTGTATTTCAACAAATGCTGAAGTGACAGGAAACTCAAATTTTAGGAATAGTGGAAAGTTACATGTGCCTAAACAAAAACTTAATATTTACAAAAAAAATGTGTATTGTATGGCAATTAGTATATAGGTATATACAACCCAAGGAACTTATATACGATAACTGGAATTACTACGAAGCAATATTTGAAAAATAAAAATGTACTTTATTTCGTTCTCAATAAAGTTGACATTTGTTTCTTACATAACAGAGGGAAAAAACGTTCTGAGCAAGACAACGACATGAGTGGATGTTGTCCCTTTCTTGCAATTGCCAGTGTAAATAAAACTTTCGGATGGTAGATTTTTATATATTCGGTAATCGTTAAATCCCTTTTATTCATACACGTCGATAGATACATTAGCATAAAATGTATTGTAATTAACACAGTGAGTTCTAAAATGTGCTTATTTTAATTATTACGTAATTACGTATGCAATGCAAAAAATGTTTCTGCAATTAGTAGAATTACTTAGTAGTAATTTGCAAACTACGCATGGCCACACTAATATATGGCGATTGGCGCTTTATTTAGTAGAAAGAGACACACTCCACTCATGTCGTGGTACTCTTCGGAACGATTTTGAAGCGCGTGTAAGCATTCCGGGTAGAATATAACTTCCTTAATACAACCATATTCCTGATAGTCTTAAATCTTTACCTTTTGGAAAATTTCGTAAAAAGCTGTTTGATTTGTTACTGAGGTGGCGCATTAAGACTAACACCACTTTATAAGTTCTGTCGAATTAAAGTCATTAAAAATATAGTATCTAGTTCTGTGTGCTAAACAAATACAATTTTAGTATGTTATGATGTTATTAATTTGGATTAGTGTTATTTCATTAAAAGAAGAGACAAATGAAAAAATTGCATAATCAATGTAAACGTAGAAAAGTGATTTAATGTGTACAAATTGTTACTAAAATTGCAAATTAAGTTAGAACGCTTTTGTTGAAATCTACTTGGTGTCATTCGAATACAAAAATGGAAGATTTTATGCCACTACACAATGTAGTAAGTCATATAAAATAATTTGGAAATTTGAACATTTATAACGGTAACATTATGGTATGTCTATTCGCCAACAGATGTCGCTGTGTGTTAAATCTTAATTTAAGGACCAATTTATAGAGGGCGAATAGAGATAATTATTACAGTAATGTGCCGTAGTCACGCCTAGAGGACGCTGTAACTAGTTCTTGAAACTGTTTTGTCTAGCATACTATTCGTCAAAAGAGGGCTTGAATGAAAGATATTGCATTTGTATCGTTAACATAGCTAGAGTACGCTACTAATATAATTTTACAAGTTGCATAAGGCACGAAGCACACGACCGCAAAAGTCTCACGATTTTTATTAATTAAAATATATTGAGTTTCGGCAGTATGAGTGTGATTACTCGTAAAGCTAGCATTCAGGCCATGGAGGCAAAGCTACGCACAGTAATAGAGCAGCTTAAGTCTAAGACTGAGTTATGTGACCAACTGACCCAGGAACATGACAATTTTTATAATTTCCTCCTCATGGGCTTCACCCCATGAGGAGGAAATTATAAAAATTGTCAAAATAAATACTAAGTTGAAAAAGGAATTGGCGGAACTTTTCGGAAAATATAACGACTGCGTTCAATGACGTGATACTTATAAGCTGACAATTGACTCTTTCACTGAATGTACTAAAAAACATGAATCTGCACTAAATCAAATAAGCCAACTCAAACAAGAGCTTCATAAAAAATGCGAGCAGCTCTACGAACTTCAACAAGGAAAATTCTACAATAATGGGTGTTATACAGGAAGGCAGACTCAATTAGACAATGAAAAATATATATCAAATAATATAAACTTTAATAGCAGGCGGAAAATCAAAAAATATATAAAAATAAAAAAAAATGATTAAGAAAATACAAGCATTAGTAAAAAATAAAGCTAAGACGTTTAAATGAATCGAAATAAACAAGAATTAATACAATTAAAATTAGAATTAAAATCTTATGAAACCAAAATATTGGACTATGAAAATGAATCGACACAGTTAAAATGTGAAATGGACTATCTAAATGTACAATTGAGAGACATGTGTCAAAAATATACTTTAGTACAAAAACAAATAGAATCACATATTTTAGCAACTGATGAGCTCATTGACTTATGGTATTACAATGCTGAACACTTTGATTCTTTAACTAATCAATATAAAATATGCAATTGTAATATTGTTAAATCAATTTCCCCTAAAACTAGTTTTTTACCAAAATATTCCGAACTCAAAAATGACAATGTAATTACAAAGTCATTGAAACAGTCGCAGTCTCAAAATAAAACCATAATTTTTTCAGATTCATTAGGTAGAGGGATTGGAGTCTTAATAAAAAAATATTGTGAAGGACAAGTGATAAATCACTGTACTCCTGGAGCTACAATCTCTCAAATTATTTCTTCCATAAGTAACAGTTTATACAATTGTGACTCTACATTGTTAATATTACTGGGCGAGAGTAGCAACTTATGTAGGACAAACATAATAACATTATTCGATTTCTTAAAAGAACTACATGTAAAAAGAGTAATTCTGTGCTCACTGCCTTACAATAGATTTGTATTAAAACAAGTTAATGACTATATTCATAAATTGAATATATTATTATACAACCTAGTCAATAGTCATAGTGACATATTTACATTTTTTGACATCAATAAGTTTATTAATGGAACTAGACTGACAAGAGATATGTGTTTTATCTCTAAAATTAATTTACGCAGAATTGCTTCATTAATAACAATTTTTTCTCAAATCAATCAAATACAATTATTGTTTCCGACTCTGTATCTCTTGAAAGAGTCAATAGTAAGAGACAAAATATGAAATCGACTTCTGGTAACATTGATAATGACTTTAGTAATTTAAACTAAATATATTGACAACAGAGGACCAAATTGTGTCTGATAAATTGTTACTTTACTGTCAGAATATCAATAGGTTCTCTGGCAAAATATTAGAATTAGAACTACTCATTGATAAAATTGATTTGGATATTATCTGTCTTACAGACTTGGTTAAAGTCACATAAGATGCAATTTTATTTACAAAATTTTAATATTGCAAGTGTATATAATAGGTTATCTGGTAATGGTGGGGGTACATTAATCTTAATTAAGAAGAATTTAAAATTTAAATCACGACTGGATATTTCTAATGCATCTGTAGAGCACGTATGTGAGATTGCTTGCACAGAAACTGAAAATTATATTATTTTATGTATATATAGATCACCATCTTCGAATTTTATGAACTTCTTGTCATCGATGGAGGAAGCACTTAAAAAGATTTTTTTTGTCAAGGAAACGAATTATAGTTTGTGGTGATTTCAATGTAAACATCTTGGTGGAAACCAGTGAAAAACAAGACTTACTGTCTCTATTTAAATGTTTTGGTCTAGAACCAGTGTTTAACGAACCTACTAGAGCCCGGAAGTGCTACGTGCATCGACAACATACTAGTGAATTTTAATGTTTTAAATAAAGAAATTATTACTGGCGTTCGATCTGATCACAAAGGCTTGATGGTCACCTTATCCCATCAAGAACGAAAAATTCAACCAACAATAAATTTCAGACCTTTATCAAAAAAAGCACTTGAAAAATTCAGAATTTATGTGGAAGCTAAACTTCATAAATTAACTAAAGATTCAAAAGACTCAAACTCTATTTACAAAGACTTAGTTAATTTAATTTCTAGCTCCTTTCAGAAAGCTTGTCCTATCAAAACACAAAAATTTTTTAAACTACGCAACGGATTCTGATGCGGTTTTTTTAATAGATAGAGTGATTCAGAGGAAGGTTTATATGTATAATAACATTTCACGGCAAAACAACGTTTGCCAGGTCAGCTAGTTGTATATATAATATTGTAATACGTATTAAAAAAAGCCCGCTGAGTTTCTTCCGACGGATCTTCTCAGTGTGTGGCCGCGTTTGGATTCGGTAGTAGTTATAAATAAATTGATTTTTCTATATAGTGTTAAATACTTAGAATATATAATAATTTTTAAATATTTGCACACCATATCATGGTAGAATATGCTGGTAGGTACTTTTGATTAATTTTAATAATATGTAGTTACACACATATTTTTCCCAATAAATAATTTTTATTACATTTCATTTAAAATATACATACATATTTTATGTAATGGCACCATGAATTTTTCGTATAATATATTGTTATCATTTAATCAAAAGTTGTCTGGAAGAGATCGAATTTTAGTGATAAAACCGCCTTTGTGTACCTATCTAACATATTTTATATATGTATGAAATATTGTGTAAGATACATAATGTAAGATAACTGTATTTTATTCTTAGGTTGTTATATATTTTGGTGCTCAATAAAGAGTTATTGTATTGTATTGAACACTAGCTGTTGCTCGCGACTTCGTCCGCGCGGACTTCGTTTACTCCGCACAGCACCTCCCCCGTAGGTGATAGTGTGATAATATGTAGCCTATATGTTACACCGACCTGTTAGTAATATTCATGAAAAATTTGAAGTAAATCCATGCAGTACTTTTCGAGTTTACCCCGGACATACATAAAGACAAATAGACAAACAGAAAAAATTTATAAAAACTATATTTTTGGCTTCGATATCGATTGTAGATCACGCCCCAAGTATTCTTTTAAAAAAATATTCAATGTACAGTTTTGACTTTCCTACGATTTTATTATATGTATGGATATATACATATATTTATAACAATACGAGCGTATGAGCTAGTGTTTTAGCCTCGAGCTCAGGAGATCTGACATAAAATAACAGTGGTGTGAATGTTAAAAATTGAGTTTGAATGCTTATTTCAAAGAATGGAGCAAAGGCTAAATAATGCATATGTATAGTATTGCCAGCCAGAATGGCCATTGCGTAGTGCTAAAGGTAGGTTTAGGATGTATGAAAAAAAATCACAGTTGTTATATATATATTATAATGAATTTAAATGGTGTAACTTCTCCAAGTACATTACTTGGAGAAGTTTATACTGTGTATAATTATTGGCATAGGCCTCAATCATGAAACATATCCGTCATTGGCGTTAAATGAGTTGAAATACCTATCACAGTATGAAACAATAAAAAAGCCCTCTTCTCGGTCCCTATTATTGTGATGGGCAGCTACGGAACGCGGGGCTCGACATGCACTTGATCGGTTATTTATTTACACAGCAAACAAACAGATCCTGGTGGAAAGAGACAACCATCGCCTATTGACACCAAAGATGTTAATGGTGCATTGCTAGCATTGTGGCGAGGTTTTAATGTATAAATTTACTTTATAATTCTACCGTTTCATCATTATTATATTTATTTAATATAAATTTACATGTATAAATTTATCAACTACCTTACCTTTCAAACCAGAACACGACAGTGACAAGCACTGACGATATTGCGATAGGAATAGGTAATGAGTGGTACCAGACCCAGACGATACAATGTAGAACTCCACAATTTAGTAGCCAAGATGGTACAGACTCTCGTAGCCAATCGTTGACCTCTTACAAGCTGTTGTTTTCCTCGCGGGTGGGAACCGTGAGGAATTGGCAATAAAAGCTCAAATCCACCACGATTCACCATTTTTTCAGTTACTAATTAGGCAAGACGAGCAATAACTTACAAGCAAAATCAAATAGGCATTAATTTACAGAATAATTAGTGTGTATGACACAGTTTGCTTCACAGTTTGACCGGATTATTATCAAGAATAAGTTCACAGACGTCTAGATATTATGATGTGACTTAATATTATATGACAGCCTAATACTAAATAATATTAAGCTCAACAGAGAATTTTTGTATTCATATGGCAGCAGTGGCGGCGCAAGATCATAAATTTATGTGGGTAAGATACACTTTTCGGGCCCTCTGCTCGCAACGCATGTTCGGGGAATACCCTATTTTAGCCAGCTAGCGGCGACGCGCAGCGGGAATTCCTCTCGAGCGATAGCGACGCAAGCACATTTTTCGGCACGTTCATGGCTTTTGAGTAATACATAAATTCGTGACGCGAGGCCCCTTGAACCGCGAGGCCGTGGGCTGTAGCCCACGTCGCCCACCCTTTACGCTGTCTCTGCACGGCAGATTAACGTAAGATCCTACATTGAGGCTCTCCACCAAATATAAGCCCTTTATATAGAGCTGGGCATCTAGAGCAGTAAAAAATCCAATAACTTCGGCTTGTTGAAATTGTATTTTTTTCTTAGCCTTGCATCAATACTTTTAAAATGAAGAAAATTCAACCGCGCTCAAGAATGTCAATTTTTCTGTCGCTGTCGTTTTCTATGCAATTTTGTGATCCTCTACCTCCCAAATCGTGAAATTTTCTAAATGTACTTACACTATTTAGCTCGCAATTAACCCGCCATACCTTAAGCCGACGCGCTTTAGTATTCCATGTCATTGTTCTTTTTTTAGACTTTTCCAAATCTGTAGAGGCTTTCCTCACGATTAAAATGAAAATCATTAAAAAACCTTTTATTTTACTAAGCAGCTAATCTACAAAATCCAATAGGTCATCACGATGCTCAAATAAATCCCCATTTATCATCTTGGACTCCTCTACTACTATTGATTTGTTTAATATTGCTTCTTATTTCTTGCTTATAGAGTGAAACAGTCCACGGGTGTGTTGCGGGGTTGGGCTACAGTTTCGCTTCGGGCACCATCGATGGAGCCAATACGCTGAACATTACGCAGGTGGGTATATTGAATTATACAAAATCATTAATTTATCATACAAAAATGTTATTAAAATACTACTTCGATATTCTAGTGCAGGGCTTCTCAATGAGTAAAACCTCTTACCTATTTAGAAGTCCAGTAATTCTTGACCAGTGATTCTTAATTGGATGTAAAACGTACATGGTTCAAAACGCTGTACAGGAAACTAAAAAACGCTGTTATATGTTTAAATATTTGTACTCGTATTTACTCATGCCGATTCGGGTTCCATTTTGAAGAAAATGTCAAATGCCTTACCGCTAAACATCTCGAAAAAAATGAGAGAAGATTAATACACATCACTGACATCACGAATATTAGCTAGGCGATAGAGGCGGTAGTACCAACCTTTGTCGAGACTCGAGACGTTGCAGAACTTCCCTATTAACTTAGTAATTAGGGTTAGGATGCTACTGACACGAATTAGCCTTCTCTTTCGCGAGATGCCTAGCATTAAGGCCGGCCCTTTAAGAATGATTAAGTTTTTTAAAGACCCTGAGTCATGTACATACGTTTAGAGACATTGCCTGACATTATTGTTGATTCAAAAAAAAGTACCTTAGGAGCGCAGAGTTTTATCATTGTATCTCCTGTCCAGGGCACAATTAACAACAACCCGCTGTTGGACATGATAGCGGGGATTGTAGCCGAGCCCACGGAGGAAGATAGGGAGTGCCATGCGCCCAAACCGATCCTGCTAGGTACGGGGAGAGTAAGTACTAAGTACCTACTAATTTTTCCTGTTATTGTGATAAGCGTGCCTGTTTGCGTGTGCGTGTTTAATGTAGGTGCTTAGTATTAAGAAACATTACATATGTTTCTTTGATTAGTGAGACAGCCGTTGATTAGCGCGAGTGATTAGTAATCAGCATAGTAAAAGTGAATAGACGCTGATTATTGATGACTCGCACTAATCAAGGGCTGTCTACGTTTGTTATTTTGCTTAATACTAATCAGCTGTATTAAATACTCGCAATCACACTTATAAAAGTGTAACCGGGATCTGAAGCAGAGAAACCGCCGCATTAAATTGTAGTGCGGTCTCACAGGAGACAATCCTTAGATTATATTTTACACTTTTTAATGTCGATACCTGGTGAAACTCCACTTGTAATTTTGTTAATACATTTGTACTCCTCAGATTAGGTGTTAGTACTTTTAATTTTGGGCTTAGCTATTTACATGCCCCAAAACCCTGATACAGTTACAGTCTTTAGAGCTAATGGTAAAAACATTATATTAAACATTATATAATATAATATAGGGGATATTATATTATATGCGAAGAATTCATCTGCCCACATTGCATCATTTTTTTTTTTTTTATATCATAAGATAGCAAACAAGCAGATGGGTCTCCTGATGGAAAGAGTCAACCATCGCCTATAGACACCAAAGATGTTAATGGTGCGTTGCTATCTTGTGGCGAGATCTAATGCCACATGCATAAGTTTGCCGGCTACCTTACCCTCCAAACCGGAACACGACAGCGACAAGCACTGACGCTATTGCGGCAGGAATAGGTAAGGCGGTGGTACCAGACCCGGGCGAGACAATGCAGAACTCTACCACCTAGTAGCCACGATGGTAGTGACTCGATAGCCAATCGGTCGCCTTTTACGACCTGCCTGGCAGAACGGCAGTTGGCCTATTCTACAAAGGAGGCCGGGACCAACACAGCGGATATCATTTAGTACATTTATTGTTACGGGCACCTAACCCTATTATTACAGCAAGGTTTTTATGACAAATGGTGATGTTTAGATATAGATTTATTTGGCGTTGTGAATGCACCGTCTGAGCTGTGGAAAATTTTATAATACAAAAATGTTTTTTTATAAAATCTGGCTACAAGTCCAGATGAGAGATTGGACAACATTGCTGCGAGAGATTTTAACTTAAAGAGTAGTTTTGTGGTATTAATTAGGTGGATCAAACAATTTTTTTTAAAAACATAAAATGCCACTAATATACATTTATCAATGCTAAATCTAATGTATTATTTATTTTCAACCGACGAAAAATCTGTTTGTATGTATTTAATATTGTTGAAATTAGATAATATTTACGTATGATGATATATTTAGGTGTTAGATTTATGTTAGGTGCTAAATTTCGAAAGTGTATGTATGTTTGTATGTTCGTCCACGAATTTCGCGGGAACTAGCCATATTAAGATAATTCTTCGTGATTTAAATCAATCATATTCAAATTAAGGGGACGGTTAAAGTTTCAACAAAATCGGTTCAGTAGTTTTTGAGGTATTAGTATAGTTGATATTTGAAGTTGTTTTAAATTTTTAAAGTAGGTATTTATCATCTACATTAATATTATAAACGCGAAAGTTTGGATGATTGGATATTTGTTACTCAATTACGTCAAAACTATTGAATGGAATTTGATGAAATTTGACACACAGGTAGATAATGACCCGGAATAGCATATGGCACATTTTATTCCGGAAAATGTGTTGTTCCTGCGGGATTCCCCAAAAACTTTTATAATGCAGTGAGCTGCACGCTACAGCTATTTTATAATAAACTTGCTGTAGGTGATTTTTATAATACACTAGCTGCAGGTGGTTTTTGGTGAATCCCGCGGGATCACCTAATTTTTCCGGGATAAAAATAGATATCTACCTGTGTGCCGAATTTCATTTAAATCCGTTCAGTAGTATTTGCGTGACTGAGTAACAAACATCCAAACTTTCGCATTTATAATTTACTAGCTGCAGCGTGCAGTCCACTGCGTTATAAAAGTTTTTGGTGAATCCCGCGGGATTACCTAATTTTTCCGGAATAAAAAGTAGCCTATGTGCTATTCCAGGTTATCATCTATCTATGTGCCAAATTTAATTCAAATCCGTTTAGTAGTTTTTGCGTGATTGAGTAACAAACATCCATACATACATACATACTCAAAAACTTTCGCATTTATAATATTAGTAGGATAATACGTACGGTTAAAACGCCACACGCACAATGCTTTGTTTGCCAACGCACTCGCACCCCCGCCCCACGCGCTTCACCTCTTCTTATTGGCGCGCATAAATCACAGTTAGCGTTTGTCACCTGAGTGCTAAGTGTGAGTTTTTCTTTTCGCATTCGATCGTGAGCGCGTTTGGAGTTTACTAGGAATTTGTATGTGATTTGTACAGCGCCAACTAGTGGTAAACGTGAGAAACCAGTTTATCACTAGATGGCGCTGTACAAATCACATACAAATTCCTAGTAAACTCCAAACGCGCTCACGATCGAATGCGAAAAAAAAAACTCACACTTAGCACTCTGTAATGGCAAGTTCACAAAGCTCGACGAAATGAGTTCAGTGAAGCGAAAGTGTTACCAATTGAAGAAAAAATTTTCGCATTTATAATATTAATATAGATAAAGACTTCTGTGTTTAAGATAATATGTATGTGATATCAGGCAAACTTCCCGATTCCGTGGCACCCGCATGTGGTGTCGGTGTCGCTGGTGTGGCTGGCGGGGCTGGCGGTGGCGGGCGTGCCCGGGGAGCCCACCACCATGGCGGGCCGCCGCATCGCCGACGTGGTGGCCGCCGCCCAGCGGGCCCACGCCCACCCGCCGCGCGTCGCCGTCTCGGGGCTCACCAACGAGTACATACACTACGTCTGCACACCGGAAGAGTATCAGGTAACAAGTTAGTTGTGAGCCAGAATCAACAGCGCCAACCTCTGTATCGTAAGAACATTTCCTTCTATAAAATAGAATGGGAGGGCCCCGTCACAAGAAGGAATTATCACCAGATTCCCTGAGACTCACTCGAGAATCAAAATCAAAGAATACAAACGAGAAGGGTGAATCAAATAGGTACTAAACGTTGCAAACGTAAATAAAGCCCTAAAAAGGTCTAGAACAGCAGAAATAGAAACCAAATACCTACTCAAAGCTATAAACGTCGAAGAGTTTGGCAAAGGCGCCGCGACAGGCGCGGCGTACGAAATCAGAAATAGGTACTTAAGGCGAGGTATTTTAAATAAATATAGGATATCAGCTGAAAACCAAAATTTAGCACATTCTTTTTTGTATTTATAACTAAATATTACCATATAAAAATCACGTGGAAGATTAGAAATATTATTACCAATTTATTTATTTTAGAGATTTTTTTAGCCTGTTTTCGGATTTTTATATGATCGAGTCAAGTACATTCTGTCATGTAATAAGTTAGCACATTCCTTAGATAATATCTTCAGGTATGTCGTGTAATTTTTGTAAAATTGTTATTTAACAATCAATACAAAAAAACGTGATTTAGCAAACCAGTTTTTTCCCGTTTGTCGCGATGCCTCGCCTTAATACTTATTCAATAAAAATTTTACAAGTTATTTTGACGCGTTAACATTTTTTTTGAAAGTAGGTACTACCGAATCTGACTGAATCCGACACACTGAGAAGATCCGGCGCAATAAACTCAAGGGGCTTGTCTTTTTCATGTATTTTTTTTAAATATTACATAATGTTTAATTGGTAAGTATATAATTGTTACAATAATGTAGTTACTAATTATTTTTGTGTTATAGCACTCACCCCATGCTTGGGAAAACTTGAAAAAATTAAAAACAACAAAGAAAAATATCGACACGCGGGATTCAAACCTACGACCTCCCCTAAAGCCGGAGTGCTCTACCACTGAGCTAGTGTAGACAGGCTCGACGTGGTAAAATTTTTCTTTACTATACGATCGATGGACGATCACATAGCGAAGAAAAACTTCGCCAAGAAAAAATAGAAATTGTGGCAGAAAGAAAAAAATGTTTCTTGATTCAAAAATAAGCATTGATATAATATCTATGGAAATAAGAAAAAACTTACAAGTTTGATTAGTTTTATGACTTCTAAGTACATTCCTTTTGTAAAATTTACACGCTATTAAAAGTGTCCGTTGAATTCTTGTCCGTCCGCCCATAGTCCGTTGAATATGGGCTTATTGTACATTAAATTAACTTGATAATTTCGGCTGACGCTATTTGAATTCTAATATGGGCTTATTGTACATTAAATTAACTTAATAATTTTGGCTGACGCTATTTGAATTCTAATATGGGCTTATTGTACATTAAATTAACTTGATAATTTCAGCTGACGCTATTTGAATTCTAATATGGGCTTATTGTAAATTAAATTAACTTGATAATTTCGGCTGACGCTATTTGAATTCTAATATGGGCTTATTGTACATTAAATTAACTTGATAATTTCGGCTGACACTATTTGAATTCTAATATGGGCTTATTGTACATTAAATTAACTTGATAATTTCGGCTGACGCTATTTGAATTCTAATATGGGCTTATTGTACATTAAATTAACTTGATAATTTCGGCTGACGCTATATTCTTGTGGCACTTTGAGGCCGATCTCATCAATCTCCTTTAATCGATAATATAAACGGTAATAACCGCCATATCAATACTGGTTCAATAAAATAATAATATCTCCCCAATAAGATTTAACATTCTTCTATTACCGTGTTGTTGGTGTTCGCATTTCCGATTTGGTATTAACAAGAAGCCCTGTATTTGTAAGATGATATGGATTAAATGTTTACTATTTACTAATTAGTTGTGTCATGTCCGCAGATACAACGGTACGAGGCGGCGTCTACTATATACGGGCCGAACACTTTAGACATATTCCTCAACAAGTTCCATGAGTTCACCACCATTGCTATTGAGGTACGTACAGCTATAGGAGGGTGACGTGATAGGAGTTTATCTTTTTCTACCAGAAAAAGCACCAGGTCACTTGCTATCCTATTATATATGAGGCGCCCCATAGACCTAAAATAACATTGCGCAATTCTTTTATTGTGCAGCTAGCTGTTGCCTGCAACTTCGCCCGCGCGGACTTCGTTTACTCCGCACAGCTCCTCCCCGTAGGTGATAGCGTAATAATATGTAGCCTATATGTTGACCCGACTTGTTAGTAATATTCATGCAAAATTTGAAGTAAATCCATGCAGTACTTTTTAAGTTTACCCCGTACATACATACAGACAAACAGATAAACAGACAAAAATTCTAAAAACTATATTTTTGGCTTCGATATCGATTGTAGATCACGCCCAAAGTATTCTTTTAAAAAAATATTCAATGTACAGTTTTGACCTTTCTACGATTTTATTATATGTATAGATGTATAAATAATATTGAATACATCTTTGACTCAAAAACGTTCAATAAATTCACTCAATAAAATTGACAAACCAGTCTGATAAATATTTTCGAGCGAGCAACATGGCTGACGACGAAGTTTTGGCGGCAACCATGCTGGTGATTTTGTTAAATAAATCTCTATACGATTCTATATACTCAAGTAAAAACTCCAGTTCTTTATCTTTTATAGCATTCTTGCTCACCATTTTGCTTAAATTTCCGACAAGACCATATATTATAAACACCGCGACTGACCGAACGCGACCGCTCCAAACTCTGAGGTGAAAAATATTGTGCAATATTAAGCTTACACAGTGCATGAAAACAACATTGCGCAATAAAAATTAAACCCGCTCAAACTTTCGTTCAATCATTGTGCAATCTTCAATATCAACCCTAAACGGTCAATAATATTGCACAATACAGTACCCGGCAATAAATATTGCACATCGACCTTTGGAAAGAGACAATCGGCTAATTTCGGCTTCGTAGAGCGTTATCTCTGTCGCAAAAAATACAAACAGTCCGGTACCTATTAGGAGCTGTTAAAACAAGTATGATTTGCTTCTTTTGATATTTTTATTCTTTGTATAAAATACACTAATTTTTCTATAAGTGATGGCTTTAGGTTGGGGTAAAATAAAATAAAAAAACATTTTTACATTATGTTTACGTATTTAATTATTTTGGAACATTACAGCTTTAGTGTACATAATAAACACCATTATACCTATTGCTAAAATGAGACATTGCAATAAAAATAATAATAATTCTAATTCTCAATTACTTCCATTTCACTATCTGTGCTCTCAAAGAGGTCAATATCACTGTCACTATCAGCCGTATTTATTACTAATCTATCAGTGTAATTGTCTAAACTCTGTTGAATGCTTCTATATTCATTCTCACATTTGATTGCATGATCGCAAACCTTTTTCCACTCTTCAGCGCCGATCATGTTTACTTTTTCAGTCAATAATGTTTTTACTGTAGTTAAGTTCATACCCACATTTCTAGAGGCTACATAGCCTTTCAGTTGAGACCATATATTTTCAATTGGATTAAAATCCGGATGATATGGTGGCAATCGCAACACAGTGTGCCCATGTTCGGCAAGTATTTTGTCCACAGAAAACTCTGTATACCTCTCCTTGTGCTGACATATAATAGCGTAAATCTGGGTTTTTGTTAATTTTGGATCAACTGGAATTTCATGTCTGTTTAACCAGTTGATCATTTCCCGTTTAATGGTGTTTGAGTTGGGGGGTCTCTCAACATACTTGTTGTGATAGGGTGCGTTGTCGATAACTAGAACAGAATCACTGGGTATATTTGGGATTAATTGGTTAACCAGCCATTTCTCATAGTTATCGTTATTCATTTCATTGTGATAGTCACCTGTAGTGTCCGTGGATTTATACGTTAAAAAAGCACCGGGTACAAAGCCTTTTTCATTTCCCGCATGAACTATTATCAAACGTTGACCTTTTGAAATTGGCTTTTTTACTCCTTTTTTCTTATCGTCACTCCAAGATTTCCCTTTAGTGTGGGATGCATGTATATATGACTCATCCATGTAGACGATATTTTTTCCTGTTTCGCGAAATTTGCGTATTTTATCAAGGTATTCCATTCGTTTGAGACTAACGTCGTGCTTTTCCATTAGAATTTTTCGATTATCTTCCATTTTAGTGAACTGAAATCCCATGTCATGAAGTATTTTTCTCAATGTTTTTTCAGACCCATTGTAATTAATAGCTTCAGATAACTTAGCTTTTAATGATTTTATTGTTGGCAGTTCATTAAATCGTAAGTGAAAATCATACACCATTCTTCGAACAACATCGTAATCAAAATCGTCCATATCCAAACGAAATTGCTTTTTTGGTCTCCCTTTTTTTGGAGTGCTGAACTTAATTTCAGTCGAATGTGTTTCAGTACTGACTTCGTTTAATATATTGTTCAAAGTTCTTCTTGAAATTCCAGTGGCATTTGCAACTCGCTCTTGAATCTTCTTAAAATAACAACTTACATTTTCATCTACTTTTTTTTTAAATCTATCAGCTTCGCTTACAAAGTATTTATAAACATTGTAGATAATTTCACGTGACTGACCTCGTAAAGGTTTCCCTCTTTTTCCGAAAGATGCCATATTACAACTTTAAATTATTTAAATTTGTGGGTGTTATCAACTCTAAATATATATTTTTTTTCGGGACGCGACTGCACTCTATCGTACTTGAACAACGACTGACTAAACGTCACATAGGTAGTGTGGGACAGAGATAACGCTTTACGAAGCCGAAATTATCCGATTGTCTCTTTCCAAAGTTCGATGTGCAATATTTATTGCCGGGTACTGTACGTTATATTGCACAATACTTTATATTGCGCAATATTATTGTAGGTTTATGGGGCATCTAAAATACATCAGAGTGCTAAGTGTGAGTTTTTCTTTTCGCATTCGATCGTGAGCGCGTTTGGAGTTTACTACAAATTTGTATGTGATTTGTACAGCGCCACCTAGTGGTAAACGTGAGAAACCAGTTTACCACTAGGTGGCGCTGTACAAATCACATACAAATTTCTAGTAAACTCGAAACGCGCTCACGATCGAATGCGAAAAGAAAAACTCACACTTAGCACTCAGAAGGTATTAATGTAAAGCATCATAACTACTTGGTTCCCCAGAGATCAACATAACGCTGTAAAACTGCAACAATCGACTTCCAATCTCCTGCATCTCTGGAATCCTGGATCAGATCTTCACCAAATTTACCCCAAACAACAAAAAAAAAAAACAAATTAGAAATAAACGACAATAGTAATGAGTTCTGACTTCTGAGGTAACAAACATAAAAAACAGTATTAACAAACAAAACAAGAGTAACAACAAATTAAATATAAACAAAAAAAAACCTCGGTTCAAAACGTAGGCTCATAATCTTTAAGAGAAAAAGATTCAGAAATCCATTAAAATGTTTTTTCTATTATATAATATTTCAGGGTCTAGACTACGATAAGACAATATAATATGTCTTATCGTAGTCTTGACCCTTTAAATGCGGCTCGCGTAATATCACGTGAAACCTGAACCTTGTTTTCACATAGTAATATATACCATACATAGTAATAAATAACAGTACGTAAAACCTAAACCCTTTTACCATATAGGCGTAATATTCCGTTGAAACTAAACTATAAAGATGCTCTGCTGTACAGTGGCTATAGAACACAATAACTCTCTGTGGAACAGCAGAAAAATATTTACATCAGGTGTATCACGTAAAATTTGCAAGCCGCCAGCGATCAGCGATGTCTTAAACATAACAAAAAATCATCAAAAACGTCTCCCATTGCTTGCTGGTCATTGGTTGCACTTTTTGTGATGTCACAGCACTAAAAATAATTAAGCGGTAACGACGGCCACTTATATACAAAGGCTATTATGTATCTTGCAAAAACTAAACAATTACGATAATTGCGCATTGAACGTTAAATCTACGTGATAACCCCGCCTATTGTCATAATATATGTGTGATATACTATAAGCATTGACTTACTAAAAGTCAATGACTATAAGTAATAAGTGTTACTTAATTACTTAAATATTTACGTATTAAAACCTGTAAAAGAGATGTATCTCTTTTGTAAGTTGTTGTTTATTTTTTAATGATTGACCTTTTAAAAAATTGACG
The DNA here is from genome assembly GCA_036924255.1 of Apodemia mormo. Classification (NCBI taxonomy): domain Eukaryota; kingdom Metazoa; phylum Arthropoda; class Insecta; order Lepidoptera; family Riodinidae; genus Apodemia; species Apodemia mormo. The sequence continues at coordinate 42,322,798 of JAUPFN010000008.1, forward strand.
TTAGGATTTGCATTTTCAAGTAGTCAATTTGAAATTGTCACTTTCGATTCATTTTTTGTTTGGTTTTGCAAAAATGATTAATATTATATCTATGGCAACACCAATGTTATTTCGTTCGTTATGCGTATTTCAACGTTTTTGAAATTATATGATAATTTCAAAAACGTTGAAATACGCCAACCGCATATGGCGACAGACCTTTTTTTTATACGTAATATGCGCCCACCGCACATAAAGTGCGTAGTCATTCAGATGTTATAATTATTTCGTCCATCTGCATCGTTTCCCCGTGTTGGTCCAAGCTCCTTTCAAGTATAGACGTGTCGTTCTGCCAGGCAGGTCGTAAAAGGCAACCAATTGACTATGTGAGTCACTAACGTCGTAACTACTTGGTGGTAGAGTTCTGCATTGTCTCGCCCGGGTCTGGTACCACCGCCTTACATATTGTTACCGCAATAGCGTCAGTGCTTGTCACAGTCGTGTTCCAGTTTGGAGGTTAAGGTAGCCAGAAAAAATATGCATGTAGCATTAGACCTCGCCACAAAAAAGCAATGCACATTTAACATCTTTGGTGTCTATAGGCGATGGTTGACTCTTTTCATCAAGAGATCCATCTGCTGGTTTGCTATCTTATGATATAAAAAAAATTGTTCTAGAGAAGTGACTTGATAAAATGTCCACATTACACACACACACACACATACACACACACATACACACACATTACATAGAGCGAGGAAACGACATTATGAGCATATGGTTCCGCATGCAAAGGGTTAACTCTTGAGCATATTGTGCCGTGCGTTGTTACTGATTCGAGCGTACCTCGACTTTCTGCCAATTTGTATAGCGATAGTTGTTTATGAGACAATAAAATAAAATAAATTAATATCATTATGTCAGTTCTCTTACAAGTAATAAATAAATTTGTTCCAGGGTGGCACTGTAGCTCCTGGCCCAGAACCTGAAGATAATGTGAATAGGACAATCTCATTGATATTGCCCGTAGTGTTAGACTCCGCCGGTGCGGGCAATAACTACGGGGATGTTATTGAACATCCGCCAACAATGGTGCGAAGAGGGGACACTGTTAAAGCAAGATTTGTAAGTAAACAATGTTAATTTGAGTGTCTCGGCGGTACAACTCACACTGAAGACCAGAACAGAACAATGTTAATTTGAGTGTCTCGGCGGTACAACTCACACTGAAGACCAGAACAGAACAATGTTAATTTGAGTGTCTCGGCGGTACAACTCACACTGAAGACCAGAACAGAACAATGTTAATTTGAGTGTCTCGGCGGTACAACTCACACTGAAGACCAGAACAGAACAATGTTAGAGTGTCTCGGCGGTACAACTCACACTGAAGACCAGAACAGAACAATGTTAATTTGAGTGTCTCGGCGGTACAACTCACACTGAAGACCAGAACAGAACAATGTTAATTTGAGTGTCTCGGCGGTACAACTCACACTGAAGACCAGAACAGAACAATGTTAATTTGAGTGTCTCGGCGGTACAACTCACACTGAAGACCAGAACAGAACAATGTTAATTTGAGTGTCTCGGCGGTACAACTCACACTGAAGACCAGAACAGAACAATGTTAATTTGAGTGTCTCGGCGGTACAACTCACACTGAAGACCAGAACAGAACAATGTTAATTTGAGTGTCTCGGCGGTACAACTCACACTGAAGACCAGAACAGAACAATGTTAATTTGAGTGTCTCGGCGGTACAATTCACACTGAAGACCAGAACAGAACAATGTTAATTTGAGTGTCTCGGCGGTACAACTCACACTGAAGACCAGAACAGAACAATGTTAATTTGAGTGTCTCGGCGGTACAACTCACACTGAAGACCAGAACAGAACAATGTTAATTTGAGTGTCTCGGCGGTACAACTCACACTGAAGACCAGAACAGAACAATGTTAATTTGAGTGTCTCGGCGGTACAACTCACACTGAAGACCAGAACAGAACAATGTTAATTTGAGTGTCTCGGCGGTACAACTCACATTGAAGACCAGAACCAGTGTTATCTCTTGATACGTGTAGAGATTTTTTTTTGTTCAGCGCTCAATGTTTCAATTTTTCCCGTTCACAAATGAACAATGAAAATAATCACCCGCACCCTCAACAATTATCTGTACGAAACTTTGTGCTTCTATAAAGGCGCTATTAAAGTTTTGGTACAGGTACAATTAAATCGCCCCGTTGGTCGAGTGGTTAGCGACCCTGACTACCCAATCGACGGGGCTCGGGTTCGATCCCCGACGGGAACAAGCATTTGTGTGATGAGCATAAATGTTTGTGTTTCCGGGTTTGGGTATTTAATAAATATATTCTAGTGTTTATATATGTATTTCTATGTATTAGTATCGTTGACACAAGCAAATAATTTGCTTATTTTGTGGTTAGATCAGTAAGTGTAATTTGTCCCGTGAATATATATTTATTTATTTATTTTACTTAAATGTATTAGTATCGTTGACACAAGCAAATAATTTGCTTACTTTGTGGTTAGATCAGTAAGTGTAATTTGTCCCGTGGATATATATTTATTTATTTATTTTACTTAAATTGTTTCTTGGATTTAGCGATTTAGCGCGTAGCGGTCTTTGCCAGTTCCCGCCTAGGGCGACCGCTCTTCTCGTTAGCGATGCCTATAATCCATAGCAAGTCTGTTGTCGATCAACTTGAATTTGAGTCTGAGGTGTGTGTTATTCACGATATTAATAAATTTTAAAATAAAACAGTCGTAATCTGAGAAATTATGCGGTACTGAAAGTTGTGCTATACTCCACTAGACTGGAAAGCGTCGTTTAGGACCCGCCTGAGCTCAACGTGTGAACAGGGCAAATGCTCTTTGCCAGTCATCTCGGGGTTGCGAAATTTTTATTTCAAAGAAATAGTAACAATGTAAAAGAAATATTATCAATCAATCGAACCGAAGCAGTCGATTCTGGACTGCATCAATTGTTGTTATAAGTTTTGCGATTTTTTGGCGGGGATAAAACTTATAATGATTGCATCATCTTTAATAATTTTATCTTAATTAAAAATCGATCAACGTGAAAAGCTTTCACTTTAAATATGAATGTGAGGCGACACAAGAGACCGCGGCATACAATAAATAATAACAAATCAATTACTTACTGCCAAGGGTCGTCAATATACATATTTCACATAAAACAAAGAGACGCTTGAATTATAGCTGTGCCCGCGACTTCATCCGCGTGGAAAAAACCCTAAAATAAAGTAACCTAAGTTACTCCTTATCACATCAGCTATCTGCCAGTGTAAGTCCCATAAAATTAGTCCAGCTGATTCAGAGATTCAGAGAGAGAGAGAGAGAGAGAAAAAGACAGACAAAAACAGTAGAAACTGTTATTTTATTAGGTACATGTACTGTGTAAACATCCAACATTTAGTAAAAAGTGGTTATTTTAATATTACAGACACTCAAATTTAATTTGTAGAAATATAAATAATAATAAGAATAGGTAAAACGTTGGTACCGAACCCCGATCGAGACGTTGCAGAAATCTACCACTCAGTAACAGGTATTAGCTTTCTCACGCCTTTTACGAGATGCCAAGCAGTAAGGCTTAATAAATTTATTCTTCAATAAGGGACTTCATTACCACGATGGATTTAATTTTAATTTCTGTGTAGGTTGCCGCGAATCCTCGAAATGACCTCCGACAAGAGTCAACCTACGGTGCTGTGGAGAGGCTAGAAATGGAGCAATGGATTACTGTTGCTACAGATGCTGATTTGAATACGAGGTAGGATTGTACTATTTTTAAATCTCAGATAACGTAAACAAGGAAAGTTCAGATAAGTGCAGATAAATACCTACGACAGTACTGACGTTAAGGTGTAGGCTACGCCACCATTATTATTTACTATTTTTTTTATATCATAAGATACCAAACAAGCAGATGGGTCTCCTGATGGAAAGAGTCAACCATCGCCTATAGACACCAAAGATGTTAATGGTGCATTGTTATCTTGTGGCGAGTTTAAATGCCACATGCATAAGTTACTATGAGTAACTATGAGTTTTGATACTAACATTGACTATTACCCTTATGTGCTTAGTCTGTTAAACGACAATTTTTTTAACGGGATAAAAAGTAGCCGTTGTGCTATTCTAGGTCATCATCTACCTTTGTGCCAAATTTCATCCAAATCCGTTTAGTAGTTTTGGTGTGATTGAGTAACAAACATCAATCAGTCGTTTATTGCAGCGAATATTGTACATGCCTCATCCACCCAAACTTTCGCATTTTTTTTGACGCAATAAGTCAGTTGGCCAGTGGACTTATCATATCTCACCCGCCACCGCTATCTCCCTCCTACCCCTATCTCTCCTTTCACCAATTTCTCCATACCCATTTCTGCCTTCTCCCCTATCTCTTCCTCTCTCCCCTCCTCTAGCCTATTTGCCCTATCCCATTTCCCCCCTCTCACTTTCTCTCGCTTTCATTTCACCTCTTTCTTAATTAATTATTCTCTCAATTTTTTTTTAATACATTTGAAAATATTTTTAAAATTTTGGTTAAAATAGAAAATGCAAAAGAAATAAGTACTAAAAAACAGTAAATACTTAAATTGTTAATCATACAAATTGTTGTCACCACCACACCAACCACCACCATTGGGTTGGATTCGAACCCAAGCCCTACTGATTTCACGGTTAACATGTTTCCTCATTCCTATACGCTCTTCCAATTTTTTTGAGTGCTATAAAAACAAAAATAATTAGAAATCACGAAAGTACAGCAGGCCTACTCTTGAAAACAATATAAATCTTTAACCAATATTGATAATAAAAAAATTATTGAAAACAAAAAACCCGACTGCATTTAATCTTTAGAAAAGGTTCATTGCCTGAAATGAAAGCTAAAAAGAAAGAAACAAGCCCAGTAGTTTAGAATGATGTTAAGTAATAATGAATAACTTCACCATTGAAATAGTTCTATATTCGATGTAGGTACATACATATAAAACAATTCATGAATTTTAATTCATCACAGAACGATTAACAGTCGGGGCCCATTCAATTTTTAGCTATCAAATTTTCGCAAAGGGCCCCGACTGTTAATCGTTCTGTGATGAATTAAAATTCATGAATTGTTTTAAATGTATGTACCTACATCGATTATAGAACTATTTCAATAGTGAAGTTATTCATTATTACTTAACATCATTCTAAATTACTGGGCTTGTTTCTTTCTTTTTAGCTTTCATTTCAGGCAATGAACCTTTTCTAAAGATTAAATGCAGTCGGGTTTTTTGTTTTCAATGTTTTTTTTACTTTACACTTTTTAGTTAGGATTCATGAACTTCAATATTAAAATTATAAGATGGTAAATTACGCAATCTTGACATTTCATTCAGAGAGTAAATATCGTGGGGATTATTAAATAATTTATGGTGGTCTAAACTATTTATTATTAGCCCCATTAAATACCTAACCCGGCTCAAAGTAACGCATGCTTTGAGCCGGGTTAGGTTCGATTCTGAATTTCACTCCAGGAACATTGTTTTTAATTGCTTTGTCGTCAAATTCTACATAGGTAAACAGCCTATGGCAATTCTCCGTCTTCCAATTGGTCCCTTCGAAGAACTGGTCCATTGTATAATATTATATTCAATTAACCTCTTTTATTTATATTTTGCATTAATTTCCCCGATGTAAAGGCAGAATAATGAAACACTAATTAAAGTATACGTATAAAGTAGGTACTTGTTATAAGTAGGAAAATGGTTTTAAACAAATTTAAATCGTTATACATAATATGTACCTGTATCCTAAACTATTAGATACCTACCTCTGTTGTACCTACCTATTTAAAATTATGAATGAAACCGGTATCTTAAAAATAGAGCATCTTCTTATGATTTCGAAACTCGAGATCTGATAATACCCATTTTTAGAAAATGGGGTGAAATCAAGGACGTTCCGAATTTTGAAAATTTTCATTTACCTAGTGGCAAGTTAAAAAAAGGTAAGGTAAAAGTATTAACACACTATTAAGCCTAATAAAACCAACTAACTAACGCCCTGACCGCCCCGTTTTTTGCTTAAGTAGCAACCCTAACTACCAATCAACAGGGCTTGGAGTCAGATTATAATAATATAATGGCTACAAGCGTAACTTGGGTTTGATTATAAGCAGGGACAAGTATTTGTTTGAAAAACATGTATGTTTGTATTTCTGGTTTGAATGCTCATGAAATAACCAAGCGAAGCTTTGTGACGATAGACGCAAATGTGGCCGCAGCATTAGAGATGCCACGAATATACGTCGCCAAATATTCTCGTGATTTTGGTGAATATTTGGCGACGTATTTGTTCTCCCCGTGTTGGTCTCGGGCTCCTTTGAAGAATAGGCAAACTGCCGTTCTGTCAGGCAGATCGTAAAAAGTGACCGATTGGCTATACGAGCCACTACCATCGTGGATACTAGGTGGTAGAGTTATGCATTGTCTCGCTCGGTCCTGGTACCACCGCCTTGCCTATTCCTGTCGCAATAGCGTCAGTGCTTGTCAATGTCGTGTTCCGGTTTGGAGGGTAAGGTAGCCGGTAAACTTCTGCATGTGGCATTAGACCTCGCCACAAGATAGCAACGCACCATTAACGCCTTGACGTCTATAGGCGATGGTTGAATCTTTCTATTAGAAGACCCATCTGCTTGTTTGCTATCTTATGATCTAAAAAAAAACTTTAGCGAGTTCGGAGTTGATCGTATCACAAGGTACAAGTATTATCTGTTTGACTTTGAATGGTGTGTTGCTATCCGTGTGACAGGATGGCAATGCCACATGCATAGGTGTACCGGCTACCTTACCCTCTTAAACGGAACACGACAATGATAATCATTGACGCTATTGTGGCAGGAATAGGTAAGACAGTGGTACTAAATATCCGGGCAAGACGTTGTAGAAATCTAACACCTAGTAGTCACGATGGTAGTGACGGAAATAGCCAATCAATCGCCTCTTACGACCTGCCTGGTAGAACGACAATTGGCCTATTCTTCAAAGAAGCCCGGACCTGCACGGAGTAAGAACTACTGAACCGATTTTGATAAAACTTAGACAGTTCCCTAAGTTGTTATATGGGTGATTCCGTTCTAACTGTGATATTCAATGTCCTGTATTGTTTGTTCTCACAGGTCGTTAATTAATAATTAATTTATGAAATTTTTCTACTTATTGGAAAATAATAAACATATTTCAACATTATTTTCATATAATATAACTTGCCACTTACAGAAAACTTACAATATATCACTTAAATGTCAATACCGTGTCATGTCCATTTCTAGAATTTATTTATAAATTGTTAGTTTTTTTGTCGTAATAAATGATTTAAACTAATTACCTCATAAATTCTAATGTTTACGACAAAAAAAACTAACAATTTATAAATAAATTCTAAAAATAGAAATGACACGGTACTGACATTATATCACAGTTAGAACGGAATCACCCATATAACTTATTTTAAATCAAAAATAATTATCTTGATATGTCTTTTATTTCCCGAAAAATTCCTGGACAAACATACAAATATACATACACTTACGCAATTTTAGTACACGTACTTGGATGCCTAAATATATCATCATACTTACTCAAATGTTATCCATTTCCAACAATATCACATACATACATGCCAAACTGACAAACCTCCATTTTTTCGTCGGTTGAAAATATTGTCTAACTGAGTGCTAAGTGTGAGTTTTTCTTTTCGCATTCGATCGTGAGCGCGTTTCGAGTTTACTAGGAATTTGTATGTGATTTGTACAGCGCCACCTAGTGGTAAACTGTTTTCTCACGTTTACCACTTGGTGGCGCTGTACAAATCACATACAAATTCCTAGTAAACTCCAACGCGCTCACGATCGAATGCGAAAAGAAAAACTCACACTTAGCACTCTGATGATAAATACTGATTAATGAAATGAATACCGAATAACAAATACTGAAGTAGGTAGGTATATAGGTGTGTATAAAGTACGTGAATACAAATAGGAAAATTAACTTTAAATCGTTATATATCTTAAACTATTATTTAAAAAGAAAAATGATGAATAAAACCCAAAATTATTTTTAAATACCTATTCAACGATACCCCACATGATATTGTTCATCAATATATTTTTTTTTAATTTTGACAATAGGGCGCTTGGTGGTTTCCATGGTGGGGTTTAATAAATGACATGTCTTTAGTGACACTCGCAAGGTTAAGACGAATCGATCGACATGTGAATCATCAAAATAAGCCCACGTGTTTGGCCTCTAGAATGCCACATAGGAACAAACATACATATACATACATACATACATATATAGACTGATAAACACAATACCCTCCTGCAGTCGGGTAAAAACAATAAGTTTCGAATATCGTCAAAAAACGGTACTCTTGAAACCAATATTGGCCACATTGATTCGGTATAGTAAGGACCTGATTATTGGAAATAGATGTCATCGTTACATGTCAAGCTAGTGTTACAAGTGGAAATTTTAAGTACCGTTTTAAAGAAAATAACGAATATAAGCTATAATGAGTAGTTCCAAAAACTTTCAAAATCCGTGTGGCGCTGTCGCCGAATCCAATAAATGAATATAGTTGTCCAGAGTACGAAATACTTCAAAACTCATTAAATATTCATTTAAGATTGAAATCGGTTTTCAAGAGTAGCCCTACTGACCAAAAAATTATAAATGTGAATTTCATCTGTAACGATGAACTCATTTAACTAGTTATACGTATGTATATCTAGCGATTAGTACAATCGAAGTAATCGATCATATAACAAAGAAGAATTTCGCCACGTCGAGCCCGGCGACATTAGCTCAGTGACAGAGCGTCCCGGCTTGAGGGAGATGGTCGCGGGTTCGAGTCTCGCGTGTCGACATTATTCTTTGTTGTTTTCAAAGTTTTTCAAGTTTTCCAAGCACGGGGTGAGTGCTATAAAAACAAAAATAATTAAATTATGCAATTCAACTTATTACAGATTCTATTGGGAACGAGTGTCGACATTTTTCGGTACGAGTCAAGCGACTTTTGAATGGATGATTCCGAGCACATACACTGTACTTTCCTTACCTCATCGAATCGTATACTACGGTGCCGCCAGGAGACTGTTGGGAGCAATCAATCAATTTCAAGGAGTGTCAAATAATTTTACCGTACACGATAATTAATTTATTAAATATTATTTATAAATTCACAGTGTTTGAATACTCTTTATTGTGCACCAAATTAAAAAAAAACAGAATAAGTACAGTACAGCTAATAATTATGTATATAGGAGGTACACAAAAGCGGTCTTATCGCTAAAGAGCGATCTCTGCCAGACGGTTTTTAGGTAGAGGAGATCTTATAATTATTAGTATACTAGCTGTTGCCAGCGACTTCGTTTACTCCGCACTGCTTCTCCCCCGTAGGTGATAGCGTAATAATATGTAACCTATATGTTGACCCGACCTGTTAGTAATATTCATGCAAAATTTGAAGTGAATCCATGCAGTACTTTTTGAGTTTACCCCGGACATACATACAGACAAACAGACAAAAATTCTAAAAACTATATTTTTGGCTTCGATATCGATTGTAGATCACGCCCCAAGTATTCTTTTAAAAAAATATTCAATGTACAGTTTTGACTTTCCTACGATTTTATTATATGTATAGATTTAAGGTAGTGGTGCCATTAATGTAAGTGATATGATTTATGATTATCTATATATATATATATATATATATATATATATATATATATATATATATATATATATATAAGATAGCAAACAAGCAGATGGGTCTCCTGATGGAAAGAGTCAACCATCGCCTATAGACACCAAAGATGTTAATGGTGCGTTGCTATCTTGTGGCGAGGTCTAATGCCACATGCATAAGTTTACCGGCTACCTTACCCTCCAAACCGGAACACGACAGCGACAAGCACTGACGCTATTGCGGCAGGAATAGGTAAGGCGGTGGTACCTTACCCGGGCGAGACAATGCAGAACTCTACCACCTAGTAGCCACGATGGCAGTGACTCGCATAGCCAATCGGTCGCCTTTTACGACCTGCCTGGCAGAACGGCAGTTGATCTATTCTTCAAAGGAGCCCGGAACCAACACGGGGAAAAATTTATATGTATATATATTATAAAATTTATATGTATTATCTATATAAACAAATAAATAAATATGTAGATAAATAAATAATAGAAATACGACGATATATTCATATACATACACCACATACATACATATACATATTATGTAAACTTACATATTTAAACAAAAAAAAGCGACTCTAGTGATATATTTATAGATTAAGATAATGATGTTTACGAGCTGACGTAAAGGAGTGATAACTAGGAGCTGTTTTGGTGTTTATTGAAAGGGAGTTCCATAACCGAATAGCTTGACAAGTAAATGACTGGTGATAATAATTAAAATTTTGAGAAACGGTAAAAGTATAACTTTATAGTAGTTCTACAAACTAAGGAAGAATATGAGTATGATTTCGGCCAGACTTTTTTTATGTGTTTTGGTTGAGAAATTTATTTTAATAACAAGAATACAATATCCCCCTTAGGATAAGATAAAAATCTTATCCTAAGGGGGACAGTCAAAATATTTATTAGTTTTTGATTTGTGGCCATTTAAAGAAAATCAAGCGACAGGAAACTGAGAGTGTAATCAGGAAACTGAGAAAAATAAAAATAAATAATTGAGATTGTGTATTATATATTAAACAATTTTTTAACAGTAATTTGTAATAATCTAAGAACCTTCTATAATAACAAAAATCAGTTTAATACTAAGATTGGACACTAAAACATTAATCTTCAAATGATCATTGAGCACTACAACTATTATCATATAATCTAATTTGTTAAAATCTTTCTTAAAAATAATGTAACAACATGAATGTACGAAGTTTCAGATCAACGATATTTCAATTTAGTATAATATACTTAAATCTAGTAACAGTAAATAATAATCTTGGCAGTCTGGTTGAAATCTTGTTAAGCTATTTTTTGTAATCACAGTTAAACAGTCAGGACACGCAAATAATGTAGGTTTTTACCTTGTGACCTTTAATACATCCCTTTTGTGACCAATAATTACATGATAGACACCCAGTTATTTTCTGTCGTATCTGCACTCTAAAGGGCACCACAAATAAGGCACTTGCAATCACTAAACTTATCTTTATTTTCCTTTGATTTCGGTGATTTATTTTTTTTACCTGTATATTTCTTGTGATTTAATTTATTTTTCTGTATCGAGTCCTTTTTTTATAGTTAGTTGTTTTTTTAATTTTATCTTTCCTTAACATAATTACTTTTTCTTTTGTTAATTGTTTGTTAATAGTATCTTTAACTTTTCTTTCTTGGGTTATATATTTTCTTTGATTTTCTTTTTCCTAGGATAGATGTGGGAAGAGAGTAGTGGAATCAATTTGCAAACTATGGAATTAGATTTCAAATAATATGGTAAACTGTGTATTTATAGAAGTAGATATTTGCCTTTGTTAGAAGAAAACAACGATCAAATTCAGCGGGAATTTCAAGATTTTATTTTTACACTCTGATTATAGATTAAAGTGTATATTGTAAACTCTGATCTCGCTAGTCGCTGAAGATTCAACCACAAACTACTACGGAGAACTATTTTCAGATCGCCATCTGAGGAATATTGTCTTTATCGCATGTTAGAATTGAAGGAAAATGTTATGTCATTAATAATTTCTTAGTTGGTATTATTGATTAAACAAACGTTTATTAATAAGTCAACTAAAGAATCAATAAGTCTAACGTGACTGGAATATTATTATATCAATCGTATATCTATCTCCTACAGGTCCTCTTAAATTATACGGCTTATATAACAGACAATGTAACAGAGTATATACCTAGCCTAGCAATATTTTCCACCTTGAAACGAATGTCATTCTAATTTAGCATCCAATATATTATTATTATTCGCAGTTGTTTTGTTATGAAACAGAGTTTTGAAAGTGATTTGTGTTTTTTATACCAATAACTATTTACCACAAGTTTTTTTATTTTATTTTGTCGTTAAGAATTTGAATAAGGTTTTGATAGAAAAACAATAATAAAGTGTTAGTTCTACCAGTAGCAAGGTATGTAAGTACTTAGTTTGTAATATTAGTGTTTGATATAAGTAGGTAATTCGTATATGTTAGGGCCTATCGTAGGTATACAATTTTGGAAGCATTGTGTGTTTTGCACCGTGGAGTGGATTATATCTAACTAGTTAGTCTAATCTTCTCCGACCGGGATACGTTTAAAACGCATCATTTTACTTTGTAATAATGAATATAGCATAATATGTAGTGTCATTATATAATTTAAGCATAATCTTTTTTTTTGCGAAATGTGTTTTAAGTATAACAATCTATTGTACTACATTTAATTCGACTATTGATGATACGCATAATAGTTTTTAGATATATTTTTTTTATTTTTCCTAATGTTATCTTACCATAAAAACACATGGCATAAGCCCCCCGCCACAAAGAAACAAAGCTATCCAATGCTACAGTTGAAGTAGGTTAGTTAGGTTCTCTTTAGACCCCACACCCAGAAATAGGCTCCGTCGACTTGGTCCAACCCCAATTGTTACGGGAATAGTATGTGGCTACAATACAGTCTGCTATTTGGTCTTGCTATTTATGCAATGCTGCTACAGTCTGCTATCCACCTATTTCTTGCATTTTAATTAGGACTTTTAAGTGTATGCCGTTGATCATTATGTTTATGTATTGTTATGCTTTCCTCAATGTGTGCCTTTAAACATTATGCTATGTTATCTTTATGCTACATAGGGTTCTTAGGCTAGTAAAAATTATGCGAAAACAGTTATGAGTTTAGTTGTTATGGTAAATTATCATTAGTTGTAAAAACGTGATGCCTACTTAAAATAGTACAAAAATTGTTATGCTACTAAATATAGACCCTCTCCGACCACGAAAACTTAGATTCGATTCCGGGTCAAGTAAAGAATAAATATTTGTTAAATAAAATTAAATTAAAACAGTTTTTCTTCTATGTCGAAATCGACAAAATGAGAATCTGAAGAAAAAATCTCGCCGTTGTCTGTTGGAGTGTTAATATCCCTATGGTTCAGAAATTCAATTCGTGTTATCGATTCTGTATTCACAAAAAAATAACGACAGTCATTGGCATTCGGTAAAATATAAGGTATATAATGTACAAATTAATGGGGTCAAATGGATCTTATGGACTCTTTTGTTTTTTAGGAATTATGTTAGATAAAAATAATCTATATTAAAATCGATCGAAACGGGTTTATAAACCCTAATGTTCCTAATGTTATCTTACCATAAAAACACATGGCATAAGCCCCCCGCCACAAAGAAACAAAGCTATCCAATGCTACAGTTGAAGTAGGTTAGTTAGGTTCTCTTTAGATCCCACACCCAGAAATAGGAGCCCCGCGTAGCGGGGCTCCGTCGACTTGGTCCAACCCCACTTCTTTATTTACATACGTAGCGGGAGTTAACAAATGTATATCCACGAAAGAAAAAAGGTAATATGTGAGTGTTCGTGTGAGGTTTTAAAGAAACCCGTGGACTGTATACTAGATTTTAATTACTATAATAAGATATACAAAAATAGGTAAACTGCACGTTGGTGGACGTCCTATCGTGCCGCGTCTGTAGTGCGAATGTTTGTCCTTTTTGACTATATCGCCGCGCCGCACCCGCCCCGCCGTGCCTTCCGTATGACACACATCTGTCGATCCATCGGCGCGAACATTCTCCTTGGGTTGAAAATGGTGCTTCAAAGAGGAAATGGGCAAATGTTATTGAAAGCGCGGCGCACAGTCCCGCGTTTCGTCTTGATATGTCCGCTACTCGAGTTACGCCGTCGTTCCCTGGAAACACTTGAATAATGCGCCCTAAAGGCCACATTAATGGTGGCAAGACCTTGTCCTTTATAATCACAAGTGTTCCTGCTTTTATATCGCCAGAAGATGCTGACCACTTCGTTTTTTGCTGAAGGAGGTTGACATATTTCAGGTTGAATCTACTCCAAAAATGCTGTTTGATCTGTTCCACGCGTCTGTATCGATCTAAACGTGTAGCATGGATGCCAGTAATCGGTGGATGTGGAAGAGCTTGAAGTGATTGTCCAATTAAAAAATAAGCAGGAGTGAAGGCGCAGTAATCTAAAGGATCATCGGACAATGGAGTAAGGGGACGGGAGTTTAAAATAGACTCTATTTGTGTAAGGGCCGTATAGAGCTCTTCATACGTGAAGTGTGCATGTTTGAGTAGCCTGGTAAGGTGATGTTTCGTAGATCTTACGGCAGCTTCGGCAATGCCGTTAAAGTGAGGAGAGTAAGGTGGCGTGAAACCAAACTCGATGCCTTCGTCTGCGATGCTAGATGGTAAATCCTTATTCTGTAAAAAGGCGCGCAATTCGTTATTCGCGCCTATGAAGTTCGTGCCATTGACAAGATGGTTCGCGGCTTACTACGACGAGCAATAAAACGGTTTAATGCCGCCATGTAAGCTTCTTTCGTAAGGCTAGTGATGAGCTCCAAATGTACTGCTTTGACAGCAAGACAGACAAATATACACAGGTAGGATTTTATTAGTTTGCAACCCCTACCTTTGCGGTCAGCTATCAGTATGGGCCCAGCGTAATCTACAGTACTATTAATAAACGGAAATTCTAGCGTTGTTCTGTGTGCTGTTAGTTGACCCATTACAGATTGTAGGCATTGTGCCTTATGTCTGAAACATATGACGCAGTTTTTAAGTATCGATTTCGATAGATTACGACCACCTAAGGGCCAGTAGGTTTGACGAACGTTTGCAAGAAGCAACTGCGGACCTGCGGGTAAAAGTTTTTTGTGCAACATTTCAAAAAGACTTTTAGTAAAATGGTGCTTAGAGCATACAAAATGAGATGTTTAACATTATAATCATAGGGAGAATTATCAAGCCTGCCGCCTACGCGAATGATTCCTTCAGAATCTAGAAAGGGCGTTAAAGATATAAGTCGACTTTTACAAGGAAGTGATTTTTTAGATTGTAATATATTGCATTCCTCAAAAAACATTTCAATTTGAGCGGCTTTTATTATATAGTTTAATGATATTTGCAACTCCTTTAGAGTGAGCGGGCCTAATGTTTTATTTTGTTTTTGTTTTAAATTGTTTATAAACCTTAGTATGTAAGCTACGATTCTCTGTAAATAATTTAATTTTGAATGTTTGTGAATTAATTGTTGTAATATATTTTGATTTATTGTAGTTTTATCTGTCTTGTTTGTACTTGAAAAATTGGATAATACGTCAGGTAATTCTTGTTTATCGCGTTTATTAGGCACGCAAGGCCAAGTATTTTGGCTTTGTAATAGAAAAGGCGGGCTTGACCATCAGAGTTTAGACGCGCTGATAAGATCAGCCTTAAGGCCACGAGAAAGAATGTCTGCCGGGTTTTCCTTGGACGCTACGTAACTCCACGTACAACCAGACGTGGTTTCCTGTATTTCATTGACTCGGTTACGCACAAACTGTTTAAGCTGGTTTGCGGGAGCCGATAACTAAACTAGCACTATTGTTGAATCGCACGAAATCGGCACGTCCGTATCGGTATTTTTAGCGAATCTTTAACCTTAGTACACAGTCTAGTACCCAGTAAAGCTGCGCACAGTTCCAGCCTTGGCGTTGTGGTGGGTTTGATCGGAGCTACGCGACTTTTAGACGTTAAGAGTTTAACCGTGACTACTCCAGATTCGTCGATGGTACGAACATACACACAAGCGCCGTAAGCTTTTTCGGATGCGTCTGTGAAAACGTGAATGTCATTAATTATGTTGTAAGCGCAACAAACCCAGCGTGGTATTTTTAAATTATTTAAATGACTTAATGTGCTATAAAATGAGTACCACTGACTAGATATATCATGCGATAGTTCTTCGTCCCATTCACATTTTTTTATCTATAAACTCTGCATTATTATTTTTGCATCTATGACACACGGACCCACCAAACCTAGGGGGTCAAAAATTTGACTAACAACAGAAAAGATGGTTCGCTTTGTTACCTTTGTGTGTAAATTAATGTTAATAGAAAATGATAAACTGTCCGTGTCGCAATACCAAATTAAACCTAATGTTTTTGATGATGTTTTACTATCAGATATATTTAAAATGTTATTATTCTGTAAATTATTTGTAGTTATTTCTTTTAAGATTTCGTGACTGTTTGATTGCCATTTTCTCAAGTTAAATTTTGCCTTAGATAAAACGGATGTCACCTCTTTGCAAAGTTCTATGGCACCGGAAATGGTGTCACTACCACTAAGATAATCGTCAACATAAAAATCGCGTTGAATAGATATTTTCACGTTGTCGTTGTACACTTTGTCGGCTAAGCTAACTAAACATTTTGTCGCAAGATAAGAAGCAGAAGCAAATCCATATGTTAGCGTAGTTAATTTGAACGTTTTAAGCGGTTCCGTAGCATTTTTACGAAAAACTATTCGTTGTAAAGAATGTTGAGAAGGATTTAATTGAATAGCCCGACACATTTTCTCAATGTCACCCGTGACTGCGTATCTATGCTGTCGAAAACGTAATAATATAGACATCAAGTCGTCCTGAACAAAGGGACCGACCGTCTGTATGTCGTTTAGAGATATCCCCGATGTAGTTTTCGCAGATGCATCAAAAACCGTACGCAATTTTGTGGTAGTTTCGCGAGTGACGCCATGGTGAGGCAAAAATAATTAACGCCAGATGAAAAGTCTGTGTCTTCCAACATATGACCTAAACTTTCATATTCTGACATAAAATTTATATGCAATGTTTTGAAATCTAGGTCACGTTCAAAACGTCTTTCTAATGAAAGAAATCTACGTTTGGCTAAATGAAAAGAGTCCTAGAACGTCTGGATTTGTTGGTTACCACAAACCGGCCGTCACTATTGCGGATTGTGTTTGCCTGAAAACTTTCTTCGCAAGCGCGTTCCTCTGATGTAAGAGAATATTTTGTGGGAATTCTATCGAGTTCCCAAAATTTTGACAAATCAAAAGTGTTGTCAACATTCAAAAAATTGCAAAACTTTGAATTATGTGGAACTTTAATAGAAATACACCCTGTTACTATCCATCCGAGTTTGCTTTCAGATAATTTTGGTTGATTTTTACCAAGGTCGATATGAGTACATTGTATGATACTCCAAAAAACTTCTGCGCCTACCAAAATGTCTATGGCTGACGGTATGTTAAATGTAGGGTCAGCTAGGCGTATATTCGTAGGTATATGTAAATGATCGATATTTATTAACGATGATGGAAAGGAAAGAAAAAAAGTTTTGTTATCTCAGGCATTACCGTCTTTACCATAAGGGCACTCGGGGCCAGTGCCCAGGGCCCCCATCTTCAGAGGGCCCCGAAGGATCGACATTTTCTCTCACATTTAATATCAAAATAAAATGGTCGGGCATTTTCGTAGCTTAAAAGAATAAAAAATGAATTACGAACAACAATGTTACAAGAACGGCTAAGTAATTTGTTAATTATGAGCATAGGAAATGATATTCTTCAGAAAATTGAGTTTGAGGATTTAATAGAAGAATTGTTCAACAGAAATCTCAAAAGAAACTATTATCGTAATCACAATAAAAAAAATCAACAGCATACCATTAATGACATATTGTGTTACAATAAATAAATAAGTAAATAACAATAGCATATCATTAATGACATATTGTGTTATGGTAATATATTGGATTAATAAAGCAGGTCATAGTGAAAAAAAATGTATAGGTAATTTGCTTTCTTTACATTCCAAAAGGGCCCCGAATTCTTGTGTGCCCAAGACCCCAGCATAGTCTAAGACGGCCCTGATCTCAGGCAGTATAAGGCAATCAATATTAAAGGAATAGTCACCGTAAAAAGACTCTATATTGAAATTACAAGACTGTGTACTATTACTAATCTGATTATTAATACCTGTGACAGTCGTGGAGGATGCGTTACGTCGGGGCACGCCTAGCTTAGTGCAAAGGTCGCTAATAAAATTCGCTGTACTACCGTTGTCAAGTAGCAGTCGCGCGTCGCATTTCTTTCCGTCGGCCCCGATCGCACGCACAAACGCTGTGGAAAGCAAAACATGCGAACGCGTAGTATTCTGTATGGGCGAAGTGTTTGTGGGCAGGGCAATGTTTTCAAGCTGGCTTGATGAAGGCATCGGATTTTGAAATGATTCTACTTTATCTAGGTGTAAGAGCCTGTTGTGCTTAGATTTTCAATATTTACAATGGGATAATTTGCATTTATTTTCTGTGTGCCCTGTTCGCAAACAATTACTACAAACTTTAAATTCGCGCGCCTTTTTAATGCGCGCTTCAATAGGCAGTTGTTACGTTACGAGTGGTGCGGTGAGTTACAAGTGGTGCGATCCGGCGCAAACTACTTCAAAATCAGCGTCTAGCACTAATATTTCTATGCAAAGCATATCGCACTGTAAGCTCCGAAGCTTTACCCGTTTTATCAGGCGTCTTACCATTAGATTTAGAAATTCAGCGTCGGGCTTCAATGTATTACAATTCTAGGAATTTTACTAACCCAGAATTTATCAACTCGCAAGCCCAAACAAAAATACGTCGCCTTTTTAATCCCGTAATCGACGTTACTAATGAATTAATTGATGAATGGCAGTCGCGTTGGTCTTGTTCAACTAAAGGACGGCATTTATATAACTTTTTCCCGTGCATCCGGGATCGCTTAAGTAAAACTTGGATAGAAATAGATCATTGTGTTGCACAGTTTCTCACTAGCCACGGTAATTTTAAAGCTAAATTATTCTCGTTTAAATTAGTTCCTTCTCCCTTTTGCGAGTGCTCTACATTAAACTGTAAATATGAACAAACTGCACATCACATTCTTTGGGAGTGTAATCTTTGGCAAAACGAACGTCGTCAAATGCTTGATAGTATCCAATGTATATCCGGTGTAATTTATTACTCCGATCTTGTGGGTACACGTGGGAACTTCCGTGCCTTCAAACGATTTTGTCACACTTACTACTGGAAGCAAAATTAAGTAGGCCATTCTGGTAGGTCCCTAATTTCCAAACTTCCGTGGTGCAATAGCAATCAGGCTTAACCTGATTGTAAAAGTCTCATTTCGTAGCATTTTTATGCTTTTAACATTTTGCTGTCTCCTGCTAAAAAGGGAGGGAAACAGGATGTATTTTCCTACTCCTCCTATATACTTCTGATTAATTTCGTTGCGGGATCCAAGACAGCTTAGCTTTTCCCCAGGGCACCCTGAGCTCGCAACTCAGAGGTTATCAGGACGGTTGCCGCTGTTGATTCTGGTTTACAGAAGTTACAGTGGTGGGAACGAGAGGTGGGCCCATTGCCCTTTTAAAAAATAGGCAGTTGTCTAAACGACTCGCAACTGTAAAGGAAATGATTCTCCGAACATAAAGGACGTGTTATTGTAATCAACTGTGATTGTTTACTATTTTTATTTTGTTGGATATTATTTTTAGATGTAAGTAAAAAAATTTTGTTTCTACAATTATCTGGTTTATTTGATTTATTTATATATTTATTATTTTCTTGCAATGTTTCTAATAAATCAGCCCTGTTGCTTAAAAATGTGCAAAATTGGGATAATTTAGGTGCTGTAGATAAGGTGTTGCGATATTCTTCCCAATGCCTACTTGTTAATTTTAAAGACATCATGTATATAATAAGATGACCCAGTACTGCGTTGGTTCGTCAAGCGCTTTAAGCGCCCTTATGTTTTTATTTGTGACGTCAATAAGTTGAAGTAGTGAAATGGGCGATTCCCTAGAAATAGGTTCAAAATTAAATAAGGCTTGTACGTGATTATTTATTAGCAAACGACTGTTATTAAATCTGCCACAAAAATCCCAAGCTAATTGGTATTGATCACTTTTAAAATCAATATTTCTTATAATTTCTGCGGCAGTTCCTTTAAATGACGCGCGTAAATAATGAAACTTACTAATATTATTTATACTGGTGTTTTGGTGAATTAGTGTGAAGCTGTAGTTCTGAACTCGAGCCAACACTGATAGCTACCGTCGAAGTGAGGTAAATCAATTTTAGGCAAACGAATAAAATTATTGCGTGTCCCACCTGTCGAACCTTCAGATCCCGTCATAAAGCCGGCTTGATCGCGCGCCTTGATGTCCGCAGTAGCCAACAAGCTTTGAGCGAGCGCAAACATTGCGTGATACTGCGACTCGTACTGGACTCGAACCCTGTAATTCGTCGAATTCCGAGTATAGGGCATCAAATTTGTTAAAGCGACCACTAAGCTCAAGGCGTTGCAATTCGGATAAGCTTTCACAACTTTTGACAATTTCTATATAGTTACTGATGCTTGTTAGCTTAGTTTTCATTGAACTGCGTTTTTTTATAGGCCTTTCCGCCATTGTTGCAAAGGTTTAAAAGATCGATATTAAATAAAGCCAAGCAATTCGCTAATAGCACGTTTAAAAGGGCAGTATATAATTAAAACAAAAAAGAAATGCAAAAATATTAAATTTAAAAAATATTGTTCATAGAAGTAGGTAAATAAATGCAGAAATATGCGTTGTCTTATCGCTTACCCGACCGTGGACCGCTAAAGAAACAGAGTGCTAAGTGTGAGTTTTTCTTTTCGCATTCGATCGTGAGCGCGTTTGGAGTTTAGTAGGAATTTGTATGTGATTTGTACCTAGTGGTAAACGTGAGAAACCAGGTTACCACTAGGTGGCGCTGTACAAATCACATACAAATTCCTAGTAAACTCGAAACGTGCTCACGATCGAATGCGAAAAGAAAAACTCACACTTAGCACTCCGGTCCGACGGGTGATGATTTGTGAATAGGCACAATATTTTAAATACGTTTAAAATAATGTAATGAAATATGCGTGAGATGTATGAATAAGCTGTTTTTAATGAGTTTAGGTACATAATAGAGGAAAGCAAAATGGAAAATGAAAAATATGAAATATGAAAAAGAATGATTTTATGAAAAATGGGATGAAAAAAGAAGAAGGAATTGGAACGGACTCACAAAATATCCTTGTCTTCATCCACAATAATTTCGCTTGATGTTGCAGTTATTTGTTTTTGTGATGAGCAAACGTTTATTCTGGCATACATCTATATACCTACATATAATAAAATCGTAGGAAAGTCAATGTATGTCCGGGGTGAACTTAAAAAGTACTGCATGGATTTACTTCAAAATTTGCATGAATATTACTTATAGGTCGTGTCAACATATAGGCTACATATTACCACGCTATCACCTACGGGGCAGGAGCTGTGCGGAGTAAGCGAAGTCGACGAAGCGCGGACGAAGTCGCGAGGAACAGCTAGTATTAGAATAAATGAGATATTAGTTCTGCTTATTGACCAAGTCTCCTTTCTTTGCGCACGAGTCACGATATGTCACACAAGCGGGATGGTCATTTGGTTGGTCCATCGGAAAGAAAAACGTTTCTCATACTATGAATGTTTGGAAAACGAGATATGTATTAGTCTACATCCACAATCTCTTTTTTTCACGTGCGTCACATCTCACGTAGCATATCCTTAGTCGGCTAGATTTATATACAGCCAAACTGGTAACAAAGCAACTCGAAAACATTACATTGCATTAATACACTGACCTTCACAAACAAATAAATAAATTTGCTAATAAAACTCGGACAAAGTGGCGCGTAACAGCCAGTATACAGTAATTATAGATAAGGATAAACTGATATCAGTAGGGTCGTAAACTTTAACTCAATAGATTGCGATAATACTGTCAACCAAGGATATTATAGAAAAACAAGTAGATATACTATGTAAAATTTTATTTATTCCATTATTTTTGTCGATTACTGCACATTTGCGGACATCTCGAGAAAACGATCCTGATTAAAATCGAAAATAAATATCGAGTGTGAGTTCTTAAGCGGTAAAAGTAGAACTTTTTCAAGACTGGTTAAACTTAGTTAAATTGGTTCATATTTTACCGACTAATGTCGATTGCCACCTATTTCTAGTGATAACCGAGATCGATAGCTTTGGTTGTTCATTCGAGGCAAGGGTGAGATGTGGATTTTCAAGAAAAATCTCTAAAAAACCTCAGAAAACTTTTGACAGATCTGCGACCTGTGACCTCATGATCTTTTAACCATATACGTTATCCAGGTGTACCGATATTTATGCAGGTCTATTGAGTTTCAATTACATCTTCAAAAATAATTGCGTTTAAAGTAACACAGAACACTATAAATGCTTGTCGAAGGCTAAATTTGGTTAAAGTTTTATTCGAATTCCGCAAAAACAAACCTAAACTATATCAATCCTCACTGAAATCCATTCAGTTGTTTTGTCTTCCAGGAATTAAAACATACATTTTTCTATATATGGTATAAGATAGCAAACAAGCAGATGAGCCTTCTGATGGAAATAACCAATCATCGCCTATAGACACCAAAGGTGTTAATGGTGCGTTGCTATCTTGTGCTACATGCATAAGTTTAAGGTGAGGTCTTATGCTACATGCATAAGTTTACCGGCCACCTTACCGTTCAAACCGGAACACAACAGTGACAAGCACTGACACTATTGCGGCAGGAATAGGTAAGGTAGGTGCTACGAGATATTGCAGAACTCTACCACCACGTTCGAATTTAAGACAGCGTGATTAATGGTTTTTTTAGATTACATAAATGAACAAATTCGTAAAATGCTTATTTTAAATGTTTAGTGGTTTGGTGAAACAGGCGTTGTGTAAAGTAATAAATAGATACATCGTTTCACCAGATTATTTAAACTTACACCAAGTTTGCTATACTTATATTTTTTGTTATTCCGTGAAAATAACTGCAGAAAAAGAGCTCCGCTATTATCAAAAAAAGCGTGCGCGCTAAGAGAACTGAAATGAAGTGAATAGATATCATGTCAAATAAACAGTTTGGATGACATACATTATTATCCGTTTCGTTATGACGTCATTTTACATCGTGTGCTCGTCCTACCAGTTGATGTCAGTTCAAACATAATAAGAAATTTTACGACATATAATACGTCATTACCATCGTGACTATTAGGTGGTAGAGTTCCGCAACCTCTTACCCGGGTTTGGTACCAACGCATTACCTATTACCTACTAGTCACAAAAGTCAGTGCTTGTCACTATCGTGCTACGGCTTGGAGGGTAAGGAAGCCGGTAAACTTATGCATGTGACATTACATGGATAGCAACGCAACATTAGATACATCTTTCTATCAGGAGAGTCATCTGATTTTTTATCGTATGATATAAAAAATATAAAGTACCACGTATAGGGAAAAGAGTGAAAATATATTTTTCTGTAAGTGCCTGGCAAAGAGGCAAGATGATTCAGCCTACACCACGATGTCATAATTTACAAAGTTTTAAATTTCACAAATATAAAAACGCACATTTTGCAATCGTTCAAGCAGGCTATTTAAAATAGATTTTAGATAGGTAGATATTAAAAAAAATACTTCAACCGTGTACCTACATATAGAATTTTATTCGTGTTTCAACGCTTATTTGCGTGAAGGTGTCCACCGTCCTCAATAATACTTTTCATGCTAACACAGTTAGCACTTATATAACATCACCCGTTGTAACATCTATATTCTTGCAAATAAATATTTTCTTTCTTTCTTTCTTTCTTTCTTTCTTTCTTTCTTTCTTTCTTTCTTTCACTGGTCATGGTTTGAATATCAGTGTCAAGTTTACTTTTAATAATCACGCTTACATAACCAGATAAGATAATGAAATTTTAACAACTTCTCATTTAGTTGTTTTTATAAAACGCTGTGTTGATTGAGAACTGCTTGTAAGTATTAAATCCATTATTTTTTTAGAATAAATTAATAAATAAATACTATTACACCCATATATACCAATTAATATGGCACATATCCAGAGTCTGGCAGTTTATGTCTTCTAGAAAAACTATTTTTGAACGAATTGCGTGACCCGAGATTTGAACCCAATATCTCTTAAGTAGGTAAAAGTGATATTATGATTTAAAGGTTAATGTATCGTCTCATTGGTCTGAATTTTAGAGATACTGTCTTTAATGTTCTTGCCTGAGATCCCAAATTATTCTCAACAACTTTTCCAATTTTTGTGAAAACATTACTCGTTCCGGACTGGACATTTGCCTGATTTGTTTGAGATTTGCTACCTGTGTCTCATTATGAGAATATAATACCGTTGGCTCATCGGGGATCCAATAGTTGCATTATATAAATCTAGTAATTTTAATAATCTAATAATTAAAAAATGTCACATTCATATTTCTGCTAAGCTTCTTGATAAATATCCGTTATAGGAAATTATGACTCACTGATGTCAGCTTTACCATTTTAAAAATTTTTATCTGTCTTCTTTATTATGTCCCGTAATAAGTTAAGGGTTAAGCAAACTTCATGAAAATTGTATACATTGAGAACACGTGATTACGCAAATAATATATATTTTTACAAAGCAATTAATTTCGTGTATTGTACCAATGTGTTTTCGCCCAGTGAATGTATTTACGCCCAGCGAAGTAGGCACGTTTTAGATATTTGTTATAATATAATTTTTTAAACGTATGCGTAATGTATATTACGAACTTAATGTCAAATTTATAGTGACTAGCGTGAAACCGCCTTTTTTATTTCTAAGTTAACTAACGTGCTAGTGTTTGTAAAAGAAATAACCACGACGGACGCATGAGGATTCCGTCGCGTGCTATCGTATTAGCGAAGCTACTACTACTAGCGAATTGCGCTTCTAAATAAGACAGAAAACGATAGAGCGACGGTAAAGGCCGTGCTGACAAATTCAATTTAACTCTAAAGTAATTATATGAATTAATATTTCAGTTTTAAAGATGGAGGCTCATAAGACTGTAACGAAGAAGGTGATAAACTCGCCGGAGACATGCGTCGATGACAACCTCCGCGGTGTTGTTGCTTTGTATCCACAGCTGCATCTGCATCCGAAGCACCGGGTGGTGACTATTAGGCAAAAGGTGAGCATATAAAAAATATTAACCTTTTAGATTCAACTATGGCAAGTAGTCGTTACTACACTATCGAGTGATTACTCGTATAGTAGCCATTGCTACTATACCACTAAATAATTACTAGGCACTATCCGACCAAGTAGTTGCTTACCTTTACATTACCATGGAGTCCCTATTACTATAAGAAATAATAACTACTACATTATCAAATAGCTGTGGTGCCGCTGGTCGGTATCACTGATTTAGAGCTTAGTAGTTTAGCGAGTGAGCCAAATACTGTGAGGATGAAGTCACAACTATGGAGATTGATGACGTCACGGAAAGACGTCAGAAAAAGTTGTTTGAACTGTTACAGTAGGTATCACTATAGTAAGTAGTCGCTATCACCTATTGATAGTTGCTATTGTTTTTACAGGTAGTTGCTACTGTCCACTTCAGATTACGTATTAGAGTACGATAATATCGCAAAGTAAAGTTCTTTAAAAAAAAATAGAATATGGTAAACCGTCAGGGGGTGTACCTGTAAGTAATCCCCGCCAACCTTGAATTGTTGCAATATGGAGGTCTTGTAGGTGCGTCGCCAATCCAGTTATTTGTTACACCAGTGCAGTCTTCCAGGAGCTCGATATGAAAAATGTCATGTTATCTGAGCCAGCACTGGAGACACGTACTTCGCATATAGATCCAGCGACATTCGGCTCACTCGATTCATAGATATCAAGGGATACATTATTTGATAGAATCATTCGTTAGTTTGCCAAACTTCATTCAACTCAGAGTTCAAAAATCTAAAATTTGTAAAAATAATAATATTTTAATGTTCGGTAAGTTGTATATTTTTAAAATGATGATCGATTTTGATCATCTGAATGGCGATCAAAGCAAGTTTTAAGTTTGTAAGTTTTTTTATTTAACTACAAAACCAATAGGTAAAACATGTCGAAGAAATTAAAAAAATCTTTTTTACAAAAATTTTTGTCATTGATATATAATCAACGAATCAACCGATTTTAATCCGATTTACGGTATTTGACGTAGTTTTTTAATCAAAAGAGCTGGCTAGCGTTTTATATAAACAGGTATATTGGCCTGAAATTTATTTCAAAAATATGAAGTAAGTTTGTTTTAAAAATACAAAATACTAGCTGTAGCGTGCGTTATAAACTTTTGGTGATTCCCACGGGATCACCTTATTTTTCCGGGATGAAAAGTAGCCTATTTGCTATTCCAGGTCATCATTTATATGTGTGCCAAATTTTATTCAAATCTGCTCAGTAGTTTTTGCGTGATTGAGTAACAAACATCCATCCAAACATCCAAACTTTCGCATTTATAATATTAATATAGATGAAGTTTGTTTGTATATACGTAGCGGGAAGATAAAAATCAATTTTTTAATTAGGTAGAAAAAATTAAATTAGTAGCATCTTTAATATTGGGTTTATACGTCATATTTTAATTTTATAATGTTAATATAATTATTATTAAACATGTCTTTAAATATATATTATGATCTAGGTGGACTCGGGACGAGTAGCGGTATTGGGTGGTGGGGGCTCAGGACATGAACCTTTTGCAGCAGGTAAGATATCAAAAATATTTTTCTAAATAAGGACATTTATAATGCATTAAGATTCCTTAAGATTTCTAAACATTGTCTAAAAATTATTTCCTCTATTATATTAAAGAAGAGTTTTCCTTAGCTAAACACTAATACCCAACGACCACATACTACACAGCTCATAGCTACGGCTAATGTTTATTGTTTGATTTTCCGTATTGAATGCATATTGGCAACTCGCTGAGGTATGACGAAGCGGGGTTGCAACGCCGTGATTGGCTAACTTAAGGCCACAGTGAAAGATAGTTATGTACAGAGCATCTGATTGGTCGACACCGACTACTCAATCAATACTCATTGGCGCGTGGACATTTACATCGGAACTATAAGCCATATTTGTTGACAGAAGCCTTTCGATTGTCATTAGGTGTTGGGCTGTGTGATCGGTGCTAATATCCGATTGTCTACTCACTCAATTCAGAACAGAGGGCCTACCATGAACTCTTATAATACTTGTCAAGTTCCAGGCAGTTCAACTATGAGTATTAACCTGTCAGGTTTTACTATCGTACCATGAACTAATTTTTGTTGACCTGCAATTCGTCGTCTTCTGGCCGGTCACATTATCTCTGGCAGGACATATCAAATTAACGTTGAGAAACACATAACTTGCCGATTTTTAAATTTTGGTATTAAGTTATTATTATTAATGCATTTTTTGCATTAATTGGCAAAAGAGATCAAGTTTTAAGTTATTTAAAGTCTACGTAAAATATATGGAACATAAAGTAAACCACGTAATATTTGTTAAGCGGCATCCATTAAAGAACGCAACTCTGGGAATATTACACATGACCTTGAACTGTTTAATAAAGACATTTATGTTATGAGCGCGGTTTTTAAATTTCTTGAGTACGTCTTGATTTTTTGAGATTAGAGTTTTGGAATAGTTTGTGACTATTTTAAAGCTGTGTAATTGTAATTTTAACACATTGATTTCATGAACGTGATTGATGTCGAAAGCAAAACGATCGTATGATATCAATATATTCAATGAACAATTGGAAGTTTTATGAGATATTTTAAGTACTCATAAAGATATTGCAACGGGATTCAATAAAAGTGCACACTCTAAACATTAATTTTCATCACACATCTAAATTTATATGTATCTCCTCTGTGGTCTAGTGGTCCGGTGTCGGAGTTGATCACATGAGGTCTCGGGTCGGACAATTCAACAAAATGTGTTTTTCAGTTTTCTGACAAAAGCAATGTTGCCCAGGATTGGAAAAAGTGCCCGGGTGGCGATAGGCTTTGGCTAATCGTGAGTACACTTGTTGTACCTCTGCCTACCTCTTTGGGGATACGGGCGTGAAGATACTTTTTTTTTAATAAAATTAAAAATAAATAAAAAATGCTTTAAAAGTAAGTAAATAATAAATAAATAACTTTATTTAGAAGTAAAGAATTAGGTACTTATTGTATTTTATACCAATATCAATATTTTTCTAAAACACAGTTAATGTCAAAAAATATACAGTATAAATTCCTAATAGGACTAGGGCTAGGAATAGCAGTAATAATAAAAAATACCTACGTTTACAGTATATTTAAGACAAAGCAATCCAATAAAAGTTACTTTTTACCACCTGCAAGTGACCGGCAATATTATGACACTTTAGCAGTTCAAATATCGATTTCGGTCTGACAAAAACACTTCATGGTACGCTAACGCAGGGCAGAAGTTGGTTTGAATAGTAAAACGATCGCTCGCCGGCATAGGTCACGTGGTCACTGACTGGCCTGTTAGATAACGCTTTCATGGTACGAAATAGCAGGACAGTTTAATTATCGGCTAAAATTGACCTGCTATAAGAGTTCATGGTAGGGCCGCAGAAATCAAACCATTAAGGTTAATTATTTTTCTCAAGGCAGGAATCCTCTCATGTACCGGGGAGGTATGCTAGAGAGCCCACGTCGGGCTTAACCGACTTAGGCCCTGAGTACTAACGGCCGGAACTTCTCAGTGTATGGCTGCGTTCCGATCTGGTAGTAATTCTAAAGAAATCGCCCGAAATTTAAATGTTTGAACCATAGATTTAGGATGTACAAGATAAACAGAGTCAATTCAAAAACGAGACCAAAAAAAATATATCTTTGTGTGGGTAAATTATTATGTGTGAGTTAAAAGTGTTGTAATATCCACGTACATTATCGATATCGATTCTAGGTGAACAAAGTGTAATTAAATGTAGCATGTTTTCATATCGTCAACTTTCATATCGTCATGTAGGTACCTACCTGATTTAAAAGTATCATCACGCCGGTACCTATGTGGGGTAAGCAGAATAAACCAAATGACTTTCGGTTCACGACGTTCCACCAATTTGTTGGTTGGGAAGTGGTAACATACCGTCCGTCAAACTCCGAGCTGCTACTGAGATTTTAGATTTTCGAGAAAAACCTCAATAATACATTTACCCGACTATGGAATCGAGTCGATTCGAATCCAGGACTTCGTGATCTTAGCTGAGTAGTCTAATGAATCTAAGTAAGACCACGATGCACAAAACAAACGACATGCGATACAGAATAATTAAAATGTATAGTATAAAACAAAGTCGCTTTCTCTGTCTGTCCCTATGTCCCTATGTATGCTTAAATCTTTAAAACTACGCAACGGATTATTATGCGGTTTTTTGTAATAGATAGAGTGATTAAAGAGGAAGGTTTATGTGTATAATTACATTTAATATATTGTAGAGAAATACTGAAATTTTTGAGTTTTCTGATGTCATGTCGTAAATAATTATATTTTTTCCACTTATATTGCAAACGCAGGCTAAACTCTACGAGATTTATCAAAATAATGTACCAAGTATTTGTACACCTTGAAAAGGTCTACAGAAAAGTCCGCGATGGTATATGTCTAGCTCTTATGGATAACCCACCATAGCATTTTTTGTCATTTACTTTTTACGAGAAATATTTTTTTTTTCAAAGCAATTTTAAACAATAAAGCACTAATCCTTATCCAATTAAATACCTTAAATATATTGTTGATTTAATATAGATCAATATGACTGTTTACAGTATGTAATTTAAATGAATGTTTTCGAAGATATTACAGATTTAAAACGCAGGGGCATAGCGGTTGCGGGGTTACCGGCTGGTCGGGCGCCGCGCGCCGCCGCGGGACCGCTGGTAAACGTGTTAATTTTCGGATAAATAAATATAGGACATCTGAAATAATGATAACTGAGAAATTATTACTGAAATTAAAATAGTAATATAAAATTTTTATTTGCATACTGAACACAATTGAACAATGTTATTAAAGGTTCTTAATTTATACTTTATAAAACGATTTTAATTTATGTTAATTGGTTAAATAGTCACTCTTGACTTTTATCGACATTCGTGTCATCGCCGCTTTATCAAGCCCTAGCGTAACCAAACAATTTACTATTTTACTTAATATTATTGCAAATTCTGTTTTAATTTACGAAATATGTTTATAGAAAACAACTTAAATGAATATACTGTTACAAAAACCCTATTTGTGAGCAGAGTAATAGCAGAAATTTGTAAAAACATAGTTCAAAATATTCTTTTGCAAAATCGTATTTACTTGTGAAATGTGTATTTATTGGTGTTATTACGTCTTGTAACCTCACATACACTTACAGAACACGACACCATACTTGCACATATATATTTTTCGATATGAATCGCAGGATTATTAGAAAATTGTACAAAATTCGCAGTGACACCTAAGCACCGGGACGCTATGGCCTCTTACTCCCGTAAACAATGACATAACGGTACTTAATTCACTGTCTCTTTTTCACTCGAGGGGTTTGTACTTGATGAGGATTTCTCGCTCCCACGCTTTGTGCATCTTTTGAACGTAGTGACAAAATTCTAAATCTATGGTTTGAACACTATATCATGGTAGAATATTTTGGTAATTTTTAATAACTTGTGACGCCCATATTCTTGCAAATAAATATATATCATTAAATTTCATGTTTTCGATGTTTTAACTTCCAGCTACGTATGTAGATAAAGAAGTTACTGATTTTGCCCCGAATTTTGAAAATCGGGTTTGCAACAGATCTCTAAGTTTTGAGGTCCTAGGAAACTTTTCCGACTATTTTCACGATGACGTCAGTATGTGTGTATGTATGTTTGTGCGTGTGTGTATGTGAACGGGTTGACCGATCGAAACGTATTTGATGGCATTCGATTGGATTTTAGTCAACTTAGACTTTCTGAAGATTTGAATCAAGTCGGTCCAGAAAATGTTGAGAAATTTTGAAATAAACTCAATTTTTTTGGTGAAATAGTATTTTTTTTGTATAACTTCCAGATTAATGTGCCGATTGAATACAATATCATACAAAATCTAATCAGTTCTACTCCTAAAAAAACTACGTCCTATGCATAAATTACATCAAAATCGGTTTATCCGTTCGGGAGTAATCGTTGGCGAAAAATTTTAAAAAGTGTTTTTTTCTTAAAACTTCGTCAAATACCGTTAATTGGATCAATATCGGTCAATTTGTTTGAGATTTACCAATGACGAAAATTTTTGAAAAAAAAGTTCTCTAACATTGCTTCGAAATTTTTGAACCTATCGATTATGTAGCTAAAGCAATATTTTATATCGCAAAAATTGAGTTGAATGCAGAGGCGAATGCGAAATGGCGATCGATTTTGATCTTTCGAATGCGAAAGATCAAAATCGGTCATCTTTCCAAAATATACCGCTTTTCATCATACTGCCATTTTTAACAAAATAGATGTTTGAACTGAAAAAAATCTATTCTTATAGTTTTTATGCCTGTAAGCTTAAAATAGCTTAATTTAGCGGGAAGTTTCAGGGATGGCCTGCAGGGTCAACCGTTTACAGATTTGTTTGTGTATGGCTTACGAATACCTGGTATGTAAGGATCTGAGTGCTAAGTGTGAGTTTTTCTTTTCGCATTCGATCGTGAGTGCGTTTGGAGTTTACTAGGAATTTGTATGTGATTTGTACAGCGCCACCTAGTGGTAAATATGAGAAACCAGTTTACCACTAGGTGGCGCTGTACAAATCACATACAAATTCCTAGTAAACTCGAAACGCGCTCACGATCGAATGCGAAAAGAAAAACTCACATTAGCACTCTGATGAGTTGACAAGCGTAGTTTCGTTGAACGCGTGTGGGTGTAATTGTGTATCTACACTGCAGGGCGTAGTTTTAACCGGCATCCGTTGTTCGCAGAATATCATTTTAACTTTTTCTTGATCTGAGACCCCAAATTGCAAGTTATTTTAATGAGTGTGTGATGGCATTTACATGATTTGCTGTGTCTTGTAGGTCTCATCGGTGCAGGGTTATTAGACGGCGCGGTGGCTGGAGGAATATTCGCATCCCCGCCGACTGGAAACGTGCTCTACGCCATCGCGCATCTATATAAGTATAATTCTGGTTAGTACTTATACTTTACGATGTATACTTTTATGGTAATAAATATCAATACATTTTGTGGACATGGCTATAAAAAAAAGTATCCTCACGACAGTTCCCTTGTGATGATGTACGGTTCCAGGATCAGTAAAACGATTCGTTTTAGTTACTAGTAGTAGCATTTTCTACGAGACCTAAGTTAAAACTGTTCCTATAAAGTATAAATGCTAAATTACCAAATGTCTAAACAACTTGTGAAACTCCTCATTTGGTAATGGTTATTGCTACGAATGACGGATCGTTAGTTTTATAGGAACCCGACCAAATTGTGTCTGTTCACCTGACTGTAAATTAGTATTCACGGGCTTGTCGCCTAGAGAAATCAACTGTATTCCTGATGGGATATCCCGGGCTGATGTGTTCTCAAAATGTTTAGTACGGACACCCGCGCACTGTGCATATAAGTTCATTGTTTACAAATGGAAATTTGCTAAACTTGTAACTAGACTCGTTAGTACATTGTGCGATGACCATATTTTTTGAATATTAATGAAATTAGCGTGTAGTTAACGTTTACTATATAGTTAAGCAATATTCTCTTTTTATTATACTTTTACTGGTACATATTCTATTGGTACATTGACTATCTTGTCTTTCAGTATGTACAATCTTTTACCAGTCAACATATACATGATTGTGTTAGGTTGTCAAACTATGTCTGCGGATCGGAAAAGGTTTTTCCTTCACACTGTATAGTCACAGATTTTACACTTAAAGTCGGCCAACGGACACGCTAGACAGGGCAATGGACACGTCAGGCAGGGTTAACTCTTTTAAATTTAATGGTTTGAAGTTTGATATAATCATCATCAATACGAATAAATAAAATTGAAGTGCCTGTTTGTAATTTTAAAATAACCACTTTTTTAAATGCATAGGGATGTATTCAATGTACCTACTTATATACCAAAGTAACATTTTGCATAACTTTTGTCTGTCTGTTCAGGCTAATCACTGAAACGGCAGGACCGATTTGGCGGGATTTTCACTAACAGATAGCTGATGTAATAAGGAGTAACTTAGGCTACTTTTATTTTAGAATTTTTTCCACGGATGAAGTCACGGGCACAGCTACTCTATTATAAGTAAAATGGTGGATAGCTCTGTGGTTATGACGTGGCTGTAACGAAATCAATAACCATCTCGACACAAATCTATACATATAATAAAATCGTAGGAAATTCAAAACTGTACATTGAATAATTATTTTTGTGTTATAGCACTCACCCCGTGCTTGGGAAAACTGGAAAAACTTAAAAAACAACAAAGAAAAATATCGACACGCAGAGATTGAACCTGCGACCATTTCTCTAAAGCCGGGACGCTCTCCCACTGAGTTTAAAGTTTTTCCAGTTTTCTCAAGTACGGGGTGAGTACTATAACACAAAAATAATTAGAAATACGAAAGTACTGGCCAAAATTATAAATGTGAATTTCATCTGTAACGATGAACTTATTTAACTAGTTATACGTATGTATACCTAGGGATCAGTACAATCGTCGTAATCGATCATATAGCAAATAAGAATTTCGCCACGCCGAACCTGTCGACACTAGCTCAGTGGGAGAGCGTCCCGGCTTTAGGGGAATGGTCGCAGGTTCAATCCCTGGGTGTCGATATTTTTCTTTGTTGTTTTTAAAGTTGTACATTGAATATTTTTTAAAAGAATACTGGCGGCGTGATCTACAATCGCTATCGAAGCTAAAAATATAGTTTTTAGAATTTTTGTCTGTTTGTCTGTATGTATGTCCGGGGTAAAGTCAAAAAGTACTGCATGGATTTACTTCAAATTTTGCATGAATATTACTAACATGTCGGGTCAACATATAGGCTACATATTATCACGCTATCACCTATGAGGGAGAAGCTGCGCAGAGTAAACGAAGTTCGCGCGGACGAAGTCGTGTGCAATAGATAGTATATAATATATTGTATTTATTGTGTAGTTAGGTAAGTATTAATATATGAATATTTTAATATTATAAATGCGAAAGTTTGGATGTTTGGATGGATGTTTATTACTCAATCACGCAAAAACTACTAAACGGATTTGAATGAAATTTGGCACCCAGATAGATAATGACCTGGAATAGCACATAGGCTAACTTTTATCCCGGAAAAATTAGGTGATCCCGCGGGATTCATCAAAAAACTCTTATAATACAGCGGGCTGCACGCTGCAGATAGTTACATATATTTTTTTCGAGATGCGAGAGAAATCAAACATTAAAGAGCAGGTAATCTTTGTATATTCTTTTAATTGAATATTACAATATTACAATAATGTAAATTGTAATATTACAATAATATTACAATAACATCAGCCCAGCGATATAAGGTTAAATTATGCATATTATTGTTTACTAGCTGTTGCCAGCGACTTCGTCCGCGCGGAGTTCGTTTACTCCGCACTGCCCCTCCCCCGTAGTTGATAGCGTGATAATATGTAGCCTATATGTTGACCCAACCTATTAGTAATATTCATATAAAATTTGAAGTCAATCCATGCTGTACCTTTTGAATTTGAGTACCCCGGACATACATACAGACAAACAGACAAACATTTTGAAAACTATATTTTGGCTTTGATATCGATTGTAGATCATGCCCCAAGTATTCTTTTAAAAAAATATTCAATGTACAGTTTTGACTTTCTTACGATTTTATTATATGTATAGATTATTGTCAGATAGCTTGTCTTCTTAGAATGGTTTTCGGTGGTGCCGATTACAAATCTATATAAATAAATAGAAGTGGAGTGTATGTTTGTAATATTAGAATAACCGCTTTTTACTTTATGCATATGGATGTATACATGGTACATATATCAAAATATAACAATAAAACGAAATGTAATACATAATTTATTATATATATTTTATTTTGTGTTGATCCAGGACCATTGATCCAGAACCAGGTCATTACCGTACTAAGTGCTAAGTGTGAGTTTTTCTTTTCGCATTCGATCGTGAGCGCGTTTCGAGTTTACTAGGAATTTGTATGTGATTTGTACAGCGACACCTAGTGGTAAATGTGAGAAACCAGTTTACCACTAGGTGGCGCTGTACAAATCACATAAAGAAAAACTCACACTTAGCACTCTGTATCCGGTAGACTTATGCATGTGGCATTGCCTTCCCGCTATACGGATGGCAACGCACGATTAACATCTTTGCTGTGTATAGGCGATGGTTTCTTCGTCCATCACGAGACCAATGCTTGTTTGCTGTCTGATAATAATGGTATAAAAAATATTAGTATGAATTAGTAAAGTCGCCTCTGTGGTCTAGTGGTCCAGCGTAGGCGTCGACCACATGAGGTCCCGGGTTCGATTCCTGGGTCGGGCACATAAAAGAAGTGTTTTTTTTCAGTTTTCTGAGAAACACAAAGTTGCCCGGGATTGGAAAGTGCTCGGTTGGCGATAGGCTTGCCACCTATCACATTTGTGGGACTAAGTATCTTCGGCTAATCGTGGGTGTACTTTTTTTTATAGAAGAGGGGGCAAACGAGCAAGAGGTGCACCTGATAGTAAGTGATCACCGCCGCCCATGGAAATCTGCAATACCAGAGGTCTTGCAGTTGCGTTGCCGGCCTTTTAAGAATGAGTAAGCTCTTACTGTGCACTTGTTGTACCTCTGCCAATCCCTTCGGGGATATGGGCGTGAAGATACTTTACTTTTTTTAGTGGTGTTCTGTTGGCAGGTGGCGTTCTTGTGGTGATCGGAAACTATACGGGGGACAGGTTGAATTTCGGGAAAGCTATTGAAAAGGCTAAGATTGCCGGAATAAAGGTTTGTTACATTACTTCCATTTGTGAAATCGGGTGGAAAGTAACACATATACCGTTACTCCGAAATAATGTATATTTTCACAGGTGAAATAACTTTTAAAATTGGTCCACTAGCCTTTGAGTTTAACCGCTACAAATTTTACAAACATACAATCAAATCTTTTCTCTTGAGAGTAGGTAATCTTGTAATTTAGTCCCACTGCATTGTGAAAGATTTTGGTGTATCCCGCTGAAACTATTTATTATCACGAGATATAGAAAGAAAGAACGAAAGAAATTATTTATTTGCCAGAGTATGGGAGTTACAAGTTATTAAAATTTAATTAAGTTGGCTTTACGCAAAGATGTAAGTTCGCTTAGCTTCTTTTACCGCGTCTGCCATGGAGAGTGTTCCGACGAACTGTTTGGATTAATCCCTGCTGTTGAATTTCATCATCGGACATCGCAGCAAAACTCAGTTCCATCCTCATCACCTCGATGTCTGGAAATCCACAACCGTGCGATTCTCTAGGCACTTCTTACCACGCACTACTCCTCTGTGGAATCAATTACCGGCGGGGGTGTTCCCGAACGGATACGACTTAGGCACCTTCAAGAAAAGAGCATACTCCTTCTTATAAAGACGGAACGCAGCTGCAAGACCGTTCATAGGCGGTGGTAATCACTTACCATCAGGTGAGCCTCCTGCTCGTTTGCCCCTTTTTTCTATAAAAACAAATAAATATATAAGTTACCAACATATTCTACTATGATATTATGGTGTGCAAATTTTTTAAATTATAATTATTTATTATTAAATTAAAAATGCTGAGTCGATTTTTTTTCAATTACTAGATATTGGATCGGAACGCGGCCACACACTGAGAAGATCCGACGGAAGAAAATCAGCGGGCTTGTGTTTTTTAATTATAGTTACATGATACAAATTACAAACTTATTTCCCTATAAAAGTAGCCTATCTCCTATTCCAAACTATAATTTATCCAAAGACTAATAAACTAACGTACTTTTAAAAAATATGTTGACGTGTCAAAATAACTTGTAAAAAGTTTTATTGAATAAAGGACCTACTTCTGATTTCTAATTACTAGCCAAGGTATGCGCCACGTTACTTGTGTTCCACTAAAATGCAGTCCATGGAATGCATCCACGTCAGAGCACGTTGAATAAAACGCGTGCCATTAAATTCACGGCGTTTACGACCGTTTCGTTGCGAATATATATTATACTCTATTATGCCCTGCAGCGCTGTTTAATTTTGACTTTGATGGGACGATTTGTTATTATTGTAGCGCTGCAGCGAGTGTTAACGAAATAGAACACGACTTCTGCTTAGCATAGCTTCTAGAATTATTTTCTGTTAAATTTCATCCAGATCCGTTCAGGGGTGACATACATATAATATTCTACAATATTCATAAACGTTTTAATTCTACCCTCAAATACTCTTATTCTATACTAAATATGTGTCCTTGTTTATGTTTTCTTTGTAATTGTTATAGCGGCTGTACACATTGGGCCAAGGAATTGGGCCAACATTAAATGTTTCTGTTTATACATTGGCTGTGTTTGGCCAACTGTTGGGCCAACATTAAATGTTTCTGTTTATACATTGATGTATTGACCATTCTGCATTGGATCTTTAATAAAGATGGACGTAGAATCTCTTACAGCCGTAAGATTTGTCATTAAAGATTCCTTTTTCTTTTTTAGTTCAATAACAGGAATACTTATCTTTTATTTATATTATAAGATAGCAAACAAGCATATGGGTCTCCTGATGGAAAGAGTCAACCATCGCCAATAGACACCAAAGATGTTAATGGTGCGTTGCTATCTTGTGGCGAGGTTTAATGCTACATGTATAAGTTTACCAGCTACCTTAACCTCCAAACCGGAACACGACAGTGACTAGCACTGACGCTATTGCAGCAGCAATCTGCTATACGTTTCTAAGCATCATTAATCTGAAATAAAAGTATTAAAAAATGGTATTTTTAATAACCTAACCTAATACCTAATGTCATCTGAAACAGTGCACTGCTCTGAACCTCCTCTTTCCAATGAGGCAAAACAATGCGAAATGAGACAAGACGAGAAAAGTTTAAAAAATAACTAGTATTGACTTGAATTCAATACGAACAACATGTACTCGGAATTAGGATAGATTCCATATAATAATTCCGTATAAGATACTGAAAATAATAATTACTTTATACTTTAAAATCAGTCCAAATCTCGTAAATATGTATCGATAAGTAATTATTATTCTCAATATGTTACAGAATTTCTCGATAAAGATGATCATATTTAATGAAAAAGTTTCAATTCATAAAGGACATTTATCATCATCAGTCATTCATTTATTGGTTCATTTTGATACATTTCTATGAATTGTAAAATCTCAGTGTTTGTTTACGCCATCGTAAATCGGGAACAACAATGTAACTCACGCGCAACACAACCATCTTTACTGACGTATGACAATGAACTGAATAATAGCCAAGTATTGGGCCAACATATTGGCCCAACGTGTAGAAGCCTACTTGGCGCTATGTTGGCAGTTGGCGCCAACATTGGCCGGCCAAACGAATGTTGTCGGTTTTTCGTGCGCACATCAAAGGATTTTGGCGCGCTCCGCCAACGGTGTTCACACGTTGGCCTCTTATTCAATATTCACTGAATATTGCCAATATGTTGGCCCAATACTTGGCCCAATGTGTACATCCGATTTATGTTCTCTCTGCGTTTATGATAATAAAATTTAATGTGTAACATCGTTTCTCTCGTCTTCTGCAATTTGTGGGAGTGATTTCGTGAAACACTATAGAAGGTCTAATAGAAAGTCAGAGAACTGCACTATTTGAATAGACCAATAAACGCGCGCTATTTGAATTGACAAATGAGCGTGCGCAATCAAAATTGACCAATTAACGCGCTTGTTGGTAGAATTGGCCATCAGATTGTAGGAATTGTATCACTTAGATGACAGATGCTACACATTATATGCGACTATTGTAAGGCTCGCCTGTTTTTTAAATATTTTCGAATACATAATCAAAGATGTTAATTCTTTGTTGCAATTGGCGTGGCGGGAATTTAATGGCACATAAATTATACCGGCAAGTAACAAACTCTTGAAAACGACCTGACGCTATTGCGATGAAGGTGCAGGTATAAAATCCGGCGAGATGTTCTGGAACTTTACCTTTCAAGGTTGACTGACTGCATTGATATAAAAAGGGAAGATATGTTGCGCTCTAACATCGCAATTGTTAAACCTAAGCTCGGTTAGTCGGACACAAAGTAATGCGACGAACGTAGCAGACTACGTTTCTCTCGCTTACTTTTGTATTGTACTATCTCACTCTCACAAACATGGCGAACTAAACAAAAATTTAATCTTATTTTCAAACAAATTGTTTTAGCCGTACTTACGAATGGAAAGTAATCCAGTGTGTCTTATTTTTTCCTTGAGTGATTATAACACTGGCTGAATATACAAGAAGGAATTTTGATGCGTGTTTAATGGCAAAAACAGTCGGAAAATATAAATGTATGATAAGGGGTCCCGCGCGTGATTGATTGTCACCAATTGTCACTGTGTCCACGGACCTAGTATTGTAGAACCAGGCGCTGTGACTAGGTAACGTATCTTCCCTTTTTATATCAATGACTGACTGATTATATTTTTAAATGCACAGCTTAAATATATATAAACGACAGCTTAAAAATACTTTTTGTGTAAATTAGTATCCAATGAGAAAAAACGTTCAATGTGAACGAAGCATCTGGAACCAGACATTGTTTTTAGAAAAATTTAATTTTTTTTACCTTTTCAGGTTGAGGGTCTGATAGTAGGCGAGGATGTCGCGTCCAGCCACAACAAGACCGGCGGTCGCAGTATGGTGGGGGAAGTGCTCTTCTATAAGGTTGGTAACACTGCTCTTAGGCGGCCCCTAGACCTACAATAATATTGCGCAATATTACGTATTGTACAATATTATCGACCGTTTAGTGTTAATATTCAAGATTGCACAATGATTGAACGAAAGTTTGAGCGGGTTTAATTTTTATTGTACAATCTTTTTTCTTGCACTGTGCAGGTTTAATATTGCACAATATTTTTCACTTCAGAGCTTGGAACGGTCGTGGTCGGTCAGTCGCGGTGTTTAATGTATGGTCGTGTCGTAAATTTAATCGTCGTGTATAGATTTATTTAACAAAATCACCAGCATGGTTGCCGCCAAAACTTCGTCGTCAGCCATATTCGCAAGAAAATATTGATCAGAATGGTTTGTCAATTTTATTGAGTGAATTTATTGAACGTCTGGAAACAAAGGGGTATTCAATATTATTGCACAATAAAAGTATTGCGCAATATTATTGTAGGTCTGTGGGGCACCTTAGAGTACCGTACTCGAAGGATTTCTTTTTTTAAACGTCACTGGACAAATGACACGAATTTATCTAACTCCAAAGTAAGCAAATTACAGTAGAACCTGCTTAATACGATTTCTCGCATAATACGCTATTTTATGTGAGTCACTGCAATTTGAGACAAATTTTCATGCATTCCTTAACGTTTAATACGATTCGTCATCCTGTTGAATACACAAGCACCACGCACGTTTGATCTCTCGTTTTTTTTTTGAAATGAGTATTACCTGCAATTAACCTTACGGTCGTTACTGTGACACCGGATTTATGGGACGAGCAGAGTGCGCAGTCAGTGTTTAAATTTAAAGAACACAGGTGGTTTTGGTTTTGTAGGTACATCCCTTGTGTGTCTTTCGGAGTGACGAATATTAGCTTAACTAGAATAATTTTCTACGTTTTTTAATTAATTAAATAAAATATACGTATCGCTAGGAACAATCATATAAAAATATCGAGACTTTGTTTGACTTCTTTCGACATATTTAACCATTACCATTTTATGAAACTTTAATTACATTTGCATTAAAAAAACAATAAGGTTATATATCATAATTTTCATTATAAGTATCAAATAAAAATTCTTCCTGTTTTTTCTTAAATTGG
The DNA here is from genome assembly GCA_036924255.1 of Apodemia mormo. Taxonomy (NCBI): domain Eukaryota; kingdom Metazoa; phylum Arthropoda; class Insecta; order Lepidoptera; family Riodinidae; genus Apodemia; species Apodemia mormo. The sequence continues at coordinate 42,363,846 of JAUPFN010000008.1, forward strand.
ACTAAAGAATAGTTTAAAGCTAATTTATTCTTTGGTATTTTAAGTATTTTTTTTTTATATCATAAGATAGCAAACAAGCAGGTGGGTCTCCTGATGGAAAGAGTCGACCATCGCCTATAGACATCAAAGATGTTAATGGTGCGTTGCTATCTAGTGGCGAGGTCTAATGCCATATGCATAAGTTTACCGGCTACCTTACCCTCCAAACCGGAACACGACAGCGACAAGCACTGACGCTATTGCGGCAGGAATAGGTAAGGCGGTGGTAACAGACCCGGGCGAGACAATGCAGAAATCTACCACCTAGTAGCCACGATGGTAGTGATTCGATAGCCAATCGGTCGCCTTTTACGACTTGCCTGGCAAAACGGCAGTTGGCCTATTCTACAAAGGAGGCCGGGACCAACACGGCGAAAGCGTCTTGGCAAAATCTTAGCTTAGAATTTTGCCAACTTAACTTAGATTTCTGAGATTAGCAGGTGTACTAGACACCTAATGACAAGATAAATACCTAAACATAGACTATTAAGGAGAGAACTAAATGCTTACGTTAACCTTACCTATATTCAAACTCTATTCCCTAAGTTTAAAAAATATTTATTTAATGTGTATAAATTAAGGAGTTGATATAGAATCTTACGAAATATATTAAACTTTAAGTTAATAACTAAAAAAAAACGATGTATGAAGTCTCGCCCGTGTTTTTGGGCTACTATAACTACTAATATATAAAAAAGGAAATAATTAAGTTAGCCAAAAATACTTCCCATAAATTCAACTAAATAAATTATTGTTACAGTGACAATCAGAATTATTGGTGTAACACCTGTTTTTCGGAAATTAGCTGGAAATGACAGATAGACAGATAAATAACCTTTATATTTACTGATTAGGCTTTTTTGTAAAAGTTAAATTATTTTGAAACGCTATTCGATATTTATTGTGTCGTTTGTTGTGTTGTATAAGTCCTGCATATATAATGTAAATCCATAACTGGCCATAAGCCCAAGTTACGCTTTGTATGTAGGTACATATTTTGTTGTTAAGCGCTGTGGATTTTGTTAAATAAATAAATAAATACTAACGGCCGCGCTAATGGCTGTTTCCTGCGGACCGTACCTCGGATTAGTTCGGCGGTCGGACTCAATGTGGGGGGCGTGATGATGGTATCACACCCGTACGAAATATAATGAATTCAAGATCTTATTGAAAATGTGAATAATATTCAAAAAGAGACCCTTAGGGATAATGACAACGACGAGTCTGCCTTCGGGCGTTTTGACAAACATCCAGGCACTATCACTGTTACCGATTGAAGACACTTTGTAGTTTTTTCGAATCAAAGTGAAGACGCACTGAAAAAGTTTTGTTAAATTGAAAATCTTGTAATTTAAACGCATCAAAATCTTTGTTAAACCAAAATAAGTGAGTAGGTACTTTTTATAAAGGTATAATATAAAGGTACTTTTTATAATACCTACATATATAAATTAGAACAAATTGCATTTTATTTTTCCTATCCGCAATACGCTTTCTCGTTTAAGACGCGTTTTTGGTTGGATCCTTGTAAAATCGTCTTAAACGTTTTTATTGTATTCGCATGTGACATGGGTATCTACTTGTACTATTATATACTAGCTGTTGCCTGCGACTTCGTCCGCACGGACTTCGTTTACTCCGCACTGCTACTCCCCCGTAGGTGATAGCGTGATGATATGTAGCCTATATGTTGACCCGACCTGTTAGTAATATTCATACAAAATTTGAAGTAAATCCATACAGTACTTTTTGAGTTTACCCCGGACATACATACAGACATCGAAGCCAAAAACTACATTTTGGCTTCGATGTCGATTATAGATCACACCCCAAGTATTTTTTAAACAAAATATTCAATGTACAGTTTTGACTTTCCTACGATTTTATTATATGTATAGATTCTGTGATATGGGTGCTAATTACGAGTAATTACACTTTTTTTTTACACTAATACATAGAAATACATACATAAATACTGTAATATACATAATTAACACCCAAACCCAGTAATACAAACACCTATGTTAATTACAGAAATATTTGTCTCTATCGGAAATCGAATCTGAACCCCATCAATTCGTAGTGAGGATGCTAACGAGGCGGTCGGTTATTAAAGCTGAATCACTTGTAACTTTTACGAGTTGCCTTTGATCTTTATGAAAATTATAGTGATTACTAGCTGAGCCTGCGACTTCGTCCGCGTGAGAAAATTTCGAAAAAAGTAGCCTAAGTTACTCCCTATCATATCAGCTATCTTCGAGTGAAAGCCTCGTCAAAATCGGTCCAGCTGTTCCACAGATTAGCCGGAACAAACAGACAGACAGACAAAAAATTAAAAAAAATGTTATTTTGGTATATGTACCGTGAATACATCCTATGCATTTAGTAAAAAGCGGTTATTTTAGTGTTACAAACAGACACTCCAATTTTGTTTATTTGTATAGATATAGTAAAAATATTTCAGTTATGTGGGGCTATGGCTGCGAAAGGCTACGACTTGGCATCGATAAAAAATATGGCCATCACGGCCAACAAGAGTATGGCCACGCTTGGAGTCTGCCTGAGCCCCTGTTCATTACCCGGTAAGTGTTACAACTGTGATTTTCCTTAGTTAATTATCGCTTTGAAGAATTAAGACATGATGATTGGTGTTAGTAAAAATTCATTGGTTTAGGCAGATGGGACGAGTCCTAATCAGACTATCAAAAGAGGTGGGACAAAAAAAGAGTAGTAAAAAATTAAAAAAACCAAACGGGCCTTACAATATTCGTATATTATGTGTGACTTCTAATATGTAAGTAAATTAATTGATACAACCTCATGACTATTAGCTCCGACTATGACTATTAGTTCATGGCCACTAGCTCATTAGTCAATTCAAATAGCGCGCTCATTGGTCAACTCAAATAGCGTCCGCTTCCCCGGCTTTTATATGTACAATTCCGTCGCGTTTCACGAAATAATTCCCACAGATTTCTAACAAGGTCTAATGAAGCATGCCTAAGTGTACCGGCTATCTTACACTCTAAACCGGTACACGACAGTGACATTAAGTATTGAATATATTCGGGGCACGCATAGGTTAGACGGTGGTACCAGATCCAGACGAGACAATGCAGAGCTCTACCACCACCACCTAGTATCCACGGTAGTATTGACTCGCAAAGCCAATCGGTTCGCCTCTTGCGAACTGCCTGGCAAAACGGCAGATGGCCTATTCTTCAAAGGGAGCCTTGTTTGACACGAGGTAAAAAGTTGCGGATTGAAATGTCACATGCATCATATACTTGCCGATGACCTGATCTGGATCGGAACACGACACTGATTAGGTTCAACGACCGTTGCCTCTTGCGACCTGCCTGGTAGAATGGCAGTTGGCCTATTCTTCAAAGACCAAACCAACACGGGGGAAATAGTTCATTAATAGTTTTATTTGAAATTTTTAATAATCAATATATATACTTAAACTAAAAATTTGTAAATACAGTTGTATTATAATGTACTAGCTGTGCCCGCGACTTCATTCGCGTGGAAAATTTTCTAAAATAAAAACCCGCATAGTTCCCGTTCCCGTGGGATTTCCGGGATAAGAACTATCCTATGTCCTTTCTGGGGTTTCAAACTATATTTGTACCAAATTTTATCCAAATCGGTTCAGTAGTTTGGCCGTGAAAGCGTAACAGACAGACAGACAGACAGACAGACAGACAGACAGACAGACAGACAGACAGAGTTACTTTCGCATTTATAATATTAGTATGGATTAGTATGGATTGAATCTTTGCTGTATTTTAATCTGAGTGCTAAGTGTGAGTTTTTCTTTTCGCATTCGATCGTGAGTGCGTTTGGAGTTTACTAGGAATTTGTATGTGATTTGTACAGCGCCACCTAGTGGTAAACGTGAGAAACCAGTTTACCACTAGGTGGCGCTGTACAAATCACATACAAATTCCTAGTAAACTCGACTCGCACTCACGATCGAATGCGAAAAGAAAAACTCACATTTAGCACTCTGTGTTAAAATGTGGTACCAATAAATACTCAATACTCAATCATTTATTGCATTATATGTTACAAACAATTATCTTAACTTATTTTACATTGTGATAGCAAGCATTTGTAAGAACTTCTAAGCGGCAAATTGATCCGAATGGTATTAAAGCAAAGTTTTTTTTAAAATTATGTAATATAGGATAGGTAAGCGCTTGACCTAGATCTCACCTGATGGTAAGCTAAGAAGAGGCCTAAGATGGAACGCGCTTCCCTAGAAGGTTCACCCGTTCAGTGTTCTCTCAATTGTGTTGTGTCCAGGCCAGCCGCCTCTATTCGACATCCCGGAGGGCGAGATGTCGCTGGGCGCGGGCGTGCACGGCGAGGCCGGCATACAGAGCGTGCCGCTCGACACCGCGCGGAACACCGTCGCACTCATCATGGACAAGGTCTGCGTCAGCGCATTCTCTACCCGTCTCTTCACATTATTGTACACTTCTAAATGTCCAGCCAAATTTTAAAATTGAGAACTAAATATTGAATTAGAAGTGCGTTTTAATTATTATTGTAAAATTATTACAAGATAATACAAAAATAGCCGTTCCCTCTTCTCTATCTTGCTATCGCCCTATATCTATTCTCCCGTTTCTCTCTAAAGTGTTAGAACATATTGTACACACTCAATTGACGGATTACTATGTAGCTAATAACTTGTTGAATCCTTTCCAATCAGGGTTTCGGAAGGGACATAGTACAGTTACAGCTCTAATTAACGTATCTGAAGATATTCGTGCTGCTATTGATGATAAAAAACTTACTGTTGCTGTGCTTCTTGATTTTAGTAGTGCCTTTAACTCAGTAGATTTTGATATACTGCTAGAAGTTCTTCGATCCCGTAACCTTTCTTCTTGTGCTGTTGCCTGGTTTGATTCATACCTTCGAGGACGATCACAGTGTGTTCGTTTTAACGACATATTTTCTGATTCACTCCAACTCATTGCAGGCGTCCCTCAAGGTGGAGTTTTATCCCCTTTACTTTTTACAAGTTTTATTGACGCCATCTCTACCATTATAAAAAGTAAATTTCATTTATATGCAGACGATCTGCAGCTATATTGTCAAGCTGGTATCATGGATATAAAAGATGCGGTCAATGGCATCAATCGAGATTTGGATGCGATTCATGCTTGGGCGACTTCAAACGATCTTTTAGTTAACCCCTCTAAATCTCAAGCGATTATTTTTGGTAGTAGATATATGCACAAATTGTTAAATAATGTTGATGTTCCACCGATAATTTATAATGGCACTCTCATTCCCTTTTCTTCTACTGTTAAAAATTTAGGGGTTACTTTTTCTAAAGATTGGACATGGGAGGCTCACATCAACAATATTTGCAAAAAAGTTTACTCTTCTTTCCATTCTTTGAAACCATTGCAACAATTGTTACCGCTGAAAACAAAAATCACGTTAATGCAAACACTGATTCTCCCAATAATTGACTATGCAGACTCTTGTTTTCTTGATGCCACTGAAGGTTTAGTGGACAAACTTGAGAGGATGCAAAATTTGTGCATCCGTTACATTTTTGGCCTTCGTAAATATGATCATGTTTCAGAATTTCGTGCTCAACTTAAGTGGCTACCAATACGTCTTCGCAGGAATACTCATATTCTTTCTTTGCTTTATAACATTCTTCATAACCCTAGGTCCCCAATTTATCTTCGTCAGCGTTTTCATTTTCTTCATGCCCCGAGTAGTGATTGTCGCGCTAATGTCAGTTCCCTCTTGCGTTTCCCTTCCTTCAAATCTATTTTTTTTTCTGATTCCTTTTCTGTACATGCAGTTAGGCTGTGGAATTCACTTCCATTTAACATTCGTTCGAGTGAATCGTTATCAGTCTTTAAGACACGATTACATAATTATTATCTGACGCAAAAGTAAAATAAGTTAATATATTAATTTTTGTTGTGTGTTATTTTTTTTTTATAGTTTTGTATATGTAAGTGTTTAATCTCTTTTCTCTTTACTTTATATTTCTTTTTTGTCAATAGCTTTAAGGAAACATTTTTTGTTTATGTTGTGCACAATGTCTGTGTTTATTTATTGTTTTCTTCATACGGGTTAGCTGGAAGAAATCTCATTATGAGATAAGCTCACCTTTTGTCTTAATATTTAATTTTAATGTTTACTGTAACTGTTTTTGTGTACAATAAAGTGTTAAATAAATAAAAATAAATAAAAATAGCCGTTTAAAAATATTACACTTAATTCATGAATTAGATGCACCGGGTCTTGTAAATGCACTCTTTAATGCTGGCAGTGTGTCATTTAACACTTATAACTACGGCAGTAACTATTATGTAATATGTCACTCTAAGTACATTTTTCCCGATCACTTAATTTGGTTGAAAGCACTAAAATATTTAAGTTCGAATTTCGCGTAATTGAAATTATATCCCAAGGAACTTATATACGATAACTGGAATTGTTACGAAGCAATATGTGAAAAATAAAAATGTACTTTATTTCGTTACTCATAAAGTTGACATTTGTTTCTTACTTAACAGAGGGGAAAAACGTTCTGAGCTAGACAACGACAAGAGTGGATGTTGTCCCTTTCTTGCAATTGCCAGTGTAAAAAAATATCTGATGGTACATTTTTATATATTCGGTAATCGTTAAATCCCTTTTATTCATACACGTCGATAAAGACATTAGCATAAAATGTATTGAAATTAACATAGTAAGTTCTAAAATGTGCTTATTTTAATTATTACGTAATTATTTATGCAATGCAAAAACGGTTTCTCAAATTAGTAGAATCACTTAGTAGTAATTTGCAAACTACGTATGGCCGCACTTATATATGGCGATTGGCGCTTTATTTAGTAGAAAGAGACACACTCCACCCATGTCGTGGTACTCTTCGGAACGATTTTGAAGCGCGTGTGAAAATTCCGGGTAGAATGTAACTTCCTTGTTATATCCACGTTTTTGTGTCGATTAAAAATGAAGTTTGAATTTTTTAAATATTTTTTTATTACACAAATCCAACATATTGTCGATTCTGAACAACCTGCGAAAATTTGGCTACAGTTTTAAAAATAACCCTGTATAAAATACACCTAAACAATATTATACAGATTAACTCCTCCACTATGTTTTCTTACTTTACTAGCGATCAGTACAATCGACAGAATCGATCACAATTCACAAAGTAAAGGAAAATTGACTAAATTTTTGAAACTGTTTCATAATTTACCTTATTAGATATATTAACCATAAAACGATTTATTTTTGTTAAATAGCGTACTTTATTATAAAAATTTCGCACTTTAAAATTGAAATTAACCGCGAAAACGCTCTAAACTGTCATGGCGTACAAATTACATCACGCCGAGGTAATAATTACATTACACTCTATGGTTTCTAAAAATTACAATATCAAGATGACGTTTTACCACGACGTGACGTAACGCTTCCAGATTTGCGTTCACTTTCAGGTGGCTTAATGTCCATTTTTGCTGAATTTATATCCTAAAAATATTATTTATCCTTATCTTCTATTAAAATATTTAAAAAGTATCTTCACACCCCTATCCCCGAAGTGGTAAGCAGAGGTACAACAAGTGCACCTACGATTTGCCGAAGATACTTATTCCCACAATGTGATAGGTAGCAATCCTATCGCCAACCGGGCACTCCAATCCAATATCGGGGAACGTTGTTTTTATCAAAAAACTGAAAAAACACATTTTTGAATTGCTCAACCTGGGAATCGAACCCGGGGACTCATGTGGTCAACATCGACACCGAACCACAGAGGCGACAATAAAATTAAACAAATGGATATTTTAGTTTTTACTTTTTTTTATTTCCATATCATAATTAATCACCAAATACTTCAATATATCCGATTCATTCTTAGCGGATACAAGTCTATTGCGCCACATTGAACCACCGACATATAGCTCAGCGATATGAGCGTTGACTAGCTTTATGGCAATATAGTTCGAATTCAAGCGATTCAACATTTTTCTTTGTTTAAAAAACTTTAAATTTTTTCAGTGCTAAAACACACAAATATATTTATTTTAGTACCGATGCTATAATACTGTCAATTATATTGTTTTGTATTAATATACACAGATATTAGATCACCTGAAGCTAAAAGCCGGTGACCGTGTGGCAGTGATGCTGAACAACCTCGGGGGAGCCTCGGTGTTGGAAATGAACATCGTAGCTGCCGAGACAAAAGATTATTTAGGTAAGTATTTATTAGCTGAAATCAATTTTCCTGTATAACGTTGCAAACAATTGGCTCTTCTAATAGAATAAGATACCTAATGTTTGTGTATAGATGCCGAAACTCTTTATGGAGCTATGTCACCCTAGTGGGGAATAAAAATGGTAAAAAAAATTTGCAGGGAGGGGTTGAAAAATTTTGTTCTAATATACGTCGGTAAAGGGGTGATGGATATTGCAAAAACATTGATGATGGCATTGACAGTAGAACATCGATACTAGATGTTAAATGAGCACAAAACAACGATGTCATTCAACAATGTTGTTTTTCAAACATCATCATCAAGAAATAAAACAATCACAAAATTAGATGATTTCACCGAGAAACACAAACACACACACACACATACACACAATCATATCGCATGTGTTTGAATAATAATAAAAAAAAAAATATCACTGGACAAATTACACTAATTGATCTGACCCCAAAGTAAGCAAATTATATGCTTGTAGTATGGGTGTCAGTCAACGATACTAATACATAAAAATACATATATAAATACAAGAATATATTTAATAAACACCCAAACCCAGAAATACAGACATCTGTGCTCATCACACAAATGGCTGTCCCTGCCGGGGATCGAACCCGGACCCCATTGATTGCGTAGTCAGGGTCGCTAACCACTCGACCAATGTAGTGACAATAGTGAATTATTAAATATACCTATGTTTTTAATGTTAAGTTTTGTATGTAAACTAAAGTAACAATATAAACATTATTTTCAGTGGATTAATGGTACACACGTCACACATAAACAAGTGAGACACAATCATGAAGTATTATGTATAGGTGGAGCTGGCACTCGTAATAATCAATTGAAACAAACATTTACGTTATATCTCAGTCTATGAGGTCTCGCTATCTCTTTTTATAAATCTCTGTTAGAAATAGAGGGGGAGACCTCAGAAGATGACAACAGTATTTAAAATTTAGTTTCAAGTAGGTATTAAAAAAGTTACCCTCCAGATATAATAACAATTGCTGAACGCTGCGATTTAACAATTGCTGAACGCCGCGAACATAGGATCTTGAGTACCTTGTATACCATACTTTTCAATCCTCTCTCACCGCAATACTTAAAATCTAAATTCCAATTTCTCTCTAACACGCATAATTTAAATCTTCGATCTGCCGATACGCTGACTTTAGCCATTCCCCTACATCGCTCTAATTTTGTATCAACATCATTTACAGTGCACGCCTCGCGGCTGTGGAACAATTTACCACTGTCGTTGCGACAGGCTGATAATAAGTTCGTAGTTATATGGTTTATACGCATTCTATTCTATTTTTAATTCCAATAACTGAAGTATTATAATCTAGTATATGCAAATATGACATGATTTTATATATTTGTATATGTATGTATATGTATATGCTTATGTATGTATGTGTATGATGATAATAATAAAATATATAAAGTTCAATGGCACCTTCACACCTTCATTCTGTTGGCCCAAAGGTTGACTGGTGGATAATGCCAATAGGCATTAAGTTCGCCTTTTGTACGAAAATGTATGTTTTTGGTGTACAATAAAGTTAAAATAAATAAATAAATAAATAATATAGCTTCATGGACACAATACACTCCACAGGTTAGATCAGAGTGCTAAGTGTGAGTTTTTCTTTTCGCATTCGATCGTGAGCGCGTTTCGAGTTTACTAGGAATTTGTATGTGATTTGTACATCGCCACCTAGTGGTAAACTGGTTTCTCACGTTTACCACTAGGTGGCGCTGTACAAATCACATACAAATTCCTAGTAAACTCCAAACGCGCTCACGATCGAAGGCGAAAAGAAAAACTCACACTTAGCACTTAGAACGAATGAGTTGTGATGAATAAATGTTTTTTTCCAAGTTTTTGTTGCGTTCAGAATTTGATAAATACTTTATGGAAGCGTTCGTAGATTCCGATTATGTATCAGTGACACATACGATGTTTTTATATACATATATTTATATAATACAACATCGATATTTGATCCTTAAATATCGATTATCATCGAGTATTCCTACTTCGACATTGTTCGTTAATGTAGAGGGATACAAACAAGCGGTGCTTAATATAAATAAAATGGCTGAAGCGTGAATGATGCGCACACGTTCCACCAATGACTGATGCAAATTTAATTGCGCAACTATTTTTAAATTTTCTTAATATTTTTCACACTATTTAAAATATGCTCAGATACGTTAATAGTAGTTTTTTATGGCTCTCATGCAAATGAGAAAGGCTGCAGTTTTTTCTTATCTAATAATAACGTTTTCTTGTTTTTTTTTTACCTTTGGAAGTGTCTTCCTGCCTGCCATTCGTGTGCAATCTTGCTTCACGGATAGACATGTAATATTTTGTTTTCATTTCACAATATAGCAAATACGCACATAGCTTTCCTGATGGAAAACGACAGCCATCAATTATAGAAATTAAAGTATCCTGTGCCGTACCCTACCCTTAATCGGAAGACGCAGAAATTTACCACCTTACCATCTGGTAGTCTTGATAGTATTGGCTCGTATATCCTATCGTTTACGAAAACCCTGGTAGAATGGCAGATTGTCTAAACCTCAAAGGGGCCCGGACCAACACGCAGTATGTTGGTGATCTCTTCTTATTCGATATAAAAATGGTATTCACTTTATTGATTTTCAGTAAACAAGAAGTTGACAGTAGAACGCATGTACTCCGGTCATTTGAAGACGTCGTTGGAAATGCACGGTTTCCAGATCTGTGTGTTGCACTTAACCAAAGAGAACGGAGATCTCTGGCTCGAATTCTTGGACTTGCCCACTGATGCGATTAGCTGGACGGGGGGCACAATGTCTGTGAGAACTGATGATGATCATGGAGATGATAAGAGTTTATTGCAGGGTGACGAATTGAAGGTAAAAATCCTTGAACTTTTATCCACATACAATGTTGTATATTTATTTTTGATTTTCTTCATGTTGATATATTTTCGAAGTTCTTGCTTAGTCGGAGATGCTGCTAGGCTTTTCCAAACTTCTAAAAGGTAAGGTAAGAGGAAACTAATGCGTCTCATGTGCATATTTTCCAAAACTTTTAGTAGTGACGGCGTGTAAATATTTCATGACACGGCTGCCGTGTCAAACGCCATATAAGTTGATGACATGGTTACCGTGTCACCCGTCATTTTAAAAGACTTCTACTTTAAACAAAAGTTCAGGGTAGAATCTTTTAAAATGCAATTTAAGGGAGATATCGATTTAAAAATGAAACGAATTCCGTGTCATACGCCATACGTTAAAAACAATCATGACATTGTTGCCGTGTCATCCGCAACGAATCTATTTACATGAAGAATGACGTGAAGGTATCGTTTTACAACGTCTCGACCAAGTTTGGTACCACCCCCTTAACTATTTCTATCGCAATAGCGTCGCCGCTTACCGCTGTCATAATCCGACATGGAGGTTATAGTAATAGCACTTTGAAATATGAATAACAACACATCGTTAACATCTATGATGCTTACAGGCGTTGATTGTTTTTGCTATGCATTGCATTGCATATTACAGGAATACTATTTGTCAGTTTGCTATCTTACCAATATATCCAATAGAAACTATTATATAATCTGGTATAGTTTACTGATAGTCACGATGGTGGTGATCTGTACAATGTTTGCCTGCTTGTACAAGTTGGCTGAATGATTGATTGTTTGATGAATGATGGTGAATGAATGACGAATGAATGAATGATGGTTTATTCTTTAAAGGATTATACAACGTAGATAATGGGATAAATGTAATGGGAAATAAACTACCAATATCTGAAATAACTAGCAAAAAGCAGAGCTTTGTAAGGGTTCGCAAAGTTATACTACCTAGTAATATTGTTAGGAAAGTATTTTTATGAAAATTACATGTTTTAATGTTTATAATCATCTAACCTAAAAAATCCAGCGTATTTTTACTTAAACAGTTACCATTCCCATCAAAGACGTCGTCAGGTTTTGGTCTAGGAGGGTGCAGGAAAATAAAACCGAAATAAAAAAAACATGTTTCTAAGACTACATTTTTTTAGTACTTACAAGAAAAATTCTTTAAAATTTTCTTGATTAATTAAAAACACGATTTTTATTATTATCAATGTTATCTACACTGAACAAATATAAAGGTTATATACTAAAATTTTACACCATATCTTCTGGTCTACCTATAATATAGTACGGTCTACCTATAATATGTAGCAACTCAAGATCCATCTCGCGCCACCACTTCGCTCTTAAAGCCTAATATTGTTAGAAATCAATTTTTATTTATGGTAGCTTTCTTGTAAAAGAATTTTTAAGGAAAAATGGGTATTGAAAATGAAAGTTGATCTTATAAAGAAAAACACATTTTTAACATTTCGAGAAGATTAATAGATTTTTTCTAAAATCGGGAAGTTCTTGGTTTTACGTCGATTTTTAGGATTAATATTGGACTTACCGCAGGCACGAAGAATTGGCGGTAGAAACTCAGCGAATAAAGTTTTCGAATTTTTCTCTTAGAGAAACCCTCGGGGTTCGATTCCCGAGTCAGATAAATCAAAAATGCGTTTTTTCAATTTTCTAATAAAAATAACGTTTCCCGGGTTTGGAAAAGTGCCCGGTTGGTGATAGGCTATCACGTTGTGCAACTAAGGCGTATCTTTGGCTAATCGAGGATGCACACGTTGTACATCTGCCTATCTCTTCGGGGATGCGGGCATGAATATACCTTTTTTTAGCCTTTTCCCCTCGGGCTAAGATTGGAAATTGATCTCAAACAATAATCATATTGTGAAAAATATGTAAACGGTTTACCTTGCAGGCCAATCCTGAAACTTCCCGCCAAATTAAGGTATTTTAAGCTCAAAAGATTAAAAACTATAAGCATAGATTTTTCATTGCTAAGAAATGTTGAAATTGAAACGAATGAAGGAATGAAATAATCATACATGCAGTCTATTTTGATAAAAATGCCAGTATATTGATTTTTGAAAAACTATATTTTGGAAACGATGATCAAATTGATTTTCAAATGGTCAAATTCAAATGGCATTCAACTCAATTTAACTATTGCTTTAGCTAAATAATCTGTAGGTTAAAAAATTTCGAAGCAATGTAAAAAAACATTTTTTTCAAAAATTTTTGTCATTTATAGAACCCAAACAAATTCACCTGTTTATATACAATGAAGAATGTTAACTAATTTTGATTATTAGCACTCCATATTCTCTGTGAAAAATAACAAATACTAGTGAAAGAATTACTTCGATACGTCAATTAGTTTCCGATTTAGAAGTAAAATAAGTTGAACCGCACGACGCTGGCTGCCGTTGACGCTGTGACGTCATCTCACAACTCGCTCACGCTCAGTCTAGTTCGCTCGGCGGCCGGCGCTCGCGATTGCGCGCCCGTGCCGTCGAAATTACACCTCAATACTTTTCCAAAAAAAATATCCAATCCAAATACTAGGAAATCATGAGTTGTGCCTACTGAACGGATCTGGACGAAGTCTGGAATAACTCACGGCTCCTTTTAATTCTGGGAAAATGTACAGTTCCCGAGGTTTTTTTTTTCGGAATGTCTCAGTTGCTGTTAGCCTTATGGACTGTTACAGCTTCACCGGTCGCGGGGGCGAGTAGAGTGCTCAGCCAGAATTTAAAGGTGTAGGGCTGTACGCCGTCCGCCGTAAGGGTGTCTCCTGTGAGACCGAACCTCGGCTTAGGGTGGGGTCGTGATTTGCGATGAGAGGGCTAGTGGCATTGTTTTGTCCGTCCGCCGAACCTTGTCCTTGGGCTCGGTTCGCCGAAGGGCGAAACAGGGGTCCTCGTCGCCGCCGGCGGCGACGGTGTCGCGAATGTAGGTGTGTAGTGTTTTCGTGTAAACCGTTGGCCAGAGTTATCGGGTCATCGGGATCGGTAAGAACGTGGCGGGGCCTACGTAGTTTGGGATCGGGATTAGGGTCTGGGATGTAGTCAGCCGCGGCTACCACCAGTGGGTTCGGATGCGAGATGGCACGATCGAAGTATCTTTCGGAGATGTCTTTGAAATGCTTTGCTAAGCTCGGCAATTCAAGATCGTTATGGAGGTCTACGTTGCGCATATACCACGGTGCTCCCGTGACAATACGCAGGAATTTATTTTATACCACTTGCAACGGATGCAAGTCCGTACGGGGGAGATGGGCAAACGCTACGCAAGCGTATGAAAGGATGGAAGTTCCCGAGGTATTTATTTAAATTAAGAAGAACGGTAGGTACCTATACACGTACATATACCTACGTCCTACGTACCTACCTATAGCTACAAAACTAATACATATTTGTTGTCTTTAACGTAAAAATGTAATGGTAGGTAGGTCCTTCTATTATTTGAGTTGCATTCTTTCATTACGACATTAGTTGGGTATTTTGTTTTGATACAATAATTTAGAACAGATAAACTATTAAGCATAAGTAGTAGCAAGGAAAGTTTTCTTACCTTTGCATTTTTCTTCCTCGCATTTCGGCGCCAACGAAATGACCGCCCCGTTGGTCGAGTGGTTAGCGACCCTGACTACGCAATCAACGAGGTTCGGGTTCGATCCCCGACGGGGACAATCATTTGTGTGATGAGCATAAATGTTTGTATTTCCGGGTTTGGGTGTTTATTATATATATTCTGCTATTTATATATGTATTTCTATGTATTAGTATCGTTGACTAACATCCATAACACAAGCAAATATTTGCTTACTTTGGGGTTAGATCAGTAAGTGTAATTGGTCCCGTGAATATTTATTTATTTAATCACTATTTGTTGATAAATAATGCGCAACCATTAATCCATCTATTTTAGGTGAAATATCCGATTGCCCTTTTTCGAATCCTTCATTCATTTTATTAATCGAATAATCAGGGCGAGCGAAGCGAGCCCTACACTAGGCCACTTTCTATGCACTTTTGTGGTACATTTTACTGAAAAAATATCGCATTTTTAGGTTTGAGCTTCGACGTGGTAGTTTATATTCATGTCTAGATTTGTTATCTACCATAAAAATACCATTTTATAAAAATAAAAAAATAGAAGGTACAATTTGTATTAGAATCTTATTACTACTAACACCATCTCTTATTAAATTAACGAGTTAAAATTGATAAAAGATACATTTTCTATTAGAATTTTTGAACTTATTAAGAGACTACCTACTTCATGAATTGTTTCTTCATATTTGACTGGCGGCGTGCGGTTATCGTGCCCTCGTATAAAGGCGAGGTTCAAGTATAAACTGCAATAGCTATAGGGCCATCAGTTTGATCAGTTTGGCATCGAAGGTGTATGATAAAATCATTGAAAGAAGAATGCAAGGGAAGTTCGAAGTAATATTGTGGGAGGCACAAGGAGAATTTAGGTCTAGAGCAGGGATGTTTGCTGGGAATAGAGTAAATAGAGCGTTAGAGAGTTTCCCAATATGCTTATTGAGAAACAGTACAGATGTATTAATTGATTTATATTGTATTGAGATCAATTCCCAATCTTAGCCCGAGTCGAGGGTAAAAAGCTAAAAAAAGGTATATTTACGCCCGTACCCCGAAGAGGTAGGCAGAAGTACAACGTGTGCATCCACGGTTAGCTGAAGATCTTAAGTCCCACAATGTGATAGGTGGCCAGCCTATCGCCAGTAGGGCACTTTTCCAATCCCGGGCAAAGTTGTTTTATCGGAAAATTGAAAAAACACATTTTTTCATTTGCCTGACTCTGGAATCGAACTCCGAGGGTTTCTCTGAGAGAAAACATCGAAAAATGTATTCGCTGAGTGTCTACCGTCAATTCTTCGTGCCTGCGTAGTCCAAAAATTTTGAAGGTTTATTTAAATAAAAACATTTTTTTGATTTTGATTTCGTAAATCGACGTAAAACCAGGAATTTCCTGATTTTAGAAAAAAAAAAACAATTATTTCAGCAAAATGTCAAAAATGTGTTTTTTATAAGATCAACCTTCATTTTTAATACATATTTTTCCTTGAAACTACCAACAAACAAAAACCAAATATTCCTAGTCCAAAGCATGACGACGACGACGCGGGTCTTTGATGCAAATGTAATGTTTAGGTGAAAATACGCTGAGTTTTTTAGGTTAGATAATTATAAATAAAGTCCATACATTAAAAGATGTAATTCTCATAAAAATACTTTTATAACAATATTACTAGATATTATAACTTTGCGAGCTCTTACAAAGCTCTGCTTTTTGCTAGTATTTATTATTAATAGACTATTAAAGTAATACGCTGACGAAAACAACAAAATACTGCGCAAGCTATTACACATTACTATACTATAACCGCTGGAGACTTGATTTGATACTAAGCGAGGCGCGGCGCGTTGTGTCATGACGTCACAAGCGGTCACGTGGCTGTTAGCGAGACTTGATATTTTTCGAAATTTTGAATGCCTATAAAATCAAAACTACTAGGTATTTTTACTACAACAAAAACTAGTGTATTTGTATACATACAGGCTTTACTGAGACAAAATTGCAAGCGATTTGGCATACCTAGTAACATTCTTCATTAACGGTACTTGACGCAGTTTTTAAAGGAGAAAAGCTGATAAGATTTTTAAGTCAATCGGTATATTAGCTTGAAAGTTATTTAAAAAAATTTAAGTAAGTTTGCTAAAAACAACGTAGGTGAATTTAATATTTGAAAAGCAGTAACATTTGAAAATAAGATTCGATTTTGATTTTTAAAACGGCATTCGACGTAATTTTTTTAGTACTAAAATATCGTAGAATACTAAAATATGATTGGTTGAAATATTTCGAAGTTATGTCGAAAAAACACTTTAAAAATTTTCGTCAACGATTACTTCCAAACAGATAAACCGATTTGATGCAATTTATGCATTAAACGTATTTTTTTTTAAGAATAGAGATGATTAGTTTTTGTACTCAATATGTACATTAACCTGGAAGTTATATTAAAAAAAAAATCTGTTTCGCCAAAATTTTTTGGGTTTTTTCAAAATTCCTCAAAATCCTTTGGGCCCAATTGATTAAAATTTTCAGTGTTCAAAAAATTCGAGTGGAATCCAACCGAATGCCATCAACCGCGTTTCGATCGGTCCAGCCGTTCAAAAGTTATGAGATGTTTACATACATACATACATACATACAGACACACACACACATACACACACACACTGACGTCATCGCGAAAATTGTCGAAAAAAGGTTCCTAGGACCTTAAAACGTGCACATCTTGTGAAACCTCGATTTTTGAAAATCGGAGCAAAATAATTAACTTCCTTATCTACATACGTAGGGGGAAGTTAAAAAGTACAAGTGTATTAAAAGATTAATATTGTATTAAAATGGAGTGAATGAAAATGAAAAATTCTACCACGCCAAACCATTTCAACTCGTTAGCATTTTAACTCGTTAGTTTCATAATAGATGTCGTTAGTAGTAATAAAATTCTAATACAACATGTATATTCTATTTTTTTAATGTTTATAAAATTGTATTTTAGTGGTAGATCATATTTAGACATGAATTTAAACTATCTCGTCAAAGCTCAAACCTAAAAGTGCGATACTTTTTCAGTAAAACGGTACCACTAAAGTGCATAGAAAGTCCCCTATAGTGCGCGCGGAACTAGTTGGCCGCGCCATACGTAATACGTAATACGTAAGGCGCGGCCAACTAGTTCCGTGCGCACTATAATATACTCTTACATACACACGCACACACTCACTCACACACAGACACACTCATACACACGAACAGACTCATACACACACACACTTACACTGACACACATTTGAATGCATGCTCAATAAACATGTATTTTTAATTATAAGGCCAGTATGTGAAAAGGAAGAGCGGGACCACCTGCTACAAAGATATTTCAGTGTTGAGTAGGTGGTCTCAGGCACGGCTTAACATTTTTATAAATGTACTGTTGCCAGCGACTTCGTCCGCGCGGACTTCGTTTACTCCGCACTGCTCCTCCCCCGTAGGTGATAGCGTGAATATATGTAGCCTATATGTTGACCCGACCTATTAGTAATATTCATACAAAATTTGAAGTAAATCCATGCAGTACTTTTGAGTTTACCCCGGACATACATACAGACAAACAGACAAAAATTCTAAATACTAAATTTTTGGCTTCGATATCGATTGTAGATCACGTCCCAAGTATTCTTTTAAAAAATATTCAATGTACAGTTTTGACCTTCCTACGATTTTATTATATGTATAGATAGATGTAGACAAATAAAGATTGTTGTATTTGCGTGTGTATGTTTAGATAGGGACGGGTCCGGCGCTGTCCCCCGGCGAGCAGCGCGCGCTGGGGGCCGGGGTGCGCGCGGCCGCCGCGGCGCTGGGGGACAGCGCGGAGCTGCTCAACCGACTGGACTCCGGCTGCGGGGACGGGGACTGCGGGATCACACTCAACTACTTCGCCAATGGTAACACTTTACATTTCAACATACTTAATAACTTAACCCTGTCAATGCGGCTGCCGTTATATTACGTCAAGCCTAAATTCAATTCATATGTCATATGCTACAAGGGTTCCTAGGTTCTGAATTTATATGTATAACCGCGTGAAAAATATGTGTGTGAGCTTTTGTTTATTTTTGGAACGAAGATCCTTATCGCGCGTTGTGAAAGGGGGCTAGACGAAAAAAATTCTCACGAAAAGTTGTAACGACACTTTTTGCTATAGGAAGCTATTGTAAGCTGTGCGGCGTGCGCATGTTTCTCTCTTTCTCTCTCTCTTATAGAAAGCAAGTCAGATATTTTCATTTCTATTTCGCAATGAACAGTGTGGTGTCGCTATGATTATTTTTGTTGAATGTATACAGGTTTTTTGTACATAATAAATAATAAAAAATATGAATAATGATAAAATAGTATTATAACTTAAAAAAAATAAAGTTTTATTACAATTCCTTCACTAATTAATCGAAAGGAACTTCGTTCCATCCGCGTGTCCCTTGACACCTCTCAACTTTTTATATCTTAAAAAATTGACATTGGAACATTTGTTTTTCAATCAATTAATACAAATTTATTAACAATTGAGTTCCATTCCACATAACTACAACGCCATGAGAAACAACCTGGCTCGGTATTCGATACTCGGCTCGCTCCCCGCGCGGCGCCCCGTCGCCGCCGAGCGCGGGCCGTAGCGGCAGCGTTTCTATCACCTTTGTGTGTGTATTTCATGAAACAAAGAAAACAAGTGAAAGTGAAATGTGGGCGTGCCGCGTGCATCACTATTATGCGCTGTTACTCTAAATTGCCTTAGTGATACTTACCATATCTTTAGGAGATAGTCGTCGTGCAAAAATCTATTATTATACACTGAATTATGCCATATTGTGCCATCCTTGAATGCAAAAATGATAGTAGAATACAGGTGATTAAAAATGGAGATATTTCATATCATCCGAAAGTACAATTTTCATTTTATTTTAATAAAATTCGTGATTTAATATAATCTCTAATTATATAATAGAAAGTCAAGCTAAAATCAGCCGTACATCTTACATATAAAGTTCATTTTAGGTTGACCTAATTTTTCTAGAAAGATATACGTAATGACAGTCATTACGTATATCATTCTAGAAAGTTCTCTACTCGAATATGACCAACTGAAAACTACGGAAAAATCAATACTGCCATTTATTGTAGAATAGTGAAACTATTAAGATTATAGTTTCACTAGTCTACAGTCTATTTTGAATAGACTACAAAAGGACGTAAATACTCTCTTTTTTTGTAGCAAAATAAAATTTATTGTGTCGCAGTTTGGTATATTTTTAAATGTTCTGTTTGTGCGTTTCGGATTATTGTTGTTTAAAATGAAAACGACCAATGAAACAATGTTTGCATTAGTACTTTATATGCAATCATGCTTATTTTATGTGTGAGTTTGGCGATCGCGGACCTGATACAAAAATGTTTGTACTTCCCACTTCAGCTTGTTTTTTCTGTTCCGTGGTGTATTTGCACTTTAAAATTGAAAATGTGGAACCAATTATCGGCAGCAGTTTTTCCGAATGGAACTTAGGGACCTTCAAGAAAATGCCTATTCTTTCTTAAAAGGCAGGCAACGCAACTGCAAGTCTTCTGATAGTGTAGTTGTCCGTAGGCGACGGTGATCCCTTAGCCTCCTGTCCGTTTGCCCCCTTTTTCTATAAAAAAAATAAACCTTATTGCATACTGTACTTTGCACAAACTTTAGTTGTGCCGAATATCAGGTTAATTCGCTATTTAGATATTTTTCTACTACGAATATCACACAATATAACGGATATCATTGTTAGAGCTAAACCCTTTTCCCTTTTCTACCAAGATAAATACTACATATTCAACCTAAGTTTCAGAACTCATGGTCATTTAATTATTAACCTCTTTCAAAAAAGCGTGTTAGTCCAGGCCCCCTAAAAATTGACCATCTGCCATTCAGTCAGGCAGTTCGTAAATGGCGGACGATTGGCTATCCGTGTCACTAACACCATGATTACTGGATGGTAGCGTTCTGTAACGTCTCGCCCGGATCTTGGTAGTTCCGCGTTACTTATTTCTGCCGTAACAACGTCAATATTCGTCTCGGCGTGTTCCCCTTTGCATACTAACATATAACATATAACGTATAATGTGTAACGTGTAACGTGTAACGTACAACGTACAACGTACAACGTACAACGTAAAACGTAAAACGTACAACGTACAACGTGTAACGTACAACGTACAACGTACAACGTACAACGTACAACATACAACATATAACATATAACATATAACGTATAACGTATAACATATATAACAGTAACCATCTGCTATCAAGCAACAACATGCTTATTATATATATATAAAAAAAACAATATCAACACATAGTATAAAACAAAGTCGCTTTCTCTGTCTGTCCCTATGTCACTATGCCCCTGTGTATGTTTAAATCTTTTAAACTACGCAACGGATTTTGATGCGGTTTTTTTAAATAGATAGATTGATTCTTGAGGAAGGTTTTAGTATATAAAACTTTCCGATATTTCCATGGGAACAAAAGCTACGCGGGTGAAAAGAACAAAAACAATATGTTCTCCATTCGGCCCATTGCAATTGATACGATTGATTATCAATTTGATATATACTTATGTGTGTTTGTATATCCACGGTTTTCTCAAAAATTACTTATTCAATATAAATTGAGTTTTATTAAGTATATGCATATTTTTTGCTGGTATATTTTAGTATATTATTGTATACTATTACGTCGAAAATACCGGAAAACGATCAATAATATATAAAATTATTCATCTAAATTTATTTTATCGCCTTCAAATTATGATCCTTCAGAAACAATACACTTACGCCAATGAATAATCCAATTATCAAAATATTTTTTAAACACTTTTTCGGAATCGAATTTAATTCTCGCCACGAAGTCTTCCTTATATAAAACGGGTATCACGATGTGGTAATAAGTTTAGGACAGAGAAAGAAGTACGTTGGAGCCATATCTGATGGATAAGGCGCTTGCTCGATGGTATTTGTTAAGACTTAGGTCAAAATTTCGTTTAAAATCCAAAAAAAATGTCTCCACAAATTTGGTTTTTGCATCGAATGTGCTCTGTTAAACGTCGTATATTACTCAAATAATATTCTTTATTTACCATTTGACCTTAAACGCCACATAGTACTCAAATAATATTCTTTATTTACCATTTGACCTTCCAGCAATAATTCTAAGTTGTGCACTTAGAATTATTGCTGGAAGGTCAAAACACACTATTGTCAAAGAAAATAGTGAACATGTCTTTGACTTAATCGACTTTAGCGTGGTTTTTCGGTTTCGATTCAGTTGGATGCCTTTCATTTCGAAGCTTATTGATTAGTTTACATGACAAACTCGTAAACCCACCTCTCGTGACCAGTAACAATGCGTTTCATGAATGTTGGGTCAGAATAGTCCCATTCTAGCATGTGACCAGCGATTCTTATGCGACTGAGTTTTTGGAGAAAATTCAGGTCTTTTGGGACTAGCCGAGCAGCTCTCTCTGATACCCAAGCTAGTTCTCTCATACTGAGCTACATGTCTCATACCCAAGTGATTGTTTATAATAGTACGGATCGACTCGTGTGACACAGTTTCAGCGGCTTTCACTTTTGAATTTAAATGAGGATTTTCAGTTACCATTTCCCTCAATTTTGCGGTGATAACTTCAATTGAAGAGGTTGATGGTCCACCAGAGCGATACAAACCTTGCGCCACATCTCGACCGCTTTTTAACGCTTTGTGTCACCCATAAGCACGTGTTTTGATAAAGTCAACTAACCGCAATCCTTCTGTAATATTTTCAGGGATTCCTAACACGAGATTTTTTCCCGTGTTGGTCCCGGGCTCCTTTGAAGAATAGGCCAACTGCCGTTCTGCCAGGCAGGTCGTAAAAGGCGACCGATTGGCTATACTAGCAAAAAGCAGAGCTTTGTAAGGGCTCGCAAAGTTATAATCAGAAATCAGAAGTACTTTATTCAATAAAACTTTTTAAAAGTTATTTTGACACGTCAACATATTTTTATAAAAAACTACTACGGAAACGCGGCCACTACCTAGTAATATTGTTAGGAAAGTATTTTTATGAGAATTACGTCTTTTAATGTATGGACTTTATTTATAATTATCTAACCTAAAAAATCTAGCGTATTTTCACCCAAAAATTATATTCGCATCAAAGGCGTCGTCAGGCTTTGGTCTAGGGGGGCGCAGCAAAATAAAACCAAAATAAAGAATAACATGTTTCTAAGACTATTTTTTTTTTGTACTTTACAAGAAAAAATCTTTAAAATTTTCTTAATTTATTAAAAACACGATTTCTATAATTATCAATGTTATCTACACGGAACAAATATAAAGCTTATCTACATATTTTATACCATATTTTCTGATCTGCCTATAATATGTAGCAAACTCAAGATCCATCTCGCGGCACCACTTCGCCCTTAAAGTCTAATATTGATAGAAATCAATTTTTATTTACTAATCAATTTTTATTACTTTCTTGTAAAAGAGTTTTCAAGGAAAAATAATACCCATTTTTGAAAATACAAAAATGAAAGTGGATCTTATAAAGAAAAACACATTTTTTTACCCTCGGGCTAAAATTGGAAATTGATCTCAATACAATATTAATCAATTAATACACTTGTACTGTTTCTTACACTTACACTTGTTCTGTTTACTGTTACAGGCCATTCCTGCAACTTCCCGCTAAATTGTGGTATTTTAGGCTCAAAAGAGTGAAAACTGTAAGCATAGATTTTTTCAGTTCTAAGAAATATTGAAATGTCTCAATTGTTAAGTCACCGCAAGAAAACACTTACTTACTTTACTTACTTACTAAATCAGTAACTTCCTTATCTACATACGTAGCAGGAAGTTATAAAGTACAAGTGTATTAATAGATTAATATTGTATTAAAATGGAGTGAATAAAAATGAATTAAAACTACCAAGCCAACGCTCAAACCTAAAAGTGCGATATTTTTTCAGTAAAATGTACCACAAAAGGGCATAGATCTTCGCCTAGTGTGTGTAGCTTTGTAGCATTTTAATTCGTTACTTTTGTAATAGATGGCGTTAGTAGTAATAAAATTCTAATACAACATGTATCTTCTATTTTTTTAATGTTTATAAAATGGTATTTTATTTTTAGAACATATCTCGACATGAATTTAAACTACCACGTCAAAGCTCAAACTTAAAAGTGCAATATTTTTCCAGTAAAATGTACCACAAAAGTGCATAGACAGTGGCCTAGTGTGAGGCTCGCTTCGCTCGCCCTGATGAGTCACTAACATCGTGGCTACTAGGTGGTAGAGTCCTGCATTTTCATGCCCGGGTCTGGTACAACCGTCTTACCTATGCCGCAATAACGTCAGTGCTAGCCACTGTCGTATTCCGGTTTGGAGGGTAAGGTAGCCGGTAAACTTATGCATGTGGCATAAGACCTTGCCACAAGATAGTAACGCACCATTAACACCTTTGGTGTCTATAGGCGATGGTTACTCTTTCCATCAGGAGACCCATCTGCTTGGTTGTTATCTTATAGTGATGCAAATTTTTGTGAGTTGTAATAAACTCTTTTTTCGATGTAGCGGCGTCGGCGGTTCAAAATAAAATCCTGAATCGCGATATCACAATTATTTATCATACTTGTAACACTATATACAAGTTTCAACGTTTCTCAAATGGACTTCGGTCCCCAGGCTATACTGCCTGCCTCGCCTGGCTGGGAAGGTCTTCCTTTTCCCCCTTACTTGTTCTTGTGTGACGTCATCAACATCCACAGTTATGACGTCACCTGACAAGAAGCTGGCCCGCTGGTTCTTTCACTATGACCCTACAGCAGTACGGATTAGCGGCGCCACATCGATGTTTTTGTCCATTATAAAATTCGCAATAGGCAGTAGATATTATGATTTAAAAACAGACTTGTATTTAATCTGAATAACAGATGCAACTTAAACTTCACCCCGAAATGGAAAACTGTTGTGCCAATCTAACAAAAGAAAATCATTTATGATGTATATCTTCACCATTAATCATTCATTCAGTCAGCGGCGTGCACAGGATTATGACACTGGGCATGCACTATGCAGCGGAGGTTTTCATTTTAGAAATTTTTCCACGCGAACGAAGTCGCGGGCACAGCTAGTTTCTAATAAATAAGCTAAAATATTATAACTACTCACCTAGTCAGCTCCTTTTTTTTCATTCTTGAGATTACTTTATCCCGATGTAAGTAATACAGACGCAAGATTGATATTTTTCTGTATGGCCATGCTTTTTTGCCGCGGAATAGAAATGATTTAAATCTGAATATCAGTCCACTATAGTCAATATAATTTAATCGTGTGTACACAACCACAGAGCCAGTTATACGTTTCATAATTTTTAACATGAAACTTACGAGTTACGATTACTTTTTGCTGGTTTAATTGTAACTCGGGTACATACCTACCTTTAGACACAATTTGAATCTTTTCACTGAATGACAATTGTGAGAACTCGTTATTTTTAATTTTTTAAAAACACACATTTTCAACACAAACTTCACAATCAAATAAAATTTTTAAAAATCTACAATTAATGCACTAGTAAAAGCGAATCACTACAATTATTATAGAAACTCAGTTATAAACTTAAATGTACCATTTTTCAAATGTTAAAATGAATAATCTTTTAAGAAAACTAATAAATATATGACGCAGGCAAAATAATAAACAATGCTTATCACACGAAAAAAGCAAATGGGTTTCGCAAAACACAAATACATTTCTCCTACTTAAACAAATAAAACCTTACTAAACAAAAATGCAAAATGTGCAAGTCTGTGATTTATTAGATTTCCATCTATTATTTTTTGGTTGGACTATAACCCGCTAAGACAATGGTTAGTGCAATTGACCATAAGTATCATCGGCTAATCGTGGGAACACTGGTTGCAACTCTGCCTAATTTTTTTCAGGGATACGGGGATGAAGATAGTTTTTAATTTTAAATTGTAATACTTCGGTTACAGCGATTTTGTCGTACCTGGAGAAAGCGTCGCTTAAGTACCCGGCCATAGTGTTGTGGGAGGTGGCGGAGATGGCGGAGACGGAGATGGGCGGCACGTCCGGCGGCCTCTACAGCCTGGGGCTCGCCGCCGCCGCGCACGCCATCGCCAAGTAACTGCTGTCTTATACATTCACTTTACATTTTTAGCTCTTTCATCTCAAAAATCTATGCTTATTATATTTTTGACTGCTTTAAGTTTAAAACACCTCAACTTAGCAGGGAGGTTCGAGGATTAGACGGCGGTCCCAGGAACAAACTTCTTTTTGATTATTGACTTGTTATTTTTTGTGAACAGCTTCGTTTTGAATAGACCCACATCTTTTCCATCTTCGAAGAATCTCGCATCTGGTAACTAATAAAGATAAATAAAAAAGGAAACTTTAGAGTGTCAGACTAAGAAAAGTTTCCACTTTACGTGTAGGACAAAGCTACCCTTGAATTACAATAATAATAAAAAAGTTGTGAGAAAATTGGCTTAGGTATTTTTAAATTGATTAATATCGATTTAAAAATCTCATAATTCCGAATCTTTAGAGTAGAGGACTTGTTAGTAAAACCATCGAATGTATAGAACAAAAGTCTTTTTCGTGTTTTTCATAAAATAATCAAGCGATTAAAACAAAAAAATAATAATTGTTATTAACAAAATAATTTTCCTTCACCGAATTAAATTAGTTACCCGATTCGAGATTTTCCGAAGGTAGAAAAAATTTTCGTTTCGTCGAAACGAAACTGCTCATAAAAATTCATCTTCTTATTAATCAAATCAAAGTTTTTCCTGGGACCACGATCTGGATGGCCTGCAATGTCAAACGGTTCACAACGGCACGATTTTTTAGTCCGTGTTCTACATAATAATGTAAGAGAAATAATATAATAAACTAATTGACTAAATTTGAAAACCTGTTTAATAATTTACCCTATTTTTGTTAAATAACGTACATTTTTTCAAAAATTAAAATTTACCGCGAAAATGCTCTGGACTGTCATGGCGTCCTAATGACATCACGCCGCACGCTGCATTACACACTCTGTAGTTTCTATGAAAATGATAAAATCAAGATGACGTTTTACCATGAAGTGACGTAACGCTTTAGATTTGCATTCACTGTCATGTGACTTAATGTCTATATTTGCCGAATTTATATCCTAAAAATATTATTAATCCTTATCTTTTAAAATAAATATTTGTTTTTGTTATCTTCATGTTATAATTAATCATTCAAAATACATTATATCCGATTCATTCTTAGTGGCAAGAATATAATAATATACTGTGCGGAAACGCTGCCTCTTACAATACGGTTTACTTCAACGTAAGAAATACAATTAAAACATGGATTAAACCTCTGTTATTTATCTGTCACTAGAGCTAAATATAACGACCGGGCGGCCTGGTTGTCGGCGCTGGAGGCGGCGCTGCTGGCCATCTCACAATACGGCGGCGCGGAGCCGGGGGACAGGACTATGGTAATCTTTGGATATTCATCAACATTATAAAATACATTCATCAAAATTTAAACAAAACGCTGATTTTTGAACTGACGTAAATCGAGCGTCAGGAGACTCACAGATTTTTTATAGAATATGGGGCAAACGTGCAAGAGGCTCACCTGATGGTAAGTAATCATCGTCGCCCATGAACAGCTGCAACACCGGAGGTACTGCAGGTGCGTTGCTGGCCTTTAAGGAATGAGTAACCTCTTGTCTCGAAAGCCCCGAGGTCGTAAGGGTTCGGAAACACATCTGCTGCTAATTGGTTCCATACAGCAGTAGTGTGAGGCAAAAAATGCTTTGAAAATCGCACTGTAGTGGACTTGCAGACATCAATCACTATGGTGAGGGTGAATTTTAGAATTTTGGCGTGATGTCCAATAGTGGAAATCATCATGGTTCACGTGTTTTAGATAAAATTTTATCTCTATCTGTTAAAATCTGACACTGGATAACATTCCACAAAATGACGGCTGTGGTTCCAAATTTGTCTCTAATAAAGTGTTTAGGGGCCATTCAACTGTTACGTAAGAACTAAAGGGGGTCTTTCCTTTGCTTATTTTTAACGTTAAGGGCGATAGGGGGAGGGGGGTCTAGATGGTGATTATGTCGGCAAAATTCATTTTTTTACTTTTCGAGTTTTCTACAAATTTATTCTTTTATCTTACTCACTACTTGAACGGCCCCTTATGACAACTAATCAACGAAGTCATGTAGCCCAAGTTTACTACAACCACTCAATATTGAAATATAGCAATACAAAAACAATAATAAAACTGTTTATGAACATAGTGTTTGTAATGTATGATGTCAGCTGGACAGTCTGCAGTACGCGCTGGCCGCTTTCAAGCAACATGTGAATGCCGAGCGAAGTGTGCTGCTCAGAGAGATAACCGCCGCCGCCGACAGGGGGGCCCGCGACACCGCGCACATGCCCGCCAGGTCAGACCACACACCACACCGCACACATGCCCGCCAGGTCAGACCACACACCACACCGCACACATGCCCGCCAGGTCAGACCACACACCACACCGCACACATGCCCGCCAGGTCAGACCACACACCACACCGCACACATGCCCGCCAGGTCAGACCACACACCACACCGCACACATGCCCGCCAGGTCAGACCACACACCACACCGCACACATGCCCGCCAGGTCAGACCACACACCACACCGCACACATGCCCGCCAGGTCAGACCACACACCACACCGCACACATGCCCGCCAGGTCAGACCACACACCACACCGCACACATGCCCGCCAGGTCAGACCACACACCACACCGCACACATGCCCGCCAGGTCAGACCACACACCACACCGCACACATGCCCGCCAGGTCAGACCACACACCACACCGCACACATGCCCGCCAGGTCAGACCACACACCACACCGCACACATGCCCGCCAGGTCAGACCACACACCACACCGCACACATGCCCGCCAGGTCAGACCACACACCACACCGCACACATGCCCGCCAGGTCAGACCACACATCACACCGCGCACATGCCCGCCAGGTCAGACCACACACCACACCGCACACATGCCCGCCAGGTCAGACCACACACCACACCGCACACATGCCCGCCAGGTCAGACCACACACCACACCGCACACATGCCCGCCAGGTCAGACCACACAACACACCGCGCACATGCCCGCCAGGTCAGACCACACACCACACCGCACACATGCCCGCCAGGTCAGACCACACACCACACCGCACACATGCCCGCCAGGTCAGACCACACACCACACCGCACACATGCCCGCCAGGTCAGACCACACACCACACCGCACACATGCCCGCCAGGTCAGACCACACACCACACCGCACACATGCCCGCCAGGTCAGACCACACACCACACCGCACACATGCCCGCCAGGTCAGACCACACACCACACCGCACACATGCCCGCCAGGTCAGACCACACACCACACCGCACACATGCCCGCCAGGTCAGACCACACACCACACCGCACACATGCCCGCCAGGTCAGACCACACAACACACCGCGCACATGCCCGCCAGGTCAGACCACACACCACACCGCACACATGCCCGCCAGGTCAGACCACACACCACACCGCACACATGCCCGCCAGGTCAGACCACACACCACACCGCACACATGCCCGCCAGGTCAGACCACACACCACACCGCACACATGCCCGCCAGGTCAGACCACACACCACACCGCACACATGCCCGCCAGGTCAGACCACACACCACACCGCACACATGCCCGCCAGGTCAGACCACACACCACACCGCACACATGCCCGCCAGGTCAGACCACACACCACACCGCACACATGCCCGCCAGGTCAGACCACACACCACACCGCACACATGCCCGCCAGGTCAGACCACACACCACACCGCACACATGCCCGCCAGGTCAGACCACACACCACACCGCACACATGCCCGCCAGGTCAGACCACACACCACACCGCACACATGCCCGCCAGGTCAGACCACACACCATACCGCACACATGCCCGCCAGGTCAGACCACACACCTCACCGCACACATGCCCGCCAGGTCAGACCACACACCACACCGCACACATGCCCGCCAGGTCAGACCACACACCACACCGCACACATGCCCGCCAGGTCAGACCACACACCACACCGCACACATGCCCGCCAGGTCAGACCACACACCACACCGCACACATGCCCGCCAGGTCAGACCACACACCACACCGCACACATGCCCGCCAGGTCAGACCACACACCACACCGCACACATGCCCGCCAGGTCAGACCACACACCACACCGCACACATGCCCGCCAGGTCAGACCACACACCACACCGCACACATGCCCGCCAGGTCAGACCACACACCACACCGCACACATGCCCGCCAGGTCAGACCACACACCACACCGCACACATGCCCGCCAGGTCAGACCACACACCACACCGCACACATGCCCGCCAGGTCAGACCACACACCATATCGCACACATGCCCGCCAGGTCAGACCACACACCTCACCGCACACATGCCCGCCAGGTCAGACCACACACCACACCGCACACATGCCCGCCAGGTCAGACCACACACCACACCGCACACATGCCCGCCAGGTCAGACCACACACCACACCGCACACATGCCCGCCAGGTCAGACCACACAACACACCGCACACATGCCCGCCAGGTCAGACCACACACCACACCGCACACATGCCCGCCAGGTCAGACCACACACCACACCGCACACATGCCCGCCAGGTCAGACCACACACCATACCGCACACATGCCCGCCAGGTCAGACCACACACCTCACCGCACACATGCCCGCCAGGTCAGACCACACACCACACCGCACACATGCCCGCCAGGTCAGACCACACACCACACCGCACACATGCCCGCCAGGTCAGACCACACACCACACCGCACACATGCCCGCCAGGTCAGACCACACACCACACCGCACACATGCCCGCCAGGTCAGACCACACACCACACCGCGCACATGCCCGCCAGGTCAGACCACACACCACACCGCACACATGCCCGCCAGGTCAGACCACACACCACACCGCACACATGCCCGCCAGGTCAGACCACACACCACACCGCACACATGCCCGCCAGGTCAGACCACACACCACACCGCACACATGCCCGCCAGGTCAGACCACACACCACACCGCACACATGCCCGCCAGGTCAGACCACACACCACACCGCACACATGCCCGCCAGTCAACCTGGCCTGTCAACATCGAATTCGAACAGCTGCGAAAATTTTTACAGAATTTATTTTAATATAGCTTAAATCAATAACAAAAGTGCGTAAAATTAACGAATAAACAAACTATAATATTACAATAATAAGGACTTTAGTAAAAAGCACAAACATTTCAAGAAATCGTGTTAACAAGTTAACCGTCACCGAGTACAATGGATATAGAACAATTCAAATTCTGAAACGGAAAACCCGGGGAGTATTAGTTTTATTATAATTATCACGTTCTTATTTATTTTAACTGCTTATAATTTAACATTAATTTCATTTAATTATTTTCAATTCAATAAATATCTTCAAATCATCTAAGAAAAATACGTGGATACATTAATATTGCTATTTACCTATAGACACCAAACTTAACCAACCAAACTTGTCTAACTAAAATTCACTTTTATTTTTATAATATTAACAAAAAGAAATCAAAAATACGTAACACTTATTGTCCCTTGCGTCCTAGATAATTATAACATTTATTATTTTATATTAAAATATTTTAACATCTTTCAGTACTGGACATAATCATAATGGATTTCACTTTCGAAAATGTCACTTTAAGAAGAAAAAACATATCCCTGTCTAATACTTCTATGGAATCCTTCGAAACAACTACCTCGGACTACTTAGCTAGGAGTCTTCCGGATTTGTCAGCTGTAAGCGATACCACAAACAAAGAATTACGTGAGGAAATTAATACCTTGAAGTGTCAGTTAGAAAGTGCTCATTGTGAAATACAAAATCTAATTTTAGAAAATAACTCTCTTCGCAAAGTAAACAAAGAACAAGCTAGAAACATAGAAATTTTAAAAAAAGTAACAAAAAATACACCTTCCAAGATATCCACACAACACAAAAGTTATAAGTGTTCAACACCAAAAAATAAGTATGTGAAGTCAAATAAAACTCAAAATAAAACAAGTATTTCTACATCTTTAAATTTGAACTCTGAGGACACTACAAGTAGTATAACAAAATCAAATTCTAAGATTTCAAACACTATTCAGACACAAAAAAAGGAAGAAGTAAAATCTAAGAAATTGAAGAACTCTAGTCAGCAGGTTTCTATGTGTGTTTCTCTAAAACAGTGTTATGAAAAGTCTACTCAAAATCCTTCAAATACACAAAAAAATAAGATTCTTATATTAGGAGATCAAAGACTCCGGGGCCTATCTACTAGATTGGTGAAATACAAATCATGTGAGTTTTCAGTTTTATCTACAATAAAACCTAATGCGAAGTCATCGAATATATTAAATAGTTTTAGTGATTATTCAAATTTAAGTAACAAAGACTTTACCATACTTGGCATTGGTACCAATGACAAAGAACCTTATTCTGTTTTCACTAATTTGTGTAATATGTTAGATAAACTAAAAGTGTGTAAACAAGTGTTTTTAATAAAAGTAGAGTCGAATAAATATCTAAATGTAGGATTACTAAATTATAAGTTAAATTTAATTGTAAAACAATATAACAACTGTACTTTTATTGATTTAGATTCTTATTTGTCTAAATCGCACACCACACCGCGCACATGCCCGCCAGGTCAGACCACACACGTCACCGCGCACATGACCGCCAGGTCAGACCACACACGACACCGCGCACATGACCGCCAGGTCAGGCCACACACCACACCGCGCACATGACCGCCAGGTCAGACCACACACCACACCGCGCACATGACCGCCAGGTCAGACCACACACGTCACCGCGCACATGACCGCCAGGTCAGACCACACACGACACCGCGCACATGACCGCCAGGTCAGGCCACACACCACACCGCGCACATGACCGCCAGGTCAGACCACACACCACACCGCGCACATGACCGCCAGGTCAGACCACACACGACACCGCGCACATGATCGCCAGGTCAGACTACGCACCGAATCACAACACCACCACTCACCACCTTTCATGTCATTATTACCATACTTAGATAATACGACTTTTGAATTCTAATTTCGCAACAGAATCATTGTGAAACATTTTCCTTAAAAATTAAACAACCATTTTCCTATATTTTCCGTGTTTTGAAATCAATATGCGTTCTTCGCTACAGATGCTACTTTTTACTTTTTTTTTTTTTTTTGCAAGAATATGGGTGTCACAAGTTATTAAAATAAATTAAATTACCATCATATTCTACCATAATATGGCGTGCAAACATTTTAATTTAGGTCGATTTCTTTATAATTACTACCGGATCGGAACGCGGCCACACACTGAGAAGATCCGGCGGAAGAAACTCAGCGGGCTTCTTTTTTTCTATTTCACGTATTACAATTGTATGTATTACAATTTATTAGAATTATTTCACATCAAAAGTTGTTTTTACAATTTACAAAATATGATCTTATGCTCAATCCAAATTTTTACAATTTACAAAAAATTTACCATTTTACAAAATTTGCCGTTCAGTTTTTATTACATTTAAATTTCAAGGTAAATTGTACAAGCTTATATTTCTGTTTATTAACATTTAATCTTATCTGCTAAAAATTCTCTAATATCATAGTATGTTTTATTTAACAGTAAATCAAACAATTTTTTGCGAAATTTATTTATAGGTAATAATTTTAGACTATCAGGAATATGATTGTATATATTAATTGCCATACAATATGCATTTTTTTTATAAATATTTAGTCTTTGGCTTGGCACATGTAGCTTCTCACTGTTTCTAAAATATGAGTTCCCTAATACTTGAGCATTTGTTTTAAACAAATGTTGATGTTTTTTTACAAATACGCATACCGACAGTATGTAAAGACAAGGTAAAGGTAGTATTTTAAGAGTTTTAAATAGGGGTTTACATGAATGTAGTTGATTAACATTACATATTGCACGTATACATTTCTTTTGAATTCTGAAAATCCTAATTAAATCAACTGAGTTTCCCCAAATAGAGATTCCATATTGCAATACAGATGAGACATATCCGTGATATGCCAGCAATGCAGCATTTAAGTTGGCTACTTCTCTTATTCTTCTCAAAACATAGATAAATCTGTCAATTTTTTTGCAAAGAGAATCAATGTGCGCTTTCCAATTGCAATGGTTGTCAATAAATATTCCTAGAAATTTAGTGTATTCAGTATTTTCTATATTTATATTGTTAAATAATATATTTGATTTTTGAACTACTTACTTCGCTTCGTTACACCTCCAAGTTTACATTATCTATAAAGAGTTAGCAATTAGCATTGAGGCAGAGATATGGTCACTCATTATCGTCCATACCAATTAACATTCACATAATCAACTTTAGCTACTTGTTTTTTTTTCTTCTCTAAATACATTAATTGTCACGTGTTTGTGACTTCTCTAAATACATTTTGGCCATGCTTTTCTATGATTATTTATTTATATGATAGTATTTTTTTCATAGAAAAGTGTGGCTAAAATGCAGGTTTATGTCGCACAAGCTATAAAATAAAAATAGGGTACATCTGACTGAAGTCCACTATTATCGCACGATGTGAAGTTAGTGCCCGAGTTAAGCGTACAACTAAAGTTACAAGCAGTGATGTCATTTCTACCAACTTTTTGGTAGATCTACCAATTTACACTTCATTCTAGCTATCTACCACCCTAGACCTAAAAACTACCTATTTTTAATTAATTTGACATATCACCACTTTGGATTATGTTTATATCGACGAGCGACGTTGCGATGTGTTGCATGAGCCATGCGACTATGCGTCAAGCATACATAGAGTCCAGGCAATAAATCACAAAAAAACTTCAGCAATAGTTCGCCGTTCGCGCCAATTCGCGCCCATAGACATTATTATACTGTTCTGTGGCCAATTCCCGGTTGGTTTGTTGCGGAATAAATCTTTGCTCCTGTTTTGTGTTGTTTTGTTGTTAAAACAAAATAACTACGTATAACGGTGCTGATTGCTGTTTGTTCTATGTTGCGTGCATTTATTTATATAACGGATTCTGACAGCAGCGAAAGCGATGCACAGAGTTCTAGGTTAAGACCTCCGCCATGAAAAGCTGGAAAAAGGCACTATGACCAAAAATATTTGAAATTGTGGGAGAAAGACAAAGAATTTGCAGATTGGCTTCAAGAAAGTACCAAGGGGGATTGTTGCATACTAAGAGATTCATAGCAAACAACGGGCAGCCTAGCGCAGAACATTTAAAATTTTCAATAAAAATATGTATAATTTCCAAAAATAAACATTTTAAGAATAGTTAATGCTTTTTTAATCTTAAAAATCTTCTAAATTGAGGTGGTAGATCTACCAATTTTGCATTTTACATTCTATCAAGTTCTACCAACATTTGGCACATAATCTACTAATTTTCTAAAATTCGGGTTGGCAACACTGGTTACAAGTATTGAAATGTAGTATATGTGCGTGCATAGCACGTTGTGACAGAAACCACATTTACTTGTGACCTAAATAGTCTATCTAAAGCCCCGTTTTCACTTTGATTAGTACGAGTATGAGTGTTTAATGCACGTGCTTAGTATTAAGATAAAAATACGTGAAGACAGCCGTTGATCATTGTGAGTGACAAGTAATCAGCATCTGTTCACTTTTACTACGCTGATTAAGAATCACTCACACTGCTCCACGGCTATCTTCACATATTTCTGCTTAATACTAAGCACTTGCATTATACACTCGCACTCGTACTAATCAAAGTGAAAACGGGGCTTAACTCGATAAATGTGCGTAAAGTACCGGTTTAAGTCACACTGTGCTATATAATCTATAAACATATAATAAAATCGTAGGAAAGTCAATGTATGTCCGGGGTAAACTCAAAAAGTACTGTATGGATTTACTTCAAATTTTGCATGAATATTACTAACAGGTCGGGTCAACATATAGGCTACATATTATCACGCTATCACCTACGGGGGAGGAGCTGTGCGGAGTAAACGAAGTCCGAGCGAACGAAGTCGCGGGCAACAGCTAGTATACGATATGTGCGTTGTTTATGGCCGTAAGGCGTATAGTGCACTCACTTGCTCGTGTGCTAACTCGACTTGAAATAACAACTTAAATCACGTGTATAGTAGTGTAGTATTACACGAAATGCAAAGCAATGACAATAATGTTGTATTGTTGAGTGTGTGTCGCGCTGTGTGTCAGGGCGGGGCGCGCGTCGTACGTGTCGGCGGGGTACGTGTCGGGCGAGGACGCGGGCGCGCGCGGCGCGGCCGTGTGGCTGGCCGCGCTGCTGGCCCGCCTGGACACTGAACACACGGCCTAGCACTGCTTCCTAATAAAATGCTTCCTCAATATACGCTTTTCATTTGATATCCTCTATAATATAACCTAAATGTTATAACGTTACAGCTTTGTATATAATGTATTTATTAAAATAAAATTGAGAAGTGTCTTATGCGACACCTGGATGGGAGGGAGTTTCTGTCGTTATATCTTTTTCTTTTGTATTAAGTAATGATTAAATCAAATAAAAATTTATATATTTGCGTATACTTAAAATTAACAACAACCTGAATCAATTGAAAAAAAAATGAGGCACTTCCTCATCATCCACGAAACTACATAGTTGATGGAGAAGTGCCTCAAAAATCACTGCAAAAAATATTGGTTTTGGTGCCAACCAGTCAGTTTTTTCGTTACACATTTTTGGAGCAAAAACCCCTCAGCTAGGGTTGCCACCCGTACTATATTATATAGTATCGTACTATATTTTAGTCAATTGTACTATATATTATAGAAAAACAATATAGGACGAAAATATGCTTTTACAGAAAGATTTTTTTCGTCATGGATGCGAAACGGAGAAAAGAAAGGAATAGAGTATCTATTAATTTAATTAAAAATTAGTTGTTAATTTACTTTAATATAGACCTAAATTGCTCAGTTGCCTATAATTACTGTAAAAATAATAGAACATTGATAGCCAAAGCGAAAAATAATAATAAATACTCATGAAAAAATAGATAATGATTGGAAATAGGCGTGTACTATTTTTTCCCTAAATTTCCCCAAAGTACTATATTTTTTTGATTTAAGAAAAAAATACTATTTTTCTTCAAAAAAAAAGGGTGGCAACCCTACCTCATAATACGATAATGTACGATAAGGAACTCCGTTCCAAAACGTTATAGCAAACAGTTATAAAGACGTGTTAAATTTATTATTAATTTTAGTAGAGGAGCTCAAGATGGTAAATGGGTAGTAACTCGGGCGTCATAAGGACCTATTGGAGTTTGTAGATTAAATTATAGGAAAAATAAAAAGTTATGTTTTTCATTTCAATGGTGGATAAAATAATGTAAAGACAAGGAAGTGGGAGGGTCACAAAGTTGCAAAAAAACGTTGCCTTTACATGATCAAGCGCATCTGATTTTTCTTTTATTATAAAGGAATTGATGTAAAAGTAATGAAAAAAAAAAAAATCTGAAAATTTCCACAAGTCGAACTTATCTTAATTTTGTTTTTCTTCTGCCCTAGTTACCCGCCTGCCCTGCCCTATGTTAATCTGACGCGTTCGAGTAAATTCTAAAATCCCCTCTTGGGCTCCCCTACTATAATATATCATGTATTTTTTTAGTTTTGAATATTACTTTAGGACCATGACGAAACCTGACGAAACAGTAAGTTGAAGTAATAAAATAAGAGAAAAAATCATATTTCAAATTTTTTGAGAAATCATTGGTTGCTAAAATGTTGATGGTTAAAGACCAAAAGCTCATTTTTCATGCCGATAACTCAGTAAAAAATCGAATTTACTAAAAAAAGAAAATTGAAGCTGAATAAAGATGAATTTTTTCCAAGTTCATAGAACAAAACAAACAACCGGAGAAAAATTTGAACAAAAAATCTTTTGGTATTTCTTAGAATTGAGCGATATACGTTCCTTCGTTTTTTTTTTTCATCGTAAGGTCTTGAAACTAGAAACTTCAAGTTTTAAAATGCTATTTTTTAAACTTCAATATGACCGAACCATAAGCCATTTAAAAACCTCCACAAAAAACAGTAACGATTTAAAAAAAAATAATTATTCCCTACATTAATTTAAAAATTAAAAAGATATTTTCGGATAATCGGGCGCTAAGTTAAAAGTATCGAGAGAATAAGCAACAGCTTAGTAATTTTTTCATTAT
Organism: Apodemia mormo; assembly: GCA_036924255.1. Classification (NCBI taxonomy): domain Eukaryota; kingdom Metazoa; phylum Arthropoda; class Insecta; order Lepidoptera; family Riodinidae; genus Apodemia; species Apodemia mormo. The sequence continues at coordinate 42,402,205 of JAUPFN010000008.1, forward strand.
CTCTCTCTTTCTCTCGAAATTAGAAACTTCAAGTTTTAAAATGCTATATTTTAAATTCCGATATGACCATTATTAACCAAATATATACAACCTGGGAATCTTCAAGAAAAGACTGAACAGGTACTCTTAGCTTACCACCAGGCGAGATCGCGGTCAAGCGTTTCCCTATATATAATCTATAAACCCCTAAAAATTTGGAATAAGTTTTGCTCCCTTAATTTTTTCCACTAGTAATCTACAGAATTTAGCCTGCGATAAACTGAGCAGGCATACGATTTTTTATATTACACGTTTCCTCTTTATTCAATGCTTTGTAGTGGCGTACGAATATGCGTGTATTTTGCGCGCTTATGTAATCATTCTTATGATTACAAAAAATACTACCGCCTAACTAACTACTGGACTATTCAGATAAAAAAAATATATTCAGATAAAAATACTATTCAGATAAAAAAAATATATTCAGATAAAAATACTATTCAGATAAAAAAAATACCTTTACAGGCACTTTTGATGGGTAAACATATTCATGTTTACCCATCAAAAGTGCCTGTAAAGGTATTTTTTATAGGTTTACTAGCTGACCCGGCAAACGTTGTTTTGCCATTCATATTAGGAATACATAGCGGACAAACAACGTGACACGTAACTTATATAAGTCTACGGGGTTGTCCTTCCACGCAGCCAAAACGGCATTAAACTTTATATGGTGGTTAAGTATTCTTAAATTTTCTGTTTTTCCGCGCAATTTTCTTAACCTTCTCCTTACAATTACAAACACAATAAAAAAAATTACCGAAATTGGTCCAGCCATTCAGGCGTGATGTCGTGACCAACTAAAATAGGGATTGATTTTTATATATATAAAGATATAGATTATTGGTTAAATATAACAAAAGCAGTCGACAATTGAAAAATATTTATTTTATCACCTTGAATACTAAAATATATCAACATCTAGTTATATTCTTAGTAAAATGCAAACGCGCTGGTGCCATCTATATCTCGCCCGCAGACGTCATTGTTGCGTCACGTACTCGCTTTACAGCGCGCTACAGTCACCATTTTGTATCCACTGACGACGTGATAATATGATGGCGACCGCGCGTATTGCCATTTTGCGGGATTTTGTACATCAATTTACAGTGGTACTATACATTTGTTCATCAAACTATTTTTAGTGCTACACGGCGGCTGTGATTTCACACTTCGAACCTACACAAACGTTACATCCCTGCCAAAATTGTAGAAACACTATCATCCTATGTTGTTTAGTCCTTTTTGCAGAATACAGCACCTGCTGTTCAGATAATTTTGTAAAAGGCGAACAACGGCCAAATGTGTCTAAATTAAGCACATAACGCTTAAACATGCTTAGTAAAAATGAGCCATTTATATTACTGAATCGATTGAATTGTTGAGTTGCAATATTAAACAATTTAAAAAGTTTTCGTCAAGATTGTAGTACCTACAGAACATATTTTTTAAAATACTTTCTTTAATTTAGTTCAATCAGTGGATCTTCTAAGCTGATCAAAGGGCAAATAATGAGAATGAAGTTTTCGGATTCAGAGTTGACATATTTATAAATTTAATTCCTGATCTAGAATATTGTTAAATAACTTGTATGCGTTTGGGTGTTTTTAATAACAAAAAAATATTAATTACAAATACTACATTCTAATGGCTACTTTTTCCTCATGTAAATTTGTGATTAATTTGTTAAAACAGAAATTTGAACGAAAACGTAATGTTGACTGGATATCTAGGATTTTTTTGTAGTTTTTTAAATAACCTGTTTAAATAGATTTTTTTATGATTTTTTTTAACTTAAATGATATTTTTAATATCAGATAGAAAACAAGGAATGGCTCTCCTAATGGAAAGAGAAACCGTCGCTTAAGACGCCGAAAATTTTAATGGTGCGTTGCTATCAGTGTGGCGGGATGGCAATGCCACAAGCAGAAATCTACCGGCTACCTGACCCTATAAACCGGACGGCGATAATTACCAGCATTAACGCTATTGCGGTGAGAAAACGTAAGGCGGTTGTAACATTGTGCGCGAGACATTGTGGAACTCTACCACCTTAGTAGCAATGATGGTAGACATGGATGGTGGTGACATGTATGACGACGTCCGATTTCTACAAATCGCCTGATAGAATAACACATAGTCTATTTTTCAAAGCTGAATAAAGTCGTGTCTTTGTCAAGTACACAAAAAGAAAAAAATCAATGTCATAAAATCAATACTATTTTAATATTATTTTCTGTATCTGACAAAGATATAAAACTATCCATCCAGGTTCATGACGCTATTATTTGACATATAAAAATTTATAAATAAACTGCTGCATTTTAGTAAATTTTGACTCTAACGGTTGAAAGTTTAAACCAGATTGAAGGATTGATTATAACATAAAAACAAGAGTCAAACTTATAAATACCTGTTTTAATGTTTATGTGTACGTTAAAAATATGAGCATTATTAAAATCTGTGCCGCAGTTTTTGTTTTTTGTCACTGTTTAATAAATGGCATAGATGCCATTTGACAGAAATTAAGATTTAGAAAAAAGTTCTCATTAAACAAAGGCGTAGAATAATTTTGTATTTTTTTTGACGTCATAATTCTATCCAAATATGCTATTTTGCAGTGATCCCATTGCCCAATTAAACCTTTCGATTGTTATAACGCCAAAAATGTCAATATCTAATGGAATTTATAGTTAGGATTAGAGCGAATTTGTTAGTTGACGACTTTCCACTAAAGTCTATAGTAATGGACCCTCTGAAACAACTACTCTACGTCTGCGATTAAATGTCACGCAAATATTTTCTAGATTCCAAATCACCGTGTGTGCTTTGTGCTTTTAGAAATCCCATTCCGTAGTCTTCTCGATCTCCATTTCTGATAACTTTTCTTGTAATAGCAGTGCTGATATGTCGTCTGAAAGAAAGAAGGAAATGAAATTATTAAGCACCATCATATTTGTATCATCGGAGTAATAGGCCGAGGCGCATTTTGTACTTCCATGATTCAATCAATCATTCAAATCATAGCATTGATTCCCAAGACATGTGTGAAGTATGACAAATTAGGTTATTTGGAAACAATAAAAGAAATGAGCGAGCTTTGCAGCCGTCGAAAGCGATGTGTAATATCTGCCCCGTAACTGGTTAAGTTGGTACAATCTGAGAGCCAAGGAGAACTGTAACAACGCGCGCGCTTATTGGTTAGTTCAATTAGCACGCTCTCATCGGTCAATGCCAATAACGCGCGTTTCTCGGCTTCCTTTTACACCATTCCCTTGCATTTTACGAAATTACTCTTACAGATTGCAAGAAAGCGAAAGGAAGAACTTTACACATCAAAAAGACCGACCCAGAAATCGAATTCAGGACCTTATATGCGTCCATCCCAAACTCGGTAAGCTGAGAATAGTGTCATGTATTAAAAGTAACATTACGAATTATAGTGTTACCATTAATAAATTAAATACCACTTCTGTGACATATCCATACTAATAATATTATAAATGCAAAGTTTTTCACGGTTTAACCGTTGAACCGATTTTTATGAAATTTGACAAATATCTAATACAAGTTCAAAACTCCAGAATCTGGGTACTAAGTTTACCTATGTTAGTACAAGTTCAAGACTTCGGACTCTAGGTCCTAAGTCTACCTATGTAAGTTCAAGACTCCGGACTCTGGGTTCTAAGTCTACCTATCTTAGTACAAGTTCAAGACTCCGGACTCTGGGCCCTAAGTCTACATATGTTAGCACAAGTTTAAGACTCCGGACTCTAGGTCCTAAGTCTACCTATGTAAGTTCAAGACTCCGGAGTCTGGGTTCTAAGTCTACCTATCTTAGTACAAGTTCAAGACTCCGGACTCTGGGCCCTAAGTCTACATATGTTAGTACAAGTTCAAGACTCCGGACTCTAGGTCCTAAGCCTACCTATGTAAGTACAAGACTTCGGACTCTGCGTTCTAAGTCTACCTATCTTAGTACAAGTTCAAGACTCCGGATTCTGGGCCCTAAGTCTACATATGTTAGTACAAGTTCAAGACTCCGGACTCTAGGTCCTAAGTCTACCTATGTAAGTACAAGACTCCGGACTCTGGGTTCTAGTCTACCTATGTTTATTACCCAATGTTTGAACACAGGCTACTTTTTTTACAAATCAATTCCAAAGCGGTCGAAAAAGGGGATGAAAATTTGCATAGAAACTTTAATTGATAATCTAAAGATCAGTCGTTCTGACCCTATTGGACCCTATCTAAATAGGTTTGGAAGGTTTCTCTGAAATAATAACAGGCTCTACCCGGTCGTATATCCCTATTACTAAAAGACCCGCGCAGATTCCCTCGCGAGTAAAGTAACACGTCTTTCTAACAAACTGTCATCATCTATCTCTGTCTATTAGCGTTTGATTTTTTGAAAAAAGGAGGCTATGTTCGACCCCGCTTTTCAACTACATTCTTCTCAATTTTATTTTTCTATAGTTAGGTGTGTTATATGTCTAATTCTTAAGTCTGAAAAATGAATGCTGTTACAGATGAGTAAGGTTGTATGATTATGTTGTAGTCTAACTAGTCTAGTGACTAACCTGGGTCCGGTTTGATTGGTTTCACCCGTCCGATCAGACTTGGTAGGTGGTCAGTCTTCCTGATCTGCTTGAAGAATGGATGTTGTAGCAGCTGGGTGGCTGACGGACGTTTTTCTGGTTCTCTGTAATATTGTAACGCGAAATATGAATGATTACGGTTGATTTTTTTCCCACCCCTAAAACTAACTTAGTCTGCAGAGAGGCACGGGGTGGGGGGGTAGGGGGGGGGGCTGAACTCGAGCAAAAATTAGCACTTAAAAGCTTAATATTTTACAAACGAATCCCTCAATCCAAAACTTGTTTGCACAAACGCACAATATTTTTGAAAAACCTATCCAACGATACATCACACAATGAGTACGTGAGAAAAAATTAACATCCCCACTTTACCTGTAGGTGGGCTACCCTGAAAAAAATATTTTTCAAGTTTTTTTGTTATCACTATGTTGCCACGATTAATATGTATATTTGTGGTTATAGGGATCTCTGAGCTATCGAGCGGACGGATGGACGGACAAAGCGAAAGTATAAGGATTCCTAGTTTATTTCGGAACCCTAAAAAAAACTTGTTCGAGGGCACACATGCGCCCGCTTTGTTAATAAGTAGGCCAGCTGTCACTTATGTATGCTGTATTTAATATCGTTGGTTAGTCTTGAGTGCGCGCTAATTAAAATTTTACCAATTCTTTTGGAAATTACGGTATTAATTTTTATTTTTGTTTTTATATGCGAATCCAACACAATATACATTTGGCTTTCTAAGCACCGTCTGCGACTTTGAGGTTGCGAAAGCATAACAATGTAATTAAAGAAAAAAAATTGTTTGATTTAATATGGGTCAAGGTTTTCTACTTGGGATGTAACATTGTTCTAGAAAACTGTTATGTTCTAGAAAAATATTGACATAGGTATATGATATCGGCAAACCAATAAACGTTGCTAATTTTTCACATCGTAGAACACAAAACAAGCAGATGATGTGAGAGAGATGTAACGCCACATACATAAGTTTACTGGCTACCTTACTCTCAATCAGAACGCGAATGTGATAGGAATATTTTTATATCACCTTACCTAATGGTAGCGTTATTAAACCCGGGTGAGACATCGCTACTTTGATACCACTAATATATACATTATATAAAGCACTATGGTAGTGAAACAACATAGGAGGTAGAACATAACTGTTCTGCAACACCAGCATGTCAAATTGGAAAGTGGGATTTCCTGAAAATAGTAACCTAGTAGCCTAGTAAATATATTTTTGCTACTTTGGTAGAATATATGGAGAATCCGTCGAAGTTCACGGCATATGTGGCAGAGGTGCAGAGATTCTATGTGTATTTGAGCACTGACCGCAGCAGCGCCATATCCGCCTACAGGTAGAAGTGCTCGGACAGTCTCCGCGCGTTACACAGATGTGTGTGTTGGCACTGACCGCAGCAGCGCCATGTCCGCCAGTAGGTGGAAGTGCTCGGACAGTCTCCGCGCGTTACACAGATGTGTGTGTTGGCACTGACCGCAGCAGCACCACGTCCGCCAGCAGGTGGAAGTGCTCGGACAGTCTCCGCGCGTTACACAGATGTGTGTGTTGGCACTGACCGCAGCAGCGCCATGTCCGCCAGCAGGTGGAAGTGCTCGGACAGTCTCCGCGCGTTACACAGATGTGTGTGTTGGCACTGACCGCAGCAGCGCCATGTCCGCCAGCAGGTGGAAGTGCTCGGACAGTCTCCGCGCGTTACACAGATGTATGTGTTGGCACTGACCGCAGCAGCGCCATGTCCGCCAGCAGGTGGAAGTGCTCGGACAGTCTCCGCGCGTTACACAGATGTGTGTGTTGGCACTGACCGCAGCAGCGCCATGTCCGCCAGCAGGTGGAAGTGCTCGGACAGTCTCCGCGCGTTACACAGATGTGTGTGTTGGCACTGACCGCAGCAGCGCCATGTCCGCCAGCAGGTGGAAGTGCTCGGACAGTCTCCGCGCGTTACACAGATGTGTGTGTTGGCACTGACCGCAGCAGCGCCATGTCCGCCAGCAGGTGGAAGTGCTCGGACAGTCTCCGCGCGTTACACAGATGTGTGTGTTGGCACTGACCGCAGCAGCGCCATGTCCGCCAGCAGGTGGAAGTGCTCGGACAGTCTCCGCGCGTTACACAGATGTATGTGTTGGCACTGACCGCAGCAGCACCATGTCCGCCAGCAGGTGGAAGTGCTCGGACAGTCTCCGCGCGTTACACAGATGTATGTGTTGGCACTGACCGCAGCAGCACCACGTCCGCCAGCAGGTGGAAGTGCTCGGACAGTCTCCGCGCGTTACACAGATGTGTGTTGGCACTGACCGCAGCAGCGCCATGTCCGCCAGCAGGTGGAAGTGCTCGGACAGTCTCCACGCGTTACACAGATGTGTGTGTTGGCACTGACCGCAGCAGCGCCATGTCCGCCAGCAGGTGGAAGTGCCCGGACAGTCTCCGCGCGTTACACAGATGTGTGTGTTGGCACTGACCGCAGCAGCGCCATGTCCGCCAGCAGGTGGAAGTGCTCGGACAGTCTCCGCGCGTTACACAGATGTATGTGTTGGCACTGACCGCAGCAGCGCCATGTCCGCCAGCAGGTGGAAGTGCTCGGACAGTCTCCGCGCGTTACACAGATGTGTGTGTTGGCACTGACCGCAGCAGCGCCATGTCCGCCAGCAGGTGGAAGTGCTCGGACAGTCTCCGCGCGTTACACAGATGTGTGTGTTGGCACTGACCGCAGCAGCGCCATGTCCGCCAGCAGGTGGAAGTGCTCGGACAGTCTCCGCGCCCTTGCTCTTTTTAATTTACATTAATGATCTTCCAGAGACTATGCAACATGAGTCATTCTTATTTGCAGATGACACTACACTCCTCATTAAATGTAAAAATAAAAATCACCTAGTAAAAGAAACAACTGAAACCTTACTTAAAGTTTCGGAATGGTTAAAAAGTAATAATTTAAAAATTAACTTGACTAAAACAAAGATAGTTGAATTTCAAACATGTTATAGCAATAAAGTTCAAAAATCAAATATATTATTTAACAATATAAATATAGAAAATATTGAATACACTAAATTTCTAGGAATATTTATTGACAACCATTGCAATTGGAAAGCGCACATTGATTCTCTTTGCAAAAAAATTGACAGATTTATCTATGTTTTGAGAAGAATAAGAGAAGTAGCCAACTTAAATGCTGCATTGCTGGCATATCACGGATATGTCTCATCTGTATTGCAATATGGAATCTCTATTTGGGGAAACTCAGTTGATTTAATTAGGATTTTCAGAATTCAAAAGAAATGTATACGTGCAATATGTAATGTTAATCAACTACATTCATGTAAACCCCTATTTAAAACTCTTAAAATACTACCTTTACCTTGTCTTTACATACTGTCGGTATGCGTATTTGTAAAAAAACATCAACATTTGTTTAAAACAAATGCTCAAGTATTAGGGAACTCATATTTTAGAAACAGTGAGAAGCTACATGTGCCAAGCCAAAGACTAAATATTTATAAAAAAAATGCATATTGTATGGCAATTAATATATACAATCATATTCCTGATAGTCTAAAATTATTACCTATAAATATATTTCGCAAAAAATTGTTTGATTTACTGTTAAATAAAACATACTATGATATTAGAGAATTTTTAGCAGATAAGATTAAATGTTAATAAACAGAAATATAAGCTTGTACAATTTACCTTGAAATTTAAATGTAATAAAAACTGAACGGCAAATTTTGTAAAATGGTAAATTTTTTGTAAATTGTAAAAATTTGGATTGAGCATAAGATCATATTTTGTAAATTGTAAAAACAACTTTTGATGTGAAATAAT